>OX276456.1:36322963-37627963 GCA_946251905.1 Cryptocephalus moraei | reverse complement strand
ATTACTGTCACGGTGATCTTTTAGCTGAAAAAAGCCCGCTTTGCCGGGCTTCGTCAGGGCGAGTCCACGAATGGTAATAAGTAGGCAGTAGGCGCGTGATCGGTTTGATATTGGCCCAAACCGATCGACGAGAACGCTTCCGATCATCGGATTTAGAAATTGGTGGAGAACTGGCAACGTCGTCCGAATGTTGCTGAACTTTGTCTGAATTTGGCGAGAGCCAGACGGTGCAAAAAACGCGCGGGTCGACGACCCCGCCGCCGGCACGTACCTCAACAGCCGCGATGTTGCCCGACCCGACACACACAGGCTTCGCATAAGGTAGATGGGTCGACAGAAAGTGCAGTTATTCTAGATCTCTCTCGATCCAATGAAACCATTTCCCAAGTTCTCTGAATATGACTGACTATAACACCGTCCCTTTTATTGCCACCGTCGACCGATATTGTTTCTATTTATTAATATCAATTAAATTCAGGGATCTTTCCGTACACCTCCAGAAGTGGTACGCATCTAAGTTCCACTTTTTTTTGTCCCAGGTCCCAGTCTCATTAGATACCGTACTACCAAAGTCTTGGTGGACTGTATGCTGTGTCATCGTGATAGATTTATTTGTTTATATTTTTTCGCAAAGAATTTGGCAATGGTGTGTGAAAGATGGCGATTTTCTCTTTTCACTCTACAAAGAGGGAGAGAGAAAAAGAGGGACTGACGACCCAAGACCCAAGTAGGAAAGCCCGAGAGCACACGCACGCACGCAGACAGCACGCACACACACGCACGCGCGCACACACACACACACACACACACACACACCCACCCCACACACGCACGCACACACAAAGAGACATGTTTCGAAAAACTTTTTTTTCGAACTCGGGGGACCTCACAACGTCCAGAAATGCCGATAACCCTGACTGATCAGAAAATAGCAAATTATGTCATAATTGCAAAATGGCGATACTAATAACGGGTGTTCAGTTAAATCCGTAATCTAGCAACCGTTGGAATTTTTATGTCATTTTGACTCATATCTTACGTTTGATGTAAACACTTTGATAAATGGTAAATGTCACAAATGTCGAAACACGTCATGGCATGGGTTAAGACAGTATAAAATCTCTAATAAAAATTAGCACTGACCGTTTGAGAACAACGGATTTTTAATTTGAAAGGCACGGCGAATTGAAAAATTAAGCACGAAAACACGTAAACAAAGCTACTCCACACCAAGACCCAACTGTCACAGCTAAGCTAACCACAAAAAATTAAAATGTCATTAATTGTGCGCCAGGATCAATCAACGACATCCATCTCTCGCTCTGTCTTCTTTCATAAAAATTCCAACGGTTGCTAGATTACGGATTTAACTGAACACCCGTCAATACAGACTGACCGTCCGCATAAAGGCTTCTTACAATTACAGTCACAATAATTATAATCAGTTACATTACAAAGATATTTATTGCCTACTTACAAAAACAGCAATGCCCAAGCGATGTTCAATAGACTACCTAAGTGCTGACGTCACACGAAGGGGCGGAGCTTCCAAACCTTTCCAAAAAAATCGATAAAGTATGTGATTTGCCCATAAGACAGTTTTAATTCTGCATTTATTGCTCATTTTGTTGTAAATAAGAGTTGACAGGTGTATATTTTGATGAAGTTTGTTGAAACTTTTATTATCACCAAATATTTCTAGATAGGTAAGTAGTATAATGTAGTTTTCGCCCATATTATATATTATAGGTTATGTTATTGTTTTATTTTCATCAAAACTTATCATTTTTGTTAAGTGTAGTGCTGCTGCTGCGTTGAAAGACCGTTTTTTAGGTTCGTGGTCAATATCTATAGTCATGGTTATGTGTTTTGTACCTGACTGTAATAACTACAGTGACCAAAAAGTTTCTAATTTTTTTTACACTCCCTGCTAACTTACAAGAGTGAGTTGTCAGTGACTGATATATTATAATACCCAAAAAGAGCCAGCTTAGCAATATGGTGGCATTTTGTACCCCTCGGGCAGGTACGAAGTAACCTCTTCTCATTTATTTAGTGTAATTTGCGATAGGAACATTTACTAAGACAAATATCTATAAAATCTATGGAAAGCAGAATACCTACCTGTACTCTGTATATTTTATCCTTCATGCTGGCATGTATTTCCCCTCTAATAATCATAAAATCAGCATAAAACTGCATGCTTTTTACACGATTGGATTCCAATGCATTTTCACCTCTTTTTATCATTTTATTCTCGTTTTCAAAAAACTCAATAATGTTGCAGATCTTCAAAACATGTTTGGATGCCATTTTCAATCAAAATTCTGACTACAAATGGTTTTATTTAACTAAAAAGTAGGCAAAATAAATCACCTTGTATACAAAACATAACCTCAAAAAAGTAAAATGGGCGAAAATTAATAATTAAACTTACCTTTTATTAAAAATACTTTGTTAAAACGTTGAACCGTCCTCAGTTTTCACAAAATATTGACCTGACCACTCTTATTCGCGTCAAAATTAATACAAACTTGAAAATAAACTCTTCTTACGGGAAAATTACGTGCTTTCTCGATTTGTTTGGAAAGGTTTCTTAGCACCGCCCACTTGTGACGGCAGACTTAGGTGGTCCCATTGGGGCGCCGGTCATTTCGTACGGAATTTTAATCCCCAACCCTAAGATCCGTCATTTCGTACCGCTCCTCTCAGGTAAATTTTTGAGTATAAAATGAGTATCGAGATGGTCATCGGTCCTGTTCGTTTCATTTTTTGCTAAACCTCAATTGTTTATCGTTGCCCTTTAACAAGCGATAGCGAATAGAACGAAAATAGTGTAGTCCACTTCGGGAGGTAATATGTACTACCATTTCCGGAAGTTCGATGTATTATTTTTTATAAAATCACAGTTTATCTATCCTGGGAGGTACACCCGTACAAGTTGACCTGTCTCGGTAAGGGTAAATTTCGGGTGAGGATTAAACCGTACGAAATGACGCGTGTCCGTCCATTAAAAAAGTTTCAAAGTCGACTCAAAAACAATGTCGATTTTTAGGCTTATTTGCGGCAGGATGAAGTGAAATGACGAAAAAGTAATCAGGTGACGCAGGCATGCTTTAGTATCGAAATTGAAGCTATGAAGACTTCACGTGAGACGACCTTCAATGGCGACTATTTGAGTGATTTCATATGTCTAACAAGTATTGGATTATTTTGAAATCCCACGCTAATATTGCCCCCCGATTAGATGTATCTCACATTTGCCGTATTAAATTTTGTTGGTAATAAACTGAATACGTGAAAACCGTCCTATGTGTGTATAGTAGTATGTTAGTACCTACTACCTACATACATACATATCTAGTCTGTCGACTTTTCCAAAAGGGCGTCTAATGAAGCAGGAACAGATGAAAGAGTGACCCTCCACTTTTTACATTCATTGAGCACACAAAGCGATACACGGGAGAATAGAGAGTGACAGCGAAAGAGAATTTGAGAAGTATTCACGTTTATGAGGTGACAGACAATCAGACGTGTTTTCGAAACAACGCCGGAAATGTTTGAGAATATGGGTTTTTGGAGGAAACCTTTTTTTTCGGTTGGGCCTTTTGTCTCGAACAGAGGCGGAGTGAGACGCTGAAGGCGTGAGATCGGAGAATTTTCAATTGGAGACATTTTGGATTGGACTCTCCATAGGTCACTTCGTTAATCGTGTGTGTTCTTTAAAATAATATGACTATTATAATGCTATTTTTTCATTTTAGATATCCATGTTCAACGTACAAGGCATCCAAATTTGAATATAATGAATTGAATTGAATAATAATATAATTTGAAATACTTGTTTTCATAAGTAATTTGATTACTCAAAGATATTATTATTTAACTTAGTATATAGTACTTTAACATCAGAAGTGACATTTTTAGAGTGAAACCAAAATAAAAAGCTATCGTCAAATAATCGACATATTTATGGGGTTATAGTTACCAACAACCCCCCCCCCCCCCCTGTATTTTAGTCCCTGTGACTGTGACCTCCAAGCTATCTCTCCTTTAAAAGTAATCATTTATTTTAAAAGATTTTTCGTCTTACACAATTGAGTTATCTTCCGAAGCGTTTCATTACTTAATAATTATCGTTTGAGTTATTTTTATCGTTATTAAAAAAATTATAATATTGCAATTACATTTTAATTAATAATTACATAATCATAGAGGAATAAAACCTAGTTAAATTTTTTTACAAGCTAATTTAGGCAATTATCTCTTTATTACTTCATGACATGTAACTTACCATGGTAACTTAATGATGATGATTGATATACCGGGGATGATTGGTACCGAGTATGGTATAGGGTCTGAAAAAAAAAACGAATACCGAAGTAAGAATAAAACAATATACTACATCATATTATATAATCTGAATTTCAATATTTAAATATTGATTATTTGATATTGACATTAGATTACCTAGCTGCAGTTAGAACTATGATTTTCCCTTTTTTTGAGTATAGAGCTATGGTGTAACGATGAAGATCGATTGTTTCTAGTTTAATTTCGGAGAGAACAAACACAAGAAAATTATAATTCACCTTTTAAATTTCGTCCCTTTCATCCCGTAAAATCCATCCGGATACGCACCTGCGCTCCTACTTTTACGCACGGCCACGAAAAAAGGAAAAGAGAGAGAGGGACGTGTTTCGTTTCAACAAGTGAAACGAGTAATGACAGGGACAGAGACAGACAGACAGACAGACACTCTCTCCCGCCTGGTCCCTCCTATAGACACACTGCAATTTTTGTTGAGTAGGTCTGCTCTCTGCTGCGACACGTTTTCGTCTAGACTACGCACGTCTGTCTGTCTCTCTTTCTCTTTCGTTTACAAAGGCACGCACTTTTTTTCAAGTCTATGTAGGCATGCAAGTAAATATTATTTGTAAATAACGAAGGCATCATGTTAGCGTGTCACAGTGCTAATATTATGCAATCACATTAACAAGGTTGCCAAATTTGTTATAAACAACAATAATAATAATAATAATGAATTTCATTATACACACAATGATAAAATCTGAAGAAATACATGCTTCTTGCAAATGCAATACTACATTTTTTAATCTTAATTTTTTTCAAAACACTGGTCTCTCTTCAAATGCCTCATGATTTGTGACTAGTAGGTACCTACCTACCTAGGTACTAGTAGGTACATCTTTTAGGAATGTACAAAATGTAATTAGGTAGGTAGTAGGTATACATTTCACGAAAAGTTCATGAAGAGGGTGTCTTCATCATCATACCTACCTACTTTTTCGCCACAAATAATGTGGCGAAATTAGTTATTAATTAAGTAGTAGGTATAGTATATAAATTATTTTTAGGCGGTTTAACACGAGTTAGTTATTACAGAAAAAAGTTGTACTTTTTTATAAATACCTACTAAATAGGTACCGTTAACCGGTTAACGGTATTTTTTTTCTGTAATAACAACTATTGTTGAACGGGCTAAAAATCATTTATTTGTACGTCATGTCAATCGGCACACATTCCAGTGTTAATTTGACGATTTGTTAATGTGTAGTACAATGTTACACAAATTCAAAACACCATTTTGCAAAAAATGGCCTCTCATATCTATCAGTGTGTGTGTGTGTCGACGTCTTGACGACGGCGGCGCGCCGGTTGTTCAACTCACCACACACAAAGCCTCCGCGAAGTCGTCGAGTCGAAGAAAAAGTTTTGAAAATGGAAATAAATGATTTTCTTTTTGTTCTACCGACGCGACAGTGCAAGTGTCCCATAACCTCATTAGTTTAAAACGATTTACACGAAGCTAAAGACAGTTAGAGAGTACCTAGTACCTAATAACCCAAGTTACCCAATCACTTGTAATCGCAATAAATCGAAGAAATAATGTAATAGGACGAATGCAATTGCAAATCTAAGGGCAAGACATTTTAATTGACTGCACATTTCTGCGTTACCGCCGATACTTAAGACCGTTCGTTCGTAATCGTAATCGTAAGCGGAGTAAGTATGTTTGATTTCAATTTATTCACTATCCAGTATTCCATTAGGAAATCAGGCGGCAACATCGCGTTGGTGCGATAACACCGAGATTCCTACTTTCAAGGGCGTTCAAACACACCAGACGGTCTCGACGTTGCCGAATCCCATCTTTTCCGACAACGCCGCAGACGGAAAATAATACTCGATGATCATGTGGTATCGACAACTACCCCTTTCTCTCTGTCTCCCTCTCTTTCGCGCGCGCGTGCGTGCGTGAGTGAGTGTGTGTGCGTAGATTTGTTATGGGGTGAAATTCTCCTTATCTCCCAACCTGCTACCCACCGCTCTATCGTAAGTAATCGTAACCGCTCTAATATGAAAAAATATTAGAGGCGGGAAAAGCCCAATTTTCTTAAAAAAAAAGTGAAAGGAGAGATCGATGTAAGGTAATGTGTAAATCTAGTCGATGCGAATTTTCAATGTAAATCAGTCTAAGCAAACTTACGTACCTACCTATCATAACCTACTGATGTGTGTATATGTGTGTTTCGATCCATTAAGAAAAAACTAGGTTATAGAATTCACAAAAGTGTAGGTAACCAATTGACATGGCTTTCACGATCGCAATCTGTGATGTCAAAATTTACAAAAAACTTAGTAGGTAGTATAGCAATTTCGATGATGTAAGTAATTTTGATGTTGGCGATATCAATTAGGTACCTATATACAAACTGATCTGCGAGTACATAATACGAGGTAAACCAGTAATCGCCACAAATACAAAAAAAGCCTGAATTATTTACGGCAGATATTAAAGAGATGTTTAGGTAGGAATATATTTATAGGTAATACTCAAAAATATTTTAGACTATTATAAACCTAGTTGAACGAAAACCAGCTTTGATACATGTACAACTTACAAATTAAATTGACCGACATGTTCTCCTATCTAAAAAATATTATCATGGTTTCCGTCACAAACTGCCATTAACGTGTTTCATTTTATCCAGTAACCAGTATTGTATAGTAGTATATAGTATATTAAAGTATGAGTGGATATTGAGCTCTTTCAAACACGCACAAGTTCGAAATAGAGCAAGTGTTTGAAAGAGCAGTTATCCACGAATACTTTCGCGATTTTTTTTTTATTGGTACCTACCTTTGAAATCATGAATAGTGTAAAAATACCCAAATACCCAATATAATTAATTTGAACGACACTCGGGACGGACGTAGGGGAGTTGGGCCAGTTTACCTGCTTATCATTCGAGGGTACCGAAGGTATTCCTAATCCTACCGCGGAGTTGGGCCACTGAGGCACAGTGGGAGGTCGATGTTAATTATTTCATTGATAACTGATCTTTGCCTTAGCCGCATGTAAAATCTTAGTTATTCAGTGCTTCTACAGTAAAAAAAGAACAGAAATAATAAAAATACGACAAATTATGATACATAATTTTATAACAGATTGGTACGTTTTACAGGGGCATACTTAAAAGCTACACAATTTATAAAAGTCAATATATCTGTATTTTCATTATAATGATTTATCTTATTTATACAATTTTGTTGTAGGGCAACATCTTGTTAAGAATAAAGTTGTTGAATTAAGAATTAAGAATGTTAAGAATTAATAATTCTTAACGAATTAATCTTAACATAAATTTCAGTCTGAAAATTTAATAAAGCTTCCACAAATAGAAAAATATTGGGATGGGATGGGAACATAGTCATGATTATGTTCAGAATACTGAACGAAACGTCGGTAATTTAATCAAGATTTATTTTTGTATTGGGGATTATCAAGAACGCTCCATAATTCAAAACCAAAAAATTGTTTATATTTTTTACCGATATCAGTTGCATTATTATAGTCTGACCTAAAACCTAAAGTTTGAATTTTGCGGTACCATGCTTGAGATAGGTGAAATCTACAGCCAACAATATTAATAGCAGTCCAAACGATTTCTCTATTACTATAATCTCTTAATCACTTCGACACGTACCGGTGGCCCAATTCAACGGTAGAATTAAGGGTCGATTGACCGCGTGGCCCAACTCTCGCGTACCGCTCGGGACGCTTTGTGCCGGCCCGTCGCCCGTCGTGCCACCAATCGGCTCGTCCCGCTACGGCCAAAAACGCTCTGTTATTGGTTGATTTCGTCGTTGTTGATGCGTTTCCATGGCAACTTTAAAACACGCGCGTGCGAAAAAGCCCGATTTACGCACGCCAAAGCGTGTTTTAAATAGGCAAAATAGAGAGTACCAATAAAAAAATAACTGTTTAATCTTCACAAATCTTTGTTCATTAGAAATTCCCAACATATTTACCTAGTGTGTGACAAAATCCAACTTTGTAAGGTTTTGTTTTGCTTTTACTTGAAATAAAATACATAACCATAAAAAAATGTTAACGGTAAAGAACGACCTCGTTCTCGTTCTTGTTCAAATCCAAGAACTAATTTCACCGTCCCTGAATTGGTTTCAAATTAGATCATGTTTGAACACAATAGTAACTAGTCCTGGGATTAGTTCAACAAATTGTTCCAACACCAAAATCCTTCTTCAAAACTAATTCAAGTATACTTTTATACCAAACCATACAACACAAGACCCCAAGGAACGATGAGAGGAGAGCTGGGAAACAACCACTACAGAACCACTACAGAAACCGAATAAAGGCGGACAAACAGCCCAAACAGGAGCAATCCTAGTCAACCGAGAAAGAAGAAGAACAATTAGGGGGAGATGAAGAAGACCTAAGTGTTATAGCTTTGTGCGATATTTCATAATTTATGTAGTACTTATAGGTATATAGGTACAGTATCTCATTCGCGATAAATCGAAAACTGGCGAAATGACAGTTGGCGAATTGATCCATAAGCCTAAAACGGAAACATGTCGCAAATTATTACATTAAATGTTATGACAATTTTCCATATAATCAATGTACCACCGGAAATTAAGTATTGTAATTTTAGATGAGATTAACGTGGTGCCCCCCTTTTAGTGTTTATGCCACATATTAAACCATAATACTTCCGCTCACCTCACAGGGATACATAAACCTTTATGTGATTAAATGAAACAAAAAATCGTTAATGTCATCCTAATATAATACATATATCGGGATATAAAATCGGTTAAGCAGCTTTAGTTTCAAAATAGTAATTGCAAAGTAATAATCTCAGTCTGTTATATACTATATGTAGGTACATGAAGAAGGTATAAAATAAAATATAAATAGGTATATTAAACGACCATGTCCATGACACAAAGACGGGGGCAATCAATCAAGAAAAGTGTATTTACGATCTATTAATATTGATATATGTTTCGGGTAAATTTATACCCATCTTGTCAATCCTGCCAAGGAAAATTACACTTGAATTATAATAAATAAGGAATAGTAAAAGGTTTACCTACTGATGTGTTAGATCAGGTTGTCAAATGTCAATGTTTTGTAGCCACAAATAAAAACAATAGATGTACAAATAACAGAGGTTTTAGAGTGTAACGCGCTTATTGCGGTTACTTGTGAGATTTGGCGCTGGGACGGAGTTCGGGATTATTATTCGGGAAATTATTTTCCTGAATTCATTACATTAAAATAAATAATTCTTTTTTACTTATGGTTTATTGGTTATTTATTGGTTTATTATTTATATTTATCTTTTATGGTTTATTTTTACGGTCAAATTATTACATTGATAGAGTCAAGTTGACAGTGGAAAAATCTCAACTGTGTTCGGAGATCAAAACAAAACCAATTTTTATTTTTTTTAAGAAATAATCCGAATTTCGGATAACCCGATTCCGGATAACCGGGCGGCTACTGTATTCAAATTTTAACAAAGAAATAAAGAATTCATAACGGGATATTGAATAAATTTGTTAAAAAACATTTTCAACATAGTAAAATTAGAAAACATTTCAATGAGGTAGCTTCAATTTCAACCTTCTTTTCGAGGCAATGATAATTACTACATAAAAATAACACACGGTATAAACCCAATTTAGTCGAGTTGATTTTTGTTTTTAACATGGACAAATTGAAGAAGACGAAAATTTCAAGGCATACTTGCTTTTTCGAAATTATACCTACTTCGGGCATTCATCGTTCCTAGGCGAGAAGGGACGAATTAAATTTTCACGCGCTCTTTTCCAGAGATACAAATAACCTCATAAGAAATGGTATCAACTTAAAAAAAAACAGATTCTGCACTGCGCGTGGTAGGTACTCCCCAGTTACCCGAACCCGAAAGGGACGTCTCGACGCGTTTTATCGACGAAACATCGACGACGAGTGACGGACGAAGTGAGCCAACCCTGACTGGCCTGACTACGCGCCAAGTTCGCGCCACGAACTGATCGCATCGCATATCGCATATAGCCAGCCGGCAGCAGGCAGAAGCAGCAGGACGGACGTCCAAAGAGAAAAAGCTCCGGTTACGGTTACTCTGGTCTGGTCGTCGGTGGTACCGCCGGGAAAGATGCAACGTGAACGAACACGCACACGCGTTCACGTTGTTGCCGATACGCATTAAGGAATTCCTTAAAAAATGATCCGAACGACGTTTACGTATTAAGATAGGAACAAGATCATTCGCCGGTAAATCTCATCACGAAGAATAGATTAACTTGTGAAGTTTTAAGCCACTACCATTACATTTAATAATATAACAAATCCTTCCATATTACGAATTTGCCAAAGGCTAAAAGTAATACCTACATAGGTCTAAAACACAATGATGAGGATAGGTACTAAAAACATATTTTCTGAATAGAAGTTATATATAAATATATAATAATATGGTGCAAACACAATTTGGCCAAACATTTGTCCACACAAAGCAAAAGCAAAAAGAAACGCACAGCTGTGTCCGCTATTGGAGTGGGGTCACAAAAGTCGTAGGTACAACGATAATGAGCGCTAATCATGTAAGTTTCATTATAATAATTTGATAATAATTGAGAATAAAACGATATAGTACAATACAAATGGATTTGATCGAGTTAATTCGATATGGAGAGACTTTTAGAAAAATTGACTTGTATCGGTAGTTTCAAGAAAATGATTAGGGAACTTAATGATAACGCTTTAATCTTTGATCGATTGATAGTATTGCCATAGAATAGAGAAATAACAAGAAGGGAAAGTCCCGACTCTCTCTATTGTTTTGAGCAAACCGTGTTCAATGACCTTGAAGACTTATATTGGGGGAAAATCAGGGCCGGACCACGCCGGACTGTCAACTATTGCGGCGACAGCAAGGGTCGGCGCACAGGTCCGTAATAAGTGTCAAACGGGTATTGATTCAAACATGTTTAAATATATGTGTAACAAACGTGATCAGACGAAACAGGTATGTGCCGTGATGTCCCGACGTTTTTTTAAAGTCCATTATGAAAATTAGAATAAAAACCGCGAAGGCTCTAATGCTTATACAAAATTCGCTACCTACGCCTCTGGTTGCCATAATGATATTGAGGTAAATATGTATTGCACACCTACGCCACTGATGCATTTTCCCCCAATGTTAACCTGCGCGGACAGATCTGCGCGACCATCGGACCTCTCTCTCTGTTTCCCTTCTTGTTATTTCCCTATTCTTTGGTATTGCTGTGTAAATTTGGAACTTTACCAGTGGGCCAAGTCCGATCCTCACTTTCTGAATTATTGATATTTTTTAGCCGAAAAAAAGGACTTTTCTGATACCTAATCCACGAGTTTCCTTCGTTTGGAAGAACTGATTAAAAGTAAACAAAGATTTGTTCATAACTTTAAAGCCCTAATTCGGTAAAGAAGTCTCGAAGGAACAAAGTTAAATGAAGTATTGTCATTATTTCGAGCGAACTTACTTGCTCGCGAGTTAGGCCATACGGTCTCGGGATACCTCGAGATTTTCCGCCGTCTCGTAGGTATGTCAGTTCCGCGTAGAGCCGGCAACGTCGTATCCACGCGAGTACCCCCTCCCACCCCAGCCTACCTCCCCCTCCTCCGTGAAACTCAAAAAACGTGCGTGTTGGATGCACGCGCATGCACTATCGCGGCGCATACACGATATGCACTTGAGAGTGCACGCACACTCTCTCTCACTCTCTCTGTCTCCCTTTCTTTGTCATTCGGCTGTAGCCCGACTGCACGATCCCTGCCCGATCCTATGCGCTAGCGACGTCGTGCGGGCTGGCGTGGTACTAGGACGCGCCACACGGCGCACGGCCGCCGAAAAAGGGGGAGGGGTACCCCCCCGACACGCCTACAAGTATCCACTGGCTGTTGCTAAGCGACACCCTCCTCCGTTGGCATACTTTATTTAGAGCCAGGGTCGTCAAGGTTACACGCACGGTGCATAGGCCAATTTTGAATTTTTGTAAAGCGCGCGCTGCGCTGGCTCGAGCCTCGACCTACAACTTTGTGATTGCGAACATACCTACTATATGTACTATGTACACATTATTTTTATGTATAGTACCTACCATTAGTATCTCTGCATCATTTATTTTTTATTTACACTTGTATAAAAAAAATACTCTGTCTCTCGCACTCTCTTTCGATTGCCAGTAAATTCAACATAATCCCGAGAATTGACAAACAGTGAGCAAGTTGTTGTTGGACAATATGACAGTCATAATTGAAACGTCATACACCACAATATACCTACCTACCATTAACTATTTTGACATCGACTATGTGGAAATTAGCTAATACCATCATAATATAACTCCATAAAAATTAATGTGTGTGAAGTTAGCGAAGAATTTCGGGCGACGAATTTTGTACGAGAGTCAATTCCGCCAACGGTTGTTACTTCGGATTCGAAAATATTGGATAACCCCGGAAGCAAGCGGAATTTCAAAAAAATGTCAATAACTGAGTTATTTCGAGATTTCCGAGTCCCGTTCATATGTAAGGGAGTTAGGTACCTACTTAAAACGCTGTAACTCCGGAAGGATAACTTTGTACGCTTTTGTATTTATAGCAAATGATGGAAAACATAATGGCATATGCAACGGCTGTAGCAAGAATTTCCAAAAAATGTCAATAACTGAGTTATTTCGAGATTACATTATTATATTACATTATTAGATATTACATTACAGAGATTACATTATAATATATAAATTACAGCGTACGTAGGTATACCCGTCGTACCCTGTAATTTACCCTCGCATCAAATTGATTTGAAATAAGCCAGAATTAAATTTGTGTTCATACCTAACGATTGCTACACATCAATTAAGTACTTCCGTACTTCATTACTACTACACTACACTACTTCATTACTTCCATTATCTTTCCGCTTAGATCCGCGAGACTGTACTGGGTCAAAGGAGCAGTCCTGCAGTTGGTAGGCCGGGAGGACGATAGTACTATTTTAATCGTCTTTGGTGTTAATACACACTGCTATTTCTCGCTTAACGCACTCGCCGAACAATCACACTCGGAGCAAGAGAGAGACGCTTTTCCTTTCTCTTATTTGCATTTTGAACTACTATATAAATTATAATAACTATAGTTAATAGGTATATATCACTAAGATATTTAATAACTATATGTAAATTATATATCTACAATTGGAATTAATTCGAGATGCAAAACGAATACCTACTGTAACTAAAGACATGACCCATGCTTGCTACTTTTCGACCAAAACAATTTGCAAAAAAAGATCAGACCTGGGTGACGAAAAATAGCGCATAAATAGTTTGAAGATTCAGAAATATATTAAACGGAATAGATTAATATTAATTATCCTAACGAAGCCGGAAAAATTAGCAACACTCAATACTCAACAGTGTAGTGTATGATATTATAATAATGCAGTCATCTCACTTTTTCGGATATAACGTAGTTATTAGAGCCCAACAGACTGATTAGACACGAATATATAAAAGTGTAGCACTTACACACACACATACATACACACACACACACACACACACACACACACACACACACACACACACACACACACACACACACACACACACACACACACACACACACATATATATATATATATATATATATATATATATATATATATATATACTTGTATGCAGTATCACTCCGCGTCCGGACCAAGAACGTTCTTACCCTGCGTCCGGCGTATATGAGGCGTATATAAACGGTTACGTTGACGGCGTCACTGTGCGTCTTTGACTACAGACAGGTTCACTCAGCGTCGTCTATTTTTAGCACATTTATACATATTTAGGTATATTTAATACGTCACTCAACGTCCTTATGTATTTGACTATCTATGGGTTTACTATGCGTCGTCTATTTTTAGCACATTTATACATATTTAGGTATATTTAAACTGCTAGTCTGCGTCCTATAAAATACGTTTAATGAGTGGCTATTTACCCTGAATGAGACTTTCGGGTTTGGGGCAGAGTACTGCTAAATCGCGAAAAACGATCATTTTTCTGTTTTGATCGGTTAACTGGGTTAACAAACAATGCAACTGCCAGTTAATAACAATGAAACCTAATAATGCCACTTAACTACTTAATTTTCTAGAGGTTAACGGTACTCAAATTTCAATTTATTCTGTATAAAAATTAACTTTAAATTTTCGGTCTAGCAATTTAAAATTTTTTCAAATTCAATAAATAAGCGATCATTTAGTAAAAATTTAATTTTTGTAATAAACTTTTAATTGATAGTGAATAAGTCTTGACGTCGAAAACTAATTAAAGTCCCGTAGGTTCGTAGTTGAGAATCTTATTTGTTTTTAAATAATTAACAATTATGTTGCAAATAGATTTAAACTAATTTGAATTTTATTGCGTTAATTAATGAAGGAACCTTTTTTGTAAAAAACCGCTCGGATTTATTAATGAATGGCAGTTTTACAGGTGATTGGACAGCGTGAATCGTTTTTAAACTTTTTAGTAGTTTCTTGCATTTTTTGTTACTAGTACTAACGATCAAAACTCGATCACAAAAATCATTTTTCGCAATTCAAGGGTTTCCTTACAACATTTTTTCTTCCATTTTTCCCAAGAACCTTTCCCTCGAAGATATAATTAGGTTATTAAAGAAGAATTTTATTATCGATAGTTCCCGATATTTGCCCCTCTAGACCAGGGAAATCAGATATTCCCGCTTTTCCCGCCCGAGAAGCCCGCTGAGTCCATCTAAGATTTTTTGTGTTAATTAAGTTATTGCTAATAAATGGCAAAAAGAATGATTTGTTACTTTATTTTAATCATACGTGAAATTGCTGCATGTAATTAAAAAAAGACAATCTAGTAGAGCATAAAAAAACCTTCAAATTGAGCTATGATACATGTTTTTTACTGTATTTGTTGCTTAATTATACAATGAAAATGAAAAAAAGACGGAATTCCTAAATTATTTATTACTATTGCAAAAAGGGCTCAGTAGTTTTAATTTTTTGTGAAAAGTAGGGTATTGTGTTGCTAAAGTTTCCATAAAAATTTCAAAGCGATTCACCAAATAGGTATTGCAAAATTAATTTGTTTATCCCAGACACTTAAATTTGCACTAAATTTCTACGTAAAAGAATAAAGTTAGGGCAGTTCTAAAGAGTGCTGTTTGAAAAAGAAGACTTGCTCTATCAATATACTATGTTAAAATTCATAAATTGTAATTTTAACAATAATAAAACTTCACTGCAAAAATACTGCATTTCTTAGCTAATAAACAATAAAATTATAATAACTTTTTTGTTTTCAACTCTAGAGAAATGGTTTTCTCTTATCCTAAAGGGTGGTATTCTTACACGATTTTTAAAAAAAGTTGCCCTACGACCAATAGGAACGGAGTTCAGAGACACGTTAGCCCTAAAAAATTAAGTTTTTCATGTTTATATTCAAATTTAGTATAATTTTTTCTTATAGAATATTAACAATGTAGTTTGTATCATGTTTATAAACATTAAGAAACAAAATAATGCCATTTTGCAGTTCAGATGTTTAACTTTCAGTACAAAAATTTTCAAATCGATTCCATTAAAATTGAGCTGTTGGCAAAGCTTTATTTACGAAGGGTTTTTTCAAGCCAGCCAGAGCGTGCACTGTGGATGCTCAAATTGAAGTAAAGTTGCATCATCAAACTGATGGAGTTTGTTATATCTCAGAAACTAATTAACATAAATTGGTGTTTTTCTCAACATGTAATAGCTTTTCGGGTACATCAAGAATATGCAATTTGTTATTGGTTAATTGTAGAAATAATCATGATATAATCATTTGTCTAAAAACTTTTTTTAAACCGTTAAATAGTGATTCAAAAATTTGAAAAAATTATGGTGTTATTTCAACACATGAAGAAAGAAAGTCCCGTTGGGAAAAAGATTTTAATGCTTTTTTCAAAAAGCTCACCTATTGTTAATTACCTATTTTTTTTTGGCACCCACGGCTACATTGAAAGCTGGATAATTCTTGGTAATCACCGTAAAAATTTTTCACCTATTGGAGTCCTTTCTATGAGTGTACTCAATAAGATGATGTCATAAAGTTGTTTAAATTTTGTTTATTTGGTTTATAACGAATTTTCTAACTTAACAAAAAATGAAAAATCCTACAATAATTGTTTTGTTAAGATTTTTTTTCCTCACATATTGTGGTATACTTGTTGTTTTTATATTTTAAATAGGAATTAATTATTGCGGGTAATTTCTTTTATCGATATTTGTTTATAAATTGTTTATCAACAAATGGTTTTATTGGTTTGGAAAAAGTTTTTTTACCATTCTTTGTTTAGGATCAATGACGATTTTTAAATTTTCATTAAACAATTTTTTTATTGTTCATAATCGTTTTTTACATTTGCATTACTTAAATCATTAGTTGAAAAATAATTTTGTCTTTAAAAATCATTATAAATGGCTCTTAATAGAATGTAAAAAATAATAATTTTTTCATTAATAATTTCATTAATTATTTAGTTAACAATGTGTTATGAATAATATTTGAGTGTCCCAATAATTTTTTTCTAATACAACTAAAAATTGCAAAAAACAACATATTCAACAAAGGTGAGAAAAAAGTTTCTGTAATTTTAACTGAATTTTCAAAATAACACGATATTAAAAGTGACACATCTACTTGACTTATTAAGCAATAAACGCTCGTAACTTTTGAATTATTAACGATAAGACAGTGGACATTCAGGATGATTTTTGAGAGCATTCGTTGATATTTGACATAAAATTTACAAGTCTCTATCTACAATGGCTCTTTGTTTACCCTCGTTTGTTTTTAAAATAACCTTCTATTTGCATCATTCATTGCTTAAATTTTTTTAAACTGTTGAAGTTACGATTACTTTCATGCAGAACAATTTGATACGCTTATAACTGGGCAATTACATAGATTGTTAATTTAGTCTTTAGCATTAATTTTTAAGATTTTTATTATAAACAAATGCGTGTAAACAATGTACCATTCTACATACAGACTTGGGGTAAATTTTATGTTAAAGATCAAATAATGCTCTCTAAACTAATCCTGAATGTCCATTTTTGTAACTTTAGTTATTTAAAAGTTATGAGCGTTTATTGCTTAACATTAATATCCTGTTATTTTAAAAATTCAATATTACAGAATAGTTATTTTTGTACCAAGGGCATGATGAAGGTGTTGTTGATCGAGGACAACCACAGTTCAAAAGGACGAGGGCCGATAGGTCTCGAGACCTTTTTAAACTGTGGTTTCCCGAGATCAATAACACCCAATTATGCCCTAGGTGCATACGTTTTATTTCTCACTTGCAAATAATCGGTTGTATATGTTAAAAACCGAAATCACGTCTACGTTGTCATGTATGACATGTATGTCAAAATGACGATGAAGTGCATCTATGGTGAAGTTATTGAAAAAAAAAAACTCGTAAAGCGTATTTATGGTGATATGTGTCAGATTCTGGACCAAATGATAAAAATCATGTCAAAATGACGTTTTTTGACGTTCTAGTTCGCCCCAGGGGGGCGTTCTTTTCCGCCCTAGAGTCGAACGTCATTATGTACCGCGTATAACAGACATAAACAACCGATTATGTGTAAGTGGAAAATAAAAAAAATCTCAGCTTTTTCTCAGTTGAATATGATTGTTTTTGTAATTTTTAGTAGTATAAGAAAAATATTATTAGGACACTTAAAAGTTATTTATAACAAATTGGTAACTAAATAAAGAGTGAAATTATTGATGAAAAAAATTATTATTTTTTACTCTATTAAGAGCCATTTATAATGATATTTAAAGACAAAATTATTTTCAACTAATGATTTTAATAATGCGGGAAAAGCGGGAAAATCTTATTTCCCTGGTCTAAAGGGGCAAATATCGGGAACTATCGATAATTCATCTTTAATACCTTACTTATATCTTTGAGGGAAAGGTTCTTGGGAAAAATGGAAGAAAAAAATTTGTAAGGAATTCCTTGAACTGCGAAAAATGTTTTTAGTGTGTTTATCGAGTTTTGATCGTTAGTAATACTAGTAACAAAAACTGCACAAACTACTAAAAATTTAAAAAAATTCAAGATCTCTAATCACCTGTAACACTGCCATTCATAAATAAATCCGCGCGGTTTTTACAAAATGATTCCTTTATTAATTAACGTAATGAATTACAAAGCATATTAAAACTATTTGCTACGTAATTGTTAATTATTTAAAAATAAATAAAATTCTCAACTACGAACCTACCAGACTTTAATTAGTATTCCACATCAAGATTTATTCAGAATCAATTAAAAGTTTATCCGCACAAAGGTAAGTTGCCAAAAATTTAATTTTTGGAAAATGAATTAAACTGAATTATCGCCTATTTAATGAATTTGAATTTTTTTAAATCGCTAGCCCGAAAATTTAAAAGTTAATTGTTATACAGAAAAAAAATTAATTAGAGTACTGTCGACCAGAAGAAAATGAAGTTGTTAAGTGGCATTATTAGGTTACATCATTATTAACTGGCAGTAGCATTGTTTATACGTTAACTCGGTTAACCAACAAAACAGAAAAATAATTGTTTTCCGCCACTTAGCAGTACTCTGCTCCAAACCCGAAAGTCTCATTCACAGTAAATAGCCAATCATTAAACATATTTTATAGGACGCAGAGTGGCACTTTAAATATACCTAAATATGTATAAATGTGCTATAAATAGACGACGCTGAGTGAACCGTTTCACTATTCGCAGTATACAATCGGACGCTAAGTGATCCACCATAACGATTTATATATTCGGACGCTTGGTAAGCCTACGCCATATAACTATTGAATACACGTATATAATTCGACGCCGAAAACGCTACGCTTGGTGAAAGTCTGAACTACGATTTTATACAGGGATCATTTTTAGGTGTCAGAGCACCTCCGGCTTTTTTTTGCTCCATGGTAATCTAACCATCCTAGGGATCACATAGACAAATTTTTAGGGTAGGGTTACTGAGCGTCCGTATATCCGGACGCTCAGTGACACTGGACGCAGCGTGAACCTAAGAGTTAACATGGGCGGACGCACAGTTGTACCATATAGATATATATATATATATATATATATATATATATATATACCTACTTGTTCATAATATACTGTTACAATTCCAAGTTCTCAGTGATATAAATTATAGGTAGGTAAGTTCTAAGCTTTCTATCAACCCTCAATCCTTCTATACTGGCTTTAATGAGCGTGTACCCAAGAACAATATCGGGCGTTACTGGCACTCACAGGCCAATAATCCAAGAGGTTTCAACGCTATATGTGAGGTGACGGTTTCGTCTAGTGCACACCAATCCGGGGGATGGTTTTTAACGGGTAGGCGACCGATCCTAGGGGGGGAACTGAGATGATTGAGTGCTCATCGCTTGGTCATACTTTCCCCCTGTCTAAGCCTGGAACGAACCCCGGTCACTCACTTAGGGTGCCCGGGTTGCGTTCGGCGTAGCTAGGATTTACTGACAACTCCAACGGACACTGAGGACTTGCCCGTAGTTCCGGCGCGAATGTGCGTGGTAGACCAGTAACTAAGGCGGCTCGAATCCCGTACGAAGTCTTTTGAAGATTTTCCTCCCTCTCAAAAAAAAAAAAAAAGGTAAGTTCTAAGTAAATAAATTAGAAACAACGTAAGGTTACGTTAGACATAACGTTTCGGTTTGTCGAGCAACCTATAGGTACTTCCAATAATTTTGAATCATAAGAACGCTAATTTTTCTCATTTCTCACGGCTCACGGTCTCTTTTCTACGAAGATTCGTGAATTCTGCCAATAACACACGATATTTCCGAGAAGTAACAACACCATCGTAAAACTTGAGTTTAACGAACTTTCCTTTCATAAGCTGAAAAGAAAAAATATATATCTACGCCCCTATAGGTATACATGCGTCTCCTCCGGTCTCCTCCATCGGGCATATCGAATAACTGATTTATTACTTACGGTTCAATTCTGTCTGAGTGTGTATGTATTTTACACCTTCCGAGAATTAAGAGCGTGCAGACTCATACTCATAAACTTATATCGTGTATGGTAGTATGTACGTTATATAAATACCTAAACATACATTAAAGTGTAACAAAGAAGGCGGCCGAAAGTCACGTACTACCGGCCGTTGTTTTTACAATCAGTGAACGGAGAGGACATCATTTCATAAGTGAGAAGTACCTATCACACTAATACATCTTATGGCTGCAATAGGGGTCATAGGTTGGACGCGAAATAACATCGAAAAATTCCCCTAAAGAAATCACAATGACGAACTTTTGATGCATCCTTAATTCTTTACATTTTATTAAATTTGTATCAATACCTACCTACGTTCCCACAGAAAGAAACGTTTAATAAACCAATACAAAAACAAATTTTTATTGGACTTCCCAAATGTTACAAGTTGAGAGGAAAATAGGTCACGAGTAGGTACGATGAATTTAAGAATGTCCGTATCACAATGGGGATGCACTTTTTATCGAAATGAATTAAAATACAATGATGTTAAGATACAACGATAATTCCAGGCTTCCAACTTTATCGATGAACACATTCATGTCACATTGACTAAAAGCTCATTCACATTTCAATTTAAGATGACCGACAAAAATTTAGGACCACATAAATCATCTCGAGGTGTTCGTTCCAGAAGACCAGGCGGATTCTCATCTCGTGATGTACGTGGAAATCAAAATATTTTGAGGTATCCAGAGTTATTAATTAGAAACTTTTAACTAACTAAAAAATATTGAAGTTTAAAAACGAAATGAGGCACTCTGGGAATGACCGGGAGGGGAAGCATAGCTTTATATAATACTATATATATATATATATATACGTTATGTACAGAAACGATTGGTAGCTAGCGCGGCGCTATGATAGCTAGCCACTCTCAGATTCAGCCCACAATCGCCACCCCTAGAGCAGGCAACCGACAATACGAACAATTGTAACACGAGTTGCCATCAAACTGTTAGCGCGACTCCGAAATAAATAACTTTTATCAACACTTATACAAAAATTTAAAGACCCAAATTTAATGAATTAATAAAGCAAAGTAGATAAAATAGTATACATATTACACTCGTTTAATGAGACGTATACACTCGTTCTATTAATTAAACTCCCTAATTGAATCCCGGAGACGACGTGGGTTCCAGCGGCTCTGAGCACCAGGAACTTCGGAGACCTCTGGCGATGTCATTCGTTTTCAGCGACCCCAAAACCCCCGGATTTAGACCTTTCGGCTAATTATAGAATTAATTCCCCTAAAACTCCCGGCGACGACGTTGGTTCCAGCGGCCCTGAGCACCAGGTACTAAGGAGACTTCTAGTGATATCATATTCGATTTCAGCGACCCCAAAAAACCCCCGGGTTTAGACCTTTCTGCTAATTATATAATCAATTCCCCCAAAACTCTCGGAGACGACGTTGGTTCGAGCGGCCCTGAGCACCAGGTACTTCGGAGACCACTGGCGAAGTCATATTCGTTTTCAGCGGCCCCAAAAACCCCCGAGTAACAAAATTGAACTCATTTCGGTCATTATTTACCGAGTTGTAAATTTTTTAAAAACCGACACCTTCACATGCATGTATAGTATATAAAAGCATTTTTCTTCTGCAGCTCTGCAATTTTGCATTTCTCGTTCATAACAAATGTTCACAAAACTTGTAGGCACTTTCACGAACCGAATGCAAAAAACCGCATCTCGATCCATCTTACAGCAAAAATTTCGATCGTTTTGCCGATTTTAGTGCTTCATTTCCGCGAAAACGATTGATAGCTAGCGTTACCATGGAGCAGGCAACCAATACAAAAAAAAACAATTGTAACACGGTTGCTACAAACAGTTAGCGCGGCACGATAATTGGCCGTTGCGATCGTGACGGTTTTTCGGCGTTTACACCGCTCATCGATTCAGCGCTTTGAGCGAAACCCGCCATAAGAAAGCTATGCTTCCAAAAAAAATCTATTTTATAGATTAGGAACTTATTTTAAAACAACGTTCCACTCGAACGGTATGGAACAAATCAGGCATAAGTTTTGAACAAGTTACCCCAAGTTGAATTTGAGGGAAAGTTTTGTTTTCAATACTTAACCGTTTCTTTTTTGTTTTTTTTTGACGTTATGAAGTTTCTTTTTGTATTTTCTACATTTTTATTATCGTGTTACGTGTTACCTATCTTTCATTGAAACAAAAAAAAAAAATCTTGACATCCCCCATGCAGCCGATTTTCTTCCATTTGTATTCATCTTCGTATTTAAAAGAATAAAATAATTATAATGTCTTACCGGAGTAGAGTACCCGTTGTGCTCAGAGGGTGCACCCCATAGATTTTTTTGCAAGTAAATTATAAACAAAGCCACTTGCTTTGTCCCTGCCTTTGCCAAGATATTAGCACTATTAACGTATTGTAACGAAACGGCTCGCCGCGATATAAACACGCCGGGAGCTACACAAGTTCGCCGAATTGCGATCCCGAGAAGAACGGGTCGAAGCCGACGGGAAGAGTCGAGAAGGTTCGACTTCCTCGAATTCGAGAATCATCTCTCGAAACTTCGGGAATATTCCAGCAAACGTCTAGAAGGCTTCTACCTGCGTTTATAAGGAATGCCGGACCCAAGGCGGAGGCAGTTGAAGAATCGGAACGTAAACATTCGGGCGAGAGACCGCGCGCGTTAAATAAATAAACATTTGTGTGTGCGAATATAAATTAAGTTAAGGGATTGTTAAGTTTATAAGTGTCGTGTAAGAAATAAATAAATTAGGACATATAATGTAGTGTTTAGTCTTAGTAAATAGTAAAAACGTTACAGTATAAAAATGGCGATGAATCAGAAATGTAGGCAGGCAAAACTGCAGTTAACGTATATATTGGCACACCTACCCATCCATACTGACAAGAGTATTAAAAGTACGCGACTTATCATTAGTATATAAATGAGCGTGCTTTGTTTTAAGAGAGTACGTACGCCTGGCACAATGCCCATCAATTCTTGACTAGCCAGTTTAAAATTGCTCAAAGTGGCAATAACCCGACCACGGGGCGCTTGTATCTGATAAATTGAAAAATAATTAAATTATTTACCTACATAATATATTAATTGAAATATACTATTTTAGCTACATACTTACCTAAATAAAAGAGACAAAAAAATCAGAGTCAAGTTTTGAAACTTGATAACTTGCAACCTCGATATCACAAAATGAAAAATGTACTACCTACATCAGAAAATTTTGATGTAGCCACAGAACCCAGATTTAATCTCCGAAAAAGTGTCTATTGTCAATAAATCTAGTCTGTACCTAATTGACATGACTGCCTTTGTCCCTCATGACTATGAGGGGTAAAATGCAGTATAGAGATTTGATTACGGTAATACTCACATTCATTCATTATTTCAGTAATGGGTGCCTATTGCGATATGTGATATTATTACCATATCTATGTCAGGACTGTTTAATTACATTTTTTTCACCGTTAATTAAAAACTATGATATAGTTTATCTTAGGTCATTCGTTTTCAGCGACCCCAAAACCCCCGGGTTTAGACCTTTCGGCTAATTATATAATCAATTCCCCTATAACTCCCGGCGACGACGTTGGTTCGAGCAACCCTGAGCACGAGGTACTTCAAGGACCTCTGGCGTTGTCATCTTCGATTTCAGCGGCCCCAAAAACCCCCGGGTATTGACCTTTCGGCGAATTATAGAATCAATTCCCCTAAAACTCCCGGCGACGACGTTGGTTCCAGCGACCCCGAGCACCTGGTACTTCGGAGACCTCTGGCGATGTCATATTCGTTTTCAGCGACACCAAAAACCCCCGGGTTTAGACCTATCGGCTAATTATATAATCAATTCCCCTAAAACTCCCGGAGACGACGTTGGTTCGAGCGGCCCTGAGCACCAGGTACTTCGGAGACCCCTGGCGATATCATATTCGATTTCAGCGACCCCAAAAACCTCCGGGTTTAGACCTTTCGGCTAATTATATAATCAATTCCCCTATAACTCCCGGCGACGACGTTGGTTCGAGCAACCCTGAGCACGAGGTACTTCAAGGACCTCTGGCGTTGTCATATTCGATTTCAGCGGCCCCAAAAACCCCCGGGTATAGACCTTTCGGCGAATTATAGAATCAATTCCCCTAAAACTCCCGGAGACGACGTTGGTTCCAGCGGCCCTGAGCACCAGGTACTTCGAAGACCACTGGCGATGCCATATTCGTTTTCAGCGACCCCAAAAACCCCCGGGTTTAAACCTCTCGTCTAATTATAGAATTAATTTCCCTAAAACTCCCGGCGACGACGTTGGTTCGAGCAACCCTGAGCACGAGGTACTTCAAGGACCTCTGGCGTTGTCATCTTCGATTTCAGCGACCCCAAAAACCCCCGGGTTTAGACCTTTCGGTTAATTATGGAATTAATTCCCCTAAAACTCCCGGCGACGACGTTGGTACTAGCGGCTTTGAGCACCAGGTACTTCGGAGACCACTGTCGATGTCATATTCGTTTTCAGCGGCCCCAAAAACCCCCGAGTAACAAAATTGAACTTATTGACGCTAGCGTTACCATGGAGCAGGCAACCAATACAAAAAAAAACAATTGTAACACGGTTGCTACTAAACAGTTAGCGCGGCGCGATAAGTGGCCGTTGCATCGTGACGGTTTTTCGGCGTTTACACCTCTCACCGATTTCAGTGCTTCGAGCGAAACCTCGAAGAAAGCTATGCTTCCAAAATTCGTGAAGTTCGAAAAAAATTGAAAAAACCGAAAATTGACAAGTATAAAGTGCCCTTCACAGAAGATTTAGCCAAAATCGTTAGAAAACTTATTTATACCTATTTAATCGTACCATAAATATTCAAAGTTTCAAAAAAATTCTTGGAGCGAATTTCGAGAAAAATTCAAAAAACCGAAAAATGACAAGAGTGAACTACCCTTTTATCCTGGCCGATTTTAATGAAAAGCTTATTTTCACGTCCTGGTATGGTACAAAGTCTAAACACACACACACACACGTGTATCAAAAGAAACGGAACCCCCCAAACAAAACGGGGAAAAAGGTGGTTTCAACCCCTTTTTGAATTTTAATCAAGCGAACGGACGAGCGACAAAGAAAGACGGGCAGAAGAACAACACTACGGGAAAGAGAGAGAGTGAGAGAGGGGGGGAAGAAGAACACAGCCAGCCACCCTTCACAATACAGCATAAGGCACGCACGCACATACACCACCATTTCCCCCTTCAACTATTCGACGACGAATAGTGTTATAGTAGGCCTCCTAGGAAAAAATGGGGTGGGACCCATGTAATTCACACACTATTGGTCATAATGTTGTTGATGCATAGTTCTCTCTCTCTCTCTCTCTCTCTCTCTGTGTGTGTGTGTGTGTATTTTTCGGAAAAATGGTGGTGGAAATAGTGGCGAGAGGTTACTGAGTAAGGAAAGGGATCTCTAGGATTACGCAGACCAAGGCTTTATATACAAGTGTGGGAGGGCCCTTCAAATTACAACAACCATTAATGTAGATTTGACAGGATTCGCTGCCTGCTCAATTCGGGATGTAAGATGTTGGGGGAGTGAACGAATTTTGCATGAATTTACTTCAATCAAGGAATTGTGAAACTTTCTTCAGTTCGACCGGTAACCAGTACAGATATGTATCGTATTGCGCAATACAACTCGATCAGAGATATCTGGAATTACGTACGCTCTTATAATACGTAATTCTTAGCAAAACAATTACTAACAAATCTATCCGTACCCGGAAACATGGAAAGAAGATTACAAAGTTATAATTTCTTTTTAAAATGTGTTCTAATTCGTGTTTCGCGAAAACAAAACAAAAATGTGTAAAATGATTAGACGTGTTCATAAAATAAGAGTAACGAACCGAAATTTTTATACGCATATTTAGACATAGACATTTCTATATAAATAGCACACTGTTTATTAAATTAACTCGTAAGAAATGCGTTTTAAAAAAAGCTCATGATTGGAGCTCATCGGGAAAAGATCTACTAAAAATGTATGTCTTGGACTAACGTAACTTTCGAAGAAAAGAAATTGACCGATAAGATTTCAACTGATAGTGGTGTCTTTCGTCTAACTAGGTATAACGAGACCAACTACGGATAATGATAAGTGATAATTGTCGGTTTTCTGTAATACTATCATTAATTAAGGTAATAAAATAAATACATATTTATAATATTTATGTTTAAATTTTAGGGCACCTTTTTAATAATCCTAAATTAAATGACCTTCACAAGCAGCAACGAGTCTATTTAGATTCATTCGCATTGTACACATTATGACTTCTATCGATGTTTCACGTAATTGTGAAACTAATATATTGAGTTCATTATTAATACTAAATGACTTTAATCCTTATCACAATTACTTTTTGTTATCTTAAATGTATACGGAATATACATTTTAATTTCTTAAAAGGCTAAGCATCTGGCTGGTGAGACCTTATAACTACTTTTCATTTAAGCTGTAAGCGTTTGTAAGGAATTTTTAATGAAATAATCATTTACTACGCCAAATTTACATTGAATAAGACAAGTTCCAAGTTTTGATACTGTAGGCAAAAGAAAAATTAGCCGAAATTGGACAGTTTAAAAAAGTCAAGACGAGAAAGTAAATCTTTTATTTTTAGGACAAGCTCGATCAGTAACATTTTTACTTGTTACATTTAACGTAAACATGATCGATAAACATGACTATGTGGTCTGACGCTGACGATGCGATCATGACCAAATTCTGACAGTATTTACTGTTGTGAATATAGCGTAGTTTCCAATATAACAATTTTTATAACCTCTACCAGCACAGTTATACAAAGGAAAATTTCCAGTATTCCGGTTGTCACCATTTTTAGCAAGGCTTGGTTAAAATTCCTTTTAATTTTGTAGAGCAAATTACCAAATTAAACTTTTAATTTAACAGTTCTAAACCAGTCGAAACAAAATTTTTAATTAATAAATTGTACCTACATAGTAATATGTTGCCTGTATGCATATACAAATTTGTGTGTACTTCTTAAACACTAAACAAAAAACTGAATAAAGGAGTTCACCACTTGGGTATGTGATGCAAAAAAATAAGGTTATAAAAGTAATTAGTAGCCGCCCGGTTATCCGAAATAATGTGGACCCAAGCCATTTCGGATAACTGAAAGTTCGGAAAATACTCAAAATACGGGGGTTAATTATTATATTCCTGATTTCATCATATTAAAATAAATAAATCTATAAAAGTTAGCCAAACTCTCGTCGCTCTGAATTTCACACAAGCGACACTTTTCGAGGTGTTTTATCTTTACGGCCAAATCGTTCCGTCACAATAGGATAGAATCAAGTTGATACTGGCAAAATCTCGACTGTGTGATTCTAAGATCAAAACAAAATCAATTTTTATTATTTCCAAGACAGCATTATAAAGAGACACGTGCAATTTCGGATAATGCGGCGACAAAATGCAACAATTTGGGATAATACGGCGAAATCGCTTTTTAACTCCGTTTCGGATAATCCGAATTTCGGATAACCCGATTCCGGATAACCGAGCGGCTACATACATATACATACTCACAAATGCCCATAGCAAGCGGAAATTGCAATGAAAGTTGAAGAAATACTTGTTCGTCACAAACATTCTAAACGTACATACTTCAATGACTATAGGTAAGTCAATTCACTAAAAGTAGAAACATTTTCGGCATACACAAACAAGGCAAATTGTCTATGTTAAATGTTTGGAAAAATGTTCAGTTGTATAGTTTTTTTTATAAAAAATGAATCATAATACAGATTTTTTTTTTATTACCTTATAAAACATTTAAGT
Source organism: Cryptocephalus moraei (assembly GCA_946251905.1). Taxonomy (NCBI): domain Eukaryota; kingdom Metazoa; phylum Arthropoda; class Insecta; order Coleoptera; family Chrysomelidae; genus Cryptocephalus; species Cryptocephalus moraei. Next base: position 37,599,631 of record OX276456.1, on the reverse strand, counting down.
GTAATATGTTGGGGTTACCTCTAATGAATTTTTAGTATATACTTAAAAAAACTTGTTGCGTAATTGTATAAATAAAAAATAAATACTAGGTGTGTTTTACATGACTAAAAAGGGCATTTGAAAAGAAAAAAAAATTTAAATTGGAAGGTAATGTTTCGAGCCTATATGGTAACATTATTGTGTATAATGCTTAGTGATTCCTTATACTCTAACTCCCTAAACCAGTGTTTCTTAACCTGTGGTCCGTGGCCCCTGGGGGTTCCCGAGTATGTGTATGGAGGTCCGCCGTCTTATCTATGAGCATTTAAATTAATAAATAAATGCCGGCAAGTCTCGTAATCGCTACGCTTACTTAACACGAGATGATTAAACATCTCCGCGGTGTGAGGTCTTCTTTTCGGGATTATTTTCCAGAACCCGACAGAAATTAAAACTGGATAGTACCTAGACCCTTTCAACAGACATGTTTCAGATATCGTCTCGACAACGGTACAGGAAAATCAATTAATAGAAATATCATGTGATTCAGCTTTAAAACGGGATTTCAAATAATCTTCCTTATCGAGTTTTGGGTGAATTAAAAAAAAAAAATATGAAGAAATATCACAAGAAGCACTGAAACATTTACTGCTTTTCTCATTCACATACCTCTGTGAAAAGGCATCATTTTCTGCTCTTGTAGGTATATATTAAAAACAAATACAGAAACAGATTACAATTGGAATCAGATTTGAGATTACAACTAAGTAATAACTTCACCCCAAATATCACTAATTTAATTGCAAAAAAGGAGCACCGACCTTCACATTTATACAGTAGGTAGGTATTTTTAAATTTTATGAAAAAGTTTCGGGCAATTTACTAGAATAAATTGCCCGAAATTTATTCCTGTGTTATTTTATTAAGGGGGTGGGTGCTTGAAATGATTGTGCTTGATGTTCTAGAGGTCCGTGGACTGAAAAAGGTTAAGAAACGCTGCACTAAACTATCCAACGAGGTCGGACTAAACACCTAATTACACATTTCCACAATCGATAAATGAGTATTTTCGATTTTTTCCATTCAACAATATCGATTGGTGAAGAAGTAGGTATGTAATGTTGAATTCTGACGAGGAAGCGTTGGGAAAGATGTAAAAAAGTTGTGTATCTACCTATCTTATGTACGTACTATTTCAATGCGCAGGGTTTTTCAAAAGCGTCGAGTACGTAAGGAAGAGTGCGCAGGTTTTTTTCGAAAAAAATCTTTGGACAAAGAGATTCGCGCATCTAACCGGGAATTGCATGGAGTCCTAATCGGGAAGCTAACTAGATTTTTCCGAACATGTAGATACTTATGTAGGATTTTTTTGTACTTACATACTTACCTAGATAGGTAAGTATGAAATAGTGTATGCAACAAAGACGGTGGCGGTGTGGGTGTCTGTCCCGGTCGATAACTTTTCAAAATATCCAGTCAAACAAATTGTAGGGATATAATATTATGTAGGTACCTATAAGCATTCACATCTAGAACTCACCATTCGAGTGCCGACGAGATCGAACACTACCACTGCACTACGCACGTAGGTAGGTATGTATGCAAAGGTGAGAAAGAGAGAAAGATATACGTGAAGGATACGTGAGCAGAAAGATGCACATTCGAGAAACTTCCGCGAGAACGTGCACTTCTTACGCGACCTTTTCTTCTCGATGAAATGCCGAACAGAACAACAAAAAACTCATAAAAAGAGAACGTCCCGCTTGTAAAACGCGTGCGATTCAATGCGCGCATATTGCAACTCTGATGCATGCACTGCATATGCAAGTGCACCAGTTCAGTTCAGCAATGGACGGTTCGCTCACGACGCCCTCTGCCGTGTCTGATGAGCAGATCTAATGCATATTCGTCCCTCTCTCTTTCTCGCGCTCTTTTTTTCAATCTCCCTCGCTTTCGTTAGTTACGAGAGGGATCGATTTTTTGTTTTTTTTTTTTGGTTTTTTTTTTGGTTCGGTAGCCATGTAATATTCGATAATGCACTACACAGTTTGTTGATATAAACTTTAAAAAGAGGGGTAAAGTTCAAATGACTGTATTCGCGTCGACAGTTTTCCCTCTTATTAATGCTGGAGGTATTATATTTATTATTAAGAACCGAACATCAAATGCGTATCTAAGAAATTGCTTTTTTATGTGGATAATTTTTTTTGGAATTTCTGAGTTTGAATAAGTGAATTAATTGGAAGAGGGTATTTATTACAGAGTGATTTAGACTACATAATATATATGCAAAATTTTCAGTTTTATATTCTACGATTGGAGCATAAAGGTTATTCCATGAAAGTATGCGGTTCCAGGTGAACCTCAATGAATTTTCTACATATGCGGTTTTCTTGTTTCTAGAATCTGAAAAACTTGAATATCTGTGAGAGAACTTTTAGACAATTTTAAACAAACACAACAAGCAACTGAAATAATCGGTATATCTATATAAATTTTGAATCTTAACAAACCTAAAGAAATTGGTTAGGAATTTACAAGATTGTTTCAGATTCTGAAATCCTGAAGATGAAAAAATAACTTGAGAATTAAGGAATATTTACGGTAAACTAATTTAATTTCAGTTAAAGTAGAGTAAAGTTAAATTAAATATGTAGCTTAACCTAAAGCATCTATATGTAAGTGTAGCTTGTAGAATCTATTCTCTAAACTTTGCCCAACAGTTTTCAATTTTACTTGGCACCTTAAGCTCAATTTTCTGTGACGAACTCAGGTGTATGGAACTCTAATAGACCGTGAGCCCATGACACCAAGTGTCGATAATGTATGTTCGTATGCCCTTTTAGGGACATACTCTGACAGCCCGGGAAACCGGGAAAAAGTGCCTGCTACGACTGCTATGACCTCCACCTGCTATGACTTCCACTTCTTGTTGGTGCTGGCATAAATAGAGATGCCCTCTCCGGAATCGTATGCAAATGTCGGAATATGGTTAATGGGTCTAAAGGAGTCGTTCCATCGTCTATTACCAGTGTCTATCACCGTACCGTCCGTACCAGACGATATTTGCGGTTTCTTTTACTCCGATTTTCCTCGATGGAGACATGTTCTTGTTCTTGTTACGCCACTGCACTAAATAGAAGAAGATAACTTAAACGATCAATACCGAAACCCGCTTTACGGACCAGGTGCCAAACAAAGAAATGCAGAGAAAAGTTGTAAATAAAGCTGTGGGAAATTTTTGTCGGTGCGCATTTATACTAAGTGACAGGTGTCTGTGAAGAGAAACCGATTCTCAACTACACCTACCTGCAGTTAATCGGGAACAAAATGCAGGGTATTAATAGTAGTACCTCGCATCTACGATTTTTTTAAGTTAATCAGAGAAGCTCAAGTGTATTTTGTACTTCTTCACCACTTCTCGTTAAAAAGGTGAAGTATATTTCTGGAAAAGAGTAAAATTCGTTTCGTTTTCTAAAAAGTAATGGCAAAATTGGAATTTTTTTTTAATTGTTATAGAAAATTTCGAGAAAAGATCTGAGTGTTTCTGAAAAAGGAGAAGGTTGAACTGGGCTTCGTTTGTGGAAAGTGTTGAAACAAACTTTAACTTCTGGAAAAGATTGAAATCATGTTTGTTTTATTGATTCCTATGAAATTCGACACAAGTGGCAAAAAGCTTATGACTCTTGGGAGACGATGAAATTCCATTTCTGGAAAATAGTAATTTTATCCGGTCTTCTGGAGAAGAAAAAAAGGAGAAGTTCGAATTAAACTGTGTATTCTGACTTTTGGAGTAGCGAAAGCGCATATTTACGAGACAAAGCCGGCCCTATTTTGTCACAATATATTTTTAATTTATTTTATAATCTGCAAGTGGAGATCGAGGCAAGACCCATATCATAGGTTTTTCTGAAATTTAAAGACTGATAATTTCAGTTCAAAAAACCATTCTTCTTGAATTGTTTTGACTTTTTGATAAAACTGAAAGTTATGGGCATATAACAATGCATGGATCGCAGTATGCGACATCATTAAATTACGCAGCGACTTATTTAGCGAATTTGAAACCTCTTCATCTTTTTTCTTCTTTGAGAATTGTTAAGATTGTTATGTCAAACCTTTCGTCTCACTTAGGTATAATATTTTGAACAATAATACCCCCTCCCCCCTCCCTCTTTTAAGTCCGAAGAATACTACAATCATTCGAATCACATTTCAAATATATATTTGTTATTCGCAATAGCCGAAATCGGCCACTGCCCGAAATTTTTACCCACAACGCGTTGTGGGTATAGTAGTTTACCCACGATGCGAGTGGAAACGTTTTTTCCGAACAGTGGGTAGAATGAATTACCCACAACGCGTTGTGGGTAAACTACCCACAACACAAAAATGGGTACCCATGACACGAAATAACGTTCCACGCGCCTTTATTTTGCATTGTGGAGCATTTCGTTTGCACACTATTTATTTAAACGCGTATAACATAAATTACATGTTGCTATATTTTAAATAAAACACAAAGAAAATTTAAAAAACAACACAAATAAAACTAGAAATAGAGAAACGAGCTTAAAAAACAAACATGACTTATTTTTACAAGAAGAGCTGTTATGACTATGACATTTTGAATTACATTTTATATTTAATTTGATGCACAAACAGGCCTTCGTTTGACATCCTTTCAGACAATTACGTTGCCATTTAGGTTGCCAAAAGGAGCTTGAAATACAAGCTGATAAAATGCTTACCCAATCGCATTGCAAATTCCCATCTGTTAACATAGGTGACAACGATTTGATAAACATACCAGTGGTAGATCGTGGACGTCTAGCTCCTCAAAATGTATTAGCAATCACTATGGAAAAAACTGATCAAGGTGTGTATATTCTCGGCACTAAAAATGGAAAATTGAAACGGTTATACACCTGAAATGAGTTTCAATTATGGCCTTCGGTATTTTTATCATTATCTGAGATCCCTTCAGGTCATTCTGTAAACGTGCGTGAAGAAGCCAAGTTGTCTTCTAGGTCTAAGCAAGGATTTGTACAATGTAATTGCCTGAAAAGACGTCAAACGAAGGCATGTATGTGCATCAAATTTAATATAAAATGTAATTCAAAATGTCATAACAGCTCTTCTTGTAAAAATAAGTCATGTTTGTTTTTTAAGCTCGTTCCTCTATTTCTAGTTTTATTTGTGTTGTTTTTTAAATTTACTTTGTGTTCTTTTCAAGATATAGTAAAATGTAATTTATGTTATAGTATGCGTTTAAATAAATATTTAATATTTTCTCTTATTCACAGTTTGATTTGAAACGCGTTCTTAGTAAACCACAATAGCCAGAACACGACGTGTGCAAACGAAATGCTCCACAATGTAAAATAAAGGCTAAAGGCGCATGGAACGTTATTTCGTGTCATGGGTATCATAGTTTACCCACAACGCGTTGTGGGTAATTCATTCTACCCACTGTTCGGAAAAAACGTTTCCATTCGCATCGTGGGTAAACTACTATACCCACGACGCGTTGTGGGTAAAAATTTCGGGCAGTGCCCGATTTCGGCTATTGCGAATAACATGTACACTCACTTTTATGAAAAACTAGAGTATAATAATTATTGATATCTAAAAAGTATGATATTAATAATGAGACTAATAAAGGTAAATGGGTTAACAGTTATTGAATTAATGGCAGGTAATCCAGCAGTCTCAAATTTTAAAGTTCGGAAATATATGACCACGACTCCTTACAAGTAGAAAATATCGCACAGAATGTATCGCGTATAAAAGCGAATCGCCCGTCTGCGATGTTTGTCTGTTGTCTATGAACGAACCTCGGAAATGAAATAGGTATAAGTTGGTGTAATCACTGTAATTGGTAACGCACCACGCACCCCACGAAAAATCGTTTAAGTTCAAGTCCTATAGTCTATAGTCACAAATATATTTTTTTCAGAAGAAAAAAAAACTGTGTGTGTGTAATAAATATTGTAATATGTATTAAGTCACTCTAATATTAATTTTAGAAGTAACTTGATTACGCTAGTTACAGTAAAAAGTTTCCCATGCATAATACAGTGCATTCATTTATTGGGTGTATGGCGTTGTTTTACTATGTTAGGTTTTAAAATACGCTATTCATAGATGCATCACTAATATGGCGTGAGCAACGTTTTTCGGTGTAGTAGGTACCTACCCAATAATTTTCATAAAATTCTTAATTCTTATTATGCCAAATTTTCTCCTCACCCCTTCGAGTGAGAAATCATGTAATAATAACCATACCACGTAATCATAACTATACTATGTTAAAAATAGTTAGTATAAATTAACAAACTTTCAATGATGCGTCATATCACACAACTGCAGCAATGCAGATAAGTCGAAAATGAATGAAATAGTGCCCGACATTAATGAATCTTGGACGTTGTCTTTTTGCTTGTATTTACTGTAATAGTATTTTGGTTGTCTTTTATAACACGTAGTCAAATTTTGACGAATGTACCTATAACGATGTGTACACGTTGAAGTTTAAATTTTTTTTCAGAAATGTTTAGAGGTTGGTACTTGCAATTTAATTAATGCAAGTACTTAATTACTCGCGCGATGCTTCAAAATAAATCTGGTTAGTCCAATGGAAAAATAAAGGACGCTTACACCTACTACGAGGAGAAACGACTTGATTAACTGCCCGACGACGTTATTCGTATAGTTTCAGGGCGAGCGAGGACCGCTAAAGAAAAATTAGAGGGTAGAAGGGAACATAGAGAGAGGGCGAGAGTTTGGGTCGATTTCCGAGCGATTACGTCACGAATCCTATATCCCGGAAAATATTAGGCGTCTGGATGCGCCCGCCGCCTGTTCGCCTTGTGTTTCATCCCGACGCCGTTCTGTTATTTAGGGTGGCGAAGACGGTCTAGACTCTCGCTAGACGCTCGCAACCCCTTACCCTTACGAAGCGGAGACGAGTCGTTGACCTTCCCGGACGCGTACTTGTAGGTCTACCCTAATTTACTTTCCAAGTGAAACTCCTTTGATCGTCACGATGGAGAGGAAAGAAATCGGTGAAACAAACAAATTAGATGACGTCTCTCAATTATGTATTGGTAGCGCAACAATTATTACATACCTACCTAACGTGTAAAAGAAATTGTCACATGCATATATAATAATTATAAATAACAATCATTGTTGTTATCACTATAGTATGTTATTGTATTTATTCTTGTTACAGAAAACATTTCACTTGCAACAGCTGTTCTATGGCGACTCATTGCATACATTATTTTGGTAGATTTATATCTAGTATTGCATTCGTTAACGAAGTCGAAAAAATAGGAATTAAAATGCGGTTTTCAGTTTTTTGGTATCTAGAGGTCATACCTAATCATTTCCCAAAAATTTATATATATATGTATATATATATATATATATATATATATATGTATATATATATATATATCGGATATAACGAAATTTGTCGGCAGGCTACAGGTCGCATTTTTTAAAGAATCACAACGAAATTTCGTACAAAAATCAGTTGGCCGAAAATCTCGGTCGAGTTCGTTAATGGGCCAAATCGGTCTAGCGGTTTCAAAATGGCGGCTTGTTATTTTCAAAAAAAAATCAAAAAATCTTTATTTCGCGTCTGAGAGAAAAATGTTACTTGGGTTTTTTGTTGCTCTTATAGAGGCGAACGACTTTTGTATAAAACATTTTTTCGAAAAATGTACAGAAAAAAAGTTATTTTTTTCAAAATTAAAAAAAAATAAGAAACACTTTTATTTCGCGTCTGAGAGAAAAATGTTACTAAGGTGTTTTATTGCTCCTATAAAGGTGAACAACTTTTGTATAAAACAATCTGTCGAGAAACGTACAAAAATAAAGTTATTTTTGTCAAAAAATAAAAAAAAAATATTTCGCGTCTGAGAGAAAAATGTTATTTAGATTTTTTGTTGCCCTTATAGAGACAAACAACTTTTGTATAAAACATATCTTTGAGAAATGTACAGCGAAAAAGTTATTTGCGAATATTTTAAAATTTTGTCGTTTGTATTTTTTCAAACCTCGTATGCATTTTTTTGACACATCATGTGTTATATTACTATATATCCTACCCATAAATCTACCTTTCAGCCTGGCATGCCATGGGGTTTTTTTACTGGGAAATTGCTCAAAAATTATTGCGGCTTAATATCGTTGAAATCGATGAAGCGTTTCGATCAACGTCAATATTTATATTTATAAGCTGTCGAGTCACTATACACGCAATTCTAGTGTCTATCGGAACCGTTCTATCTTTCACTTATCAGAATTATAGAAATTCTAATTGAGTTGCCTTTTTTATATTGTTACACAACTTCACACTAGACAAAAATTCCAAAAACCTTAAAACCACCTTTGGACAATATAATCACCTTTTTTTTTTTGGACGAACAATTTTTTTTTCGAGAGTAGAGAGCGCCATATTATGATTCGGTTGGTATAAAAACGTAAATAAGGCACTTCATCTCTCAATCATATTTATTTCACAATGCCTCTCAAACGTCACCCTCACACGCCCAAATCCGTTACAAAATACATATTCCACAAATTAGAACGGACAGACATTTGTGCAAGTCGTAAGGGTGCGATGTATGGCTGGTTGCCAACAAGCCCTGAAAAGAAAGAACTATCTTGACACCTCCCGTTCCTTCAAAAGGGAAGTTTTGAATATGGCCATAACGAATTTTAAACTCGATAACAGTATATTTTTGAACCAGTTTAGATTCTAACTCTAACATGAGTGGAAATTTATAGCACGAGTCAAACATGAGTTAATAGTGAATTGGGTGACTATATAATACTACTTTTAAAGTCTAAAGGAAATTTGTGTTAAAGAAAATGGTCACAAACAAAACAAATAAAACTATAGGGTCCCTCTTTCTTTGTTTATTGTTTCGACAACTAGATCAGTCATTGTCTTTTCATTGAATTAGTTCTAATTTTCGATCGCACTTGAAAAGAACAACCTGAGTGAAAGGAAACGTTGACAGACGAAGACACAGTTCTTTTTTAAACATTTTACGAAGACAAATCTCTAAGACTTTTACGCGGAGAAAAGGTTTACGTGAAAATTTTTATAACATATTCAAATATGGGTTGGAAAATATCGATAAGCAAATAGTGAATTTAACGGTAAAACTTGAGAAAGGTACACATTTTATAGCTATTATGTATCTAATGCTCTGTAGCACGGTTTACTGATAACGTTATATTTTTCAATAACATGGTGGTTTTACGGAATGCCGGGAATTTAATTATGGTTATCTATCGACGCTACTTTTTTTTGAAGAATCTGCGGAGAACAATTACCTCTAGCTCATTAAAAAAAGGAATGTAAAAACACCCTCCGAAAGGTAAGATTTTCAGTTTACATTTTCTCATCACATTTAGAACTCTCGTAGGTAGTACTTGTGACTCTGATTTCATATTTTAAATTTGTATCTTAAAGTGTTTAGGAGATATTAAAACTATTGGTAACACTCCTCTAATTCAAATCTTCCGTATTTAGGCAGCGAACCTATTATATTTTTGTACTCTCCTCCCTTCCATCCTCTTCGCAATACAAGATCCTCCAAAAAACGATTTAAAATGGTGCAAGTTAGGTTACTAAAGTTTCTTTTGTTATATGTACCTAGATCACGCTGTAATAATTTCACAAGCCAGAAAGGTGTACGTCTTTTTTTTTCTTTTCCTTTTTTTTATCTTATCTTATCCTTTTTTCCTTATTATAATAGATACCTGTTTTCAATTGTACAATGCAAGTAATAAACTTGTAATTAGGCCCTGTTACATGATATTAACGTTTTTGATTGTTTCTCCATTTAAGTAATCTTTTTTTAACGGTTAAACTATACGAATCGTTCACTCAAACGGCTCCTTCTTTGTGTTTTGATTATGTAATTCAATGTTTTAATGTGCATGGGTTTCGTTTTCGATTCTATTCCAATTTCATATCGGCTAATTAATTTTAGGTGAAATTTTAGCACTGAGTTGCACAACATTATATTAACCTTTCACGCGTATCTATCGATCTATTGAAAGCGTAAATATAGTAGGTACACTTCATTTATCTTCTTCACTGGAACCATCTCGATTATCCTAGAGAGGCCGTTACAGCCCCATGTTCAGGCCCCTAACCAATAGGACACCGACTTCTCTATACCATACAAGAACTATACAAATGGAACTTTTAATCTATTATAGAAAACGTCGACACCCCTATTCCAGTCGAGAATGGCAGGTAAAGGAGGGCGACTCTCTTATTTCGCCTCACTCGAGAGCCCTTTCTCTTTTAATATATCTTTTTTAAACATTTCTATTAAATAGACATTATCCCACGGAACCTGTCTGGGACTTTTTTACTTCGAAAGGGGTAAGATTTTTTCGATCTCCCCCAGGTGCGGGCCAACCCTTTCGTCTGGAAAAATCCAGAATCCGTTGGTTGCAAGCGCGTCATAAAAAATCATCTCCAGTCAAATAATTTTTGTATGTACATACATTCATAAAGAGAAGAAAAAAAGTTTTATCTCTAGATAAGATTTTGACACTGAAGCTGCTTTGTGGTTATTAATAATATACAATATATAAATAGATATGAAGCGCGATAATTTATAATTAAAATAAGTATCAAATTCGGGCTATTTCTGATAAGTTTTAAGAACAAAAACGATTATTACTTGACCTGATTCCCCAACCGTAAGACAAATTAAAATAGATTTTTTTTATACCTTCAATCAAATATTTAACACCCTTCATCTATTTTTAGCGTTACTGTATAATCTTTAATACTTAACAACCCGATTTACCAAAGGGTATCTATTAATCAGTGGCGTATCTACCAAGTGTGCCATGTGTGCGAAGCACACGGGCCCGGCGTCAAAAGGGGCCCGGGAACCGGGATCACACACAAAAAAATAATTGTTTTTTTATTTAGCATTCTTATTACAAGGGCTATGTGGATATCGGTATTTTGTTGTGCGGCTCCCAAATTAATCTCAAACAGATAGTGTAATTTTATTGTTGGTGAAGCCTTCTACGAATCATTCGAATTAAACGCCGCCGCCTTCGCAGCATTTCTTTTAAAAAGTTTTTAGGTTGATGTTATATATATTCTTACTATAGTAAATCCACTGAGGAGAAAACCCCCACGAAACGAGAAAAGGTAGTAAAGTTAGACAACACCTAATACACGTCGTTTGCTATTGGTGGAAAAGTCATAAAACTTTTGGCAGGAATTGTTGATGTACAGAGTCGGTTCAGTAAAATTAAAAAGTTTAGTTGTCTGATCTATGGTTGTCTGTTTACAAGCGTTCAGGTAAGTCGTTGACGGTGATAGTGGACTTTTCGCTGTTGTTATTCAGGTTTTTGATATAAATTTGTATAAACATATTTCTGTGATCTATTGCAATTATGGAAAGACACCTTCCCTGCTCGCCTCCCAAAAAGAGACCTGGAACATACTTAAGCTGCGAGGAGAAAACCATTATTTTAAATGTATACAGAAAAGAAAGAAATGAACATCTTTAGTAAAATCTTAGTAAATCTTAGTAATTCGCTAGCTAGTCGCGCGCTTTGAATTTCGACGTTTGTGTTTCATGGAAGTTTTCTTCTCAGTGGATTTACTATAGGAATGATTGCTACAGTCAACGTCTACATATTTATTTTGTCAGAATTGTCATTCGTGTCCGTGTGCTGGACACCGAAGACACAGGAATTTTTTTAAAATTTACAACAGCAAATCCATTCGAGTATTCATTTAAAGTAATTAGATTAGTGTTAGTTATACTTTGTTTTTGCTTGGCTAGTCATTTAAAAAATTTCTACCTTGCATATTGATTTAAAATATCTAGAATGAATAGTTATAGTACATATTGTAACGCGAAATGTAAACAGCAGCGCGAAACGTGTTTACTCTTATGGGACGGCCGCTTACCTCAAAGGAATGCCGCTACGCTTAATAAGCGCAGCGGCGAGCAATAAAAACCGTCCCGAGCGTTCTCGAAACATCTTATTAGGGAAAGAATGATTTATGACCTTTCTGGACGTTTCTACGTAAACATTATTTGAGAAAGGAATGACCTGGAACTATCGCGAATACAATTGAGGTGTATATAAGCGGGCTTGCGGTCGGAGAGATTAGATTAGATGTGAAGCCGCGAGTGAATAAACAAGGCGAAAAACGGACCAGTGAAATAAATTAACATTTAAGAGTGATATAAATTAATTAGTTAGGGAATAGTTCAGTTAAATTAAGTAGTGTGTAGTGTATAATTTTAGGACAGTGTAAATAAATTTGAAATAAACGTTACAGTATAAACATAAATCCGGTGCTCAAAAAACGCAAAGAGCTTGAAAAGGCAGAAGTTAAAAAGAGGAAGCTCCCAAAAATTACTGCTTTTTTTGGTCCGAAGGCTTCTAGTAGTAATCAAAGTAAGTGGAGATAATGAAATTTAAATTGTATGTTTCAGTTTTATTTATTTTAGATGAAATTGAGGAAGATGATACTCCACCTGAAGGACGTAGTACTCCAGAACCAGGATTGGGCTCCGAGACTGCTAGTGACAATGTTAGTGAAAATGTTCAAGTTGACGAAAGTAAAAACTTTAAAGATAATATTACTGCTGATAGTGTTGAGACAGGGGATCTAGAAGTTTTAAATACCGATAAAGGGTATTATGATGCAAGAAACCCGTCGCTGCACCCAACTTTTGCGCATTCAAAAGCAAGAAAACATAGATTTTATTAGTGCTATATAAATATTTAAGATCCCTTTTTTAGTTGTTTTTATTTTGTTATATTATTTTTTATACTATGTTAATTCTAAGATTATTTTCCGATTTTTTTGGTACATGCATTGGTATATTGTTTTTGCTTTATAATTGGTAAATAATTTTAAATCTGAGAAAATAAATGTTAAATATTTGCAAACGAACTTTGCTCATTTTTTGTACCTATCTACCTACAATTAAACAGTTATCCTGACACACATATATCCATTATGAATTATGATATTATTTAACTTGTGGCCCGGTCAAAATTTTCGCACACAGGCCCGCTGCCACGTCGCTACGCCACTGCTATTAATTGTTTGCACTAAACAATTAATGGTACTGTTTTCAGTCGAGGGGAAAAAAAGTGTTCGTACCGAAAATGTTCCGTTAAAAATAATTCCATTTAGAAATAAATTTAGAAACTAAGAAAATGTGAAGGTAAGCATTTTCGGAAATTTTGTTTAAAAGTACGTGCACTTAAAATTTATGCACTTGGTACGATTAATTTTATAGATATGCGTTATTTTTCGCGACATTATATCAACAAAACGAGTACTGCGAGTGAGAAGCATTCACATCCAAGTTAGGTGTACAGTTGTTTTATAATGTGTTTAATTTAAATACATTACGTACAGGTTACATACCTACATGTTGTGTTCGATACCAATATTATGTGTGAAAATCAGAATGAGTGCGAATCGAAATGGGGGGAGAATTTTAAATCTTTTTTGTACCATAATCGCTAATTCCCTCGATTGGAAATATTTGTAGTTTCGAAGATAAGCTCAAATTATTTTTATCTACGCATTATCTCCGCCATAGTTGCTTACAACTAACTTATCGGGGACGTTCCGAAATGCTTTATAGAACTATAACATTAAACATACCTCGTACATGATACAGAGACAACAATAACACATGTTTTTGAATGTCTTCTTAATCAATTCATAGCAAAGATTCTGAATTGTTCAACGAGGTCGAAGGGATATTTAATTAAGTTTTAATTTAACAATTAAATAAGTTACTAATTTTAGCGTCAGCTTTACCGAGGAAGACATTTTCAAATTATATATTATATATGTGATAGGTATAGTTGATTCACATCTTATAAGTAAATTTTTACGACCAACAGGTAAGTTGTGAGACTAGCAACCGCTGATCTTGGTAGGGTAATAATAATAACTTTCTCTTAGGTGTAGAGTAGGTGATTTTTAGGATTTAAAATCTTTCTCTTAGCAGGGTTTTTGATAATTTCCTAAAGTTTTCCTACTTGTCCGCTTCAAAAAATTAAAGCTGTTACCTAATATAAATTAGAAACACGAATGATTTATGAACATAATCATAATACAAAAACCATATACAATACTTAATAGGTATCTAGGCAGATAACCAGGTTGGTCTACAGATAAAAGTGAAACACAATAAAACCTAAAGCGCGAATATTACATAATATCCCACGGGGTGTTTTTGCCAGTGTCCGTAGGTATGTCATCTTGAAGGAACATCAACGTACGAACATAACGACGGAAGAGCAGCTTTAAATAGTTCCCGGCGTGTCCCAACGGGAACTTCCGCGCGAAACTCCACTTAACCTCGAAAACGTCGCGATTCGTGTCTGGGGCCCGCGGTCCTGGACCCGAGAGGCGATGTTGACGTCCCCGACGTGCCACCGTGTGGGATTTAGGACGAGCCCAAACGGAAATATCGCCGAAATGACCATTACACCGTTTTAAAATAGCGAATTAGGTCATAGAAAAGCTAATCGAGAGTGCGAGAGAGAGAGAGAGAGAGAGAGAGAGAGAGAGAGAAAGAGAGAGAGAGAGAAAGACTATACTCACCTCCTCGGAGACGTCGTTGTTCCCTTCGGGGCGAGCCAGCCGGGGACGGTTCCACCCTCGCGATTCGCACACTGTAAGTTCGCAATGAAATATCCTGAGAGGAACGGGAGGCAATCCTTTCAGGAAAAGAGGGAAAACGAGGAGAACATCCCGCACCGTGTTTGAGTATGTGTGTATGTATATATATATATATATATATGTATATACATTATATATATATATATAATATATATGAACTCTTGAAGTGTGTTGCGAATTCTAACTTCGCGACATCTAGCGTGCCTTCGTTCAACTATTATTCGCGAAACAGTGTTTAAGTTTATGTTAATATACCTAATTACTATTTATGGCAATTAATTGCATTACAAAGATTGCATAGTCATTGCTTATTCGTTGATATACAGGGAGTTTTTTCTTAAATTGCAAAAAATTTTAAAGAGCGATCGTCCTTATCAAAAACTCAAGAAAGTTTTCTATACACACTACTATCACAAATCGTTTTCTGTTTGAATTACACCACTTCAAAGAGGAAAGTTATTAGCACACCGTTCTCAGTTTTAATTATATTTGAAGAGATATGGGGGAGTAAAACTGAGAATTTACACTTGCAGATTGCAGATTTGCTGATTGCTATGAAGGCCGAAATGATATTAGAAACCATCCCATATTTTATGTCTTTTCAATCGCCGATCTTGGAATAATATACATGACATTTTGAAAATAAATTAAAAAAAGTTATGTGCTGGCCATCATGAAAGAGATATCTTACCATTGTGCAAGACTTTTAAAAAATTAACTTATTTGTACCTAAAGTTAACACACTATCATTTGCTTAATTTGCAGCATATTTTTTTCATTCCCTTTAAAAAGTAATTGAATGTACAACTCAAAGAACACTGTAATTTCTATTACAACAAAAAAGTAAAGAAAATAAATAATCTATTCTGCTTTATTATGGGATATGTCATTGAAAAAAACTATTTAATCATGTATAGGCATGGGCGCCGCTAAGAAATAAGTCAGGGGGGGCATTTTTTTTTTAATAAAAAAGTTGCATTAAATTAAAATGAAGATATTTCTCACCAGTCACCATTACTTACTAATAGGAGATAATTATTTAGGGGATGAATACTATGAACTCACCTCATTACTTTGGGATAGCATATGATTATTCGTAGAAAAGGTCTTGCCTAAAGAACCTGAAGGGTCTTACACAACGATGGTTATGCAAGGAATGATCCCTTCTGAACTTTTAACATCCATTGCTTTTAGTTCCGTAAAACCAAGAAAACAGTAAAATCCAGGGGGGGGCAACCGCCCCCCCCCTTGCCCTTATGTAGTGGCGCCCATGTGTATAGGATATAAGGAATACTGTAGAATCTGGTTTAAAAAATGATAGCCGTCTTTTTGAAATATGACCTTGTGTATTCCTAAATTGGAATTACTTTCCTTAATTATTATAGCCACATTTTGGGTGATGTGACATACGACTCGTCAGGTAATGTATTTTGATATATTAACAACTCATAGTAATTCCGTTACATTAACATTTATTCAATAAAAAAATTTTTTTCCTTCAACCGCTATCAAAACCGATTTTGCATAGCTAAAGAAATTTCTTCTGAACTAATATTATTTGCCAGCATATGGCTAATTTAAAAATTTCTCTGTTTTGATATTATCAAAGAGGTCAAGTTTTCCCTAACGACAGCTCTCATTTGGATATGCCCTATTTTCCACTTAACATAGTTTTCTTTATTCACCACTTTAATGAACTATTTTCTATTATGTTTGTTCCAGTTGCAAAAGAGCTTTATTAATTTTGCCTACAATCTCTTCACTGATTGAGAATCATTCATAATGAAGTGACTTTTCTATTATCTTATTTCAGGCTATTTTGGGCATATCGCGTGAGATGGTTTTTACAGAAAACTTACCATATAATATAAACACCAAAAATTGTTCATAATCGTCGTTTAGAAACCGTATACCTACTTGTGCAAAAACTGCACAATACAGAAATATGTATAAGAATTTTTATACAAAATTTCACAATCGTATGTTTCGTAATTATAAAACTTCGATATAGTATAGTACTTACTTAGGTACCTTTCATAAAAAAATAGAAAGTTAAAGAAATATCACTTAGGAATGCAAAAGACCATTATTGCTAATAATGGTTAATAATTGATTATGTGAAAATATTGAAAATGTTTAATAATGGACTTGTCTTGTCTTGTCTTATTAAGTTAACGTCTCTTTTTCGCTGCTGTGGCCAATTTGGACGGGACCTACACAGTTTAACGTGGGCTGCGAACCACGGTCCTCGAGCACGGTTGTACCCCTTAAGGCTCTCACCCCAGTTGATCCACTCCGTGCTCTACCGACTCAGGGTGTGTGTATCCTAGTCCCGCCCTCCTACAGGATATCCGATCCTATCCGGCCTGGTTACCGGCGTGAATAGGAACGCGATTTTGGATACATTTTACACACTTCCCGCAACAATCACAACATCCATGATTACGTGGGATTCGAACCCACGACGACAGTGATCGCCTGACTCAAAGCCACCGCCTAAACCACACGACCACCGCCGCCCCATTAATAATGGACTGTTTGTCTATTTCCGTACGTATTTCAAAAAAATTTAAAATGTGACTAAATTCTGTCGACATCGTTACAGATATTGTAATTAATTTTCATTTAATTGTATTACTGTATACATACTGTATGTATGTATGTATGCATGAATTGAATATATATAATTTGCGCGCGCGCGCGCGAGTCTGTGTGTGCGTGTGTGTGTCTTTCGTCTGTCTGCCTCTCCAACACCTACGGCGCTTCAAGGAGATTATAGAACAACCGTATCGTAAAGTAAAAAAGTTATTTTAACAATTATTCTTTATTTTACATTCCATTCACAATCGAAACGAACAAAACAAAAATAGTTATTGATCTCATTTATGCTTGTTCCTAGTAAACAACAATTGGTTGGTGTTGCTGCGTAAACATCTGTGGTCCCCATGCGCCTACTTGTTGTGGGTAACCGAGGACTCGTGCCCATTGTTGTTCCAAGCGGTTCCAGTACTGCGGTTGTTGCCAGACGTTCTGTTGTGATGCCCAGGCGTTCCACGGTTGCTGGCGATACATCGTCAAGAAATTCCAAAGGTTGCCCGTCTGCTGGTGCTGCTGTTGTTGGTACCTCTGCTGGATTAATTCCCGAAGTGCCTCTTGTTGTTCTTGGAGCTGTTGCCATTTTTGGAGTTTCGCCAGGGCGAGTATGTCGTGACCTTGTTGACCGTGGTATTGGATTTGCTGTTGGAGGATATCCATTTCTTGTTGGAGCTGGAGAACGAGTTGTACTTCCCATGGAGAAGCGAGGGCGTTGTATTTTTGCCAGAAGGATAACTTCTGGAGTTGTTCCAGGGGAGTTCTGAATTGTTGAGATTGTGCCAAAGGAGTGCCGTACATCAGTTGTTGCATGGGCACCTGCTGCTGTAGTTGTGGCACTTATAATTATTTTGGAGTAAAGTTAAATGTGAATACTCATAAGCTACTAATAATCAGATAAGACATTTTTTATACTGTTTATTAAGGGGAATCTTTTACCTTCCTGCTCGCATTTTTTGTGGAAATCATCACAATTTAATGAGTACACCATTGCACCTCCAAGATTATTATTTTTAATGAATTCTGCTTTGAAAGTCAAACTTTTTACGTTGTCGAAACTTACCCATTCTGATTGACAGGAAGCATAAAGACTTTTAGCATCTGTATCGAAAACAGGCGAAATAAAATTTTTACTTAAAAATGAACAGATGTCGGTGTAACAAGCAAAACCAGAGGTGCCTAATTTTCCATATCCTGATGCTGGAGCATAAGTGCTGTTATTACTAGGATTAACCAATCTGAAAATGGCATAGTAAGTAATATTGAAAAATTATTTGTGTCAAATTCATACCTGAAACTATGGCCATAAGTTGGCAAACCAACGACAATTTTCTCCATGGCCAGGCCTAAGTGGTTCCACAAATTGGTTGAATAATTTATGTTTAGAGTTGCCAAGTAGTCCATTTCATTACCCGAAGCATACAAGGGGCTGTTGTGGCCAGTAAATGGGGTAAATTTTGTATAGAAATGGTAATCATACGACATCAAGTTAACAAAATCAACGAACCTAAAAAAAACAGGACAATGTGTCAATTTTACATTTGGTTTACTGTGGAGAATACATAAATGCTTATTGTATAAGATAGAGTAATAAAAAGTTGTAGATTCTATTCAATTTTACATCATAATTAAGTTCAAATAATTCACTTAACTCATTCATGTATGTCGCATCATAGGAATTTTTTGCAAGAAAATATGGAGCACCAACAGCTACTGTTAAAAGAAATTCAAAATCCTCCCTGTGATCAATGGCATGCCTGAATTCCTCTAATAATTGAGTAAAATGTATTTTCTGCTTTTTATCTTTGCCGTTATCTTCGTTAGGAAATTCCCAATCTATGTCCACACCATCGATATTGTACATCTCTTTACAATCAAATAATGACATAATAAAACTAAAAAATAAACAATCAAACAAAAATTCAGCCACTGTTTTATGGATGTGCACCTTTTTCTGTTGGAATGATTAAAAACCATCTCAGGAAATCCATCTTTATTACCAGCTCCTCCTACTGATATCAACACTTTTAAGTCTTTATTAATTTTCTTCAGTCCGACTAACCGTTTAAGACTTTCTATCTTCGATCCATCGAAATATATCGTATTGTTCCTCACTTTTGCAAATGCAGCATTAATATGCGTACACAAAAACGGATCCAAGTCTTTGACTTGAACAGAGGCTTGGTTTTCTGGAAAGTTGTAATAACACACTAATTTAAAGGATTTTAGGGTTTTGAGGTGTGGTTTTTGTATAAAGCTCAATTGATAGTCAGATAGTGTTACATTTTCAGGTGGAGCATTGTATAATAGGGCACGGTGAATATGTCTTTCATCTACTCCTAAAAAAAAAAAAAATAAGAATTTGTCAAGTTACAACTATTTATCAATATATCAATGACACATTGACTCCTACCATATTTTGCTTTCGGATATTGTAATATTGGATAATATTCAAAAACTAATATAGATGAAAAACACAACATGATTCCAGGTACCAGAAGAATGCATACAATAAGTAACTCATGCCTGCCTAATCTCAGTGGTGACCTACAAAGATACAAGATAAAACATTTTAATGAAGTTTAATTAAAGGATTAGCCTAGTAGCAAAAAGAGGTTAAAATAAAATAATACTGTATAATTACATTAGTTTTCGTTTACCTAGCATTTTGTACTTGTCTGGTTAGTACAGAATACTGGAGTCTATCTTCAGAAAACATTGTGTTTTGTATTTTGTAAGTCTTATGTCGCTAATTACTGTAATTGTTTAGGTAAATAGGGCATCTTGTGAGAAAAGAATAAAATTTAGAATACACTCTCAAAAACAAACTGCACAGTGAGAAACACACAAAACCCGCCAATCCCCTAATATAATAACTGAGTAAGGATTGCAAGGAAATGCTGTATTTGGTATCATAAATAGAATTGCGAATTGCATTACAATCGGATTAGTTAAGTTGTTAAGTTGACAATCATAACTCATAACAGTCAGACACAGAACCACAGAACCATACACAGAACATACAGTCAGACCGAGTCAGACTCAGACAGTCACAGAGACAGGTAATACTAAAGTCACTAGATATACAAAGTACCGCAATCGTCCGCCATATTGGTTCGGTTTGTGGTGGGGGAAATAGCGCGTTATTCAAGTATGCGAACTTGAATAATTTTTGAAGGGGTGAAGTGAATGAATGGAAAAGTTACGTAGGTGATATTTCTTACAAAAATTAAATTGTTATAAATGAAGGTTATGTTGGCCTATTTTATGAAACTGCCAACAGCACTCCGTGAATATTATCATTACTAATAAATGATATGTAATATTATTCTATTATTACCAGTACTTATAATGAAAACTTGAAAGCTAAATATATGAAAATTTGTTGCATTCTCCTTCATCTACCCATTTTTTTTTCAATTTAAAGAACAAAAACAAGTGATAAAAGTAACTAAAATTGAAATAGAGTAGGTAATATGCTTAGGTAGACAGAATCAAAAACAGTAAAGAATTAACACTATTTTTTTTTAAATGTGAGTGAGTATAATAGAAACATGTTCATAACATATTTTTCTGTTTACTGGAACAAACCTATCATTTTCTTACTTGCCTATATTCAAAAGAATTTGCAAAGTTATACCCTAAACACTGTCAAATAAAATCAAGTGTATGCGTTACAAATATATATTATTCAATAATGCACGCATGATAATACTACGGCTACTTTGAACATCCGTATTCGTATTATTTGTACCAATGTTTTTTAATAAAAAATATAAACGGCTCCTTAGAAATATCTTAACTAATTTGTTACAAATATTGTGGCAATTTAAAATATGTTTAGGAGCTGGAAATTGTTTATGTATTGTATTTAAAATATCACAAAGATTTCACAACAACACCACACCATTTTTATAAGCAAATCCCAATCGAAAAATAAAAAATCTCGCCTTTATTAGAAATTACCGCGTTACCACACACCACGCGTTACCTCCTGGAAAAATGATGTTATGATGTCATTTGTCAATAATTGTCACAAATTCGACAACTGTTTAGTGTAGAAAATAAAATTCCTACTAAAATCCCTAAAAATAGCCGCCATTTTGGTTCGGAATGATTCTATCTCTCTCTTACACGTGGGGTCAATGGATTGCGGTACTTTGTATATCTAGTGACTTTAGGTAATACCAGTGAACTCTATTAACTCTATACTACAGGGTGATCAACAATGACTGTTTGAGTTGGCAATCCTACCTGGAGGATTTTTTTGCCTAAGGGTTTGCAATGCTACAACCAGACAAGGCGTATCAACTTTAAATAGGTTGCCTCAAGCGATCCTGACCTACCACAACGTCATCTACGTCACACGGTGACCGGCGATGCAAAAAATACTTTTGAAAAACTCAAAACTGTTGTCAATTACAAACGAAAACGCCAGCCAAACGCCGAATTGTCAGAGTAATACAGAGCATAGATGAAACCAGAGTTAGATTAAACACAGGTAATAAAACTCAGACCTGGGTCGCCAGTCTACGTCACGAACTCCGCCTCCCCTGCGCGACCCCCTCGCCAGGAAGTTTGTTTCATTTATTTGACAAAACAATCAGCGTTATGTAAGTGGCTGGATCGACATAGCAGCGAAGGCAAAATAAAAGAAGAAGAAGAACAATCAGCGATAAGATTGTAGGTTATGTGAATAAAAATTAACGCTTAAAAATGAAACTCGAAATACAGAACAATGATTTAATTAAACCGGCTTTAGCATTACCTTTAAATGCTCAAAATGCCCCCCATTTTGGTCCAGACATAAAGTAACTCTTCTTTTTAGGCTCTCGAAGATATTCACCAGCATATTGGGGGTAATGTTTGCCACTTCCTGAACTATTGCCTCCTGCAGCTCCTCTTCAGTATGCAATATATTCCTAAAGACATTGTCCTTCAAGAGCCCAAATAACGCAAAATCTAATGGGGTGAGATCTGGTGACCTACTTGGTCATATGCCCTGACTAATTACTCTGTCGCCGAAATTCTCTCTTAAATATCCCATAGTAGCACGAGCCGTATGTGCCCTTGCAGAGTCTTGTTGGAAATATCCAATTTGATGCTCTTCGTCTGTTAATTGGTTTATAAAAGGCCTCAAAAAGTGTTGGATATATCTCTCCGAATTGACGGTAAAATTAAAAAATATCGGCCCATACACCCGCGTCCTTGAGACTGCCAACCAAACTCCAACTTTAACCGGGTGCAAATTTGTCTCTCTGATAGCATAAGGATTTTCACCTGACCAAATTCTGTAATTTTGTTTATTCACATAGCCGTTGAGATGAAACCAGGCTTCGTCGGAAAAGAAGGTATTGTCAAGGATATCATTATTATTTAATATGTCATTGAACCAATTGCAAAATAAAACTCTCTGCGGGTGATCAGGAGGCGTTAATGACTGGACGATGGAAATTTTGTAAGGGTGATACTTTCATTTCTTTTTAAGCACAGTGGAGCAACTTTCATATGATAAACCTGTAAAACCGTGAATTAGAACAACGTGAAAATGTGGAAGTCTTATGGGTAAGAATGAAAATTGGTTGAATAGGAGGCATAAGGACCAAACCTGTTTGAAGGGAGAGCTTTCTTAAGGATTTGTGAGGACTTCTTTGCATTCGAGTTCTGATATCCTCGACAACTTCCTCGTTTAGAGTAGAAGGTCTACCAGTTGATTTTTGTTTGTTTAGGTTCCCTGTGTTTAAATATCGTTCAACTACTCGCATACAATGCTGCTGAAAGACAGCAAAAGTGACCAAAGTCTCCGGAAACATTTCCTGAAATTGCTGGTATGTCGCTTCGAGAGAGTACTGCCAACCAGTAATTGGGTTATAAATCCCGCTTCGAAAGTACGCCATTCCAACGAAAATATCGTGTTGTAACGTGAAAACCATTTTAAATAAATAAATTTGAAAAGAATAACAGAAATTTGAATTTGACATAGCAAATTCAAATTACCAGTTGTACCATTTAAAAATGAAATTCAGCATTGCCAACTCAAACAGTCATTCTTGATCACGTTGTACGTACCCAGGCGTTTCGAATATTTCATGTTGATTTAAATTAATTTGAAATTAACAATGAAATATTACACATTAATTTTGTAAATTTAACCAGTCAATATTCGATATCGACTGGATTGGACATTTATAGAAGAGGCAAGGAGTAGGACTGCTAATAAAGGTGACAGCAGCAAGTGCTGATAATAAGTGATAGGAGAGAAGAGAATGAATCAGTGCAGGCAAACAAAGAAGAAAAACAAGAGAATAAATCCAACTGAGTGTCTGTCTATCTCTAACATATATTGGCCGTGTTTTTAAAGTGTACCAGCTGCTCGAACACAATGTGTTCGAACAGTCAACTGAACACTTGAGCACTTGCTCGATCAGTGACATTTAAAAACGGTATCCGTGAAGTCTAAGGTACAAGTTGTAATGTTTTGACTTCTAACGATTTGTATACATCTCAAAAACATACAAAACAAAATGTTGAATCCTTATTTAATTACTCTTCTAGTCGTAATGTATTTGGATTTGATTAATATGAATTTTTTACTCAAGGACTCCAGTTTTTCACTTACTATTTAGGAAAACATTTCCATATTTTGGTTACTTCCATAATTTCAGTTTCTTTTGACCTATAATTTTTAACATAAATTACAAAACATTCAATTCGTTCTCCCATTTTCTGCCTATTACTTGTTCTGTCGTTTCATTCACCGATGCACCGAGCAGGTGTTCGAGCAAGTTTGTTGATTTTAAAACGCTTGACTGTTTGCTCGAACCGCATTTTAAAACGCGATTTTCCTGTTCGAGTACTCGAACCGGTGTTCGAACACTTTAAAAACACGGCCATAATGTGTTATTAAACGCGTTAGACAGAGACGAACACTCAGTTGGATTTGGCCGTGTTTTTAAAGTGTTCGAACACCGGTTCGAGTACTCGAACAGGAAAATCGCGTTTTAAAATGCAGTTCGAGCAAACAGTCGAGCGTTTTAAAATTAACAAACTTGCTCGAACACCTGCTCGAACACAATTTTCAAAGAAACTAAAGAAAAGAAACTAAAATCATGGAGGTGACCAAAATATGGAAATGTTTTCTTAAATAGCAAGTGTAAAACTGGAGTTCTTGAGTAAAAAATTCATATTAATCAAAATCAAATCCAAATACATTAAGAGTGATTAAATAAGGATTTATCATTTTGTTTTGTATGTTTTTAAGATGTATGATGTATACAAATCGTTAGAAGTCAAAACATTGCAACTTGTACCTTAGACTTGCATAGGTACCGTTTTTAAATGTCACTGATCGAGCAAGTGCTCAAGTGTTCGGTTGACTGTTCGAGCACATTGTGTTCGAGCAGCTGGTACACTTTAAAAACACGGCCTTTAGTATGCAACCATATATACTCCCGCCAGAATATCAAAACAATTTCACAAAATTAGTGTACTGACATGTGTCGGTGTCGGTATGTAAATTTAAGTAAATTTTTTTCTCGAAACAAAATGCTTTTAATAGTTTAATTTCACCAAATACTGTTGTTTAATTACCGTTAAGCTTAAATAAAAAACAGTGACACGAGGAATCAAAACAACATTTGTGATTCCAACATAATATACGTTTTGAATTGAAATTTACCGCTTCATTATGTGAAATCTGCTCATCTGCTTGCCTGCAGGCCCTGCAGGGTGCAGGCAGTACTCTAAATAAATACAGTGACTTAAATAAAATAATATAGTGTAATGCGAAAAGTAAACAGCGCGAGACGTGTTTACTCGTATCGGACCTGGGCGGCTACCTCAAAAGAATTGCTGCGACGCTTAATTGAATTCTATTAAAAAAGACAGCTCCATGAATACTCCCGGATTATTATTTAAGGAAAGTAATTTATGACCTTCTGGACATTTTCTACGTAAACATTATTAAAAGAACAATCGAGTGCTTTGTGGAAACATCGAGCAAATACTAGTAAGTTCGGGAAAACATTATGGGGGGCTATAAAAGTGCACGCGGCGGGCGAGAGATCATTAGTAGACGGAAGCCGCGAGAGTAAACGAGCGAAATAGCGAAAGCGAGAGCAATTGAAGTGAAATAAATTAACGATTAAGAGTGTGATATAAATTAATTAGTTAAGTGTGTTATATAAATTAGTTTAGTAATAGTGTAAATAATAAATTTAGTAGTGTCTAGTCTAGTGTACAATTAGTATTAGTATAAATAAATTAGAGAATAAACGTTACAATATGTTTTATGTCAGGCTGTATTACCCAGTGAACTCTATACTATTCGTACCTGGAACGGCCGCGTCCGTCGCGTATAATAGCGTGCAGTGTGTCAGGGGCAAGCGAAACAAAGATAGACATAGTTACGGTAACCTTTCTTTATCACACTCAAGCAAATGAGTTCTGTCTATATGCGTAAATTGATTTTAAGTAGAAATTTATGTAGTTTGACGATTATTTTTGTTCGAAACGTGCTATATTTTAGTGAAGGTATACATTTATTGTGTTCTAATACGCCATTAGTTTCGTTTCTAGATCACTTATTTAATTATAGGTGCTTAGCAGAAAAAAACTAGGGAATTTCAAGAAAATGTAGTATATTATGATACGAAGATTGTTCTGTTGATTATATTTCTGGGAATATAGTTCGCAATCTGGTTAATACTACTACTTGCAATCATTGTATTGATATTTTAATGCGAGAAGTAAACAACGCGAGACATGTTTACTCGATCCGAGCGAAGCGGCTACTTCAAAGGAATTACCACGACGCTTAAAAGACAGCTCCATGAATTCTCCCGGATTGTTGTTTACGGAAAGTAATTTAAGACCTTCTGAACATTTCCTACGTAAACATTGTTAAAAGAACAATCGGGATCCTTCCGGAACTATGGAGAATATACGAGAAGGTTCCAGATCAGAATCAAGGTGTACATTGTACATATAAGCGGGCTTGTGATCGAGGAGATGAGTAGATTAGAAGTAGAGAAGCAGACGTGAACGCGACATACGATCCGAAAGCGGAGCAGTGCAAATAAATTAAGTAGTGTCTAGTCTAGTGTACAAGTAGCGAAGTGTGTTAAATAAATTAGTGTACAATTAATGTAAATAAATTAGAAAATAAAAGTTACAATATATTGTTATATAGAGGTAGTAGTCTCCTGAACTGACTGAACACTACTCTTATACTGCTCCTCCTTGGGCTTATAAATCATTCACAAATTTTGTCACTCGAGGTCCTCTTTACGCTTCAGATGTGGTGTATAAAATTTTACATTTCACAAAAAAAAACAAATTCGCTTCCTATTAAAAAATGAAAACATTGAGAAAACCAAAATAGACTTAAAACAAAAAATGATAAATACAGTTACAAATCATTTTGCTACTAATATATGTCTTTAAACCTAAACACCCTGTAAATCAAGAATTTATAGCTGAGGAATGTCACGAAATTCAAATTATTCGAAAAATAATTGCCAAATATTTAAAGTGCCGAATGTATATATCACCACAGTAAACTATTAAATATTGAATTACATGGGAAAAATGCCACAGTACGGCAAAAAATTCCTAAACTGGTTTTATTTAGGAATTGTTAAAATATAATGAAGCATTTTCATATTTAGACAAAAATTGTGTTTTTAATTTTTTTTATTCTATTTCCCAACCCCGTAGGCCAACAGTTAAAATTTGACTTGAACGTTATACTGTCTGCATTATTACTTTTGTCATTTTCCTGATGAAATATTCAGAGAAAATCACGTTTACTGGTAAATAAACATAAAAAGATTAAAAAATATTTAAGAAATGCGCGAACGTTCCATTCAGTAACATAAGATAGAAAGAGATAGATATCCGTAACCAATGCGGGTTGCCTATGCAATCGTTTTGCCTCACTTGTCGCTCAAGGCGGGTCCCTTCCGACGTACGCTTGGAATTCACGTTCTATGTTCACGTTCTGTAATGTTCTAATCTCAGCGTCGGAACTATTCCAAAGGTGACCTTTAAAATGACAAGTTTGAATTTTTTTTCTCTCCGGTTGGTGTGTTCGTCTCGCTCGCACCGATGCAGAATGACATTATCTCTCCTTTGTCGCTCGCGATACCGTTCTCCCTGGACTAGAAACAATCGTAATATCGAACATTTTTGGATTTATTTGAGTGAACAATTTTGGGAAAAGGTGACTGAAATTGGCTGGTAAGTTTTCCTTTATCTATTTTACTAATATTAAGGTACATTTTAGACGGCATTATGGGCAATTTAAAGTGAATCTTATAAGAGTTTCGTTAGATTGTGCTATGTGAGAAAGAGGACTTCATGACTTTTTTCTCTATAAAGTGGTGTTTTTGCGGCTTATTTTTTTGTTATCTCCAACCACGTTTTCACTCTTCATTTCAATCGTCTCTTTAAGACAGTCTCATGACGGGTGTTAGTCACTTTCAGTTGATTCTCTCGTTTATCTTGGGATGAAATTGTAATTATTACACAACCTTTCAAAGAACAGATAACGTTTCCTATCATTTATTACAGGAAATGTCTCGGGAAAGGGCAAGCAGAAGGTTCTACAGAGTGGACTCTATGAGTAATTTATTAGCGTGTATGGATAGGGGCATGACCGCAGAAGAGGAGAACCGATGGACCTTCGAAATTGCCTGGGAAGCTGCTAATAAAGGTATGCAGGTTACAGTTCTATTAATTTTCTTCAACTATACATTTTCTTGCTCACTTTCAGTAATAATCACCTCCACTAATTGGTTTATTGTTATGTTTGCCTGAAGCACAATAAGTAATAAGTATTTTAAAAATACTAATCGATTTAGAGTTAAGCCAAGTACTTTTGCATATATTTTAAAACGGTCCATTCATTTGTGATCTTTTCTTCTGGTTTATCTCAGTCTTGTCCAATTACAGTGGTGATAACTGCATTTTCATTGAATATAGTTCCCTGTATAATTGTTTCTTTCTAAATTTCTAATTTTCTGCCCATAATATTATGATATTAATTAAAGCAATTATATTGCACATATCATGTATCATACCGATGTGTTCATTTCAAAATTCCTTAAGAACAGAACTTATATTCAAAGCAACAAATCGAATTCAAAATTGTTTTGTGACTAACTGATATTGTTCAATTTCCTGGCATATTAATAGACCTCTCTACGGTCTGTGCACTCAATTTGTGAGCTATCTATTTATCAACCCTGAAGACAGGTGAAAATTAACCAACCTTATCTGATAAATACATTTTTCTTGTACAAATATTCCATAAATATGCAGAACAACAAGTAATAGGTACCTATTAACTGGCCTGTTTATTAATCACAAAAGACTACAATATTGCAACGTTTTTACCTACGCGAGAATCACTACACGAGACGAGTTGTCTTGCTTAATTTGTTTTTACCCATATATGTAATAATCTTATATCGCTAGCGTCCTATCTCGTCCCATAGTGAGTCGGGCGAAAACAAGTGAGACAGAAGAGAGTGACTTTGGTAGATGAAGCGC
Organism: Cryptocephalus moraei; assembly: GCA_946251905.1. Classification (NCBI taxonomy): domain Eukaryota; kingdom Metazoa; phylum Arthropoda; class Insecta; order Coleoptera; family Chrysomelidae; genus Cryptocephalus; species Cryptocephalus moraei. Next base: position 37,570,773 of record OX276456.1, on the reverse strand, counting down.
AAGCACGACGGAGAACAATGGCCCCGTATTACAAAATCTGTATTCTCGTAAAGCGTTATAAGAACCATTAATTTTTGTTAAAAATTCATTCATTCTCTATGATGTTAGTATGATTTGTGTAGAAATGAAAATAAGAAAATTGTGTAGGACACTAAACGTATTGTGTACTGAAAAATCGACATAAACATGAAGAATAAAACCTTCAGCACATCGCCACGAATTTTTAACAATAGCTTTATTCACCAATTCCAAGTAAATGATATTTGACTCATCAGCTCACTGGAAATATAAGTGTCAAGTCTGTCTCTCCTAGCAAGTACTTACCTTAATCATTGTAGATCCATGAATATGTCTACGATTGTAGACGAAACGTCGGATGTCAGCTGTTTGGATTAAACATCATCTACATTCTTTGAATTGAATTTGAGGGATATTGAGAACTTTCGTCTTTAGTATTTATTGAGATGTACTAACCACACTTTCTAAGATTAACCTCCACTGCTAAACGTAAAACGTAAACAAACACATGCCGCTCTACGCGATGTAAATATACACGTGATGCGAATCCACTTATTTTATTGGCCGTAACAGACGTCTGCGCGTTACAGACCAAGTCACAAATGAGATGAATGTTTTCGCCCAAACCTCTCTCTCTGTTAGCGATATAGGAGTATTACATATATGTTTTTACCACTACACTCTAATTTATTTGTACAATTACACTTAGCACTTATCTACTAACACTTAATCTAATTACTACTATTACTTACTATTACTAATTGATTAATTTATATTACACACTTAATCTAATTTATATAGACCATTGTTTATTTATCTTATGGCCGGCCTGACCGACATCCGTCGGCCAGTCTACAGGGCGACTGTTTACGACTACCGACGACTGCCTTTGTATCGCTCTCTGTCTGCTATTTATTTAGCGGCATCGGAATTCCAGAAAGTTCGAGGCGTATCCGGTCCTTTCGCGAACCTTCTTTATAGTACTTGAATACTCTACGGCTTTCCAAGAATTCCACCAGTTCCCTGAATCTATCTCGTTAGAAATTTCTTTGAAGAGACTCATTCCGAGGGGCGCCTATCTTTATGGCAGGCTATTTCCTTACAATATCGACCACTCTATTACTACATTGCTGTACCTTTTCCAGTTGGAGGGATTTATACTGTCATCAGATCAAAGGCATATGTTTCTACAGAGGAAATGGGCGATCAGTACTGCCTGATAGGTCCCTATAAAGAGCACTGTGCTAGGACTGAAATCGAAGAAGGTCCCCTCGGTTCGGCAGCACTTAACAAAGCTGTGGAGTCCCTCCGGCAAAAAGGCTTTAAGGTATGGTTAGTCAAAAGTACTCCTGTTCTTACTGCCGAATGCATATTAAATTTTAGTGCAATAGTTCACAGGATTCAATTTAAACTGTTTATACTGTGTTAACTATTGTATCATGAGAAATTAATTGGAAATTAGTCTTTGAGTCTCAAATACACGAGCTGCATTACATTTCCTTAAAATTCATGAATTAAATTAAAATTCGTTTATAATAATTTAGTATAGTTTATTATACAATTATTGTAAACATATTATCTCTATTAAAATTATATAGGTACACGCCGGAAGATGGCTTGTGGATGGTAACCCACAAATAGTACTCATGGATATTGGTTCAGCTGCTTGGAAACTAGATGAGTATAAGACTGAATTATGGAACTCCACTAACATCGGTGTTCCCCATTTGGATATTGAAGCTAATGATGCAATTATCCTTGGTTACATGGTGGCAGAATTTCTTGCAGAAGTAAGATTTTACACACTTAATAGACACATTTTAGGAAGTTTCAATTTTTGAATAAAATTATTTTTATGTTATTCTTGTAAACCTACTAGGTAATGTTCTTAAGCACCAGCTCTTTTGGACTATTGATTGTAAGTGATTTTATTTTATTTTTATTTGTAGTTTCGAAACACCGCAGAAGAGTATGGGGATGGTGTTCCACCGAGAATCGTCGCGCACTTTCATGAATGGCAAGCTGGTGTAGGCCTAATTGTACTGAGAACAAGACATGTTAAGGTCGCTACTATTTTCACTACTCATGCTACCCTTCTCGGTCGATATTTGTGTGCTGGTAACACAGATTTCTATAATAATCTCGATAAGGTAATCATTTCATTATTAACAGAAAAATAAATGTTGGTAGTAAGTGACTAATATCCTGCATTAAGTAACTGAGCAACTTGATAATTAATTTTTGGGAATTGTCCAGTTTAGTGTAGATGAAGAGGCAGGAAAACGTCAGATCTATCACCGGTACTGCATGGAGAGGGCTGCTTCTCATTTATCACATACATTTACGACAGTTTCGGAAATTACTGGTGGGCACTGTTATTATTATATTACGTTCAAATGGAAATAAAAAATATATAATAGTATATATTGTAATGTATATACAAATATTTTTATATTTTTTGAACATAATATACCTACCTACTTTAGGGTATGAAGCTGAGCATCTGCTGAAAAGAAAAGCAGACGTCATCACTCCTAATGGACTGAATGTGAAGAAATTCTCGGCTCTGCACGAATTCCAGAATTTGCACGCGTTAGCTAAAGAGAAGATCCATGAATTCGTTAGAGGTCATTTCTATGGGTTAGTTTCCTTTTGTACAATTCTTTGGGTCTAGTATAAAACTTTATATTATTTCTTTTCTTATCTTTTAGGCATTTCGACTTTGATCTGGATAAAACTTTGTACTTTTTCATTGCTGGAAGGTATGAGTTTGGGAATAAAGGCGCAGATATCTTTATTGAATCTCTTGCTCGACTGAACCACTTTCTTAAGGTAAAAAATACCTTACTAAGGCAGTCGTAATACGCTCAACACTTTGCTTTTAGAGTGCCCATCCAGATATAACGGTTGTCGCTTTTTTAATTTTCCCTGCTCGAACGAATAATTTCAATGTTGAATCCTTAAGGGGACATGCAGTAACAAAATCATTACGAGACACAATTCATGATATTCAGAGCAATATAGGGAAGAGGATGTATGAAATTTGTTTGAGGTAATCAATCGACAGTTTATATGGTAAAACTCTCAAACAAATCTTTCCATTTTAGTGGGAGATTACCTGAAAGTAATGAAATGCTCATGAAAGAAGAAATGGTAAGATTGAAAAGGTGTATTTACTCTTTACAAAGGGAAGGTATGCCCCCTGTTACTACACATAATGTTGTGGATGACTGGAATGATCCAGTATTGAACACTGTCAGGAGATGCAATTTATTTAATCATACCAGCGATCGAGTTAAAGTAAGCAAAACGATATTTTCATAAAAAAAAATTTACCCAATCAGAACGTATAAAATAAGGGTTTTGGGACATATATTTGAGTTAACATTCATCACTGTCCGATACAATTGATTGACCACTACTATCAAAAAAAGTAACAAATCACTTATCTAATAGTATAAATTATTACAATATGTTCCACATTACTCTTTTTTTTTAGATTGTTTTTCATCCAGAATTTTTAAGCTCAACTAACCCCCTTTTCGGTCTTGATTATGAAGAATTCGTTAGGGGTTGCCATTTGGGGGTATTCCCCAGCTATTACGAACCTTGGGGTTACACTCCGGCTGAATGTACAGTAATGGGGATCCCTAGTATTACCACCAACTTATCAGGTATTATAGTCTTTAACATGTTTCATTACCATAACTGATTATGTTAATTTGTCTCGTTAATTAATTTTATTCCATGAGATATCAAAAATAAGGCAGTTTATTTAAAAAGAAAATATTAACAGTCAACTGAAATAAAGGCCACCGAAGATACTCTACAGTTTCTCTAAAGTTACAACAGTGATCATGATAACATAGTTTAACTTTAATCTAGTAGGTATTCTTATTCTTCTACTTCAGGTTTTGGTTGCTTCATGCAGGAACATATTTCGGATCCAATGTCATATGGTATCTACATAGTAGATAGAAGGTTTATATCTTTGGAAGATACAATTCAACAATTAGCGCAGTACATGTTCGATTTCGCTAGGTTGTCTAGGAGACAGAGAATCATACAAAGGAATAGAACTGAGCGGTTAAGCGATATGCTCGACTGGAGAAATTTAGGAGTCGTAAGTGCATTGTTACTTTTGTACTTTTGAAATGGTTTGCCTCACTCTATTTTCTCCTTGATTTATTTCAGTATTACCGCCAGGCAAGGATGAAAGCCTTACACAAGGTCTTCCCGGATTACAAGGAAGAAATGGAGTCTGGCATAGGAACCCTCAGATACCCAAGACCTATTTCAGAACCTCCATCTCCTAGTTCCAGTAGGGTAACCACACCTGCAGCTTCTGTACATGGTTCAGATGACGAAGGGGAATCTGTAGATTCTGAAGCAGAGGTAAAATATACTGCATATTCATGCTGATTTATTGTTTAATAATATATTCACATAATAATATAATTTTTAGTTAGAAGAACTTCGTCAACAGGCAATAACTGGACACTAGATGAAATATCGGGTAGGAAATAATTAAGAGTATAAATGATGAACAATTTTTTTACTAGGGGTATTGAGATCTGTATTAAAGATTTCCAACTATGACAATTATTCTGTTGTCTCGTGTAATGCTCAAGTGGTACAAGAAACAATATTAAATTTTTCTATTGTAAGACATTTCTATTTTTTATTACTGATTGAAATAGAACTTGTTGGAAGTAACATCACATACATGTACGTCTAAATTATAAATATGATGACCGCCTTATTTACTTTATAGTTATTATGTTATACTCTTTATCAATACTCTCAGTGTTTTATAAAAGGATCTTTAGGTACCCGGTTTATTCAAACAATATTAAGTAACTCAAATATACCATTTATTTTGTTGTTAAGATTTTATATTTTGATTAGAACAATCTTACGCAGTTTACTTTCTAATGATTTGCGGCTTGTAATCGTGCTGAACGACTTTAGACAGCAACTTTGCGTACATATCTAATCTTTGGGTCATCTGCAATACAAGAAACTTTAAATGTATATATACATACTTCAAATGTACTTTTCCCTTACTTGAAATCCCCAGTGATCCTTCACCTGTCGACAAAGATTCAGATCTAGCTCAGCTACCAACAGACCATTTTTATTCTTTGACAAATTCTAAAAGAACAGTTTTAGACAGACAATCTTAAGTTATTTCAGTTTTATTTACAGAACTTCTAGAACCATTTGGCGCTGTTACATAACTCGAACCATAAAATAATCCAAAATCTTTATGTGCCGGTCGACCATCACCAGACGTGAACTCGTTAGGAAAAAGTTCTTTACCGACTCTGTTTATTGCGCAAGTGTAATAACTGTTAGCGATGGCTGCGTTTCTTGCCTCGACGCCCCAAAGGGGTTCACTCAAGTCTCCAACCTTAAAATTTAATTCAACATTTCTTAAAGAATGGAAAAAAGTCCTGTCTGGGGATATACTTGTCATGTAGGTAATTTCCAACAATTTTTGAAAGTTATTAAATAAATCCTTACTGTTGCGGAGGGGTTAAAGACGATTTCGGCACCGTTCAAACCAAACATCAACCAGTTCAAAGGGTGGTGTCTCCCATAACAGATGTTGATAGCAATCTTTCCGAATTCAGTCTAAAACAACAATTTATGTTTACTTGAAATTAATTTTTGTTTATGGGATGGCTACAGTCTCTAACCTAACTCCATTTAAGGCATCATAATAATAATTAGAACCACACAAATCTTTGAAACATCACGATCCCATTTCTCGCGTTATGAGATAACAATTTCTTATATTGAGTTAGGAACAACCACTTGTAATTTTTATTTACCTCAAATACAGGATGGCCAGTGTTACCTTCAAAGTAATAAGTGGATTCATTAAAATCTCCTACTCTTGGTATGTGGTTTTTACGATGTTTTCCTAAGTACTCTCCATGGTTATCTATGATTACGGCAGTGTTCCAGATGGTATCAGAATGAACAGAATCACGTTCCAGAATCGGAGATATTATGACCATGTTGTATTTAGCAGCAAGCTGAAAGAGAGGTAAAGGAAGACGTTAGTGCATCCAGAATCCTGAAAAGGGTAATGTTTTACTTCTTCCAGAAATTTTGTAGTAGGCCCATATTCTGCACTCTCGGCATATTCACACCATGGTTGTTTTTCTCTTGTGCAAAATGCGAAAGGCATATCTAAGTAAATAAAGTGTAGGAAATAAAAGAATAAATAATGTTAGAGTGTGAAAGCTGTAATAGATAAGTGGTAGATTACTGCTAATAGTTCAATATTTACTTCCCTTTAAGACCGAATTAGAAAAGTTAACTTACTCCAAGCCTCTTGGAAAGAGAAGATGTTCACTTTGGCGTTAAAGGCGACATCGAGAGCATTCCTTGCCAACTTAAACATTTCTTCTCTCATCTCGAGTATAGGGGCAGAAGCCGGTAAAGGCGTTTGATTTTGAAAGAGCCCCACGCGGACATGTCTAGGGGTTCTTAACTGTTCCCTCTTCGCGTTGAAACCGCACGAAATAAGTTCAAGTTTGTATGCTTGAGAGAGTTCGTATGCTCTTTGCGGGAGTGTAACATCACTAAAAGGTGGAAACACGATAAAGAGGAGCGAGAATTTACGTGTATACTTCTAATTGTTGAATTGAGATGAAGCTTCAAATTCTCCATACGTCTTTACTTACTAAGTTTCCTTCCCAAATAAGACATTTCGAACTTTTTCAAAGTCCTCCTTTGGTAAGTGTTTTTGCAGTATTTTTTCGACACTATCGAATTCCATACTTTCCGACATCTCTCGTACTTCGTGTGTATCTTACTCGGAACCCAAACTAAAAATATCCACATGAAATTTTATATTAAAATAAGAGGTTTGTTCAGATAAACGAAAGCGATAGGTGGGGGAAATACAACGTTTTCATATGATAAATCTTTTATTTCGTACAATAAACATACAAATAGAATACATACGTGGCAGTTTTGTACCTAAAACAGACTAGACCGTATTACGCCCCACATGAATAACTTAAAACCAATAATTGTGAGGAAAGGTTAATTTATCCTCAAAGAACTGTGATGGCCATACATATGTCATTAATTGATCCTATTACGATTATTGTTATTTAATAATTAATTTATTTATTATTACGATATTAATTGATTCCATTACGAGTAACATTCCATGGAAAATTATAAACTTATCGTTTTATTTAACACGAAATTTCAGTTGCGCAAAAATACTCTTATCGGTTCAATCCACTAAATATCAAATGGAATGTAATAAAATACCATATAAATGAAATGTGACAATTTAAAAACATCAGTAACCGACAATTGTGTTCAAATTACTTCCGACACGTTATTGCACCTAATTAGAATTAATTAGGTACATATAAGGTTCCATTAAGGTTGAAACCGTCTCACACTACCCTCCATAACGCGATCAACAATATTATCAATAGGTTTTATTATGAACGGTATACAGACTAAACCTATACCGGTGACTGCCCACTTTCTCGTATTGTTGGGTATTCTTTCGCTTTTCTTCAAAAGAAAATTTGTCATCCCACATATCCTATTTATGGTGAAACCAGGAATTGCCACAGAAGCCAAAAGTTGCCATACTAAAGTGTCTAATGTGGAGTAAGTGACTCTTTGTAGGTGGTTTTTTTCGTTCGCGTTGACCTGAAATATGAGGTACCTAATATAATAAAATAATTGAATGATACACAGATCGAATCATAAATGAACACAATAATATGTAGTATGTAGGCAATTTACTATGCATCGCTATCCTGGTGCCTGGTCTGGCTGTGGCTAATCGATGTTATTCCTAATTTTTTATGGATATGGATGGCATAGATTAAAAAGGTTATGAATACTCTAATTTCCACCAAAGCGTCAACTTACCTTAAATGATTGAACACCTTTATCTGCAGTATCAGCTAATACATATAATGTAGCGACAGCGTAGGTTAACTTAACCCATTTAACTTTTATTACAGTTCTAAAAGCTTCGCCTACTTCGTTAGCGTAACCTGAAAGAGTACTTGTTTTATCTTCGTCAGCTCATTAGTTATGCCAGATATTTACCCAAGTATCTTATCGGAGTTTCCCTATATAAATCTATACTCTCTTTGGAATCCATTTTGACACAATACAATACAGTGGAGTGGGGAGTAGGCATATAACATATATATATATATATATTCGAACAATGTATTTAATAGTAATTTATTGCGACTATGATGTTTGCACTATAAAATGAATAAACGATGGAAAATATTGTACTTTAAGTCCTGATATTGAAATATTTAGATTTAGTACCTGTTATATAATGTATATGTGTAAAGACGTACAACGGCCTGTTGGTCTAGGGGTATGATTCTCGCTTCGGGTGCGAGAGGTCCCGGGTTCAAATCCCGGACAGGCCCATCGTTTTTTTAATTACGACTGTATTTATCCTAGTAAATTTTCGTTATAAACTAACTTCTCATTAGAATGATGGCTAACGAGGTTGTGGTTAATCAATTTCTCGAAAAATGTTTCAGCTACGATTTTGTAAATTGGTGGTTTAATTGGTTCATGACCGATTGAATAAATTGAATTCTCCGTTTCTTAGTTCAAATGAACTTCTATGTTACGTCAGCTTTCCTGTCACATGACATTAACTCTACAAAGGTTAAATATCATGTAGACTTATGGACTTTATAACGTCAAAGTCACCACATCCAGTATGCTGAATGCTTCAGCCTTCCATTTCATTGGGAAGTAGGTATCTTTGTTATAATTTTGAACTGCAAGAAACTTTCCCACATCGACAGAGTAATAAAGTTAAATAAAAGCTTATAAAACACAATTTATTTCGCTTCCCTTTAACAATCCATCAGTTATTCCCGTCGATCAACAGTGTAGAACGGTTTTATTGATTTATTCATACTGTGTGAATTAAAACCTTCCACTACGCTTCCTTCCCGTAAACTTAGAATCAGCTCTCACTTCTTTCCCTTGCCTCCTTCTTCGTTCTTTCTTCTCTAGTATCCAATTGCGTCCCTTTTTTACGGACTTTCCTTTCTGTTGTTTCAGCCTTTCCCGCTTAGCAGCATAGGAAACTCCTAAAAAACAAAAGAAAATCTAGTTTTAGGGTTTTAACATTCATTTCCATATTTAATGTAGAATATAGAATTACTACTCTAATGTTAGGATTTACCCTGTGAATCCTCATCAGTACCAAGCGCCTTAGGTAGAGATACGTTCCCCCCAGTCATAAGTACCAAAAAGAACTTCTTAGCCTTGGTGCTATTGGGATAATCAACTACCACGCCTCCATAAAATCCTGCCTTCATCGCTTGTGTAGTAACAAGTTCCATTTGTTCACTATTCTCTGGATAAAACTGTAGGACCGCTCTGGCAGAACGACTCTGAAAAGGATATATGCATTATACAAAACAAGATCGATTGATAACTGCACGAATTATAAAAGGGAGATACGTACTAAACAGGCGTATAAAGAACCGAAGAACTTGTACAGTCTCTGAACAGGTCTGTGATGGGATTTGTCGGCATTACAAAGCCATTGGAGAGCCGATATGCTCACAGCACCATCGAAAACGCCTAAAAAATTATCAAATTACCCTTTGGGCGCCATTCATAAAATATATCTGAATACGTCTGTAAGTACACGATAAGGCTTGTACCATAAAGCAGTGTTCAATTTACCTGCTCGAAATGGACACCCTTGTCCCATATCAGAGAGTAGGAGATCTCCTTCAACTCCTCGTTCTACTGCAACATCTGATTATGAAAACAATTGGTATAAATGTATTACCCTGTTAATGGCGGATAATTTATTTACCTAACATTGATGTAGATATATCCATACCGACCCAGAAATGTCCCTGATCCTCGAGGACTGAACCACTTAGACCAGAACCACATCCTATGTCCATTAAATAGCAAGGAACATCTTCCGGCAGGAGAAGTAACTCTATCGCTCTTTCACACATTTGTACTTGAATATCAATAATTCTAGAGCTGAAAGTCGGATAAAAGTATGTATGACACCTCAACATAAGAGATTAGCTGTAGGTATATCATACTCTTTCCAGAGCCAATCTATGATATGCAAACAATTACTATGAATTGCTATGCTTATACAGTTGATAAATTTAATATCCTTATGAGGCAAGATTACTACATCACAACAAGATAGTGGGATCAGTTGGTCTGCTGGAATGGATAGCTGGTTGGCCGTATTAGCATATAAGATCGGCGAATATGAAAGCCGCATTATTCTTCAGTTTCTGTCAATTCGTTTTCTAGTCTCACATATAAAATGAGGCTATACATATTTTTTATCTTGTAAGTTGTATCCTACGCCTTCTTCTGTAACTCGTTATATCGAGAACTGATAAAGCTTTTCTGTAAATTTTTCATGGCTCTGGAAAGGGTTTATTAATTTTAAGGGCCTCCCGATACTCACTTCTGTGTGTATTTCTTGGCCTCGTCCTCATTGTAAAACTGAAACGGCGAGTGTTTTAGTAAATCAATGAATTCAATCAGCGCGGAATACTACTCTTACGATTTCAGGCGGGGCTAAATGTTCCGGTCGAGACATGTCCCTTTTGTAATGTGATTATGTGAGTGTGAGTGATGAAAAAGAAAACAAATATATTCATCGGACATATGCACGTTGCAGGTGTCTTTGCGTTTTGCGTCATTTTGTCATTTTAACATCACAGAACACAAATAGTTCGGTAAAAAGAATTAATCCAAGAATCAAGAGCAAAGTATTAAAGGGATTAAAGGATCGCTGTCGCTTAGGTTACAATTTTTATTCTTTTATCACAATAGAAGGTCAAGTCTTAGCTCGATGTATAGGATGGGGATGGAGATCGAATCAATTTTGCCGAAAAGGTCAACGCTTCATTTCATGGTTGTTGTCACTTGTTCTTCTATTCTTCGTTCCGTCTGCTACAAGAAGTTATCAAAGGGGAATATGCAGCGCAGGCCATATTATATAAACAAAAAAGAAGAAGAAGAAGAAAGGAGAATACGTTCTTGGTGTTCTTACCGTCATTAATGTTTTCTGTTCAATAACTAATTGAGGATTGAGGTACAGGCTACAATTGGTTTTTAAATAATTTTCTCCATTAATGCTACGTGGGATCGACAGGAAGTTAAAAAATAGATTTAACTGAAAGATGGCAAGGGACTACGACCATTTATTCAAATTGTTGATAATAGGCGACAGTGGTGAGTGCGACTGTGGGCGGGGTTGAAAATATAACAATTGTCGATTTCAAAAAAAACCTCTTAAAGGCCTTATCATTATCTATTTCTTCTTTGTTCTCGAACTTTGAATCATTTTTAATATCCCGTGGTATTTCTTGGCCCATTTAAATTAAATGCTCTCCCTATACAATTATTTTACAGGCGTGGGAAAGAGCTCTCTCTTGTTACGCTTCTCTGATAACACTTTCACGGGGAGCTACATCACCACTATCGGCGTCGACTTCAAGATTAAGACGGTGAATGTGAATGGACAGAAGGTGAAACTGCAGATATGGGACACTGCCGGGCAGGAGAGGTTCAGGACGATCACCAGCACCTATTACAGGGGTACACATGGGGTTATCGTCGTTTATGACGTGACCAATGGAGAGAGCTTCGCCAACGTTAAGCGATGGCTGCACGAGATCGAACAGAACTGTGACTTAGTAAATAAGGTTTTAGGTCAGTAGGCTTAATGATGAGATGATGTGAACATGTAGGCTACACTGTATCCTAACTGCATCCCCACCTTTTTTGTTTGGTGTCTTTTTGTGTTAAAAGCCTATTTTCTCTTATTTTCATTCCTTTGAAAGTAAAAGTGAAAGGTCTAATTTGTAAAATGGTGGTACATCGAGGCACTTCATTCATTTCGGCAATTTTAAACAGTGCAATGTGTCATTAAAAATTTTGAAATATAGTATCTTTAAGATAATATAAGATCTTCGTCTGGAAAACGAAAGAGAAACAAATGATTTAATGAGGACGATAACTGAATGAAAATGCGCTTTTTCTGAGGATGCCATATGCAGATGAAATTTTATGAACCATTGATTACCATTGTTGATGATTTTGTTTTCTGATGAATCTACTTTTCCATTACATGGTGCACACCTCAGCAGTCCTATGGTTAACACAGAACTCAATACTTTAATACTTTCTTTTTTATTTTAGTGGGTAATAAGAATGACACCCCGGAAAGGAAGGTAGTGTTAACAGAAGATGCACAACGTTTTGCAGACACAATGAACATTCAGCTGTTCGAAACCTCGGCCAAGGATAATATTAATGTTGAAGAGATGTTCATGGCCATCACAAGGTTAGTGTTACGTTCTAAGCTCGAATTGATAGAGAGGCAGAACGTCACCACCAATGATACAGTTAAAATAGGTAAATCGAGTAAGCCGGGCAAAAAGAAAAACAACTGCTGTTAGCCCTGTAGGAAATTAATTTTCTTTCTTATTTTTAACGAAAAGTCGTGTAATTGTGAGTGCAAGCATACAAAATAAAAAAAAAACAAGGGGAAATGCCAGTGTGTATAGGTATTTTGTAATTTATTGGGGACATTTCAGATACCCTGTAAATACTATACTGTAAATAGAAGTGTTTATTTTTAAATTAGAGAGTCATTCAGTCACACAGGTGAAGAGTCAAACACATTCCTCATAGCTTCAGACCAAATACTCTCCACTTGTTTTATCTCACCTATTCTAATTTAGAATGAAATTTGAACGCTCTCTGTATTTCAAAACATTTGGCCGATGGCAGAAACATATTTTCATCATTCATTTTAGGAAAAGGTGTATGTATCAGGAGCCCTTTGTAATTTGTTTAGTTATATGTAGCATTATTTGATATTTATTTTGTATAAAACTATATGACTGATAGGAATGAGAACAATCGAATTTACCAGTCCAAATGAAATGCATTAATACTATTATTCCCATCAGTTACGTCCCATGTTTGGTATTATTTATCGTGAAAGATATTTGTGATCGTAAAATCATTTACTAATTTTTATTATATTGAACAGCCAAATCGATATTTTCTAAGTGAAAAAGTGATGTTTATGTTCTTTGTAAATTTTTAACAGCATATCATGTTTTATCACAACATTTTTTTTTTTAAATGATAATCGATAATATTGTAGAAGAAAATCGTTTATCTATAATGGTGCATTTAATTTTATTTTAACTGCAAGTGTTAAAAATACTATATCTAATTTGTTTATTAAAAAATGAAATGTATATTTGTTGTGAACTAGATGTTTTATTCACATTCAATCATATATTTACAAACTACAAATAAATTATGTATATCCTATACAGATTCAAATCAAACATGTATCTAAAATCTAATTACTTGTTTATACATTAACTGAGAAGTGCAGTGAGGGCATCAAAAAACCTTGTCCTGTCTCTTGTGTTGATTTCAAAATCTAAAGGAAGAAAGATTAATGATCAGACAAAGAAATCAAAATAAACGTCCTTACATGAAGTGTCAAAATAATCACACGATATGTCGCAATTGATTCGTTCAGCTGCCTGTTCAAATGCCTTGCCGAAGAAACTGGAAGTGAAATAAAATTTTGTCACATAACAGTTTGGTCATCTTTTCATGAAACTATAATGACAAACACATCATAATTAAGACAGTAAAATAAATTCATGGTATACATACTTTTTAGGTGAATTTTCACACAGTGGTGGTATCCCCAACACTATACAGGTAGCCGTATCGATATTTTTGGGAGCAGAAACTACGAGAGGTAAAGTTGATGCTTTTCTATATCTTGACGTCCTCACATATGCCCTTAGGAGGAAATGAGACAGCAGAAGAAGGGTGCTAAAGTGTGAGAACAAGTGCCAATCACCGTTCCCCTGAAAAGCAACAATAAAATCCAATAACAATTTCACATTTGGAAATTACCTCTTGAAGAATGTAATACAAGAATGGGCCTGCACTGATGACTCCTTTCCTGTCTAGGACAGTCTGAACCGTTTTGAAAAGGATTGTACTAACAGTTTTTGCTTTCTCAATTGCTTGGTCCATGACCTCTTTCCTTTTCCTTGAAAGGCAATCTAGGGCTTGATTGAACAGTTCCTCGGTTTTCTTCTCTCTCGGCTAAAAATAATGGTAAATATATCAAGAAATAAAACAAAAACCTTAGTTAGTATTGCATATTGAAGATACGAACAAAAAATTCTTTGACAGGTGATACCTCTACCGGCATTGAACTATAGTTAGTTCCGATTTCTTCTTGGACTGTTGTGTAATAACTTCTTGAGATTTCTATTTGAACTTGTCCATGTCAGTTTGACATATCAATAATGGGACATAATGTTTGTAAATACTTACTGATGCTTCAAGTATAGCTAATAAGATGAAAACAATATCTGATGCACAATATTTGTCCCTATAGCCGAACTGTAAGGTGAAAGAGGCATAAACAATGTCTTGCAAGTCGTACTTCTCGGATATTTTTTCTAAAGACTCATGAAATTCTTTCCTTAACTGTAAGTCCATGCTTCTAAAAGTCTGCCGGCATTGCACTAAAGGAAAACTGAGAAAATAATAAAAAAGAGGTCAATATCAAGTATGAGAATAGAGGTATAAAGTTATGTTACAAAAAAAATATGCAAAGCAAACTTACCCTATATCAGCTAACAATTCCTGTAATTTTTCATCACCCTTGAGGGACCACAGTTTCATTTTTACAGCAGGAAGCATGGAGTACTTCAAACTACATTCCACGGACCAGTGCCTGTACAGAGTCAACCTTAAATCCTTTTCAAAGGTGATCTTAGGGGACGTCAAGACGTCCGTATCGCAGGTCTTATTGTGTAATCTAGTCACATGTGATTGTAGCGAGGCTACTTCGAGGGTATACTGCGAATCCTCAATCTTCCCTAGTAACATCTGTTCAGTTAATGCTACAATTGCGTACCATAACAGGTGTTTGTCGTCTTTGTTAAGTTTCCAGGCCAGCTCGTAGAGACGAATCGCACTCTAGAAAAATCAGAACTATAGATACTACTACCTATCTATAATTTGAACATGGTGTTTTTGTGCAATAGTTACTAAATAGCTAGGAACTAGATATATTAAGAAAATAATCTTATAATCCCAAATTTTAATTTTTGAATGGGTGGAGGTTAGGTCAACCTTAGAATGAAGTCAGGTATATTGGCTGGTATTTTATGAAGATACTTACTGCTCTGGAATAATAAGTAAACTGTGAATAGTCAAACAATAATTTATTCCTGTTTTCCTCCCAAAGTCTTCTTTCTCTCCGTTTCATGATTACTTCCTCATCTAACCTTCGTCTTTTAGATGTAGCATTTTCCGTATCGCTACCTTCATCTTCCCTTTCCTCGTCCTCATCGGACTTAAGAAATGTCAGTTTATGATATAAATACAAACGAAATCACATTTACCACATACCTCTTCCTTAAAGATATCATAGAAATCTGGTACTTGAGTATCCTCATCCTGTGCAGACAAAAGGCGCACCTGACCATTACTGTATATGTTGCACAAGTCTAAAGGTCTGTGACTGTCTATTATAAAGAAAATCACGTCCTCCTCTGCCTCTAGTTCTTCTATGATGTCGATTGTGCCTCCACAATTTACGAGTATAAAGTACTTCACATCCTCACAATTCTCTCGATAGGCAGTTTTTAGATCTTCCCGACCCGTAATAACGGCCAGGGTGTATGTAACGTGCCTATACTTGAATATGGCCTGTAGGATACCACAAGTGCAGATGCCGTCTACATCATAGTGGATCATCAGGACTATCCTCTGGAAAGTAAGTTGTTAACGAGATAATAAGGGTGATAATGGGAACCAGATACTTGCCTTTCCTGATATTAACTCATAGAAGTCATTCTTTAAATCGTTTACGTACATTATTTGTTTATAAGTCAGGTAAAAGTAAAATTTCCATTCCGTAACGTGCAACTCCTCAACACAACCGCCAAAACAAATTCTCAACACAACAGCACAACAGCGACGAAACTGAAACTACGAAACGATAAACGATTCCAACATAGACATAGAATCGTAGATGAGATGAGCAATGAGCAAGTCACAAAACGTAGATCAACGCTTTTGCTATGGCTTGTGCATTTATATTTTATAATGTAGGAAGATTGCAATTACAATCGTTAAAAACAATTTATAGACGGTTCTCTCTTTTATTACGAAAAATCGATATTTGTCGAAAATGTTATTAAACATAAATCCCTCCGTTCAAGAATGAAAACCAAAAGTAAAGAATTGTAGGACCGGGTCTCGATCGATATCGCTTTATCGCTTTCGTCTCTTCCTAACTACCCTGCTCTGACCATGCCAATGTTTCACGTTTCACGAGACCGAGACCGTTCTGTGACCGTGATCTCTTGTGGTGTCCGAGTCCGATCCGTGGTAGGGCCTAGGAATTCGTAAATTATTTTGGAATAGTCTCGGTGAAAGAAATTAATATTTTCCTATGATGCGTTAACTTTATCGCTCTCGTATCTTTGACGGGGGATGGTCTCATGGTGAACACTTCGATAATAGATGGTGTTTACTTTCTCGCAGCTTATATGGTGTATCCCTTTTAGTTTTGAAATGCGGGAGCATCCTAGTGGTTGAAGTGGTGGTATATAGAGTAATTTTTGTCACTGGGACTAGGGACGTGATCAGCGGCGGGACCACATAACAATGACGACCGTGGAATACGACCTGGACACCTCAGGGGGGATAATGGAAGTGAGAGAGAGTTCTTTTGTTGTTCTACTGCTACCAAATATTAATATACAAGCTGCCTTTTCCACTAGGTATATTCTGTCACAAATCGTTCACCTTCAGTGTATTCCATAGCATTCTAGGTGTAAACGATGGTCTGTGATTAAATGCTTCCCTATTGAGACAATATTTTATTTAAATTTAATTTTAGTACGCTGCCAATTAACAAACGGATGCATTTTTAAAACTTTTCGTAGGGTAAGGTCTTTAACACGTATACACACCCATAAAATTGTAATTAGTCTGACTGGTAGGGGTGTTATTAATATTTCACAGAATGTTATTTCAGTGAATAAATGATATAATGTATTATATTGAAAAGAAACCCACTTCAACTTAAAATGTAAGCATTTATCTTCTCGCGACATAGCTTAAAACTCAGCTTTTAAGCCTGGGTATGCTAGTTAGAAATGAAGTGGACACTGTTTTCGAACTCCATTCTTATTATTTAAAGGAATAAATTTTTATAAAGTCGATAACCGGTTTTGATTGCAACCGAATAGACATTATAACATCAACTATGTAATTGACTCTACTTATCTATGAGGTCTTTATTTGTAAGCTGATTTACAAGAGTGTTATTTTAAAATTAAACTAGATCTAATTCTAATTACAGAAAATCCAAGCGTTGATCGCCCCACCACAGTCAGACTTCCTGAAGGATAAAGGGAAGAAACATGTCTCAGAACATCCTTACTTTAAACGACCTGGGAAAGGACATAACCATGACAGCTGCGATGCCTGCGGTGAAGGAGGCGACCTCATCTGCTGCGACAAGTGTCCCTCAAGCTTTCATCTCGGTTGCCAGTATGTTAAGAAAATTTATTTCGTCATATCTATGATGTCATATATTAAAATCAACTGATACTTGGAATATTTTGTTCGGTCGTAAAGGAGGTCATCTGATCGATTGCGTTTACATGATGTTAACAAGTAATTTTACAGATGCTATATGTATAGTGACAATATAATTATCAATATAATGTTTTTCATTGTTCAATAACGGTTGCATTTGAATTTAGTAATCCACCTTTGGAGGAAGAGGACATTCCTAGAGGCGAATGGATTTGTCACTCCTGTAAGCACAACAAGAAAAGTGGTAGCAGCAGTAATATCAGCTGTAGCAGCAGTAGCAGTAGTAGCACCAGCAGTAACATTACACCACATCCCAGAAATAAACGATCAAACAGCTCCCCAGCAAGTACATCACAGGTAAAGAAACAGAAGTTGAATCCAATGGAGGTCCTGATCGCAGCTGCCAATTCTATGAACCCAAAGCAGTTTGAGTTGCCCAGGTGTATGAGTATGCCTTGCGTTTTTCCAGGTACAGATAAAGGTTAGTTAAAGAAATTATATTTTGTAATAGTATGAAATTTTTAATGATTTACTGTAGGTACCAAATTCTTGACTTACCTCTCTTAATTTTCATCTCGGACTCGATCAAAGACATTTTCACGATCAATCACATGTAACAAATGTTTTGAGATCTCTGTATTAACTCTTAGGTACTGAATAGTACTTAGTGCACACATGCCCAAAATCTTGCAGAATTCTTTTAATTCCACCGCCAATTTTGTTGTAGAATGTGCCACCCTTTCCATTAGGCTTATTGCTCTATGATCATTTGAGTTTGTATAGTTTTATGACTTCTCATACATTATTCATCAAGTTGTTTCAATTTTTCAGGTTGCCTTTCTAGTGTCTGCTAATTAAATTTTTTTACTGCCTCATGTTGTTGGATAATCGCTTGTGGTCTAAGTTGCTTGCAGTTGACTTCCATTATCCTTCACATGCTGTCCATATTTACTATCTGCATTGCTGTCCAGTGTCTTCCTATTTCTAACATGTAGCAACGCTTATTGCTTTTATGAGGGCTCCATGCATGACCAGATTATACCAGTTTATTGCATGGTGTATGTTTAAAACGGATTTGTTTCATTAAAATGTCATAATATAGACTGGGTTGTGACGTCTCCTTCAATTTTCAGTGGAGATACCATATTCCAAAGTGGGCCGCAAAAATCTGAAAAGCTTTAAAGACTACAAGAAGAGTCCCGGTGGTATCGTTCCACTGCCAGCAAACAAGTGCAGCGAATGCGGGAAGTCTTGCCGGATAGCCCCATTGATTGCTTGCGACTTCTGTGAACTTCTCTACCATTTAGACTGTCTCGATCCGCCATTGACGACGCCACCTTCAGGTCGATGGATGTGCCCACAACACGTCGAACATTGGTTGGTAGGTTAAAATGCCATAGAATTTAACCTTGCCTGGTATATGGAGGTGGATGCTTTAGAGGATTTTCCATATTGTTTTAAAGTAAGGGGCAAGTGTAACTTGTAATATGTCTTGATTGCCTTCGAGGAATTCAATAGATGGAAATGAATTGGTATATTTTTATGTTTTATTGGAAATGATTATGATAATAATGATTATTGATATTTTTCTAGGACTCAAAGCTACTGACGTCAGTTTCTGCGACAGAACGTGTTAAGATTTGGGACAAATTCACTGGCCCCATAGATCAGGATGCCATTAAACTAGAGTTTTTCCGTAAAGTCAGCCATAACAATCCCCCCTTTAGGGTAAAAAAGCAACTTTTGCCTCAAAAGACTGTAGATGTGCCCGATGTTATCAAGTACCATTATAAGAAGCCGGTGCAACTGTTACCTAGATTGAGGGATGTCCTGAGACTGGAAACACTAACGAAAAGACGAAAAAACGATGAAAACGCCGAAATAAAAGTGGAACAAACAGAGAATACAATCGATTGTACTAGGGAAAGCAAAACAGATCAAGAGAATGGTAAAAATTTAATCACAGATGGCGTGGAGTGGCCCCAAATGAATGGCTTCATGAAAAACGAACATTTAAATGGAGGGTACTTTGAGAAAGAACTCGTAAAGAAAGAGCATAATTTTATATCTGATCTCATATTAGGGATGTCTGCAGAAAGTAAGTGATATGTTACGATGTGTCCGGTCCATTTACTAATAATACAAGTTTTTTTTTTGTACTCCATCATTAATCAACACCTCACCAAAATGTCTATTTTGGTGCAGGGACTTTGGTCATATCAATTTTAAATTCATAAAAATGTAAGACGGTAGCAACTAATTAACTAGCTATTTAGCATAACTTTTAAATAGGAAGCAATGATTTGAACAGCACTAAGTAGGACAGACTAGGTATAAAAAACAATAATTAATTAATAATTATTATCTGTCACTTTCCTCCTCCAGCTATATACTTACAGATCCTCGGTTCGTTCTAACCATGCAGTTCAATCCCTCGGCATCTCTTCATCCCGGTTAATTTATGGAGCTCCTCTGGTAGTACTTCACCCCCTGCCTTTACATTTGCAGAATTATTTTCGTGTCCCTGGACTTTTGTTATTTTTTAGATGATTTATTACCTCTATAACTTCTTCCTTTGTTAAGCTTACTCTGTTTACTGACTCATATTCAGTATTACATTTTGGTCTTTTTATATGTCCATTTAGCATCTGTTGGGAGTGGGTTTTCCACCTTTCATCTACATCTGCTGGGATACTTTCAAAGTAAACTTACATTTTTACAAGCTATATATTTAAAATACTTTCTTTCTGAAATATATTTAGTTTCCTCATATACTCTTACATTCCTTTTCTCATTAGTTTGTTTCGCCTTTTTCTTTGCATGCTATCATACATTTATTTGCATATCTCATCAACACCACTCTTTAACTACATAACTACTATAGTTTCCAGGCTTTTCTCTTTCTCTTGACAAGTATCTTATTACTAGTGTTCTGAGAAGTGTCAGATTACGTGTAGGGAAAGAATCCAAATAAACACCATCACGCAAATAGGCTATAGTTTGTGTTCATGAACAATCCACATACCAAGCACAGAACTTGCTATAAGCTAGTTTTTTTTCTCAACACCAGTGTAATTAAAGAAAACTTACAAACACATATCTTTGGCTATGATAAACAATTGCCAATGATAATTTTGACAACCGTGTAATTGAAGGGATCAGAACAATAGTTAGATTTCATTCACTTAAAATAAGTTTCAAAGGTTTTAGTTCCTAAGAAAAATTTTATTGTAGGTGCCTCTTATCAGTTGCATTTTCCAGTTGAATCGGATCTGAGGCAGTTAGATGAGAAACTGATAAAAGTTCTAGCATATCAGCGGATTCAGCAGCTTATAAGTAGTAAGACTGGTGCTCCTTCGTCTCTGTACTCAACAGTGTTGAGGGAGAAGTTTCACCAAATGCCATTGCCCAGTGAACTGCTCACCCCTGCGGACATTGATCGGTAAGAATTTTAATAACATATTAATAACTAACAGTTGTAAACATAAAAGAAATTGTGATATATATTTTTTTTTATAATTTCAAGGATATCGAGGGTATTCTCTAGCCCGAAAAAGAAAAAGTACAAGCCTTCGATAAGGGCGAGAGCAATGATATGTCCAGTGGTCTCTAAACATTTCTATAATGTGAGAACGACGGAAGTGGACCCGACTGATGTACGTCACGATGGCAGTTTCATGGGTCTCAGACCGACAGTTTCACTGAGATTTCCAGAGGCAGTGGCGATGAGGTACAGGGTGCTCAATATCGGAAAGGGGTCATCGAATGAAGTAAATTTAGATAAGTTTGGCCACTGCAACTTCATAATCCCAAAGCATGCTGTTATATTTTTTGATGAGGTGAGTTTATATTCAGGTACCTGTTTTAATATCTTAGCTGCTGTGTTCATAAATAGAGTTTAAATAATTGTTTACACATGTAGTTAAAGTGTTTAAGACTAATAATTTTTAACTTTGGCTGAATTCAACGTTTCAATTTCAGTACACTAGACACTATGAGTTAATAAATTATGCCTCCACGGGGACATATGTGAACAATGTGTTGTATTCGAACAACGTAACAATAAAGTATCCACAATCAAACGTAGCAAATGGAACTGAGGGGAGGAAGGGCGCCAAATTGGAGTTGGAAGTTAGGGAGGTGATCGATCGAAAAAGAAGAGTTAACAGGACCAAAAAATCAACTACGGAAAGTAAGATGTCTGCAGTCGATGGCGGCGTTGATAGGTACCACACTTAAATATTATATGCGTGTTGAAATGTCTAGAATCTCACCAGATTGAATCAGCTTACGCCTTACAGTTCATTGGGGCTGTGTGATGCCACCCTTGACCCACCCAAATATTTTTAATAACAAAGAACAAAAAATATGTAGAACTTTTTTAGAAAATAATGTTTTTATTTAGTGTAACTATGCCAGAAACATTTTTTTGGTTCAGTCTGTCATTCTTCTTGGCTACATCATGGCGTAAGAAGTCTTGTGGGAATCCATAAACAAACTGCGTTGGTTTTTCCATACTATAGTAGTTATAACAGGCGTTCCACTTAATTCATCACTATATAGTTATAATAAGGAAGCAAATTTTTTGCCTTTCAGGTTGGAGTGTTGCTGTGTTGCGAATATAGACGATTTGAAGAAGGGTTGGGAAGGATCTGCGATTCTGAATCACGGCTCCTTGCTGAGATTTGGTTGCATTCAATTCGTATTTTCTATTGTTGAATGTACAAATTAAGATAGGACGTTTTTAATTTAATATTTGCCCTTTGTATATATTAGCATTTCGGTGAAGCTGAAATAAAGGTATTTTTAAAGTTTACATATACGTTCAATAAGTATAAATTACACAGGTTATCAGCAAAGTGCAAGGTAATATTTTGGCGTTCCATGTTTTTGTTTTTTTTGTGCGCTTCCTCCTTTACAGGCTAACATTCATCACTAAAAGTAACTAATAAGCAAATCTGCGTTCTTGCAGCTTTAGCATCGCATTGATTCTTGAATAAGAACAGAGTAGAAAAATGTATGTAAAGAGGCTTATGATAACATAATTTTGTCCAATTGGATTGCCATCCAATTTTTAATGAATACTGACCAGGCTGCTGAATCCATTCGACAGTTTAGTTAGTCTTCTTAAGTCCTAACCAGAGTAATATACCTTAACCTAACTGAAACGACCAAACCAAATTAAATCATTTGATGGTAATAAATTAGAATTTTATTCATTTTATCCTTTGGTATTAATAAATTATCGTAATTAGCCTTAACAAATACAGGAACATATAATTACAAAAACGGCGCATACAAGATGGCATTAACATTATTGATTGGGCTTTCAACCTACTTCAATAGAAGTAGGTACCAAATTTTGTATAAATTTTCATAGCATAATTTTATTAGTGAATGAGGTCTTAGGATGACTTGTAATGATTAACTTTGGTAAGATGGCTGTAGGTTGACAACAACAACAACTGATTACAATTTCATTCGGTTATTGTTGTCACGCTAAGTCGTGTGTCAGCGTAAGGGCGGATCATCGTCGTCCTCATCGTCCTGATCTCGACCGATCATGAACTCGTCGTAGTTGACGTCCCTTCGGGAAGTCTTATTCCTCAACCAGTCGACGAGCCGGAACTTTTTCGCGATGTAAGTTGCCGATATGCCCAGTGTCACCAATACCAGGGGGATGAAAATTCCTATGGAAAGTAAACAGAATTTGGAGGATTTGGAGGTAAAAAAGTAAAACATTTACAAAGAAGGAATCGATAGAATATTTTTAAAAGAGGAAATATTTTATATGCAAAAACTTTGACAAGCTCTATACAAAGAAAACATGGGTCGATTCAGTATGTCACTGGAAGTAAACGTATTTTCTGTACGGTTACAGCTTACAGATTACATATGATTCGATGTTCCTGTTTTACTTCAAACAAGTGAATATTTACAGGAAGTCTGATCGCCTTTGAAAATAGTCAATTGTCTCAAGATAAAAAAATGTGTTCACAATTTAAGAAAGAAAGAAAAGGCATTCTAACTCAATCCTTGCCAAGCGCCCAATGGGCAATTTGTAAGATTATTTTGATTCGACAAACACTGTACCATAAATTTGGTGCAAACATCAATGCCGTACTTCAGAATTCATACTACAAAATGTCAAACTTTCTAGACTACTTCAATCTTGTTGACTAATTTTCCAACTTTCCTCAACAATATTATAAATTCAGATCCTGGATATGCCACAGATAGTATGTTTTGTATGAAATGGCTGGGTAAAGTTAGGCATTTGTTCTTTCCTCAAACATTATCATATAATGGACCGGCCCTCACTCGCTTTCACTTTGCATTCAGTGTGAATCCACAGGAGTTTGAGTGAAATAGACGGAATGCATAGACATAAAGAGAGGTGAAATAAGTATACTTGGAATTGGGATATATGTTTGATCGAAATAACAATGTATTTTCTCAGTGCAGTGCAAGTACTATTCTATCTATGCCTCTCCCTCTTGCTCTCGTTCTCTTCCTCCCTCGCTCCCTTCAGCAGCTTTAACTATGCATAGCTATGCTATGCTAATATTATGTTGGGTTATTATGGTTATTCCTTATTTTGTGGCTAACTAAATATAATACTTTGCTTTCAATGCTTCAAATTCTAATTACGTAGTTACAAATGAAGTTTGTTCACTAAATACATAATAATTATTATCAATTTAGGTTTCCTTCTACACATGCAGAAATTATTACCATAAAACAAGAATGGGCCTAAACTGTATGGTTTTACCTGCAGTGATGGATGCTCCGCCACCGCTGTCATTGCCATCATCACCTTCATCTTCCCCCTCCACTAGGCTAGAGCTGCTCGGAGTTGACTGCTTCATCTCATCTCTGATCTGGACACACTCCGTCTCGTTCTTCCTCTTGTAGCCTGTTGAACAGCGGCATGTCATCGATATCTCGTCGCAGATCTCTGACAGGGAGCACGACTGTAGCTCCAGGTCGTACGGCTGACATGATCTTTCACCTATTGCATACAAGGGTAATTTTGGAGTGGTAAAGCGCAAATGGTGAATATATCTTTGTTTATTTATTAAAAAAAAATTGGACAGAATTCAATAAATAGCAAGCTCTTCTAGCGAGCGAGACACTCCCAAAAATCACTTAGTAATAGTAACATATGACCACCGAACACAACATTATTGCACTACTGAAGCTCCCCGCTCTCCATTAGTCAACCAATTCTTATAAGAATGATATAGTTTCGTTTAATAATAACATTTTAATAAATTAATACATACTTATTTTGCTTTTAAGTTTTTGTTCATTAGGCGGAGTCACAATAACGAACCAGCTCCAAATTCAGCTTCTCCTTGTCCATAGTAGTAATTTTTCTTTCATAAAGTTACAATAATGTAATAAACATTTGACTAAAATATCAAGTGGGGAGCTTAATTAAAACAAATTCCGGCTTACCCAAATTCCAACTAAAGCTAAGCACCCTCTAACAGAATAAAGTCGTGGTGTGTTTACTTACCGAGCACTCCCATACAAATCAAGACAGCCGAAAAAACAACAACAAAGATTATAGATCTGCCGGGCAACATCGTGATGTGATCTCAATTCCTCCAGGACAACACCAGAAGCGTAGAAGAACAACAATAATAGGGACGTCTCATCTTTATCTCGCCAGTCAAGATAACGAAAATTACACTTCACTTTCTTTCTATCTTTCTCTCACTCCCTCACTCAAGAGTTAAACAATTATCTCATTGTGTCACTTTATATCCAATTTATCTTGATGAATTAATTCAAAACGATTCCAAACGCAATCATGTTATTATCGTCGAAAAGTAAACATCACATCCATGGTCCATGGAATCGTTACCTGTGACATAAGTGAGGTTATGACACGGGCAAATCAGTCGATATTCGATATTAGTTGGGCTATTCTTTATCTATTCTTACGTGTGAAGCAATATTGTTCTAATTACAGAGCTGCCGAAAGAAGTATTACACATATGAAGTTAGAAGTTACTAAAAAATATCGGGTGTTTTTTTAACTCTGGCGTCTATACTAAAGTCAAAGTCACGTCTATCGCACAGAATAGGTACAGTATAGTATCGTACAGCATTCTATACAGTATTATGTCTGTTATAAGTTATAACCATGCCGTGAACAATACACTGAATACACTTTCACAAAGTATGTGTTTTGTGAAAGTAGCGTTCCGTAAAATTCCGTTGTCCATCGTTGTATCTTGTGTCTTTGCCGGCTATTATGAAAGCCATGAGTATTTCTTAAAAAGTATTAAGTACAAGTCAGAAAGTGGCTGGATCGCCCTGGTAGCAGAGGCCAAATAAACATAGCAACAAGTATTAAGTAAGTAAGAAGTGTGTCAGCATTTCATTCGAAATTTAACAAGCAATTTTAGATATAAACTCCGTGCAATTAATAGTGAAAACTAATGTTTCGTAAATTATAGATATATGAACTTATAAATTAGGTACTGTATAATGACATTTTCTGTTTACAGTAAAAGTACAATTGAGCGAGAAGTGAAAACTACAACGTGTCTTTCAAAAACGGGTTATTCAAATTTGGAGCCGTTAGACTGTGTGCAGGTGAGTACCTACATTTCCTTATCAAAAATTAACCATTTTGTTGGATATTTCGAAATGTTCTAATGTATTTCAATCGACTGTGAATATTAGTTACTCGATTCACATTAAATTTCTACTCGTACTTGACCGTAAATTATGGCAATTCACTTATATTAAAACATATGTATTAATAGAGATCTCAAATGCATATCATATCTGAATCCTGTGCTAAAAACTTTAGAAAAGTGTCTGAACATAATGTTAAAATATCAACTATTGACTTTTGCTTGTTTATTGTTCTTTAATTTGACCAGTAAGTACGTATAAACTTGGTACAAGGGTATTTTTATAATTCTTTATTCATTTTTAACACTTCCCCCCCCCCATTTCTAACAGTTTAAGGCGTTTCCGCCATTTCAGCATCTTCCAAAACCAAATCATCCAACATTTCTTCCAAAGTTACTAGCGGAATGGTCTCATCTGAAACGTCACCAGAATCAACTGGAATCTGCTTCGTTTTATCTTTGAATATGTTAATGTTTTGCCTCAGAGTCGGATCCTCTTCTAAATCGTCCATAAATTCGTGGAAATCGCTACAATTTAAATTTGTATTATGTTATGTTATTATTAGTGTGGAAATGTTTACTTTGCATCGGGATCGAAAGCGGTGTCGCCTTCGGCTAGTCGTTTAAGTTTCCAAATCCTTTGCCTTCTCCTTTGTGACCTATCACCGTAATGCTTCTTTACCAGAATCACGTCGAGGACATTGTTCTTATCAAGTTTTTCAAAATTTTCATCATTTATGTTACTTTCTTCGATATTGTACCTGAAACAATAAATTCAGTGTCTACCAAATTCAGTTATGTTTGAAGACAGTAAAACATTCTCCCAGTGCTTTGAGACTTGTCATTGATTGAGTCGTTTAAAGTCAGTCTTTTAATTGTAGGATAGATTTATGTCAGAATTTACTTTATAGGGTCCACCTCTAGTTTGTAACCCCAATACAGCGATTTGAGAATAGTGAGTAGTCACTACTTCACAAATATGTCATTGATATTAGTGGTTATTCTGTGTTACGAGAAGTGTTTAAATATCCCCCAAAAGAGAAATGAACCCCTTCTAGGATAAGAGTTAAAGCCCATTTGATGAAGTTGTCTCAGTTTGTTTATTAATTTTATATTTACCCTAAAACTGAATCTCCAGGTTTCAACACATGCCCCAGATGAGTCCTTGTGTGAATTGTGTTGTCTGTTAATCCTAATTCTGATGCTTTTACTACCCAAACATCGGAAAGAACGTGCCGTTGAGAAATTGTCCCTTGACCTGGGAACATTTTCCTGTCTTTGTTCATGATAGGTTCAATGTTCATCACAATATATTCCGACAATTGCTTTGGATTACATATAGTACCGAACGGATAGCGCCAAAACATGGTGCTACTCAATTCTGCGACTAGAATAATACATTAATGTAGTAGTATTTGTAATTTAAAATCAACAAGTTGGCTGCGAAAGTGGCATTTATGGTACCTTTTATCCTTCACCTTTAAAATTACTACCAACAAATGTCTCAGTGCAATACTATTAATGAATAAATACTGGGTACAGCCAAGTAAAAAGACTGTATTAGAGTTGAAAGAGCCAACTTGATGTCTTATTGAATTACTACACAATTATTACTTACTTTGAGCAGTAGAAGGATCGATAAGGTGTATAGAGTTAGTCACCCTATATACAAGAGATAAGGGGGAAATGCCTCCTAATTGGTGAGTCAGCTTTTTTGGTAAACAAACAACACTGTCTTTTGAGATGGGCACAATTTCAATTGAATAGGTGAATTTATAATTATATACATTGCTATGTATATCGTGTGATATTAACTTTTTTGAATGCTGGTACTTGCATGGCAAAACAGAAACCAAGAAATCAACCATCTTTTTAGCATGTGCTTCAGTAGCATAAAAGAAATCCAGACCACCTAAAATCCCATGCTATAATTTACTTTATTTTCAAAAACCATTACCTACCATGTATGGGTTTGATACCCAGAGTGTTCTCGTGGGTCCGGTGTTTTAAAATGAGCTGTTCGAGATAATAGAACGTCTTCTTGTTCTCCGACTTCTGCCTAACTTGAACTGAAGCCCTCCAGAAGTCTTGGGCTTCTGTACGGTGGCAATCGGTACACATCTGATGTGTAATCGTATACTCGGCTATGAAAACTTGTTGCAAAACTGCTCCACCGAATATTTCCCCATGTACGGTTAGTTTCACCTAAAAAAAAAAGAAATAACAAAAAATAATGTTTTAAGACAGAATGAGACTTCCCTGATATTGTCTCAATATTGATACATATGATAGAATAATGTAATACACATGGCTGATTGCTTAAATTTTGTTTATCAATTTCAATCACATACAGCATTGGGGGTCTAATATAGATAAATATTATTTGATTAAAATGCAAAATGACCAGACTTCGTTGAACATTGTGTCCTCAACTATAGAAAAGATTATGTTTGTATATATACTGTTTGTATATACTTATACTACTACTATATACTACTTATTATACTTATACTGTATACTTTTAATACTGTAATACAATTAGTGGGTATCTACCTTAATTCGCTTAGAATGTGGTTCGGTCCAAACAAATGAAGCATCTATAAGCTTAACCCTATTCAAGCCTTTTAGCTTTTTCAAACAGAGCGATAGCAATTCCCTTGACTCGAGCGAGCAATGGATCCATTCTGCTGGTGGTTGAAGGTACCGCTCGCAACCTCTGCAGAATTGTAGAGTGGCCTGTTTCGGTATACCCTCCGTTATATCGACGCGGCCCCGAAGACAAGGCAGGCACATGTTGGCGGGATTCGGCTCGATTTGGATCCCGCATTCGCAACATAATCTGCAATTTTTCAAAGTTTAGGAGAGGCATTAGGAGATTTTAAACGTTCGCTTACATTTTGTGTTTCGCCTGTTCGGGACCATCATTGGTTTCGATGTACTCCATATTATTACTTTGAACGATGTGGGGGTTTGTGTTAATGTAGAACTACTAGAACTGGTTAAAATATCAGCACGTGTTTGGAACTTGGAAACGTTGGAAACATAACCTTCTTACTGACAGTACAGTCGACACTCGACACGTCGTCTATCGTCAACGATTATAGACACTACCAGGATTGCTCAGTTCGCCGAATCTGCCTGACAAACGATGTGACGTCACCACCGGTGCTGGGCAGAAAGCGTGGCTATACGACCTATAGTGCAGTCATTTAAGATAAAATAGAGTCAAATAGCCTCGGAGTGAGATAAAAAGCTGTAAACTCGTGAAAACCTTTATTTTGGCATAGTAAAGGTTGTCTCAAAGTTTTATAAAATGTCGTGTCCTCATCTTAAAATATTGAAGATCAAATTTCACAAAAAATTAGTTTTTCACAAATATCTCGCTTCCTACGGTTTCGATGAAATTTACATCTATAATAAAGATGATTAAGCAAAAAATTCTCTTCAAGTTTTATTAAAAATATTTTTTACAAAATGGTTAACCATTTTGAAGATAGAGTATGGGGAAAGCGCTGTCATACATAGTAAAATCAAGCATTATGACTAAGCCCCGGTTTAGTCATCTTTGAGTAAACTGTACAGCTACTACTCGTCCAGTAAATTTACTTGACGAATTTCTTCTCATTTATCACTCATGAGATTAAATTTACTGATAGGTGAATAAACGTTTACTGACCGCTTACTCATGAGTTACCTTACTTGAGAGTTTACTGGGAGGTGAATAAACTATTAATACAAATTATTTGTATTATTATTTATTTATAACAATATATATTGATCTTTTTTATTCATGGAATAAATATTCGCTTCATAGCTACCTCGAGTAATTAACAAATTTTTACGTGAGGTACTTTGTTTATTTGAATTGTATTTTCATGTATCTAAGTCAAATTTTAAGTAGAAAAAAAACTAAGTACATTTTAATTTCATCTTTATTTAGCAATTGTGTTGCTTGCATTTATTACAATTTCAGTTCAAATACGAAAAAGTTTTACAAAAATGTATTCCTTCCTTCCTTGTATTAAGTTATCGGATCTTTTTTGCTGCCAGGGCTAATTTGGACGGGACCTACAGTTTAACGTGGGCTCCGAACCACGGTCCTCGATCATGGTTGTACCCCCTAACTAAGGCTTTCACAAGTTTCACACCACTTGACCAGTAATAAATACATTTTAAGGTGAAAGTGGAAAAAAGTGTCAGTTTTTAAAGCATATACACATAAATTGAACAGTAAAATGCAGAGAGTAAAATAAATATGTTTACACTAAAAATAACACCAAGTAAAACACTTAGATATGAAGAAATGTTTAATTAAAACGTCCTATTACGCTAATAACACAAAGTTAATTCTATGAATATTAAAAATAAAACTGAGCTTTAATTACTTAAAGTAATCTCAAAACGGTCTTTAATAACTATACTTACATACACTATACCAGCGAGCGGAGGAGAGTATGTTTTGCCGCTAACCTGCCACGCAACGTACACTCTCCTCCGCTGGCTGGTTCCCCCGCCACAGCTGCCCGAGTCTGTTTCGAAGCGATTTCGCGGGTTCGGAGCAACATTTAGGGCCTTTTTTCGGACATTTACCACTTCTTACGTGAAAATCCAAGATATACGTTTTGAAGATACTGGTTTCTCATTTAAAATGCCGCTTGCAGAATTAAGAAAAATCGATTTCCCAAAAAATCGCACAATTTACAAGAGAAGGTGTGAAAATTGTTTATAACGCGATTGTGCAAAAACTGTACATCCGCCGGGAACCATCTTCGCACACATAAATTACACATTATTACCTATCACTATCCCGAAGATAGTTTTTCCAGCATCCAATTTGTCGAAATTATGATTTTTCAAAAAAGATAAATTTTTGGGGGTTTTTCCGGATTTTCTCAGTAAAGCATAGTCCGATCGTGTTGTACAACAAACCATTTTCTAGGCATTATAATTCCCTACAAAAGTTCTTTTGGTCGTATAACGGTCCCTTCATTACTTTTCGCAATATTCGAAAAAAACAAAAAAATGCATTTTTTGCACAATAATTTGTTTATAAAAATCCCACCACCGATTTCGCTGGGGCAAAAAGGTGGTTTTTCATCTATGAACTATCCTCTACACGATAGTCTAGGTTGTGACCGGTTAAATTTTAGTGCGAAAATGTATTCTTTTTAGCTCTATTGATTGGCCTATAAGTGTATAGTGTATGTAAGTATAGTTATTAAAGACCGTTTTGAGATTACTTTAAATAATTAAAGCTCAGTTTTATTTTTAATAGTCATAGAATTAACTTTGTGTTATTAGCGTAATAGGACGTTTTAATTAAACATTTCTTCATATCTAAGTGTTTTACTTGGTGTTATTTTTAGTGTAAACATATTTATTTTACTCTCTGCATTTTACTGTTCAATTTATGTGTATATGCTTTAAAAACTGACATTTTTTCCCCACTTTTACCTTAAAATGTATTAACACTGGTCAACTGGTGTGAAAGCCTTAGTTAGGGGGTACAACCATGATCGAGGACCGTGATTCGAAGCCCACGTTAAACTGTAGGTCCCGTCCAAATTAGCCCTGGCAGCAAAAAAGGGCCGATAACTTAATACAAGGAAGGAAGGAATACATTTTTGTAAAACTTTTTCGCATTTGAACTGAAATTTTAATAAATGCAAGCAACATAATTGCTAAATAAAGATGAAATTAAAATGTACTTAGTTTTTTTTTCTACTTAAAATTTGACTTAGATTCATGAAAATACAATTCAAATAAACAAAGTACTTCACGTAAAAATTTGTTAATTACTCGAGGTAGCTATAAGTACTACTATTAAGCGAATATTTATTTCATGAATAAAAAAGATCAATATATATTGTTATAAATAAATAATAATACAAATAATTTGTATTAATAGTTTATTCACCTCCCAGTAAACTCTCAAGTAAGGTAACTCATGAGTAAGCGGTCAGTAAACGTTTATTCACCTATCAGTAAATTTAATCTCATGAGTGATAAATGAGAATAAATTCGTCAAGTAAATTTACTGAACGAGTAGTAGCCGTACAGTTTACTCAAAGATGACTAAACCGGGGCTTAGACATAATGCTTGATTTTACTATGTATGACAGCGCTTTCCCCATACTCTATCTTCAAAATGGTTATCCGTTTTGTAAAAAATATTTTTAATAAAATTTGAAGAGAATTTTTTACTTAATCATCTTTACTATAGATGTAAATTTCATCGAAACCGTAGGAAGCGAGATATTTGTGAAAAACTAATTTTTTGTGAAATTTGATCTTCAATATCTTAAGATGAGGACACGGCATTTTATAAAACTTTGAGACAACCTTTACTATGCCAAAATAAAGGTTTTTACGAGTTTACAGCTTTTTATCTCACTCCGAGGTTATTTGACTCTATTTTATCTTAAATGACTGCACTATAGGTCGTATAGCCACGCTTTCTGCCCAGCACCGGTGGTGACGTCACAACGTTTGTCAGGCAGATTCGGCGAACTGAGCAATCCTGGTAGTGTCTATAATCGTTGCCTGGAACGGCCGCGTCCGTCGCGTATAATAGCGTGCAGTGTGTCAGGGGCAACCAAAACAAAGACAGACATAGTTACGGCTTTTACTTAGTCAGTAAAATTTCGTAGAATAATTTTACATGAATTGTAAAATAATAAAAAAAAGTAAATAGGTAAACATAATACTACTACTACTATTAGGAATTTTATTAATTTGACGAGAATGATATGAAGCGTTATCAAGAACTATAACTGTATTATTAGGAATATTGGGCAGAAGTTTATCTTTAAACCACTTTTCAAACAATTCGGCATCCATATCCTGATGATAATCGGCGAAACTCTTATTGATATCCTTGGCGGAAAGAAGCAAAGCATTAGGCACAAAACCGTTTTCGTTTCCTGCATGTAAAATTACCACCCGATTTCCCCTAGAACTGGGTGTCTTTAATTTACAGTTTTTGCTGTCATCAACCCAACCACGTTGAATTACTTCATGGGTGTCAAACCATGTTTCGTCTAAATATACAATGTTGCTCGCCGATTCCAGAAATGACTTAATTTGTCTTAAATAATCCTGACGCAAAGCAACAATACGAAGTGACTTCATGATGACCATTCGAGAATCAAATTTTTTATGTTTAAATCCGCAACTTAACAGAATTGACCTTAAAGTGTCTAAAGATTTATATTTATATTTCTCAAAAGACTGTAATTTTTGAAAAATTGATTGTAAAGTGGGCACCTCGTTTCTAGCATAAAAATCGTAAACGGTTCTGCGTATAACGTCTTTAGCAGCGTCATCTAATTCTTTGAACTTCCTCTGTGTACCTAATCTATTTTGATGATGATCTACAATTCCTCGCTGAATTATTTTATAAATTGAAGAATATTGTAACGAAACGGCTCGCCGGCCGCGACATAAACACGCCGGGAGCTACACAAGTTCGCCTTATTGCGATTCCGGGAAGGACGGGTCGAAGAGCCGACGGCTCGAGAAGCTTCGATGCGATAACAAGTTCCGCGAATTCTAGAATGATCTCCAGAAACTTCGGGATTATTCCGGCAAACGTCTAGAAGCCTTCTACCTGCCATAAAAAGGGAATGTCGGACCCGAGGCAGGCCAGTTGAAGAACCGGTGTGTAAACATTCGAGCGAGAGACCGCGCGCGTTAAAATAAATAAACATCTCTGAGTGAAATAAATTATAAGTGTTAAGAGTTAGTAATAAATTAATTAGGACAAATAGTGTAGTGTTTTAGTTTTAGTAGACAGTAAAAACGTTACAATATGGAATTAATGTCAAGTTTGAAATTTCTAAAGTTAAGCCGCGAACCCCGTTCGGGATGTCTTTGTTGGAGGCGCTTAAACATATTTAAAATTACTGTTTGTAATTGAGGATGTAAATCCTTATTTTCAAACTCCCAAGAAGGAGACGAGGAAGAGCAAGAGGGTCGAGTAGTCACGTTTTCCACATCAACTCGCACTGTTTCTGTCACCCATGGTCTCCAAAACGCCATTCCGATTACAATTAATTATTATTATAAATTTAAAAACGAACCGCAAATTATATGATTATGAAATTAACTTAAAAACAAACAAAATACCTCTATAACCTGTCTCGGTGATGTAAACCGCGCCAACACTGGTAAAAGAAAAGACTGAAGTGAAGACACGTGTTCGAGTCGTCGGAGGAGAAGGAGAGACGTTCCAGGAAAGATCCAATCGTCCAAAACGTTTATGAATCCACTACAGCACAAGCGAAAAGAGTAAATATTGACAATATTTAGGCGTGTGACTGCTCCGCGTGAATTTGGTGAGAGGGGATTGTACAGGACGAGTTCGCTAAATAACGTATCGAGCATGCCGTATATGTTGTTATTGATCGATACCCGTATAAGCTTGTATTATGTTGGTTGTTACATTGGTTTCGTAAAGACTATACGTAGTATAGAGTTAACTGGGTAAATTACAAACAGGATTGCCAACATAGTTTTTCGTCATTCAAGTACCATAGGTACCAACAAAATTCCTACCATTTTAATTAATCTTTATGATAAGATTTGATTAGTAACTGGTACATTAAAGTAGTCCTCGGTATTCATTTAATGAGATTAACTAAATCCTTAAACAGAACATACCTCATGGTTTTTAGGCGTGTTCTTAGTAAAATGTTTTGTTAACGTGATTAAAGGCGAATCTAATAGATAACAAATATTTAACGAAAATCTAATCGGTTTGTGGCAATATGGTTAATGAGCATCTACATACTTTTATACTTGCTCAAGTACTAAATCAAGTTGTTTATATTACCCAAGTAACTAATTTCTAGTTACTTAACACTGTAGATTCACCTTGATATCATTATACAATGTTTTTCAAAATGATTGTCATCTAGTCGGCTGTGGAATTCCCATGTAAAATAAAAAAAAAACCGCCTTGCGAAAATAGGACTTTCTACTAGCTATACATAACCTCAAAATAACCTACTTAACCTCTTTTGACTTCTGGTTTTTCTCCGTCAAAAGAACACGAATTCTGAGTATTTGTCTATTTGTAGTACCTATTTGTTTTGGCCCTGAAAAGGGTCGTTAATTGCCAGCAGTATACTGATTGATTTGCAGTTTCACAATAAATGTTTGAAGTGTAACTTGTTGTCAGAATTAGATACGTTCAAATCAATAGAGCGCGGCACATCAAAAATTACATGCACAGAAATTCCAACGCCAACTAGATGACAATCATTTTGATTGGCCGTTTAATCAAAGGTTCTACTGTTTTGTTCTAAATCGGTTTATCATGTTCATCCATGTCTGTCTTAAACGATAGAACGAGGTTTCGTGTGTTGGCACCTGTGTCGAGCAAAGTAGGGGCAACGACAAATTTTAATGAAACAAAAAACATACATCAAATTTAATCCTCAGTTGTTCTCCTCCCTTTCGGACTTTGAATCTGTCGTCTTTTGATTCCCGGTGATCTTGAAACTGAGCTTGGTTTCGTCCACTTTGGCAGACGGCGGTTTTTCGGACAACAATTGCTTCAGTTGCTCGTCGTCTCTCGATTTGTACATCTAGAAGCAAGAATTTTGATTCTAACACGACTTTTCAAAGGAACGCATAATCCAAATACCTTTCCATCTGTTCCTTTGACAAGCGTATCTTGCACGGGAGCTATTTCAGGACCCCACTGCTCCAAAAAGTGTCCCATTCTAGTAACTCGTTGTTGGGGCGTGGTGATAGTGTGACTTCCACCGCAGTAACGGTTGCACAAGTGATCAGGACTAGAAACAATACGTATATTCGTGATATTCGTAATATGTCGTGAAAATTAAGCGACAGAGTGGCTCTTTCTTACCTTTTGGGTCCCTTTCCGCTCAGCAGTGCGTTTTCTATTAAGTTCAAGTTCTTGCTTGTTGGCAAACTACCAAAGAAAGGAATATAGCTTAGTAACTTTAAAATTGGTTACGGTAAAATTTGTTTACCATTTTTGTTGCTTTCTTAACTGGTCCAACTCGTAGGCTAGATACGGAGCCATACTTCTGTTGGGAGGGAGAGCCGCGGATTTCGGGAACGAACTCGGATCTACTTCCTTACGCATAACGACGTCTTTATCGCAAGAGATACAGTTGACGTTCCTTAAAGAAACGAGAAATGCACGCGACCGTGTAGTGGATATCGGAAACATCTCTTACCTTAAATATTTGCTCTTGGTACCAGCAGCTTCGTGCTCCCTCTTCATAGCGCTCAAAGCTTTGAATTTCTCCTGGAGGTTCTTCAGTTTTGAGTTAATAAACTCTCTCAATGGAGTGAGTTCGTTCCTGTCCATCTTACTTCCAACATTCTTCTGCAGGTCTTCCAGGGCTTGAGTCCATAGCACTTCCTAGGAAGATAAAAAGAGTTTGTAAAATACCAAATAGTCACGTTTTTTACCTGTTGAGATAGTTTCCCCAAAGCTTCCTCTATTGTCTTGCTTATATCACCGCATGCTTGATCGAACTGCTCGAACGAGACTTTCCTGTTGATCACACAGGCATCCGCTTTGTCGGCAAGCGCGTCCTCTAGATCTTCTCTGTCCGCTTTGACGGTTTTCAGGAGTTCTATTTGTTCGTTAATCACCTGCATAAAGAGAACTTTTCTTTATGGATTTGCTGTTCATTTCCGTAAATGATCTTACGTCCATCGCGTGTTGCTTGATGGCGGACTCTTCATTTATATTGTTGATTAACGAATGTATGTTGGTGAGGTCTTCTTGCATCGCCTTGACGTTCTCCTGCAGTTCCACCAAATATTCCCTGTCTCCTACTTCGCCGCTCTTTCTGTAAACAATTATTATTGTCAGCTGACATATTCGCCGGTGTAAACAGTATTGCTCTTACACATGCACCTGCTCCGATAACTCTCCCAGCGTCTTGTCGATGTCGCTCATACGATTCGCTAAATTGCTTATCTGTCTGCCATATCCGGTGTCCAGGGAATTGATTTGCGTAGCGAGGTCGGTCAGTTTGGACTCTAACATTTTATTGCCGGCTTCTGTTTTCGGTTGTATTTCGCTTGTTTCTAAAATTTCAAGTCATTTTGATGCTTGATTCATAACGCTATTCGCCATAATATGTGCCCCACAGGTAACAAATCACTAATTTTCTCACGAGTCTCATGGCGAAATTACGTCTTAGCTATGTTACATTTGGTAAATACTCACCTTCTCAGTTTAGGACTGTGACAGAAATATTATATCGATTTAGATTTAAAATTTACTTCACGGTAAAAAGTAGGAGTGGTATCCTAAACTTATACTTCTCGTCGACATCAGTATCACTTACTTGTTTCGGGGCTTTTCTTATCCAGATATTTGATAACTTCCAGGGAAGCCTCCATACGCTCTCTTGTCTTGGCTAGAGTTTGTTGGAGGACCGCGAGCGCTTTCTTTATCGGCAATTTCGTAATGTCGATTCTGCAAGGATCGTCACATTTCATTAAGGCACTTAATATAAGAGGAGGTCCTACTTATCGATATCCTCCGAGAGCTCGACAATTTCAGACGACGTCTTGCCGCCTAAGTTCGCGCCCTCGCTGGGAATTACCGTTGCCTCCGATTGGCCGACGGCCGCAACTTTGGGCTCTTTGGAAAAGTGCAAAATTGAGTTGTTAACGAAGTCTGAAATGTCCCATAAAGTTACGTGTCTTCAACTCGTCGACAGCCTTTTCCAATTCCAATAGTCGTTCATTCAGACCGCTTAGACCGACCAAGAGACTGGAATGCTTCTTCTGTTGCGGCTGGGCCGTGGTGTGTGCGATGTTCTCTAGTGATTTCTGGACGGTTTCTACATCTTTCCCTGTACCGAATGGAAGTTTGAGGTTTAGAACATTTCAGTCGGTATGTGATTGTTTGAAAAATTTATTACGAAAGTAATACTACTATCGAGTCTAAGGAAATTAAAGTATACTTTCCTAGTGTCTCGTAAAGTTTTCTGAAATTCACCAATGTGATAGTGAAATTAGCAATCAATGGAAGACATTGCAAAATATGTTAGTGGTGGCGATGAGTCGATCTCTAATCGAGACCGTTTTTATTATTTTCAACAAAGTAAGACTACCTGCAGCTGATTTATCTAATTGTTTCTTTGAGAATCTGTACATGGTTGTTACCTTTGATTACGTCTTCAATTAGAGTTGCCATTTTGTCCATAGCTATCTCGACTGCGTCCATCCTCTTCGTTAAAGCTAGGATTTGGTACATGTCCAAAACGGGAGTTTCCTCCTCTGACCTGGAACATTAATATGTTTTCGGTATTGTAAATGTCGAACATGATGTCAGTTTACTTTATAGCTTTGATTATGTTTTCGTTGTTCGGGAGGTCTGTTAACTCCTGGATTTGAACCTTCAACTGTGCTATGTCTTTCATCATATCTTCCACTTGATCTTTGCTGATAATCAGAGAGAAGGCCGGCGTGTTAAGGTCTTTCTCGTGGCTTACTACCATGAGTGAATCTGAAACAAGGGTGTAAAGTATAAGGAGCGCAGCAGGTGATTTTTACCTCTTTTCTTTTCCATTTTCGGTTTCTTCTCTTTTTGTCCTTCGTCTTTCTTCCCCTTCTCTTCTAAAAAAAAACACCAAGGTAAATAGGAAAAGTTCTTCTTTTCGTTTTCTTCAAATTTACTTCACCTTTTTGTTTGTTATCCACTACAGTCGGTGGAGGATTGGCTGGTTCAGCAGTCTCCGTTTCCGTTGTTTTCGCCAATTCTACCGGTTCCTGATGGTGTTCCGTCAGAGTCAAGCTGCATGGCTGAGAAGTTTTCGATGCTGCTATGATGTAAGACTGTATCCTTTCGCTGTCTGCACCTCTGAATTCTACGTCGGTGTTTGTCAGTTTCAGACGATTTATCATCACGTGGAGGATCGTGTGGAGAACAGTGAAGTTAACGACGCCAATCTAAAGATAAAATAAACTTTATTCAAGTAGTAAAGGGACTAGACGGTGTGCACCACGTACTATGTATTTTTGAGAAGCATATATTTTCACTTCTTTATTAGTTACGTTCTATTTGACGATTATCGTTACGTTTCCGTAACAATTTCAAAATTGTTATATTTTCAAAATTCTTATGGAAAAGTTATCATGGCAAGTAAGTGAGTGAAAGTGAGGCAAGTGAATCTAAAATAAATCACTAATTAAGTAATTACTACATACTAATTCCAAAATTTCATAATAGAAAAATAATTTTCAAAGCCAAACGGTTTACTTCATATAAAACGGTTCGGTTGCGTTCTTATTCACTTCAACCTGTTTTAAATTTGATAATCCTGTTAGATTTTGGAAATCTTTCTTGATTTTACACCGAGAGTGATAAGAAGTGTCAAATTTATTTTAAGTAATGATATTCCGAGTTACACTAATTTTTTCGTTTTCAAAGACCAGCATTTTTACACCAAGGTACATACTACTCATGAACACTGCTAGACAGTGGATGATATTTAAAAAATTCGGGATCAACGTGTTCTCCCTCCAAGATAATTTCAAAAGAGCAGATGTTACGTATTTAGTATACCGTTGAGTGTATTTATGTTGTATAATATTATGTACTTATGTAATGTTGAATATATCATCACAACACACTGTTCTCTATTGTGATCATGCATGTGCTCTAGTAAGACAATTTGGTTTCGATTATTATCACGAGTTGTGCATTTTGACGTTGAACAATTCAGCGAGTTATCTTACCTCGGGGGTATTTAAGGCGAGGTCGACCATTTGCGGCAAAGACAGGATCGTTGCGCTTTCAGCCATTTCTTTTCTGGATCAAAAAAATATTCCGAAACGACTACAAAAAGAGATTTGATGTTATCCAACCTTGCGACATGAAATGTCAGAATGACGGCCACAGATTTGACGCTAACAGTAGTGTACCTACAGGGAGATGTGCGGTCGTAGCTGAATGAAAGGTTCTTGTCGTGGATAAAATATATTTCAATAACAAATCGAATATTCCATAAACACAGATCAAATTGTGAAAATATTGTCTGGGGACCGTTGTCTTGGTCTAACATTGTTTCAGTGTAGAGTGCACGCGGACGTTCAATTTCTGCTCGAAATCGTA
Source organism: Cryptocephalus moraei (assembly GCA_946251905.1). NCBI lineage: Eukaryota > Metazoa > Arthropoda > Insecta > Coleoptera > Chrysomelidae > Cryptocephalus > Cryptocephalus moraei. Next base: position 37,530,279 of record OX276456.1, on the reverse strand, counting down.
CTGGGTGTACTGACTCATCTGTTCTAATAGCAATCTTCCTTCTTCCTTAGTCTGAAATAGTATACATAGAGGGGGCCGTGATGTCGCTGTTACTTTGAAGATTTTACCTCAGGATTTTTAATTAACATAGAGGCAAGTTCGTATTGGCAGAATGCGGAAACGTGAGCGTCCTCAGAATTAGGCGGGATATTCTTCCTCAATTCCAGACATTTTCTAAGGCTGAGTAGGGCGTCGTCGTACTGCTTTTGAACACAATAGCAACAACCTAATATGAGCTGAGTGAGGCCGCGCATCGGCTCTTCCCCTTCCGACTTGACGGACCGACATGCTGAACAGCAGTAGGTAAACAAAAAAGAAACATAAGAATACAATCGCACAACCTAGCACGACACACATACCGTACGTGATTTTCAATATATTCTGCGTGCTACAACTAGGTAAGGCATTCCAGAGGTACAACATTTCGAAAACGAGCAGGTTCCAGTACACAGCCCTTTTCGATTTGATTGTATCCAAGTCGGACGGACAAAGTTTACACCTGCGCTCCAGGAACTCGTCCAGCTGCGCACCTTTCGGCATGGACGCCGTCAACCTTTTCAGGTTCTCGAATAGGGACGGGTTCGAAAAATTTTCGCACGACCCTGGAATGGAATGAGAAAAAAATAATATAGGTAAAGATGGAAAAGTCAAATTGTTGTTGGAATTACGTACTGTAAATCAGTTCTGTTGTTACCTACCTGCACATATTACCGCGAGATAACAATAGAACCCTTTCGACCACCTACTGGACGACTTCAGAAACAGGAGCGTGTTCAAGGCGTGCTCGTACTCCAGTTCTATCAGGTAGCACCAAGCGATTTCGTGCATACAGAGCGTTTTCATTTCCCTCTGGTCGGAATTACTTGCCGCGTGCTGGAAGGACTTGAGGGCGTCCTTTATGCTGGACTGAAAGTCGAGACGGTTATAACCTCGAGAGTTGTCGCTTCGAGCGGCTTAAACTTTACGTCTAATCGATGCGCCCTCCCCTGGAAGAACAGGATCAGCGAGGACGTCCCGAAGTCCCGTTCGGATTCCTTCAGGAGCTCGAAGGAGGACTCGACTCCGGCTTGGACGTTCGTGCCGTCGATCGCGTAGAACGGGCGTACTATGGTGTGGTACCACAAGAGGGATAAGCTAAAAGGTGAATTTCAAGTAGCGGTTGGTACCGGAAAAGTGCATGTTAACAGTGGATCGCATTTCGTGCAAGGAAGAAATGTTTCCGCTGAATTGTACCCACCGGCCTATTACTTAATTATTTTATGGCCGAGGTTCTTATAGGACACTGAGTTTTTACGTTTTTCTAATTTTACTATTAAGTACTAGTACATTAAAATAGGCTGTGTCCGTTAACACCAACATTTACCTGGTTACTCTTCTAATTATTAAAATTAGGTATTTCTTTCCTATAGGTCAATCCAACATTTTCTAAAATGTAGATCTTAAGTGACTTATTAGACTTTAGATTTCGTTCCTTAGTTCGTTACTTACGTCGCTAGTGGCGCTCTCATGTCGGTGCCAGTCCTGGCGTACATCAGGCATGCAATCCCGTTGTCTCTGTCGGTGGTAAATCCGAAGAGATTAATTAGTTTAATCAACGTCGGTGGCAGCAAAGAGACACCTAGCTGGAACAGTCCGTAGCCGAAAGAGACCGCACCCATAAGGCGAATTATCTCGTCGTTTTCTATTTGTTTAGCTTTACTAAAAAGTAGAAATGGGAGTCAGTGAACAAGACGAAATCTTAAGTGTGGGAGTAAATCGCCAGTGTGCTCCAAGAACGTCTATACTTACTGTTCTTTGGGAGAGAATATCGAAGAAAGGCTATAAGAGGAAACAGAATTGGTGATAGAATTATGACCGGATTTCCAAGAAGCGGATAGGGCGTTGTTAATCGAAATGGATTTTGTTAACACCTCGGGCTCGTGAGAGATTCTGAGGTGGTTGTAAGAATGAAGGGATTTAGAGTGGGGGATTGAGGAGGTCTGCAGGTACCCGTTGCCGACGTTTGGGCTCTCCAAAACCTCCGGTTCCTCCGGCAATGTTGTAATGTTACTGTCCTGATCTGAAATTTGTAAAAATGAAAAGTCATCTTATAAATTTGTTCAATTTTTGAAGGTGCAGGAGGAAAATGAATAATACGATGTTATATATTTTAAACACGTCAAACTCGACTGTTCCTTACTGTTTACGAAGAAGTCCCCGACGTTCTCGTTATACAAATCGAGTATCTCCTTGTACAACTTGTGGTAGATCTTCCAGGCTTTCCTCAGCACCCAACTCCCCTTGAAATAGCCGGTGATGTCCTGTTGGAGGAACGACAGTATCGCGATGCAGACCTGGGAGTCGGCCAGGATGATCTGTGTCTCGAGTTGTTCCGCGTAAGATTTCGTCGCCTTCGGCACGACGCTCGACCCGAACACCTTTTGCGTTACCGATTTCAACCAGCCCGTGTCCAGGGTGCACCTTTTCTCCACCTCCCTCAGGGTGGATAACGCCTTGTCGAGTTTCTCCTCTTCGAAACTCATTAAGGCGTCCTAGAAGTAATAGTAGTGATACTTTTGAGGGAGTGGGTTTTGTTGAAGGTGTTGGGGCAGGTTCCATTGTGGTTTGGGTTGTTGAAGTAACTGTAATACGTTGGTTAGAGGCTAAATGTGTTTTCGGGTCATCAGTTATGTGAGAAACACACTGCTCCAAAGGATTGGGGGCATCCGTTTGATTTTAACTATGGGTTTGTCCCGAATATAACTACATGTGTCGATGGTTTTTGGTGTTGGTGATCAATAATGTCGGGGTCTCGCGGTTTTAAAATGGTTACCTACGTCACTGAGATTCTGAAATACTCCTATGAAAGGTCCTACTTTTAACGTTAGTTTACAAATGCAGCATGACTATGTACTTGCCTTCTTCATTATTGAAGGTTGGCGACAGTCAGCCTCTATTCATTGCTGTTCTCAATAGGGTGTGTGTGTGTGTGTGTGTGTGTGTGTGTGTGTGTGTGTGTGTGTGTGTGTGTGTGTGTGTGTGTGTGTGTGTGTCTAGTCGTGTCCATCCTCTTAAATATTTAATCCTACCCTCTATCTTTCCTTCCATGAACAGTCTCAAAAGTTGGTATTTTGCTCCTTTGTATATAAATATGTCGTAGGTAACTTCTTTTGCCCCGTTTCATATGTTGCAAGAATTTGCAAATTGCCTTGCGATTAGCACATTTCAAAGTATTATTCAAATATCGCGAAATACTTTCGAGAGGTGTTTTTGTATTCTTAGGGATGACGCAAATAATTATTTTGGAATCGCAGCACTCCGATTTTCGTGATAAGCGATCCAAAAGCATTATACAATATTCGTTCAAAGTACTCATCATAATTCAGTTTTGATACTTTTTTACACGTTATAAACAAACTTCTCACTTGCTTTAACATACCTATACAGTAATACCTACCCCATTCGATGTAAAATACCTACAGGGTGTCTTAACACTCTAATCTTGCGTTATTATTTTGGAAATGTTTCAAATCTTATTTTTTAATGCTAAGTAATATCGTACTTTTAATTTTTAATATGCGTTAATACTTGATATTAAATTTAATTAATTGCAATATGCACCTTTTTCCATTATTGATGAAAGGTTTATTCATAATTGCATTTCAATTCAATTAACAATGCCTACTGTGAATGAAACGAACACGATTTTCGTTCGTTCCTGTCTCGCTGTTTGTTATCAAGCGAGCCCGGTGCGACGGTTTTTGCTTAACTTTTTTGTCGTTACATCAGAGACCAACACGTTAACGCGTTTGAATCACGATTCCTTTAAGGTTTGGTTTTATTTGTACGGTAAACACTTCGGGAAGTGGATCGGTTTTAATTTTCGGCGGTGACTCATTGGCAATTTTCATGAAATTTCTCAAATTTTGAATAAGTGTCTTTGGTGTGACGGATCGAATCGGTGTCTCATATATTCGTCTCAGGAGAAATGTTGTTTATAGTGACTTCGAGTGTAATATTATTAGTTATTTGATTAATTTAGTCGCGTTCGAGTTTTGTGATTATTCGATGCCTTTTCGCGTTAATGACGAATGAGATGTTTGTGCTGTTTGGTATGGGCGTTTCGTAAAGGTGATTTTTTTTAAATGTAGGTAATTGATTTTGGTCCATTCTGTTAATAGTTTTTGTTGTAATCTTACATGTAAATCAAATAAATAATATCTTGGTGGCAGTGGAACCAGTGGGAACCATTATATCTTCATGGCATTGTCAAACTGATTTGAAAGCATAATTTAATTTCGATTATAATCTAATTACATCTAATTAATCTAATTGTTAATGTCTTTGCAGGTAGCCAGGTCACGAAAGCAGCGATAACGGACAACTTTGCAGAAAAACGAGAAACACAAAAGTGTCGCAACTACCTTCTAATGGTTAGTATTTTGAAATTATCTCGGTTTAATGCTCTTTATATTTTTATCATCCTTTTTTTTTCAGGTACCAAGCAACCTCATAATACCGGCAAAAGTCAGAGGTAGACATCTTAGCAAAAGGAGTCGTATTTTAAGGTTAGTGTTTTAAAATTATGGTATTTTGAACGATTATATTTTTTGAAAAGAAATTTTATCATTGCAATGATGCGTTTCTGAGATGAATGCAAACTGTGGCGAAATTCGACGATGTCAGCTATATTAGTTGAAAGCGAGGAGTTACTGATGTACCTACCCATCCCTAAAATATTTTCCAAATCGTCATTATGCTAATTAAATTTTTCGTTACTTGCGTTTACTTATTCTTTAAAGAAAGTGCCCGTAATGAAATATTTTTATTAAGAGTAATATGTAATATTTGAACCATTGGATCGGCAATATTTTTAAAATTTGCCCTAATAGTCCTTTGGCACGCTTCCAATATTAACTTTACAATCAATAGCAATTTCTTATTTGATTTATTACGAATATGTCATTTTTCTATCAGTGCAAAATTACAATTTGGGCCACGCGACTTAATTTTGCGAGATGATTTATTTCTTCGATAACAATTTTAATTGAGAATTGATAAATCCAGTATAGTTGATTCAAAACTCAAAAACTACAGGTATAATACCCTATCGGTGTGTAATTGCTTGATGACGAATTTTTCTATTTAATGAATCATTGAAATAATGTAGAAAGTTGAATTTACGATACCGATAATTTAGGGCATAGAGTAAAATCGAAGTATGTATGACAAATTATTGTTCCACTCATAATATAGTATGATAATACTACCTACCATCATTAGGGCGAAAGCGTACCCAGAGTACATCACTAAACTGTCCGGGTATTGCAGGAATAGCCTCTCGGCCTCAGCGGCTTTGTCGTTTATAATTAAAGTGATACCTTCCCTCGCTAATACCCATTCCGGAATTTCCGTTCCGTTTCCGCTGCCTGAAGGGGTGCTGGAAAGGTCGCGGTAATTGGAACTTGCCATATCCTCCAGTGACATGAGCTATCCGTTCATAATGAGATAAGATTTGTGATTAAAACAGATGAATTGATGATTATCACATGTTTACTTGCTTCACCGAAATTTTCACCCTCACCCTGACGTTTCAAATTTTGACTTTGTTTTGTCAGAGAACTGTCTGCACCACGACGTTACTAGCGCAGACGCCTTGCTTTTGCTAGGGGATGATCGACTTATCGATTTTTGATTTGTTGTATAAGAAATTCATAATGAGGGGGTAGATGGATTATAGTGACATGGCCGGGTATTTTGAACTGCCTGTCTGAAGGTTCAAATATGAATTTCTGTTAACGGAAATTTCCAGAAATGTCTCCTCAGGGGCGGTATTGTTGGTTGTCGTCCAAAAAGGAATATAAATGAGGATTTAAACGAATCCAAACTAATTAGATCTTTTCACCGTGCTTTTATAGTCAATGGTGAATGGCATAAGAGCTTTCAGAAATTTTTTTAATTCTATTTTCAAATTTTCGTTATTTCAACATAAAAAATACAGAGATAATTCAGTGTTCTTCAGGTAAATGACGGATTTCCATTCGTTCTAAAGATTCTTATGAGACCAAAGGTCTGATATGATCTCTTTTCGATGAACTGTTGCTCTTTTCTAATTCCCTCAAATTTTAATAATCTATCAAATTCGCCTTAAAAAATAATTTGTAAAATTATTTATTTCACTAATCCGTGAGTAAAGTTTTACTTGTTTCACGGGCGTTATTTGTCGCACAAGGCATTAGACCTGTGTGGTAAATCCTACCTAAGCACTTATCTAAACAGTAAGGTTATTCATGATAACATACAATTTCTTTTCCAAGTGGGTAAGCTGATCAATATTTGTGCAAAAGATAAAAGGGTTATCTTCGTACAACATTGTACAACTCTTTTGAAAATAGAACGTCGATTAAAAAGATTTAAAAATTCGAACCGTAGCTTTGTTAATGTTTCTTCGGCATTTTATACACGAAACAAGTCGTTTGAATAGAGGAGTTCGTTCCGATCAGAACGAGTAATACTAGATACTTTCACATCATCTGAGATATTCTTTATTATATCATACATATAATTTATAATTATACTTTGATATATTTTACAACCTCAAATATTATACTTTTCGTTTCAATATATTTATAAGAATACACTTAGTACATATACGTATATCATAAAATATATCTCAATATTTCATTAACTAAAAACTTGTGCAAGTTTTTTCTACAGTATCACAATCGCATTTTGGAATCTCACATGCATGATTACCTACATTTCATCGTTTAAAACGTGTACGTTTTTCTGGAAATTTCGGATTTCTTCGTGACAGACGAGGTAATCGTGGAAATGGCACCGATGGAATAATCGAATCTATAAGTTAGCAAAAAAAAAGTTGACTCAAGCGAAAGACGTTTGGTAATGGGAAATAATCAGTTAAGTCACCATTGAATCGACCATCAAATCAATGTGGAAAATTCTTATATAATTTATTGTTCCACAAATATTCTCGATGAGTCGGAAATGTAAACGTATAAAATGTCCGAAAAATAAATCTAAAACTTCCCGCATTCGATCCAACTTTCGTCTTCAGATTTTGGAAATTTCGAGGTAAAAGTACACATTTTAGGTCCTTTCGGAGCATCCCGAGGGATGCCCTTAAGCCGTCCTTGAGCATATACTTACGGAGTATTAGAATACCCTCGGAAAGGTAACATTAGAATTCAACTAAAAACTAAAATTCAGGCGTCCCCCTCGAGCTCGAGAGGGACGTTCCTTCGATACAATAATCTCTTCAATTGTTCTTCTTGAAAAAATAAAGTAATAAAAACGTAAATAAAAACTATTATATACAAGTACAGTATAAGAACTATTTGATTAAAGATACTCTTGTCACTTACAATTAGTACAGATAAAATGCTTTTCATCTTAACAAAATAATTCGTATATCTTCTGGAGACATCGCAACTTTACAAGTACAGTATAATAATAATAATAATGATAATAATACACGGAAGCACAAAAAATCACAATTGCTTATTTGTCCTCTTTAAGAACGAAAAAGTTTCAAGAAATCAGGCATGAGAGATGGACCTAAGTACTTGCTAATTGACTAATCAATAAATTACTCCAGGTTTCATGTTTAGCGTAGGAGAAATCTCGGTAATGACGGTCAGTAAAAATATAAGTTAAAATAGTCTTGTAGGTAAATATGACGCAGTATGTGTGTGTGTCATTAGAACATATTTAAGAAGCGTATCAAATGCAACATATATTAGAAAAAGGGTTAAAAAGTACAAAATCATTTTTCCAGCTTTAAGGAGGATTAAACCCCAAAATACCAACACTTTGATAGTGGGGCTATTGCGTGTCATTACAAGAGAGCGAGAAATTCAAATAGTATAACTTTTTAAGCAAAGTTGCCGGGTTTACGGAAATATCGCATCTCAGCTAAAGTGTTTCTATTTTCTATTTCCAAAATTTAATAAGTCCATAACTAATTTAACAACGTCGGTACAATCTTACCATTTCACAGACAATAAGTCTGTTTAAGTACCTACACACGATAAAATGTTATCGTGAATCTTTTTAAACACAAGTTTAAATCGAATGATTTCATAAAGATGATCAAATACGCGCATGAAGGACCCTATGCACATATTACAATCTGTCTTCGAAAATATGATCGCCATTTCCCTTTCTTCCATGCTATCGATATTTTTATTGTATTGATACGTTGTCCATCTCCAGTGTCAACTAGGCCTTACGTTACATATTAAGGATATGCACACAACAACAGAAACTCACTCTGGCATAACAATCTTCTAGCCTCCAAAAAGAAGAATGAACACAAGTTTGGAATACGTATTCGTTTAGTGGAGAAGGTTTCATTCTGGGAATTTTGGCAAAACTCGTATCCATTAAGAATGTGTAAGATGAAAGTGAAAGTGGCAATATAGAATTTTTCTTTTCCTCGTTAAAATTTACTGACAGGAATTCCCACCTCGGCTTGACTTGTTTCATCTTTCTATTCTTCATCTCGATCGGTTTTCTTTTTGAAGACTATGTCACTTTTGTAGGCTAAAATCATTTTTATACACCCCTAGGTAAATATGCATACTTAATAACCTTAAAATTTAATCAGTTGCAACACTCATAAGTTCAGAGCTCTTTGTTAACAGAGTATGACTCTTACTTTAAAGGAATATCTGATATTTTTTGGGAATCTGAACACTAAATGCTAACTACAATATACATGTCGTGTTTAACGATCGATGTTCTCCTTTTTCTATATATAAATCCTTGACTGAAACGATATGGGATTTTTAAGTACTCGGAGTAAGATTGATATGAGATTAATAGATGCGTTTCGAGAGGTAGTTACGTTCTATAAAAAAATATCTCTATCTGATATTGGTCTTTTAGGATTTCATATAGAAAAATAGAAGGTGACTGCTAATCCCTGGAATGTTTCTTCAATAGTGTGAACTACGCTTTTTCCTCTTCGAGTCACTGAGAACCAACAGTTCAAATCTTTTCTCCAGGCAACAACGCTTTGTACCCGTTTCAGTGTCCAACCCTGATCTCGTCTTCGATACCTACATAACATTTTTATTTTGTTTTTACATAAAACATAGATATTCTCACTACGGACTTGGAATGTCATGTTTTACAAGATTCTCTTTATAAATAATTCTGAGGTCCGTGCTCGGCGGATGTCGTGCGCACGTCGGTGCACATTTCTCAGTCTTTTCCCTTAAAAGAAACTTCACCCCCTTCCCCCCATCCGTTTTAGCGGGAACCGACGAACGCGCTTTCCGGGTGCGTCTCGAGGTTCTGCTGGAACATGCTGTTGTTGTTCTGCTCCCTGGTCGAGGTGGTCTCCGCCAAGTCTATCGTGTTCCCGGACTCGATGTCGACGTTGCTGTCGCTCTCCACGTCGTGGACGAATCTGGAAAACGGGAGAGAGGTTAAGAGATACCGATAAGAGATTTGGTTTAGGGTCGCTGGCGCTGGTACAGGATTTTTAGCTAAAATGGATTAGGTGGTTAATGGACGAATTTGTGAAGTCACGTTAGATTGTTTATGGCGAGACAATGGAGAAGAAGGCTGTAGGTAGTGTGGAACATCACATACAGCATGAGTGGAATTTGGAACTTCTTGAGTCGCTCGCGGTCGATGGATGTTAGGTGATACGTGTATGGAGAACGATGATTCTTCTTCTTTTAGGAAGGCGTATCGCTTGTTTAGTTCCTGTTTCTTTGTATTGGCAATGCTTGTGAAGTTGATTGCCAGCTGTCTCGCCATCGTTTTGGTGGTCGTCGTATAGGTCTTCTTCCGTGTGGTGTGTTATTTCGTACTATCCTGTCGCGAGTTATCCGGTTGACATGACTGATTCCATTCTCTTCTTCTTTTTGGTATTCATCGGACTACGTCGTCTGCTTGGCACTTTTCTCTTATGTCTGCGTTTCTTTGCCTATCGTTTAGTGTGAATGTCGGTATCGTTTTTGGGGTCTTCGTGTCAGCGCACCATACGTCACGACTGGTTGCATGCACGTTTTGTATATTCTCGTCTTGCAATCTGTACTTAGGTGTTTTTTGTTCCACATTGTATATTTGAGATGTCCACGATATTGTAGCAGCTTTGTTGACTTGTTTTCTCATTTCATCTTCCAGATACCCTGTGCTTGAAATGTTGCATCCTCCCAATTTGTGCGTTAAGTTTGCGTAGGATTATTTTAAAGATTTGGTTTTTTTTGGTAATTGGTTCTGCACTAAAATATGGTCAAGGCTGCAGCGTTGCCGCTTATATGGTTAAGTAGCAACAACTTGGATATTTTAAGTGGGACACCCTGTACATTATCACATTGTTCGCATGTGTTCGTTATAATTTGTGAGTTTCTCCTCATTTTCTCAATTACTTGTTTTAGCACAAATACATTGTCAATACAAGAACGTCCCTTTCTTAAGTCCTCTTCTTAATTGCTCTTCTAGTATAATACAGAATGTCTAATAATAATTTGTCTAATGCAAAATATGGCAAATAATTCGACTTTTACAGAAATTTGCTTTTATTTCGGAAACCTAGTTTTCCGTATTTAACAAGGTTCTGAAGGTTTAAAATTTAGCTATAGAAACAGAATACATCATTTAAAAAAAACCTTTAATTGTCTTTCGGCATGTTTGATAGGGTGTTCCACCTTCAACACTTGAGTTCTTCTTTCATTTACATTTTCGAAATTTGCATTTTTTTTCTCATCAGTTGGAATCAACTAATTTTTCCCAAAAAATCTATATGATGTAAAAGGCTACAAAATTCTCAGCATACTCAGATCAGAAAATGTGAATATGCACAGATAATAAAAAAAGTCTTTTTAAAAATCAAAAAAGTGCTTCACCGAAAATATGTCAGATTATCAGAAAAAAATATTTGCAAATGTTATTTCGACGTATATGACACTATAAGTTCCGCAACAATTTTATTTTATCTTTTCATTGATAATAAAATTGCTTGGTACGTGATTCGACTGTTATAAATTCGATGCGATTATTAAAGAAGAAATATTCCGGATTTGAATGTTTGTAACGAATTCATAAGCAATTCATTTAATCGACAGTCCGATAAGGGGATAATTTAGTAGGTAGATCGAAAACTTATACCATGAATGCATGTGCATCGAATGTAATTAAGACAAACTGATGATTACTAAACGTTGGAAGATTTAATTATCCAGAATGTTTGTAGGAAATTGCCGTTAATATTGAATGACGGGAAAAGTGATTTTAAATGTGAGTTCTTTCATGATCATAATGTTATAATGACAATTATTTCGAAAAAGCTCTACTTCGCCACAGGAAACGTAAACATGTTCAACACAATCAGGAAACCATTTGTTTTATACTCACGTATAATGTTTTTCCTCGCCTCGCATCTCGCAAATGACGTTTGTGAGGGCCATGATGTAATTTTTCGCTAACGTTAAGGTTTCTATTTTCGATAATTTCCTTTCCATTTTTATGTGGGGGATTACCTCCCTCAGTTGCTGAAAAAGAAAACAAGATAGATACAATTATTTTAGAACTTTCTCGTAGAAAATAAGATTTCTGAGTGATATTAATGTTTGGAGTCTGGATTTTTGATTAAGCACTCGACGGTGCTGTGGGTAGAGAATGTCTAAGTAATCGTTTTGAAATGATTGTTTTGGTCTTGCGATTTAAACACAAAACGGATCCAAAAGGGTCCTAATGATTTTTTAATAAATTTTTAATAAATGCTTATATTACATTACATACATACATATAGGTGATACGGTGACATTTTTTGTACCTCACTTTACAAAAAACACCATTAAAATTTAAAAATAGTGGGCATTGTTAGTGGTCACCATTATTTTCAAAATTTATTCGAGGAGATTTGTTATTCCATCAAATTGAAACTGATAATTGTAGATAGGTACAAATTGTTTCTTATTCAAACATAAGTAATCCAACATGTTTCAGACTGCCTGTTTCCATCCTCAGTTAAAAATATATGTGTAAGATAGGGAAAATACCGAAGTTAAAAAATTTATTTCAAAATCGAGCAGGTATAGGTATTGTTTAAATGTGAGAACCTATTACTGGTAATCGCCAAGGAATATTTTTTTGAAAGTGCTCCAAACGTATCAGATACCATTTAATCAGTTGTCGAATTGGAATCGGAACGTTAAATTGTTTTCTGCGCAGCATTACCTAACTTTAAAAATTCGCTCAGACAGTTACATAACAGTGTAAATACTGTTAACGACCGTTTAATTTTCCGAAAAGAAAAAGCATTATTATTCCTTTTTTTCACTGGTCGACATCGAAATCACGCGGAAGTAATTTAGGTATGTCGCGGTAGGTAACTCTATTTTCATTGGATGTTTTTGTTATTAAAAATCGATTACAAACAAAAATCCGTATCAAGGTGAGGGATATTGAGTCACATTTTATCCTTTCTAAATATTTATTTACGAAAAAAACGTGCCCAATAATTACAATCGAGTTGCATCAATATTTTTACGAATTTCAAGGCTAAGTTCAGGAATTTAAATTTAATACGATGAGCTATTATTGTTTTTCAATTAATGAGATAATCGTAATGAGATATTTTTCATTAGTATGTGTATCCACAAAACAAACAGAAAGTACTGGATTTTATTGTCGACATCCGGTGCGTTGTCCAACTCTTATCGTTTTATCAGGTGAAATTAATCGTAAGAGGAGAGAGCACGTAAATATTACGTACTGAATATGCACGCAAATTTTCATTTACCCACACTACCTGATAATGAAACCATGTGTATACGCGAATGTGACGTCAGGTTGAAAATACACAATATTTCATACACACGTTATCGCTCTACTCTACATACCTACATATGTATATAATTCCAGAATTATAGGCAATACACCTCGGAAGTTTGGATTTTGAGGCGATTGGAACGAATTCTTTAAATGTATTGAATTAGTTACAAACGTTAAAGATTTTTGACAGGATAAAGTGAAAATTACGTTTAACTGATACTTGTCGCTTAGTTCGAAATTTTTAAAATTCTGAATTCAAATATGTGTTATTTATGCACCGAAACGATTTTGTTACTACTAGTTGGTATTGCTTAAAAGAGTTTCAAACAAATTGTTATGTTGTATGTTCACAAACTTATTAAATCGGCAAATCAATATACATCAATATCACATCAAATTATCACAGATGAGAGATGAAACGCATGACGTTAAATGTGTAAGAAAAAATGCTGTTCGAATGTAATACCTACTGTTATCATTCCGACTTCAAAAACAGGAATTGATTGTAAGGTTTGTAATAAAGATGTCATTTTGCTGAGCCTTATTCAAATTACACATAACGGAATCTGTGTAGTAATTTGCATACAATAATGATATGTTTCATATATCAAATACCATCCATTAAACACGATATTCCAAGAATAGTAAGGGTTCTTGGAATAGAGGTGGAAATGATTTTAATGCAAACTTGAAGTAAAATAACTTTTTTAAAGAACAACACAATTCCAAATAGTAATTGTTCGTAAACCTCTCCCAACTCCAAATTAAAAAAAAACTACTTTAAGACGACCCGAGAAATTATAATTTTTTATTAAAATTTTTCCAAAAAGTTACTCTCAAAATATTTCCATATCGTTCAACTTCTCTAGAGAATCTTTCTTCTCGTTTTTGTTTGAAGTTTTTTCGAAATTACCTCGTACTTTCCTAATTTCGGATTAAAGTAGACGTACACGTACTCCTTTTAGAAGATTCGCGCTTGGCACAAGTTTCAACTTAGTAAATTGAATCCTCAGGGGGGGGGGGTCGAATATAAAATGGGTTTGATTTCATCCACTGCCTTACCTCGAAAGCATCGTTCAACGAATGCATTCTCATTCTCTCTCTCTCGTTGCTTTCCAGTCTCCTTAAGTTTCTCTCTCTCGCACTAATACAAGTTTTCCTCCGCCTAATTGTAGTGCCACTGGATGCACTCCCACTCGAGGCGCTCCCTATAAGAAGAAAATGCATGTAGTAGGTAAATACCGAGGGTTCATTTCAATCGTTCATCGAAATTAGAAATTTTGTTTCACTAAGCACCAGTTTTTAGTGAGTTCTAAGAGAATTTTAAAATTTTGAGGTTGTAATTCCCGTAATTCCCGGACGTGTGCATTTAGCACCAGCGGATTAGAGTGGTAAAGGGATTAAACGATAAGAAGGGACCGACGGCCACCAGTTCGTTTACTTGGTTGTATGAAACTTTTAAAGAATTAGTTTACTGTAATAATGTACAAATATTTAATTATGATTTACATGAAAATATTTTTAATGAAATCATCGTGTTTTCCCCTACATTTTGATATTAAACTCCAAGTATTTCAAAAGCAATAAATTTTAGCAACCAGTAACAATATAATTTTTACCAAATTTAAACTGCTGGTGTTATTTGTTCACAAGAATTTATTTTACCTAGAATATTAGAATATACCCTCGCTAGCCTGAAAACATAGATGAAACATTAGAAGTTTTGGCCAACACAGAATTTAACACTGTAAGAGACGAAAATTTTCTTCTTGTTAGTGAGGCTCAATCAAAAATTGCTGTATTCGGATGTCTGACAAATCTTAGAGCGATGTGTAATTCGCCTAAAATATATGCCGATGGTACATTTACGTATTGTGCAAAGTTTTTTTTTCAAGTGAACAACTGAACAAATAACACCAGCAGTTTAAATTTGGTGAAAATTATATTGTTACTGGTAATAATTCGACGCATCTAATATCTAATTCGGTTTTTAAGTTACTTGTATAACACCGATATGTACATTTCACCAGCCAGCGCCTGGATTAATAATGAGTTGGAATCTCCTCGTTGAATATATAATTTATGCTAAAATTTATTGCTTTTGAAATACTTCGAGTTTGATATCAAAATGTAGGGGAAAACACGACGATTTCAGTAAAAATATTTTCATGTAAATCATAATTAAATATTTGTACATTATTACAGTAAACTAATTGTTTAAAAGTTTCATACAACCAGGTAAACGAACTGGTGGCCGCCGGTCCATTCTTATCGTTTAATCCCCTTACCTCTCTAATCCGCTGGTGCTAAATGCAGCCGACCTTCTTACTGTCGGTGGAGAGATACTTAATTTTCATCGTCAATACTCGACAGCAAAGAATACCAATTATTCGTTGTTGTTATTTCGACGAAACATTAATTTTAAATAATCGCAAACACTACTGTCATGAAATAAAGGAATGAAATTAGCGTAAAACTTTGCAAGGCACATTTTGTTGAACAATTTTAAATAAATACAAAGCACGTGAGACATGAGGAAGAATATTTTTGTATCGATGAGTAAATAAGTGAATTTGTAAGGTTTAATGATGGATAAACCTCGATAAAGGTCTTGAAGCATGTAACTAAAATTAAGCTCCATTAAATCTGAGGCGAATTAATGTTAAGCGGGATTAATTGTAAGCCGGTAGAGAGAAGTGGGTAATTTCGGGAATTATTTGTAACGTTTTACCTCCATGTTTTCGCCGCTTTCTTCCCATCGCCTCATCGCTGCTGGACTCTGTGAGATCGTCTCTTCCGTCGTTCGTGTGTTTTCTCAATTCCATTTCCTCTACTTCCACATCCTCTTCTTCTTCGTGCCAAGGCGCCGTCATCTCTAGAGAACGCATTATTCGTCAGGCGCCCTGTAATAATAAAACATTAGTTATCAGTCGGTATTGTAGTGTTAAACGGTTACCTTATCAAAACGCTCTTAAACCTTCCGGTTTATAAGAAAACCATACCTATGCGGACGTGTATTGTATGGACGTCAAATAGTTCTTTTTCGGAAAGGACCGCATTGTTACGATTTATGAATGGATTGAAGGCGAAGCGTGGGAGCAAAATTTCGCCGCACAGGAAAGGTTTAGGGGGTAAGGGTTAAAGGTTACAGCTATCAGGTAGTGCAAAGGGGAGACACGACGTTCTATTTCCTGTTTATTTCATTCGCAGCATTTTTAATAACCTCTTCGACTAACAAAAATATGTAAAGGTGAGGTTATGTGTAGGGATTTCGGCGGCAGAACCCATTTCGTTATACTACTACCGATCGACCAATTGCAATCAAGGGGTACAAATTGAAACAGACTGAATAAATATAAGAGTCGCCACACTACATCTAGAGCTCCAGAAACATTAGAACAGCGTGGGATCCGTCTAAGTCTAAAGGATAAGAGAGAGAAAGTGCCCAATATTTTGGCTTTGGATTAGAAGGATTTCACCATGAACCACTTAAAGGGTACTCGCAACATGAAAATGTTAATGAACGTAGGAAAAATAAAAATTGCCTAATAGTGATCTTCAAGCGAAGAAGTTTAAATCAAAATCTCGTAGTGTAAAAAAGGGGAAAGTGAAATTTTTGCAATTACATATAACCACTACTAAAGGTAGGAAAGCCACTGCACAAATCAGACAAATCAGATCCAAAGAATTTTTTCTTATTTTTTAGTAACTATGATAGTTGCCATTATATAGAGCCACAAATCCGCTGTCGTTTTAAACTATTTAGATATCAGCTAGGTATGCGTTTAGCAGATATTCTGCAACTTCAGATAGATGTTCGTCGAGTTATTTTTGAATCACTGCTAAGATGGCGAAACGACTGCGACGTATCCCTTTCTCATTTTCCTTTCGGGGCGAGAAGTAATTTCATGTAAAAGAGAAGGATTTTATATGCGCCGGTGGCGCAAAACCAATTGTTTCCTCTTTTAACTTGGACGTTTTATTATTCTGCAGCGACAAATTCATGAAAAAGTTACGTCACTCATACAAGTCGGGTAATAGAAAAACAAAGTTAAGCTGTTATGTTAAGCAGACTGTGGATAATTTTTGAATACTTAATGAAAAATGTTAGTCGCGAGAATATAAAAAAGTCCATGAATAATATTGAGGTCATAAAAATAACGGGTGAGAGAGGAGAATAATGACGACGACGACGACGACGATGATGGTGATGATGGGTTATATCGACAAGGACGAAGGGAATCAAATTATCCCGGACGCAAAAGTGAGGAAGTCGAAACATTGAAGCGAAGTAAATTCGGAACGAACTTCATGGGAGGAATTACTGGCTCCGCGGCGTGGTTAGTATTTAATTTTTTAATGGTTACTAGCGGGCTCGGTTCAATTTCGGGATAGCGACGATGCCACAAAGTGGAGCGATGCGATTCGTGGTGATGGTCTGCCGGACCGTTTAATGGATGGATCTCTAATAGAAATTCGACTGTACCAGACAGCGAAAGGAGACGACTTCGAAGCTTGCTAAAGGCATTTCACGCGAAAATTTTTAATTTCGACAAATAGAATTGGATTCTTTTTTTCAGGTGGCATACCCGGTTCGAAATTTGGCAATCATCAACGAAGCCGAGTTCTTCTATGTACGACTGCCATGTCCTCAGTTTATCTTTTTGATCAGCAGTAATATTCCTCTGCTCATCCTTAAGTACTTTATCTTGTGTTTTTCCGATTAATCATCTCGCTTGACCCTTTCATGGAGGTTAGGATGAGTCGTATTTGTCTTCCAGCTTTTCTATTTCGTTTTCGCTTTACGAATCCTGTTCTTTATTAACATGTTTGTGTCTGCATTCTTGCTCATCCTTGTTCTTAAATGTTGTTCGTGTGTTCACGAATTCAAGAATTTCATTAGTCATCTATTCGTTTCGCTTTGTTGATCGATAGATTCCCAATTCGTATCCATGTCAAGCTCTCCATTAGCTTCAATTTCCAATTGGTTATGTTCAATGTTCTTTTATATCTGTTGTTTGGTAACTTGATCTTATGTGTTTTCGGTAATTTTTAGGCTTTATTTTAAAAATGGCTATTATTGGGTTGTGGTCCGATCCGATGTCTGCTAATTGGATTAAAATTATTTAAATCGGGAAAGTTGGTATTAGTGTATGAGGTGTTCAAAAAATCTACGGATCTATCTACATTTTCAGGAACTGCAGAAGTGTCATGAAAAATTATGAATTATTAAGATCTCCAGACGCACTGAATGTTATCCATAACTAGTGGTGCCTTTGTTCCAGAAAAGCTCTAAACATTCTTAGTGCTCTAAAAAATTCTGCGAGTTTTTTAAATGAAACCTAAAGGTTGGAAACCTTTTTCACTCTTTGAGTTTGTTTCACCATTGTTAACACTACAGTCGTTTTTAGAAATTGGAAGCGATTCCATTTTCAGCAGTCCCATTTAATTCTTTTAGCAAATATATAGCATCTATATTTTGCATGCTGTTTTATTACTGTATTGGCCATCTTGTCTGACATACATCTAGCATTGATATTTTCGTAGTTCACTGGTCTACACGGATTTATTCTATGGACTATTTCGTCAATGTGACATTACCTGCACCACATCTAAAGTACCTACCTACTGGCATAATACACTGATGATGGTCTAATTTCATTTGACGCCCGTTTAAGTGTTTGTAACTTATATTTTGCGCTTCGTCTACTTTGTCTGTAATCAGCACTAGGTCGAAACGTAGGTTGTCGAGCATCTCCCCATTTATATGAATATCCGTTTCCTCTCAGTTTAGTCTTTTGAATTTATATTGTAATAGTGTTATAAACAATTTGGGGGAAATGGTATCACCTCTTTTAATAAATCCGAGAATAGACAACCTTATTTGATTTTGTCTTTATGCGATAAAGGTTTCTACAAAACCTAATCAGTTTTGTATTGCGTGAAAAAATAATTAAAACGAATATGCCCAATTCCCCTTTATTTTACATAATAAAATACACGAACGTAAATTTTTAATGCCGTTTTACCATTTCGCGCGATTTACGACCTTCATGAAAACCTCCCGTTTAATATTCCACTTTATTAAACAAGGTGGGAGGATTTTCACTCGACACGATTCAGAATATCCCGCATTTCCAGAACCATTTCCCGCCGTGTTGATTTATCAAATGACGCATTTGCCTGAAGAGGGCCTAATTGTCGAACTCGTCCCGTTCGAGAGGTCATCTAGAGGCAATATCGTAAATGGGGAAAAATGGAAGGAAAACTTGAACAGACCATATATACCTAGTGTAAATATCATGTCGAGCTCGACGGTATGACAAATGGTGAACTTGGGAGTGTTTGTTGAACGTGAAATTTGGATTGTACTTTGGAAAAATATTAAAATTTCTAAAGTGATTCAAATGTATGCATGAAATAAATCATAAAGATGCTAATAATCGAATAAGTAATGGACCGTTTACCAATACGTACTACATACCTACATTTAGAATGGTAGTTTTGACTCGTCGGTAGTTAACTATTTATAATTTCAATCTTATGGCAAAAGGTATCGAGAATACGATTTAAATGATTGTAATTTTTACAAGATCTGCTGTAACGTAAAAAATTTAACGCATGAAATTATTGCAACAAAATGAGCGTTATAACCCGCAATACAATGGCGAAATTTAATAGATATCCGTAACGTACTAGGTGTCCCAATACAACGGTACAGCGAGGTTGAATGGAATCAAATATTAATTATCACAAAATTGCTGACTTAATAAGTTTAAGCCAAAATAGATAAACGTATATGTATATTTCGACACGAGACATTTTTTTTGAATAATTATTATTAATTCCACTTAATTTTGTGCTTTGAATGTTGCGGATATAGTTCGTTGCAAATTATTGGCTCCGTGCCACGAGCGGTCGTGCCTCATGCGGTCAATGTGAAAAATCGTGCCAGATGCGGTCACTCCAAAAATATTTCTACCTGATGTGCAGGTGTCTTCCCATGTGCGGTCGTCATTTCCGAATTCACCGAATTTCTCGGTAGACACCCTCGGCCGATATGGAAAAATAATTACTATGGTTTTCGATATTTTGAGGCGTGAAAAGAGAATATATGAGATTTGTTTTGTCCTGTAATGCATGAATTACTTGCGAGACGGCAAGGAAAAACAATGTACTTATTTTCAATTTGCATTAACCATTAACATAAAGTATATGTAAAAGTATTTGTTACCTTGCGAAAATATTTTCTAGGGATCACATCTGAGACGTTTTTTGATTGTGACCGCATAAGACACTACCGCTCATAGCGAGCCGGTACCGAGAACCCTGATAAATTGGCCTGTCCTGGGATTTCAAAGAATTGACCGCACATGGCACTGACCGCACATGGCACTGACCGCATGTGGGAAGACACGAAATTATTTCGGGCGGGATTTCCAGGTAGTTGAATGCCGTCGGGTAAACCTCCCTTATGACATAGACTTCGATTCCATACTAAGAAAACTGACCCTTAATGCACTTGTAAATTAGTATAAATGTCAAGAATTACTTTCGTTAAAGAGGTATTGTAGTTAACATCAGGTAGTAGTTTGGTATCTGGGACGCACTTATATCATACAAGTATTCCAACCTATTTTCGTTATATTTCGAGCTGTGTCTTTCCAGTCAAGTGTATAATATTAATATATAGTGTATAATAATTATTGTCACTGAAATTTAAAATTCTACTCTCTGAAATAAAATTGTGCATCTAAAAACTATTAGTTGGTTACAATACTTTTTTATATATAATTTCTGTACGACTCGTAAAGCCGATCCTGTCGCCCTTTTAGGCTAGGGAATCCCTTGCAACGCGCTATACTTACTTCATTTCCCAAAGTTTGCTTACGAATCCTTAATACAGTTCACACTTATCTCGGGTGCATCAATAAAAATTCTCAAAGCAACGCTTCAACAGCGAATTACGCCGATTAAAGCCGAATGCGGTAATATTCGAGTGTCTCTCTTGTAAGCGTGACGCTCGCGATTTTATGGCAAATCTTTATTGCATCGATCGAGAAGTATTTACTTTCTAAGTGAAAGATATTTTGTAAGAGAACAAAATTATAACTTTCACGGCATAAGTTCAGAATGCGTAACGAACGCCGCCGTTACGTCACGAGGTACCTACATTTTTTCTTTTCGTTTTCGAAATGCGGGAGCAATCTTGCTCTTGTACCGGAGGGAAAGTCGATCGATCGAAATTGTCAGCGGGTAGTAGTTGTACTGAGACAATGTAAATGTGCGAGAGCATCATTGATTATATTTTTGGGAAAAGTAGGTATCCCTAGTAGATCGTAAAGGTATGTGAATCGAGTCGGGATTATGTATTGTAGTATCTCTCGTTGGAACTGATTGATTATGAAGGCAACCTCTGCAGTACGACGTCAGAACGCCCCCGCTTTCCCTCCACGTTTCGAGGCGAGCCAGCCACCACGACACGATATTTTATTCTAAAAACGTCAACGTTTCAACGGAATTTGTAAAACAACAACCCCTTTCCCGCACCCCTCTGATAAATATTCAGATACCCCCGAACGAGAGAAAAAACGTATCAATATTTAATCATTCCAATCGAATTATCCGGAGACTCCTCCGAAACTCTTAGCGCGGAAAAATTAAAAGTCGCCCCGGAAATTTTCTATCTATATTCTTTTTTCGGCCCGGCCGGTATGAATATAAAAGGGAAATCGGCCGTTTATAATTTTTCCTCTGTCGCCCGCCGAAACAGAGCGGAAATAATGCGAGAAATTACTAATGGGACGCGAACACGTGACGCGACAGATAGGATTTGGGGAATTGTCCGTTTTTGCGCAAGTCGATTTGTTTGTTGAATTAAATGATGTAACTGCGAATACAAACCTGCGATATAACGACGCGGAAAAATCATTTGTTGAATTAGAGCCGTTCTGAGAATCCGGGAAATTCGCTAGAGTGCGTTTTATGATGTTTTTCGAAACACCTCGCGAAAAAAAATTGAGGAACGTGTAATATAATGCCGCCAATCCAATAGGGAACAAGGAATTTCCCGAAAATTGCGACACTATTATTTGCACTAAAAATAATACATCTCAGAAAAATTTAAGTTATTCCATATACATTAATCAAACATCGAATTTACCGTTAACGATTAAGCCGATGCTGGCCAATTATTATTGTCGAACGAAGTCTCTGTTCTACATCTGATGATGTTGGGGAAATAGAAGTATAAAACATAGTCGATATGTGTTTTTATGATTTTATCGCACTTCTTTTTCTCTTCTGAAAATTCTACACGAAAAACCTTCCGTAACTCTTTCTCGTGTCTTATGACATTAGCTGAGAGTATTTTCAATTTAAAAAGAAATAAAGTTATGTTTTATGCAATGCTTATGTTTCGTTGAGTCTGACAAACTTTAATAAATATTTTGGATTGTTCATATCTCACCTCCTATTTCCCGATTTCCCCATCATCGGGATTTTTTTCTACAACGATAATTGCTTAGCATTAATAGCGATAAATACAAGTTTGAATAGAAACTAATGGAATAATTGGATCTCTATTACCACCCACTGATGACCGTGCCAGAAATTTTTAGTATGACCGGTTTCTGCTATCTTTTCCTACCGTTTCAAAAACTCTTAGTTCCATATAGTTATTGAACAGAATAGATAGTGTAGTACCGTTTCTGAAAGTAGCCGCTCTACAACTTAGGGATTCGGATAAGTAATGAGAATCATAGACACTTTCCCTATTGCAACACAGATGACAATCCAATGTCGGAGCATTCATTATATTCGTGTTATATATATGCATCTCGTTGTTTCGAGTATTCAGTATTCCACCGAACGTCATTTTTTCTCGTACTTATGTCCTGTTTAACAATGAACAATTAATTGTGTCGTATCACTATCTCACGGGAGTCTCCCAGATGACCTCCTGTAGAGGAATATTTAAACAACTGAACATATTGACTTTGCCAAGTATCTTCATACATGAGGTGTGCGCTTCTGTCTTCGCCAACAAACATGAATTTGTGACGAATGCGGCGGTGCATAACTTCGATACGAGAACGAAGGATAGATTCAGAGTGCCCAATGCTAGGTTACGTATAACATCAAACTCCCCGTTCGTGGTAGGCCTGGAGATCTATAATAGGCTCCCTGCTGAGATCATACAGCACAAGTCCATGGATCGATTCAAAAAACACCTCAAAACTTTTCTGATTGAGGGACGTTTCTACAACTTGGAGGAATTCTATAGCTACGTCGCACGATAATAATCCTCTGTTTTGGGTGAAGATATGTAAATTTTTCTCTTATTTATGATTGTTTTATTGACTCATGTTTTGCTTTATGTTTCGTTATGTTCGTCTAATGTAATTTGGTAATTACGGCTATTGCCTAATTTATCAAATTTTTATATATACCTTTTGTGCAGCAATCCTTTCATGGATTTTTTTTCGACGGATCCTGTATATTTGTAAATATCGATGGGAATAAATATTTACTTACTTACTTACTTACTTACTTACTTACTTACTTACTTACTTACTTACTTACTTACTTACTTACTTACTTACTTACTTACTTACTTACTAAAGAAATGCTGCTACCACTCGAATGTTTCATACTCTAAAATTATTTCCAGTCAATTGTGTTCTTAATGAGCATACAAACCTTTTCAAAATGGCGAGGCAAAATGTTTAGGACGTTTGGAAAACGCCTAAAAAGGACTGTATGATGTTTTGGAAGCGTCCACGAAAGATCCATTTTTTAACCCAAGTAGCCCATTATAGAACTTTTGACGGGATCTTGATCATTAAAATTAATAATCATTTACAACGGTAACACAACATAATGAAGATTTAGGTATTTTAAAGACGTGATAACTTATGGAAGCATTTATTGAACGTATAACGCATAACCTCTATTGAACGATTCAGAAACTGGGCATAAATGATTTATCCAAGAGCGTAGGCTTTCACGGCCGGAGTCAAATGTGCAAATGCGTTTTTCCGGGCTATTTGGCCGTAGTCCAGAAAGGTTTAAGTAACCTGACGTTTCGTCTGCTTCTGCGGCAAACATCTTCAGAGGCGATGTGGTAGTCTTCTAAGCGTTCGACTGCTTCGAAAATTACCCTCGACTGAATCTTCGACGTGACACTTCGTGACACTTGACATTCCTAGACCTGCTGCTTAACAGAACGAAAATTAAACCATTAAACAAGGAAACGTCCAAAGAAGGGACAGGTATACGAGGGAGCGGACAAACGGACATCTTAACAGATAATCATGGGAGCACAAAAACAAACGCAGCAGGTCTAGGAATGTCAAGTGTCACGAAGTGTCACGTCGAAGATTCAGTCGAGGGTAATTTTCGAAGCAGTCGAACGCTTAGAAGACTACCACATCGCCTCTGAAGATGTTTGCCGCAGAAGCAGACGAAACGTCAGGTTACTTAAACCTTTCTGGACCACGGCCAAATAGCCCGGAAAAACGCATTTGCACATAAATGATTTATACTTAAAAATTAAAAAAAATTAATTATTAGCAGCTGCTTAATCAACTGATACAATTTTTGATTTACACGTATTTGATATCCATACATTATTTTGGGAATGAAACTAATTTTTTAGAAAATTGGTGGATGTGGCTAACTTCACACCTATTCTGAAAACATAAATCATCACAAATAATGTCGCATTATTACATTTTCACGTCATAAAATTGTTATTTCGATATGATTATTTTTATCAATTTAAACAGTATCATATTGACAACCCAATTAAAAATCATTTATCGAATCAAATACAATATACAACTTATATAAACTTTATTTATCTTGAAAGGAAACATCTAATTTACTATTAATGGTTTATTTGGTTGTATTTCCATCTGCGTTACTTGTACCAAGAAAAACTAGGAGTAATAACTATTAATTGCTATGCTAATAGATAATTCATATGAATAAACATGTACACATTTCATTGTGTTAAATAAGGAAAAGTTAAAAAACGATAAGTGTAGATTTAACTTAATTGAAAGTGTCATTTTACAATTACTGCTCCTTTAAAAAAGGAGATAAATGATTTCAACTCACCTCGCTGTAAAATCCGATTACACTTTCACGGTGTTATTGTGATTTTTAACGGCAAAACGCACTACACTCTCGTTTATATGTACGTCTTAAAGTCTGGAAAATATTTTTTGATTATGTATCCGTCTATAAACATTTGTGTTGTCACAAAATGCACCGAACACAAAATAATATAAGCATTCGTAATTTAAAAACTGTTGACTCGGCTTTAAACACTGACAATGGATACAAAAGTATGTAGATTAAAATTGTTTTAATTGACAAGGACGCATTTTATATAAATTTCTCGACTAGAAAAATTGTAAAGTTTTTCATGGCAATCGGTGCACTTATAAATTAGATCGGCACCCGTTGGAGGGTGACCTTAGTTATTGCTTGTCAATTACACGTTCGATAATAAGTTTGTTAATTAATTCACGTATTGGGCCAGTCGTGATTGACACGCAACATTCAGAATAGGTCAGTTATACTTTCATACTTCGTTTCCTAGCTCACTTCTTGAGTTTTATAACTCAAGAGAACTTTTATGATTTTGCAATTAAACGAACGAATCCTTAGGAATTGTTTTCTTTCAGACCCGCAAATGTACTCGAAGCGAGAATGCCCTGTTATTTTTGTGTAACTTAATATGGACGAGAATGTCTAATGATAAAGAAAATCTGGCTCATCTACCGAACAATAATACTTAAGCGCCGTTAAAATTTAATTCGTACCTCTCGAATCTCGTTTTCTTAATTTCTCCTCGTCGTTAATATGGGAACATAATCTTGGAATTTTGTTAAATGGATTGCACATTGTTTTCTATTTTGTAGCAGCTAATACAACGCCCGCGGAAATGTAAAGTAGGCGAATTAATCTTTGCGTGTATATCTATTCAAATTAGACACTTTTACGAAACTTCCAGTATTTATGTTTAACAATTTCAATTAATCGTCGACACGAAAGTTGTTCGGTAAAATCAGGGGTTTGATAAATTTTTGGAGGATGAAAATGTGTAAGTTAGGTTAGGTTTGTGTTTACCTAAAGAAGAAAGAATCTGAGGTTATTAATATTTATTAAGTAAAGGTGATATAATTTCATTCGATTTAATTAAGTATAAAGATTCCGTGACAGTGACAAAAAACGCAACAATAAGTCTTCGATAAGCGTTGTAAGATTAATACGTATCTACATAAGCGATTATAACAAATTGAAGTATCTCTAATGTTTGTCCTTAATTATTTAACGTTCCCATCGGATGAAGTCGCAATTTCGATGGAATAACGTTAGCAGTAGGAAATCGCAATTTAATATTTTATTGAAAGTATTGTTTGCTTTTACGATCTTGATATGCTCCGGCCGGATATTAATTGAGGGCGAATTGAGCTCAACTTATTTTTAGAAATAGAGAAGGGAAAAGGATCCAATGTACGTAGCTCGGATATGGGGCGGAATCTTAAGGGTGAACGTAATTGTAAGGATTTTGAAAGGAAACGTGGAATCGAAAGGCACCTTTGAATCATCTGAATTTTTCAAGTTATTGCTTTTCCTGCGGAATCCACAAAATCTTAAAACTACGTCCCAAATCAACGTACCTAACTAGTCCAAAGTAAATATGCATCTCGTGGAATGCGAGTTAATTTAGTCTCTCTGTAAATTACTTTTCACGTATCTACCGATTATTCCGCTACGAGAATTCTATTAATGTCGCAGAGTTGTAATCGGGGAATTCCGACAACTTTCATAATAACCCATATTAAACATCTTCAACTGATGAAATAGGATGCCACGAGTTATAGACGTGGTTGCTCCATTGAAAAGTTAGGTTATAATGTTATATGTATCCAAATGGAAATTTTTTTGGAACGCCTTAGGATACAGTCGCTTTGACGTAACGTTATTGATATACTCGGTTTTGTCGTGCTTCATAATTTATTAGTAGATAGGTGGTTGTATAAAAAAAGTAAGTTTTATGAATGGCGATTGAAGATATTTCAGGATTTGAGATTGAGATCGTAATGCAACGGGAATTATTCTCCGTGAGAACGAAGCGTTTTGGATGGGTGAAGTCTGAAAGAGTTGTTGGAGGTGGTGTGTTTTGTGTCGGGGAAAGATATTTTTGTTGTGTACCTCAAAAATCGGCGAAAACGTCCATCGGTCCCGTAGCCGGTCGACCAAAAAGGCTCCCCGTGTCACACTATAACACAACCAGGAAACGGCACACGTAGGTATATCCGCGAAAGAGGAAAACACCACGGAGGAAAGCGATCGAGCGAGACGGCAGATATAAGAGATAGCGCTGCGACAGAGCTAGAATATATGCGATAGAAGGTATTGGTTTGCTCGGCACGAGGTAGCTAGTGAAACTGAATTACAACGTTTCGAAAAGAATTTACAGACCGCTTTCCCGTTAGTCGGTGAATGGCAATGTAAAAATCTAGGTCGTCTCGTTCGCGAGCAGTTTGGCAGCGCACACCGGTGTGCCCCAGGGTGCTCCCCCCGGGCCCCTCCCATGGGGGCAGGTTCATTGCCGAACGACGGCTGCCCGAAACGAGCAAAGTCGCACGCGAACGCACACGAACGCGCGCGTACCGAAAGAAAGTGACAAGACAAACTTACGTAACATGTACCTACCGCACCGATCTTAACGTTTACGTTAAAATAGGTTCCCTGCCTGGAAGTGGAAGGATACGTAGGAGACGTATTCTGATGTATGCGCTTCTTTTTCTGTTCATTCAGCCTTTCACTCTGATCTGAACTGTGACTTTTTGCCGGTGACGCGTCTCAAATATTATGCAACGGAAAAAATTGCGAACCATTCAATCAGAGGTCGACTCCATCTCAAAACCTCATTAACATCTTCATCTAAAAGAAATTTACCTGGTTCGCATGTACGTAATACACGTCTACGTTCTCGACGTAAAACCCCGGCGATTTCCTCACATTTTCATGCCTTTTAGGTTTTATAGGTACATATTATCATTATTTTATTTTAGGTATATTTCACGTCACGTCGACCTAAAATGTAAATAAAATTTGCCCCTTTAAACTGCTATCTACTTCTATTTAATAATCTATTTCTATATAATTTCAGATCTTCCAACACTCGGTATAGATCCTGTGGGGATTGCGATACTCCAGGTAAGTTTCAATTCTCTCATCACTAGGTACGGCAACACGTTGATGTTATTTTCAAGTAGTACCCACAAAGCTAAACAGTTTTGAAATCGATGTGCTTACGCTTACACAAACATAAAAGTTGTAATTGTTTTTAACGCTGCGTTTAAAATATATAAATATGAATGAGCACTGACAACCAGTAACTGGCCTGCGCGTGCATCAGGTCATCAGCGAGTGAGTTTACTGCATAGGAATATAATAAACTCTAGAGTAGTCTAGAGTCTAGAACGTCAATCAGTTCTGAACAATTTGGAACCCCATATGGCAAATTGAGATCACTTGTGAGTTTGCGCAGTAAATACGTGCATTAAGCGGGATATTGCACAGTGTCATCAGGGCAGGACTAGGGGTTTTTGATTTCTCGTGGATGTCAAAAATCCAAGAATCTTGTATGTACCTATTAGCATTCTAGAGTTTATTATATTTCTATGGTTTACTCTCACGTAACCATAATAATAATTTTTACTTACGTTTTTTAAAACGGCCACTGAGAGTCCACCTGATGTTTATTAAATTGAATAAGCGAAAAGTGGTTAAATATACATTTGACCGATCAATTTCATCTTTAAGAAGGTGGCAAAAATTTGAATTTGGATTTGAATTTATTTCCAGTAAAATACAAGGCTGTAGTTTTACAGAACTAACTATAAGCCCGCTGCAGAGCTGCCAAGCAGCTGTACGCAGACTGGGTTACAAAAACCTTAAATATCTACAATCTTAAAAGTAAAACTTAAATCTAAATTGTAAATTTACTATTCTCATATCATCTGGATTTTCTTGATCAATTTGAGTTTTGTAGACTGGTAGAAATGATACAAAGGGAATGAGCTTCACCACTGCGAACTGAGCTTTAAGAGTCCATCACCCGATTCAATTTAAGGCGGTGTTAGAGGTACGGTGGAAGTATGATACATCGAACATCATTTGAAATATTCTTTTCAAATAAAAACCACTCGAAGCGAAAAACTCAAATACACATCGGTCTAGTAACGGATTTTTGATATTTTCTTTTTGGCCGTTTAAAACCGCCCTTAAAGTTGCCCTATTTTACGTACTATTTTCAGATCAAAATTTGACCAAAATAAGAGAAAACTCAAAATTCTGTTACTAGACCGATGTAGAATGATCCTTTATCTCTTCACTGAACCCTATTTCGTTTTGATCATGTTTCTCCTAAACCCTTACAATCGCTAGAAAGCTCGCTGTAAAGTGCTGCCATCGTATGTATTTGGGAATTTAAACTTATGGAGAAAATTAACTTAGTCCTAGCTAGTTAAAAAGTAGTGAAAAGAAGAATTAGAGTCACGCCTACCGCTACCTCGTCCTTGTCTCTTATCCCGCAACGACGCCGGGTGATGGACTCTTAAATGTTATCGGCCCGAGATGAAAATGAACGGAATAATTTTTTCATTTGAACAAAATGTTTATAGTTAAATCAAGTTTGTCCTGCACATTTTATCCCATTCCATGTAGAGTTACAAAACTCAGATGACATGTTACGACCTCCTTTGTTGAAAGTCGTGGCAAGTGTAAATTGTTTAATAAACTTACAGGCACTGTCATGAGGTGCATCAAATAATTTATCTCAATTATTCTTATTACACAATAATTGATATATTACCTACTTAATGACTATCATTAATTAAATTACATGTAGTAAAATTACCAGCAAATTATTTCTAAATAGTCTCAATAGCTCTTTCTTAATTCGTTTGTTAAAAAGAGATCAGTTTTGCTGGACAATCATGAACAATCATGTTTATTGTAAAAGTAAAAGGTAAAAGGGCGTTTACCTACGTTTAACCGATTCAGAATTTTCACACCCAAGAACCCATCTAACGTTGGTATTTTTGGGTTTTTTCACCACCCAAAATATGAACTGCGATTCTATGTTTTGATTGAATTTACCAGTATTTTTTGTTAATATTTATCTAATAGAGACTTAGTAAAAGGACCTTATTGCCATGGCAAAATCGTTACTGCATTTTATCAATATTGATAATTCTTAATTTTACGCAGATCAGGTTTATCTGTACAATATTCCTAAATTGTTGAGATACACGTACCAATTTCATGACGCGAAATTCCTAAATTGTATTTTTGAATTTGTTTCTACATCAAAGTTGTTAAAAAATATTTTTAATTTGACTCGATTTTAGTCAATACTTCGATGGGTATGAAGCAATGCCTAAGAATTTATTTACCATTACAGTTATGAATTTCATTGTTCGTTCTTTTGTTTTTCTGAAAGGTATAAATTAAAAAAAAGTCTAGAAGACCATTGACGCTGTCGCAAACATTTATTACGATCTGTATTACATTATCTGTTTACGATTTATTTTTGTCTACATCGCAATGGAATAAAAACCAAAAATATTTTTACGTTCTCAAAATAACATCATCGTCATTTATCTGATCGGACCTTTTAATTGATTTTAAGTATAACGATCGTCGTTCGTATCGAGAGGATGCTAATTTTCCCCCAACATCCTCTTCATGTATAATTAGGACCGTGTGATTTTTCTTGTAACTAAACCGCTCTCGACTCGAGATCTCCGCTCCGGGCCGTATTTTTCCATTTAATCACATGAGGACTGATAGGTAGGTGAGCGCACCTAACTCACGGTAAACTGAATCGGTATTCAAGTGAATGAGAGAAGACGTACCGTTATGAAGATGGATCTCTGAATGAGAAGAAAAAAAGTAGGTGAGAGCGCCATTAAGTTTAATAGTGATAATGGGTTTTCTTATTGCAACGGGAAAATATAGAAAGTAAATCTTAATACGATATTTTCCAAAAAAAAAAAAGAACGATGTTCCTGACACGGAAAGATCACGACCTTGCATTATTTAAATATGCAACATTGTATGAGGCATACCTAACGGTGAGGTGTATGTATGGTAGATAAATTATTAATCTCGTGATATTCAGGTACAAATACGTGATTTATTATTGTTGTGCAGGAGTTTCGACGCACTTCTCGTTATTAAGTTTAACTATTCAGCGAGGACGCCAATTTAACAACGACATCAATGTACTAAATGTTAAATTTTCACCGATTGCGATACAAGATGGGCAAGGCAAAACATCTCGTTTCTTATCGTTATAATCGCTGCAATATACGTGATATAAATTTATTAAGAATATTTGTTCATTTCTTAATTTGTTTATAAAATCGTTATATTATTTTATAAAATGTATTAATAAATAATACGATTGTCAATAATCAGCGGGACTTAGTGATAAGGTTGATGCGCTTATTTCAAAAAAACAAGATAACTGGCCAGCTACTTCGTTTGTCGCGTGGCGTGGTTTGTCTTATAATGTCTTAATATCCGCAAGGAAAAAAGTAGCTTCACTTTTTTTCTAGAACAAAATAATCTGAAATTCAGCACAACAAATTTCTGTCTGCCATTGGCTTTTCAAGAGGCGTTATTTTAGCGTTTTCCATAAAATTCAGCTCAACTTTTTCCAAGAAGCAAAATTCAATTCAATCTTTTGGTTTTTCTCTAGAAAACTCGGTAACTTCTTTTCCGCTTTTCTCCAAATAAAGGTTCAACCTCCTCCAAAAAGCACAGCTTCTTTTCAAATCTTCTAAAATTCGAAATACGCTTCTATTTTTCCTAGTTTACTCAATTTAGCCTTTATCTCAATTCTTTGTTGTTCCTTCTTAAGATGGCCTAACATTACGCTCTTCTGATATTTCACCAATCTCAAAAATCTAATATCTACTTGTAGACCGAGAGCCAGCGTCATGTAAAGATTTCTTTTTGTCTGCGTTTTTGAGGTGTGGGAAAGCTCAATGTGTTCATAAGGATAGGCGACGATATTGTTAAATAATAACAATTTTGTTACATTTGCAGAAATCTAAAAAACACATCTTTCCCAAATCGTATAAAGGCAACTTATAAATGTAACGTATAACCAACAATCGAGATATAGTGTTAATGAGATTCATTTCTAGATTGTATTTATACCAATTAATTAATTAGGTGCAGTTAGTGTAATTGCTATAAGCAACTTTATGTGAGATTTTCCTTTAAATCTCAACGAAGTGTCCAGAGAAGACAATCAGCGTTCCGCTCTCGTGTATTTTCCCGGTCCAACGCAATAAAAATTCACTTACGAAGAGCTCCTTATTATTATTCATCGTTCGATGCCGTCTCACATTTCTCGACGAATCTCGGACAGCAATCACGCGCGCCAGTTTTTCACCATTATCAAAACCTCCGTTGGTCTCTGATCAGAGTGGATGGAAGTGAAGAGGAATCAATCCTTGCACAAGAAAAGATTTTCTTTGAGATTTGAAATCTGTTGTGGACGTCTGTATGTATCAATTGTTTTAATACATTAATTGCTCTTTAATAACGAGGAGAAAATTGGTCGTTTTGATGTATTTTTTTTTAAATTTTGGGGTATTACTCTACGTGGAATTTTGAGACCTTTTTTTTTGAAAAACGTTTTTGGAATCCTGTGGCTTCCTATTAAAATTGGCCTATTGACAGTGTTATTTCGAAGGTAAAAATTTACATATTTTTGAAAAGGCTCGTTGTTTTGGCTCAAATCATCTCATCGAAACGGTTTTTGTGTCTTCTTTCCTTCTTCTTTCTTGTTGGAGATGTGCCTGTGTGACTGAACTGTGACTCTACAAACCGATGCACTGAAAGTTAGGGCAACAGCTAACTTAAGTTATGAGATTTGGTATAAATCACCAAAACCGTTTTAAAGGAAAATGTACAACAAAATAAAAATTCTTAAGAATTAAGTGTCCTTTAAGACATTTTTACAAAAAAATATTTTAGAAAGACAGTTTAGCCAGGTATCCTTATTTAACTTACAAAGAAGTCATAAAGGAAATAATTGCAATATTCCAAGTATGTACAACAATGTAAAGTATGTATGAAGTCTCCTGTATATAATGTGGTTGCCTATAATATCATTTAACTTAACAAACCCTATTGTACACCACAAAGCCAGTACAGATTCGCATCGAAATCCCGAAAACAATTTATCCTAATATTCTTGGTTTTAACGTCGAAATAATTATATTTGTGTCTACTTCTATACATTTGTAATGAAAATTACATTAGCTATTACAAAAGTAATTAATTAAGCAAAAATTACAACTTATAAATTAAAACAAATCTAAGTAAAATACTTAGAATTTGGGTCGTTTATTTTGTGTGAATTGAAATATTCCGTTTTACCTTTTTATCATTTTTTCATAATGGAAAATTTTGCCATTTTGTGGACTACTTACATCAAACGCACTAAACTGTTTGATGTAATTATATAAATTGTAATCTATCCTTCCGGTATCTTTCGTGATCCTTTTAATCTTTCGGTTGAAATGACTTAATTGGTTGGTAATTGCTAATCATTTCAATTATTCCTACGGTGAAAGAAACGGCAACCTTACATTTCCTTCAAATTCATACGATTCATTTAAATGCCTTTAATTTTTAATCAATCTATCTGATTTAATTACATGAGTGTTAATCTACTTTGTTGTAGTGTTAATTAATTATATTATTCTCCCACAATAGCGTTTAAATTCGTACCTAATTTTACTGTGAGCGAAACTAAGTTTTATTTTACTTCAAATTCAAACAGGAGTTATTTCTACATATTTCACGTCGATTTCGTCTGTTATCAGTCGCAGCAACAACGAGGCAATTTTTTGTTTCTTTTTTTTTCTTACGCACGTAAGAAACACTCACCGGAACGTCAGAATATTCCGTCTTTACGGACATCACTTGTGTGTGTGAATCGTAGGTGATCGGGACGGTTTTAATTACCGGACGTGCCTTTTTGGCTGTTCCTTTAGAATTTTTCCAATCTTTTGAAAAAGTGGTATCGAAGTGCGCGGGTCTGTTCGGACATTGACATTAGTGTACAGGTGATTATTTTTTTAAATTCAATGCTAAAGTTTTGAGATTTTTTTGATTAACTGGATTTGATTGATTAGGCTTGTGTTGTAATCCAATCATTCGGTACCTACTTCTAATTATACTTTATTCCTTTAATATTTCTATTTCCACTTAAATACTTAAATTCATACTTTGATTATATTGTAAACCCTAAAAACCATCGGTCCCTTTGAAGATACTCCTCTTTTGTTAATTTAATCTTCCCTCGTAATGTACCCTCAGTCATTAGTAGTTAGTAAACAACCCCATAACCTTTATTACCAATTTCCTTTACAATAGTTGTTATCATACTTCCACTTAAATTGTACATATTTGAACCTAAACTTTTATGATAAGATTCCGATGGTTATTATTATCAAAAAGTGCCGAAGGTCGGATTACGGGTGGTCCCGGACAATAGAGGGAAACTCCCACCACCACCACATTTTTGAGTAGTTAGGTACCGACACGTAGTTTTAAGAAGACGGCATTCCATTATTCGATTCGATTCCGTCAATAGCTTAGAACCGTTCAATTGCAACAATATTTTATAAAATAAAACTAGTTAAAATTAAACAATTGTTTAAAATTCATTTTACAAAAAACTCGGACGCGACGTGAGCGCCCATAACATTTTGGTGGCAGCAGCAAGCCCATAACATTTTGGTGGCAGCGGTAAACCGACGGTTACTTGGAGGAGCGACGAGACGCAGATCATCGAGATCCAGGAGTACTCCAGCTACCCCAACATTAGCATCACCACTACGAGACTACGACCCGAAGTTTTTGAAGGAGCGCCAAGTACGCAGCAAGAACCAGGATCTCTGAGGCGGTTTAAAGGAGCGCCAAGACGCAGTAGACCCCAGAGGAGAGGAGGACCCGAATCATCGCCAGCATTTCAACTTCCGTATTCCCGTTCCAGACGGTCGAGCTTTGGCAGCGGAAAAGTGATAGTGACGATGAAACTGTAAGTCTTTTCCTCGTTTTCCGTATGGTGACACTATTCCCTTAATTAACGAAGTAAATAATATCTAAATAATAATATACAATACAGAAAATTTTAAACAAATTCGTAAAGCTTTTAAATTTCAAAGTAAAATCTTTAGAATATTAAGTCATATTTTTTAGAATGACAGAAGCAAATAATGGAATAGATGCCTTTCAGGCTATACGACAAATCGATTCATTCGACGGTCAAGGAGATTATAATTCCCTTCAATTTTTTTTAAAAAATTGTGACACAATGATGGAGATGGTTGATCCTGCACAGAAGGACAATCTAACAAAATTAATTTTTGGTACCAAGCTTAAAGGAAAAGCTCAGGAAGCTACTCAGCTCCAAACTTTTGACGATTGGAATGGAATAAAAGATTTCTTAATTGAACAATTTACAGACAAAACTCCACCTCCTCATTTTCTAACTCAAATCATGAACATCAGGCAAAAATTCGGTGAAAACGCAAAAGATTACGGTAATAGATTAAAAGAATTATTTAATAAATATAAAGAAACTTGTAATTCAAATTATGAAACAGAACAGGCTAAAATGTTAACTGATACACTATCTTCATCCTTAGTTAATAATTTCAGGAAAGGTTTACTTAACGAAAAAATTCAACTTCGTGTGATAGCTGAATGTACCACAGATATTGACAAAGCAATATCACTGGCAATAGAAATGGAACTTGAACAAAATCCCAGAAATATCCAAACTAGCTCGAGAAACATTAATTTTGCACAAACCCAACGATTTCCCCAATTTAATAATACACCTCATCTCTTTTGCCTCTACTGTCATAAAAATAATCATGTTACTTCAAACTGTAGATTACTCTTGAGACATGAACAAAATCAAATGAATCCCAACAGGATTATTAACCAAAACCAGTTTTCTACGCAAAATTTTAATCGACAAAATTATAATAGATCTAATTTTCAGCCTACAAACATGCACAATCTTAACCAAAATCCAAACTTTAATCAAAATTATAATGCGAACTTCCAAAATCAAACACAACCTAACTATCCCAATCGTAACTACCAAAATTTCCAAAATTATTCATCTCAAAGAAATACAGGAAATTTTACTCCATTTAATCAAAACTTTCAACAGAATTTTCCCAGAAGATCTAATTTCCAAAACCAACGTAATTTCCAAAATAACCCTTCGATACCACAACAAGAAATACACACCATTAATTCCCAAATCCCAAATGTAACTTCGAATAATTTTATACCACCAACCAGCGCAAATCTTCAAAATCTTCCGGGAAACGAATAGAAGGTTTTGATCGCGAACAGCCGACCAAGACCTCTCTAATTAATGTAAAAGTCATTAAACCCAGCTGTTCAAATCATTCAAATCAAGTCCCCTCAGAAACAGACAAATTAAAGCAATCTTTAATAAACACGAATACTAGCGGAAAAACCTATGTAGAAACAAACTGTAAAACTATTTTTCTTTCCAACAATCACCAACAATTAGACATTATTAAAATGAATTCTCCCCAGGTAGTGAATATGTCAATGCTACTCTTATTAGAC
Organism: Cryptocephalus moraei; assembly: GCA_946251905.1. NCBI lineage: Eukaryota > Metazoa > Arthropoda > Insecta > Coleoptera > Chrysomelidae > Cryptocephalus > Cryptocephalus moraei. The sequence goes on along the minus strand of OX276456.1, from coordinate 37,493,715 downwards.
ACTGGCGCAGATGTTTCTCTTCTAAAATATTCTAAACTACAGAAAGATTTTCATATAGAAAACAATTGCAAGATTGAATTACGTGGCATTAGCGAACAACCCGTTCTCACTTTAGGCGCTTGTCAAATACGCATTTCCTTACAAGATAAAAATGAAATAATACACCCATTTCACATCATTCCAGATAATATCCCAATCAAACAAGATGGTCTACTAGGACGTGATTTTCTCCAAAAATACAAAGCCATTATCGATTACGAAAAACAAAATCTTAAGTTTCAAGACAATTATTTTAAAATTCTACCCTCAAATACATTCATAACTATCCCAGCGAGATGTGAAAAAATAATTCCGGTTACAACAAACATTTCCGACACAGAATGTATAATAGAATCTAAAGAAATTTGTAGTAATGTATATTTAGGCTCAGCTATTAGTACAGTAAAAAATTATAAATGTTTAGCAAGTATTCTAAATATCTCAAACGAATCAGTAACAATTTCTTTACCCCGAATTAACGTTGAACCATTTCATTCACATGTTGAACAAAATCAAGAAACCGAAAATATTAATTACGTCGATCGCTTTAAAAAACTGAAAGATTTAATTGAAATAGAAAATCTTAATGTTGAAGAAATTAATTCATTATTAGATATTTGCAAGGATTTTAGTGACATTTTTTATCTTGAAGGTGACAAAATACCTTGTTCTAGCACAGTAAAACACAAAATACCAACGGATCCAACAAAAGGACCAATTAATATTAAACCTTATCGATTACCATTTAAGCATCGCGAAATTATCACCGAACATACAGAACAAATGTTACGAGACGATATAATATCACACTCTACTAGTCCATGGAATAGTCCCCTCCTAGTTGTACCAAAAAAACCTGACATTACTGGAGCACCTAAATATAGAGTTGTCGTAGACTTTAGAAAATTAAACGAAATAACCGTAGGTGACGCATTTCCCTTGCCCAACATAACAGATATACTCGATCAATTAGGAAAATCAAATTACTTCACTACTCTAGATCTAGCTAACGGGTTCCACCAAGTCCCAATGGACGAACTAGATAAACAAAAAACTGCCTTCAGCACTTCAACAGGACATTATGTCTTCAATAGAATGCCTTTTGGTTTAAAAGGAGCACCAGCAACCTTCCAAAGGTTAATGAATACTGTTTTAAGTGGCTTAAATGGAATGAAATGTTTTATTTATTTGGATGACGTTGTAATATACGGATACAACTTAAAAGAACATAATGAAAGATTATTAAAAGTATTTCAAAGACTACGAGAACATAACTTAAAACTTCAACCTTCCAAATGTAAATTTTTACGCAAAGAATGCTTATACCTAGGTCACATTATTACCGAAAATGGCATTAAACCTGATCCTGCAAAGGTTGAATGTGTGTCCAAATTTCCCGAACCCAAAAATCCCAAAGATATAAAATCATTTTTAGGTTTAGTAGGGTATTACAGAAAATTTATTAACAATTTTGCCAAAATTGCGAAACCATTAACTGCCTTATTGAAAAAAGACGTAGAATTTAAATGGGACAACAAGTGCAAAAATTCCTTTCAAACTCTGAAAGAAAATATTATTTCTCCACCTATCCTCCAATATCCCGATTTCTCAAAAGAATTTATCATAACAACCGATGCGAGTAATTATGCAATTGCCGCAATTCTGTCACAAGGAATAGTTAATAACGATAAACCAATAGCATTCGCAAGCCGTACTTTAAATAAAGCAGAACAACGTTACTCAACAACAGAAAAAGAATTAGCAGCTATAGTTTGGGCTGTTAAACACTTTAGACCCTATGTATTTGGCACTAAATTCAAAATTATAACAGACCATAAACCTTTACTTTACATTTTTAATATTAACGATCCTGGCTCACGACTAACTAGATTTCGTTTAAAACTGGAGGAATATGACTATGAAGTAATTTATAAAGCAGGTAAAATGAATACAAACGCTGATTCACTGAGCAGAGTAATTAATTTAGTAAATACTAACCTTATTACTAATTACACAGAATTTCAAAACTATTTGCAAACTAATATTATCATTAATTCAAAAATCAAAGATAAAAATACATGTCTATTCCAAACCAATAATTTACACCCCCTAGTTTTATTCCTTCCAAATAATTTTAAACAAAAACATTTAGAAATATTTCAACACAATAAACAAATAAAAGAACTCTTAGAAAATTTTAACTCCGACACGAAATTCACAGTACCATCAGTGCAGCAATATAAAACGGATAAATATAATATATTTTTATTAATAGATAGTGAAAACATATTTGATGAAGTCAATTATGAAAATATATGGGTTTGCTTACTCCAATTAAAAAATCTTGTAAGTAATAGTAATACTAAACTGTCTTTTCTTAAATACCACTATCATCCCCCTATAAAATGGGAAATTATACATCCCATGTTAAGGTACATTTTCCGAAATTCAGATATTGAAATCACAATATTCGATAATACTCTAATAAATCCAACAGATTCCGAAAGGATTACCATATTACATGAATTTCACAACAGTCCTTTAGGTGGTCACCAAGGTGTGTCCCGAACTCATAAAAGAATATCACAACTATATATTTGGAAAAACATGAAAAAAGACATAAAAAAATTTATAAAAGAATGCGAATCTTGTCAAAAAAATAAATTATCGCGTAAAACAAAAATGCCCCTTGTAATCACTAGCACAGCTTCCCAACCTTTTGAAAAATGTTTTCTAGACATAGTAGGTCCATTACCAGAAACAGAATCAGGCAACAAATATATTTTAACTTTTCAAGATGATTTATCAAAATACATCATCAACGTCCCCTTAAAAAACCAAGAAGGAACAACAGTTGCACATCATTTCGTAACAAACGTAATCTGTCAATATGGCTTACCTGAAACAATAGTTACTGATCAAGGTACAAACTTCCTAAGTCAAATTTTTAAAAATACCTGTAAACTCTTGAGAATAAAAAAAATTCATACCACTAGTTACCACCCACAATCTAACGGAGCTTTGGAACGATCCCACAGAGTTCTGGAAGAATACTTAAGACATTTTATTGAAAACACTCAAACAGACTGGGATAATTGGATTCCTTACGCAACCTTCACCTATAACACTACTCCACATACTGCAACACAATACTCACCATTTGAACTTCTTTTTGGTTATTCACCCAATTTACCATCTTCAATCAATCCGCCTACTCACATAAAACCGTACTATTCTTACGACGATTTCGTAGCCAATCTAAAGTTAAAATTGCAACATTCAAGACTAATAGCCAAAGAAAACCTTATTAATTATAAAAGCAAGACGAAACAAAACTATGATAAATCCAATTTCATTAGAAACTTTGAAATAGGTGACAAAGTACTACTTTACGACGAATCTGTTCGACGAGGTAGAAGTAAAAAACTATCTTCCTTGTGGATAGGCCCGTATACCATAATAAACAAAAATTCTGACGTAAATTATACAATACGAAAAGGCAACAAAAAGCAAACCATTCATGCAAATAGGTTAAAACAATTTTATGATTAGAACATTTTCTTAGTAATTAAAATTATTATAATACATAACTGTATAAAGTAACACCATTCCCGAAATTGTTCACTACAAATGAATTTATATTCATCCAGCCAAGTTCGAAATACATAGCTATAGATGAAACCAAACAGCAATTTATTACATTTTCGGAATTAGACTATTTAAAATTTATAAAAATCACCGAAGATAAAATTATGTGCAAACAAGAAAAACCTGTTTCCTTATCTCATTTAGTTAGAAATTGTGAAGTAGAACTTTTGCAAGTGAAGAAAATGATACCTGATGTTTGCGATAAGAGAGTTATAAATTCAAAAAGATGTGTATTTATTTAATTAATGACCAGCAACACCTGGCTCTTCTCAACACCACATCCTGAAAGTTTAACTATTTCCTGTCAAAATTCAAAGAAACCCGAAGACGTTATATTACGAAACTATGGTAGTGTCACAATAGGTAAACGATGTAAAGCTTACAGCCCTTCATCAATGCTTGTGCCTCACGGTAATGTGCTTCAATCCGAAATTTTTAGTGAATTTGTGCCCCCGTTTAACATCGACGATGAATGTTGTGGTAATGTTAAAGAGAAAAACTTAAACTTAACCGAATTATTAATTAACGAAAATTACAAAACACTAGCAAAACACATTCCCGAATTAGATATTGCTAGCCATAAATTAGACGACATAGAAAAATTAGCAGACGACATACAAAAAAATAATGTAACATCAAATTATACATTTTCTTCATCGGTATTAGCATACATTATAGCAATCATTGTCGTGATATTTTTAATATATAAAATGTACAAGAGGTTTTCACGAACCTCTTCTTGCTGTGGTATACCCAACGTTTGTATAAGGGTAAACCAAACTGTTCAACCATCCTCACGTAGAGGAAGTTACATTGCCCAATATACCTCTCGTCAAAATCGCGAAAATTCCAGTTCGACGGAAAATATCGAACAGGAAAGCGCTGCCGTTGAACAACAGCGCAGCACAATTAAATACATCCCGCAAACTAGGCGACAATTAAACAAATGAGTAATTATCTATTAAAAGTGGTTTTCTAAGTAATTACATTAAGTATAAGATGCATGAAAACGCATCGTATGATATATGTCTTGATATTTCTTGTAAACGATTGTTAAGCTTAAAAGTATGTTTAAATTATAATCTCATTATAATAATTTTTATGCTATTCTTTAGGTATTATACTAGGTATTCATTATACATTACTATATATGTTATTTTGGTAAAAATTTTCCTCGCCTTCATCTTATCATTTTTAGATATATATTGTATTAGGATTTTATTTAAATTTTTCAAAGAGATTTTCTAATAATTCAATTTAATTATTATAAAATCTCTCCTCAAGGGGGGAGGTGTTGTAATCCAATCATTCGGTACCTACTTCTAATTATACTTTATTCCTTTAATATTTCTATTTCCACTTAAATACTTAAATTCATACTTTGATTATATTGTAAACCCTAAAAACCATCGGTCCCTTTGAAGATACTCCTCTTTTGTTAATTTAATCTTCCCTCGTAATGTACCCTCAGTCATTAGTAGTTAGTAAACAACCCCATAACCTTTATTACCAATTTCCTTTACAATAGTTGTTATCATACTTCCACTTAAATTGTACATATTTGAACCTAAACTTTTATGATAAGATTCCGATGGTTATTATTATCAAAAAGTGCCGAAGGTCGGATTACGGGTGGTCCCGGACAATAGAGGGAAACTCCCACCACCACCACATTTTTGAGTAGTTAGGTACCGACACGTAGTTTTAAGAAGACGGCATTCCATTATTCGATTCGATTCCGTCAATAGCTTAGAACCGTTCAATTGCAACAATATTTTATAAAATAAAACTAGTTAAAATTAAACAATTGTTTAAAATTCATTTTACAAAAAACTCGGACGCGACGTGAGCGCCCATAACATTTTGGTGGCAGCAGCAAGCCCATAACACTTGTGATCGGTTAGTTCACTGAATATTGATGACTTCTATTTTATTGTATGTTTTATTCTAGCTTTAATGAATTATCTATTCATAATTAATCGTATTGTGAACGAAACGACGACGTTGTATTCTACTTTATCGATTTTCATCTATTCTTGCCTCTCTTATCAGTACCTAGCTGTGTAACAACGAGGTGTTTTTTTTGTCAGATATCTTTTCCTTGTGCCCCAAGCAAACATTTCGCTCGTTTGTCCGAATTATTCGTTCGTTATAAACTTAATTTTGCGTTTTAATGTTTCATATTCGCGCCGGAGAGATTTTTTTGCTAACTTTATGGCCATGAATTTTTAGATTCTTTTCGACTGAAATATTCAATCTGTTCAATTTCATTACTAATATTTATAATTACTTGATTAATTTAGTCGTCTTCGTATTTTTGTAATTAAACTAATGTGACTGTTGTCTTAATATAACCCCCTAAGGCAACTAGTATTTTATAACAGCATTACATTCCTCTATATTGTTTTATGTAATATAAAACTATGATAAACTATTAGTTTCATTAGGTGTTTTGTAAGAGAAAAATCACATTAGTTTTAGAACATCTTTGTATTTTCCATTGATATTGATATTGAGGTGATCTATGAATAATGTTCTTATTATTGTTTCAGATAGTGATTAGTGATCCCGGTGGCAGGGGCGTAGCAGGGCAGGGGTGCAAGCAGTTGCCATCATGCCGACGTGCCATTGTCAAATGGTACGTTTCGTTTACTATTTTGCAACGAACCTTTTATTTTATAAGCGTGATGGAAAACTTATACGAAATATCCGCATTTCCTGTTGATTTTTGAGGAAAAAGTGTCTGCTCTAACACTACTTTCCTGTTAGTTTCTCCAAGGGACTTTTTTACAGAAATTAGTCGGGACCGGTTTCAATTTTGCAATACTTTTGAAATTTTAGTAAACATCTTTTACTAGACTTTGTATGACAATTTACGATAGATTATCTACAACCTGTTACTTTTATCTATTCAACTCATTCCTACCAGAGACGGAACATAAGAATAATTGTTATATATATATATGTTTAATTATGTAATTGTTTTATAACATAATATTAAAACTTTTATTATATAAACAGTTTGAGGGTGCTTAATTTTTTTTATTGCATCTTCAGGTGAGTATTTTTCGTCGACAATGGCATAGAACTTCAGATAAGGGCAGATATAGAAGATAGTGGCAGCTGTTTGCAAGGTGAGTTATTTTTTAAAACTCTTATATTTCTTGTTATATTTTCAACATTAATTTTTCAGGTAAGACTTTCAGGATCTTATTGTAATTGAGTTTTTAATATATTTTTAATTTTATTTTCAGATACCAGTCATGTCGGCAGAATCGCGGACAACATGGAAGACGTCAAACGCAGTCATCTATCAAGGTCAGTGTTTTTAAATCGCATGTTTCCAAAAATATGTTTTTCGAACTCGGGGGACCTCAAAACGTCCAGAAATGTCAATGTCTCAAATTCCGAAAATAAGCATGATTACAATACTTTCTCTTATTATATGCGGGTACCATATGAGAAAAAGTAAAAAGGTAAAATTTCACGTTTCAAATAATAGTGGCGCGGTGTCACAGGATTTCAAAAATATTTCCAAATACACGTGTCTCATGGAATTCCAAATACATATAGAACAATATCCCAAAATTTCCAATAACCGAAACGATCGATTACTTTTGCCCGTTGATTCCATATGATTTGGGCTATTTTTCTAATATTTTGTACCACGTTCACATTTTAAATAGTAGGTGAGTGTTGAAAGGGATGTTTTCTTGAAAGAACATCTTTTAACTGACTGAAATCTGAAATCTCATTTTCCTCACTGTTTGTTCGACGTGTGTTTGTTAGCCGCCTACGCGAGCACAAATGTAGCCGAAAGTAAATTAATTAAACTACATAGTCGAAATTTCGATACGCTTCCAGGAAACGTATCGCACATAACATCCAATTATGTAATAACATATTATGGACGCAGCTAATGCAAAACAAGTTTAATGCGGTTTATTATTCGATACGTTTTACCTAATGGAAATGCGAGACAGAATTCGACGTTTATGAACAAAATGGAATCGAATCGAGTGATCGATTTACACTGATCCTGTTTATCGTCGATGTTTACCGGGCACTTATCGAGTGTGAACTGTTATTATTGACCATTTTTCTTCGCACAATCGGACACTTCCGTCCGCTAAACTCGTATCTGTGTGTGTGTAATTGCAAAGGTCAGCCCCGCTTCCGGTAGGTGTGGACGAATCGAACCGAGGAAAAAATTTAATAACACATTCGGCACGGCAGATTGATAACGCATAAGTACACATACATTAGGTACATATTCGACGGCCTTGCTGCGCCGTTTGACATTTAAACTCGGAAAAAATTCTTTTATCCGTGCCCGATTCGACTCAGGGCTGGCGTAGCAAGAGAAAGATCAAACGGGGACCAATCGATGTTTTTGTGCGATAGAACTGATTGCTAAAGTGCATGTTTTGTTCGCGGGTTTATCGAGACCAGACATCTACAATTAGGTAGTTCGGTAAATAAGTTTGAATCCAAATCGAAGTAATTAGGATTTCATTTTATGATTGTTTCTTTACGTCGTTACGATTACGCGACATATTTATGAGTAGGTATGTCGTAAAGGTAAAAGATCCAAAGGATCAGTAAGTTTCATAAAGAGTGTGTATGTGACTGTTCTTCTCTTCGTAATTAAAGTTGCCTTAATACCGAAATGAGAAATTTGTCAAACAGAAAGTGACCGAGAATCGCTAAGTTGCTTGGTTTTCTGTTGGGGTTAATTATCGGGAAACACCTGAGACAACTATAAGCCTACAAACATGTTGCGATATTTTTGTAGGTATCCACCAAAAACTCCAGGTGCTCCTCGGTCTTATTTCTCGATCGTGAAACTACGTTGGTCAAAAATTTTCCATCGCAATCCCCTACGAATCATAACGATGTTTTGTAGCACAAGTTTACGGATTTTACTAACGGATTTAATAATATTTAAAAATTTTACAAATAGTTGATAACACGTCGACTGCGTCTTCCTTCAATCGTGCCCTAATTGGTTTCTTCGACCGAACGGAAAGCCATTAAATTTTAAATATAAATTGGCCGTTGACATGCGAAGGTGACTATAATATCATTCAAAACTGAAGTCAGCATCAATTAACGCATAGATAGTAATTATGATAAGGAGTAGGCAAAACTCGACTTTCTACTTATGAAATAAGCTCTAGGTAATGAGCTTATTTCAATTATGTACGCGATCAATCGCGTTACACTTTGTTTTCGCAGTACCTACAAATTCAATTTATATCATTTGGTTAGACATCCTATTGTCGATTGATTTGTCTAGCTCCTCCCTCCCTCCCTTCTCTTCATATTTAACTCAAGCTTAAGCGTTTTTTTCCTCGGGTTACTCTTAATCCTCGTTCGAATCGACGTCCTTTACGAAAAGAAATAATATATTGTGATACCGAACGGAATTATTGAATTTCCTTTCTAACTTCTCATATTACTTTATTTATTTCGTTGTATCAACCGTTTCTATTTCGGGAGAGCAATCCCCAAGAACTGTATTTATACTCGAGCTTGGAGTAGGCGGTTGGTTGTTCCTGGTGAAAACCCAGAAATTACAATGCCGATGATTCCAATACCAACAGTATTCGCCGTATAATGCAAGTTTAGTGTTATTTTTTCAGGATTTGTTGTTCGGGGGGGTCAGCGTTTGTTAACGATCCCTCCTTTTTCATCTTTTTAACGAAGCTAAAGGCTTATGGCGGTTTTCTCATTGTTGCGCAATGCAAATCTTGGCGCAGAGAACCAACGCCCTCAAAGAAAGTCGTATCAGGTTGGGCCAAGGATAATCGACGACTGATAACAGTCTTTTCGCATACTTCTGATCGGTTTTTTTCCTCGCAGGCCGTTACGGGAAATATTAAGTGACTTGATAAACGAACCAGGATATCTAATCGATACAAAATGCAGTTCAATTAATTTGAAACTGGAATAGGGTTGATATCGTTTTCATATTAAAGTAGTAGTTTAAAATTATCGGTTTTGTGATGAAATACGTACCGTTTCAAAATGTATTTCGAATCATCTTGATACCTTTTTTCATAATTGTAGGGCTAAACAATATTTTAAGCAAGGTGTGTTATATTATAGGTACTCATCAATTTTCAATGGAATTCTTTGCATTGAAACGTCTCTTTCGGAAAATTTTATGGTAAATGTTGAATATGCTGCATTATTGTAAATGTATCAAAGACGATTCTTAACGGTTTCAATATCAATTTTATAGATTGTTTTACAGAACATCAATAATTTCAGGTAGAGATAAGTAGTAGTCTCGATTTTCATTCCCCCATTTTATTGATGGAAATGGATTCTTTTTTATCTCGTGAAAGCAAGTTGTGTCCCGCAAGAATATTCGCATCGAACTGATACAGAAATTACTGTTTCTGTTTCTGAAGATAATCGACCATGAAAACGCCTTATATTCTCAAAAAGCTGTTGCCATATCCTACCCAAATAATGCATGTCCACCGACTTTATAGTTTTTCAATAGTGAAACGATGCTCGAGATAGATTATTTTGTTTACAATACAAACCAAAGGTCTGGTCGATCTTTTTCATATGTAATTCTTCATACAAAATATCTCTAATTCTCTCTTTTGAGATATATACGACCACAATTTTATGCAATATAACTAATTAATCAGGTAACACCTTATTGTGTACTTGTTGAATATTTTGTGGTTTTTGTAAACCAATTTTTCAAGTGGCATGTGAAAGTGTTCACGATTTCGGTTGAATTTCAGTTGGTGGTAAACCATCTAAAACAAAGAATGTAATCACTGGACGATATCCATATTTTTCCATTTTAAAGTACATACAATTATTTGTTCCACACAAAGTTTCCATTTTGTAAGGGAGAGTACTTTCCAAACAACCTTAATAATGTCGAGGTAATTACCAATCAATATTTCCTCTTGGAAATGAATCGAAACCGTTCGAAATTACCAGAAAGCTTTAAACGTTGACATATCATAAAGAATTTACTATTGGAGGAGTGGTTTCCAGATTAATCGCATACGTTTATTATGCACTTTTGGATACAGTGACAAATTACCGGTTCGCCTCGCTTACTAGTTTTTCCTTAAACTGAATTTCCTTACATACCCATACAGTGATTATAAATTGATACTGTTTTCCAATGTCAACGTATCAATGTGTTTAATTTGGGAAGGCTGTTAAACATTTAAACAAGCAACATATGAAACATACGAACGGACTCAATTATTCGGTGTGGGTGAAAGGTAATTTTTATTTTAGAGGACAGGTGACTTTTTATCATTCTCGCAGCGGAATGCATAATGAGGGTACGCGAATTTTGATGCTGGCGAAACATGTCCTGGGCACAAAGGAATGTTTAATTATTTGTGTTGTTTAAACTTTCCGAATCGGATTACGAGAAAGATAACTTTTCCTACAAAAATATATGTACTGTTTGTATTTTCATTTCTTTCTGGCGATATTAAATTACTTTCGTAGCGTAGATTCATCTCCAAGCCAGTTATGTTTACCTTCGCCGAACGAATTGACGAGAAAAATAGAAAAGCGGCCTCTCGATAATAAGATCCGCGCGAGTGATGATTGGAAAGTTCGTACTTACTTCGTTTGATTTATCGAAGCGAAGAGTGCCTCTTAAATTGGAAACATGCGCCAAATGGTAACCTGCAATCTGCAACAAAAAAAGAAGTAAATTATTAAGTGTATTAACTCGAAACGTTTGCACGTAAGTGAATTAATACCTAGCAAGTATTACAGTGGATAATAAAGATAAGTTTTAATAAGTAAGTACATTGATGAAGGTTACGTTTTGAACTAGCGACAACATCTATAGGTACTCCTTCCTGATCGTAAAATTTTACAATGATGTTGTTGTACAACACACCCACAAATTATGCCAACTAAACAAACCGATTACGTGGTAATTAAAAATCTGACAAGTGTCAAATTGTTGTGTTCCTTCCAAAACGTCCTCGTCTTTATCCACTCTCGTTTCTGGTTCAAGACCACCTAAAATTGGATCAATAATTCTTATTACTTACTACTAGCTACTACTACAATACCACTAATCCTTGTGAGCAAGTTCTAACCATTCGTAGATAATATCCTCCTTTCACAGCGAACGCTACTACTACATCAAGTTTTATTAATACGTTATTAAAATGCTTTTATTGTTATGGCGAGTGATAAATCTAAAGTTTAAGAAATCGTTAGTTCTATAATCGGAGTCCTTGCCCCCGATAAATCCAAGAGGCGAGGAGGATGATTTTTTCGACCATGGGAAATGGTTCAGGATCGCCGATGCGAGACCATAATTGGAATATTTTTCGCGAAAACGGAATTGCTCGCGAAAAGAAAAGCGTGATAATAGTACGCGCGGATAATCCGTTTCACCGCCCATATCGCAACGTATGCATAAACAATTGGAAACGTCGTTACCTGGTCCGGGTTTTAAATGTTAACTGTATGTATGCCGAGGTGGCGAGTGAATTTATGTTGATGGTGGTTGAAGCTATGTTGATATTATTCAGTTGTTGGATGTTTTGCGCCGAGATACTTTACGAAATTACAATACCTATAGAGAAATTGGATTGGGCTACGAATAATTTGAGAGATAGAGTAGGTACCTAGATGTTGCGACCATTGTCGAACCAATCAAGTTTGTGGTATCTAATGAATTGAGTTAAAACTAAATAATACTATAATCCGTCTAGAAAGACTTATAAAATACATTATGATGTATTTGACTTTTAAGATGTACCGGTTTCATGTTAAAACAGGTTCTCATAGTTAACGGTCTATACAAGTCCAGTCTAATCTAAGAATGAATATATGCCAAGGAAGTCGTTCCCGGCAGTATTTATGAAACTAATTGTTCCGAACCCGAAGACAATTCCGGAGTCTTCAGTAAACATTCCAGTTTACCTATATATGCATATCAATTTGACTACTTTATTGGGCTACGTGCGAAACTCGAACCTCCTTACATATTATACCTTTTGCGTGGCGACATTTTACTTGCGCTTTCATTATCAGAATCCGAGGTAAAAGTATTTCAATGATATAGCTGCCTTTCTCTTTTAGTGTATCCGTATTGCAGGACTACGGAACGGGCATTATCTGTATGCCAATCCGGGGACGGATCTCGATAATTTTGAGGCGTAAGTGAAATGTCATCGTGCATGAAGGTGCTCGAGGGGAAGTACTATAACGAAATTGGGAACTTGGGGGAGATAATATTTTTTCCATGTCTTCCTATTTCGTCATTTTTCTATTCTTGATGTTCTACACTTCTACACGCTCTTCGTAAATAATCTATTTAAAGTGTTTATATTCTCTTTTTTTCTTCTTTCAAGAAATGCCATCACTCACTACCATCTGCCAGAATGGGTTCTTTAATAACACTGTAGATAGTTTAATATGATTTTATTTCACCATAATAGTGAGTGTAGTGTGCGTATAGCCCTTTTCTCTTTCCGTACACAGTGTTTTGTCGAAAATTTAGTTCCTGGGTATTTGAACTCATAGCACCTTTTAAATTCATGAATTTTCAGTTGTGCGTCTTCTGCTTCGTCTCCTATTTTAAGGTACTCCGTTGTCCCCATGGTCATATTTAACCCCACCGCTGGTATTCTTCTATTAGTTTTCTTAACATATAATCTGCGTCTAATTCATCGTCAGCCACTATCACTTGATCATCCCCAAATAATTTATATTCTCATCCGAGCTATTTTCCTACTCCAGTTATTAAGTGCTTCTTGGAGGTATATTTTGGTATATGGTTCTTACATATACCGTATTTAGGCTTATCTTGGTCAGAGTCTAAAAAAAGGTTTTTCTAGGTGACCGTATCGTATGCTTTCTCGAAATCTATGAGCACTATTAGGTAGCTAGACTGGTTCCTGGATTTTCTTTTTCTATTATATGTTACAGAACAAATGTCAACGCAGCATCTGTCTGCTCGGAAGCCACTTTGTTCTTCTATTTCTACAATGCTGTTTTCCACCCTTTAATAATTACAATTAACCCAGTGAAATTAGATGTAGATTGGAATTGTCATGGTAACTTTAAGGTTATATGAGACAGATGTTTTGAAAGTTGCCGAGATGTAAGGCCTTTTTTAATGAAAAAAAAAAGTTTTACAATTTTGACATTATTCTGTCGTTATTCAAACAAATAATGAACCAATTTGGATTCACATTGTGTCAAATTAACCGTTTTTTATTACCCACACTATAGGAAAATACGGATTCTTCTGTTGAGAATGGTTTTAGAGCTAGTACTTTTAAAAAAGACAATTTTTCATGACTACTAAACGACGACTGAACAATGTTCTTAGCATCTAAAATATGATCAAATTCAAAGGTATGATCCTTACTGGTATAATCTACATCTACCCAATAAACCCTGTCGCGAATTAATTCCATTTTTTGTTTGCTAATTCCTTTATTAATTTCCTAATTAATCATGATTAACATTTCCCATATCGACGACTGTTTTCGATATAGCTCTCGTCTTTATTGCCTTTTCTCTACTTGGCATTCGATAAATGCGTCCGACCCGAGAAGAAATTCGAGCTGTACGAACGAATAGGATGCAAATTAGGCAGTTTCGGTGGCCTTAACCTTTTGTTTTCATTTTTTGTTTCTTTCACATTTCGAATATTTAACATTTTGCATAACACGTTTTCGACGTACGTACGATTTCAACATGCTTAACTTGATTTATCGTCGACTTTTTTCCTATCTGTATAAACGAAAATTGTCTTACTAAGGGAAAACTAATCAATCGCGCCTTATCGAGATGTTCTTTTAAACTCGATACGTTGAGAGGTCATCGGGGAATCATTATTATTGTTGACCTAGGACTTAGAAAAAAAACATATAGTGACGTATCTAGTGGGAAATATCCAAGTTTTGTAAAAGTCTAGTTTAGGATATTACCCGCAATGTTATCGATTGCTGGGCTACAAAGAACAATGGAAACCGTAAATGGTAATTCAAAAGTAAGAGAAATCTTTAAAATGCTGTACGGCATGTTCAAATAACGATTAGTTTTCTAAAAATTCCAGTAAATTAAAACAACGGCGATAAATAGCTTCTAAGAGTTATTCAATAATTACGAATTTCTAATTCAAAGAGTGAAGGTGAGAATTATTATTACAAATTGTTCAAAACAGTAGAGTTAAATAGAATCTTGAATATCGTTCATTACCAAATTACACATAATTTGACAGCTTATTGCGGCCTTATCCCATATTGGACATTCTCGTTTCCCATAATACTTAAAAAAAAGTTATTATCGACTTTGTTATTGATACCTGTCGTATAAGCACAATGACCGAAAATATTATACAAACATTTTGGTTTTACTTAGATTCTCGTCAAAAATCGTTCTTTTTATAATCGACGGCTACACTTTTTGATTCCTGATAAACTTCCCAATAAAATCTCATAAAATTTACAACTCGACTACAACAGTCGGGGCGATACAAGATTTGTAATTATTATGGTCCTCATAAAAGTCTACTAGATTTAGACTCCTTATTTATGCGACAGGAAAGTGTCTCTTGTCTCTCTTTCGAGCAGAATTATACGACATAATACTGTTCACAGCGTTATCTGCATTTATTATTACCGTTTGGTATAGTATCTGTTACATTTCCACTTGTATTGATTGATAAGTTTTGAATAAAAAAGTCTATTCAGTGAAGCATTAAAACCTGATAAAAGCATTAAAGCGAGATTGAACGTAACTTTTAAACACTTGGATTTAACGATATCGATAAAAAGCGTTTGCGAGTGTACCTACTTCTTGGCATCGAAATGAAATTGAAGAACGTCACAATGTTTTTCCAGGTTAAATGTGTTTCAAATCAAATTCACAAGTCACTTGTTCCCTAGCTGCACGCTTCGATTCTTCTCGAATTAAATAAATTGACGGTAATGAAATTACCCCGTGTCAAAAAGAAATCGTGCACTCTTTCTCCCATCCCCAAAATAATTTATTCAATTTTGCACCCCCATATAAATCCGATTTCGCGTTTCGCCCACATCCTATTCCTCGAGGATATTCCCGGAGATAGACGCGTTTTCATAACATGTTCGTGCTCCTGAAGGAATTACCATTACAAAGAGATCTTGAGGAGTTATATTTCGTTAAGACCGCATTCCTCGGGAATACACTTTTCGAATCTCTTTTCCAAAAGGCAACACTTTTGACAGATTAACGCTTTCATTCCGGCCTCGAGTACTATGGGGCTTTATTTACAGTC
The DNA here is from genome assembly GCA_946251905.1 of Cryptocephalus moraei. Classification (NCBI taxonomy): domain Eukaryota; kingdom Metazoa; phylum Arthropoda; class Insecta; order Coleoptera; family Chrysomelidae; genus Cryptocephalus; species Cryptocephalus moraei. The sequence continues at coordinate 37,477,736 of OX276456.1, read as the reverse complement.
GCTTCGTGTGAACGATGGCGATCATGAAGACCATTGTTACCCGTTGCCTCACAATGGGAATACTAGTTGCGAATTATTCACTCCGCTTAAGTTTGCTAATAGTACCAAAACGATCATAAGCGCAGGTGAACAATCGAACATTTAAGAAAATGAAAGACACTACTACTAACGACTCGGTGTACCTATGTATTACGTATCATCCTGGGGAATTTCAAGCATTTTAAGATTTTTCGGTAAGTGTTGAGCAAATAAATGCGAGCAATCAATCGTTGAATTTTGAAGTATGCACATAAGAGCAGCTAGATAATTTCTCAATTTGATGTTATTAACGATAAAATTTCATTCAGTTTGTAGTTTATAAAAATTGTTATTATTATTGCCTTTATGTAGGTATGTATTAATGTAGTATGTAATGTTGTTAAACCAAGAATTTAAAGAGGGGAGACCCTTCATTACTCTTGATGGCAGAACTGATGTATCACGACAGTTCATATCAGGCTTATTCTCCTTGCTTATTCTTAGTCTTAAGGTGGATTTATACAGCTTTTATTTAACCGTATATAACATTAGTAGTAGTCCTAACTTAAAAGTTGAATCACTTAGAAATAGACGTGGCTGTTTACACAGTCTCTAATTTAGTATTAGTCGTAACTCACTTAATGCAGTAACCTTGAAAGTTCGTAAAATTGAACTTAGTCGTAATTTAGCATTAGTGGAAAAGAAAATATCCCGAAAATACCACTTTCCTTCTTTTGAAATTTGGTGTTTTTTGTGTTTTGAACCAGTTATCCGTTACGTCTTAACCTAGATTCTAAACAATATCTAAAACCAAATCCTATTCCTAAAATTTTGTCGGCCGAGTGTACTGAATTCTCTTCGATGTGAATCGGAACCAGAAATAAATACAAACAACAAACGTGTTCTCTGTTCGTTACTCGAAAAAAAGATGTTTCCACGAATAAGTACAAAGTCGGGAGCTGAACGAACTAAAATACATCAAACTTTTACTCGCAACTCTCTTCTCCCCTTTTCCTATAAATATCGATGCAGAGGAAGAAATCCGATTGACGAGGACCCCGCGAACCGAAATCCACTTTTTGGTGGGCGATAAGTCCTCAAAAGCACAAAAAAACATTCAATCCAGATAAATTATTTATGGTTTACCTTTTTTCCGATAACATCAACTCCCCCAAATCTCTTGTCGGGAGATGGAAACGTCGGAGGAGGTTCCGAAGAATTCTGAAGAGACGTTGATGCCATTGTGCACGGTCTTATTAATTTGAGGGGGTGGAAATCCTCGCAGTGTCCGAAAAAAATCGTCCGCGTTAACGACTTGAATCACAGGAAAAGTCTAAGGACAAGTACGGTGTAATTGACCAATTACTTATCCCTACAGCTCTATAATTAACTGTATACCCCATAATTGAATGCAAAAACCCCAATTAAAATTAATATTATTCGAGAGCACTATTAGCGCGCAGAAATGGCAACCTAATTAGCTCTCCCTCTCTCTTTCGGAGGAAAATTGTAATTAGCCGGTCACATTGTATTATTCGAAATATTTGGATGTGAATTGAAACCGAATTCACTAACCCATGAGGGTAATCGAATTAAGAATTAAATTATTTTGTTAACGTAACTAAATTCTGTATTAAATGATTCAAGTCATTTGAGGTAATTGAAAAATGCAAACACCGTCAGACATTTTATTTAGGTGTACCTACCTATTCGATGCATGAATAAATGCCAAGGTTCTAATGTAGGGTATGTTGTGTGTTTAACCTATTACAATACCTACGTAATTATGTAGGTATAATGGAATTACGAAATCGATGTATGCAATTTGTTGTGGCCGCAGCTTTTACTAATAGTCTTTTATTTTATGCAGAGTCCTTTTTTTTTCAAAGTTTAATAACCCACAGGGTTACATAAAACGTTGCAGCAGATTAAGTAATTACGTCACTCTCCTAATGGGTGTTAGTTAAAAGCCACACATAATTACTTGTTACTTAATATCGGCGATCTCTGGTTATTACCTTATACGCGAGATAAAAAAGAGACTATCAACGTGAAATTCCCTCCTCGCGAAACTGACTCCTAGAGATCCCTCGAGAACTCTTGGAATTTGTTCCTTGCATCTCGAGACTTCTCTTCTATCACCCCTTTCTTTCAATGACAATTGTCAATTACGAGCTCGCGTTATTGTGTCGTGCAAATCGACGTTTCGGTACGTGCACGAGCCCCCACCAGTCTCCCCCTCCTCCTCCTCCTCCTCCACCGTCGACCGCCCTCCCTCCCCACCTCCGTTCGGCAGATAACGAGCGAGCGACAAGATAGAAAGGCGGATAAATTAACTGGATTACAATTTCATAACAATTAACTGAATGTGAAATTAGTTCAACAACTTCTCAATATTCCGAGTGAATAATAATATGTATATGAAAGAACCAAGAACAGTCGTACGAGATTCAACCTTGGGAAAAGTCCGGGGCAGATCCGGACCGACCCGGAATCCTATATGCATGTTCCTTAATTATTAACGCATTTTCCAGAGTGTCCGGTGTCTCTACGACTGTAAGTTTACGACGTTAAGTCCGACTGAGATTAAGTCAAGTTATAAAGCACACACCTGAACCAATTTCGCTCGACTCATCTCGTTAACTTTCGAATGACATAAATCTCCGTGTTATATTCCATGGAGTAACGTATCAAAGTTTGAGCAGATTTAGTGGGGATAAAAATCAAAAACTCACATCGAGTCGGCGATCAAATTTAGAAACGGAAATGTAGATTGGAGGAAGTTTAGAGACGAATCTGGAATAAAAGTACCAAAATAGATTCCGTAACAAATGTAACCAAGTTTTTTTTTACGTTTTAATAGAGCAAGTCGTTCATTCACCAAGCGTAGATCGCTTTATCTTGTTATAAATTATGATCATTGCGATTAGTAAACCTCAGAGGGAGTGGATTAATGCTTGAAATGTTGGTGTTGGTTAAGTTTATTAGACAGTTCCATACACATTTGGAAAACATTAATAATGATTGGTTAATGTTTGAAGAACAGAAAATCGTACCATTTAATCTCCATTTCTCTGTTTGCAGTATTTGATAACGCTTAAAGGTTCTGAATACAGTGATAAGTATACCTAGTGTAGTGTAATTAGCTTTAGAAGTTCGAAAATAGAGTTATTCCTAAAGACAAGAACGCTTTCACATTCAGAATTATTTAGACGTTTTGATCAGAATGTCAAAGGAGTCAAAACAATTTCACTCACAATCGGTTAATCACTTGTTCTGATAAATTTAACTTTAAATTGTATCTACCATAAATCGAGATTTTAATCATCTTCTCCCATAACAAATTCTTGAAAACTAAGTATTGCTTAGAGTGCTTCAGATCGATGGACATCATTCATAGAGCGTCCTGCTCTACCGATAGTTTTCGTTCCTTCTTCAGATAAGATGCTGAATCTAAAAAGCTCTATCTTTCCAGCACTCCATCAATTTTTTTGTTAAAAATTAGTTTCCTCTGTTCATCCTCCAATTTAATATTACAATAACTCGAACCGATTAGATTAAAGATAACTCATAAAAATAGATGTGAGATAAGTAGTACGGAGATTACAAGTGGAATCTGGATAGTACCTATATACATATGTTAAAATGTATCGAAAGATAAGTGAGTTACGTAGTAGATTGTGGTGCATAAGATATTCCTCTTATAGCAAGGGAACCGTTTATTGGTTGTTGAATTTGATTAACTCCTCTGTGTTGTATAAAACTGGCTTTTACAAGTTTTGAGTAGAATTCTGTGATATATTTTCTAGGAGCTTTTGCTTCCCTCATTACAACACATTATGTGATTAATTGATGCGGAAGCAATTTCTTATTTTCAACAGTTCTTTTAACCTCCTGTTGTGCCTCAATGTTACCGTTAGAGACGGTTAAAAACCAAAAGTCATCTAGTTTCACCAAATATAATGAACAGTTTTAATACCAGCTAAAACTCAAATTTTTAAGATAGTTTAAGTAATGTCTTTATTGTATTGTCGCTATTTTTAAGCGACTTTTTGGTCGATTTCCCTATAGTGGTTGCTTCTTTAGATATTAAACCCACATTTCATTTTTCTTGTTGAAATCATGAGCCGTATCGGATATTGAACCAAGTTTTCCATTTTTACATATGCATATATATTATGTCTACCTACAAAACAGTAGATAAAATGTAAAAATTAAAAAACATGTTTTCATTCGGAATCGGCGTAATTACATACCTAAACCGCTTATATGTTTGTGGATATTAACAGATAATGACTTGAGATAGGAATGTTCGTGTTATGAACTTTGCTACATTTATATAAATGTTATGTTTATTCATGGGTATTAAATAAAAATAATATTAATTCGATGAAAATATTTTTTATGTGCGAACTCCTAAAATTAATTTCACTCTTGCAAAATACCTTCAAGATTGTAATTTATTTACCTTTCGATGTCATTTGAACTTTTCTAATTTACGAAAATTCGCTCTGATTGAAGTTTATAATTATGCTTCCATAATTAATTTGTAGTTGGTAGTAAAGAAGACAATAATAATTTATCGCTTAGGAGGTAACGATACTAAGAATTTTTTCTTTAGGGTGTCATACAGGAATTAAACTTTATGTAATGAAGTTAACATACGTACATCATAAAACAATTTTAATTACTTTTAGATCCTTCGTTAAATAGCCATAAAATTTAATTCTAAAGTTATTATCTTGATTCTAATTTTCTGAAAGTCCATTAAAAAGAAATAAAAAGACATTTTTATTGCATCCGCGTCACAATAACAGATCTTTTTGAAATAATCCCTACTCACGTAACGTCACATTGTCTTAACTACAAGAAGTATGGTTTAGTAAATGTATACTTCAAACTCTTATCTCGGTGTTAATACATTTTTGAAGTGTTTTAAGAGAAAGAGGTTAGATAATCAAATTATCCTGGCCTAAAGTCTTCATTATAAACCAAATAAGTGCATCTTTAGTAACAATTATCAGCAACGTTAAATCTTATGAAAGATACCTATTCGTTTACATCTTTTTGCTGACAACGGGAGTAGAGGTTCATCGGTGTTTATGTAAAATTGCGATAATGCACCTATAAAGGTCAACATTCTGAAAGACTCGTAAAATTTCGCTCGATTAATCTTAGTCACTTTGGTATGATGGTACTACGGTAACAACTGTTCATGCTGCACCTTTTAGATTAGGTACTGCATGTAGATTTTCCTTTAGTTGTCGTTTCCCGGGTTTAATTTTCTTGCAATTTAATTGTTTTCAGAATCATTTGGTCGTTGAAACCTTTCAAATTTGGCATGTCGAGTCTGGTTTACCCGTTGAACTTTCGAGGTTAGGTTAGGCCAAGTCATTCCGATCTTCCAAGCTAGCAGGTTAATTTAGACTTGACACCGCGAATATTCTTCATGTCTATCTTATACCTATGGAGTGGTTCATTGAAAATATGTATAATATACATGATGTTTCACCTACGTTGTCAATTATTAATCTGTGAACGTTCATTACGTACGGTTTCGATTTTTGATATGGTAATTTTAAACAAGTTCAGCGTTTACATTTTGATTACGAAAGCTAATACTTCGAATTCCGATTCCTGTATTTGTCGAATGTTAAGTGTTTTTACAATTTTATGACCCAGTATTATAAATTGAAATTGTTATGGTCGGTTTTGTAATAAAGTTCGATTGGTAATGCAGTGATTTAATTGTTAAAAAAAAGACTAGTGGACCATTTTTGTGTGTAGTATTCGTTTGCTGCGTTGTTCTCGCTTTTGGGGAAATATATTCCAATTTATTTGTGTTCTCGTATTAGGTAAACATGAAAACCGAAACATCAATAGTTGATTCTATTTTAACTCTTATAGTACGTTCATTAGTAGGTACTTCTATTTTTAATTATTTCGAATTAAAATCAAGCTTGAGTGCTTTTAAGAATATGTAACTATCTTTACGGCTACTTACTGCGACTTGGGATATGATAGATACTTATTGATTCCAGTTTAGACAAATAATATTCTTCTCGTTATGTCGTTATTGTCGAATCGTCATATCAAATTTGAAAAGAGTAATTTCGGTATATCGTTTGAATGATCTCGGTACGACTGGTTTTTAACTTACCTCTTTCTCCGAGACAGCTCCAATTGACTGTCTACATAACAACCGATATATTGTCAAATAAATAAAAGTAACGAGGATGTAAAAGGTAGTATGTACTTGTAATCACGGAACGTTTGAAGCTGTCAACAAACCGCTTGACTACCGAACGTCTACTAAAGTGTTTACCGCATTACGAAACCCATCCAACGTGGTTAAAACCTTTATCTGTCATTAATAAAAGTGTTTTCATATTTACGATGTTATATATTTTTAAGTCGTGGATATTTTATCTGTTTCCATGAATTATCTCAGTTTCTGTGTATTTTTCTGAGACGGCGCTAATCCTCAGTATTTTCCGTTTCACTTTGCTATACATCATTTGTGTTTACGTTTAGCGTTATTACATAATTAGTTGAAGCTTCGGTGATTAAGTAGAAGAACCAGTTTTCGTCACACGAAGGTACAGGGTAGGAGTGTCTTACGAGTTACGTTATTTTCGAAATAAATTATGACCTCGGAAAATATCCTTTTTAAATTAATAAAGAGCGGTGCAGAGGGAGTTTTTCGAAATGTATTTTATATATATTTGGACTAAATTTCATTACTGAGCAATTTGATAAGGATTTTGTAGAGGTTAATGCACCGTTTCAATGTGGCAGTTATTACGTTATTGTCTCGTTCGGGCAATGGAGTCTCCTTCTAAGATAATCTCAAAAAAAAAACAGATGTTACATATTATTATGTTATATACCTACTGGTGAATCTTTATTCTACAACTCTCATGTTCAAAAATTCCCATTGAAACTGTAATAGCAACACTTACGATATAAACGCCTGTCTAATTTTACTTCATAAACATGATTTATAAATAACGAAACACAAATTTCGTTTATTTACAGCTTTCATAAATTTTAATAGAATACCTTCTTTAATCTACGTTTTTATCTCCAATTTTTTGAATTCGCGTTTAACGTCTGGAGCGGGCAATTTTATATTAGTTTTGATTACCAGACCGAAACTATTCACCTAAAAATTCTAGTTACGTGGTACCTACTCGCAGTCATGGAAACGGCTACGAACCAATAATACGCCACGAATATCCTCTAATATTCGTACAAGGTATAACTAGGCAGAAATAGACGAAAATTGAATTTAACCCGCATGGTTTAATGAGAAGATATACTAGTTAGGAACATAACCTTGAATTTGATCCCGTTTTAAGGCAAGGGACTATTGGTTAATCGACTTTTAAAACTGCGAAAATCACGAAAAATGTTTTTATAGTATGTACTTTTAAGGCAGATGCAAATAGAAGTATCTTTTTGTCTCATTATGTAGGTACTCAAAGGAGCGATTAATTTGAGATCTTGTTGATCCAAATTGTTTAATTATTTCTTAGAAAAAACGCTGTCAAAATTTGTGCAAATTTTTGAGGTATGTATCTTAAATTTCGAACGAAAAGCTCTTACATCCTGGCACTTTATTTCCCTTAAGGTATTTTTTACCATTTTTTTCCAATGTTCATCGTGTCGTCTTGGCACTAACACAATTTTCAACTCACAAGTCTTTTTAGTTACTCTTCAATAAGTAACAATGATTATTCAGTCAATCAGTAATACCTACATAATTGAATGCAATCTTATTTGTCGGAAGGTCCGGAGACCTATGTCCAGACTGATGATGGCGATTTGTATGGATTAAATGCTAATATTTTTGGAAAATTTTAATCACGTCCACTGATAACAAACCATTCATTGACTTGTAAAAAATATTTCATTTTCTTGAAACATTTTAAAGTCCGCTTCGAAACAACTTTAATTATGTGCTTGGTAAGGAAGGTCTTGCGTAGGAACTGTGCTTCCAGTTTAATTCTACTTAACCGAAGGGATAAGACATCTACATCTTCATTTGCGTACCGTTATTAATTATGGAATGTTTGATGTTACATTTAAAGATACGGCCTGTTACTTTTCTAACTTCTCTTTGTAAGTTTCTGGAGATAATTCACACTTTTATTTCATGATTATTTTTCAAAGAAATATTTGAAGAACAGTTCCTAATTCGATATAGGTACGAACTTTTATCATGTAACACTTTTTGTCTCACCATACACGAATACCTACGATATTACGGCTCACAAATGTTGAGTTAAGAATATACCTCATTAATTGTAGTTTAAATCTCAGCTAGGATGTAATTTACGATAAAATAACAGCATTAACAAAATTCAATCAAAATGGATCTTAAAGCAAGGAAATTACTTCGTATCTAAATTGATGGAGGTAATCCTGAAAAGTTTATTCAATGAATAACGTCGATTCTTCAATTTCAACTCAGCATAGAGTTGTTTAGCTTACAATGTCGTTTCGCTGTGATGACGACAAGCCAACTTAAAATCCAGTAATTCGCCACAAACTTTTAAAAGCGAACTTAACGATAACGTTTTTATCTCTTGATATTGATATTAAAATGACGCCTAACGTTTCTAATAGATGGCGCATTTCATTAGTTAGGGAGATATAAATACCTACCTTATTACTTATATATCGTTAATGGAAAACACTTTTCCTTTGGACGATTTTCGGAAAGATGTCGATTGACGACAACGCGGAAATACACTCGGAAAAGTGATAGACGACTCATCTTTTATTTGACTACCTAATTTAATATTCTTTTTGAAATATGAGAAATATGCAATCCTTCGTTAATTATTGTAATCTCCTGAACAAAAGTATAATTTTGAGATCACAAATGTTATATGCAACATTTCATTTTATGAATGTACCCACTCGGTTATTTCCATGCGATCAAGTAGTGCAAGGGTCAGTTTAAGCTTATTATGGATGTACTCACCATCGACACTTATCAGTATTTGAATCTCCCTTTCTATCTACTAAATAAGGGATGTGAAATTATAGCTGTCTCGTATAAATGTAAATCTTGATGGAAAGTAAAAATTATTAAGGATTTATTTAGTTTTGGCCCGGTAACGTATACGCGTACACACATTATTCTTGCAGAGAAAGGCATGACATTCCTCAGTGCAACTTGTCGATTTCATTCTGGAAAAAATATTCGTTGCATAATACAATAATCTCTCTCTCTCTCTCTCTCTCTCTCTCTTTCTCTATCTCTGTCTCTCTTTCTCTCGCTCCTTCTATCTCCGAGTTTTATACCGAAGTAATTGCCGTTGCTGGTGGTAATTGTAAAAATTCGCAACTTATTTAATAACGAGTTGTCACTTCAGTTCTCTACTTATGATTCGGATAGTGAAATAGAGTCGTTGTTCGGAGAGGTAGAGGCGAATGAAATTACACGTTTTATGATTGTAATATCACACATGATCATTAGTATCATCACTAATGATGTTAATTATGTCGTTTGACAGCTTAAGACTGGGATAAGCTCGCAGAACCTTAAAGAGAAGGATTCTTAAAAATAGATTAAGTATATAGAGCAATGGGAGTAATGAGTTCAGGAATGTGAACTGTACCGAAATTCATTATCGGCTTATCCTGTAATTTCTAAACGACCTGAACGACCGTCAAAGAAATCCACAGTATTATTTACACCTTAATAACCAGAGCAACCCGTCATAATAATTAAATTAATTAGCAAATAATTTTACATTTAACACGTAAGATTTACTATTAGCTCCTTCATTTAATTCCTCGCTAGATGTGGTAGAATCATAAATAATAAAAGTTTGTATATAGTTTGAAAACATAATATTAAATAGTTTTTACAGTTTAAAAAATGTTTCAATTTTATAGTATGAGGCTTGAAATTAATTTAATTAAAAAAACAAAGGAACTAAAACAGTTTGTAACCAAAGGGAAAAATTTTAACCACACCAGAATTCGAGAAATGTAACTTATTAAAACGCATTCAGTTTAGATACAAACTAACGAATTCTGGACAGTCCTAAGTGTGGTAAAAGCGGGAAGGAAATTTTTGTCTTGGTACAAACCACATTTTTCCTTTTAACTTTTTTTCGTTTTAAGTCGGATATGAGTACAGGAGTTACATTAGTTGGTCTAATCATTACTACAAGATTCTAATGAGAACATTTCCTCCTGGCAATTTCTTTGTTGCCGTTTTAAGTCGGCTAGGAGGTCGTTGAAGATCTGAACCAGCCACTTTTATCATAATCGGATAACCGAGTGCAGTTTAGTAACGACCGTACCAAAATAAAATTTGCTATCTCTCCGTTTTCCATCGAATCCTGCAACTTATTGGAACACAAATAAATGTTTAGCTCGCTTATATTTAACATGTAATAAATTAATTTATCATGTTAATAGTCGTATCTTGTAAATTTTGGCACAAAGTGTCTTATCGCGAAATAAAAACGTACGTTCGCAAAATTGGAAAAGATACCGAAACTAATCACGAGTAAATTTTATCCAAATTGACAACTTAGGTAGAATTAAAACGGACATAGAATAAATTACCCAATTGTTAATTTGGGTGTTTCCTCGGGTTCCTAAAGCGTCATTTCACCAATTTGTGTATTTACTTGTAACGAGTATTTCGGGTTACGGTAGTAAAATGATCAATTATTTCGAACTCGCTAGGAAACTAACTGAGATAAGAGAGCCAATTTTCAGTTATCTGGTAGATAACGAGGGGAATAAATTGTTACGGTAAATCCACATTTCCCGTTCCTGACAAGTGCAGGGGAGAGTTAGGACATAATATTGTGACGTTTCTGCTGATTTTAATTGTAACACTAATATCTATCATTGAAAAGCTCAGTTTAGAAATGGTTCTGTTTGGTAGAGCTTAATATGGAAAGTTGTGTTTCAATTAATTTCTCTTTATCGTTTTAGGTATAAATAACGTAATCAATAAATTATGTTTAATTTTTATTCTAAGAGATTGTTATATTTTTAACCCAAAGGACCTCCAGATAAAACGTAAAAACAGTTAAAAGTGAAGTTTAAAGGTCGTCACCTACATTAGATACTTTCGGAAGATACGTGAATTAGGAAGATTAATTTTTTATCCGTTTAGGCATATGTTTTCAAAGATACACCTAAATTGGCAACATATGTACATATATTGGTATTTATAAACGTTCGTATGCTTCATACGAGGCCTATTAGGATTTTAAAAATGTGATGCATTCAAAATTGAATATATACAGTGTGTCTTAGAAAGTTGTATTGTTTATATTAAATTTGATTTGTAGGTAGACAAAAATGTGCTGAAAATCATACATTTTTGACCTTTAATTGTCCATGAATAAATAATACACAAAATTTTGGCTGGCATCATGTGACTTTTGTTCCTTCACACCTAAAGTACCAGTAAAATGGGTCGTAGAAAAATGTGGTTTTTCTGTATTAATATAATTTTGTGATTGCTCTCCCTTTCGTAATACAGTAGGTATAGCAGAAATGTCGTATAGTGTTTGAAGCGAAATACTCTCATCACTCCTAAAATGTAATGGATCGTTTCGCGTACAATCGAAACCCTCTCGATGCGTCGGTCGCCTCGCCAGATTTGAGATTCCCCACAAGACTTTTACTTCGATCGATTTCGCGGTTGATAAGTTATATTCCTGATCGGTCGCTTCTTATTCTGCTCATCTTTTTTGTATTCTCATACTACTTACTATACGCGTCGTGTGGGAACATCGTCTTCGACCGCACTACCGTTAATTAAAACCGATTCGATGCGAACAAATCCGTCGATAAAGAAAGAAGATTGTTGCTCCAATAACCTCGATAACTTTTTCGAACGCGAGAGGATCGGACGTACCTAATACTATAATGAAATTCGTCGGTCGCGATCGTCCCAAAAAAGGAGTGCAACTGTAATGTTGGATGGATCAAAATTGGGCGGTAAAGGAACTGTTTCATTTCTTTTTGTATGATCAACGTGTTCATGTCTATGCTAGTTTATGCCAGCCTTCAAATCAGTTTAGTTATATTGGGGCGTTCGAAACGGTCTGATGTAGATAAAATGGGAAATGGACTGAGTAGGAAAATGGCGATGGTTGAAGATGCTTAAAGTCCCATTCAAAAATACCTTTGTCATGAAGAGAGCTTTAAAAATATGTTTCGCACTTGTTGCGATAATTTATATTACCGAAATATATTATTAATAGTACCGAGCAGTTAATGGAAATATAATTTCATGGATACCATGAGTGTGGCAAATCAAAAGTTTTTGTTGTGTTGTGAATGCAAGCAAAACTGCAGATCCCATAAGCAGCACAAGATACTTCTCAAATATAATGCGACAAACATACTCAAATATGTAGAACATGAAGTGTTGGTATTTTAAAACACACATTCTCATTTTATCTTTTCCTTGACGTAACAATCAAACTTCCAAACACTTTGTACGTTGAACTTAATCTTCTTTAGAATGCAATTTCGCTATTTTCCTTTGATCTCCGTAACGAGGAAATTAAGAAATCACCTCGGCGATTAATGCGCTCAAGTTTCCATTATAACGAAATGAGAGGTAATTGAAATTTGAAGTTAAGAGTAGTAGTATTATTCCATTGTTTCGGTTGTGATTAATGTTTGTTTTTATCGTTAGGTGGAAATTAAAGAGATATAGTTGGATTTGGATGTTGGCTCACGTTATGTGAAACAAAATTTGGACGTAATTAAAATCGTAATTAATGACATCGAACGGGACATTTAAGAGCGTAAATTGATACGCTCAGAAGTTGTACGAGCACGAGTTGTTTACCTAAGAGTATGTACATAGCATTTTTGTGGGCGTAAAACTTGTTGCGTACTTAATCGATACCTCGATACTCGTTCGTTACGAAAATGAACGTTACAATAATTTTCTCGACTTACCACGTTTTCCAATCTGACAAGTAGATGAAGCGGAGTTAAAGGTTATTTATGTGCTCCTCGCGATTTCGCGGAAGGAGAGCGACGCGTCTAATAGAGAAGCAAAATACGTCCGACGTCGAAGACGCCGCGTTCCGAACTCACAAAACAGGAGCCCTCTGGACGGCGACGCCGTCGGCCACGTGTTCGGGGGAGGACGCCCACGCGCGTCGTCGTCGACGTCGACGCCGCAGGAACGAAACAGAGTCCCGTTAAATGTGTTTTTAATTAGGACTCGTCTACAAATTTTCTAAGTTAAAATGGGAATATTAAGTGTAACAGTGTACTGCTCCGCGAGTTTTTAGCGACGGAAAATATGCAAATTGCACGAGATTTTGCAAATTTCGCGTGGTAGACGGGGCATTTTCAACGTGCATACAAATTTCCACAGGCCAAACTCAAAATTGGCCTATTAAACAATTTAGAACGGCCCTTAGTTGCATACTGTTGTTTTCCAAGAAAAGACACAACACACTATATTTCTTATTAAATTTATCCCATATTACTAACTCAGATAAACCATTAGACTTATTACATGGTAGGACATTTACAATAAAAAAAAATTAAGTTGTAAAATCTGTTTATAAAAATGTCTCATCACGAATTGCTCTCCACCCTCGGTAACGGGAGCCTTAAAAATAAGTACTGATTTTGTACTGGAAAAGTATATTACACATGAAGCAATTTTTCCAGCTATCATCTGTGTTAGTTTTCCTTCCTCATTCCTCAGTTGTACGAATGATGACTGGTTATAAAGCATTCCATTCTAAATTTAATATGAAATCTTTTCGCGCGAATCCAAATATTCATTGAAGCTTTATTAGATGTCTAATGCGGAAATTTAGCAAACATTTGGAAAAATCAGAATATGTATGTGAAAACATGCTTCTCCTGCAGCATAAACTTATTAGTATAGTAAATGTCAATCGAACAAGTTTCCAAAGAATTCCTTCCCATTGACACTTGATTACCAAAGTCCGTAGGTACCTATTAATGGTTAACTTTTTCCAAACGTTTCAGTTGTTTCCCATAGTTCCTTGACATAAAGATAGCTACCTACTATATTGTGTATAGTTGAATACCATTTATGTAAAGCATAACCCAATTTTGTGTGTGTGTGTGTGTGTGTGTGTGTGTGTGTGTGTGTGTGTGTGTGTGTGTGTGTGTGTGTGTGTGTTTGTGTGTGTGTGTGTAGTTTTAGGACAAATGTTGATTTATGTAAGACTGTTTTCCAATACTTTTGGTTTTGACGAAAGTCGATTTGTTAGAGCAGATTCTTTCCTTTGTCTTACTTTTTTTGGGTTGATTTGGCAAAAATTGTTTCAAAACTGTTTAATACCGTTTTTAACACGCTAGTAAAGAATACTTATCTTTTCCGCCAGTCCTAAGCCTGGAAGAAGTGTGAAGGTAAAGAGTTGGAAAATGTAACGCATTATAACTGATATAATATATTTGAAATGTTTAAAGACATGCATTTTTGATATTGAACGTAGGTATATGAAAATACGAAATACCTAAGTGTTTTTATATACGTAATTTGCAATTTTTACACTAAAATGAAAAAAGTACAACTTTGAAATGGACTTTTAACTGTAATGTATATAAAATCAACGAATTTTCCGTTCTACGCCACTTTATCGAAATTTAAACTCTTTTCCATGTATTTTGACGGGACTAGCAAGCGAATCCGCCAAATCTTCGAAAATTCCACTTGCGACCGTTTTAGTGGCGGACAAATTTCAAAATTCTTAAATTTTCGTATCCCTGGGAAAACTCATGTCGATTGCAATCCATTTCAAACATGTAATAAGTGTACACGTATTTTTCCATTATTGCCGAATATCTTTTCATTACTTTCCCCCAGGTTTTTCGAAAGGTCACATCCACACTGACCTGTGTTATTTTCTCGAAAAATTTTTTTCTGAAATACTGTATTAAACAAAGTCTGATTACATCATTACAACTTAAGATTAAGATCAATCGTCTTTAATATGAGCAAAAAATACACTCGAATGGAGACAAAAATTTGGTTCCCCATGGCACTACACAATTAATCAAATTTGTAATATAAATTGAGAGTACTTATCTCTAAAATGAGAGCAATCGTATTGAAATTTATACTTCAAAACTGCACATCTCCTAACCTAAACACAAATTAAGGATAAAAGTTACCCAATTAAGACTAATTAATTTCAAACTAATGAATAAATACCAGGTTTATTACCTTTCCCATATGTATTTAAAATTCATAGTAAAATAGGTGTAAGGTGTATAAGCGTGTTTTAGAGGAGGAATAATTTGAACATAATTAATAATATAAACGATGTCTTTTCAACGTGGAAACAATTAAATGATATTGAATAGTTTCCAAAGTATACGGTGTTTTGAAAATTTTAAAAATGAACTTCTTTTTTACCAATAACCCCTATATTTTGAAAAGTGAATTGAAATATGTAATGTTGTTTTGTGGCAACTATAAAATACCGTGAATATTGCCATTAGGTACGAGTAATATAATTTTTTGATAAATATTTCAGATCCCAAGATTAATAAATATGTATAGAGATTGAGAAAATTAATATGTATTCAATGATTTGCGAAATAATTTTAACGTTACATTATAACAATGTAGTAAAAATGCTTTAAAATCTCCTGCAGATGATCACCTATATTATAGCGAACGATACAATTTGAATAAACGTTGTGTCCATTATGTTATATTGCTCATCCGAATTGAGAAGTTATAAAGTTTCAAATTGTTCGGAGCATACTAGTGTCGTATTATTTTGTTATTATTAATTGACTTATTTGAACCAAGTTCGCCACCATTCTGTGGCATTTTGGCGTCATTGTCGCCTACGGCGTGTGTGGGTTCTATGAGG
This sequence comes from Cryptocephalus moraei, assembly GCA_946251905.1. Lineage (NCBI taxonomy): Eukaryota > Metazoa > Arthropoda > Insecta > Coleoptera > Chrysomelidae > Cryptocephalus > Cryptocephalus moraei. The sequence continues at coordinate 37,461,837 of OX276456.1, read as the reverse complement.
GTTGGAGATGTCGATCCGGGGTAGTGGCGTAGGAAGGGAGAAAGAGAGTGAGAGAGAGAGAGAGAGAGAGAGAGAAAGACAGAGAGAGAGTGTACGGGAGGGGGTGGAGGGAAGATGGAAAAGGCGGCAGTTCGGGGGTGTCTTAATCAACAGTGAATGCCTTATAAAGATTTTGTCGCCGTTGCGGAATAATTATAGTGCAGATGTGGAGGCCTTTGGTTCCTTTTCCCCCAAAGGGAATTTGCAAAGGAAGTTTTTGGGGATAATTTATAGTAGGCGAATTTTAATTACTTCATTTGATCAACGTCACCTGTTTTCATTTTCGAGGGAACGTTGGGAGTAATGTTTCAAACAGTTGTAAAATTTATTTAGAAGTACATTCGAGCGCTCTGCTACATAATGCTGAACCATTATTTCATGTCTCTTTTACAATTTTATTGATTGAAAATATTTGTATTTACCATATTTTTCGTATGTTCAAGTATCAAGATCGCCATTTTTTTTTTTGAAAAAGTGTCATTAATAACACTTGTATATTTCGTTTTCGTTTCCTGAAAACCCTTTCGAAACGGACAGCTTACTTCGCCTTATAAAAGGCGACAATTTATCACGAGCGAATCCTTGGGTCTTAGGGAAACGTTACCCGACTAGCAAATGCGTCTATAATTAAATTTGTTTTCCTATTATTCGCTCTTCGGCGAGCGTATTCATTAAGGGGGAATTGATTGAAGAAACCGGTGATGTCCGGGATCTGTGAGAAATCCAAGGCGATCGTAGTGCTGGTGAAATAGATTTTAGAAGCAGAATTTAACTATCAAATTTTCCGGTTTTTTTTTGTTATCGGGGGAAAATATGGTTAGGTTTAGAACTTGATTACTAATTTTAATTTAAAATAAACATGAGTCATATATGGCAGGGAAAGAACTTTCACCTTACAATCAATTAAGTTCGTTGATTATAGCCATGAAATTTGTTTGGTTATGTAATTTATCAATAATCTTATATGCTTTAAGAAATGAAGAACGTTCGTTACTTTTACTATATAAGTAATTACATCACTTTCATTATTTTAACATGTAAATACAGAATTAAACGGAACCATTACTCGCATGCACCTATAATTGAAATGAAAGATGTTATTACTTTTGTCACCAGTAATTTCCGGCAATAACTCAAGTAATTTCCATTTTTCACAGTTCCTTGCAATGTGATTACGACAAATTCCGCGTACAGGTAATCAATCACTTTCTTTCTTCGTTCTACCTGTATCTAGATAATTTTCTGTTTTACCGCGAAAGAATCCCTTTGTACAGTAACGTTCCTTTAACCAAGTTGAAAGTTGAAAACAAACTTTGCTGCCTGGCAAAATATTACCTTTTTTGCTGCCAAAATCAGTCGGTCATTAAATATAAGTCCAATTTAGATCTTCGTTGTCTTGCCGATTCCGCTGCAGTAACAGCGAAATTGTAATATTTATTCGCGAGACTTTTGAGCTAAATAACGATATTATCCTCTCTTTCGTTTTTTTTCATCCTCCCACTGGTTCTACATAATTTATTTTTATTCGTCAGAAGTTCGTCGCTTAAATCTTGAGGCATCAGGGGACCGTCAAGCGAGTTAGCGCGGAGTTAAATATGACGTACAAGTGAGGTGGGAGCTATAACTCTAATAAAACGTCGGTTAGGGAAGTTTTTGAAACGCAAGTATCAATTTAAAAGATTTAACGACGATCCGTGAACTACTTGAAGGATAATTGAGATCGCGCTGCATTTCCGTCAGATGTGCTACGTAAGTCGAATCGGATGAAACGGGGATTTAACGATTCAACTTCTATAATGGAGTTAATCATAAAATTTACTGTTTCGCCGATGTCGGATTCGAATTCTAGCAATTCGCAACTCAGAGATTTACGAGACGAAAGTGAATTGCACGTATTATTCAAGCGCTCCAACCACCTCCGGGAAATAGACATTCACTTTCGTGCTTCGCCGTCGAGAACCTGTTACGTTTCGAATTTCGGAACGTCGTCTTTATCAAATTCATTTACTCTCTAGTAAAGTTCAATTATAACGAGTTTTTTTTTGTCGGCGATTTTCTCCTCGCTTTTTAAAGTTTACTCGGAGGAAAGTAATCTTTCTCGACACTTTTTGCTTTTTGTTAATTAATCGCTTTAGGCCAGAAGTTTCAAGAAGAGAACGTTTCGCTTAATCGGGCCTCGAAACTTCCAGTGATTGAAATTTTATTTATGTAAATCAGTCATTTGCTAGGCTTGTTCCAACAAGAAAAAACGTATTGTATTATTTCTATCGTTAAAGGGTATGTTTTAGATTCCCTGTTGAAATCGTCTCTATACCAGAAAGTGACACGTAAAGCACGAATGCAGAGATATCATTAAATCTTAAAACGTTATGAAATCAATAAAGGGACTCAAATCGGAGGACTACTATTAGTATTTGAGAAAATCTTCAATCTTGCAATTTTGAATTTAAATACCGTAATAGATAGCTGGATATGTCACTAGTAATCCCATTGTTAGTTTCAATGTAATATTGCTTGTAATTTGAAAAGTAGCAAAAAAGTGTTTCTTATTTCAAGAAATAGTTCAATTTTGAATATTTAATGCAATTGCCTAAATGGATACTTGACATATCTTTTGATTATTCCACTGTTTGTTGCTTTGTCTTATTTGATGTTCTTTTTGAATTATGAAGGATTGAATGTTCTAAATCAATAAAGGGAGTTTTTCTTTGTTTGCAATTTTGTATTTAAATGCCTAAATCGTTGGTTGGCGTGTCCCTCATTAGACCACACTATTTTTCGTGGTAATACCATCATAACTTTTTGGATTATAAAATAAGAAGAAATTTCTAAATAAAAAAACCCCATGGCATGCCAGGCTGAAAGGTAGATTTATGGGTAGGATATATAGTAATATAACACACGATGTATCAAAAAAATGCATACGAGGTGTGAAAAAATACAAACGACAAAATTTTAAAATATTTGCAAGTAACTTTTTCTCTGTACATTTCTCAAAGATATGTTTTATACAAAAGTTGTTCGCCTCTATAAGGGCAACAAAAAATCTAAGTAACATTTTTCTCTCAGACGCGAAATAAAAGTTTTTTTTATTTTTTTATTTTTTGACAACAATAACTTTATTTTTGTACGTTTCTCGACAGATTGTTTTATACAAAAGTTGTTTACCTCTATAAGAGCAATAAAACACCTTAGTAACATTTTTCTCTCAGACGCGAAATAAAAGTTTTTCTTATTTTTTTAAATTTTTGTAAAAACTAATTTTTTTCTGTACATTTTTCGAAAAAATGATTTATACGAAAGTCGTTCGCCTCTATAAGAGCAACAAAAAACCCAAGTAACATTTTTCTCTCAGACGCGAAATAAAAGTTTTTTGATTTTTTTTTAAAAATAACAAGCCGCCATTTTGAAACCGCTAGACCGATTTAGCCCATTAACGAACTCGACCGAGATTTTCGGTCAACTGATTTTTGTACCAAATTTCGTTTTGATTCTTTAAAAAATGCGACCTGTAGCCTGCCGACAAATTTCGTTATATCCGATATATATGTATATATACACACACACACACACACACATATATATATATATATATATATATATATAAATTTTTGGGAAAGTATTAGGTATGATCTCTAGATACCAAAAAACTGGAAACCGCATTTTAATTCCTATTATTTCGACTTCGTTAACGAATGCAATACTAGATATAAATCTACCAAAATCGGAAGACTACATATTTGAGAAAGTTTTCAAATTAATTACATAAATATGTCTTTAGTTATTACACAGTTTAATTCATTGTAATATTCCCTTTATTTATTGAAATGTGAATAATTCAAATTTCAAAATCAATGAAGAGAGTATTTTCTATTTAACGAAATATTCCAATTCGGAATTGAAATTAAATGAATGTCTCAAAGTGACTTTTTGTTTCCACAGTTTGTTTCATTATAATATTCCCTTTACTTTTCGGGATATGAATAATTAAAATTTCAAAATTAACCATGGAGTGTTTCTTATTACAAAAAATATTCCAGTTTGAAGTTTGGATTTTAGTACCCAAATGGATGACTGGCATCTCTTTGACTATTGGTTATACAAAAAATATGTGATAATGATTTTTAATAGATTTATGAATACAGTTGTAAAATTGAAAGTGAAAAACGCATGCAAATTGATTGAACACACTTTGTTAGGGTAATCTATATGGAATTATGAAGCTATATGAACTTATAAATTTGTGTGGGCTTAGGAGTAAGCATTTTATATCCTTTAGTCTTTTTGGAAAACATGATTGTTGATTTCTTTATTTATATAATTTTTCATCAAAATTTGTCTCACTGAAGAAGTTATCATCGGGGGTGTGAAAGTAAAGGTACAAGCGACGCATAATCACAAAATAACTTTGTCAATGGTATTTTCCGAAGGAGGTACCTAACTCGTCTCTTCGAGGCCCGCAAATGTGGTATCCGCGCGGATAAGTTATCGGGTCCTGTCATTGCACCAGGAACAAAACCAATTTGTCGTGTGGAGAGAATAACGTGCATCTTTCGCCGCCAGATACACTTGTTGCTCCCCCTCGTCCCAGTTCTGCTCGCGGACGCAAAACGTACGTCGGTAAATACGTAAGCCCCAGAGTGGCGCTATGTCCTATCGATTTTCCAGTGGGTGTCACAATGGACGATAGACGATGGATGTGCTCGAAAATCAAATTGGAATTATAGCGTGTGTGTGTGTGTGTGTGTGTGTGTGTGTGTGAGAGAGAGAGAGAGAGAGAGAGAATGCGTGTGTGTGTTGTTTAGAGGAGCAAATGATCGGAAAGCCTGAGAGCTGTAAATTGAGGGATGGCCCCGGTATTATAAACGAGGGGCTGTTCGGGCGATGATAGCGAAAAAGTAAATAGACTGATTTGGATTTGAGAGGTATCGCTTAAGGCACGCTTTTTTAAATTATTAGTTATGTAAAATTTTCTAACAAAAACGTACAAAGCAACGTAACAAATAATCCAATCTTCGTTATACGTATTAAACTATCAGCCAATCCTAAAACTGTTAACCTGAATTATATGCCAACATTTGCAAATTGTCCCAAAATGATATTCTATCTATCTCTTTTCCTTCTCTAGTATTCGATTATCTCGATAGACCTATTCTACATAAAATTGGTTCCATAATGACGGGCATTTTCCGAAAGAAGTCCATGTGTCTATGGTGTAGGGTATGTTACAGATAAGATTAGCTCGAAGTCAACACCCCATCACATTGAAAAGAAAATCTAAAGTATACTATTACTTCCTAAAGACATATTTGGGGTCAAAAATTAATAAGGAAAACAATCTTCCTTTCACTGTGGATGGGTCCTAGTTTAGCCCGAAACATGTCTCACTAAAAAACAAGTTTGTCATTAGATTTTGTTTCAGTACTGAATTGTTTGCTTTGAGCTACTCACTAGTAATGGCTCTCATGCCTCACTGTTCGTAAAAGCAAACCTTATTTGCTCTTTCATGCTCAATATTCATAGGAAAATTGAGTAAAACATACAGTAAGTGTTCAATAGTGTACAAATCACTTACTGGAAGAATATTCCATTGTAAAATTGGAAGGTAGAAGGTAAATGTAAAGAAGCTAAAACTACTTTGTCATATATTTCAAAAAATTTTGAAAACATTCTTCTACTTTGGAAAAGGAGCAGTTATGGGAAGATCTTGAATTGTTTTTCTTAAATTGGAAAAAAACTCTTAAAAATGTCCTGTGGTCTGCAATATAGAGATCTAAAAGTATTATATGCAAATTTAATTATGAATTATTACCAGTTTAAGACTCTTGCCGTATCTTAATCCACTTTCTACCTGTTACTTCTGGCAATTCAAAATTAAACGGAAAACTCATGGAAGGAGCAAGTTTGGATAATTTTTTATGAGTCAAGTATAAAACGTATCAAAGGCATATTTATCGTTCACTCAAAAAAACCCTTACAACACATTGCTGATTCCATCGCTGTAAGATGAAGATAATGGATTCTCCAGCGAGGTAGGAGACACTGAATTCCAAAATCGCAACAGCAATTAGACCCGGGAAGGCGTGTAACAGTTCCATTCAGTGTATCGCTTACAGATGAGACAGATGAGCAAGTTGAGACAGGCACCTTTCCTTTATAAAGTTGATCGACAATCAATTTTCTAATACTGGAGTGTAGATATCAAATTATTGACTAATAAATTTTAAACTTAAGGATATTGCTATACTATATAGCTGAATTGGACTTTGAAGACGGTGTATGTCTCCTGACCACCTCATCTCTTTTGCGAATATCCTCTTGAAGACATTTGGGTTACCGACAACAATTGCTAAAACCAAAGTTGTTCCAAGAACATTTTCAGTTACCGTAATTTATATTCAAACACGCCTGAGTTAAATTGTTTGTTGTATAACAATCCACATTTTCGACGAAGATTTGAACCGTGTTTTAAGGTTCTGGTTCGCTTATCGCTCGATTGTCCGAGAGGTGAAGTTTTGGTGAAAGAATATTGAATAAATTTACTTAAAACCCCACCCGTCCGCTCTCCGTCGGGACGGGTAGGTAAGTGTATTTTTTCGGTACCAATAAATCTTCAGGGGGTTTATCGACTTTTCGCACTCGTGCATTTCACGGTATCCTAATCGAATGTTTCCGAGGGCGGAATCGAGACGTATCGAGCGTTAAACGTTGCAATAATACGTCGAGCCGAACAAAATATATTTCGGCCAATAAGCCGGTCGGTGATTCAATTTCTCCCCGTAATCAAGACCCTCTTAGAGGAAAAAAGAGAATTCCCCAATGCACATATCCGCACCGGCTGAAACGAAAACACCATAGTATTAGATGAGGAATCCGCTAGCTTCGTTTACTTAGTTTCTCGTAAATTAGATCTCGGTCCGCTGATTGGATCGAATCCCGGGTAAAAGTTAATCGAACTCGATCATCTTTTGTATAGTATACGAAGTGTTCAAATAAATGTCGAGACGTTTCTTCTCGCCCATCATCTGCGTCCCGGCGAAATGACGTCGATTGGACCGTCGTAATTGGTATCGGATTCGGATATACTATATATACGCGTCCAAATGGGATTCGAACTTCGTGAAACCCGGAAATTTTATTAAATTACATATATTATCTCCTAAACTTGTGTGGAACCGGTAATCGGATCGCTTCTGTTGTAAAGCTGCCGTTGGCTCAAATTGGAAAAGTAGTAATTCGAAATATGCTAATGACGTCAAGTAGGTACAATAGAAGAGTTCCCAATAATGCTTGCATGTAGGTATTTCCTTTAGTTTCTAATTACGGGTTTAATGAAATTATAATTTAGGTACACTATCGTCGAATACTTACTTATCGACTGAGGAGATTATATCGCGGATCGGCAATAGTAGTTGCAGCAGCCCAACTGAACAGTTTAAGTTTCGTCCCTTTGCGATCAAACAATATATGTAGGTACATCAATTCGTCGAGAAACCAGAAATCAAGAGAAAAACAATTCATTTATAAGAACAAGTAGGTATAGATATCGATCGACTATTAAAAATAAACGGAAAACAAAGGCAATAACTGTGGTTGTAACGTTGACTTTTTTCTGGTTCTTTTCAATTTATTCTAAAAATTGTCCTTTCGAAAAGCGGCTCTCCTTGAATTCCCGCACCGGTCGTGTAGGCAATGAATACAAAGCTCATGTCACTTTATACGAAGGCAATCTAAACTTCACAACTTCCGATCGAACGAAAATAAAGTTGGAATGTAAAATAACGCCTCGTCTCCTCGCTCAAACCGTCTACGTCTTTGACTAATTTTCATTCATCGCTTCGATCGTTCTCGAAATAAAGAAATACGAACGTTATTTGGTTTTAGTCGATGCAAGACGAGATTTTTATCTCTTCGCTTCTCTTCTCTCTTTTGTTTCGACGATTTACATGCTTAATTAATCAAAGCTTTCAAATTTCATCACGTCTGGAGTTTAGTTTAGATCCCATTTTTCTTTATTTATCCACTTTGAATGTTTTAAATAGACGACCTTCGTTTAACTGAAAAGGTTCATCTGCGTTAATCCACTCTGGGGGAAACGTTTCCCGTGTTTACTTCCGAGTATATACATACATTTATGTAGTACTCTCAAGTCTTTCTACAGTGTGATTCGTTCTCGAGTAACCTCGTAAAGTTTTTATAGATCGTGTACATTTGAGCGGATTGTTTGAAAAAAGTTTTTATCCACTACCCCGCAAAGTGGATACGTACAAAATTAAACCAAAGACTTTTGAGCAATCTCGATTCCGTAGCCATTTAAAAATGTATATCGATTTGTTCCAACAAACACCCGGTATTAAAGGCACTTTATGCGGGTTTGTCGATGCATTGTAAGTTTCAGTGTTCTTAGGGTGAAGAATTGTGATGGTTTATAAAATTACTGTTCAAAAGAGGTTTAAATTTGCTTATCGATATTTTGGCGAATGCACAGACAGACCAGCAATAATTGGTATTTTCGCCAATATATTCAGTTTTTATCCGCATCGGACACCTAATAATTAGGTACACAATTAAATTGTATAAATTACATCTCGCGAACATAATCGTCGTCTCGTGTAATTTATGAAATAAATCTACCACGTTGTTTACGTAAAACTGAACGGTAGTGTGATAGCATGTAATTGTGTGTAGTATTTCGTTATATGTAGTAGGTACCTCGCCCATGCCCCGAGCGGATCAAAGAACCGACTCGATTCAACCTTTTGCATAGAAAGTCGGGACGATTTTAAGTTATTACGTTGCGAGGAGCAAAAATGCTGTTGGCTTTTATGTATTTCGGTGGTCGGCAAGAGAAAAATCTCAAACGCGCGCGCGACCTTTTGCGACATTTAATGCGAGAAAACTGGTCTTTTTCCACCTTTACACGCCTATATCGGCATTGTGTGAGATTAACGGCAATTTATAAAATCAGTAGATAATGTCGTTAATGTCGGCTAGATTCTGCCTTAAAAGGTTATATAATTTCGTTATTAAGCGCCACTGTTTCGGAAACTTAATTCATTCTGTTTTGGTAATTGATGTGAAATTCGTTACATCGGGATGGAGATGAAACGGAGATGAAATATTGTCGTAAAAACCGAGCACTTTAACCTGTTTCACCGTCTGTCTCATTTACTTAATTCTGGATTAATCAACGTTGGTGGTAGAAGCGACACAAAAGATCTCTTGAATTGTAATGAACCCCTGCGAGAACGTTTTTGTTCATTGAAAAAATAAATTATGGTTCATTTGAACGGAGCCGGCACGAAATTTTGCAAATTTGACATCTTATAAAAGCCCACTGCTTGTTTGATGATATGATTAATTTTTTTTAAATTGCAAGTCGCTTTGACATAGATCATCTTGAATAAACGATCGTTCTATTTTACATTTTATTACAAATTTGCAGTAACAAAACAATTTAACTTATATTATTACACATGCGCACATACACACAAAATTCAATTTCTATTTGAAATGAAGAAGAGGAAAATAGATTTCCAATCTGCGTATTCAGGAAATGTGCGTAGAGTTAATTTATTAAAAAAATATATGAAACAAAACATGTTATTAAAATATCCAATGTTGGGCTTCAAACTATAACTAATTGTTTTATGTTATGTACTTGAACATTATTACTAAATTAAATTATAAGATTTCTGCGAGTTCCCAAAATTTTCCAAATTCCCATCAAATTTTAAATTTTTGTACAAGTTACTAAAAACGTGTGGGACGCTTTCAAAATCGAATTATTTAATTATTAATTAACTGAACTGTTTGTTGAGGGAAAACAAATCACTGTTTAATAATGATCGTGAGTGTGTGATTTTGCCAGAAATTTCAAACTTCAATTACAATTATTATATTACATCACTACTATAATACCTACTACTTAATAAACCCGTGAGAAAGAAATCTATACAATAATGATAACATTCACTTCGAATTAAAGTCGATTACGGCACCATCTATGAGAACACTCGCGAGATTTTTGACTGACATCAGAATTCTGCTTCTACTTTGAAAGTATTCACCATTGGATCAAATTAAATGTAGTGAAGTTAATGTGGTTACTGTAGATGTCGCCGTCGCTTACTGTTTTAATTAAACTATTTAAAGTATTGACATAAAAATATACAATTTCGATAGTCATTTAGTAGTAGTGGTAGTAACGTTACTCAGAGGTATTTTATCATTTTGGCAGTAATTCTAAAGTAATTTTAGGGTACACTTACATATAATTTGAATAATTAGATTGGAAAATACTGAAACGTCGCCGTCGCCTTTACTGAAGTTTTATTAGTATTCCGAGGGTAGGATGCCACTCGTCCATCGCCTATAGTATAAAGTTCTACCGCCCGTTATGGCTTATGATCGATACGTATGCAAAATAGAAAATGTCTTCAAGAAGTAAAATCGCTATATAACTCCGGAATAATTGTCCTTAAATCTAAACGCGAAACTCCCGAGAAATGCGGAACGCATCAGATAAATATTTATGATCTATAAGTGATACATAGGTATTGGGATATCGTTAATCTGCATCTGCGCATTCCGAGGAAAATTTATGCAGAGGAACGGGAGTCGTAAGTTTACCGTAAAATCTCGAGGTATATTGCATAAAACCATGGAAAACTTATTCAAACGAGATTAATATAAAATCAAACGTTACAATATGATTGTGTGAAGTGGCTACAATCTAAGTATGCGTCACTAATGAATCCATTAAAACCATCAGCCTCACAACAACCCTTGCAACCTGAAACGTTAATAGGGGGTCGTGAAACGAAATTAAACTTTAGTTAACCGAATGTATGAACGAGTGAAGGAACCTTTAAATTGTTTACTGAACAGATCACCGATATTTTGGTATTTAGTAAGGGTGCATTTGGTAAGGGTTTCGCTCAAATAACGAAGAAGGAACGAAATGCGCGATCATCTCATCTACTTTCAATTATAAATATTTATACAAGGGTTCTCAGCATCGGTTTAACCGGTCTTTTAAATTAAATATGAGCGTGAATGTGCGGAGTCATCTTAGCTAATTATAAAACGTAGTACTAAAAATGTGAGGGCTATTATTGTCGTGTTATACGTGTTAAATTTTTTTCATGATATTTTGCAAATGAACATGAAGTTTCCACAACATTATTAAACCAGTTAATACAATTTTAGCGTTCGTAACAACTTCCATATTTCTTAGTTGAGTCGAAAAGTTTATAGGAAATTCAAGTACGATAGTTAGTTATGTTTGTAACGTTGTCATTTCTCTCATCAGATAGTCAATTTGGATGAGTATTGAAAATCTCGAGCAAAAGGTGTTGTAGACATTATTGAATACAATTGAACTACTGTTAAGTCAAGAGACTTTTGGAGTTTCCAGAAACGGGCAAGTTTCTGTGATATTTTCTTCTTTATTTCAAATTCAAGTGGAGGAATTTACAATTTTGCAGTGGTCCGAAAAGTGTTAAATTGAGGATTTATTAGTTTATTAAATATCTCACTGGAAAATGAATTAAACGAGTTACTGTATTATTTGAAGTCGCCAAAATTTATGATAATTTTGGGTTACTTCTACTTGTAGTACATCTCCTAGGAGTTTAGAGAACCTCTAAACAAGATGTTCAGAGTTTAAGAAATTCATAAAACATTTCACCGATGTTCCGATTAGTTAGTGATTTGAGTATTTTCGTAAATAACAAAAATACTTAAATATGCTACAATGTTTAACTCTAGTTGTTCATTTTGTTAGGAGAACTTTGGGGATTCCAGAAACTTGTAGGTTTCGTTACTAACTGGGACATCTCCTAGAAACTGTACATGTTGGAGTTTAGATGCAACTTAAATTATCCAACTTAAAGTAGGATTCTAAGGAGATCCAATTTGAGGGCAATTATTTGTTTAGTGATATGAAGTTGCATTCAGATATATTTAGAGCGGACATAATACCTACATAAACAATTTCCCTTTTTTTTTATGAAAAATCAAGGATAGCATTTTTGATGTGCTGAATATTTCCATTTTTAAGAAGTCGGGTATTCAAGCATATATTCATATCGACAACTTATTCATACCAGATTCAGTAGCGAGACGTCAAAAACCCTTATGTCGCCGTGAAATATCCGGCTTGATTATACAGTATTTACTGCGCAAACTCAGAAGTAGGTCAGTTTGCGCTAAGGGGTGCCAAATTGTTCAGAACTGATTGGCGTTGTAGTATTTGTTATATTCCCCGTGGTCCACATCCTCCACCTGGAAACGGTCTTTCGCCATTGTTCGATGTTTTGTGTTCGGGCGAGATCACATTCCTCGATAAGATGACAAACAATGGTCGTGGGGGGAAAAATCGTCCGCTCCTACCGGTATCACGATTATGGCATAGTCTCCGACAACGATCACTTGACGCATATCCTTGTAAGGAATGCCATTAGGAGATGGAGAGGGAGGGAGATGCACGTGTCCCTCTGTTGTTTAACGTCGCGGTTAATTAATGCGAAGGGGGCTTAATTGGGCTGATAGACTCGACGGGCGCCAGATAACGTTCAGAGCAGTTAACACGGTTTACCACCTGAAGAAACACTAAAATTAATTGAAGCTTAGGTGGGATCCGGAAGCAAGTTGGTAGATAGTACCTCGACGAGGAAATGGCAGATTCGTAGCTAACTCTGGCAATTTTCAGAAATTTTACTACTCGTTTTGGAAGGCAATAAAATCCTCCCCATTTAGTATTTGCTATTACACATGTTCCAAATTGAATTTTTCATTCTCCATTCCCTAATTGATTTAATTTCAATTTTCGACCAGTAATCCTTTTATCATTCAGTAATATAAAGTATCAACGATCTCCACATACGCGATCTATCAAACGTATCTCCAAACGTTGTTATTACGATTACAACGATCTTACCTACCTATATATATCTCAGATGAACCTCATAGTACGTAATTGTATTCAAATGCCATTATCTTTTCCCATTTGGTTCATATGTAAATCAAAAAACATATTCACTAGATAATAAATTTGAGATAAAAGCTCGCTGGCATTGTTATATAAAACTATTAATTTTTTCTTTGCGGGGGATTACGTAACCGGGTCCAAATAAAGATGGTATCGAGGTACAGACGCTAAAAGTCGACCTTTGAGCCAGGCCACACGTAATTGTAAAATCTGAAAATGCTCCTTCTGACATGTTTAAGACCGGAAAATTACACGCGAACTTCGTCGCACCCATCGATCCGGCCTAACTTTAATTACCGCGGGTTTAAGTATAGTTCTATGGGATGATGTATGCCGCGAAATGACGGGTAGCCGAGCTCCATCGATAACTCTTCATTTCATATGTGTGTTATGAATTATAACTTCGGTGTCGGTACGTAAAGACCGAGAAATAAATTATTCAATGGTTACAATCAAAATATGTATTCCAAGTTGGAATGGCTAAAGTTTGTACTTTTGCTGCGTGGCATCCCAATGGGTTTATTACCAACATGTTAAAGAGCCGATTTTGTCCAGGAAGATGTTAACATCTGTAATTTTTGTTATAATTGTTTTCCTTGATCTGAAAGTGATCTTTTTGAAATTAACTCGAAAGAGAAAATTTGATGATTCGATAATTTCTCAGGTCAAAATTTCGTTTTTTGTATTTTATGATGAAAATAAAAATGAAATACTAATACTTAAACTTAATATTCTGTTGATTTAAATATTTTCTAAAAGATTTTCTAAAAAAAAGCTACTATGGGATTACTATATGATAGAGAAATGGACATCCAAAATTTAGATTTGGTATTGAACAACAAAGTTTTTAAGGAATTTTTTAACAAGCGATTTGAAAATTATAGGAAGTGATAAACAAACCATTACCATATCGATTTTGGGAATGATATCTTTTCATTCGATAATACTAAAAATTCGTTAACAAACCCTAATCGAGACAATTATAACCGAGCATTTGCACATTAACTTCCCTATTCTCATATTTGGGTCTATAAAAAGAAATGAAATTTAATATAACCGGGTGATCAGTTATGCACTGGGTCGACTGTATTTCTGGAATTTATTTAATTGCAATGGAAATAATAATATCTTTACGTTTATCGATTATGTATTAATAAAGTTCAGAGAGTCATTGAAAGCATATCCGGACGAATCCCCAGTTAATGGCGCACGATAAATCTTCCAATTATCCTGTTAGGTGATAATGTTTCCGTAATTTATGAATTTTCGGGGTTCCGTAATTAAAGATCGGGTTAGACGTCTTAATATTCGAAATTCGACTCTGGACAGCTTGATGGATATTTGGAGAGAAATAAAATATGAGAGGAATTAACACTGTCGGATTATACATGTAATTATGTGATGTTTAGAAAAGTTCGATAATTATTTGAGTAAACAAGTGGAAGTTTCATCTGACCGATAATTATACCTATGAATCATAATCAGAAGTCGTTTGACACGTAATGTTTCAAAGAGTTCAATCCCATTTTAATTTGTGTAAAGTTAATAAAGGAATTATTTGTACGTACATAAGTATTATGTTTTTAATGCGTGGATATGAGTTGAATTCTAGTTAAAACCACAAAAGGAATGAGAAATATGTAACTATCAAAAAATGGAGATGATGTGATACCACAATGTAACTTAACCATAATATTTATGGTCTCAGTGTGTCGTAATAAACTCGAAAATAATTCGTTTTCTATCTGTCCCTGTACCACCTATTTGTGAAGTAATACTGCCCTGTTATTTGCCTTGCGCTTTATTTAAAATTTCAAGTCTCTAACTCGCCGAGAAGTTAGTTTAATTTCGATAGCAAAATTCCACCGGAACAAACAGGCAAGAAAGCGAGTTAATAGAAATGGACCAACACTGCGCCAGTTGCGTGGACCGTTTTCTTCAAATAAACCATGAGAGTATAACGAGATGCTTAACACGACGAGAAGAAACATTAATTAGGTATATCTAAGTACAAAAGTAGAAGATGACGCGCTTCTATAACCCACTTATCCCACTTGTATTACGCCTCATTTCCTCCCCGATACACCTTTCGATACGCCATCTATTTAGATTAAGTATAATACGGCGCAAAAAGCATCAGGATGTCCATAATATTTCAACGCTTCATTATTTATTGCGGCGATATGATCTGGTGCCGGGGGAAAAATGAAAATCGACGGCACAACCGAAGTGTAAATATCACTTACGATCTGCGTGTGTGTGTCGCTATATGGGCCACATCAATTTCCCTATCAGTGCTGAGTGGAAGGGCAAAAAGATGAGTTCGATACAAAAGGACCGCGGAATCGGCCTGGGATTTTTCTTCCGCTTGTGAAGACAGACCGAATTGTAGGATTTAGTCGAAACGCTGTAAGAAATTGTATAATGTGAATTTAGAAATGCGACGATCTTAAAATTCTCAAATATTTTCTGGAGGTTCTGTCAACTTCACCCACAAAACCCTTCAGAAACTTGGAGGATTCATTACTTTCTGAAAACTGAATCGAACGGGTCTGAACTTGATAAGTGAAACCCTATTAAATTGATTCGAAAACAAAATACGCATAAATGTTTGTGGATACTTCACACACACACACACACACAGTTATTTATAAAAATATGTTACGAAGGTAATAACACATTCCAAGCGTTGCATACGTATTTATAATCTTATATGTTTGAATAAATTACCCTTGAAGAAATACTTTGACTTATCTGTGTTAAAAAGAATTTAAAATATGATTGAATTCGATGTTTGTAGACAATTGTAAACAAATTACTTACTTTGGCTTGAAGGAAAAACAAGTCATTTTCAAAAAACGCAAGTTGTAAATCTGTTTCAAAAAAAGATTCAATTTATTAATTAAGTTGCAGTAATGTTTCAATCAAAAGAAGTCAACTGATTAAAAAGCGTGACAGCGCAAGTCGATAACAGAAGTTTTATTAAAGAGAACGTCAATGTTTTACATGAGATTTTATGCAGTTTATAATATATGATATGTTATTGTTTTATGAATGATAATCCTGTAGACGGCCACATCCATTTTTGATTAAAAATAGTTGTGGGAAAGTATTCCAAGACAAAATTTATTTTGTTGCGTGTTGGGTAGAAACAACTTTTGTTAGTTTCTTAATTTTACTTCATTGTTACACTTATTATTGATACCTATACCTATACAGAACTGTTTTGTTGCCTATTAGAATTCGTCATGTTGATTCCCCCTTTGCACCTACGTTGGCATGTAAACAAATAATACTTGAACATGAGAATACTTCCGTCTGTGCATACTTGTTACTATTTTGTTAAAATTTTTTGAAAAATTATTTTATTGATATTATAATCGAAACGTTAACCAATTACGTTAAAATTATTAGGAATACATAAAATCCGCAGCCATCACAATCAATACCCGTAAACTCTCCCATTTCGTTAAACAAATCCGCAATGTTCATTTTCCGCGTTAAATGCCCTAACGTCGGCTCATTTCTGTCCCATCGTGGCGCTTGCTTGGCTCTTTCGATTGTAAATTTTGTGGCTGAATGTTGGACGTCGATGTAAATCCCTTGAAGTATAGCGACCATCGGGCTAATTTACACTCTGGCTTTAACGAAGACCGCTGAAAGTAGTCGTTTTAGTGCGAGAGGTATAACGATGAATTATCGCCTCGAATAATAGAAAAGGGTAATTATTATCAGTAACTTGTGAAATGTCAGAATGCAATCAAGTCTTTGAAAGTTCCCAACGGGAGACGTTCCAACGTTACTTGTATCGGAATTAAAGCTGGCTATCATGACCGTAATCTCTGGAATAAGACCACGTGACGTGCCGGAAATCCCTTAAGAAAAATTGAGATATTACACTGAATATTTTTGCTGTAACGGCATTGTTATTTATGCAATGCTAACCGAAAGACCTCCAAGTAAGGTTATAATCTCACCTGTATATCGCAAGACTGACGATATATGAATAATTTATTCGATCTCTTGACACTCACCAATTTAAATATAATTATCAATAATTTTAATTATTAGTTATGGGAACATGGTAGCTTTTTGATTATTTGTAAACTAACCAATTAAGATGTTGTAATCAGGCAATTTGTATGTTTAGGTAGTAATTAGCTAGATGTAGTTCCGTTAGTGTATATAGGTAGTAAAGGAAACGAGGGTTGTTTTAATAAGCTAATCAAAATTCGTGAATATAATTATAAAATCATTACTGTAGGGTTATTTAAGAATGTTAGTAATTTCAAATAAAGTTGCTTGGCATGAAATACGTCTAATGGAGCACGATAGATCTAATAGTTTTAACAGAGATGTTATAGAGTTACCTACTGTTATACCAGGATATTAAAATGAATAGTCATCCAGTAGAATTTAAATTAAATTCGTTGTTCTGTCACGCGGCATACCTACTGGAATTAAGCAGAATGTGTCAGAGTATGTGCATTTTGCATTAACGAAAAACGAACGTAACTCTAAAAAGATCTTAATATTTCTGTTGTGGTGAATTCGTCGCATGTATTGGAATCCCTCGAAAGAATACCGTGTCCCAGTTCACATCCACAAATTCATGAAACATTAATTCCTCGCTAACGTCAATTAACTGTCTTATTTGCAAAATAGTTTTCCATAAATAGGCAATCCGGGTCAGAACGCGACAGCTTTTTTATCACTTCGCCACGGCGATTCGGACTTTGGTACCTATACGTATGAAATTGAATTATTACCGAGCCGATCAATTATCTGCTACGTTGTAATAACTTTTATGCTAATGCCTTCGATATCGACGGTAATCCATTTCGAGAATGTCATCAACGTAACTTGAATTACTAATGAAGTTATTACAAGGAGTTGTTTGCTATCCATACTAAAGTGATTAATGATCACAGTCGCGGAATAATCAAAAGATTTCTTGAAATACTGAAATGTATTCGCGAAGCAAGTAGGTGACTTAGTGTTCGTTTTGGGGACAAAGGAAGAGGTTTAAAAAGAAAAGAAATTTAATTTATGAAATCTGATTTAAAAAATAAATAAAATATAATTCCTGATTAGCAATAATCATGGTCATAAGTCATAAGAAGTATAAGATGTCACTCATCCTTTTTTGTAACTCATTACATGATTCTAATTTATGTTATGCATTTTCCCAATCATATAGTCTTGTGTAATATTCTTAATATCGTAACTGTGGAAGAAGCGGAAACTCGTCAGAAGTGATTATTTCAACCTTCCTCGCCCGTTTAAAAAGACTCTCAGCTATTTTGCACGTAATACGTTTTTGTGATCATAGAAATTTCTTCAGAAATCATTCAAATGCATATATCTAGCTGTATTTTAAAACTTTACATTTTTATTCATTAATTGATTGATTCAATTACATAATTTCACCTCATCCCACTTGTTTTTTTTTTGTAAAGGTATTTGCGGAACGGCTTAAGCCCAGCTTTAGATCACCAGCAGTTGTTTTCGTTACCATTGTACTGTTAATTCATTTCTGGTAAAATTTATAATTAAACGGTACTGCACACTGCATATAATAGATACGTAATATTTTCTAGTATAGGAGGCGAGAAAATCCGTTACACTCACAAGTCAAGTCCGGCATTTTCGCACAAAGGCCAATATATCTGTAGTAATAATACTTCCTGCAAAATTTTCATAAATGCTTTACGCACTCCCCTGCAGATAAATCTAATGTTGTTCTCTCCGCATCGCGCGAGATCTCAGATTGTCCGGCTTTACAACGCAATATATTTATTCTTACTACTGGATATTAATACCTGTAGGATTTATGGAGGCTCTGCCCGGACGAACACGATTATAAATCTGATTTTATCATTTATTCCCCTTGTAAGAATATCGAGAACATCCTGTTGTTGCCGCCGATGTGGAATTGCTTTTTCGGGATGTGTATAACTGGACGAGAGAAAGTTTCGAAATATCGACCAGGATGTGCGTGTAATTGGAGCGCTGATTTTTGTTTGTTCCAAGGAAAACGAATGCGGGTAAGATCTTCAATCGCCGCCATCGTCTTCCTGTTCCCGATTTACAATCTATAGATATTTGTCGGTTATGTGCGCTCAGAACGAGTTTCCGTGGTTATTGATGAATACGCCCAGGATGGCATTCTGCTCATTAACACTGTTACAAGAAAAATTTAATTTTATTACCCGTTTCGCGGTGCACGTAGGTATATTAATTGAATATCGATTAAGTAGGCACTTTAATGTCACAGGTGTGGGTACTGATAACAGTTAGTCAGATACATTGAATCGACCGGTATTTATCTTGGTTTATTACTTCCACATTTTCAGGAAATTGCTAACACTTATTCAGACATGATGCGAGAGTAAGTTTTTAAGTAAAGCGCCTTGTTACACGGGAATCGGTACCTACCTACAGGTAAATTAGAATTTATCGTGTCGGTAAATGTTCCACACGTACCTACCTAATGGCGTTATAGAATTAATGTATTTTCTTTAAATCTGAGAATCGAAATGATTTTAACTTTTATGAGTATTTTACGCCCCGACAATTATTTTTACGATCATCTCGCGTTTAAGTGAATCGACTCTCCGGACTTACAAACTCCTAAGACTGATTTACTGTGCCCAATTAAATGTTTTCATTTCCAAACGTAAACACACGAGTCGTAGAGATCTTTTCTTTGGGCGAGGAGGAGGAGGAGGAGGAGGAGGAGGAAGCTCCCAGCGGCGTATATCATCTTAATTAGAAATATAAACATGTTAGGTAGTTTCGGAATGACGACAATAAACAACCTCCGTCGAGGGAGCAACAGATACAGACGTAAGGAGGTAGGAGAACAAACGCGTATCGACTACCGAAAATGAACTTCATTATTTACTCGTTGGATCCAATAAAAGATGATTTAAGGACACGTAAAGTTCTCCGTTCCCCCTTCGGAAAAATATCGCCGCTTCAGAGATCACAGGACGCCGATATTAATAACGGCATAACATCGTCGGTAATTATGGCACTCCTTCCTTACGGATAGGAGGGGAATCATGGCTACTAAATCTGCGAGTCGGTCCGTAACAGTAGGTGGAATTTAAATTTCATACTCGCCGTGATTGATTCCTCCACCATGGCGATGAACTATGACAAATTGCGCCAATAAAGTATTAAATAAAGTAATTAGCGAGCCATTTCTCCTGGCGTCTCGGGCTAATTACCGGCGTTGAGTGGGATGAAGCGCGGGGGTTTTAAAATTACAATTAGACGACTAGTTGTGTACATACGTCCCGTGGATGTTTTTTTCACGATAATGAACTTGGAAAAATGCCTACCTGGTGTAAATCGAAAAATATCAGTGCACAGCAGATAACTTATAGGTACTAAACGTATATCGATGTGTAATATCGGTATATGCACAGAAGAGGTATTAGCGCTTCGTGCTCCTGCTCCTGCAATAATTTGCCCACAAAATGATTCATATAATTTTTTTTTAATTTTCGAAATTCTAATGGTAGTAACTCTTTGTTTCTAATTACAAACCCATATGCCTCAATTACGCATAGCGACGTTCCTTTGAGGAAAGCCGCCGCCCGATAAGCTTAAACACCTCTCGCGCCGGACAATGGCTCTCTACAATGGCCGGAGAGGATTAAAAAACACACTAACACTAACAGCTAACTCTGCCCCGCGGTCAAAGTAAGTCTCTGTTGTTTACATTTCGCATTACAGTATTTATGTAAATGTACTATTTACGGAATAGTACGGCTTACTCCTTTTCTGAAATAAACAACAAATTTGGATCCAGTGGATCGAACAAATTAGATGGATACGTAAATACCATGATTACAAATTGAAACGTGAGGAAAGTATCTCATTTAATGGAAGGAGATAGTTCATATATCATTATTTACCGAAAAATTGTTCTACATAGATATTGACAAATCTAGATGAGTTGTAGAAATATAGAAAAAGTCTGCTTCTGTTAAAAAACCCAGCTAAGCGTTTGTGGTGTATAAACCGGCTATTTTATTGAAAGTTTTTGTTAATAACCAAAGGTCATATGAGTAAAAAAGGGATTTCTTTGAATATTTCTCATCAGACGTCCAGTACTGTATAAACAAAATCCTAATTATACCTACATTTTTCCAATTCTTTCAATATCGAGTAGGTATGCTATGAGTAGGTATCTAAACGCACGTTTAAACATCTTGGCGATTGTATCGCCATCAAGAGTTTCTCGCAAGTTTCAGGATGACAAATAACGCCATCAGCAGAAGCGTAATGGTAAAACGTATGGGGTGTGGTGATGGAAAATTAAAGGAGAGCTCGTATTTCATGATATATTGTTTCACGTTGCTCGATTCACCGATTAAGCAATTTTTAGATAGGAATCGGCAACCGTTAGGTGTGGCGGTCTATAATACGGAAACCCACTTAGAGCCACGGATGTAATCGATATACTCGTACACATCCTTCATTTCCGTATTCGAATACCGAAATGTATCAAAATTGGGGGTATCCCAAGCAATTATTTCAACTACTATCTTATTGCGTCAATGATAAACGGCGAACATTTTCCCGCTGCTCAATACGTATGCATGCGTGTACGTTAAGTCTTTTATGTTTTGTGTACATCACATTTAAGCATGTGCTAACCAGTAATCCATTAGAAAAACCATTTCAATCGTGACAAGCACTGAACGTGCACATCGATTCGAATCGATAGTCATCTCACAATCATTTATTGATTGTGTTGTGAGCCGAGTGAAGCACACATTGGAAGATCTCTCTATCGGCGATCGGTGGTCAATCAACGTTGACATTACGTGATGTTGCCGAAAATGTCATTCGATTATAAGTAGATGCTTCCTCTTTTTTAGATAATGTATGTAGGGTAAGGATTTTTGAAAGCTTTGTCTCGTCGTGTCTTTTTTGGTTGTTTGTACTTGGACTACGGTAACAAATCGCTCGTAGCAAATAATTGTGTACTGAATTGTTTGTAAGTTGGATTTCATCGAGTTATTGTTTGTTGGTGTGAATGTTTCCATGTTTAATTTGGTCGTTAGTACCTACATGCATATGCGAATCATGCCGTAAGGGGAAATGAGATATGAAAGAACATATCACTTTCACATCGAACTATCAATATCCCCCTTTTAAAGTTTGTAACGTCAATACTGACCATCTAATTTGTTACGACTCTCGACCCTGGCCGCTTACCATTAATTGCCTCAAACTTGTTGTCGGACGTCGCGTGATCGATTTTAGGTCTCGTTATTAGGCCTGTTCCGTTACAGAATCAATCCGGATGCCTCCATTTCGGTAGTAACAGTAACATTTTAAGTGCTTCTCTTTCCGATTCCTAATTGACTTTTACAAATACATCGGCAGCCGTAATAGAAAATGAAGAGATTGACGTTGCGATTAGGAGAGAAACATTAGTAGGTACTTCTTTTAAACGCACCAAAAAAGAAAACACAGAAGGATGGATGATGGATTATCTATGTAGATAGAAAGAGAGGAGAGAGAGAGAGAGAGAGAGAGGGAGAGAGAGAGTTACGTATCGGGCCTGTACGGGCAAACGAAATTAGCGCTATCGCGGACTTGATCTATGTCAAAACAAAATCGAACCAGTTTATATTGTTTGAATTATAATTAGGACAAATCCTGTTAAGTTGTGCAAGATGAACAGGTGGCGAGTCTCTAGAAGCATTTCACGTGTACCTACGTGCATTGAATAACGACGATTAGGCCGACGTAGGATAGGCCTTTGGAAGCAACCAAATTGTCTGTTAAGCTACGTAAGGCTTTTACTGCGCCGACCTTAAAAATCAATTATGAACTGTCAATATTTTCTGAGCCAAGCCAATCCGTCCATTAATGGGTTACAAGCAACCAGTCGATAAATTATTTGATGTATTCACACGAAATCCTATACCTACTCACAAAATGTCACATAGCGTATTACGAGGCACAAAAATAATTATTGAGCATAGAAGCAATAATACATATAAAGAAAGATGAAGAGATCACGTACTAAGAATGCCAATAAAAGACTTCCATAACAAGCCTTAGCATGCAAACCCGATGGCAGAAGAAGTGTGGGAAGACCGAGGGCCAGATTTTGAAGTCGGAACAGGCAAGAACGCTCAATCCTGGAAAGACCGACGATACCTACTACCTACGAAAATGTGATGGGTTCGTGTGTTCCGAACAATCGAAACTACTTTCAAAATGTTCACGTCGGTCGTCTTGAGCGAAACTTTGAGCCGAGCTGCCCTGAGCCGCGAAACCGAGCAATTGGCGAACGTAGCAAATTCTACATTGGCGGATAATCTGCTCCTCCATCTTTTTCGGCGCGAACTGGTCCCGAGGCGAGAAAAAAGCGAGAAGAAGAAAAGACGGAAAATCCTCTACGCAATCATAATTCTCGTGTTCGTTGAAATGTGACCGAGCAACGCCGCCGCGCCGCTTCTTTTCCTTGCCATATCTTCGACCGTGCAAAAAGGTCTGAATACCATAATTCTAATCTGTTTTTTTTACCTTCGTTCGGAAGGAGACGAAGGCGGAGATGGAAGAGAAGAAGAAGAATAAGGAGGAGGAGGAAGAGGTGGAGGAGAAGAAGAAGAAGAGTGTACCCGCAGCGCGCGCGGGGTCAAATTCGTGGCTGATCAGAATGGCTCTGAGCGGCATCTCTGAAGAAGAGAAGCAGCTGAAAAAATCAACATCGGCTCCGATGAAGAGGTGCTTCTTTCGCGACGTTGCCGTCAGACACGTTATTGGAGTTTGAAAGAAAATTTGGTAATTATCTTGGAAAATGTCACCAACTAGGAATTGACGGTGAATTATTGATGTTTTATAATCACAATGAAAAATTCAGATAGGGCTCGTCGTTCTAAATGCATCTTACATCTACCCCAAGTCTTGAGCGAAGTGGCCGTCGTGAACGTTAGTACATTTTTAAATAGCGATATGCTTGTCTTCATGTGAAACTCCAAGTCGAGCACAATTTTAGTACTGTATTATGTTTGGTCTAGTAGATTGGGTCGATGATCTCAAAATGGACTCGTAAAAGTGGAGGCTTGAAGTGACAAAACCACACCACAAATTCTTATCTTTGGGGTTTTTGGATGTTTTTGAACTCATTCGGGACTGAAGTCAATGTGTGCAAAGTTTAAAGTTTCCAGGTAATAGGAAAGTGTCTGAACATATTCAGGGACAGAAATATACTTATACACACATACATATGGACACTCTTCTTTGATCCATTTTTCACCATTCATTAACTTTGTCTTTGTTATTGAACCATTGTCTTGATTGTCTATCTGAACGTTTCACTTTGTCTTTACCGCCCCTTATCATGAGCGTGCCATATCTCTCTCTCTCTCTCTCTCTCTCTCTCTCTCCCTCTCTCTCTCTCTCTCTCTCTCTCTCTCTCTCTCTCTTTCTCTCCTCTCTGTGTGTGTGTCCCGAGTGAACTGTTCTGTTCATTTTTTGCCAACAAATGTTAATTTGTCCACTCTTTTCCCTTTGTCTGAGCTATTACTCCCCAACCAGAGCATCCTACAGGGCTGTAAGCCCTTAGGATCGTGACAATATACATATTCTTTGTGTAATTTTTCTATCTCATTTGTTATGTTATATTGTATAGGTTTATCTGCGTTGTATTTGTTTCTGTTGTTGCTAGAAACGAAAAGTAGTGTGATCCTACATTCGGTTCCTCGATAGTCTTTGTGCCTTCTACTTGTCGAGCTGTTTCGTTGTTGGTGCAGTATTCGTCTGTGGAAAGTGAAGTATTTATAACCTTCTCGTAAGAAATCTATCCATCAATATGATTTGGTCCTCTTGGCGTCAAATTGCAGATCCGACAACGCGGGCCCCATCGGCACGGGTGCTCTTGGCATGCGGTAGTTCGCCAAGAGCACCCATTAAACATCCTCCTCATAGCGGAAGACAGGTAATGATCGGGCAGGGCGTTGTTGCGAGCTTTACGGTTCTGGTGGGAGGTTCCGCCGTTTTCTCCTTAGCTCCGGGTCCTCCGGTTCCGAAGTCCCGTCATAAGCTACTTGATGATTTGTTGACGTTTGTTATGGCATACCGTTTTCGCTAACAGCAAGATACGCGCTCCGCTCGGTCAGTTCCGACCGACGGACGATTACCGTTAAGGGATGGAAATGGAGAGAAATGTGAAGAGTAGTGGTTTTATTTCACAAATGAAGGGGTTTGTGATTTGCTTGGGGTTCCGACATCTTATCCCATTTTGATCCTTGGTTGGACTACAAGAATAAAGAAGCAGCAGAAGGTTATGTGCGGCGTTCGTTGTACAGTAAAAATTGAGCGACTGTGAATCACCTCGGTCCTTTTTCATTCTGTACCCTGAGGTACAAATTGAGCTAAGGCTAATATATCCATTCATATTAGTATTCAGTGCTATTAGCAAGTGGCGTAGGGTATTAAAAAAATTGGATATAGTTTGTTTTTCTGTGTCAAATACTTGAAATGAATTTTTGTTCATTCTCTTGAGCAACGAACTGATCGAAACCTAAATTTTTACTTTTCAATGAAGGCAAGTTCAGTTAAAGGAAATGAGACTTGATGTCATTTGCCCGACTATGCTAATCAGTATTCCATCCCATTTTCAACTAGAATTTGCTTTTTTTGTTCGAGACCGGCTGGCGTTTCCCAATTTGGAACGCCCTCTAAAAAAATGACCGAATCACGATTTCGGACGACCTAATTTAAATGTGCATCGGCTACAAATGTCATTAAAGACATTCTGCTCCGCTCGCTGTGTCTCCGCTACATCGTGACGATCCATTGACATGTGATGAATTTGCATTGTCTATAATTCCATTAACTTTAGGTGTTGAATTGTCGTCTCGCGCCAAGAGAAAAAGCAAATGAGTCCGTCGTGAGTGTTCTCGATTAATGAATTCTTCTAGCAGATCTCGAGCTGCCGCTTTCGGATTCCTGGACTTTTTCGAAGAACCCTCAATCAACATACTCTACGGACACGCGTAGATAAATCAAACACTTCGCATTGTCTGTGAGTGGTAAAAGAGCGACGAAGTTATGCGTGCGTACATGTGTATTTCATCCGTCGGCATAATGGTGTACAAATATGCACAGAATTGTGCTCGCCTTATCCATGTGTTACCTTCTAATTTATGGTTTCTAATCAGACGCGTTAGAGAGAAGGAGGAGAGGCGGTTCGAGAAGTAACCTCCCCACAGCCTACCGCATAATTCAGTCGGACATCGTGAGGTGCGATTAAAGCGATGTCGATTCGCTTCCTTCTGAAGGTGTCTTCCAGGTCTAGGAGTGCGTCTATTTTACAAAACGTCAAATGATGATAGAAGTACGAACCAATGTTGAAATAGTGAAAATAGACAGATTGTTCAAAAATTTTATATCGACTTCGTATTGAATAAGTGGAAGGCGCATGCGTTACATACGATATCAAATCATACCATATGTAATCCATTCCTTTGTTTGAAAAGCTGGCTGGACCTCGGTTAAATAAGTTTGTTTTCTTTTATTAATATTTCAATTAGCAAATGCTTTCATAAACCCAGTTCAATTGATATCAATTCAGTGATGTGACGATATAGTGAGACATAGTTTATTAAACAGACAGTTTTGATTTCGTTGCTCATAAAGAAAAGAAGTACATTTTTATAAGTTTGATGATTATATTTGTAAAGCCAAGTTATTGGAAGAGAAATGCAGGAAATGTGATTTAGGACAGAACGTTTTTCAGAACATAAATTGATATTTTCTTTTTGTATGAATCGTATATATATAGTTTCAGTTGGCCCACATATAACACTCCTAATCTTGAAATATCCGTTAGCTTAAATTGAACTGTTTATAAAGTACACGTATGTGTGGTGTTATTAAAAAAAAGATATATGTCGATAATCATATTTTTAGAATGAAGTCACCAAATTTGGAAATTTTGATTCTGGCGGAAAAATTGCTAACAAATGGTGGATGTTCCTGATTAAGAACAGAACACGTAAGGAGAAATTGGAATGAAATCTAGAATTTGTTTGCATATCTGAGATTTAACTACAATTCATTCGATAGTGGCACGTTTTTGAATTGGCAGATTTTTTTGGTTTTGTCTCCTTTTTACTGCCGAGTATAGTAACAAATTGTTACGAGAAAACGCATGAAAGGTAACTACTTTTGGGTTTTGTTTGAAATTTGTCTAGCCAAAACTTCCTTAGCTCGCAATACTGTTTCGTTCATTTGCTATTCCGACTTTACATCAGATATCCTACTTTTTTAGCCCATTGCACCTTTTAATGAATTTTAGTTGGGCAACAAGTTTTACAGTAGTTAGCAAAAGAATCTTTTGACGTTTGCGGCAAACGTAAAAATAACTAGCTGTATAAGATGAAGGAATTGACAAGTGACAATTTTACGTTACGAAGCAGAAATCGCGCTTTTTCATGCGTATCATCGGTTAACCACGCGATTAAATTTTGTCATTTCATTGCGTAATTGCAAAACGAGTAGATGTTATCGCCGGAATCGTTGTTCATTACATTTTTTCCTCGGCACGCAAGTATGAAATTTCTTAGGCGCGCAACATTGGATGACTTACGTACTTTACTAAAGCTTTTTCCGTCCGATTTCGATACCATTAACGCGAACGGAAGCCGAGATATCCATACGCGGTGCGCTTACACGCCGTGTTATCAGATCCTAAATGTCGTAAATTTCGCCTAATAATTTTAATACAAACGATTATCTGCATATATGCGAAAGAGGGAAAGAGAGAGAGAGAGAGAGAGAGAAAATTTATCTGGATCTCGAAGCCGCTATCTGTTGCGGAAATCGTTCGGAATTAGTGTCGACATTTTGTATAGAAACGACGTATAAATTTGTTGTTCGTTCAGCGAGGCGAGAACTTAAGGAACTCCTGATCGTGGAGAATTTTCAGCAGGTTTTGCTCAACAAAAGGCTTACATTACACTACTGATACAAAATGTGTGTAGTGTCAAAATAGCGATCAATCTGAAATGAATGTAGTTATATTACCACTGTAATCAAAACGAATGTCATCATCTAGAAGGTGTTTTCTGTCTCCCAACTTGTATTGCAGTATTGAAAAATCTTGAACATACAGTTGAAGTTATGAACTTCTCCCAGTTCAATTTCCAATATTTCTAAAAGTCAATTTTAAACAAAGTTTATTATATGAAATGAAATACAAAATTCCAGTTGTGAAATGTTCCTCAAATAATTCCAACTCCCACTGTATACGTGTCCTCGACGAAACGTATCGTGATGAAGTGAAATTTGTTATATTTAAAAAGTAACTCTCTACGTAAACGTTTGAATGAGTGGAAAATTTATGAAGTCTCCCTGAAATCCTTTGCCCTTTGAAGTATCGCAAAATTTTCGGTTGTTTACTTTTCCTCAATTAATGATCTTATCTATGTGAAACGAAATTGATTGTATTCCTCTGAACCTTTATATTGCAGTTCTAATTGTTTTAAAAATGATAAACGGTCTTAACCTTTGTAAATAGGTATGATATCGTTACAAAACAAAGTTTATTACTTATTTACTATACTGTAATGCGAGAAGTGAACAGCGCAAGACATGTTTACTCGTATCGGACCTGGGCGGCTACCTCAAAACAATTGCAGCGACGCTGAATTGAATTATATAAAAAAAGACAGCTCCATGAATACTCCCGGATTATTATTTAAGGAAAGTAATTTATGACCTTCTGGACATTTTCTACGTAAACATTATTAAAAGAACAATCGAGTGCTTTGTGGAAACATCGAGCAAATATCATTATGGCGGGCTATAAAAGTGCACGCGGCGGACGAGACAGGATTATTAGACGTGAGCGCGATATAGTAAATAAGCGAAAGACCGACCAGTGAAATAAATTAACGATTAAGAGTGTGATATAAATTAATTAGTTAAGTGTGTTATATAAATTAGTTTAGTAATAGTCTAAGATAAATTAAGTAGTGTGTAGTGAATAATTAGGATAGTGTATATAAATTAGAAAATAAACGTTATAATACTTTATTATTTAGCGTGCCTTCCATAGAGGTAAATCGAAATTGTGCAAAAATCAAAATACCGAACAAACTTAAGTCTTTCCTTTTTTATTTCAAAAACTACTTATGAAGCACACCTCACCCAAAAATGGGCGTAGGTATACCAAATGTACGAATGTATGGCGATATTATTTACATCAGTCAAATCTAAAGTGTTAAAAATGAAACGTAACGTTATCAACAGTTACACATAAACTAGAATGTACGAAAGTTAATATGTGATTAGAGGCAATGGCGTATCCAGAGGGGGCGATAGGGGCGATTGAGCTGGGAAAAGAAAATTGTTTGTCTTGAATTTTGGCATTTTGAAGTAGGCTAGAAAAACAATAGTATTTATTCCTCAATCCCCCCCCCCTTCCCCAGCCCTCTGGATCCACCCCTGATTAAAGCGCCTTTAGCTAATGTAGCGTACCGTAATTACATTTTATGATTTGGCACATGAAACATATTAGACGTGATCAACTCAGGTGTGGGTAATGTTTCCGAGTAACTTTGCCACTATTGCAATATTATTAATTGGTAATTTAGTACCGTGCGATGGCAAGAGGTTTCCTATAGGTATTAAAGTATTTGAAAGTGTAAGTGTAAAGTTAAGTGGAAATTTCGATGCGTATAAACGCCGAATCGAATTGTTGCGCATCGAGTGTTGCGTGCTGCGAGATGGCTGGAAAAGCGACTTTAATCTAATTTAGATAAGTGTCAGTCTCTCAGTATAGACGAAGATTTTTTCCGGGCTCGGTATTCGCTTAGGTAGCATTAAATCAGAGTTGTATTAGAATCACGGAAGAATTTAGCATTCAACAACCTACAGTGAACGACCGTGCCTCAGATAAAAGCATATATTACATGCGCGAGAACATGCCCGTAAACTTATAATTCAAACTGAGGTCTTGAATGAATAATGCGAACAAGGGACTCTCGGAGCGACGAGGAGATGCGTTTTGCACTCAATTAATTAATATTCACAACTTTCGGTCGGAATGATGTTACATACGGAATTGGTTAAAGGTAGTATTGTTTATAAAGCGGAAAATCGAAGTGATGTTGTTATTAAGGTGGGCAAAAGAAAAACTTGGAGCATTCTGGGATCCCTAACGTAAGGTCTAACGACTCAGGGATCTGCAGAATGTCCCTTGAACTCTCAAAAGTCTCAAAATAATATTGAGATGTCCTAGAAGGTAATGGGGCATTTCAGGTTTCCCCCAAACCCTACATTTGGATATTTTGAGCCAGAAAGGGTCTCTTGCTGAAGTCCCCATTAGGAAATTGTGAAATCTGGTAGGCGAGCTACATGTGTCCTGGGATATTAGGCAAAGGTTTCCAAAATCTTTAGACGTCCAGTAGTAACACGTGTTCTTCGGCAAGTAATTTAGGATCTTCTATAAAATGAAAGGATGCGAATGATGAGCTATAATTGCTCTAGGAAATGCCCAGATTCCTATCTCTTGAAAGCCCAATCTGATATTGGAATGCTGTTGTTGTGTACAAAAAACTTCCTGTTGATACTACATTATAATAGGATGTCCTGGATGTAGATATTAGATAAACTAGATTGGGATATAAGTTAGCTGAGGCATTTTAGATAAACTGGAATGGCAGTAGAATCATCTAGAGTTTTCCCTGAATCACCGAAAAATCGAAGTGATGTTGATATTTGTGACAATACGGAAAACCCCAGGTGAACTCTTCAAGGGAAAAAAGAATTATTATATGAAACTACGTTGGGGTGGTTTGAAGGGGCACACCATAATTTGATTGTTCGTTGCCATTCAACGTTATTAAAATTTAGACATTGATATGGAAGACGATGAACTACTTCATTGTTCAGCAAGCAAAATGAGGAGTGATATCTTTCACAATTTCCAAATCTGCACTTGATTCACGTCCACATGTCAAATCCGCGAATCTTCTACAGAAACCTGAATTCCTTCCTCTTATTTCAGACGTTTCCCGGAGCGATTCGGCGGCCGGAGTTTGTTGCGCACCCAATATAAATTCGGCCATTCCGAAGTGTATGCACGTCCGTCAGAGTGGTCCAACGGAAAAGAATACGAAATGTGACGACGGGCACTGGGTCGACGACATTGCGGGGAACGCGGAACGACTCAGCAAGGTCGCCCGAAAAAACCGTACACTGGTAAGTACGTATTACCGATCCTTTGACGAATTTATATCGAAAAAACACATGGAAGTAATAATTAGATTTTGTTAAATGAGCGATTGTTGTCACAAGTATCGCTGAGTTGGTTGTGTAATTATGATGAAGTGTGTCATTTCATTGTAATGAATGTATTCCGCGAAATTTGCCTTTAGAGCACTTTATGATGATACATCGCATGACAAGTAAATGAATTAGTGTAATGTAGGAAATGCACGGCAACATTCGAAGTTGTAGTTTGGAGCTCTTAAATTGAACATCTCACTCGATATGATAGAAGAAAGTTATGAAGTTATTTCCAAAATATTTTTGTTATAAAATAGTTTGTACTTTCCTTATGATGAGGTAGGTGGCTACGAAGAGCCCTATAGCTCTAAGAAACACGGCGAAGGAGTGTACTTTTCAGTAAACGAGGCGAAAATTATTACATCTAATTATATGCGAGGGAAAAGTATAATTCGGAATAATGCGTCAGGAAGTAAGAATTACTTTGACGTGTGTTATCAAGTAAAGTCATTTCTATTCATGCGTCCACAAAAACATTTGTTATTGAAAAAAATCAGGAGAAAGATTCTTATCGATAAGTGTCAGTGAATATAATTACTTCTGATTATGAGACCGCGCAGAGTATAACTGTTGATAATACGCGGCGATGAAAATATGATTTAATAAGTGTCGACGAAGAGGAACGTTTTCGTCTGGGTGTCCGCGAAGAGTGTAACTCCTCATAATACAAGGTTATGGGACTTTTTGGAAATCGCATGGGATTTTTTGGGCCGGCAATTTTTGGGACTCTCCGCGGACACACGGAGGAAAGTAATCGTTTGTCGCTGATTCTGATCCGAAAGTAATTTTTTTCGTTGCCAATTTATTGGGAATTATATACTCTTTATAGGCACAGGTGATATACGAGTATCTCGTCATAATAAATACCTAAATTTGTCATGAATTGGTCAAACTTCGTTGACTTATACCCTTATAGCACTCCAATAAAACAGCGTGTTAATCGTATTTGCATTCCAGCATTAGCCCTGCTCCAAATTATGCATTAGGTACACGTTCCGCGATAAAAACATCCGCCTATCGTTATTTACGATTGTTTTTCCCATTCTTTCGGATCGCGTTTACGTTGCTGTTTTCAAGTTGGCACGCCTCCTCATAACCATTAGAATCACCTCGTTCTTGTACCAGACACAATGTACCGCATTCATCATACCAACTTCACAAACAGAACAAACACTACATGATCTCATTGTTCCTCGCAGGTGGCAATAACATTTGTCACTCTAACACGAGATTTTTCCATATTAAGGAGACGCGGGCAGTAAATATTTTAGGAGGATGATTGTTTTGAAGTCCTAACCCGGAAATTGTAGGTAGTTCATCGTCGACGATAGTTTTGCTTTGACGTAATTATAACAAATTGATCGGTCCACGAAGACTCAACTAATTTATCTATTTTAAATTACGATAAGCCTATAATCAATACCGGTAGGAATAACAATTTTCTCATTACAGAACAGACTGTGGCATTTGCATAACACCCGGATTATAATTGGAAAAAATTGAATTTTAAGTAACTAATTACCTAGACGAGAAGTGTCCACAGCTCTCGAAATAAGCAGCTTCTCAAGTGGAAGATCTCATCTGGTTACAAATAAGTAATGTGTATAACACATGTTTGAATGTGGGAAGGTAGTTAAGATCGAGCCGGTGATAATGCCATTCAGGGGCGTAACTTTGGAGATAATGAAGGGAATTCTCACGCGATCCACTCTTTTAAGGGAGACCCTCGCTCGCTGGCGATCTTCTGCAACATCGCTGA
Source organism: Cryptocephalus moraei (assembly GCA_946251905.1). NCBI lineage: Eukaryota > Metazoa > Arthropoda > Insecta > Coleoptera > Chrysomelidae > Cryptocephalus > Cryptocephalus moraei. The sequence goes on along the minus strand of OX276456.1, from coordinate 37,428,712 downwards.
AATGGAAACGGTCATAAGTAAATCTGTCATTAATTGCATTCGTTTGTGTGTATCTTGTCCATTTAGTGTAAAGGCAAAACACAAACGAGTAATGGGATAGAGAAGGGTTTTTGAATGACTTCACCAATAGAAGTAGAGGATTCATGACGATTAGGCGATGGTAGCCAGTCTATTAATTACAAATTTCATTCTTCTTTACTCCTAATTACTTGTGGATATCAACCAAGGGCGTGATCGCACGGCAATGATATGATTGTAACGTTTTCATTAACTCACTTTCGCGTCTGTTTGCCCAGATGGAATTATTGCAATCGATTTTAAACTAATTTCCCGACAAAGTGGAGACTTTCCGACAAATAATTTTATCAAAAGATCAGTATAGACTTTGGTCAATATTTTGACTGCAAATGTTGATGGTTTATGAAGATTTGCGTTCGGTAGCATAGGGTATTAGGGTATTTTGTATTATGAATAGTCGTTATAAAATATTCTTTTGAAAACGATTCATGACAACGCGTTGAGATCAAGAAGCCAAGTATAGTTGAAATGCGTAATTAATTTTGTTTTGGTATCAGTTTCTTTTAGAAGAACTAAATGTGTTGTTCGCGTTAATCACCGCATATGTACCGTTGACATGGAAAAGGAGACTTTTTGTATCATCTTGCTATGTTTTCCACAAACAGCTCGTTGCAAATAATACCCACGATTTTTGTCTTATTCAAATGGTATATCCTTACTTACCTTGTTAGATCTTCCTTTGTATTTCGATCGTCGCCCCAGCGATCTTTCGTCTCGCGCCGCCTTTTCCAAATGTGAGGAAATCACGCGGCTAAATCGAAAATGCAACAGTTATTGGTGCTCCTCGAGCAGTGTCTCTTTTTCTCTCTCTCTCTCTCTGACTCTCTCTCTTTATCCTTTACGTTCTCGGCGTGGCGGCCCGATCTTGATTGATAGTGGAACACGAACTTTTACAGACGTCTCATGACAAAACTGCATAAAGACGTTGGAGGTTTTCCGTGAATCCGCCGGAGTGATTTATCCGCTCCGATTCCGCCTGGCTCGGTGATTATTTTTCTGTTATCTCCCAGACTCTTTTAAAGGCAGAGAAGACGCGCGAGAGAGGGAAAGAGTCCGTGAGAAAAACGCGACCAACAAGTAACGGACAGTACCAAAAGTAGTAGGAAGGTATGCCTCACCGTCACACCGTCGAGGGAAATGTTTCCGAATTGACGACGTTCGCCATTCAGGCACTCCTTCCCCTGAAGTTACATGAATTGATTTCCAGTTTGCTTTATTCTTTCCGATTTTCATCCTTCGGAATATCTACTCAATTTGCGGTAACGAAATGAGGCAAGAGAGGAGGGTTTGATGAGTATCCCTGACGGTTATCCAATGTTAATTGCTCATTACGATTCGTACCGTCGTTTTATCTCGCTGCAGTTATAAGGGAGATCGCATCTGGGGAAATGTGAAGTTCGATTGGAGGAAAGTATAAATCTTGAGAATTTATGGCTGTACAACCGTGGTACCTACGCATCAAAAATCTTTTCTAGTTAATCAGTGGAAGGAAAGAATGAATTAGCTATTACTTTTCCATAGACACGTATCAGTGGTGTAATTACGACCAATTACGGCTGACCGTTGTGACGGAATGGCAACAATTCCCTATGAGAGCAAATATGTTTCTAATTGTTGGGATAAGCGCGCAACGTCAATTTACGAAGATAAAAGAGTCATAAAAACGAATGCAACGCAATAAATATGACTGTTATTGAAACAATGTTTATATCACAATTAAAATCGTTATGAATAAGTATCACGTTCTTATCTTTGCCGTGTTAATGTAATGTATTTAGCATGATATGTTCGGCTTGAAATTATTGCGTCTCGTAGTTACTACATACATGATTTTTTCACGCTGTTGATACGTGTGAAATAATTTTTGACCATAGTGAATTACGATCGCGAAAGCAATAAATTATTTTTATGGGTGCCGTACAGCTTTATGACGAGCTTTAAGTCGGATCGCCGAGACTCGGAGAGTTTGTTTTCGCGTAAAAATACTCAGTAGACTGGAGCTGATTTACGGGGCCATTAAGTGATGCATTAAAATTAATTCTGCACAATAAATCGCATTAGTTAACAAGAGGGACGATACTCGGATTGGGCATGCCTGAAAAGGGAACTCGCGCCGTTAGTGATTTCCTAATGAAGTGAGAATGTTGAGATGCGTCGCGTTTTACATGATGAGGCACGCATGTAGGTAATTATGTGAGATTTGTGATTGTTGAAAGTTGTCGATGCGTTGCAGTTGTTGAAGCACTGGAATATTTGAATAGAAAAGGAATACATTTATTGGGTGTAATATAAATTGGTAATTGATTTGTAAAAAATTTGGTATGCTGATGCAGCATTAGGTTGGAAGATAGCGGCAGTTCAAAATAATTCCAATATTTCGAGGAGAATTATATTGTTATTCTAGTCAGTTTTGCTAGGATAACGGATATCGGACCATATCACTGCAGAGATTTATTTTTAGTTTAATAATGGACGGTTGAAATGTGCCTAAACATCAATAATACCTACTAAACCGGAAAATTTAGATGTGAAAAAATTGTCAAGGTCGACTGTGGCGGAATTTCCGAATCTCGCAAATTTCATTGGTACCTACCTAATAACCTAATAAGTTGAATGACAGAGCCGTTATTTAAGGGAAGATATTCACTAAATGCATCGCCAACGTCAAACTCGACGAAAAAATTCCTCCTCGTCCCTTCTCGACAAATTTCCTTTTAATCTTAGCATACAAATAATAACTGTTGCACACGCTGCTGGCCGTCCAATTTTCCCATTATCCCGATAACTGCCTGCCACCTGGGAAATTGAGAATGTCGAAGCTTTATTTTTCGTTTTTGAAAGGCCGGCCACCGGCTCGGATTTACATGAAGATCGCATTTGCTGACCCCTTTCTTTCCCAACTATCAAAAAAGGCTCACCTCTTTCTCCTTCCCTTTCAATCGCACCCTCCTCGATGCGGCACGTAAAAATTGGCGGCTTTATGCAAATCGAATAGAACTGGTCTAGCCGGGCGATTTTTCAACAAACTAGAAAAGGGTTGCGAAAACGAGGTGGCCGCTCACCCTCTTCCAAAGATTATTGTGATGATTAATTTCGCGCCCGAAAACCCACGTGTGGAGGCTGCGTAGACTGACAGAAGGTGAATACCTAATGCGAACGTTACAGGGTTCAGTATCACTAAAGCTTATACATGAAATCATCTCGCTTAAACATACCCACCATTTTGTATCATTACAGTTTCAAAATTTGGAGAGAATCGAAACTTTCCCAATTACTAAGAGAAATGTTAATATTGCAAAGGAATGTACTGGATAATATATAATATGGAAGCACGTAACAAAACCAAACCAAAATTGTTTTCGTCAATCAATTAATCAGATGATGGGAATTAATGCGGTGAATAAATAATTTGAGTCGATATGCCTTGCAATCGAAATTTGGAAGTATTAATTGAATCAATTCAAAATCGCTTTCTGCTTGGAAGCGTTGTTGCAACGTTCCAAGAACGAAAACGCTTATTGTGTATGTATAATGCGAGGTAATAATATATCTGCAATAAAACGTCGCATAAATAAAACAAATAACTTGTATAACAAAATTGATTTTAATTCCATTATACACGCCCATCATAGATTTCAATGAATGTAAACTGTTAATGGTAAGTTTTGTCTGTTTAATGTGTTGGACTGACACCGAGAAGGAATTTATAGAAATTGGTCATGCGTGCATGATCAATTGATCAGCTGCATATGTACAAGCTATCGCGATGGGGAAAGAATTGCAAACATTTTTAGTGCATTATGTAACCGTTTGTTTTAATAATATACAAAAATAATTTTCAGATACGTAATCGATGGTAAAGTAATGTTGTAGAGTTGTGAACATTGATCGCGGATAATTTTCGGCTCATTGTCGCAATGCATGTATGCATGTATGCTACGTTCGATTTGTGGATAAAACATTTGTTGTTGAAATGACATGATACGCGTTTATGAAATAACCCAGGACTTATTTCATCCTTATTAACTTAATATTCAAATTCCTAGTTATGTAGATCGCGAATCGGTAAATGAATATTTGCAATACTCGAAATAAGTAAGGTACAGTAATTGTTAGTTCGCATGACGTGTGCCAAGCAAGCAGTGAGTCATTACTGTTCTTAACAATATACGTACATAAAGGCCACAACAATGTCTCTGAATACATCAGATAGAAGCGTCTGCTCCATGTCGGATTATCGGGGCAGCATCGCTCTGTATAAATCAATGTCCGCAATTTTTTGATAGCTCTCGGATTTTGATAAGTTCTTAGATTAGAGGGACTGGAGATGGCAGCTCGTTATTTATATGGGAGCATAAAGTTGCTCCATTAAAGCGAATCTCTTAATGGCTACCGTTGATGGATACTTATACTCTCTCTCTCTCTCTCTCTCTCTCTCTCTCTGTCTCTCTCTCGGTCGTCTTGGCTCATTGCCCCCCTCCTCTCACTTCTAGGTTCCTGTTGACTTGGTTTTATAAAATTTCATTCGATGTCATGCGTGAATATTGATGTATTGCTAAGTCGATTAAAATCGATGTAGCCGCTGTAGATCAGTACGTTTTGATAACGTTTCAAACTACGAGACCCGCTATCGAATGCATGAAAATACTTATGTGAATAATTTATATGTCGAAGTATGCGGAAACGTAACCTTTATATCAAAAGTATTTCATATCATTATGTAAACCTTCACATCGATTCCATGAAGTGCGTCGATTTGAAAATTGTAGTTTAGCACTGTTCGATATGCAAGTAATGTAACCGGATTGAAACTCATTTGACAGTAATAATTAATTGTAAGACTTGTAACAAACTCACTGTCGCACAATATTTGGAAATGCAACGTGAAGGAAAAAGTAATGACCTATAATGCGAATAATATAATGTTAGGTCGATCTCCGATCGATTTGCGCCTACGCGGAAATCGTAGATTCCCTCATCGAGAAATGAAAAAACGAGCTATTTGGATTTCATCACACATCGCGAAGCAGGCAAGAAAAAAGTGGTACAAAAAAAATTGTATAAACTCCGCCCACGAGGAGAAAAAATTGGTTTCGTTAGCAACGAAGCGTTCCAGAATCCGAACCACATTCCGCACATTTCTGGAAACGTCGTCCGACCGTGCGAATGCTACTGGTTTTACATTTGATTAATCTTCCGCTATTAGATTATCTAACGACGCCGGCTCCCTAATTGGTAATATCGTATTCGACGATTTGGAGTAGGTACGTGTTTTAGGAGGTTTCCGGATGAATTATAGCCGCTGCGATACGTGATGAAACCCGAGAGGACGACGAGGTGCGAAGTCAATTCTCATCCCGATATATGTAAATGCCGACGTTTCGTTTCTAGAAATGAATCGCTGGATATGTGGGAATTTCGGCTGAGATTAATCACCTAATTACATTTATTTCGATAGAAGGAAATGCCGCGGAAAAAATGTGAAGAGGTGATTTTATAAATCGTAATTGCCCATGATTAATTTCGTTTACTGAGAAAGACTCCAATAACATAAAGACGAAGTGAAAATTGATTTAAGGTGATCTATAAGTGCGGAAAATTTATATCGTTTTCACTGGATACTAATTCTTTTACTGTTTGCAGTTGAATTGAAATGATACAAACATCCCAGGGCGGAGAACGCAGGCAGAAGTCCAAAATGTAGTGGATTTGGCATCCACCTGCAACTAGACTGAATCACCATCGACAACGACAAGTGAAAAGGAAAATCCATGACTGGAAAGTTAAGGGCACCATGTAAACGACGTGAAGATCTTCCACGAGATGGTGGAGAACCGTAATGGAACCTTGGAAATTCGGCCATGGTATGCAAATCGAAACTCTGTTCTAGGAGATCCCAGTAAGTTATATTATTTCACACTTACATCTCTATCTATCTCTCTATCTATCTAGATCGATGTATCTAACTAGATCTATTTATCTATTTAGATATATCTCTCTATCTAGACATATCTATCTAGATCTAGAAGTATTTACCCTATATGTACGTACGTATGTAACTTTATTAATCTTTTTTAATCTTTATCTTAACTTTATTACTATCTAGATCTATTTATCTATATCTCTCTGTCTAGACATATCTATCTAGATTTAGAAGTATTTACCCAATATGAACGTACGTAACTGTATTAATGTATATATATATATATATATACATATATGTATATAATATATATAAGAGAAAATTCACGACTTACCCGTCTAATCCCGTTAAGAAACGGTAACGTGTTTCTGCTTATTAGCTTCGTCAGGGTGGTACAACCAAGTTTTGAACGACAACGATGTTTGACACTTGGAAAAAAAAATTATACAAATCAAAAAGAACGCGAACAGGAGGCAGCAACTTAAAGTTGAATTCTTTTACCGACCAAAGAGTCGTGAGAGTTGGCTTTAGCTGGCCTCCGCGTCACAAACGGTTTGTTGCTCTCGAATGGAGAGTGTTTCCTATGTTAGGCGCAAATGTGCTTTGCTGCCTCCTTATATATAGATATATCTAAATATATATCTATCTAACTAGATCTAACTATCTATCCATCTAAATAGCCCTATCTATCTATCTAACTAGACCTATCTGTCTATCTAAGTAGATCCATCTATATAACTAGATCTATCTATCTGACTAGATCTAACTAGATCTATCTATCAAACTAGACCTATGTATCTAACTAGATCTATCTCTATAACTAGATCTACCTATCTATCTACCTATCCTCGGAGCCGCCTTGTCAGCCTTTGTCACTCCCCCCGGATTCGTTTCATCAACTTGGTCACAGGGGAAGCCAGCTTATTTGTATGGTGTTATGTGGACTGTCGCTCGCAGATCCCCCTACACCCTAAGGTTCGAGTTCACCTCTGAACGACAGCCAGGCGTCTTTTGCTCTTCTTCTTAATCCGTTGTTCCTCTTCTCCTCCGAGGTTAGGCCCTGTCATGTGCATCTTTGGTCTTTGAAATGCCGTTATGTAATCATTGATTTTATTCCATGACAGGGGAAGCATCTTCTTCTAGCATCAGTTCTACCATGGTGTCCTTGGTGTATTCCGAGTCCAATTCGTCCTCTAGTCGTCGTCTGCTCCTAAACCATCTGTTGCATTCAAAAACGGTGTGCTCTGCGTCGTCTTCCTCCCCACAGTAAGTGCAAGATGGAGTATCGGATCGATGGAACTTATACAGGTCATCTACCTATCTAATTAGATCTATCTATCTATCTAACTCGACCTATGTATCTATCTAATTAGACCTATCTATCTAACTAGATCTATCTATCTATCTATCTATCTATCTATCTATCTATCTATCTATCTATCTATCTATCTATCTATCTATCTATCTATCTACATATCTATCTATCTATCTATCTAAGTAGATCTATCTATCGATCTAACCAGATCTATCTATCTATTTATCTATCTATCTAACTAGACCCATCTATCTATCTATCTAGACCTTTCTTTCTAACTAGACCTATTATCTATCTATCTAACTAGATCTATCTATATAACTAGATCTATTTCTGTCTATCTACCTAGACGTATCTATCTAAGTAGACCTGTGTATATAACCAGATCGATGTATTTATCTAACCAGACCTATGTATATAAATAGATGTATCTATCTACCTAACTAAATGTATCTATCTATCTAACAAGATGTATCTGCTTATCTAACTAGATTTAAATATATATCTATCTAAGTAGATCTAACTATCTATCCATCTAAATAGCCCTATCTATCTAATTAGACCTATCTATCTATATATCTAACTAGACCTATCTGTCTATCTAAGTAGATCTATCTATCTAACTAGATCTATCTATCTGACTAGATCTATCTATCCATCACTCTAACTAGTTGTATCTATATATCTAACTAGACCTATCTATCTAACTAGATCTATCCTACCTATCAAAGTAGACCTATCTATCTAAGTAGACCTATCTATCTATCTAATTAGACCTATATATCTATCTAACTAGACCTATGTATCGATCTAATTATCTATCTATCTTACTAGATCTATCTATCGATCTAACTAGATTCTATCGACCTAAACGGATCTATCTATCTAAGTAGGTCTATCTGTCTATCTATCTATCTAGTTTTTTTCTATCTTCTTTAGTTTCTTTCTTTCTTCATTAGTTTCTTTCTTCATTAGTTTCTTACTTTCTTCATTAGTTTCTTTCTTCCTTCTTTAGTTAGTTTCTTTCTTTCTCCACTAGTTTCATTCTTTCTTCTTTAATTTCTCTCTTCATTAGTCTCTTTCTTTCTTCATTAGTTTATTTCTTCCTTCATTAGTTTATTTCTTCCTTCATTAGTTCCTTTCTTCCTTCATTAGTTCCTTTCTTCGTTAGTTTCTTTCTTCATTAGTTTCTTTCATTCTTCATTAGCTTCTTTCTTTCCTTTTTTGCTTTCTTCCTGTCTTCTTTAGTTTCTTTCTTCTTTAGTTTCTTTCTTTCTTCATTAGTTTCTTTCTTCCTTCATTAGTTTCTTTCTTCATTAGTTTCTTTCCTTCTTCTTTAGTTTCTTTCTTTCTTCATTAGTTGCTTTCTCTCTTCATTAGTTTCTTTCTTTCTTCATTAGTTTCTTTCTTTCTTCTTTAGTTTCTTTCTTTCTTCATTAGTTTGTTACTTTCTTCATTAGTTTCTTTCTTTCTTCATTAGTTTCTTTCTTCATTAGTTTCTTTCTTCTTTAGTTTCTTTCTTTCTTCTTTAGTTTCTTTCTTTCTTCATTAGTTTCTTTCTTTCTTCATTAGTTTCTTTCTTTCTTCATTAGTTTCTTTCTTTCTTCATTAGTTTCTTTCTTCTTTAGTTTCTTTCTTTCTTCATTAGTTTCTTTCTTTCTTCATTAGTTTCTTTCTTCTTTAGTTTCTTTCTTTCTTCATTAGTTTCTTTCTTTCTTCATTAGTTTCTTTCTTTCTTCTTTAGTTTCTTTCTTTCTTCATTAGTTTCTTTCTTTCTTCATTAGTTTCTTTCTTTTTTCTTTAGTTTCTTTCTTTCTTCTTTAGTTTCTTTCTTTCTTCATTAGTTTCTTTCTTTCTTCATTAGTTTCTTTCTTTCTTCATTAGTTTCTTTCTTTCTTCATGAGTTTCTTTCTTTCTTCTTTAGTTTCTTTCTTTCTTCTTTAGTTTCTTTCTTTCTTCATTAGTTTCTTTCTTTCTTCATTAGTTAGTTTCTTTCTTTCTTCATTAGTTTCTTTCTTTCTTCTTTAGTTTCTTTCTTTCTTCATTAGTTTCTTTCTTTCTTCATTAGTTTCTTTCTTTTTTAGTTTCTTTCTTTCTTCTTTAGTTTCTTTCTTTCTTCATTAGTTTCTTTCTTTCTTCATTAGTTTCTTTCTTTCTTCATTAGTTTCTTTCTTTCTTCATTAGTTTCTTTCTTTCTTCATTAGTTTCTTTCTTTCTTCATTAGTTTCTTTCTTTCTTCTTTAGTTTCTTTCTTTCTTCATTAGTTTCTTTCTTTCTTCATTAGTTTCTTTCTTTCTTCATTAGTTAGTTTCTTTCTTTCTTCATTAGTTTCTTTCTTTCTTCTTTAGTTTCTTTCTTTCTTCATTAGTTTCTTTCTTTCTTCTTTAGTTTCTTTCTTCTTTAGTTTCTTTCTTTCTTCATTAGTTTCTTTCTTTCTTCATTAGTTTCTTTCTTTCTTCATTAGTTTCTTTCTTTCTTCATTAGTTTCTTTCTTTCTTCATTAGTTTCTTTCTTTCTTCATTAGTTTCTTTCTTTCTTCTTTAGTTTCTTTCTTTCTTCATTAGTTTCTTTCTTCATTAGTTTCTTTCTTAATTAGTTTCTTTCTTTCTTCATTAGTTTCTTTCTTTCTTCATTAGTATCTTTCTTTCTTCATTAGTTTCTTTCTTTCTTCTTTAGTTTCTTTCTTTCTTCATTAGTATCTTTCTTTCTTCATTAGTTTCTTTCTTTCTTCTTTAGTTTCTTTCTTCTTTAGTTTCTTTCTTTCTTCATTAGTTTCTTTCTTTCTTCATTAGTTTCTTTCTTTCTTCATTAGTTTCTTTCTTTCTTCATTAGTTTCTTTCTTTAGTTTCTTTCTTTCTTCATTAGTTTCTTTCTTTCTTCATTAGTTTCTTTCTTTCTTCATTAGTTAGTTTCTTTCTTTCTTCATTAGTTTCTTTCTTTCTTCTTTAGTTTCTTTCTTTCTTCTTTAGTTTCTTTCTTTCTTCATTAGTTTCTTTCTTTCTTCTTTAGTTTCTTTCTTTCTTCATTAGTTTCTTTCTTTCTTCATTAGTTTCTTTCGTTCTTCATTAGTTTCTTTCTTTCTTCATTAGTTTCTTTCTTTCTTCATTAGTTTCTTTCTTTCTTCATTAGTTTCTTTCTTTCTTCATTAGTTTCTTTCTTTCTTCATTAGTTTCTTTCTTTCTTCATTAGTTTCTTTCTTTCTTCATTAGTTTCTTTCTTTCTTCATTAGTTTCTTTCTTTCTTCTTTAGTTTCTTTCTTTCTTCTTTAGTTTCTTTCTTTCTTCATTAGTTTCTTTCTTTCTTCTTTAGTTTCTTTCTTTCTTCATTAGTTTCTTTCTTTCTTCATTAGTTTCTTTCTTTCTTCATTAGTTTCTTTCTTTCTTCATTAGTTTCTTTCTTTCTTCATTAGTTTCTTTCTTTCTTCATTAGTTTCTTTCTTTCTTCATTAGTTTCTTTCTTTCTTCATTAGTTTCTTTCTTTCTTCATTAGTTTCTTTCTTTCTTCATTAGTTTCTTTCTTTCTTCATTAGTTTCTTTCTTTCTTCATTAGTTTCTTTCTTTCTTCTTTAGTTTCTTTCTTTCTTCTTTAGTTTCTTTCTTTCTTCATTAGTTTCTTTCTTTCTTCATTAGTTTCTTTCTTTCTTCATTAGTTTCTTTCTTTCTTCTTTAGTTTCTTTCTTTCTTCATTAGTTTCTTTCTTTCTTCATTAGTTTCTTTCTTTCTTCATTAGTTTCTTTCTTTCTTCATTAGTTTCTTTCTTCCTTCATTAGTTTCTTTCTTTCTTCTTTAGTTTCTTTCTTTCTTCATTAGTTAGTTTCTTTCTTTCTTCATTAGTTTCTTTCTTTCTTCTTTAGTTTCTTTCTTTATTCATTAGTTTCTTTCTTTCTTCATTATTTTCTTTCTTCTTTAGTTTCTTTCTTTCTTCTTTAGTTTCTTTCTTTCTTCATTAGTTTCTTTCTTTCTTCATTAGTTTCTTTCTTTCTTCTTTAGTTTCTTTCTTTCTTCTTTAGTTTCTTTCTTTCTTCTTTAGTTTCTTTCTTTCTTCATTAGTTTCTTTCTTTCTTCATTAGTTTCTTTCTTTCTTCTTTAGTTTCTTTCTTTCTTCATTAGTTTCTTTCTTTCTTCTTTAGTTTCTTTCTTTCTTCATTAGTTTCTTTCTTTCTTCTTTAGTTTCTTTCTTTCTTCATTAGTTAGTTTCTTTCTTTCTTCATTAGTTTCTTTCTTTCTTCTTTAGTTTCTTTCTTTCTTCATTAGTTTCTTTCTTTCTTCATTATTTTCTTTCTTCTTTAGTTTCTTTCTTTCTTCTTTAGTTTCTTTCTTTCTTCATTAGTTTCTTTCTTCATTAGTTTCTTTCTTTCTTCTTTAGTTTCTTTCTTTCTTCTTTAGTTTCTTTCTTCTTTAGTTTCTTTCTTTCTTCTTTAGTTTCTTTCTTTCTTCATTAGTTTCTTTCTTTCTTCATTAGTTTCTTTCTTTCTTCTTTAGTTTCTTTCTTTCTTCATTAGTTTCTTTCTTTCTATCATTCTTTCTATCTGTGTTTTTATCTATCTTTCATTCTATATTTCTTTCTGTCTATCTCTCTTTCTATCTTTCTTTCTAACTATGATTCTTTCTATCTTTCTTTATCATTCTTTCTATCTGTGTTTCAATCTTTCTTTCTGTCTCTCTTTCTATCATACGCTATATCTGTGTTTCTGTCTATCTTTCTTTCTATCTTCATGTCTATCTCTCTTTCAATCTTTCTTTCTTTCTACCTCTCTTTCTATCATTCTTTCTATCTCTCTATCTCTCTCTTTCTTTCTATCATTCTTTCTATCTCTCTTTCTATCTTTCTTTTTACCATTCTTACTACTTTCTATCATTCTTTCTATCTGTCTTTCTATCTTTCTTTCTGTCTCTCTTTCTATCATTCTTTCTATCTCTCTATCTTCCTTTCTATTATTCTTTCTGTCTTTCTTTCAATCTTTATTTCTATCATTCTTTCCATCTTTATTTCTATCATTCTTTCCATATGTCTTTCTATCATTCTTTCTATCTCTCTTTCTATCTATCTCTCTTTCTATCCCTCTTTCTATCTTTCTTTCTATCACTCTGTCTATCATTCTTTCTATCTGTCTTTCAATCTTTCTTTCTGTCTCTCTTTCTATCATTCTTTCTATCTCTCTTTCTTTCTATCTGTCTTTCTATCATTCTTTCTGTCTCTCTTTCTATCATTCTTCATATCTGTGTTTCTATCTATCTTTCTTTCTATATTTCTTTCTATCTTTCTGTCTATCTCTCTTTCTTTTTATCTTTCTTTCTATGATTCTTTCTATCTCTTTCTTTCTATCATTCTTTCTATCTCTCTTTCTGTCTTTCTTTCTATCTTTCTTTCTTTCTATCTCTCTTTCTATCTATCTTTCTTTCTATATTTCTTTCTATCTTTCTATATATCTCTTACATCTGTGTGTGAGTGTGTGTGTGTGTGTGTGTGTGTGTGCCGTGTGCCCGCGCGCGCGTAATATGTGTTGTTAAAAACATTGTATTCTTCTTTTTATTTACAGAAACCGCACTAAGCAATTTCATCGATGGATCATGTTAAACATGTAAAACGGACGGACAGAAGGATCGTAGGAAACACTCGCAGATGAATTGTGTAATGATTCAGAACTATGACCTATTTGGATTGTTTAAATATATTTGTGATACTTCCTCCCTGTAAATGGTGTTATTGCTATTATTGTTGGTATATTATTTGCATATATTGCATTTTATTACTCATCGCGTTATTTTTGTTATTAATATTGCCTTTGTTTCTCTGATTTTAATATCTGTTATTTTTATATTTATATTGATACTATTACTGCTGTTATTATTGTACTGTTATCATTATAAGTATATTGTAATGTTTGAATATGTACATATCATTCTATGTGTAAGAAAGAATTCATCTGGTTTTCAATAAATTGAATATCTCGTCATCGAACGTTTATTTATTAAAGATGGGATCAAATGTTCTCTCCAGAAAATCATCTTTTCTGGCTAGAAAATCGACATGTTTCTAGCAAAAACTCGTCAGATTTTCTGACCAGAAACAAAGACAAATTTTCTATTCCTGTGAGGGGATAATTAGAATTTCATTATTTTGTTCATTGCAAACCTGTTTTACCACTTCTATATACTTAACCTAAATTTTAAAATCTAACAAACTCTATCAAACTGTCGACCTGGTCAGTTTGATCTAAATCTAAGTGTGTACTGTGTAGCTATTGGAAGCAGCGTTGTTAAAATCAATTTTAAGGACTGATTTGATGAACTGAACTAAGTATCATTGATTTTATATTTAGTTGAATTCGATTTAGATTCAAATTAACATATCGTGTATTAAAGGTTTCACGTCTATTGGCCATTGAAATCACCTGCGTGTAAAGACGATTTTCAGTGAAAAATCATTTAAAAAAGAATGGAAGACGTGTATGTTTTTAAAAGAATTTTGAAATAATGACTTAAACTCATTATGTGGGTAAAATCGTAAGTGGAGGAGTTAATGCTAAAATTTTTTTAAGAAAGGCTAGATAGGTTTCGCACTTAATCTCTCATCGGAATCTCCATTGAAAATCAGGTAAGTTCGTTTGTTTGCGAGATTTACGTATACTAAAATAAGAAAATGGGACTGAAATGGTGGCACACGTGTTTGAAAATTTTCACCCCATCGATATAACACCCTCTGGAGCGTCCACTCAACATAGGTAGTCCCTATATCTGGACCGACCAATGTCTTTATGGTCATTGTGTGCATGCACACGCACGCACACATCACAGTGGCGGGAGCTGAGATATTCTATTCCAGTTCTCTGCCGCAACGCAGCTGAGAGATCTTCGTAGTCTTCGTGCACTCGCGAGGTAACCGCGCACAGGATGCCTTCAGATCAAGTGACCGACCGACCGACGACACGACGTCAATAATTGTTTTCGGTACGTACGTCTCAGAAAAGCTCCACAATTCCTTTTTCGCGGGAAGCTCGGATCTTCTGAGCCAAGTGTGATGTGACAGGTTTTGTGAACTTTCACGGGGTTGTCGTCGATGAAGAGATTCGTGCGAGATTTTTAGGGCGGTAAGCGAGGCTTCTCAAATCCATTGTATTGATGCGTCTTTTATAATTTATATTATATTTTATTTAAATGGCCCACTAAATTGAAGACAATAATAACAACAGACAATAACGAAGGAATTAATTTTGTCCGATTAACGCTAAAGTGAGATGTCGATTATTATTCTTATAAAGAGTGCATGTAAATTTCTTCACAGATGTTTAGGGCATTAAATTATTAAGTCTTCCTAATTTGCTATGTACTTAGTACCTACTTTTATTTGGTTCCTTTATTCATTACAAATGCATACCTAAACGCATACTGGGATTTTGAGAAAGTTCGATAATTACATATTTCCGTATTTGATTTAATATTTTAAACGAGACTCGTTCATTAACACTTCGCTACAACCGTGAAAAAATAATTATCTTAGGTATGTATTTCTAAACAAATTAAAATTTCAATTTGAAATTAGATCGTCCAATATAACACGTGCGGTTTGAGATAGATTTTATACCTTGTGACGTATCGAGTAACTTAGGTAAATTTACTATTTTCTGAATTGACGTAGTATTTGACTTGGAGTTTTAGATATTTCAAGTCTCACAATTTGCCCCAAACCTGATACATTTTTCTGATCTTCGATTATATAAAACTTTTCCATAAGTTTACCTCGGTTCGCCTCAATTCTTATAACTTTTTCCGTAATTTCTGTCTACAATCTGTCGCACTTTAGACCGTTCCGCTGGATTCCCAGAGATCAACCATTAAATCAATCCGCCGTCAAAAGAAATCGCATAGGAAACGCGAACTTTCATATTTTTCCAACTATACATATAGATATATAAGTAGGTAGGTATATAAAAGCGATTATGAGAATAGATTCTGGTGCGGGGCGCAAAAAATCCGCGCGCATTAATCCAGTTTCTCGGCTATAAATATGCATCCTGCGAGAGGAATATAAACGCGCGTTCAGATTTTTTTCCGGCGACATAAACGTCAATTGATGCCGGGAACGTCATAAAGTCGTGATAAAGGATCGGACGGAGGCTGCGGACGAATAGGAATTCTTTGATATCTGGCGATGAAAGCGGGAATTTACAATTAACGTACGAATTTTAGAAATGTGCATGTGACTAAATTCGGGATATCTCGATAAATCATCTCAATATCTGAAAATTTTTATTAAGCTACGATCTACGAGCTTAACTACGAACTAAGCTAAACGATCTTAATTTATTACGTTACTAATTATTTTGTTGAAAGTATTTTAGTAATTTTTTTTATTGCATTGTACAAGGTAGCATATTCTCCAAGGCAAATTTTACTATTTTAAGAAACAGTGTATGGTTAAACATATTTTTTACACTGAGATGTTTATTTCGGTAATTATCCTAATATACTGGGAAAATATTATCAAATAATGGGAGGTGTCGAGTTCGACCACCAATTCAGGTAGCCTGAACTAAGGATGTCGAAGTCGACCACCACTTTCTGTTTAGAGGATTATGGTATTATATATTTAGCAATACATTGTATTATTTTCAGTTATTTTGCACAGATTCATTTTACAACTTTTACATATGACTATTATAGTTGGTATTAAACAGAAACTTATATACTTAATATGTATTTTCCATCATTGTGCGGATAATGATACATTTTAAAATAATTAGGTAAGAATATTATTAATATAAAAAAATATTAAACAAAATAAAACTAGGCAATAGACACTAGACTAGATTATTTTCAGTCATTTACAAATACAAGAATATTATAAATACAAAACAGATAACGTAAACATACACAAAATTAAACGAGATACTTGAAACTAACCTCCTTAACAAATAAATATTGAGATATTGTTTTTGACTAATATTCTGTAATTTTTTGTTTAATTAAATGTTTTTTCTTGAATGTTACTTCTTTGTTGTTTCAAAGAATAATTAGCGCTTCGAATTTTTATGTAGGTCTCCGTTGGTACATCTAATAATACATGACCAATTCTTGAATTATGGTTTCGAAATTCGGAAACTAGGCCAAGACGTAAAATTTTTTTAAACCAATTTTGTGTTAAATAGAATCTATACCCTACAATTTTAGTCTGAATTCACACTTCGGCGCAAGCAAAATGTATTGATAATTCAAAATCAATAGCGATTTCAGCGGGATTAAATATCAAATTATTCTCTGTAATTTTTCTTGTATTATTTATTTATACCTATTTTCCAAAAAAAAATAAACTTATAGTTTAAAACCCTTTAAACCGCTTGACCCACAAGTCAGCATCCATCTTTAGGGTAATCAAACTAATAAGGTCCCATAGTGTAGTTTTATAATTGTCAAGAATTAATTATCTTTCGATGCACTAACATTTTTCGAAATAGTTTGTAAATCATTGTGGAACATAAAGAAAACATAATCTCACGTTGGCAACAAGTTGAAGAGCTATATTAAACAAGTTAGATACAAATTTTGACAAAATACGTTCACTAATTTTTCCTTAAATTTCTTTATGGAAATTCTTGTGTTAGCAAATATGTTGAATAAAAATTGTTGCGATCATTAGTTTGACTGGAAGGAAGAAGAATTTGGAAAAAGGCATTAACTGTTAAAATTAGTTTCAATATACATATTAACGCTTGGAAGCTCGTGGTTATTACCCCTATAAAATCATTACCAGAGTTGGCGATTTTTTAAGCACGTTTTCCATCATCATCCAATTAGATAGAGTACTTACAGACGTCACCAACAGTTGTCTTCTGACATTTAAGTACCAAGAATAAAGCGCATAATATAAATCGTTTGCTCTGAATTATAATAAGCATAGAGTATTTTTAAAACTATACGTCGGTTGCAGGGAGGCAAAAACGAAAAGTGCTGTTCGGTTGCGTGAGAGGTACGATGAATTTTAATAATACGTCCAGGATTTAATTATAGCTTTATGTCGGTTTGCTTCTTTTTTTTTTTCGAAAGTGGCAGCGGTTATGTAATTGTTCGAGTTAGAAATATTGAAATGTTTCGTAACGCCCACGTTTCAATCTGAACATGTTCCAACCCTCCATTTTTACTACTAATTCTCATACTGTTCCAATGATAACAACGTCATTATTCAAATTCAATACAAGACACGACAACTTTTGGCTAATTTTTGACAAGCATTAGTATAGGAATATTAATGCATTAATAATGAACGTTGTATGTTTGTCAGTCTACCTATATTACTTCAAAGAGATGAAGGGAATGGATCATCTAAGTACTTTTTGATTCTCTTTTACACTTCTTCTCTAGTGAAGTTTAATAGATTCTCCGAAAGTTGGCCGGTTTTCCAATAAAGTTTTGCAAAGGTACTAATCGCGACAATTTTTATTTTCCTGAAATTAGACCGAAGAGGAGTAGTCTCAGAATATTATTTCTAAATGATTTCACTAAGTAATTCCTCTTTCAAACTTTCAACCGAACGACATTTAATATTCCATCACATCCAACTGTCTTGAAACGACTTAACCTTGTTGGTCTAACCCTAATAAGGCCGTAAAAAAATATCCACAAGCGTTTTCGTTCTCATCATCGGATAGACGAGATTAATGTTCATTAAACCTAATTATCCGGAAAACGTAACATTCTTGAATATCCTGGGTGTTTTCCACTCGTATGAAATTCTACCGCCCGATTCAAGTTTAATACAAAAAAGAGGCAATTAAATTAATAACGCAACGTGCTCCGGAGATTTATACAAATTTAATGGATGGCGTTGAACCGGCCGGCGCACCGCCAGAGGCGTACAACAACAGAAAACCATTGGAAATTCAACAAATTTCAATATAATACGCTAGCACGCGATACAATAGGATTATTTCCGACATTATTTATATACTTTGTATCCAAAAATAACGCTCATTACAAGATAAGTTCATAAGTGTTAGTACCAATTTCCCTAATTTTCAATTCGTATCTGTCCCCTGGTTCATTTTTATTGGGCAGAATAGTCCCGCAGTAATTTTCTCTCTTCCTTCGACGTATGTACTACGTATCTTCGGATTAAAATAAACACTAAATCAGGCGTAGGTAGATAACGTCGTCGATTTTTTCCCCTTTCGCGACGTCCTGATAAATAACAGCTCTCCCGGTACCGCATTACATGCTTAACAACTATTTATTCTCGTTATTGCTGTCATTATAATAGTTATAACAAGCCGTGGAGAATCTTTGATTTGCTACATATACCGTTGAAAAAAATCTGTTTTATGTTGAGGATAAACTGGTTTTTGCATCGGACGTCGTCCATCTAATGCGTTTTCTAGTTTTTCCTCTTCTTTTTGTTTTTCAACGGTTAGGTTTATAAATTTTATGCGAAAGTTACGGTTTTCTCCACTGAAATCCGACTCCTTACGTACATATTTTCGAATTATTACAATAATACCGCCTGGCTCCTTAATAACGATGTATTTGGCAATACAATAACTTTGCACAAACACCATTAATCATTAATCAAGCACTCTATTAATTAGTGCAATCTTATTAGAGCAGGTGGGTATGAGTTTCCCGTAAATCAATCTTTTAGTGCGCCGTTAATTAATATGATATCGGATTCGAAGGAAAAAACTGCAAATTTCCATTTACGTGTAAGGCTGATCAATTTAATTGGATTCCCGTAAAAATCACGGCTACAGGTGTTCGAATGAACGCGAACGTGGAAGAGAGGAGGGATAATTTTAAATTGAAATGTGGACTATGCACGTGAACTTTTCAACTTCTTCAATTACGGTCAACTGACATTTTTTACACCAACCAATTGAATTTCTGTTCTTAATTAATAGTATTATTATTGTACAATTGCAACGCATCCCTGTAAAAATTATTATAAGAATTGTATGAGTATCTTATCACTTGTATTCAATGGATCATAGATGTTACCAATTTTGCAACAATAACAACAATATATATATTTCAGCAAAAATAACATAACTTTTATAATGTCATTTTTAATTTTATAACTTCCAAGACGTCAATAATTTTTCTAAATGCCTTCATCAAAAAGGAGCACTCCCAGATTCAATTAATCGTTTAGATATTTGTAATTAACGGTTTTAATATTACTCGACATTTTAGTTATTTACGTGGAAAAAATTCTTATAGACTGCGAAAGTTGACAGTAGTAATATATCTTCATAAATTACACTTTTATTGCCTCTTTCATTAAACGTATTTGATTTATGTAAATACGATTAACACTTGAAATAATACTTAATAGGTATTAAGTTTATGTACTCGTACTCCCGGTATCAATAACCTAATGTTAGTATAAGAAATTGTAATTTTAAGATTGGCTGGCAGTCTGGCAGTTTTTCGTTGATAATAAATTAGTTTTACAAATTATTAAATGTTTTTTACAGCTCTTCACTTTAACTGATTTGTCTGGTATGTATGCGAAATTAGGGGGAAATCATATCTTCTGAGACTTTCAAAGTAAATGGAAAACATCTGAAGGGTAGTAAAATGCCACTCGGGCAGGGAAAGATCTTTGCGTAGACACCGACAAAATTGAACTTGTCTAGATGTAATTTCGCCGCAAAATAATTTATTTATCTTGCGTATACTCTTTCAACGTCCCTTTCTACAATATCATAACCCCTTAAATAGTTTACTGCACCCTCTAATCATATAATTCACACCATTCGCCTTTCACATACAACAATATCTAATTATATTTATAGACGTCTCGTGTACGTATTTTAAAGAGAAAAATTTTATTTCATTTAAACGGACGAACGTGTGTGTTATCAGCAGCGTTCTGCGATAAGAGCGATAAGGCTCGCTCGGACCGGGCCGACTAATCCCCACAAAAAACTATGACTACGTCGAAAACAGTTGCCCATTGCCTCAACACAAGGCGAACCACACGGGCCGACCAAGTAATTTTCGGTCGCCGGAAAACGGCGACCGAAAAAAACTGGTGGCCGTCAGGGTTCGATCCGAGTACCTCTCGCATGAGAGTCCTCGTACCTCACCACTGAGCCAAAGGACACCAGCAACAAATCTTCCAATTTCGGTGAATTTAAACCTTTCGATGCCTCATACGTCACACGTTACCTGCGATCGTCGTACTTAAGTGTGACGGCGGATATTTGAATACGCGCACGCTTTCTCACTTTTCATTCGTTCTATTACGTTGATTCCTAATGTATTAATTACACAAATAATTTATTATTATTAATTAATAATGTTTAAATCAAAAGTGAAATACTGTCCAACTCTTACTAGTCACCATTAGCAACACACACTAATAAATGTACTACATAGCGACTTTGTGCCTTCTGACGTCAAATTTATTTAATTCTTTACTGTTTGTGCGCCTATTTAGATATAGTTCGATTAATCTCGGTTTAAATTCGATTCTATTTACTACTTTTAATTAATTACACCTTAATTGCGGGTTTAATACGATTATGCAGTTACCTTACTTTCTTTCCATAACAAAAGATAAAAGATTGACCGCTTCTCTTAACAATAAAGGACTCTTGGCAAAATTGACTTGAATATTTAGAAGCAAGTTGATTACACTGACTTTTACTGTTATTAAAATGAAATCGTTATATAACAATCGTAATGTTAAAACTATAACATTTTTCAATTGGCATATTATCGGAAAGTAAAATTTTTATATATACTACTTAAATACGACAAGGGTGTACTTCGGTCAATAATTTCAGTAGTTTTAATTTCTTTTTATTAAATTTAAATGAAGAAATTTATGTTATCCAGTTAGTTTATTCCTAATTGGAATTGGTTATGAATTTTATAAAATTATCAAACTATTTTCCAGATAGGTGAAAATGTCAATTTTCACCAGCTGAAAATTTACTGGCATGTGACACCACGAAGTCACGCGACTCTCGTTTGAGAGGAGATATCGTTTTGACGGGATGTTGCTTACGATAGAGGGATGCATTATTGAATTATGTACAGAGTTTCCTTTTGGATTCGAATCCAGAGATAGTTCAAAAAAAGTTTTCAATCGATCTCTTATTGTTGTTAGTCAAGAAAGAATTGTATGAATATCTTATTACTTGTATTCAATGGATCATAGTTTTTACCAATTTTGCAATAATAACAACAATGTACATGATGTCGACAGGAGGGAGCTTATGTCGTTAACCATATTTTCAGCAAAATAACAACTTTTATAATGTCATTTTTCATTTTTAAATTCTAGGACGTCAATAATTTTTCTAAATGCTTTCATCAAAAAAGGAGGACTCCTAGATTCTATATTTGTCATTAACCGTTCAATTAATATTACTCGACATTTTAGTTATTTGCGTGGAATAAATTCTTATTGACTGCGAAAGTTGACAGTAGTAATATATCTTCATAAATTACACTTTTATTGCCTGTTTCATTAAACGTATTTGATTTATGTAAATACATTTAACTTTTATCGATTAACACTTGAATTAGTACTTAATAGGTATTAAGTTTATGTTTGTGTACTCGTACTCCCGATATCAATAACCTATGTTGGTAAAATTTCGTCTCTGTTTTATTCTACATTTAATTTAATGCTTTGAAGTATATTTAATCGAGTTAGGAATATATTCTTAACCCGTTATCACCTGGACCGTTCCTGTAAATGGAAGCTGTTAATTAAATCAATTATTCGAATAAAAACCGACACGTTCGCGGCCATATAATCTTGCACTAAACACCAGTTTCTCCGAGGAATGGCAAAAAATCATTGGTAGGTGTTCTAATTAGCGATCAAGTTTATCTCGTTTAAAGGGAAATAAGTTGGAGACATTCCTAATTACCCATAATTAACACATAGATATATTTAAACCGGCACGGCTTCAATATAATTAACACGAAAACGTTTTGATGGGGAAAATGGAATGGAATTTGTGACAGAAATCAATTTAAAGCAGCGTAACGGTGAAAGACTGCAGTCGTTAATTTTCTAATATCCACGATATTAAGTAATAAATGTTAATTAGGGGAATCCTGATCCGAGGTGACATCGCTGACCAATCGTTGCATTGCAGCTCTCACAGAGTCGTATTAAGTCTTAATACCTTCGGTCGTTGGGTGCTATCGGTACCAATAAACTCCATAAATATTGTTATTTCTATAGATGGTTATGTGAAATGGCAAAATTGTGCACGACTCGTTCTTATGCATGAGGATTTTACATATATAGCCGATGCAGATGCATAAATTGGCAATCTCCACATATATAGACCTGATATACATCGTTATTGCATGTATATCAGACTTAAATTGTTATTAGGGTTTAATACGAGCATTTTTAAATTTTATTTGAGTTTCTCTTGCAAGTCGATCGTAGATTTGTTAGACGTATCCAACGTCTATACAAGAGGCTGACGGTGCACATTTCTCGGTACTTTATAATAATTTGACAGATTTATGTATTTGCGTACACGTTAGACTAACTCACAAATAAATTCAATTAATTGAGAATGAGAAGGGGAAAATATTTTATCCAATTAACGCAAATTAGCAATTCTATTACACTTAATTTAACGTGCTGGAATTATTGTACCGTGTGACTTGTTGTGTTCTTCGAATGTTAAAATCGGTTATGTATAGGTACGTCTCAAACGTAACAACATCAATTGTTTACAGCTTTTATACAAAATATAGTAAACATATGTGATAAATCACTGTGATTCCAAAAAATTTCGTAACGCCGTATATAGCAACAAATGTATTTGTAAATTTTACTTAGAAACTCACATTCGATATATATTTATGTTACTTTTAACGGTTTTTGAAGAATATCTTAAAGAACAAAATTTTCAGAAACATTAATGTTTTTCCCCCAGTTTCACAATCAGCTATTTTGAAAGCTAATACACATCTACTTATGTCTTACTTTGTATGCTTTCTGAAAGTGACAAGTTAGAGGATTATGACTGAATTATGAGTACTCTATAATTGTTGCTGCGAAGGAAATTGTTTTACTAGTATTTCCCTACTTTGAAAATTTATGTCATCTGTCGAATCAAATATCAGAATGTGTCATGGTTTTACAGGTAGATAATTTACTTAGTAGAATAATAGGCAACTAATAAATCGAAGTAAGTTATTGGAGTACATTTTTCTGTGTTGTATGTATAATATTCAAAAATATGAAAATGAGTTGAAAGATTCACGACATACGAAATATATGCAGTTTGCATAAATGCTTTTCTTTAGTACGTGTTTTGATTCATATGTCATCACTCACAGATGCTTAAAGAATTCTAATAGAAACACGCCGAGGATCCAAATATCCAAAATAAGTAAGAAACGTGTCAATAGCGTACATGTATGGTATCTTTCTTAACATTTATCGCAGATTACTGTCAGTTGGTAAAATCGTGGTAAAAGTGGAAATTCATTACCCCGAATTCTGTTAAACCCACGTAAGTTTTAACGTAAATTTAATCATTTACATTTTGATCGTGAGGCATACCTAATGTTAATCGAAGGTGATCTATCGAAAGATTAGGTACTTACACGCAAAACGAGATCACTTCCATGAATATCCTGTAGGTGCACTCGAAGAGGGTGTCGCATTATAAATTAACGACAATGATACGACCGCCGCCATGCATTAATCCACCTTCATAGTGCACAATAGTGATCCATCAGTATGACCATTAGCAATCTATTTAAGTAAAGATGTATATGGACGTGTCCTTTGCTCCATAAAACAAATGGCGTGGTATCGTAGTGCCATTGTCGGTCGTCGGGCAATAACGACCTATCACGTGGTGTGTGCGTATAGGCAGAGGTTATATCTTATACAATGCCCAACTTGTGGTACGGTTAGGGCTCGGCCACATCCCACAAGCGATCGTCAGGAATCCGAAGAGAATGTCGGGAAGACACTTATGGCCTTGTAATTCACGGTAATGTCGTACAGCTTCATTACGTTCGATAGGAAGAATCGTTGTGTGCTTCTCTTCTTCTTATTCTTCTTCGTCGTCCTCTTTTCGCACGCGCCACAACGCGTCCCGAAGAACGAGAAGAAGAAGACCGAGAAAACTCCGACACGACCGTAAATGACTTTCGTGGTAGACCAGTAATGAACTGTAGGGTTTTCAATTGTCATGTGTCGTGGTTTTTTGCGACACATCGAATTATTCCGAGCTTAATCGCCAGGCCTTCATTATTTTAATGGTTATGTCGGTCGTAAAAGCACACGATGCTTTTTAGACGATGTTTTCCGATGTTTTGTCACGTTCCCGACTCGGCTCAGATAAACCATCGGGATCGGCTCTCCACGTGAACTTCGTAGGTATTCTATCTCGCTTACACTGACTATACCGGAAAATTACCCTTCACATACCACAGCTTTGTCATAACTGATTCTAGGATTGTAGCGCATGCGCATGTGAGAAAAGCTGGTTCGGTTTTTCTTCAACTGTTTGGAACTATAGGAAACATTCCAGATTTTTGTCATTTTGGCGCCAGTTATGAACCCTTCAGAATTATTCTAAAAAGTGAAACCAAACCTAACCTGATATCGCCATAGGTACAGAAACGTTATATCCAGTACCTACTACTTCTGTCTTTCTCTTCTCCTCTTTCCTTTTTCCACCAGCGCTGATTCTATCAGATTGGTACCGATTTTAAAGATCCCACGAGGTGTTATTAAGAATCGTTTACTTCGAACCGGAAGCGATAAATCGCACGTCTGTTAAGAGGCAAATTAACCGTATCCACAGTGAGACGGAGATAGAGAGAAAAAAAAACAGTCATGCTATTACTTAATTTCGATAAGCATCGCCGATATTTTTAATTTCCCGGACGCGTGACAAAATTCCTTCCCGTCCGGGAGGAACAGAAGAGACCTACCTCTTTATATATCTCTCTCTCTCTCTCTCTCTCTCTCTCTCTCTCTCTCTCTCTATCTGAGATCGTCTCGCATCAGGTGTGAATTTTATTGCGACGCTTAAATAAAACATTGTACGCGATGGCCGTCACTTTTAATAAGGCGATACCTTTTATCACTTTGATGAATCTTCGAAACGAGCGCACTCATTACAACGAGCATAAATGAAGCGGACGCTGATAAGATAGACCGATTTACGACGCGACTGTGCTGCTCTCCTCTGAGATAATCTAATTTAAGTTAAAGCAAGGAAATCCGCCGGGTTATTAATGGACAGCTGACTGATTTCGTGCATAATGAGGGATTCCTCGATCGTCCGACGTTGCAGAAAATACTGCATTCAACTCTGCTTATAATAATTATTGTACTCGACTAGATGTTGGAAAAATATGCAATCATAGAGACTAGCTGGTTCATAATATAATATGTAGTGTATAGTGTAGTGTAGTAGTGTATAGCGTAGACAAAAAATTATATAAAATTGTAATGATTTTTGGCAATTAATTTGCACCAAGTTGTCTTATTAAATGTTAGATTTTTCGCCATAGAATTTGATGGGGCTGTTAATTCCATCGTATGTCTCAATGATGAGGCACCAGAAGCGAAGAACCAAAGAAATCCCTTTTTTTAGTTTTAAATATGTAGTTAGGTTTTTCGGTATGAATTTCGGTAGTTCATATCTCTGAAAAGAAGCGTGACAATATTTTCAACTTAAATTTAGAAAATCCCATTTGGGGCGCTTTATGAAAATATTCCGCAGGCTTAACATTTCTTTTTGAGACCACAAATTAAACTTTCGAATTTCGCGATGAAACTTACACGGTGGGTCAATGGATGCTAGCTAAGGTGTAATTCCTCAACTCTAGCAGTTTTAGAAATAATGATATTTTTTTAAAAATCTTAATGATAAATTAGTTTTTTAATAATTTTAGTTTGCTACCAAAATTTGGAAAAACTTTCCTTTTTCATCAACTGGTAAATAAGGCATTCAAATATTAAAAGTATTTTAATCGCATCGATTTTTCCAATTTGAATTATTGGAATTTCTAGAACTTTTAACATCCTTCCAATAAAAAACGTATTTTTTAAATAATGTCTGTAGTAAGTTTTTCTGGAACATTAAAAATCACAACTATTTAAACTTCGTATGTGAACTTTATACCGGGATCTCCAAACAACGTTTTATTTAAGGAATAGAGAGGCAGGTTACTCTTGTCACGGTTATGTGAAATTTTCTTTAATTCCCCCCAAAAACTTTTTTACATTTTGAATACGTATCTTGTACTGAATATTTACGAGTAAAGAATATGAGAAACAGTCCCATGTTAACACGGCAGGTCGATGGAATTTTTTAGATAATAATGCAGGTTGTTTTAATATTTCATTGATTGTAATAATGTCTTAACGAGAAATCTTGTTCATTTCCTTTTATTGTGATTTTTACAGAATTACTGTCATAAACAAGACATCTGGTGTCAATCAACTAAAGTTTGCTGAGAAATTTAGAAATTTCCAGGATTGACAGCTTATTATTTGATACTCATTAAAAAAAATTGTTAACATACCCCCCGGATAAAGTGAAAATATTGAAACATTAAATCGATTTTAATATCCAAAACTCTTATTAGGAAGTATAAAAAAATGTCAATTATAATCGGTGGTCAATTATGTCACAGTCGAGGTCGACTGCATCATTGCATCAATTCTTACAAATCATTTAAAAAAGCTAACCAGTTAAGGACTTCAAAAGTCATCAAAAAATATCAAATGTTTTGATACCAAAATATCAATATAATCAAATTTTGAATATCAAGAGTCGTACAACCTGCTATTAATTACTTTTAAAAAGTAATACTAAAAGTCAATAATTTTCCGAGGTCATTTATAATAATGAATATAGTCGCAAAGTCTGAATCCAACAAAAAAAAGATATCTAAGGTTCTTCACCAATGTTCCATGTTCTTCTTGTTCCCTCAAAAGAGGTCATGGAATCAAAGTTGATTGAATAATTAAGAAATTGATGAGAATAAAATTTGTTAACGGTTCAATTGTTTCACGTCAATCAATAAAATTATAACAGTTTGGATTAGTTCGAGACTAACACTGGAAAATTTAGGTAGTGGATTATAAATTGGAAGCAAGTAGGTGGGGATTAAACAATATTAATATTTTGTAGAACTTTATTTCTTTACTGAGTTATAGAACTCTTGAGTTACCAAAATGAAGATTATATGAAACGGCGTGTGATATTATCCTACATCGTAACTCCACCGAGTGAGCCATTTCAAGATATGCATTAATCTCCACCTTCTACTTTTTCACAAATGAATCAACACTTCATCGAAAAATGTGCACGTAATTTCAATATCACCGACGAATTTTTAATATGATTTTTTTTTTCGACTCCCATCCTCTCCCATTCTTTCTCTCACTCTTTCTCTTTCGGTGTCAAACAAAAAACGCGATTGCTATCCAAATAGCGGTCGTGAAAACGACCATAGCATGCTCCACTTCATTATAATAGTGATTACGGATAACACCATTAGAGCAGATTGTTTTTTCATTAGCCTCTGTGAAGGTAGTTTTGATGTAAATCTCCAGTTAATGAGTTACATTCCAGGCTCGCGTGCTTTCAGTACCTATACGTATATGTACACGTGTATATAGGCTTTGTGTTCTCTCGTATGCTCGTGCCTAATTTTAATTAAATCTAGAGTATTCAAAATTGAGATTGATGTATGTTGCTTTTCTCTTTTTCTAGATAATTAATATCGTCTAGGGTTTAGGCTCGAGCCGTAAATAATAATAATACCTTATGAGCTAATCTGATTAGGTCTCCTTGGTTTTTTTTTTTTCATTCGTACTTCGAGCTACATAATAAGTGAGCCGATTGAATTTATGGAACGTTCTATCGTAAATAAGTCTCGCGCGACGCCATCTTAAATCTGTGCCTACTCTCTAAACCCTAATTCAGACATCATGACTCCTTCTCAGTATCACTCCGATCCGCGTTTTATCTCACCCAAATTAGTTATGTCTCCCACGAGCAATTGGATATTTGTGATATGTGGTGCCGGAGGACGGACGAGTAGGTAGAAGAAACAGAGAGAAAGAGAAACAGGCCGAGGGAAAGGAAACGAAAGAAACGAAGGGCTTTGTGCTAAATCGCTATTTCGTACTAAAATTAACAAATTCACAATTTCATACCTACTTAGTAGGCATTCTATTAAATTTGAGTATTTTAGGATAAATATGTGTGAAATAGACGACTAGATCGTGTTTAATAATGCAAACGAAATGAAACATTTCGAAAAAATCTAATTTCATTACTCCCATCAAGTGTTCCGCATACGTATTATAATTTGTAATTATTTTTTGCTATCGAGACGAAGGAACGTTTCGTCACTCTCGGTAACCGCCGAACACATTTATTTAAATATAGACTACTTAACAATGTATAATTTCTCTTTAATCAGATCGAGATAGTTCGAATGATAAACCGTCCTGCCACGGTAATATATTATTATTCCGCAATAATAATAACAATTATCCGGATAATATCTAGCTTAATGGAGTATTTTTATTTTTAAATGTGTAAACGCTGTAATAGCACGTCGAGAAAGAACTGCATGATATATAAGTATCTAATCCTCTCTCGGCTCCTTTTTTTTCTTTTTTTGATTGGCTCGGAATCGAATTTATTGTGAACAACAATGACTGACAGTGAATAAAGAGAAGGTATTAAACTTTCACGTTTAGAAACGAGGAACGATTACGGCGTCGCTTGCTCCTTTTTTCCGTTTGGATCATTTACAAATGTTGATTTATATCGTCGGGGGAGCGCGCAAGCGTGAAAATGACAATTAATGGGATTGACGGGTGAAAACAAGGGAATTTTAACATGGCGACTGTGGTCATAAAAGGAGGGGAGAGATTTATTCGTGTCAGATGAATGTACTCGCTAGGAAATACTTCCAACATCTGGAAAAATTCAAACACAGTAGTTCTTTTCAAAAATGAGCGCAAGCGCAGTGATAGACCGATAACTTTAGCAATGTACAATTTTAACAACTCGCTTAAGCAATAATTTTGAAAAACACCAACCTATGAACAAGCTGGATCTGAAAGTACCTCCACTTATGGTCCTATAATTTGTAGAAATGAACGAATTTTTAAAAGATACTTTCATTCAACAATGTCGCAATGATTTTTGACCAAGCTGTCATATTTATTTATTTTGTGGTTGTTAATCACAATCACAATTGTTCATCGACAAGAAGATATTTTCTGATTCGTTTTTTTCCTTCGTTACATTGCATGATTTCATTAATGTAATATATCTATCACCAAAATTATTTAATCTCATATTGTTGGAATTCATTTCCAAGAGATGATTGTTCTAAGGGAGAATTTTCTAATATGGGTGAAAGCAGGTGTTGGCAGTAACTATCTCCACATATCTAATATCTATTTTATAAATTGGGATTCGACAATTAATGAGTTCATCTAAATTAAACCTTTCGTACTAATTAGAATTCTTTTGCAATGAAGTACAATATTCATAATTGAAACAAACAATTATTGAGTATGGCATTATTTATGCACCAATCTATTATGAGAAAGATGATAATTGTCCTTATTTTTGTTGTCGCGTTATTGCTGGATTGTCTTTGTTACTCCCAAAACTGCGGCTTTGCCATTCAAACTTCTCCTTTTTCTCAAAAAGAAAAACAAAATAACTTTTTAACACTCTATCTCTTGCCTTGAAACAGAGTTTCAACAATCTTCAAAACGCACAGTTTATTTCAATTTGCCTCACTTTTTCTAGAATCCAAATTAGATTTCTTGGACGTTATGTTTTTCTCTGGAAAACGAATCTGATTTCAATCTTGACAAGGAACCAAGTTCGTTCAATCTCCTCCAGAAAGCAAAACCGAATGAAAGGTTTTCGTCTTTTCTGAAAAGAAGGTAGTTTCAACCATCTGAAACAAAATTTCAATCTTCCCCATAAATCACAGCGTCTGCCCCAAATTTTCTAGAGTTTAAAACAAATTTCAATCTTTGTTCTGTACAAAACAGAACCTGATTTCAATCTTTTCCAGAAATAAACTTCGTTTACTTTTCAAAACCTTATTACACACCTGGACTTATGATGAGAAGTTCTGTGGATCGTCGAACGTAAGTGCAATGGTATTAAAGGTAAATGTTGGGGTATTATAGTTAACATGTTGATCTATTCGCTGCGTCGATGCTGGTTTGGAAATTACCCGACCAATTACAGTTGTAGTAGAAGTTTCACTCCTGTTTTCAGGTCTTGCTGTTGGTGCTACTATAATTTTACACCTCACATTTTAATTACCATATTTAAACGCGGTTTCCTCTCTATCTCGTAATTATTGGCGGTATCGTGTGATTATGCAGACAGAATTTGATAGCGGATAAATTTACCATATTTTAGCGAAATTGATTGACTTTATACCCAGTAAAAAATTTGATCGGGATTAAAGACCGATTTCGATTCAACCTGGACGATTTAAGCAATAATTGTCGATTGTTGCACTGCACACGGAGGCAATTTGCCATTGCCGCCGCGGCCAATCGTAAATCTCGCTTTTAATTACTTCAGCTGTTATGTGGATCCGGAGAAGAACGGAGAAGCACGTGAAGATAACAGAACGCAACCTAGCGACGACGGTGATTATACGTACGCATTCTTCATTGTAATGGATTTGCCGCAGGCCGTAAAAATCGCCGACGTCGCGCTTTTATTACTTAAATCGACCGAGGAGACGGAGAAGAATACATTTTTGCCAAAAGCGAAATGTGCGGTCAGGATCTCTAACCTAAAGAAGAGTGCGAACGCATCGATTTCTCTGGAAGAACGGTGCATCTTTTGTGCATGATCGACATCAAGCTAAGATCAAAGAAGATAAGCTCTTTACTAGGAAACATTTAAAGGGGCTATTATTTATCGATCCTTACATTACTGGGTTGATAGGAGTGAATGTAGTAGGTGTTCTAAAAATTTTGATCTTTAAATTGATTCACGACGTAAGATTAATTTTTAGTTCTATTTTATTACGTTATTTAAATAAATTTTAAGAGAATATAAAAAAGCAATATGAAACTAAGGAATCACATAACTATAATTAATTTTAAATATATTTTGAGTTATAGCCAAATTTCATATTTTGCTCAATATAAAAAATATTTTCTAAATAATACACGTATAAAATTTTCACTTTTGTCGGCAATCTCCGGAGTGTTTCCTATACAGATTGATCTCACTTAAAGTTTTAAAATGTTCCTGTAGAATCAACGACCGTTTCCCCGAATAAAAACTACATACTACAATTTGTCACTTGGGCATTCCAAGGCGAGACATTAATCCTATTCGATCACTTCGATTTCGGACATATCAGACGCGGTAAAAACGTCCGGCAATTAGTCGCAGAGGACTCGTCGTCATTCCACATCCCGAAAAAGGACTCGTAGAATCGGAATTGTGTATGAAAAATGATTAAAGAGTCTCTCTCTGTCTCTCTCTCCTTTTATTTATTTATTAAGTACGATGACTCGATATGAGGAGACGAGGAGAGGAAGAACAAGTTCACGGTCTGAATTCATTAAAACCAGAACGGTTCAAGTTACACAAAATGGAGCAGTCTCTCCTCTCTACGATGATAGTCGTTGACATTATGTTCGGTCAGCCACAGAGCTGGGATAACGTTACAGAGGTGCGGATCGAGGACATGCGACACCTGAAATCGAGATCGCCTGTGTTTCGACACGATGGATCGTTTTTAATATGGACTTGGAATAGGGTCGCCTTCCACGAAAACGTCACTTTTCGTCCCTTTTCAAAGAGTAGTGTACTGAATTTTCAGCGGGGATGTTCCTTAAAGTACTGACCTAACGGAGTAAGCTGACTGGCCAGATCATTTCCAAACTAAATGACCATACAAGTGGTTATCAGATAGTTGATGGTTCAAAAGTTATTTCATATTTTGCCAGTAGGTACCAGTTACCATCAGTGAATACAAATATATCTACTACGTGTCATACAATCTTTTGATAGTTGAACATGACGATTTGTACCAAGGATATGTAATGAGGTGGTTTCCTGTTGCCTTCCTCATCGCTGTACTACAACCAATCAAGTCATGATGTGTCTTTTGCTTGTAGCTTTCTGATCACAGTCCTTCGATTTTATTAAAAGTTTTGCCTGTGGTCTCTGCCGATATCCTATCTCTATATATCTCTGATGAATCATACATTAAATATATTTCTTAAGATAATTCACAGTCGAATATACAGAAAGCTGGAGAGGAAAATGGGCGAAACGCTATTTGGATTCCGAAATGGTCTTGGAACTCGCCAAGCACTTTATGCATTCAACGTCCTACTGCAGAAGTGCTAAGATATACCTAAATCAGGATGTGTTTGTCTGTATTATTGACTATAACAAAGCATTTGACAGAGTAAAAGTTGTCGAAATATTAAAGGCGAAACAATTACATTCCCATAAGAATAATATCCAATGTTTCAAAGAGCACAAGAAGACCAGTAGAAAATACTACAACAGATAAATAAAATCTAACTTAAAAGAGGAGTTAGACGAGGTTGTCTGCAATCACCAATACTGTTTAATATTCACTCTGAAACAAGCTTAACAAATGGCAATATGTATATCCATGACACCATGATTGAGCGTGTATAAGTACAACTACTTAGGAACTATAGTCGATGACACTAACAACAACACAGAGGAAATCAGAACAAAAATTGGAAAGGCACGCACAGCATTTGTAAATATGAAATCTATACTAAGTAGTCACGATATAAACCTAAACTTTAGGATGTGGTTGGTAACATGCTATGTTCTCTTTTTGCTGCTTTATGGGGTTGAGGCATGGACCTTGAACAGGACCAACATCAAAGGCATTTGAGATGTGGGTATATAGAAGGATACTGAGTATCCCATAGGTTGATAAAGTTACAATTGTGGAAATCCTACGAAGAATGAGCAAGAAACGAGAAATTCTTATGACTATAGAACGCCGTAAGCTTGAATATCTAGCTAATGTGATGACAGATCCGAAATATGAACTATTATGGCTTGTCATGCAAGGGAAGATCCAGGGTAAGAGAGGTGTTGGAAGAAGACGCATTTAAGAGATTAGAACGCCCATAGATGATTGCCAAACTCAGAACTGGAGATGGCACCTCACGAAGAAGAAGACATACAAGCACACCTTCCTAATACACGTTTGTTTCAATTCTCGTGCTCGAGATAATTGTTGCTTTCGAGCTTAAGAAACTCGAAACAATCAATTCGAGATTCTACACGGCGAATTCTTTAATGTCTCCTTTATCGTCGCTAGATTAATCGTCCGATTACGAGACTCGCGAGTAGCCCTCTCGACGGGAGATGGCTCCTAATAAAATTTCCGCTCGATCGATCATCCTACATATTTAAATTTTAATTGATCGCAAAGAATACTTATTATTTCACAGTTGAAATGATCCACGCGAAGGTAACCGGTAATTAATACGCGATCGTGTCATTCGAAAATCCAGGACGGACTTACATGATCGATTATAGAGAAAGAGAGAGAGGGAGATCGTGAGATATTCCACGTTATTCGACGATTCGACGCCCACGAGGTTGCCGTTTACTTGCGCACCTGTAAAAATGTGAATCGACCACGGCAATTCCGGCAAATGATAAATAAACAATAAATGACAACGGGGAACACACGGAGAATAATTAATTGAAAGTGCATTCCTGAATCGATAAGCGATCACCAAATATGAACTGAAACGTATCGGCTTTACGTGTTGCACCGTAGATTGTTATATTGCTCCGGGGAATATTGAAATTGTTGTTAGATGGGAAGTGGGAAACTTTGAAACAGTCGTAGAAGGTACCTTTTGCGTAAAAAAAGTTTTCCATTAAAATTATTATTCCCTCAATGTTCCCTTTTACGCGGATATATAATTGTAATTTCCGTAATCTAATAAACTTTCCTCGTTAATCCCATCGATTACAACGTCCGACGCGTATATTTTTCTTCATGGCTATAAATTCTCTTAACGCAACACAATGAGCGATCAAACAAATTAATCGTCGCATAGTCACCAATTTGAATATAAATCGAATAAGCCACGGAACCAGAAGAAAGCACCATATACTGAAATAAAAGGAGACGTTAAACATTCGGATTTCCACGGGACGACATGGTAGCGCGTCAATTAAATTTATTTTACGAGTGAATATATTAGAATTTTGTGTATGGGGGCAACGGCGTATGATAAACCTATTATGTCCGTAATAAATATTGACTTTCGAGAGTTTTTCGAGTAGGTAGAGCACGGCCAGCCAGGTACTTCGTAAATTTCACATTTGTGTCAAATCATAAATGCACTATCATTAGTTTCATTATGAAAAAACACATCTCTTGTATCAGTGTAGTTAATATTTAAAGCAGAGTAAAACATTTTGTCAGGCATTAATTTGTAATTATGTGGATTATATAAATCGTGGTTAAGCCCATAATTATTAATTTTTATAGATAAAACTCTTTAAACCTAGTCAGTGAATGAGTTTTTTCCGGTATCCATATCACACACATCAATCTCCAAATCAAGAAACCTTCATACGAAATTATATAAATATTCATATACCTCTTCTTGTTCCAAAGTGAAAAAAGGCGTTCGATGATGTGGTGAACGTGCGGTTTGGACTTATGTGCACAAGAAGTGATGTACCTACCTATACCTACCAATTTTGGATTGAAAAGAAAAACCGGTGAGATAGGCTATTAACCGAGATTACTGTTATTTTCGATTTGGATATGCAAATTCCTTCTGATTCTGATACGGTGCCTATTTGTTCTGCGGATTAGAGACCATTTTTCTTCTCGGGGAGACCAATCGAATTAGATTGAAGTGGGCGTGCGACGGGTCGTTTATAAAATTATTTGTTCAATTACTCAGTTATAAACTGGTAAATTATGAACTAGTTTACCGGAACGGGATTGATTGAAATGCGCGTTAAGAGTGAAATATATGGATAATTTGAAAATAAATTAATGGTTTACGTCCTAATCTTACAATGTGTCTCATAGCAGTTCGTTTCTACATCCATTAATAATAGAATGATAATCTTTCGATTGTATGGACACAACAAATAAATCGAAAATTCCTTTTTCCTCAATTATTTCATTACAATGTTTTTTTTTTATTCTCTTTTACTCAACGACTGAAATAAAAAAAACGTATATAATACAACTAAAAATAATTCAAGAGGTTAAGAGAATATTCTAATTTAAAGTAACATTCACAAAATTGAATTCATACATTTTTTTCTAGCACGTTTTTCACATTTTCTGAGTCTTCTGAAAGCTCTTGTTTCCAGATGCATGAATTTATCTCTAAACACCCAAGAAAATTGCTATGGGATTCTCTATATATCTGTTTCGGAAATCCTAAGTTCTTAAGTTCCTTTCGAGCTTCTCAAGTGATTTGAAAATTTAAATGTTCCCATCCCAACAATTCCAGAGGCTCCATTCAAATTCTTTTTAATTTGAATTCCCCGTAGAAAAGTTTTTCAGATCGTCGGAGGTTTCAACATGTTTCCACTTTGTCGAGGATTTTGAAAGTTATCTGAAAACCTTCTAGAATTATCGAATGTTGCGTTACATCTCTTCAAACGGTTATAAGTCTACTATTGAAATTACGTTGGGTGGCCTGAATTATCCCCAAACTCCGAAAACGCCTGTGGAAATTTCAATATGTTTTTAACTTCCTCAGGCGATCTGAAAACCTTTTGGAAACCATCCAAAATGTTTAGATATTGCGTCAGGAAGAGTCCACAAGACTTCAGTCTACTTTAAAATTTTTGAAAATGAAGTCCATTGCCTATAAAATTTATCTTGGACTATTTCCCAAAAGGTCTGAAAAATTCAGTACATTCGAACATTAACAAAATTGAGTTCACCGTTTTCAAGGAAATTTGCTTGAAAACACAGCTCCCTTAATGAATGGCTGGGATTGATCCACCTCCTTGTCTGTGATGAGTTTCGATCTTACTTGATCTTCTCAGGTAAGATTACTAAGATTAGTACCCATGCGAGGATTAGACCAGAAGGTGGATCAAAATGTGAAACGTTGTAACCACTCTGATTTAGTTAGTCGTGTTTCCAAAAAGAATATGATTCACATTCCTGGGTTGTCTTTGGTGAAGGTAAGACATCTTCTTGCTTTCAAAGGGTTTTAAACTTACACTCGTTAATGTTAGCTTTACGCATCGACCAACAACGGAAAATTTGAATCATTTGACCCAGTAACTGGTATGTAAGTATGCTAACAGTTTAATAATAATTACTCGTTACAACAAAATGTAAATCCTGTATCGGTTAGTTATTAACTCGTGGTTATCATCGATGTCTTCCCACCCGCTTCCTTTCGCAGATAATGATTACGGTCATAAACCAATCGCTTGGTCGTTTTGTTCATAAATCCTGGAAAAGAGCACGGAGGTAATCGTCGAAAAATCGAGTCCTACGCTTTCTCCCGCAGATTTGAACGCCGTACGCAGCCTAAACGCGACGGATATATAATTCAGAATTTGTCGAAACGACGGCATTTAGCCCGATCACCGCATCCCAAGATAAAATCGGAAAAGGGATTTTTCTCGATCGAGCTATAACGCGATCGAGCGATCTCTCTCCTCCTCCCACTCTGATCGGATTCGTTATCTCGACGACATCAATCTCCATGTCAAACCGGCGCGTAAAATTAGCGGGTATCACCGTAAGTACCGCCGCGGTACTTACGTGTACACATTCGCAGGAGCGTACCGACAACTCCTTTCGGTCCTGAGGACGAAACTTCAAGACAATCTTCCCATGTTTGTGGGTGAAAAGTGATCAAGGGCACACATTAAAGCAGCAATGTCGTTTCGGTCTGATATATAGCTACTAAGAAAATGAAGGAACTGCACAAACAGAAATTGGTGGTACCTATACGAACTCCGCCGATTTACTTGTATTTCCTCTAGTTGATTTAAGAAAGATGATTTAAGCTTAGGGTACAACTGCGCCAACTACTTCATTAGGTATTATGATTCCCAGATTATGAGGATTTAAGGATTACTGATTTGAAAAGTGTTT
This sequence comes from Cryptocephalus moraei, assembly GCA_946251905.1. Lineage (NCBI taxonomy): Eukaryota > Metazoa > Arthropoda > Insecta > Coleoptera > Chrysomelidae > Cryptocephalus > Cryptocephalus moraei. The sequence continues at coordinate 37,391,253 of OX276456.1, read as the reverse complement.
GATTTTCAAGGAATTTGAAATTTTTGAGATGACAAATAGGGCACAACATGTTCTTCATACGTAATTTCTTCAGTGTGCTGTTACATTTGGTAGAAGAAAGAAGTGTAAGAAAACTGAGTTGATGTTCTAGGTGTATAAGTGTAAGAAAAATTGCAAACTGTGTTGAGTGAAAGAGATAAAACTCTTTTAATAGTAGAAAACCATAAATTTCATGGAACAACACAATTGGGGTGAAGTGGAGATGTTTAAATCTAAAGGAAATTAATAATGCCTTAAATTTGATGACAAATGGGGCAAATGGCACAACTAGCAAAAAGGTAAGATTTTTGATGTCCAGTGACACCGACAGTAATATTGTAATTTTGTCTTGTCCCTCTAATTTAAGGTTTTTGGTAAATTGTTCTCTTTATATATTAATGGCATATTTAATTTATTTAATAATTAACTAAAACAATAATAATAATTAAATTTAATACTTTAATTAATTTTAATAACAAACAAAAAATGTCTCAGTTTGAAATTGACATTACAACCACCTAAAATCGTTATTGATTTTGGAGAATCCCACACATTTAGCGGTAGTTTTGCCTTGGGATTAAGTACGTTCGCTGCAAAAAGTAAAGGAATCTTTTTTGGAATGTACAACTATGAAAACCAGAGCAATTTAATTTTTGTATGTATGTAAACGACCCTATCACCGTTAGACACATTAGGTTTGTTCCAACAAGTACCGGAATTAGTTCTGAATCGGGCGGAGCATGCGCAGAAGCGTTTTGGTGTTCCAACAAACGTTGAACTGATCCCAGGACTGGTTCTACATGTGTTCCAACACGCGACGAACGAATTCGGAATCGGTTCAGGGACGGTGAAATTAGTTCTTGGTTCTGACCAAGAACGAGAATAGGGACTCTCCCACCCTCAACGGTTTCTGTGAGGTTTGAGGTTATATATTTTAAAAATCGTAAAAACAAACTAGCTAAACGCGAAATGGGCAAAATGGGCGATAGTGATTTCGATGAAAACGACTATTTGGCCTCAGAATCAAGTGAGGATTGTTCTTCTGTAATAATAGAATGCGTTCTATGTTCCAACAGAACTTCAGAACCGATTCTGGAACTAATACTTTGTTGGCACATGCGCATTAAAAAATTCATTACTAGAATCGGAACGGTTCGCAAAGCGCTTGTTGGAACAAACCTATTATGTACTGTTGTAATATCTCTCTTTTGTTGGTACGCCCCTGCTTCAACTAGCAACATATAAGGGAACAGGAGCATCTCTAATACCCGCAGTACGACGCATTAATATTCAAATTTATGTAGAAATATTCTTGAGGCAGCTCGGTCAACGCCTCGAAGTTCCTCGGTTCTCATTTTTAACGCCGATCGATCTCGGCTAATTACGCCGATTTTAAAATAAATGCACACCTGTTGAGATGTTTTCTTTATTCGAAGGCGACCTCGTTAAATTTGTTCAAATTATTTAATGGCCGACCGTTCCTCATCTTTATCGGGATCGGTTTATTGGCTTTAAAAGTTTATTAAAAGGCATAACTCGTACCGGAGCTTCTTGGGATTCACGCTATTTGCTTCCAAGTCGATAAATACATCGGTACGTACTTAAATGCGGGTAGGTATATACTCAGAGTCGGTTATTTTATAAATCCAAGTAATTCTCCAGTTATTACGGGATAAATTTCGCGAATGCCACCGCAATTACCGACGAAATTAATAAAACGAGTAAGATTTTCCCTCGCGATGTTGACACAATTTTTAACCATCTCCGAGGCTTTCTCTCTTTCTCTCCAGTTAAGAATCTAGGAAATGTCTGAGGAAAATTATTTTAATACCACCACCTTCGGCATCGTCTTTCGCTATATGTAAAACTGACGATCCATTACGATTCAAGAAATAAGTTCGCACCTGCTCTTTCCTTCGGACGACTTTCTTAAATTTTTCATCCATATCGGAAAGGAAGGCAAGAATAATTGCCTTAATGAGTTTAAGTAATTCGTCGACCGCATCATTAAATTCTTATTTAAAAGTCGTTATGGAATGTTCCAGCCCGGATTCTGAGAATATTACTTACTACACGAGAGACAGACTCCCTTTTGCAATAATTATTCTCAAGATGATCCCGCTTTCGCGAACTAAAAATGCAAAATTCAAGAAATACCTCCGAAGACGACAGACCCGCATACCTACGCGGATAAATGGGCGACTATTAATAGTGGAAGAGGCTAGCATAAGATAGATAAGCAGAAGAGCTACTGTGAACTTTTGCTCACTTGACTACCGCGTATCAGGACAACACATATGTAGCCCCATGATTTATGATCCGTTTTGGACGTGGTACGAGTTCCCTCTATCCACAAGAAGGTACATCATCAATTATCGAGAGAAAGAGAGGGAAAGAGTGGACGACGCTTCCTTGACTTAGCTTCAGGCCATATAATCGAAGAATTAATTGTGAAAAATGTAACAAAATGTTGAACGTACTCGCGCAAAACAGTTACTAAAACACTGAACGAAGAGAGTACGTTTTTAAATTTTGTTTTCCGTTTTGTATCTACGACGAGAAATTTATGATGAAGAACATTGTTCAATAATCTTCAAAATTAACTCGATGAATTTTTACTTTATATTGAAGAATGTTACTAATTACTTTTAATGTTCTACGTTCATTGTCTAGTGATTGGTAGCTCGTCTATTGGTTCAATGCATAAAGTTATTAGTTTAATACCAGAAATCATTGTAACAATCACCGATTCATAATGTTAATGTTCACAAATTCATTAATTTTACGTACAACATAATTATCTGTGAAGGTAGTGCACATATTACAACGGAACTTGTTTCGGGAGTCTTGCATCCCTCTTCGGAAAATTAGTATAGATGCATGTAGAACAAGTAAGAAAAACAGATCCATTCCTAAAGTACAAACCCACAATACATTTAAAAATGTTACACGTCTCTCTAGTCTCTATGTGAAGAAACATGATTTTGTCTTGTAAAATTCTTTGTGGTTTCTTACATTGATCATGGAATCGTTATGCGTTTTCAACTTCAACGACTTAATTTTAGCGGGACCGCCGTAACCATTTTCTACCTGTTTCCACGTCGGTGACTTTTCGCGTGAAATACGCGCCACTTAATTTTAATTGATATTGTTTAACATATTTTACTTAAACATTCACATTTTATCGTCGCCTATATTTTCCGCCGACAACGTCATTATCTTCTTGACTCATTGCCCTCGCATTCGAGTTACTAGCGATTGTATCTCGTGTTTGTGACAACCTCGCCAAGAGGGAGATCTTTACTTTGCCTCATCGAATTGAGAACGTGCCGTAATCCCACCTGATGCAGCTACATCAGTTTTTCCACTTGTCTATGACAATTTCTCTATTAGTTTCAACCCTTGAGAACAGCACCATCGACATCTCTTTTCCTGTTCACAGTCATAAACTTGGTCTTGATTTGTCACAATGATCTAGAATGGCGAAAAATATCACGCTTCAATTACCTCATTTACGCGACGGTCCATTTACTGAACCACCTGAAAGGTGTACCTAATTAGATTGTAGATACGCATTAAAAAGTCTTAAACTTCGTGCCCGCCAAAGAGGAAACACTTTCAATTGCTCGCCCATAAATTTAATTGCTTCACGGATAAAAGATGTGGAGTTTTGTAAGAACACAGAACGAATCATAGTGAGAGATGTGAAGATTTCGTAGCTTCCTTGTTTCAAAAAAATAGGTCAATAGTCCAAGAGTTTGTTTGATATCGTGAAAGGGAGCGATTACTAGTCAAAAAATAAGGAAAGGTTCTCGTTCCAAAATGTCATATTGAAGTTACAACCCTTTAGGTAGATAGGTTAAAGTTTAGATTTTTTTTAACTTGGAAAAATGTAGACTAATGAAATTCGGGTTATAATTTTACGTTTTCAATGACTTTTATTCCCCTATATTTGTAAGTTTTCTGCTACATTCGAAAGAAGTTAGAAATCGTACTTCTGCCTCTTGGATACACAATAATTCTGACGATCAAACTAGTTTTTCGAAAATATTTTAAAAAGACAATCGACTCGAATTTAATGGCATGTGACGTCACGAAACCAGGTGACTCCTAATTGACACGAAATAGCGTTTTGGCGGTTTTTTATCTTGTTCAAAATTCAATATTTAGTTAGTGCACATACAACTATAAAAAAATTGGATGCAGGTAGGTTTGCAATTTTCAACCTTCATTCATGAGGCACGAATGACAAAGTATTAGCACGAGAATGTCCTTTAAAAATAAAATTATTTTCTTAATTTCATTTCACGATGTACAGTCTTTGGAAATTATTTTGTCAAATAAACCCCATGTATTTTTTAACAAGAAATTGCTCCCAAAATTCTTAGCTGAATGTGGAATACCAAGAATTTTCACTATTTATTGCCAAAAATATATTACAAAATTGCAATACCGACTCAAACAAAATTTTGAAACTTTTTAAAATTGTGTGCCTTCTCGTCACATTTTGTGGACCGATCCTGAACACGTTTTTAAATTGATTACGTTAATTAAATCAAAAATTTAATCCTTTCATAAAATTAATTCGATCGTCATCACCATCATTAAATTTATTTCAATCATTGTATTAGCTGTCGGAGGAGGTTTAGAGGAATGTTTACGCTCTACTTCCCATTTAATAATTACAAGTTACTAAACGGCCCAAAAGAGGCTCGATGAAATTATATATTCACATTGGACGACGTGGGATGTGAAGAAAGTACCTACACATTCGTATCGTATCACCTATTAAGTACGTACTTAGTCATAAAAATGAAGGTGACATTACCACTACCACGTAATATCATTGTTTCTATGTAAAGAATTAAGAAGAAGGTTTACAGCAATTCCACACTCATGATTTTCTATTAAATCGGGATGTGCGCTCTTAACTAATTCTCTTAAGTACGGCCAAGTTATCGCGCTCTAAAATGCAGCTTCGACGTTTTTTTTTCAACATAATTTTATCCTTTTGGAAAGTAAAGTGTCGATTGCGACCCGTTATGGGGGCTCTCGATGGCCTATCTTGCCATTTTAAGATCGGAGACGTACGGTGTGGGACGTTGCATCAATAAATGTTATTAGCAACTTAAACTACTTACGTATGTAATCTCGACGTTGCGATCTGACGTGATCCTGGATAATCAGAAAATTGAGATGGCACTTTTGTGTTGCAACAAAACATAAATTGAAAATTTAATTTCGCAATACAGGTGGATAAGCGGCCGTCGAGCGGAGAGGAGGAGGTAGAAACCTTCCTTGACGTAGCATAAATTTATCATTTACATATATGTCATTGTTCCGGGACGCGTTTCAGACTGTTTGGAAAATTTATCTAAAAGTTGTCAACTGTCGTGTTAGTGCGCGAAATATAATGGCGCATAAAATCATGTCGGAAAAAAGTTTATGGGTCGATAAATTCACAATCGGCGGCAAACTCCCGGCGTTTTAAGGATACTAAAACAGCTGGAAGTTTAGATCGGATCGGTACGATTCTCGCACTGTTCCTTTATTTGCTTGTAATTTAATAAAAGCGATTTATCGTTGATGCCATCGGCCCCACCAATCATCAGGAAGCAAAGAGATTTTAACCCATTTTCCCTCTCATTTAGATTAATCTAGATGTGTCAATTTGGTCTCTTAAGTAACAATAGTGGGAGCTAAATGTCTCATCAAATCAAGGTTCGTTCGATCATTCGATTTTTCATTTTCGCTAAATGGACGTAAACAATATGCAAATGATTGTTCTAGAAGGCGAAATAGTTCAAGTACTGATTATGCACGAATTAAACTTAATTATGTAAATAGGCTATGGTGCAATCGTTGTGCAATAACTTTCGAAATTGGTCAATGTTCTCAATAATCAAAAAAACAATTCGTAGTCATAAAATCTAGTGTGTCAATAAGAAACATTTTTAGAAATTCCTAAATTACATTTAATGAGACTTCCAGTATATACTGCCGTTTTGATCATAATTCAGTCGCGTCTAATACCGTCCTTATCATGAAATCTCCTTCCAACAAGACAAAGCGTCACGAAGCAATCATTGATTTTATTCTAACTGCCACTTTCCTTTCACAAATTAATCCTACTTTTTGAATGAAACTCAATTGCCAGAACACTATCGGAAATTATTGCACAACGTTCCCGATACGATTATAGGTATTTTTGCATAACGCATTTATAGGCATTTCGCGCCATTACCTACTCCTATTTCCATTTAAACTGCTAATTTAATCTATTAGTTTGGAGTTTTATTGAGGCGGAGTTCGCATATTTTCCACATAAACGATGTTTATGAGAATTGTTACATTTTAGCTAATTTTTATTAATTTTCCTTAATGTGCGTACGCTTTATCTAGACGACAATCGCAATTCTCTTCTAGCAGCTTTAATGCTTACACGTTCTAACGAGCAGGTATTATAGATTCAAAAAAAATGTGTTTTACAGCTGTAAGTGACTGACTAGTGTGTTTTGAATAGAATAGAATTTGACTAGAATATGTGTTTTCACCGTTATTTTTTTGGAAAATTCACGTTTTATTACTATCAAAAACGGAAAACGCAACGAAATCAGACAAATGTTCAGTATACTTTTTACTTTTCTTTCCTGCCTGCCAAGTAACTTGTTAAATTTTACTCACAAGTATTGGCAAGAGTTAACACCGACCTCAGAATTGGCCCATAACGTCAGATTTTAAGATGTTTGATTTAAGGTTATGTTCGGGACGCTGAATTATTTATTAGGTTTTTCTGCTATACGTTTTGTTATCGAAATAAGTTTCCGAGTGGTCGATTTTCCGTGCAAAGTTTTAAGTGATATGAGCTTTGAGATTTTATAGTTATGAATATTTTAAGATATGATATGATGGTCATAATTTTGCAAGGAAGAATCATAGGTGACCGTTCGAAAACATATTTTACAAAGAATGGATGCATTTATTGGAAAGGAGGTAAAAAATTTTTATTCTCGTGTAGATAATCTCGAAACTATCTGAAAAACACATTTTCCAGTATTTAATATTTCCCAATACCCTGACGTGATTGGTCAGTGCTGAGGTGGGATGAAACAACCACTTAACTCTCTTATGAAGTTTTCAAATTTTTGGGCCGACTAATGTCTTATTTTGTTTTATTTTTAAGTTCCGAATTAACCATTCCTCATATTCAACGATCCCATTTATTCAAAGTTAGTCGAGTTATGTGGATTTTTTGTAAACAGGTTGTCTATTTGTTGTCGTGAAAGATCGCTTTATAATTGTTTCATTTCGAAGACGCATAGTTTCATCGCTTTATACAATTTTAATCGCTTAATTTCGGTAGATTGTTTGTTATCCGCGGCCTAATGGACGCCAGAGATTGATCGTTCCACCATGTAAGTGACAATTAATACGATTTTAATTGTGATGGAGACGGCGCCTTAAGGTCCGATTATCTTTTTTTATTTGTAAGAAAAAATGTATGCATACAGGGCAATCAAGTTTTTTTTTTTCGTTTTTTCGCAAATATAGTGACTGGAGAGATATTAAACGTAGGTACATAGAAAGTTTAGTCTGGCAGAAAAGCTAAGGAAGTGTACATAAACGTGACCAAGTATATTAAATCGTCAAAAAGATTATAATAAACTGTAGCAGAGGAAACATAAAGTAAAAGAAATACAACAAGGAAGGAAATGCGAATACAAAGCACCTAATCCTGGACAGATGTTCAAAAAATGTTCCAACTCACAAAATTTCTAGCTGGCGAAAATACTTTTAAGGGAAATAGGAGTTTCTAGTCACCTCAGAAAATTGACTTTAAAGAGCACCTTCTTAAAATGTTCTCAAAATTTTCCAACTTTAGTTGTGGAAGTCCCTAAATTTACCGCTTTTTTCCACGATTCAAACGTGCCGTTACGATTCGTTATGTAAATCCATTTCGCTTTCGAGTAGGAGTCGGAAATCAATATCTACCGCGATACATAATTAATATTCCTTAACGAAATTACGCTAATCAGTTTCGTTGACAGCGACATTTTTTACATGAGATGCTTTAGATTTCCTCATCAGATAAGTCTGTTAGGTAGGTCTGGGAGATCTCGACTTATTTTTTCACGATATATATGATCACATGCCGAGATAGGAGGAGAGGAAGCTGGGACTTACGAATTTATTTAGGGAGGGGCTTTAATTAATTCGAACGCGATCGGGATGAGAAAAGAGGATTTCTCCCTCCATACGATTCCTTTTTTCCATAATTTTGTACAAGAAATAGGAAATAAATCTAAAAAGTGATCCGAGACAAGATAATGTGAGCATGCAAATAGTCTCTTAAGGAGGATTGAAAATCCTGTATATTATGAGGGTATTAAGGGTTTTCGCAAAGTTCCAAACAAAAAACTTCAAAGGAAAAGGATGCATTTTTCATAAAAATGACAAATAAACATTGTTTAATTTTGGCCAATTTATCCTAGAAATAAATTTATTAGGAGAAATTGTAATTTTAAGTGTTTTCGTTAATAATAAATGAATTTTATAAATTATTTAGTTGTTTTTTTTACAGCTCTGCAACTTTAATCGATTATTTGAATAGTTTTCTGGTATGACAAAATTAAATTAAACTTGTCTACATGTAACGCCACAAAATAATTTATTTTGCGTATACTCTTTCAACGTCCCTTTCTACAATATCATAACCTCTTAAATAGTTAACTGCACCCTCTGATCATAATGCACACATTCGCCTTTCACATACAAAAATATCTAATCATATTTATAGACGTCTCCTGTACGTATTTTAAAAAGAACACTTTTATTTCATTTAAACGGACGAACGTGTGTGTTATCAGCAGCGTTCTGCGATAAGAGCGATAAGGCTCGCTCGGACCGGGCCGACTAATCCCCACAAAAAACCATGACTACGTCGAAAACAGTTGCCCATTGCCACAACACAAGGCAAACCACACGGGCCGACCAAGTGATTTTCGGTCGCCGAAAAACGGCGACCGAAAAAAACTGGTGGCCGTCAGGGTTCGATCCGAGTACCTCTCGCATGAGAGTCCTCGTACCTTACCACTGAGCCAATGGACACCAGCAACATAGCTTCCCATTTCGGTGAATTTAAACCTTTCGTTGCCTCATACGTCACACGTGTGACGGCGGATATTTGAATACGCGCACGTTTTCTCACTTTTCATTCGTTCTATTACGTTGATTCCTAAAATATTAATTACACAAACTAACTACATACTATTATTATTACTTAGAAATGTTTAACATTTATTATTAAAAAGTGAAATACTGTCCCATTCTTGCTAAGTCACCATTACCAACACACACACACACACTAATAAATGTACTACCGACTTTCTGCCTTCTGACGACAACTTTATTTAATTGTTTACTGTTTGTGCGCCTATTTGGATAGAGTTCGAATAATCTCGGGGTAAATTCGATTTTATTTATTACTTTTAATTTAATTACACCTCAGTTGCGAGTTTTAATACGATTATGCAGTTACCTTACTTTCTTTCCATAACAAAAGTTAAAAGATTGACCTCTTAACAATAAACGACTCTTAGCAAAATTGACTTGAACATTTTAAAGCAAGTTGATTGCACTGACTTTTTCTCTTATTAAAATTTAGTTGAACTTTATATTAATCCCTTTTAAAATTATTTGATAATAATATTATTCATCGCTTCAATTAACAAATCAGTCTTGAAATTGTTATATAACAATCATAATGTTAACGTTAATAAATTTTTCATTTGGCATAGTATTGGAAAAGTGTGAGATTTTTATACATACTTCAGTGCGACGAGGGTGAACTTCTGTCAACATAATTTCAGTAGTTTTAATTTCCTTTCAGAATATTTAAATGAAGAAATTTAAGTTGTACTGTTAGTTTGTTCGTAATTGGAAATAAACCTTGTTATATTAATTTTTTAACATAAATCTTTATCTTTTCGCTTACTGGTATTTTTGTTTTGGTGGAATTGTGAACTCGATATTGAATTAACTTCCCGACGAGCTAAAGACTTGGAATTTTAAACAGCTCAGAATTGGGTCAGAAACAAATAAATATACGCAAATGCAAGTTATTTACCGGCTTGTTAAAAGAAACTGGAATAACATTTACTCTTTTTGAGCCCATTTGGATAGAGTTTGAATAATTCGAATAATATTTTCTAAAAATTCGGTGCACACCCTAGTGATAATGATTGTTAATTCTAAATAAGAACACGTGTGGCACATCCTATCGCCATTATCTGGGGTCTATAAGTGCATCAATTGTCTATTACGTGTGCTCTACGTATCTTATTTTGAATTTTACAATTATACTAATGTGTAAATATATTACTGTAATTAGTAATAATCTAATATATAATGTTAAAAATCATTATCACAAGTTTTTGTGTAAATCTGTATGAGAGTTTGAATCTGTATCTTATTTTTAAATAATTTATTTTCCATCTTGTTCGTACTAATGGAATAGAGATTAGAGAAGGGCTACCCAGGGCAGCCGAAATAACAAATTACACCTGTCGTTTATCACTCAGCGGTGTTCCTCCTACAAGTTATTGATTACAAGAGGATAACGAAATGAGAATAATAAACAGGTGCGCTTGGAGATCGAAAAATGTTTGATGTAATTCCAAGCATCATTATAAGCAGTGATCATTATTACTTGGTCCTTTATCCATCATATAAGTATGATCAGTAATGTAGATGTGAGTGTAAAACGGTGGAAACCTTTATATGATGTTTGTAGTACGATGAACGGGAATCGCAGGAAGTAAAAGAAAAACCGGCGCTTTCGAGTAAATTTTTCACGAAGTGCCTCTCACGGTGTCCGCTTAATTTCCCCGCCCGAACAAGCCGTGCAATTAATTTACAAGCAACAGGATAATTTCTCGTATGTAGATAGATATACCCACCGCAGATCCATCCGGTACACTTTACAAAGTGCACGCAATAAACGTCGCCGTTACACTAATACCTTTACGAAATTTATTTAAACGTTACAATATTGATGTCGACCAGTTTCCAAAGAAGGTACACCCTTTCCGTGTTTAATTAGTCCTATTACTGAAAGACGGTTCGTCATACAGCGAGAGCACTGAGCGACGACGCCTTATACGGTATACGGTTTTCGAATCTAACAAATTCTTCGCATTCGGCGACATTTTTGCGGGAGACGTTCGTGTACTCGGGAACGGGGAAATTGTGTATGTAAGCACTTTACTTAACGAGGGACTAAGGCCATCCGACAGGATTGTAAATATTCGAAAATTAAAGGCAATTCCCGACGAGCGACAACGAGCAACACCTTTCGAAAATTGGTGCCGAAAATTACAAAAATATTTTTAAAAGAGTGTGAAGTTTATTGAGCAACAAAAAATTAAAGTGGTGCATTTGTAAACTAATCTGAAAATGATGGAAATTATTTTATAGGTACCAGAGGAAAACTTCTAGGGAGACTTTTGAATTTCGACGAAAAACTCGACAACTCAGAAGGGTTCGGAAAATGTGCATTAATATTTTTTAAATATTTTGTTTGAATTTGTCAATTATTCTTCTCCCTTATAGGGATTACCCTCTTAAGTAGAAAATAACGTACGATAGAAGTTACAAATTTTACAATACTTTTACATAGCTTCCAACGTATTTGAGAACAAATTATAACCATAGATAGAAAATTAGCAAGGATTGACTTTCCTACTTGAGCCAATTTTAACAAGGCACAGTAAATTTTAATTTTCTAGGTGACTCTTTCTATCGTTCTATTTGATTCGTCTAGAATTGCACCCAACAACCTTTTTGATAGATTTTCCGGTTGAAAATAGAAACACTTAGTCCGTTCTCTATAATCCTGTCTCGTCGGCGTTACTTTTCGATATCATCCATCAATCACAGTCGAGTGCATCAGAAAGAAAGAGAGAGAGAGAAGGAATTTGATGAGTATAAACGCCGACGTCGCCTCTCTATTCAAATAAAACTACCTATCATTAATAAAATATTAAGTTTGCCACAGTTGCTGACCAACAAAGGGAACGTGCAGAAATGATGTCTTTATCGATAGAAACTGAAAGGCGGAATGTGGATTTGGAGGAGGGATGAAAGAAGGAGCGCAGGTATCACTTCGATGAAGATATGTGCATCGCTGGTTTTCCGACCGGCGAAAGATTTTTCTCCTGCAATTGTAACAGGATAACTTCGATGATTTTGTGGAAAACCCTTGCATCCCTATCCAAACACATCGTCGATTAGAATATCATAAATCAAATATCAAAAGTTGTATTTCACTCATTTTCCTTTTTCTCCGTGTAGCGCGGTTTATCATAAATTATGATCGGAGCGCTTCTCGACTCTCGCCGTGTAGTCTTCTGTTTAATTACTGTTTGTGTTGTTTCATGCAGATTTTAATTAGTTGCGAGAGATAAATACGCCGAAGGAGTATACGCACATATTACACAAAGCTGAACGTGCAAACCTTTCGACGAGTCATCGAGAAAAATAAAAGCTTTCGATATTTCATTCGTTTCGTGGTATCCTAATCGACAGCGCGAAGTTAAATTCAAGTAGAATCTCTCTGATTAACGAACAAAAATGTAATTGGATGAATATGAATGTGTGAATTATTGTTTATACAAATTTTCTTTTAATAAGTGTGTAGATTCTAGGTTCACAAAGGGATAACTTGCTCCATATCAATAATTTCTATGTCTAGTTATATCGACTGCCTTGTAATTGCAATGATATATATAAAACGAGATAGTTTTTCTATACCTCAGGTCATTTGAATTTTTGAACTGTCTTTTAAGTGCTACAGTTACAATTCCCACAAAACTCCACAGTTATACTTATTTCGGAATATTTTCGTTTCATTTTTAAAGTATGTTGTTACAAGTCTGATTCAACAAATATTCTCAAAATTTAACGTATTTTGACGAACTTTCCAGTAAAACTCGTCACTTATCATCACATTTAACGAATTTCTCCATCACTACATTTACCGTAAGTACTGTCTTCTCAACATTCTATACTTATTTAAATAATAATGAAATGACTATGTAGGAGGTTCGTACTTATAAATATACATACAAAAATATATTGATCAGTATGCTTCCCCGGAGCATTTACCGTAATATGTCCTGTTCAGTGTCCTTTGAATGCGTGAGAGTTCAACCATGACATGATCACGGTGGAGATGCTTTCCAGGCATAGGCGGGTGGAAAAATATTTGAAGGATAACACAAAACATTATTACTCCCTATAACCTGTGCGGTTTACTTGTACTGTACAATTTATTGAAAGAACAGAACTTATAAGTTCCTTTATGAGAGCTCCCTAGGAAACGTCTGTGACAAAACACAAAAATATTTGCAGATTATATGTATAACTTTCAAGTCACAACTCTTCGACGAGTATTATTCATCGCTGGTTGGTCTCACTTCGTGTTTTTCCTGGAGGTTCCTTTCAAATTTTCGCCACGTTTTCCCCTTTTCCGTCTCCGCCACAGAAATAATCAAAGCGTTTAGTGTCAAAGACAAACACAAGAGCGTCTCGAGGTTTCATTGTTGATTTCCGAACGAGATTGCGACTCTGCAGGAATAAATAATTTCTGCAGACTAAAACGCAGCCTCTCGCGACTTTATCGTTTCAGCCGACATTCTTCTATCAGCTTAAGAAGGGATTAATTTAAATAACATCAGAAGAGTTTTAAATGAGAATCTTGCGAATTATAACTTTTTAGGTTTTAAAAATGGTGTTAATTTAGTCTTTAAATAAAATAAAAATTCTGAAGCATCTTCGATGCGCAATCCATGGACCATAAGATGGTTGATACTGATTAGTTAGTTTTTACAACGACGCATTGGCGTGGAAGAGAATTTTTGTCTATTGTCAACCGCGACAATTTGTATTTTAAATTTGAATAAAGAGTACCTATTCTGGTCATTATAAGGAATGGGATGAAAATGCAATTAACTGTTATCGGTTATGTTTCGTGTCTTATGAGTACTAATTGGTAACCAATTGTTGCACTATTAAAATTATTAATTAATATTGATATTTTTGTTTCCAACGATTACTTACACTCTGTCTTTTGTTACAGTCCACTTGGATCTTCTCTCATGAGTATTCTTGAGAAAGACAGGCCTGGCAGTTTCTTACAGATTCACCCCTCCTCAGTTGATCGATTGGATTTTTTTTTAAATGTGAGTAATCCTTTGTTATTTAAATTAGTTCAAAAAGTAATTCTTGCATTGCTATTGTTTTTGCTCATATTAATCGCAATAATTTTCTATTTGCGAATAAGGTTAGCCAAATCAGTAGCAGTTCAGGACCGTGGATATAACTCAAACTGATTTTTTTATCGTGTAGGAAGTAAATATGTTATAATTTTAAAGCTCACCTTTGGAAAGTAACCTAGTTATTTTATGTATTATTCAGAAAATTTAAAAATCCTCTGAAGGAAACACTTTGTCGTAATAAGTTATTAAGAATTCTGAAATCCACGACAACATCAAAATCTTACAGGAAAACGTCCAGATCGATGATATCTATAAAAATAATTAAATTTTCAATGCAGCCCGACAGCGTGTTTGTACCGTTATAATAATAGTACATCCTTCTTCTTTTTCACCATTTATCTCTGCCAATCAATTCGGAATCAATTTCCTAAATCTAGCCCGGGGATCTGTTATTTCGGAAGCGATCTCGAGCTATATTTAGACTATCTCTTTTTCGTAATCTGTCAGTTTTGAATTTTGAACGTTAAGCCTACACGTATTACACTCACACACACACGCAGTCTGCCAGCTGCACGATGTGATAAATTTATTATGTCGCGAATTTTTTGAATTTCACTAACGCCCATGTCTCGGAACTCCATTAATAATGTAGAGAACAACTACCTGAAAGCGGCGAATGGCACCTGTACATATAGATAGTTAATTAATTGAGATGGATGAGTAACACACAGTATCAACAAGGGTGCAATTATTGTTATTATGGAAAAATGCGCCTTATTATTTTTAATGAAAATCTCATAATTGATAGCCTGCAGAGATTGGATTCCACTGCGGCAACCAACAATTTCATTAAGTGGATTACGGATGTTAGATTGGATGGCCAGGGAACGGCGTTTTCGCAACTCTCTGGAAATATCGACCAATAAAATAATTATCATTCCGAAAAACTCGGAAGGGAACACGACTCATGGTTTTTAAAATGTTCTATTCTTAAAGTTAATGGATACTTGGGCAATTCTTGAGAGAATTCACTCGAGTCTTAATGATACTATTAGCTATAAGAATGAAAATAGTAATTTTTCATGCCACTAATATCTTGGAAAATATGTTATTTTAGACTTTTGAAAGTATTTCGATCTAGATAGGCGGTTATGAGCAGAGCTCTATAAATAATGTCGATTAATGTGTATAATTATCTTTTAAACAAACATATAAATTGGTCTTATTAAAGTGTGGATTAACAGTTATGATTTACCTGACAGTCAAATACCGCGAATCAAAATCCGACAATCGCCAGTCTACTCGAGTTAGTACCTACTTATCTATGGCCTTCTCGACATTGTCCGCTTTAAGTGATGTCGTAAAACTACTCGAATTAACGTGAATAAATCAGGCCATTCATCCTTTTAATTATACATACAACACGAATAAAATTAGGTACATCGATCGCACCGAAGGAAGCCACTACGCGCGATGATTGATCATCGTCTTGTGGAGAGAGAGAAAAAAAGCCGAGCGATTTTAATTGTACACCGGAAGAAAGCTAATCAAGTTTTATTCAATTCGTACGTTCGGATTTACATAACCAATTTATCTCCTTCAAATTAACGCGAGGTGTTGTTCGTTAGCTAAAAACCACTGCGCTAGAAGTCATTTCGAAAGATCGAAGGAAGTAGAGATTTATGTCGCGATGGAAGCAGAGATCGGAAGGAGTTAAAATTGATATTTTATGAGTTGTTAATGTAGAGGACATTGGTGAAAATTTTTAAGAAATATCGAATGTCGCACATTTAAATCTATTGTTTAATGCACGGTGATAAATCATCCACACGATTCAAATACAAAAGCCAGTCACGCAACCCTGCGTCACTGCCGAAGCAGTGACGTGGACGTGTAATCGAACTAAAATTTATTTTTTGGTTTCGAATCTAAGACATTCCAGAAAATTTTGTAGGGTTCTGTTGATATGCCTCGCAAGTTTGTTTCTCAGAGAACATATGACATCCAAATATTATTTTATCCAACACTGGAATTATTGCCAGTACTCAACTTTAGCTTGTTAATATATAGTTTATTCTTTTCGAGCTTGTATAGTTTTAAAGTATTTTTTTAATCTTGAATTTTAATTTAAAGACCTCTTTGAGACCATCTGGTTCATAACTTCCTAGAGAATTTTTTTCTACTAGAACATTTTAGGTTTTCAAAGATTATTTTTGAGATAATTTCAATAAGCTCCTGAGTTCTCTCTACAACATCTTACTCTACTAATTTAGAAATTTCAGACTTTCAAACTCATTCTGAGCTTTCGTATAAGGAACTTTTGGATTTTTTAAAAACTGATCTGATCTTAGAGCTAGTAGTACAGCTCAGAAATCCATCCTTTATGGACACCAGATGAGATAAAAACATGTCAGAAATGAGAACAGTAAATTACAACTCTGGGATGGAACTTCTATCGTATATGATAGTGTGAGGATCAGCACATTGCAGCGGTTACCAAAAATAAAACCCCCCTCTCTATATCCATTGATTAGAGTCGGGTAAACACTTCATTTGAAGAGTATATCTTCGACAAAAGATCAATTGTAGAAGTTTGGTAGATAGTACTTATCTACTTAATAGTACATTATTATTGTGAATTTTCTATATTAGGTACTTCAGATGATTCTTTTTAAGAAATGATTTTCTGAATGAATCTATGAATTCGAATGCAGTTTTTCTATTCGTAGAGTAAATGAAATCTGTCTGGTTCGTCAAATATCAAATGTATCTTATCAAGGTTGCTAGCTTAGCATAGATTAGGTAAAATGAAATTTTTTTATGGATAAACCTTTGGAAATAGATGGATGGGAAGAAGGTAGTGTCTTATGTCTGGTTTACTACCTTTTACTCTTTTGGATAAACAAATCAAGAAATAATAATAAGCAAAATATAAAAATAAATTACCTAAATTAGTGTATTGTAAAAATCAATTGAATTAGTGTATCGTAACAATCAAGGTTATCTATTCTTCTTTCTAACCTGCCATTTCTGGTCCTCCTTTCGGATTCTTACATGCGATATATGTTTTTGATTATTGCATTAAGATCTATTTTGACGATATACCTTTTTATTATTTTGGTGGTTATAACGTCACATTTTATTTTGTGTGTTCAATTTACTTACTGAAGCTTAGGATATCAAATTGTCCCTTTTTTAAAATGAATTAATTCCCTGGCAACGGAATCGGTTAACAATTGAAAAATCAGATATTTATTGGGTGCTTAAAAGTATTGAAACTATGTGTAGAATGTGAGCAAGGGTCAAACGTTATCTATTTATCTGTGCAGATGGTGAAATGATCATAATTTTCATAGGTCGTGATGGATGATCTAACATGAGCCCCGATAAAACGTACGTCTTCTGAGTTTTGGTGTAGAAAGCAGAACAGATCGCGATAAATCAAGTTACTTTTTAAACATATTGAAGCGAATGACATCTACGCGCACACTCACACGAGATGCAATTTTAATGACGACCAACGTCCCATGATTTATGCATTTCCCATGACCATACCTACATACATACAATCTTCCTCATATACATATATATATTCCATATTTGCAATAATTCATCTTTTCCCGTCTCGTTCTCGACCATGTACGATTTTCCTCAAATGGAAATCGCCTCGTACGTACACCGCACACACGTGCGCGCGCACGTTGCGTCTCGCATCATTATCATATGAAATTTCTGCATTTCTCGTCCCCGAGAGACTTACAATTTGCATTCACGATCCGGCATGGGCGGCACCGTAATTTCGACGTGTCATACTCGCAGACAATGAATTTTGTCAACGCGTCCGCAGGTGGTTGACAACGAGAGAAGGACGTACGTCTCGTCCTCCGATTTTCCGGCTGTCCGTTTTACGATCGCCATAGGCGAAAGGGGATCGAATCGAACCTACTCACATCTCCTCGGCGAAGGTTTGTCATACAGATTTAATGAAATTGCCATTTTCAACCGACGTTGATTTTAACGTGGTTGGGTTCTCGAACTTCTCGATGTAACAGACAATTCAAGTTTCGATTGTCCTTCTTTCTCTTCGTAAACTCTATAGGTACGTCTCTTTCGTTTCGAAAGGCTTCTGCTCCCATTCGACTTCTCCAACGTAACCGTCGTTTTGTCTACTTGTATTGTGAGAATCACTTATCTGTCATGTTTGATTACATCGCCGGAACATATTTAGACAGGCAATCTACTTGGCCGAAGTATTTCACAGTGAATATCAGTGCGCCCTTGCTACTCTTCCAGCGTCCTCCTAAGAAAGGAACAAACAGTCCGTTGGTTGGTTGGGTGGCCTCATACCGTCAAGTCACGTCATGTCTCTTAAAAGCTGACAACTTGTTGCTCATCGGTAGAGTAGTCAGTCGGCGTTTCTTCATCTTTTTGGCTCTCCTTTCGAAATACCTAACTAACGTGGAGCGTAATTAAACGGTGAAAAAGTCCGGTCACCTTTAATAGAGTACACAAAGGAGGTTTTTCATGATTGTTGATTAAACAACGCTGGAAGCCGTTGTTACGATGGAAAAATGGATGTCATGTTTTAATTTTTACGCCTTAATAAAATAACGGAAGAATTTTCGAGCGGGATCGAGGCCGTTATTAAACGAATTCTTCACTGTTTGTACTTTTAATATTAGATTGTGGCACACCTAACTCGCCTTTTTTCCTTGCTAATAACTCTATACGATACGATCACCGCACTCCGGATCGCCCAAAGAAGCGATTGAATTGTGTTAATCATTGTGATTAAGCCGAGGAGGCCAACGTTCCTCACTCGTATATTACGAGAGGGATTGTTGGAAAAGTGAAATATTTCACGAATGCTCTTTCTTATACGTATAATTAACCGTTCCGAATAACATCGGAAAGTGACAAATGGTTATAACTTATGATTTCGACATTTGGAATTAAACACACTCCAAAACGAGAAGGATAAACTTTTCCCATATCTGACGTTTTATGTTTGACGTAGCGTTTTTTTACAAATTTGTAGACCGAAATCTAACTATCTTAAAAGACTTTTTCCATATCACACTAACTGTAAGATGAGTGGTGCATCAATTGGTGACTTATTTATCGTAATTTTAAATCCTAAATTACTCTGCTAATAAACAATTAAAGATGAATTTTCTTAATACTCACATACTGTACCTACCAATAAAATTATACTACATCAAATTGAAAAATATTCTGTGTACTTTCAGACTGCTGATATTAGATTTATTTGACTTAATCAGTATTAATATTAATATTAAAAGTTAAGTACTTCAACAAAATGATATAAAAACAGAAGTAAATTAAAGGGAAGAAACTCTATGTTGAATGTTTAAAAAAATATTTGACCAATTTATTCGTAACATATTCGATATTACAACTTTAATTCTCCCATTGACGGTTATCGAGAGTTACATGAACAGTAGAAAGATTTTAATGGTATAATTCCCTTTTGTCAACTTTAACTTTATTCGCGTATATCACCCGGTCTTCTACAAGAGATTATAATTTCACCAAGTCCTAATTCGGCTATCGGTTCATATATTGAAAAGGCTGCCGGTATTCGACGGGAGAAGAAGCAGAACGGATCTCAAACGGTCCGATAAGTAAAGTAAGTCGGGCAATATCCTTAAATCAAACCGACATTGAGACAATTGAAGTCGCCGACCACCTTTGCTACCTCACTTAATATAGTAATCTATGGGCTCAGCTCCTTATCGACTTGAGTGAAATTCTACCAACCATATTTATTAGTCGCCATTTACATACTACACAATTATTCACTATAAGCGGTGCCGATTTGTAAGGAAAGTGGTGAGGTTGCGGATTTGATAACGAGGAAGCGATTTATGTGGGAAATGGAAGAAGTCCTTGTTTAACTACGGTAAGTATTGCGGGAACGTTAATACCATACGATATTTCACTTATCAAAAACGTAACTCACTCAAAAAATATGTATCTAAGCATGCTTAAACTTCATTGACTTATTGCAGTGAAATCCTTGTGTTTTGGAAGTGAGTTCAATGTAATTTCATACAATTTAAAAAAGCAGATTTTTGGCCTTGTTTTATAAATTTCATTGTTCCCCAGAAATAAAAATCCAAAGTGATATCCAAGTTGAGAAGGACTATGCATTTCATACTGACCAGCACATTGAAAATCGTTCGCTCAATTACTGACGAACGTTTCTGAAAATATTAATTCACGCACTACTTAGCCAACAATAAATTTCCATTCACAATTTAAAAGGGACCTCTCCAATAGGGAAATAGAGAAACGAAAAAACACAATTCTCCTCAAACTTTGCTCCAGATACAAATATTACCATTATAAATCCAATGAAGATTTTATTAAGCTCAATAAGCACAGGTTTAAAAAGGTAGCATCCCATTAGTAATAAAGGTTGCGAGATGTTTTAATGACATTTCCATGTTTCATTGAACGTAGCACATCACTAGTAGGTACAGTAGTAACTAATACGTCTCTGCTACTACAAGGATCATTTCCAAACAATGTTGTTTTGATTTTTTCTCAAAATGGAACATTTTAAGTTTACAACGCCGGACATGAATCGATAAGCAAAAGATGAAAATCTGAAATCTAAAAATGCGATTTAAAAAATGGAATTCGGTATTGGTACTTAGCTTATTCAAATTAGTTTTTGTTTTCTTTATTACCAAAAAATTGTGAATAATGGATCCCATTTTGGGGGCCACCATTGCCTCAGTTTGTTACTTACGTTGAAGTTACTGTCTTTTCGAAATTTCTTATCCGGATTTCAGAAACTTACGAAATTGTCCGGGTGTCAGTTTTTGAGAAAAGTTGTCGAGAATATTCACAAAATCGTTTTAAGTATTTCTCAAGGTGCCGATATAATCGAAATGTAAATTGATGATGAAGTTTACTATTGCAATTACGAAATCTTATTTTAAACCAAAAGTTTGCAACAAGTTACCCTCCAACGATAAAATAGTTACTTAACGAGGTTCAGTTGTGTCATTCTAGCTTGATACTTAAAGACCTTGTCTAAGCTAGATTGCTATTTTTTTAGCTATTTTAGGTATGAAATAGAGTTTCGTTATTAAATTTTCACACAAGAATAAAATCAATTCCGCAGTTTTGTCAGGAGAAACCTGGGAGAAACCTAGCTAAATACTTAAGGTAGATTACCAAATATGTTTATGTTGGAGTTACGTGGTTAACGTTGACTCCAGAAAGTGGCAACCAATCTAGCTTAGTCTTGCACAATACTTTAGTGTAACTCTTCAGCTAGATTGCTCTTGTTGTCTTTCGGAAACTATTGTAATTAAAGATTTTCATTGCATACCTATAGGTATCTTTCAATGTTAAAGTATTTGCTTAAGTTTGATGAGAAGTTTCGGTCCTCGCAATCTAGCTTGATACTCTAAAAGAGGTTCTTTCCAATGACGTTTCGATAGCGAAGTGCAAATGCGCGAGGTTACGAAACAATTGGATAATCCAGACTGTTCGTCATTTTCCGCGTGTGCCCCCAGTACCAATAATAAATAATGGTAGGTACGTAGTAACAGTACCGAGCAGAACAATATTAATAGATATTATCATGGGTAATGGGTGTGTTTCCAATTCCACCATCTCATAAATTTCAGCAAAGCCGTATAGTTAAAGTCCCTCTCACGGAACGTTTGAAATATGGTAACAAGGTGGCATATGACGGAATGAAGCAAGCCGTGTCTGCATTTTTCCGAGCGCGAGAGATCATCGATACCGCTTTATGGGAGTTGTTAGATCGGACCGCCAAAGAAGTAAGATGAACGATGACATGGATTCGCGTGTACGATTACGGGCGGACCAATCGATGCCGGAATTTATGGCCCGAACACGCGCTCTCCCCACCCTACCGCCACCCCCTTCACCTTTCGACGAGGGGAAGACATCGCTTTTCGATAACGATTTGGCGAATCTTTTCCTACGTTCTCGATAACCTAAGCTACCGCCATATAGTACCTACCTACGTACCTATATAGACATTTTTCTCGTTTAGCTCTATTAGTTGGCCGATCTTGTCAACAGAACCGATATGATAATAATTTTTCGCTCACGCGTCCGTCCCTAAATCCAAACGATAAAATCGTTAAAACGTCCACTTACGGTTCTCTAGTTATTAATTATTAGATATCTGCATTTAAACACAAACTACGAGACTGGTCTCGGCGAACGATCTAATTCCTTAACGTCACATAGACACGCTACCTTTACTTCCATTTCCACGCATCCATTTCGAAAACTTACTACGCTACTGCGTCATATCAATTTGTAATTGGTATCCAATGCTAGTCAGATGACTTTTCAGTCAGCCGGTTGCCTACTCGTAATTAAACTTGCTGTAAGTGTAACTAGACAGCATAATGACTAGATCAAATTGTCGGTCTAGAAATCAACTTGCTCTCAGAACGGATTGAAATATAATTAGGGACGTAAAACGGTACTACTACTTCATACGTTAAACAGAACACCAATGCAACACAAGCAATCTGGTTAACTACTCACTAAGTACGTGCAATTTTGATCTCGGCAAGATGGTTAACCTTTATTGCCAAAACAGTTTCGGATTTGGATTTTTCGCAGGGAAAATTGGGCAAGCCAAATGATACGTTTTATGCTGTACGCAATGAATCGTTATGGAAGCAACTATATGAGATGTATCTTGTAAACAAACTCTTATTCCTGATTACCCTTGAAACATTGCTCTTTTGATCAAAAGTGTTAAGCAATGTCACCCAAATAACGTTTAAAGTCGTTAAAATGCCAATAAATTGACGTTTGTTTTGACTTGTCTAAGCAGATTCAGACCATAACAATTGTTATTAAGTAATGCTTGGAAAATATAAACATCCTGATACGAAGGTACCTACAGTCGTTCCATCCATACTTTATTTCAAACGATCAATACTTTTTTGTTTCTGCGTGTTTAATTGATACATAAAAAGAATTAATCATAGTCGTAATTGCTTTGAAGCAGTAACATTTCTTCTATATCAAACATGTGTCATGTTTAGTTTATCGCAACATTTACTGAATATTCAAAGTTTATGAAATGTATGCGTTTCTCCACCGCATTTGAATGATAGGAAGATCAATCACAGGACGTTTTGTTTCTTTCTTATTTCAGATTTAATCTTAGCGGAGCACTTAACCAGACATTGTTACGTATATCCCTTTATAAATACCAATGTCAGGGTTCGTTATTAAGGTGACGGCGTCACTATCTGTTCTTGTTTCAGTTATTGTAAAGATGACAAAGCTCTTTAATTGTTTAGTTGAGGTTTAGCGAAACGAATTCATCGTTTAAATCGGATTTCAAATTTGGCCAAATGTTACTGTATATTTTAACTTATTATGGGCAAAAAATATAGAAAATACCTTATCTTGAAAACCATCCATTAGAAATGAAATAGTATATTTATTACTATCCAGACGGGTTTTGTCAAACTAAATGTCAAGTTCCAGAAAATGGTATTTTAACTATGCAACTAAATACGAATCGAGCTTTCAAACCCAATTCAGTACCTAATATTCCGAAGAGCACAATGAGCTCTAATCAGTTTTCCAGAAATCCAGTCTAATTTTGAAGAATAATTTTATCTATAAATCTGATTTTTAAACCAATTACAGCAGATGTGTAATGAATTTTACATGATTGTATAAATAGATCAATTTAACGTTTTACTAAAAACGTGACTTTCTCATTCAATGTAGTTTGCAGAAAAATCTGGTGTATTTTAATCCATATAGAATCACTCCTATTAACATAATCTTACAATCGATATCCCAAAAACTGTACTTTGAACTAAATAACTAACTCATTAATTTGAATTTAATAGTAAGATAAAATGGAAGGAAATTTGCTGAAACACGCACTTGTCTTCATTCAAGTCAATTATCACATGTAAATATTTCAGCAGATTCCCCAGAAAACTACCCAATATTTAGTCATGTATTCAAATTCTTGATCCAAAAATATGTCTTTTTCTTGTCATTTATCGAGAAAGTGAGATTAAGAAAGCAACTTATTAATGAATCAAATGTTTAAACCAAATATACTGTTCCGATAAATTTGATGAATTCAAGTCAGTTTTCCAGAAAACTAATTAATCAGAAATTTAGCCCTCAAACTTTTGTTTTCCATGCACATGGAAAGTTTGTCTAGAAATTACTTATTAAAATTTGGAATCATTTTTTTCCGTGTACTTTTACGTTTTCAAGGTACAAAACCCTCGTTCTGGTTCAACTTAATTGACTTAACTTAACATCGAAGTATGAAATTTAATTTCTGTTATCCGAAGGCGCTGCAGCAAGAAATTTAGCATTATTGGGCAGATGTAAATTTTCCATTTTACCTTTATAGGCAGAGGTGAGATTACATAACTGCCTCTCGTATATATGTCCAGTCTTGTTTTTGGAACGAGTTTGATGCCATTAAATATATCTGGATCTTTCGTTGAATTGTCAGGAATTTATTTGATTATTCCCAGCGTTTACCAACGTCGTACGTAAACGTAACGGCTCTCCTACTACATAGATAGTGGCAGAAGGCTTTCCTAACATGTTATTATCGAAATTAACGATCTCGATGATGTCATGACAAAACCTAATAAAATCGTTATTTCTTCATTTAAAAATTAAATAAAAGCAATTAGCATACTAAGAAGCGTTCGTATGCTCGAATGGCTACATTGAAGGCACGAAGATTGACCATGCAACAAAAAAGCCGTCCTGGAATGTTCTCTCTCTCTTTCTCTCTAAAACAAACGTTTCAAAAAATCGAATCGTCCGTTTAGTTTACGGCTGCTAATGAATAAGTCGCTCGTCATAAAACAATTCCTGACATGGATAAAATCGAGCGGAACATTTCGTAAATCTATTTAATTTGACATATATTATTAGGTGGTTATATCCATCTTTTTTCTCCTTTATAAATTCCAACGTACGTCGTCCATCCGTCCGAGCGAAGAACGTTAATCGATATAGGTTTATTTAATTATACGTTGTTGCAGGTAATTACTGAGGTAAAGTTACAAGAAACGTTTTAATGCGTAATCCTTTTTTATCCAATCTAAAACCCCATGTGACATCATAACCGTAATAGATTTACATTGTGCGAGCATTACAAGAAAATATCCATTCTTCCATAATGACGGGTTCTGATCGTCACACACGGGTCTTGTGGCATCAACGCTTTTCTTTGCATTCAATATGAAAATTGAGAATTATTAACTAGAAATTATACGGCTAATAACGAGAGAAAAAGTATGATGCGAGACATCGCCGATTACTGGTTAAAGTGGGCAGTAATAGGTTATTACCGACTTATAAACTTTGCAGTGTGGACGAAAAGAAGCTCGATTGATGAAAGTTTTTATTAAACGAGCGAATTATAGGGATCTGCGAGAAAGAAAGGCTAATCCAGATTTAATTTGTCAGCCCCTCGATAAGAAGTTAAAACTCTTTTTAAATGAATTTTAAGTTCATATGTCTAAAGGTAGTATTACAAAAATATTAATACTTTACACGACTTTGAATGAAGTATTGACGACCAGTCCCTAATTCACTAAAATATCCACCTTTCAGATTTCAGGAATTGTATAGGAACTAACCTTCTCTTTTCATGAATTATTTAAGATGAAAATTATCATAAAAGAATATCAAGAGTGTCATCATTGAAGAGCATGATCGAGATGAAACTAATTAAATATTTTCTTCTACATTACACGGAGAGCCTTTTTTAGGAGCTAGGTATAGCAACTAAATTGATCGCTCCTTAAAACAAATTACTACTGAACCGACTGTACTTGTAATATATTTATAGTCGTTGCAGTAATTTTCCTTCTGTTCAGTGTTCTGTTAATGTACATTCAGAGTCGTGTTTTATAATTAGTTCACTCCGAGAATAAACATTTAAAAAAGATTGTAATTACAATTATTATGTTAATTCTAAACGTTCTACACCAATTAAGTGAATCAAAATTTCTGTTGTAAGGTGAATTCGATTCTTTGGATATTTCCAAAATTGCAATAAAGTTAAAAAAATTCCAAATGCTGCCAACAAAACTTTGATATTTTCGAATAAAGTAAAGCATTCGAGATGAATATATGAGAAGCAATCTCTGAATAGCAATCAAATGTCCGCATTGAACTTTGTATTTCACCTTGGTTCGTATCGCAAACAAATATTCAATTTTGAAAGAAATCACGTCTATATGCGTACGAGTGTAGGTTATACGTACAATTATCCACATTACGTTTCTTATAAAATACGAAGGAGCTTAATAACTGTTACGGTTGTGAACGTAGACAAAAAGTGATTTCTAATAAATTACCACATTGAAAAGCATTTATAATTAATATGTCTAGACAGCAATAAATACCACAACTTAAATGTCAAACTCGATAAAAAATTAGTTATTTTGCAACCAACAGTTGCAGGTGTATGCAGTTAGTTATTCCACGAAATCACACAATTCAAAAATGCCCAACCTAGTAAGATACATAAATGTATAAATATGCATATTTAATACGTTATGCGCCTAGTTTACATCGATAACATGTAATAATTGTAAATCTAAAAGAAATCTATCTCGAGAGCTTTTGTAAGGAAAATGTTAACAGCTGCTTGCTGCCCACGTCGTATGCAAAAGTTTTACTTCACTAAGAATTTCGTTATTTGTAATATAATCTATCGAAATTTAAACCTATACTTAACTTAATGTCGACCGAGTGTAACATCCACCACATAGAAATTATAACACAGTTACGCAAGTTTTTCTTCCTTGAAGAAAAAAAGGAATCGACCATTCTACTAAGACATTGATAAATAGCCACACACTTCTCCTCTTCCGCTCAATTTTTTCTCCTTAAATACACACTAATCATCGTTTCAATTACTCCCCAGATAAAACTGATTATAATTAGATATTTTATAGCGGCGTTGATCGGTAGCAATAAACCTTCCATTAGTACTAACGAAGTGAGAATATTTTACATTAGCTCTAATGAATTAGAAATACACGAAATTATCGTCGATACGAAAAGCGCCATTTCCGGTGATACATTCAGTTCAGTTGGAAAAGAGATTATGTTGACTCTGCTATAAGAGACGGTAATTTGAAAAACAATAATATCGAAGAGGTATTTGTTTTATTAATGTACTATTATCAGGAAAGTGGAAAATGGACTTTGGGTGTATCAGTAAAAATCGTCAATGAGGCTTGAGCAACGTTAGCATCGGCTTCTATTGTGCTTTCATAGGATATTTTTATTAAATCGATTTACCTAATGTTAATACTGTAAATTTCTTGAGATTGATTATTACAACAAATTAACTTTGAACCATTTCCGTGGTAATGAACACTACTATAATATCGTGTTTACAATGTCACTTATGATGTATGTATATCGGTGTCTTTGAATGTGGTTGGTATTTAACTGAATTATCCATCAACACTAGCCGCAAACAATATTGTTGTTATTGTACGACTGAGTGGTCACTTAGAAAGAAATTTAAATATGCTAGCAATAACAATAACAAGAAAATCTTAGTGTAATATTAATTTGTTATTATTTGAAGGTAAATCCTGCAGTCGTTTGTAAACTTTATGTTTGGGGTGTGGTCTCGAGTCCGTCATGGTGTTGGTATGTCGAGCAAGAAGTGCACAAAATATAGAAAGTGTAATAATGACATGTTAAAAGGTGATAGATTGATGAATATTACGCCAAGTCGATAAAGTAGTCTTCTACTGCCACAGCAGTCTGCAAGAAACACAATCATCCTGCTCAAAAACATCAACAGTATTTATTTCAATTTTTCCATTGCGATTTGCGGTTTCGCCTGGAGATAAATGTATTTTTGAGTTCGCGCGAACAGCTAAGTTAATATATGTAAGCAAGAGCCCAGATGGAATACGGTGTGTGAAAGAAATTGAATAATTGCCTACTGAAGAGAGGATTTTTTTTAAAGAGACCCACGTAGGGGGCACTAAGAAAATTTGACATAATTCGGTGGATTAGTGCGGGACGTTTAATAAATCAAAACTATTGAGTTATCGATATACTTTAGTTAGAAACTAGACACCGTTATTCTCGCCTAATTTGTTCAACCTGGAAGCACTTTAAACGAATCCAACCTGTTGAGTCTTTTAAAAGGATCGATTTCGATTAACATGTAATTAAAATCTGTATCGCGGAGATCCCATTTTGATATTACGGTGCGTGCGAAAAATACGGAATATAATGTATTGTGCATGG
The DNA here is from genome assembly GCA_946251905.1 of Cryptocephalus moraei. NCBI lineage: Eukaryota > Metazoa > Arthropoda > Insecta > Coleoptera > Chrysomelidae > Cryptocephalus > Cryptocephalus moraei. Next base: position 37,362,637 of record OX276456.1, on the reverse strand, counting down.
CGGTGTTAAATGTTCATAAGAAAATTGAACGGATAGGTTGGTTAAAAACTTAATATTTTTTACTGTAAAAGTAATAAGTGACATTATTTTTCGAGTAACGACGTCATTTTTAGATGGAAACTGTTATGTTTTCTCTTCAATTAGATTTTTCATTGAATCGCCTACATAGATTTGGATACATAGATATTTGGAAGAGTTAAGTCAGAAGAATTTCGAAAGTAAATGTTTCAAAGTTGAATAAGTGTCTCTATTGAGAATCGACATAAACCGTTCTTTTTGAAAATTTGAAAAAGTGGCCGCACAAAAAGTATACAAGCAATTCCTGAAGAGAAGTAGCTGACAACAACGTCAGTCAAACTTCACCACTCAAATCTCTATCAAAAGAAGACTACCATACATTTGAAATTCACCTTGTTGAGCTCAATGAAGATGATAAATGTCGAAACATTTATTTTTTAATTTTTTTTCATAAGTAACGTTTCGAAGTTTTTAATAGTCTAATCTACACAATTTAAATTATAGGGAAAACAGCAGTTTCCTTTAAAAAAAAAGATATAGTCTTTACTCGAGAAGCAATGACGTCACTTATTGCTTTGTACCAAAAAAGTAAACAGTAATTTCTATACCATCCTTATCTGTATAAATAAATATCTGTTGTTATAATATCTATTATATGTTATATGTTATTATATGTTATATATATATAATAATAAATAAATATCTTATGTGCAAATTGTGCTACATTGTAACGTTTTTAATAATCCGCTACCTTACCAAACCTTCTCGTGTGGAATTCTGCAATCAATTTTAAACCATCTTTCCTATGTGTTAGAGATTTGATATTTTAAAGATTTTTTAGAGACCCTGAATTAGATGACTTGTTTCCTTTAGTCATTATTACGTGTTGGATGATGATTAAACGGCAGTCAAATATTCTTGAAAGAGTAAAAATTATTCGTCCTGTTAAAGTTAATAATTAATACACGAGGATGTAAGGAATTCAGCACGAATTTGCATGTTTTAGGTTGTAATCCCACGCAACATATTGTGAGGTTTCATTTTGATATTTTAATAATACAATCATGTTATTCATAGTATCGGATCATTTTCATGAAATTAAATATGTATGTTAATAATGTAATAATAAGGTGTAATAATTCATAAGAAATATTTTAAATTTACAATCTACTCTAAGATAATATTGTCGTTCAGTGGCGACAGAAATTTCATTGCTTTTATAACATATAAAGAGAATTTCTGGATAAATTAAATGGCTCCTTGTCTTTCAAAACAATAGTGGTTTCTAGCAAATTTTCAATTTAGAGTTTTAGGAAGAATTGGTAAAAGCTTAATTATTCGTTTAAGAATGAAGTTTGACTGCAATTATGTCGATACAAAATTTTGATTTCAATTATTTCCGCACACTTAAATTCATTAGTACACGTCACTTTATTTATGTTGCACGTATTTCCACATTTCACTGCACGAAATCCGGCCTTTAGTAATAACATGCAATCTGCCTGACGAACTAAGTGGAAAAATGTTTTCGCCCTCAGGCTAATTTGGTTGGAAAAGTTTGTCTTGACAGTCTGTCTTGCGAACTGACATTTGATGTATTTTCAGCAACTTTAATTTTCAATTTAGAGTTTTAAAAAAATTGGTAAAATCATAATTATTCGTAATTACTCGGTTAAGAATAAAGTTTGACTGCAATTATGTCGATACAAAATTTTAGTTTCAATTATTTCCGCTGAGTGAGAAAATGTTTTCGGCCTTAGGCTAATTTAGTTGGAAAAGTTTGTCTTGCGAACTGATATTTGATGTGTTTTCAGCAACTTTTATTCTTGATACTTTTGTTAAGAGGAACGAATCGCTGTTGATTTCACGCTACTGAAATCGTAGAGTAAGTTTCGCAAAGTTCGTATTGCTGATATGGCTTTTATATCACTTTTCGATTACGTCATCGCTCAATTTTGTCCGCGATACTAGTCCGAATGTTGACAGGTTTTTAAAATGACAGACTTCCATTTAAATTGAAATATTGAACACATATTAGATCCGCACGTCGGAAAGTCTGCTCAAGTGCCTTCAACTTTTGGAGAGCTTCAAAATTGATATTCCTGACGAGTGTGAGCCGGTTGGACGACGTGTTCTCTTCGGGAATAAAAATTTTGTCTCCGGCACGCTGAAAGCTCGAGCCCCCGGCGAAACGGAAAAGTGTCCGTACGTAACCAACGCGAAACTCCATAACCGGGTGATTTACGTGACAGCATGCCCGCATACATTATTCACGGCTTTATTATTAACTAATTAAATCGAACGAGGACCATTTCCTACTTGTGCGATTTTATAGGTCGGGAGGGCGAGCAGGTGTTTCGAATTTCTCTCCTCTTACCCGTGATCCGAAGATCAATTACGCGGTTACAAACCGATCCGAGAGATAGCGTCCCTTATCGGACGCTGCGATCAACGGATTCCTCGGCTTTTCAGGTAGGTATGTATGTATGTACGTATGTATGCCCGCTGCCTGTAAAGCACGCGTATTGTATTCAGTACCACACGGGAAATGCCGCCGATATCGGAATTAATTAGCCGGAGAGGAAACGGTTCGAGTGGGCGTGCGTACGAGGTACATGCGCTTCGTTTCAACGCGATACACGCCAAACGACGTTTAAGTGGTAGAATAGAAAAATTTTCGGGTTTTACTCGAAGCCGGTAAGAATTGAAAAAGTTGGAAAAACGTCCATAAAATGTTAACCAAACGCGGAAAATAATTCATTTTGAAAAAATTTCGAGCATTTTGCACGTTTTTCGGAAAAAAATTGCGACACTGGAACAGTTTTAATGGTCTTCTAAATCAAGAGTTATTCCTGAAAATTTTAAATGAAACTCCTATTTCTGATAGTAACAGTACTGGAAGATATCTGACTATCCTGAACAATTTGTAGAAGTACCTACTAGAATATCCTCAAGTATTTCATAGGAATCCACATTCTCTCGCAAAATTTTTAAAAAGTGCCTTAACCCCTGAAAAACTATTGTGAAATTTTACCAACTCTTGTAGGAACTATAATTAATTTGCAAATTTTCTTTGAACAGGTATAAAATTCTAAATTATCTTAAAACCTTCAAATATTTCTCAGGTATCTTAATGACGATTTAATTTCTCCAAAATTAGTCGAATTTTGAAATATCTTGACAATGTGAATATTTCTGAAAAGATTTGTAAAAGTATAATCATTTATTCGATGAAATTGTCGAGTTTAGGCATTAAATTGTACATTTAAATAGGAAGTTATCTTTTTTCATCAAATAGTTTATGGCCTTATAAATGACAACATTCTGATAATAAATAACTAAGCAATAAGAAACAAACCCTAATCCATCCCAACCATGAAGAATTCTAATTAAATTAGGACTAATAATTAACAAAATTATTCAGAATATTCAGAATATTTAAGAATCCAGGGTGATTTTCATAAGTTCTAAGTTTATTTCTGAAAGTGAATATGATTTATCTTGAAAATTTTCAGAAATCCTAAATATTGTTTCGCGAGACTTATCGATAGGTTTTAGAAGAAATGTAAGTTCTTAGAACACTTGTTGAAGGACTTGTGATTCACAAAGTTTCCTTAACCAATGAATTCCCAGGTTTCAAAATGTTTCGAATTATAGGGTTTTCAAAAAGTTTCTGAATTATCAAAGGATTTCAAGAGATATTTCAGATCATGGAATATTTCTTGAATGATTCCTAAAAATACCCTGAATTATTTTGAAACAGTTTTTGCAATTATTTTTATAGTTTCAGTATTTTTTCCGAAAATTCTAAAAAATATATTTGAAAAAAAAATCCGCCAGACTCCAAATTACCCCGGAAGTCTCATAACATAATTAAGGACGTAATTAATTTAGAAATTTTCCTTAAAAACGTACGAATTCGTAAAGGATTTTAGGATCCCAAAATTATCAATGGAGCATAATTAATTGTTTTTAAAAAGATCGTTAAAACCTAACTAAATATCTTAAGTAGAACTAAACTAATTCTTTAATTTGTTTAATTAATTAGATACTAAATTAGATTATTAAAATTTCATTATTTTTCTTAACGACATTCCCAATTTCCCTAATTTGCTTGTACCCGATTTCACATAAAACCTCTCTCCTTAGGTGAACATATTGAACGTTCAATTCCCGATCGTTTCCTCTCGGCAGAAACAATAGCCAATTAATTAACTTCGACACCGCACCGGCGAACCCGTTCATTGTATTGCCCTTGCAAAACGGGCAATAAAAAAATTATAATTATTACTTCTCAATTACAAATCGTGTTCGTGTTCTTTTGCGCTGTTTTATGATTTGTTTGTCGCTAATAAATCTAATTTTTTTGTTCTCTGAAATGACCGCGCTCGCTGCTGTATCCGCAGATTAATTAAAACTGTTTCGAAGACCAGTCGGGATGATGTCTCGAAGGAAATATGAAATGACGACTGTTATTTAATGGGAGACACTTAAATACGGAGCAATCTCGGTAGGCCTGGTTAAGAAAGTTATAACTTAATTGCTCTTAGCTCAAGGTGGCACACCATTTTAATGGGAACGAAATAATGTTAGCATCCACCTTCGCTTTACGTAAAGCTGTTGTTGATTTTTATAACTAAAATCTTTACAATAAAGCCTTATATTATCATCAACACTCGGTAAATCGTGCAATAAGTACTAACTATCGAAACTTTTATTACACGATAATTGAACGTATAAACAGTTATTTTCAAAACTATCCGCCTTTAATTATTATATCGGAGCAATCAATTATTATCTCGATCGAGAAAAATCGAATCATTGTAATAATCGCTGAGGTAATTATCTATAATTAAATGCTATCATAGCTGATGGCGGGTTCCGATGTAAATATTATACTTACAATTAATGGTAAAATAATATCTAACGTCATTTGAATTAAAAGGGGCAATTAGACGAAGTGATTTTGCACATTACATTTTAAGAAATGCAATAGCCATTGCAACTGTATCTATTGTCGAGTCGTAATAGTGAAACAGGTGGATTTATGAGATAATTACTTAACGCAATTCGAATGTAGTGTTTCAAAATGTAAAAAATTCTAGAGAATTCCTACAGGATTTTTCTGAATTTGTTAGGATTTTTATATGTTTTGAAATACTCTCATATTTTCTGAAAGTATTCGAAATGTTCAAGAATCGAGACAGATTTCAAGAAGTAACCATATAATTTATTCCGAAAAAGTTTCCAAAATTACTAAACATTCATGAAAGGATTGCAGAGAATATTGACGGTTTTCAGTAGGAATGCAGGAGAAGCAGACAGGAATTTTCATAAAAAATGTATAAAATATGGAAGCATTTCAAGATTCTAAAATGTTTCTCGAATTATTAATGGATTCATAGAAACATCTGGAATGTGACAATTTTAGAAAATTCTTCAGGTCTTGGAAGGATCCGGAGAAAAATCCTAAATTTCTAAAAATTGTAAGGAATAATCCATCCCATGATGCAATGCACTACCGCGCTTTATGCAATAATGTAACTTATCTCCAAAATCATTACATTTCTTTGTTAGTTATGCTCTGGTCCCTTCAGTTTAGTAACTTTGAGATGAGATGAAAATAGTTTATAAGAGTAACTCACAATTTCTCGTTCTCGATATCGATATCATGACGTGAGTATGTCGGGTTACGGACCGTTTAACTTTTCCAAGAGTGCTAAATCGAAGAGAACGTCGAAAAGGGCGTGCAACATTCCGAAACGACAGAGGACGTTTTTAATCAAGTAGCGAGTAAGTATAGAGTCTCGGGCATTATTCAACCCGTTGGTGGTCAGCAGCTCCGGGAGGAGAGAAGACGAAAGATAGTGGAATGATTTCAATAGGTCGGAAGAGATCTCCAACTCTCGCCAGAGTGATGGGCCGAGATCACGATCTCGTAAATCCATAACTCCTCGTGGAATGTGTTTGTCTCCTCGTTCGCCATCATTTTGTTACACTTTGCATTCGAAAGAAATATAGATAAATCGACGACGACGACGTCGGGACACCGGCCATTGTCAACTGTTATGGGACCATTATTTCTCTTCTGCTTGTGTCTGTGTTAAATGGCCAGGAAATTGCATAAGTTCTGCCATCATCGGCGTGGAATTAAAAGAGATGAGGAAATTGCTCGTGGTATTGAAACCGCCTTGAAATATAGACGGACTTTTTTAATGGGATCGCTAACGGAGGATGTCCACTTAATATGCCTGCTAATTGGAATATCCTTTTATTAGCGCCGACGTCACTTCACATTTACGCCGAGACATTATTGTTGAGTAGGTTTTTATGCGCTTTTTTTACAATTTCATTAAACAAAAAATCTTCATTACGATCATTTGATACCGCACGAGAAATTGTAGCGCCTCGATTAATTCTAAATTATTCGATTCTCGATATTTTCTTCCTGTTAATTAAACTTCTCTGAGCTTCTTTGAATAACTGTCCTAACGGCTTTCTATATGCATTCCTTGCGTTAGTAGCAATCAAGTAGGACTTTAAGTTTGGATTTGCAAAAATCTATAATAAGGTATTTAGGGTATTTAAAATTTAACAATACATTGAAAACTTCATTACTAAACTTCATAAGTACTTAAATTTCGGCTAAGAGTTTACGGTGAACAGAAACACTAACGGTAGATACTCTAGAAAGTGTAGAATGTGTAGATTATAGCTATTCTAAAATGTTTGTTTCAATTTTTTCCCTATGGTCCGCTCGGGTACTTTGCCTGCTGTTCCCCTAACAATAATCCTTTAATTTACTGAGATTTGCAAAAGAGCTACTATATAAGGCAAGGCATATTATTTCATAGAAAATATATATAGATATCTGATTTGTGCAAGTAGAAAAAATGAAACACTTGTCATCTCTCGTAAATTCTCGATAAGTGTAGTTACTTAGCATTTGTACTTGATTTGGAGTTTCTTGTTTTTATTACAGATACATTGATTCTATAAGTAGCCCACATTATTTGGACCACCTTATAAAACATTTTTTTTTAAATAGTAATTCAGGTTATTAACATTTTGAACTTCCATATACCATTTTCAGGACTGTTGTTAGAAGTAAATCCAATTTCAGTAAGTAGGTAAATCGGATGGTATTAAAATAACAGTGGTAGCCCGTGCTGGGACCATTTCCTCTACTAAGACAGCAGTGAGCAGAATAGAATAGGCAACAAATGTAGTACATCTACATAGTAATACATAGTAAGTTGTAAAATAGAAATGAAAATATTTGATAATTTTGTATGCTTTCTAAAAATTCTCAGGTATGAACTCTAAACTATTTCTCGATGAATTATTAGCATTTCGAAATGATTCTAATGGTTTCTACATTTTTTTAAATTCCTTTGATAAACTCGAATTTTCGAAAATAAAATATTACAAAATTGAAACAAGGAAAGTTATTCATGTTATAAAAACAAGATCAGCTTGGTATTCTGGGAACCTCAAAAAATTCAATAATTCATTCAGGTTTTCATAGTATATTCAAAAAGCAATGTAACAGAACGACAAAGCATAGAACCATCACGTGCCCAAAATCTAAAGCGAGTTTCAAACTATTATTTCGAAAAATCGAAGTAAGCCGTCTCGCCATCTCTAAATATAACTTTTAATTTGCGAACGGTAGCAGAAAATTACCTCGGCGTATCATTAAACGGTCGACCTGTAAACAGGAGTAAATTTTAAGCGCATTTCTCACGGTTTGCACCGTGGAATGCAGTTTAAGAACACTGTGATTAGTGGACATATCTAGGTGTCCATCCTGTTCCGAGCTAAATCGACTAAGTACGGTTTGTGCTCTTTTTTCTTCTCCTTCTCTCTCGTTCTCCTCGCTGCCGTTTGTAAAAAGAAATTGGTCACCATTAGTCACTGACGCACAGAGGCGGAACCGATGGGTAAATTGACAAATATCGTTTTACCGTAACAGTAACGCAGAGAAATGATTGAAATCGAATTAGGTATCTGTGAATCTAATGGGAGTAGAAATGAAGTAGCTAAATTTAACTTTACGAATCCACTAAACACTTCACCTATTAATACAAACCTAATCGCCTGCCACAAGTTTAGTAGGTACTTATGAATTTTAATAGGCACAGTTTACGTTAATGCCATTCGAAAAACAATATACATTCACCTCGTAGAGATTTTGATTTATTTCTTATGATTTATGGCCTGTGAAGTTTTAGCGTAGTCAAATCTAACTCGTCCCACACAAAATTTTTTGAATAATAGTAATAATTTCCGATGATCCCAGTGGGTAGCTTCTTACCTATACAGTAGGATAATTTATTTTTACTCTAATAGACCACCTGCGAATCCATTAGTGAAATAATAAAATTGATTGATTGGACGGTACGTATGCAGCCTATCAATCTTATTGTCTAGAGGTGTCTACAGTTATCGGAACCTTTGTAACCCACTAACAGTACTTTCGCGTTATATCATTGAAAAAGTATGTGAATAGTGTACAACACGACGATATGAGTGGTTTTCATAACGCGGGAGCGCCTGGAGAAGTATGGTAAAATGTCAAATAATTTGATATTTACGTTATTCAATCAGACTTAAACAAATTACACGTTCAGTTTCTTAGGAATATCTACTTCGAATAACCTCGAAAAGTAACAATTTGTAACGTTACTTTAAGTCGTAATGTTTGTGCAGAAGAACGAGAGATTGGGGATGAGAGATAATTAACCTCTTCTTGCGTACACCACTGCAGTTACTTAAGTACCTAGAGACCATTTCATCTCTGTCTTCTGCGTAAATTACGGATACTTCATAGAGATTATCGAGTCCGATTGGGTGTTACCTTTATTTATGAAATCGAACGGCGCCCAAGATGCAAATGTTGCTCTTGAGAAAATTTATCTGTCGAGGGTAGAGAGAAGATAAGAGAGTAATTGTCGCACGAAGGGAGTTTCGATAATCACAGATCATCTACATGCCATGGGATGATCCTCTGTTTAAAGTCGCGGAGGCTTGTTGCGACGAAGAGAAAAATAAGTCGATCGTTCAGAATAGGAAAGGCTGCGAGGCACGACGGTTTTAAAATTTATCGGCATTTAGAAAGGGGCATTTCGTACGCCTCGAAGAATAATAAATTTAACATTGAACAATAAGAAAATACCGGAAGATTGGAAACATGCAATTATAAGCGATTCGAAAGAAACTCTGTGTTTACCGTGTTCACGTTTTAACATTTTTATTTTACCGTAAGCGCTAATTTTACCGATTGTATTGTTTTGCGCAAAAACGAAATAAATCGGTTTACGAAATTGCTGAAATAGTAATTGGAGTTATTATTTCAAAAATATGATTCATCAGATAACTTTGCCTTGTGTACCGGTGGCTGTTCATAAAAGGACGAATATGGGCATCGGAAAGTAGGTTATGTGTGATGAAAATTACTAAATTTACTAATACAATAAATAATGACAACAGTAATGGCTGAATATTATACCCTGTCATATTTTCATGTATCTATAAGTATATTAGTAGAACTTTTTTTCCATTTTAATAGAGGCATGATGATAAAATTACAAAAACAATTTTTCAATTCTGTGGTCAATTTACAATTCTCTCATTCTATTAGTTTTGGATGAATTGCAATTTTTAGGAAAGATTGTAATTTTAACTTCTCGAAATGTAGACTATTTACAACTATTTACTTGTTGCATTTTTTTATTTGGATCTTTTTTAGGCAATTTTGTCAAAAAATAAACTTTCGAATTTTGTGAGGAAATCCGAGGGGTTGATCGAGGGAATAGTGTTTAATCTTGTTTTCGCCAACTGTCGTGGTTTCTAAAATTTCGTTTTTAGAAAGAAATTACATTTTTATTCCAGCACAGTCAATATTTTCAGAAGCAATGGTCTCTTTAATCAAATTCTTTAAAGTTTAGTAACTGATAATTATTAATAATTGTAGTTTCGAAAATTGTTGAAAATCTCATTTTCATTTTTTGAAAATATCTCAATAAAAAAAGTTTAATTTTTGAACTATTTCGATTGAAAAGAAAAACCTGAAAACATACAATTCAGAACGGTGCATCTTAGAAATTAAACGTTCTTTTGGTCGATATCTTTTACTCTTGGCAACACCGAATCATTTATTCTGTCATTCCCAATCAACTTTGAGATGCCCTATATTTTCAAAATTGCACTCTGATTAATCAGGAATTGTTTTAATAACGTTTAGTTTACCTTTGTTCCTATGGACCTTTCTATAGATTAAGCATTGTATACGTAATTTATCATTTATGAAGCGTTTCAGTCATTGATTTGGTCGACAAATTGGAGTTCAAAACTCAAGTGAATTTTAGCTAAGGTAATTTTAAAAATAAATAACAAACCTGTACGTATACATAAAAATAGAGGAAAATTATATTATTCTTAGGATTTTGCTTATGATTAGAATTTTTTTCTTCGGGAGAGGTGTGATGGATAAATTACTTAATCGAGAAACGCGTGACTATATTTAAATAATGTTCGAATGTATATCGATTGTAAATGTGCCACACAGCAGTTTTGAATTAATATTGATGATATGAGTTTAGTTAAGGTGTAAAGTAGGTTACGTATTACTGTGTACCTATGTGCGTACCTAGTTGGTGTACTTACTGGTAATTTTAAAAATAATAAGGATTCTGACTTCGAACGAAGAGGCTGTTTTTCTGAATACATGACAGTGCATCATGATTGCAACAAGCTCGTTTCGACACGAGGCAGCCTGAGCCTGCAGAGGTGTATGGAGGAGGGTTCAAATATGTTCGATACTCAAGAATTGTTGTATCTAAATCAACGCGAATTCGGCAAGAAGTAGGACTAGCGATACATGGTAACCGATAGGCTTATTAAGGAGATCTCGCGAAGGTACGTCCAACGCACCGGTTATCGCGGGACCTTAATACATTATTACCGTTACCGTTTCACCCACGTCCCGCTCCTAATTTTTCCCGAGATCCCCATTAACCGACCGTACTCCCCGGTCACACCTCCATTGTTACCGCGGTTGATCTCTTCTTCTTCTTCTTCTTCTTGTACTTCTCCTTCTTCACTTGGTGGATTTTTTCCCCGTCGGCAAGGAGCCGTAAGACACCAGAATTGACACTTCTTACTCTCGGCATCCTTAGAGCGCTCACGCGCTGCGCCCCATTGTCTTGTTACACACGAGAACTCTGTCAGCTCGCGTCTTTTGTTCGCCGCTCATTGCGGTCAATTGTCTTCCTCCACTTCTCTCATTCTTTTCTCATGCTGCCTCCTCTTCTTCTGCTCGTTACCCAGGTCCCGCGTTATACAATGTCAGCCCTAATCAGGGGGACCGATGTCTCTCGCTAGCGCTGCTGCCTCACCGGCTCTCCACTTCTAGTAGTGGTTGTTGGTTGTAGTAGTGAGATGTCCATCGTTAAAATCATCTGAAGCGGCATCGATGATAACGTCGTCGTTAGTCCTGCCTTCTTGATGGAAACGTCTTCGAAACGGACGAAAAGTCGCATCGGAACGGATCGGACGAGCGCATGTCGCATTCAAAATTAGACGGGTACTGAGACCGAGAGAGAGAGAGAGCTTATTCCACGGTAACGAATCCATCGGATGAGCGCATTCTAATGCTGAGAATGATGCATGTTGGATCGTTCAGATTTTAAAAGGTATCGATGGGACCGGTAGTTCGCATTGTATCTGATTCGACACGTGTATCGGTATTGGGGCATACCACGACAACTTAACACTTGGTTAATCACAAGTGTTGAGCAGTAAAGGTCGACTTGGCAATTCAGTACCAATGGAAACTGGTTACTGTTTTTAAAAAAGCGACATCATAACATATACAATTCCATCCTACTTCATACCTAACGTTAAAGTAATACATATTACTATTTCTTTACATATTGTGAGGAACTGGTGTGAAGCCGAAACCGAAAATCAAGCAGCCAATTTTTCAAAGTGACATTTCCCAGCAGCAATTTCATATTCAGCAGTAATTTCATCAGTGGCATCTCAATAAAAAAAAACATCACCAAAACCATTTTTCCAGCAAAAAATTCGTCGAACTACATTAATAACAAATCGAAACCAAATAAAAAAAATGTATAAGGGTTCAAAGGGGTTGAAATGGTCCTCGTAACGTTATATCGGGTTGTTATTTTCAATTTTTTTTTTCAAAATTGAAAAAAAAACAGATTGCCCTTTTTACCAAATACCAGTTTGATAGTAGATAATCGACTGTTAAAAGGTGATCAACTTCCAGACGATCTAGGAGGGTAAAATAGTCACTTATACGTTATATCGCATGTTTATTCGATAATTATTTTGGAGTAGGTAGGATAAAAAAGCCACGATGCCTTTTGACTCAATTAATAGTATGATAGTAGGGAATCTACTGTAAAACGGAGATCGACTTGTAGAGATTTAAGGGGGTGAAATTGTAATTCGAAGATCTTCGCGTAATGTTATATCGCATGTTTAGTTAGTAATTCATCATCAACTTGGTTAAGCACAAGTCATGGAAAATTATGTGAATGTTCAATTTCAACTAAATTTTATTGTACTTTTGAGTTAAGTTTAACTACATTACCGAGAGCATTTCAGGTGATTAAAACAGTTTCCAACGAATTTGTTCGTAATGTAAATCGCACTTCTTTCCTCTTTAAACGCCTTAGCAAACAACATATTTTCTTTAATTAACCCCTTCTTTTCCTTGCTTTAACCAACAAGTTATTTCAAAATCAAATTTAAACTTTTCAACCCAAACGCATCTCATCGATATGTCGCCACCATCACTTTTTTCCTCTTTAGAGTCTCCCTGGCCGTCCAATTAAATCTCCGTAATTAAGCGTCGATCTTAGATTCAGTTCGCGCCGTACCAATAATCATAAAAGTTTTCGAGATAATTGTGAAACCTGGAACGATGCGGGTTTATTCATGAGGAGAGAGGACACGGACGGAATCGAAACGACGCACGCGCTGAAAAAATATGAGAAACGGCGTGCGTTTCAATCATAACAATGGCAGTTAAATGCAGAAAGATGACAATAACAATTAAGGGGAGCTGTTCAATTGGCAGCTAGTTTCTTTGGTTGATAGGCGCGACGCGAGACGCATAGGAGATCGGTAGACGGAGACGCGAGGAATGATTAAATTTCAAAGGGAAAAACACGTTTTAAAAAATGGGAATCTGACACAAGTTTTAAGTTTGAATCAGTAGAAATCGCAACCAGCTGTATATAAAGTGAGAACGTTTCACTTATTATTAAATCATAATTGAACTCTTTTTTTCTTAGTGTACTCTCCAAATTTTGGGAGGTTTTCTGAAAATACCTACAAAAAAAGAAATCACAAAAATGGGGTCTCATAGTTTAAATTGGTAACGAAATCTCTATAGTAACTGTTAAGTTGCAATTTTCAAGAGATGTGCAAAGATCTGCAACAAATTATCTGAAATTGAGTATGAAGACGTTAAGAGATTCCTGGCAAACATAACGAGGACTAGCACAACCTTTTAAAAATCAACAATTCTTGAAAATAGTCCGAAAACAACCAAAAATGTATAAAAAAAGAAGACAAACTTATTGGCAATATAAAATCGTGGTAGGTAAACAAACCTTTCAAAATTACCTAATTCAAAAAGTGACTCCACATCTTGTGGACAAAACTACCATGTAAAGAGTCAAAATCCTTTGGAGGAGCATCCAAAGTAGTACCTATAAACGTTCCCGTTTCTCTATTTTACCAGATATTTCCGTAGAATTCCTCGAAATAAAACCAACCACATGAGTATTGATTTATCGATCTTTCCGAACGGCCTGTTAACTACTACAACGCCATTGTGGAAGTTCTTTCAAAATAGAAAGCAGCAGAGTCTGGCTTGCCTGTCCTGTGAGCTTTTATCTGGCCGTGTGTCCCTCGCAAGCAGAGATTTATGACTTGTTAGCTACTTCATCAACAAGAATAAATCATCATTTATTATTCCAAGCGTATAAATCGCCTTTTTATTGTTCGATGATTAATAGAAAAATACGATGTGTGTAGATCGAAGACGAGATAATTACGTTTTCACACATTGTTTCGAGTAACGGAGAAGGAAGAAGAGGAACACTCGAGGCCAGACAGAAGAAGGATTTTATGTTTGTTTTATTTGTTTGTGTTTCGATGATTAAAAATTGAATGCGGGTCCAGGAAATACGAGACGAGAGTCGTTAGTAGTAAATTAGAGATTCCCCTTCTGGGCTTCTCCTTCCATCTTCCTCTTACGAGTACGAATACACATCTAACATCGTTGTTTTTGAGTAAACTCCCTAAATTTCAAAACCTTTAAATAAAATGAATAATTAAACTTTACATTCCAAAATTTTTTAACACTTTTTTACCTTTTAACACCGATTTTCTTTTGAAATACTTGATTACATCTTTAAGTTCCCAGTGCATTGTTGAGATTTTGACAACTTTTAAAGAAATCTGTAGAATCTTAATAGTTTTCAGATTGGTTCTAGTATCTGAGTTTTTCAAAAAGTAAAACCTATTAAACGAATACAATACCTACGGACCCTTACTGAATCAAAATTCCGCTCATGGATTGTAAAGCAAATACGTGAAAACTGATTTTTACGATGACAGAATAGAATCCGCGATCAAAGTATTTGATATGTCAGGAATGAGGATTACATGAATTCCTTAGAAAAAAAATGGAATCAATAAAGTATCGACACGAATTTCTAACGTAACGGAAATTCTATGCGGTCCAATTAACGAATTTCAGAATTTCTTAAACGGCGCCGACTTCAAAGCATCAGATTTACATAAAACTTACAAAAAATTTTGATACAAAGGACAGATTGTAAGAAAATATTCGTGAATAACTCAAAAATTAAACAGTAGCTGGTCCTATTTTAATTTTTCATCGTACTATAATTGCATATGTCTAAATTGTCGAAAAAGAGCGTCGCTTAAACGATTCTGCTGCCGCTCGCGTATTTAATTAACCCCTAATTAACGATACATTTTAAAATCCCCGGAGAAAAACATATGTTCGGTGTGAAATCAGTAATTACGAATATGTTAGCGTTCTGATCATTGCTTTTTAAGATTCGTGATTGTTGCGAAGCGGTTCCGTCTACTCGCTCAATTAAGAGTTAATTAAGCGCGTATAATTGGAACTAATATTTCATATTTTTAGATTTATATGGAACGGACGTAAAAATTCTCTACTAGGTACGTGGTATTGCAGTGGTTCATTAGGAAAATCTCTCGTTTAAATAAGGAATGAGCCGATGAATAAATAATTATCCGGAAACATTTAAGTTACGTTAGATAGTGAAATAGTAATAAATAAAATAAAATGGTGGATGTTTATAAGGTTTTATAAAGTGCATTTGTACCGTAAGTTAAACAATCCAATTTTTGTGAAACATTGATAGTCTCATTTGAATAAATGAAAAATTTTTCATAAGGAATACATATTCATCTTTTTGAAAATTGACAAAGACAGGCTTCACATATGCTTTGTAAATTTGGAAAATATTGGAATAGCCAAAATTTCAGACCCCCTAAATCACTGAAGGGTGCCATTTTCTACCTACGTCAATTGAAAAGCTATTTATTGACATTAAAAACCCTTTTGAATATTTTTAAACTTCTTAAGGCCCCAAAAGGGATTGAAATTTTCGAAAAATATTCTGAAGGGAAGGGACAGCATTTTCAATTTAAAAAAAAATCGTAAGTTCAAAAAGATCTAACAAAATTCAAAGGAGAATTTTGCTGCTCTGATATTTTTCAAAGTTATCCAACATATACTCGAAATTATTCGAAAAAAACATATTTATGAAAAAAACCATGACGCAAACTCCAAAATTTTACTTTTTTATCGGTTTTCAAAACCAGAAAGTCTAGTTCAAGACGAATTATCCAAATTTTACAGGCGGATTTCTTGAATTTAACTTCATTTCTGAAGATGATTGAAATCAGGTTCCTTTTCTGAAAAACAGTGGCAGCAAGACTGAAGTTTGTTTTGAATTCTAAAACATGTGGGGAACATTGGAAATACATAACTGATTTTTGGGGAAGTTGGAACTTTGTTTCGGGAGAAGACTGTGAAGACTTTTCTGGAGGAAAATGAAAGTTTTAATGCATCTTTGCGAGAACAAAACTCAAAAAAGTTTGCGTTTTGCACATTTAATAAATTGGTAATTTATCAGATGTTTTTCGTACGTTTTTCGTACATTAAACTTATATACATTTCGGTAACAGTTAAGATTACTGCTTCGCATTACATTCTGGTTAAATTAGGTTTGAAGCGAGAGCCTCCGTAGGTAACACTCACTTCATTAACCTCTATGCCCTTTTTGCAGGAAACCGATTCGACCGACTCTTTCTCTCAGGCTCTCCTCATTACGGGCAACAACAATAAGTGGGCGTCGCAACGGCTTCATTAGACCGACAGCGATTTTCGAACAGAAACTGCATCTTACGTTCATGTAAACAAACACTCGCGTCGCGGATGATGAAAAATCGTCGAGGAAATCGCGAACAACGGCTCTCGGGCCGAACCATAAATTAGAGGGTTTAAGATTAAGTTGCAGAAATCGAATACAGCGCCGAAGACGTGAAATGATATATCTCGCGAGTTGTGCGGGGGAGTAGGTGCCTACCACTCTTTCTCTCTCGAATGGGAGATTTCTTCTCCGATGACCTATTGAGAGGAAGAACTTCATTTATATTTACCTGCCTACTTTTAACTAGATTAATTATCGCCGCTGCGAATCTAACATTTCTCTTATTCCTATAATGCTGTTGGTGCTAATGAGCGGATTGTTAGAGGGGACGCCTATAGTGCTTGTGCAGTTTCATCCTTTATTTATTACTGTTTCAGGAATAGAATAATTACGGAAGAATTCAAAAAGGTATTCCATGAGTTTGACTACAATGAAACTATAATAAAAATATTAAAGGTGGGAGGGAATACCACATTTTAAGTTAAATAGAGAAAAATATTCAAATTTACTGTTTCTGTATATGAACTAAATTCGTAGAAGTCAAAAGTGAGAGATGTATAACTAACTACCTCTTGTATGGAAAATGTAAAATTTGAAATTTATTCGAAAACTTCCCAACTTCTATTAAACATTTTTATAACCGCCAACTATTTCACAACACGACACGTAATTAGCATGGAGCATTAAAAACGAGCTAGTATCAGAGTTCTTCTATAAACATGCGCACTGAAATAATTTTTTATTTATTTATTTTATTCATAACTAATCAATTAACATTATGAAACGGTTTGTAACAATTAGCTGCGATCTATACAAGCGGTTGAATGAAAATGTCAAGATTTAAATATACGTAGATCGTGGTATTTTTCCTTGGCTAATATATTCGTTTAGTAATAAGGATTTCCGGCATTCATTTTATTGTCTGGTCTAATCGCATTGTTTCTAATATTTCAGTGTTTTTGGTGATATCTTATTCGTTTATTAGAAAGTCTATAGAACGGATGATACAGAAATAATATATCTAGCAAATCAATACACGTCTTTAACCGTGTCTGTTGATATTTTATTGTTGATTAAGTTTTGTTGGGATAACACTACTCACCACGACATAGTAAATTTGTGGATTTTAGCTTTATTTAGCTCATTATTAAATTTTATTGCGTTTTTCAGTGAGTAACGAACGCGCTTATTCGTTATTAAAAACTCGCATGCGTGTATTATTTTTTAATGTCAACGGCGGCAATAATAGTACCGATCGTGTGGAAATCTTGTTATAAGACGAGCGACTCGCCTGATGTATTATTCATGTTTCCACTACATGTGTAATGGTAACATGTTTGCTGCTGCAATCACACATATTACATCCGCGAAAATATTACCGCAAAAACTCATATTGAGTCAACTTTATGTACACATATCTTACGAAAGTACGTATATTCTTAACGGATGGCGGAAAAGAGCATACCAGGGATTAATTTGACCGTAAATACAGCATGTGAGTTTTTAGCTCAAAATTTAACGTATAGATAAACTTTTAATTCCAAGTTATGACTATCTACTTTAATCCTAATTTGACTCTTAATTGAATATGCAGCTATTCAACAATAATGTACTGTTGCGAGGAAGAATTGGGTATTAAAAATATTCTTCCATTCGCCACCGTTATAAAATATTACAGCATTTAAATGATATGATAATTTTTTTGAAAATATATTGCATTTACAGGTTATGCTCAATATTTGCATTTCAAACTTAATTAAAATTTGAAGTTCGATCAACTGATCGGAAACACTCTGAAATTGGTTATGACTCTGATGACGTCACATGCTTGTATAATACTTAGAAGACCACTAAAACGTTGTCTCGTGTTCAACGGGAGTCACATGACTTCGTACGTCACTTGCCAGTAAACGCCTTTACAAATTTCAGAATCAGGTTGATGAAAGTGATTAACACAAATTTATTACTCATATACTGCTACAAAACGTCTGGTAAAGTCTGCTGTTTTCAATGAATTTATTTACAAGAAAATGTAGAGTTTTAAATAGCATCTATTTTAGGTATGTTTCTGCTGTCTGCTTTCATAAAATTACTGTCAGTTATATATTCTTTCTTGACAACAAGTTACTGATCGACATTAAAAAACCGAAATCGCATCAAAAGTCATAATTTTAATATGAACACCTTCCATTGTTTATATATTGTTTATATTTCAATATCGCGCTGTTAAATATATTTAAATACATGTAGGCGACATCATATACAACAATAAACCTTGTAACATAATTTCCCGAAAGTTATCCCATTACCATTATGCATACTGGCTAATTTCAAAATTTGTTAACGATTCACTAGAAGTCCAAAATTACTGACTTTGTGCGTTATAACCTGGAGACAATTCTATTTTCAAAAATATGCATTAAGACTGGGTTCTAAATAAATCCGAAAAATTGAATACTGACTCACCGCGAATACTATTCCCTTTGATTACTTGTTATATAATACTCTCATGCGCATGTAGAGTCTGAGTTGAGGTTTGGTGGATATCCCTGAATTAAAAATGTTTTTGTCACTTCCGCACAACTGGAAATTTGGATTTGAGAGTTATTGGGTTTCCTACAAAAGTTAATAATGATATTTATATACCCTTTACGTTTTGATGCATTTGTAATTGTTTCGAACCCAAAGAATTATTTTTAACTCGCATCACTTACAATGTAAAACGATTTAGAAAGGCGTTTAGAGCTGAACCGCAACAAACAAAATATAAAATGTTTTTAAGAAAATGATTCAAAAATCTAACCTTACAAACAGCTGCATCCGTCTTGCTGCCCTTACATGAAGTTCTGTGCCATTGTCGTCGATAAGTACTCACCTAATAAAGAAATAATAAAAATATAATCGGTATTGAACGTAACGTTGAAAAGAAAGAAAAGAAAATATCAAAATCAAGAAACGAACCATTTAACAATGACACGACGACATGAACCCCACTGCTCCTGCCGCCACTGATTACAAGTCAAATTCACTAATCACAAACACTCGCCACCGAAGAAATAATAATTAACGCGAAAAACCACCGAATAACTACAAAAATAACTACAACGCGACTAATTAATCACATAATTAATTATGAACGTTACACTCGAACGAAAAGTTTAAAGGAAGTGCAGCCGAAAAAACATTGTACCTTCGAAACGCGACACCAAAGTCAAGAAAATATTTCCCGACGTCAACACACGAAAAACTAACACGTCTCGCGCACTTATTTGCCGGTAAATTAGGAAAACGTTGAAAAATTTCCCAACGAAACACTTCCGATAATTAAGTGAACCGCTTCCGAAGTTCTACACTCGTAAATGAGATTTAAAACGACCAAATTCCAACGCACAAAAGTGTTTGTTCGCTTCGAATGTAAAAACAAAAAATCGCAACAAAAAAACTGTTACGGCAGAGTACGTAAACTGATAAGAAACGAGAGAACTGACGAGAGATGCGACGTTGTCGGTTCGTTCACGTTAATACTAATTGATTTCAAATGCAATTACTCAGATTAATAAATAATTAACACTAGAAGGAAGAGTGCAAATTAAAATTGAAATAAAGTGATGAAAATTAATATATGTAGCACGATATTAACTGAACGTTAGAAAATATCTTTGCTTATTTTATGCCTCGTTGCCTTACTTCGCCTCTTGCTAAATATCATTGTGACTCCTTTCCAACTTGGAATTAGATCTTATTTATTACTACTTATTCTTCGAAAGCGCGGAATCTTATAATCTGATGAAATCGCCTATATTTTACCAATAACATTGGTAAATGAACCAATTATCAAGCTTTAATTACTCAATCAATTATCTAACCTTTTGTTCTCGTAACCAATATCACTACTGACGGTAATTGCCACCGGTTTCTTTTTAGTGCATGCGCTTGATTTGAATTTATATTAAGTGGTTAATTAAACACTTTCAATTGATTTCAATAGTGTAAAAATGCAAAAACTCGTCGATAATGACAATAGACCGCGGGTGGTAAAACATTTAGTTTCGATTTGCTCTGAGAACTTGACATTTACGTGTAATTTACTCGACAACAATTAAAAAGATGTAAACTCTCTCTCTCTCAAACGATATATGTATATATGTATAAACATTTGCATAACGGGAATATTAAAAATTACAGCGGTAATAACATTAAGATAGATTTTATACATGCATATATGTATCTATTACGTAAATGAGGGTTTTTGCTCGGAATTGATCGATTATAGGAAGTAATACCGTTAGTGTGCATGTCGTCTGCGACTTTAATCTATCTTTGCAATTTGAATTAATTTTGAAATACTACGTGTATCTATGAATTACCTATTCAAATATGCACGCCTCAATTAAAACATGATTGGAAATGTCGAGGGAAACTGCGTCTAAGCAAATTACTTTTAATGTTGTAATGATATTTAATGTCAAACTGTTATCACTTTAACATCCATCCCTAATTATTGTCCTATACACTAATCAATGAAAACTGTCCGTTTTTAGACAAGACGCATTCCAAATGCTTGCTGGTCATCAGCTTACGGGCTAATTAATTATTAATTAGCTGAGTTCAATCCAATTCAAAAACTGGAAAATCTAGAAAGGACCATACAAAACATTAGGTCAGCTTGGTAGTGGTGCAAATCAAGCCTTTAGGTATAACTAAAATGGGCAAGTATAAGATTTTTTTTATGAAACTTAACAAACCAGTTCGGATCAAATTGATGTGCTTGATTATGCTAATGATCTAATTAAAATGGCTCTGTGGAATGCATACTAACTCCGTAATCTCTCAACCTACATGTTCACGATAGAAGAAAAAATCGTTACGAATTTTTCGTTCACACGCAATACTTATGAGTACATATGTAACGTATGTACGTAGATACTACATGCGAATCGATTAATTTCTTCCTCCGGGATGATAAGTTGTGAGTTCGCTTACGGCACAAATTATAATTTACCCGTTATCTCGTCGTCTAGGTACATGATAGGAATCGAAAAATGTAAACAATAGCTAGCTACATCCATTGTGATTTCATAATTAACGATTGAATTTTTAAAATGATTTATTGCTCTGATTATCATCGGAAATATGTTGAGGCCGCACTTGGATCCCATGCAACTCAATCGGACTAGAACCATACACTACCATCGATTTTTTATGTGCTACCACTTTTCGGGGAATTTATTTTAGATGATTGGCGAATTCTCGGAAAGGATTGCTCAACTTAAAATTACTTTTCAACGAGTGATTTCCGCTATGGAACAATAAAAATTTAGAAGGAGGTAATCGAAAACATTACTGTAAATCTGAGAGCTTTCACAAATGGAAAAGATTACGATTATGAGTCTTCAAACGATGTATAAATGGTTAGATATTAGCTGAACCGAAAAATGGGAACAAAAATGAAAATTTCAATAAGGATTGGGAATCCCGTTTTGCAAAACTGTCTACTCTGGATGTGTCCATATTTTACCTGACTTACTCTCAACCTCAAGGTGTATTAAAAAGGTGTTTTTCATCCTACTCTTGATAATTTTACGTTAGATTCCTTTTGTAATATTATTTTTTACTTTCTCATAGTTATAGATTTATATCTAATTTTCTCGAAAACGGCTTTACCAATTCTAACTAAATTTTAGATTTGAATGACCCAACACAACTTGTATTTGAAACATTTTCTTGTAAAACCTTCCTAAAGGGCACTCTTGAACATTTCTACTTTTACTTCCACTGAACTCAGACAAACTCACACAAACTCACACACACTCGGACAAACTCAGACAAACTAAGACAAACTCATTTTTAAACAAG
Organism: Cryptocephalus moraei; assembly: GCA_946251905.1. Classification (NCBI taxonomy): domain Eukaryota; kingdom Metazoa; phylum Arthropoda; class Insecta; order Coleoptera; family Chrysomelidae; genus Cryptocephalus; species Cryptocephalus moraei. The sequence goes on along the minus strand of OX276456.1, from coordinate 37,340,228 downwards.
GTTTTGGTGATTTATACCAAATTTCAAAACTTAAGTTAGCTGTTTAATGCCTATACCCTTTATTTGAAACATTTTTATTTACAATTACCCTAAAAGGCATTTCTTTAAGTACATCGGTTTGTAGAGTGATTGTTCAGTCTAAATGATACATTTAAATTAAATTAGTAACAATGAATGACATTAAACAAGTTATTTTTTATTCCAATTCGATTATTGGATTCTTATTTCGAAGTATGGACATTGAAATTTGTTGTTGTTATAGTACATAAGTAAATTTATTTATCGTTTCGATAAAGTTAGTTGTATTCAAAAACATTTTTCAGAAACTTTTGTCATCTAAATAACCTAAAGAAATATTTAGTAATAAGAGAAAATGTTAATATTCAATACTGAATTTATTTTATAAAACGGTGATAATGTTGCCTTGAATATTTTATCCGGTTATATGAGAGAGAGTCTTACGATGTTACATATCGCCATTTTTAATATTTTTTTTCTCCATGTGTATGTACAAAAGATAATTAATTATTGAGCTTATTAAAGCGTATAGATTGACATAATGCTAAATTGAGACTCGCACGTTGTAACTGTCTGTAGGATTAATTGTATAAGCAGATTATCATAAGCAGGCGAAATATTTGAAATCAAGAGGAAGCTGACTACATTTTCATGTATTTATATCATGAAAATGTACAGTAACTGTAATAAGAGAGATAGAGACATTGTAAACTGAAAAGGTATCAAACTTGTGACAGATTGAAAAGAGCCATTTTGTTTCTTAGAGCAGATTGTTTTAGGGAAAAGAACGAAATTATCTCATCACCTAGAAGAACGAGAAGTTTGTATTAAGATTGGCTTTGTTTCATGAAAATAACTGTTTAATATCACGTTTTCCCAATCCACTTGGAAAGTTTTACTATCAAAACAGTCTTGAATTTGGTTAATTGTTATGGTGTATTGTTAGTGAATAGACCAGCTGAAAGCAGAGACACCTTCATAAAATATTAATTAGTCCACAAACCACATGCATGTAATTTTTTCGCCGAAAGTTTAAACCCCGTCACGATTTTGGAAAAGTGCGAATTTTGATTTTCAACCCTTCACCTTAAATTACAGTACTAACTTACTGTTAGAATGTCATGGAAAAAAATATCAAAATATAATGATTACGATTTAGATCGAATTTATTAGTGCCAGTGTTGCAATTACTTCCGCAGGATTTTACACCAACAGAAAACAATTTCAAAGTTTCTACTTTGTCATAGTCTGTTTCAGACTTTGCTAGAGCATACATATATATCTGGTAGCCACTATAAAATTTCTCACTTGTCTTTCGTATTGATTTACAGATGATTTAAGGAAGTTTCCGTAGCAACAAAGTCCTTATATGCCGGAGGGATAGTAAGCCAGAAAGAGAGAGAGAAAGAGAACGTTCTAAAACGTTTGCGGTAAAACCTCATGTACATCTATCACGTTAATAGCGATCATCGTGTGGCAAGTGGGCGAAAACAATCCTCATTCGAATGCAATCGCCGCTGATAGGATATTTTTCTCGGATAATTACTTCAAGTGAGCACAATATACGGTCCACATTAGCCATTGTATCGGTATTGTTTGCATTCCTTAACAAGGTAGTCGGACGATCTGCGATCGCTATAACGTTTCTCCCTTCCCTTGTTGCGCTCTCCTCCGAATTCTTCGGCCGGAGAGATATCTTTCGCTCTCGTGTGGGAGATACGTGTGCGCGAACAACTTACGACACATTGTCTCAAAATTCCCCGTGTCCGACACTAATTGTTACGTTTTCTTTATTTGTCCGAACGATAGATAGGGAGGCCGTGTGTGCCTATACGTGCCAGATGAGACAGAGTACCGTTCCCCTTTGAGATCTATATCTCAATAATAGAAAAACGCGTTTTTGTCTATACAAAATGTACCTATAATCTGTTCAAAACATCCACACCAAACATCCAATACTACCAACTTAATATAGTCACAGGACATCGCAATTTATGTGTTACGTGTATATTTTAGGTTGAAAAGGAATTCTTAACCTAAAATTTGTTTGTTTTGATTTGAAAACTTGAAGATTTGTTTTGAAAAGAGAATAGTTTTTACAGTTTTTACGTATTACAATCTACTTTTGCTAAGTATCTACAATCCACCGCGATTCACACCCACGACAAACCTAATAGTACCCATTAACACATGCAGACATGATGCTAACACGTTAATCCGGCGTGTCGAGCTTTTACGAAAACCTCGTACCTCACCTTCATCCGTCGTTTACACGAGAAACAACTGAATAGTACCGTCAAACTACGACAATTCGAATATTTCACTCGCGTAAAAATTTTCCGTTTATCATGCAAGAAGTGAGTGAATATCTTAACATAAATCGCCTATTTATTAGACCTCGTTTTAGCCTCCCGAACTGGACGAAATCGAAGAACGTCTCAAACGATTTGAAGAAGAACTGGTACACGTTAAGAGGGTGGCAGTGTTCATCGCGATGGCACATTACTTCAGGAACGGAGAAACGGGAACGACTAGGGACGATCAGGAAATTATAAGCGCCAATTCCACCGAGCTCACCAGCAAAATCGCACAGAGGCTCGAAGAGACTGAGATCGAGGAATTGGACATTTTGATGAAGTTGTTAAAAAACCAAAGAGTTTGAAAGTATCAAATGAAATTTCCATGTTTCATTGACCGGTGCTTATGAAATATGGTTCTATTAAATTATCGGTAAACAATGTTGCTATTATGAGTACTATTACAAAGCTGAGGTGAGGTTCGTCTCGTCTTATCCGACACTCAATTTTCATGTTTTTATTAGAACGTACTTTTAACAACTAGTATACGAAAATACCAATTGTTAGTTTAGATGATTCTTTTAAAATATGTAGCCTTTTGAAATTGCCATTTTACATAATAGGATTATGGGATTGAAATTAAAAACACCAAAAATTCGTCATTAGTCAATCGAAAGGCATAGAACACTATGGGAAACTTCTCTTTTTGCATAAACTTTTGGTTATTTTTGAAAAAAAATTGTCTTGCGTGAAGTATCACTTTTCTCTTCGTAACACATTCGCAAAACTGTATCTCTTACTCATTTCTTTTCTACAATACCTATGCAATTTTCACTAGATGTCATATAACATTTTGCGATAATTTATCTAAAATATAATACTTTTTTTATGACCGCACATCACTGCGACATTTTACACGTAACATAAAAAACAGTGAAGTATTTGGCGGTGGGTAATCGAGCATTAAGTACGATGTTCATATAGGTACATTCGCCATTATAAGCAAACATTTATAAGTGGAAGTCATTTAAATATCAATCTAGTGTCATATATATATACCTACTCGAATCATGAATTTATATATATTTAATACTCGAACGCTTCTATTTATCTTTATCATACCACAGTTGTTACGTGTAAACTTGGGTGTCTTTTTCATCGCCGGTTAAATCGGTTTAGCATGTGATCAACTAATCATCCAAAAGTTTGGGAACTTTGAAGTTAGGTTAGTTTTAACGAACCGTCAAAAATGGATGTTCCCCTTAGTAAATTTAACACCTCTGATCAATTGTCGAGATAATAGCAATTATAATGCCATAGGCGTATTAGAATTACTACTTTAAAAATGCACTTGTTGAACTATGTCGTTGGACTTTTTCAGAAATACAATTATTTTATCGTAACATTTTCACCTAAGTTTTGTAAATTTCGTAAAAATAGAGGTTATGCAAAATTAGATAATTATTTTCACAAAAACCGATCGCATACCCGTAGTGTCGGTTGTTTACACACATCCATTTCTACGTTTATTTGAGTTATCAGTAGGAGTTCAACGTAGTCGGAAAATGTCTGTTTTAAATCCTTTTCTCCGAGAGTGAAATTTGAATGTTAACGTGCAATTGGATGATCAAAGTTTATTATCTCTAAATTCACTAAATTCATTGGAATAACTTATTGGAACATTGAAGGAATGAACGTCGAAAGTGACTAATCTTAGCAAAATTTTTCCGTTTTCATTTTTTTCTGCAATAATTCCGGACTTTCTAACTTTAATATTATACTGATGGCGTCCTCTTTTTCTAAAAACAATTCATCAAGCGGATCTAGCGAGTTTCACTCATACCTTCTGATATACTTAACAGGCACAGTTTGTATGTGCACCTCAATAGCAGAGAAACGTAAATTATCAAATAGATTCGACTATGTAAGTCACGATCCGTATTCGTTTCCATTTTTTCCTTAAATCGAGTAGCGCTTTGTGGGCGGATCTGCGGACGCGAATTTTTACAGATCGCAACGACTGGAATGCCAGGAAAATTGTTCCGCTATCCGATCCACAGATGTACCTAATTAATTGGCGGACATAAATGAGTTCTCTTAACTGTTCGTTTCCTCGATATTCCGATAATGGGACTTATGCTAATACTGCGAATGGATTAGTATACTCTGTTCATAACAAATCCCGATGCACGTCATTTTGATGACGCCACCAAACATCCAATACTACCAAATTGAGAATACACATAAACACAACCTAAAATATACACAGAACTCATAAATTGCGATGTCCTGTGACTATATTAAGTTGGTAGTTTAAGATAATTCTGACGTCATCAAAATTACGTGCATAGGGATTTGTTTTGAAAAGAGTATAGCTATCCACTATATTGTTTTGAAGGGTTAGATACCAAAAGCCATACAAGTTTCCTAAAATTATTGGAACGCTCAATCGATAATAGTTGATGCGCACTGGGAAATTTCAACTTAATAAAAATTTTTTTAATAACATATTAGTAACGCAAAGACGCCATAACATTTTCGAGTAGTGATCTCATGATCTACGATTAGAAACAAATGAATAAACAACCGCACGTTCATAATTGTCGGACATCTTCGATACGCTCCCTTCCCTTCTCCAATTAGAACTTCTCCCACATTTTCCTCTCTTTCTCTGACGGAAAAGAAGAGGCACGGACGCGACTTGCATCGATACGAGAGAGACGGAGCTTTTATGGGTGTTAACCGACGAAGTGAAACGTATAATAATAGATCTGTTTTACATAATTTTCTGTCACCGCGGCCACCAATTGCGTGTCGAGGCGGCCTTCTCTGTTCACATGTGATCAATTCCTTGATCACCGATCTAATGGAGCTCACGAATCGAAACGGAATATTTAGAAACTATTTTCCCGATATGAGAAATTTTTCAGAAAATTTGCGAAAATTGATTCGATAATTCGAAAGGAAAGGTGTCTTAGACAAAAGACAGATTTGTTTGAAAACATCAAAAATTGTTTCATATAGTTCTTAAGACTTGCCGACTTGGGAGGAAATTTATAAGAATTATCATTTGCAACATACTAGAGACGCAATTACAAAGATTTTCTCCAGAAAAGAGTTTGGTAATTAGTAGCTCGCTTTAATTGTTGAATTTGTTTAATAAATACAACTGTGCAACTGCTAATAACATTATTATTATTTAAAAATATTAATTAGTCTTAACAGTAACGCAAAACCAAAAAGGGGGTTTTCGTAAATTTCTCATTTTAATGAAAAAGTAATTTTTGAACCAATTATTGATGTAGACACCGAAGAAATATTGGTGGGTCTCATTTTGGTTAAAGGGTAAGTAGTTTTCTGAATAATTCAATATATTTCATTACATTTTCCAGAAAACCACTGAACTTCATTTGATGGATGATTGACTCGATTTTATCTCATTTTTCAATAAAATAGTAAAAAATAAAATTTAATAAAATAAAAATAAAAATTGTACAAATCGAGAATTTCTTCCTGACTAACATGGAGTTTAATCCCTAGAAAATTGAATGAAATATTCGCCAATAAGCATATACTTCTGAATTAACTACCTAGAACACATTAGCTTTCCTGAATACTAATGAATTGTTAAAAGCTTAATTAAATTGTAAATAACCGTCTCTAGTTCATTACAATTTTGTTAAATTAAGTTCAAGAGACAGATTTATTTGAAGTTCAATGAATTTCTGTAAAAGTGCCTAGAGACTAGACAGTGTTAATTTTAGAACTAATAAAAAAAACATGAAACGTGTCGCGGGACACGGGTCAGGAACTTTAGTTCCTTTTAATTAATAACCATTTTTTTAAATTATTTCTTAATAAAACTGTAATGTTTAACGTGAAACAGCGACAATAAGACGGGCATATAATACACAGCATAAGTAAGGCAATGGAATATCGTTCCCAATGTGTTGAATCAATAAATATATACACACATATAAATATAAAAATTTATTTTACTCTGGATGAATCTTCATTTAACAAAAACATATCGGGTGTTCTTTTTTAAATTTCACCTCATAGTAGGCTGTGGATAGTGTTTGTGAATGCGCCTTACTAAAAAATGTCAAAAAATTGACATAACCTCACTTTTTTAATAAAAATTTAAACTGCTTGAATCGGTTACTAGTGTCTTGAAAAAGACAGCGTGGCTCTATTAATTAGGCGTAGATGAGTGAGCTGTCTTATTCAAGACACTATTAACCGATTGGAGCCGTTTCAATTTTTATTAAAAAAGTGAGGTTATGTCAATTCTGACATCTTAGACTATGTAAGTCTGACATTCTTCAGCAAGGCGCATTCAACGATTATAGACTACCCAGGATTGCTCAGTTCGCCGAATCTGCCTGACAATACCTCTGTGACGTCACCACCGGTGCTGGACAGAAGATAGAGATTTATTCGTTTTATTGTAGTAAACAGTAAGATTTATCATTGTAAACTGTACGGTTTACGTACGTACTTTCCGTAATCCATATTTACGTACGATATATCCACATCACGTTATCCACAGATCAACACGTAAAAGCACTTCAGCACCGGTGGTGACGTCACAAAACTGTCCAACATTGGTCAAATGTAAGTGAGCAATCCTGGTTAGTCTATAATCGTTGAGGCGCATTAGGCATTCCAAACCACGTGATGTCCAATATGGTGGCTGGGGGCAAACAAAGTTTGACAGTTTGACAGCGCCATAAGAGAGTGTTCAGGGTTGTGTTGTTTGTTGGTGAAAATGTGATTTTTAGGAAATTTTATCGGTTTTATTAGTGCTTATATACTTTTTAAGATGCAGAGTGAATATTTAAAGACATTATTGTTGGAAAATCGCCATGTTGGCGAACGGTAAGCTCGAAAATACTTACTAAAGTTTTGTGTTTGCATTTCTATATATATATATATATATATATATATATATATATTGCAGTTATCTAAAGAAGCTGAAGTTAATCAATAATGTAGATCCATTTACATTGAAAGTTGAAGATTTGGACTATTCTATTCACGGAGTTCCGCCTGTCACCTGTCACCAACATGCATGCCAACATTGATATCGTTTCATATTTAGTTTTAACCCATAGTTACTACAGCAAAGCACAAATGAAAGCCTACAAGAGCATCTTTGCTCGATAAAACAGTACTGTACACTTTAAAAATATAAAAACAACTTAACTCACTCTCAAAAACATAAAATGGAACACTTTTCGATCAATAGTCACAGATGACATAACCAAGTTGTTTGCCCCCAACTGCCATATTGGATTTACTTTTGACAGGTCGTTGGAATGCCTAATTCACAAACACTATCCACAGCCTACTATGAGGTGAAATTTAAAAAAAAAACACCCGATATAATAGTATTAATTATAAAAATTTTATCATTAAGTTAATTGGTACGAACTACATATTAAGTATTCAGATCTAGTCAGTGCATTAGATCATTGAAACAAAGACAGCGAACGACTCAACGAGAGAGAGAGAGAGAGAGAGAGAGAGAGAGAGAGAGAGAGAGAGAGAGAGAGAGAGAGAGAGAGATAGCGAGCGGCTCGGCAGCGTTCGTAGTGGCTCGGCTCGGTAACGCATTCCATTTAACGGTCAGATTTTTTGCTGCGCGACAGCCACAGTCAGACGGGCATTGCATATAATACACAGCATTGGTTCTATTCTATAAGTAAGGCAATAGAATATCGTTCCTCGGTGCGTCAAGCGCGTGGTCGGTCTCTCTCTCTCTCTCTCTCTCTCTCGCTCTCTCTCTCTCTCTCTCTCTCTCTCTCTCTCTCTCTCTCTCTCCCTCACCCCTCCACTCTCTCCCTCACTCCTCCACTCTCTCCCTCACCCCTCCACTCTCCCCCACTCTCCCTCTACCCCCCCCCACGGAGCCACTACGAACGCCTCCGAGCCGCTACGAACGCTGCCGAGGTAACGCTTTCCGGTAACGCTTTTTATTTAACGGTCAGATTTTTTGCGGCGCGACCACCCTCGCTCCCCAATCCCTGGCAAAAGGAACTAAAGTTCCAATATTCCCATTTATAAGAGTTTAAATTTGGAAAATTTCGCATATTTAAAGATAATTTAATGTTATAACTTGGAAGATTTTAGATTATCGAAAATTTAGATGACACTAATGATATTTCATATTTTAAATGACCACACACTAGGTAGATTGTATAATTTTAAATACTTTTGTAATCCAACTGAAGGTAAGAGTAAATGATCTAAGTTTTGAATCTTGGCAGGTGCTATAGATTTCCTAAAATCATGTAGGATCTGAATGTTTTTTGTTATCCACGAACTTTGAAATTACATAGATTCTAGCAGTATGAAGTTAGTACATTAATTACAGTCTTGAATAGATGTGACACTTTCCAAATCTTATTTTAATAGTTCTTTGGTGCTACAAGAGCCGAAACTCTACAAATTGTGCCTAGATTGGTAAAGCAGTTTATAAAACTGGAAACGTACCAACCTTTTCAGATTTATAGATGATCTGATATTTGATTTCATATTCGTAGTTTTGGCCATCAATGATTTCAATGATTCTACAGCCATTTCGTATTCTAGAGTATATTCTAGAGTCTAGACTATATTCTATTTATACTAAATACTAAAAGTATATTTCTGTTTAAGAGTTTTACCATGTACGATGCATATTTAGTACTAGTGTTCAACAGAGACGTAAAAATAGAATTTTCAATTAGAACCCTGAGGAATCTGAAGGTTTTTGTTAAAATTGAAAGAGATTTATGTACCTACTGCAATCGTGAAATGGTAATTCCCATAATCATGACTCATGACTCATGAGTTTTCGATCGCGTCAGATTTAGGTGAGATATATTTTAATTCAAAAAATTTTTTTAGTGACCGCCACTGCTTTAAACTCTTAACTACATTATACACTCTAATGTCGAATTTCTTTGAAAACGAATAAATTGAACTAATCTCTAACTCGCCTTTAGCAGAAAGTCCTTTGTTAATATGAAATTTGACCAATTTTTCGAAGCTCTTCCTGTCAAATGTCTTACTATAAAATTGCCCGTCATTTTAATTGTTTACAAGCAAAAAAATATCCATTTCTTAAATGTATACATTTTTATATACTTCTCTGAAAACAACCAAATTATGAAGAAATCATTGAATTAAAGAACATTCGCCTCGTCCTCGAACAAATAATGATCTTCTCGGTACTACTAAAGTAATACCGCGTCGGTACCGGCAGGTGGAACATTACAGAATCTGATATGAATCGAAAGAAATGTCGAACGAAAGAAAGACCGTCTCTCTTTCTCTCTCCCTCTGTGTCTTTCGTATTTGTCGGTTGCGTAAGGATCTTAAAATATCGATACGTCTTTAGATATGTATCGAGAACGCAACAAATTGCTTTCTTGTTCGACGAATACGTATGTACCTACTATCAACGAGTAAGTACAGACATACTATAGAATATAGATGCCCTAGTACATACGAAGAAAAAATCCCCTAGTTTTTTTTTATACATATTAATTCTGAAAATAAATCTAATTAAAATCGCATCTCTGAGACCCGTTTACATAAGAGACTCGATGCGACTTTAGTTACAGAGTAGAGTGGTCTATTTTCATAAATCAATTATAATTAAGTAATAACTATTGTCTAATACCATACGTCACTTCAACAAAAATTATAACTCAATCTCTTTCAGTTATATATAATTATGCCCTTTTTCACCACAAATAAAAGTGGGGAAGAACTGGCAGTTCTACTTGTGTTTAAGAGTCAAAATTCTAAAATATAAATTATAATCTTCGACGTGCTGTTTATATTATTTTCTGTGGATTACTTCAATTAAGCGGGAAGGTTGCTTCAAGACGACTTCCAAGCACTTTGTTTCTTATTCACTTTCAAAATAACTTTTGCAAGAGGAGCAAGGAGCAAAACACTTAAAATACTTATGCTAATAAAACTAAAGCTGAAGTGAATCCTCCTATCCTCTTCAAAAACTGTCTTTAAACACCTTAAATTACTGCAAAGAGCGCTGCTATAAAAAACAAAATAGCAGTTGATGTAGGCGCAATGAATGCAAGTCTATAGAAAGTAGCGAAGTGGGATTTAACAAAAATTTTCAAACTTTTGAAATAGGTAACTACAGCATGCACATGAATTCTCGGCAAGAATTCGAAAATCGCCGATGTTGGCAGTTACTTCGTTAAATATTCAACGTCCGATAACTTAGCGAGACCGAATCCAGAAGTATGGCGACAATCCGATGTGTAATTGCCATTCGACGAGTTCCTCGGTAATTATTCCCGGAGAAAAGTCTCCCGTCTAGTTTTAGTACCACAGAGGTCACATCGGGCTAATGCGAGAGGGCGCAGAGGTCGATTCAGGACCTTAAAGCAACCACTGAAGAGTTGAAAACTTAACGACGCCACTTATTACAGTACCTAACTTGTAGGCGAGAAGGAAACCTACGACTTATGCTGTTTCAGGAAAAATCGTCAATAAGATGGTTATCTGAGATGCAAGATGCAACAATGGAGACACTATTTTAGGTCTGACCCAAAGGAATCGACAGTTCGAAATGGGGAACGTTATTTTCTTCGTTATTGCTTGAATTCTATGGTTAAATTAGCTAGGATTTAACTCCTCCGGGTAATCTGTAGTCTGTAGGGTTTCCTAAGAACCGGAATAACATGAATAATGATAATGAGTGTTTTGGATAGTTGTAAATGGCCACGATAAACAGTACCAGAAATATTGTCTAATAATGATGGTTTATGATTATGAATTCTAGAACGTTACCTACATACTTTCTGGTAATCCTAACAAGCAATTTTAAAATAATTTGAAAATAATAAAAGTTAGGGTACTGTTACCCCAACAACCCATAAAACATTTACCTTATACAACAGGTTTATTTTCGATATCATATTTATAATCAGCGCACCGAAGTTGGTAATTGACCTAAATTGCACTTATCAATTGAGATTAATTTTGAAGACGAAGAAATTGATTATTTTTTCAAAAAGTTTGACACCCTATATTTCAAAAACGGGCACGGGTCAACTCGTAAGAATTAATCCCCGGTCCGCATTTGACCTTCGCCAGATTGGTCAACTGATAAGAATATGGTTCTCTAGATCGGTCAACTCGTAAGGGTTAGAACTACCTGAAAAATCCCAAAAGGGGGATTATCGTATTCCTTGCGAGAGGGCAAGGGAAACCCTGCGGAACCCGACCCTAGGGTCATGAAACGCATATGATCATTAACAACAAGCAACTCTTTGCCGCGTTGACTTTTAATAAAATCCACAACTATCCCGGTGCGATCCATCTTCACCGTTTAGTTGGAACATAACAAACCACCCCCTTATATCATATTCTTAGTTTCAATAAATATCCGAACTACTTCGTTACAATCATCATCCCCTTGATTATTTCTGAGAATCCTCTTACGAGTTGACTCATCCAAAACTACCCTTTAAAAATTTACCTGCCGGTTCGCTTACCAATTGACCGATTTTAGGGTTGGGGATTAAAATTTCTTACGAATTGACCGCCGCGGTCAAAAACAAAGCGTTTTGGAACACATGTTCATTAAGATATTTCTGCATATTTATCACCCTACCTTAAAGTAGGTATGTAACATTTGTTTTTTAACACATTTATGTACTTACTTTAAAGTGATGCCAATTATCATTTTTTTAAAGCCCAAAAACATTTTTAATCTTTCCGTAATAATTATTAAAAATACAATAAACGGTCTAGCAAATTGCAAATAGACTTGAAATGTTATATACTAGACTAAATTGAATTTAACAGCGTTTGGTAGATATCTCTATCAAATTTTTAGAAAACTATATGAGATAAGGAAATTTAAAAACCTGAATGAATGAATCAAGCCTCGAATCAAGTCACTCGATTAAAATTTTACCAGAAATCACTAGGAGGCAAGTTAGAGGTAACGTGTAAATAATATGAGAGTAAATAATGAATAGTTACGTTTTTTTTTTCTTTCTGCAGATTACCGAGCATCTAACAGTTGAGTCTCCCCCTCGTAAAGATCCTTCAGTAGGCCGGGGGCTCTGCCTGACATCACTATGGTGAGCGTGGGTAGCTTATTTTCAGAGTGCATAAACCATGCGCGAAATAATAGACCATAAGTATCTGCGGCGGTCGACCAAGATATATAGGCCTTCCAGTGGATTTACAAACTATCTAATGGATATACTTTAGACAGAGAGAGAGAGAGATACAGGCAGATTTATATCGTGCACAATGGCTCATTGTCAACTGAAAGAATTGAGCTCTGAATGATATCTCTGAAAGGAGTACCTATATAAAGTTGTTAAAATCGAATGGAGAGAGTGAGGCTTACCGATGACTGATTATTCCCCTGGAAGTGACAGATGAATCGTTGATATATTAGGTAGGTACATGTGGATGCGAATAAATAAAGATGATATTATCAGATCTTTTGTAAGTACGTTATCGACTAGTCTCGTAATGTCTCCGTCGCCATATTTCCGAATCTAACGAAATAACCGAAGAAATTGAATATCATTATTGAAAAATAAATCGACAACAATATAAATTTTTCTGGATGCGCCAAAAATATCTGAATGCTTCTCGTAAATACATGAAAATTATATCGAAAAAGTAAAATCTGCCGCTCTTCGTCGTAGCTATATTTCCGGAGGTTTCCTTTCGTTTTTCTTTTTTGCAGAGAACGGCACCTGAGGTTGGTTTGATTTACAACCGAAACGTTCCCACGGGAGCCGATCCGCACGACAGAACGTTATGATATAGGTTTCGAGTTTTATATACCGACGTCGCAAAGTGGAATGCGGCATATCGTAGATAGAAATCACATTATATTGTCCCACTATGACCATCAATTGCGCTCGGACCTGTGCTCTATGGATCAATCGTGATCTGTTAATATTTAAAATACACTCACACGCACGTATACGCGTGTGTTACTACTCAATACGATCAAATGGAAGAAACTGTTACTTCTTAATTATTTCGATAATATTATAGCATATTCTAACAATTGCTAAAAATAACTCTAATCAAAAGACCGAAGCCATGCAAGAAACAGTTTAGGTAACTTCTGTCGCCATTTAATAGCAAAGTTCTTCATTCCTAAATGTAAGGAGCCACAAAAAATTTACGAAACTTCAATTTCAGTGAGATTCAACATAACTGTTGTTGGGTTTTGGATAAAATTTGACAAAATTTCAATTTCATAATTTGGAATTCCATAGATACGACCGTGTTTACGTTGAAAGAGATTTATATGGTCGCAATTTCAAAAATTTGTGAAGAAGGTTCATTAAGATTTTGAGACCTACAATTAACTGAAGGATCACCCCTATAAATTTGTAACATGAAACCTAAATCACAGAATGTGAGACAGTCATGTAACTGAATATTATCGTGGATTGTTAAATGGATGTTTTTCAAGCAATTGAACCGTATAATGTCAGATGACAACTTAAATAGCTGTTCAACATTAATTTAAAAGCACAAACCTTTAAAGATGAGAGAGTATGACTATCTGCCCAGATGTCCGCCTTTGTCGCCAATATGACTGTACTGCCTGAAACAGAAACAGAATAAAAACGTTAGGAACATTAAATCATAATATCACAGTAACATGATAATTGGTCTTTCAAAATAATGTAAAAAATACTAACCATCAGAGTATTTTGTCCTTTTTGCCTTGCTTCGAGGTTGTCTGCTTATCCATTGCTGCTCTGTCTTGGCTAACAGAGAAAATATAATATTATTAGTAAATACATTAACAATATTGAATCATTAAAAGATTCTAATGTAAGGATACTAACCATGAACGTTTGCCTTACTACGAAGATGTCGCCACGATCGCTGAAAGTCCTACCTGACAAATAATTATCGAAAATTAATACTGAACCACAATAGGATACAATGTTTTTAAGAAGATGATTGAAAAATCTAACCTTACAAACAGCTGCATCAGTCTTGCTGCCCTTACATGAAGTTCTGTGCCATTGTCGTCGATAAATACTCACCTAATAAAGAAATAACAAAAATATATCAGTATTGAACGTTGAACGTAACGTTGAAGAGAAAGAAAAGAAAATCTCAAAATAACTTAAGCAAGAAACGAACCATTTGACAATGACACGTCGGCATGAACCCCACTGCTCCTGCCGCCACTGATACAAGTCAATTTCACTAATCACAAACACCGCCACTGAAGAAATACTAATAATCAACGCGAAAAATCACCGAATAGTAACCAAAATAAGAACGCGACGAATTAATCAGAATTAAATATAAACGTTACACTCGAGTGGAAATTTTAAGAGAAGCGCGATCGAAAAAAAATTGTAACTTCAAAACGCGTTAACAAACTATTCACCGACGTGAACACACGAAAAACTAACGTCTCGCGCACTATTTGCCGGAAAATTAGGAAAACTTTGAAAGATTTCCCAACGAAACACTTCCGATAATTAAAAGTGAACCGCTTCCGAAGTTCAAAACTCGTAAATGATATTTAAAACGACCTCATTCGAAGGCACAAAAGTGTTTCTTCGCTTCGAAGGTAAAGACAAAAAAATCTGGCAAAAAAACTGTTACGGCAGGGTACGTATACTGATAAGGAGCGAGAGAACAGACGAGAGATGCGACGTTGTCGGTTCGTTCACGGTAATAATAATTGAATTCGAATGCAATTACGGATTAATAAATTATTAACACTGGAAGGAAGCGTAGAAATTAAAATAATTTAATGAAAATTAATAGCACGACATCAAGGGAACATTAGAAAATGCATTTGCTTATTTGTTGCCTTACGAACCATTTATTACAATTTTATAAAATACTCATAGAAAAGTTGAGATAACATTCGAGACGATTGTAATTCGGCAGACAAGAGAAGGAGAGACCCCAAAAATTAATGTCGTTTCCATAAAAACGAGATCAATTCTCTCTCCTCTCCGTTAGAAAATTCTAATGGCCCCTCCGTCCCGATACGGCAATCTCATAGAGATCTTGACCAATTCCGTCGATTCTGTTATCTACAATCGATGGTTACACTTAACGCAGAGGACATCATTCACAATTCATTCAAGTCTCAGGCCTCGTTACTAGAAAAAATAACGAACGATGATTATGAAATGTCAGGCGAAATTGTCGGAAAAAATGGTCATAAAATTATTCTCCTATCCCGAGCTGATTTTATGGCCGGACTTAAAAGGACTTATTGGAAAAATTTAACGTACAAATTGGACGGTTGATGGATTCAGTACGCTCGCTTACATATATTTACACGACCGGGAAAATGCCTCCTATGTTGCCATGACGTTGTTGCATCTATAGTACAGCCATTCATTAAAGTGTCTACCATCCGTAATTTTGACTCTTTATAAAATCTGAATTTTGTGATCAGGATCGAACCGAAACTACGGTGACTTATTACTATAATAATTTTTGAACCTACTTGTATGAAAATGAAAAATGGAGAATGCATGTTAAATATGTAAAAATGTTAAAATACTATACTGACATTTGCTTACCGATTAAAAAGTCACTTAATTCCCAAAATATGTACATTTCTACAACTTCTTTTTCTTTTCAGGATAACTTCACCTATCCCATCTTGTGACCGTTTGGGCCTTATAGGTTCAGTTGATTTTTTTTAAAGCTACTGGCCTGTTAAGTCCCAAGTTGTTGCTAGAAGTGGACGCCCGGGAAGATTCGAAAATAGGAGAGCGATCGTCTGCAACGGAATTGAAAAGTTTCTGGGTAAATTTGGGGTTTCTTAGCGGCATTTGCCATTTGTTATGTTTTGCAATGCCCTTGGAAATCCCAAATGTGTCCAGATATGTCGTGTCAATGATCCTGGAAGTTACATTTAACGCATCTATCATAGATACGATAAATAGATTAAATTAGCATGTTTGATTAGGTTACAAACTGAAACTGGTCTATATATATTTTACATGATTTAGAATCTAACAATGTACCTACATGTGTTATTACTCCATTAATATGTAAGGCAGTTGGCTGCCCCGATACATTATATATTTTTATATTACCAAAAAGATATGTAAATTTCGTTTAATAAAATATAATATTTATACACTTTCATTAGCCATGAAACCTCATTTTCCATGCCCTCTCCTCTACCCCAAGATAACTTATCCAACATTTACCAGACACTCTGTATATATTGTATTTAATGTTGTAATCATGTGGTCATCGAAATCTGTTGGTTATATCGGCTAATAAATATACCATGAATGGAGAAAAGTGAGACATCCTAAAATTTTTATTTCTTGTAAAAGGATGGTGAAAAATTGTAACTAGACAAATCGCTTAATATTAAACCTCTCAGTGTGTCTTACCAGGGGAATAATTGAAATAATTTACGTTTCAAAGGTGTAAATGAATTCTTTCCGATAGATTTATGGTTTTTACTAGTTTTTACATATATATGGTCTTTATCACCTTTTAAGTTTACGAGTTCTTAAATCAAGTATTACCTGTCTTGAGTTTAACTGTACGTAAGTTTGTTGACTTATTTCCTATTTAGTATTACAAATATAAAAAACATTTTTGAATTAAATCACCATAATTATTATTATTAATAACTAATGATTATATATTTTTTGTATGTGGTTATAGGCAACCATACATTCACTTGTCGTATTCCAGTTGTGAACAGTTCGCAACAAGTACGTGAACCGCTGACGTTTCAACAGCTGTTTGCCAATAGAAATTTTAAGGTTAACTATGTGCAAGTCAAAGAGAAAATTCACGAATTTCCACGTAGTCCCTCATTGAAACGTGCCATGTCCTCCACAACAATACTAGGATACGTTCCACTGTGATATTAGCGGATCGAGGGTAGATAAATGGACTCTAACGTACGTATGAAACTAATAGAGGAAGACATGGTAGCTACCAAAGACTGGAGGAAGGCGCTCAGGGCTCAGCCGGCATACAGAATCGTGAATAGGACCATAAAGGGGCAGACCCTTTTCATTTACGTTGTGGGATTAACTGGGCTCTTTTTCCTCATATTTCTGTTCGCACACTCTTCACGGAAATCCACCGGACTTGGACTGAGGAGCAATGGGTACAACTACACATATCCCATCACAAGTCCCCTTAAAGTCAACAGATTACATACATTTCGAATAGGTAAGACACAAACATAATATTATTAGAGGAGAACGATCTATTCAGTCATTAGTCATAGGGTGTAGCTAAATCATTCGGGAAGAATAGTGAATACCGCTCAATACCCTGCTGACCATGGACCATGGATATAATCTATGAATTAAAATCCCATACAAATCTCTCTCTCTGCTCAAACTAACTACTCAACTAACTAATCAACTACATAAATACTTGACATTATATTTGATATAATTTTATATTATTTATTAGTATAATTTAAAATATTGTTTAATTGTTTACTATTTTTTAGGCTTGATCGCTGATTTGGACACAAACTCGATGAGTAAAACCGAAAAAAACACTTGGTTCTCCTTTTTCAAAACAGGATACCTTACTTACTACTCAGACACGCACTCCATCATACTTACATGGGATAAGAGAGAACCAGAACTGTTAAAAAGTAATTATGCCCTCAAAGGAAGAGGGATGGAACTCTCTGAACTAGTTACGTTTGATGGGAAGTTGCTAACTTTTGATGATCGGACCGGTATTATTTTTCAAATTGTTAAAAATTCTGTTATACCATGGGTCATGATGATGGATGGGGATGGAAGGTAACGAGGGGATGCTCATTGGTGTTTGGGGTGTTTCAAAGATTTTCTAAAAATTTTCAGGAATCAAAAAGGGTTCAAGTCAGAATGGGCAACAGTAAAGGATGAGAATTTATATGTCGGTTCAATGGGGAAAGAGTGGACAACCGCCGGAGGTGAATTTGAAAATTACAACCCAATGTACATTAAGATGGTCTCCTCAAAAGGACTAGTAATAATAGTAATCCTTTTACTTTCGGCTATTTTACATTTTCTATTCCTCTAGGTTAGTCATGTGAATTGGGTGGAACAATATAAACGTATCCGTGAATCTATAGGCATATACTGGCCAGGTTATATGATTCACGAGAGCGGTATATGGTCAAATGTCCATCAGAGATGGTACTTTTTACCCAGAAGATGTAGCAAGCAACCTTACAACGAGACTTTAGACGAGCACAGGGGATGCTCTGTACTGATTTCAACAGATCCGGACATGTATGATATCAAAGTTGTAGAAGTAAGAAAACAATATTCACTTGTTCAACATCTAGCAACATTTCTTATAGTAGCCTTATTTTTTACTGTTTGTACTTAACAAGTATTTATTTATTAATTGTAGATATCGAATTCCAGGCCTACAAGAGGCTTTTCAAGTTTTAAGTTCATTCCAACGTCAAACGATCATGTGATAGTTGCACTTAGGACAGAGGAACTACTAGGTAATACTTCCACTTACGTCACAGCCTTTACGATCGATGGTGACATACTTATGGACGATCAGCATGTCGCCGATGTTAAATATGAAGGTTTCGAGTTCATTTAGCATTCCTTCGAAATTGTTGTACAAAGTTGTATATAAATTCTGTATATTTGTAAAATAATTAATATAGTTCGAAAAAGGTCCAGAAAAATATGGTACTTTTATTAAATTTAGTATTTTAATAGGTACCTACTAACAATAACAAAATGTACATTCATGCATAGAAGACAGTAAACATGTCTACCTAAAACATATAAAACAATACTGTGATTAATACAATAGCATTGTATCCAATCAGAAAGCCTTTAAAGTAACAACAGTAATAAATGATACATCTGCAGTACCCACCCAATTGTCTACCCCCAACACATTAAAATAATCTTTGACAGGTATCATTGGAATTACCTAAAAATTTCAGACTCATTTTTATCTAAAAAGAAAATGAACATAGTAAAATGAAACTATGTTCACCACATTCAAAGTTGACTGAAATACTTAGGTAATCGATGTTGACTTACAAATACTGCATGCAGTTACATTTGTATTCAAAAGTTTTACTACACTTCAAAACAATTGAAACCATTTTTCTCCCCAATTACCAAAACATTATTACTTTGTAACAATCAACATACCTCCTTTCGATTAAACCCACCTATGGCTAGGCCACAAGGGCCATACCCAAAAGTTATTTCAATCCTACAGCTTGAGTGATCTGCTCGTATATGGTCCAAGCCATCGCAGCCATGAGGGTACGCCTCAGCATCCTCGGTACCATACCCTTGAAGAAACCTGGTACACCATATTTACCGTGGACATAGACAACGACGGACCAGATACCATTGAACTTATTTGGGAACAGCTGCATCTTTGTCTTGAGGACGTCTGCTGGTTGTGTTACGGCGGACGCGAGGATACCTGCGGTGACGCCACACGTAAAGTGGACCGGCGAGGCATAGGCAGTGTTTAGTAAATCTGTAAATGAGGAAATGTTTTCATTAGAAAAGGTTGTCTTGATGCTTTGTGATTCGGGGAAGAGTAGTACGTAACACTGAAAGAGGTATTGGAAGAAGGAAAGAAAAGTGCTATGAAGAGGCACCGAAATCTAAATATAGAAGAGTTCTTGCAGAAAGAGGGAGGGAGTTCGGGTTTCAGGTTCTCTCCAGAAGGTTCTGATAGCTTATAGTAGACAAATTAAATGTGTTAAGTATAATAAAGAAAATTACCTTGTGGTACCAATGTTTTTGCCTGAGTGTAAAACATCAGGTATAACCCAGAAAAAGGAGCGTCCCTAAAAAGGGTTGGGAGTAGCCCACAGGTCAGCCCTTTCATCCCTTCGGTACGGTAGATTTCTTTCAATGCTCCTGACACGCCACTGTATCCGTAAACTCCACTCTCAACTCTGTGAAAATGAAGAATTAATAGTACAAAAATACTACACATTGTAAAGAAAAATTGATTGTCTCTAATGGGGAACATTTACTTAGAATCCCATAATCTCGGCCATGTTTAAATGTAATCCTTAAGGTTACCACTTTATAACCTGTGTATGAGTATTCAATATACTTGTGACTAATTTAAGTTTGAAATTTTTTCAGTACATTTTAAAAATCTCTTTTTGAATCGTTTTAATAGCAGAGTTTCCACACGTTTTGAATTTCTTGAACCATTTTCCACAACTTAACCAATTTCCAAAATCGCTATAAGACTTTTCTACTTCTAAGATTAAGATTCCTTTTTACTGACCTTGTCTTGACGACAGTAATGGGTATTAGAATAGCACCGCTCATGCATCTCGCCATCATCCCCATCATGATGGATTCAAAAGGACTGGGGCTCTTATTGATGAAGTAGTGAGATTTTATGTAGTCCAGGGAACAGAAGTACAGTCCCACACCAGGAACGCATCGCGTTAAGGACTGGAAATTAATATAAATCAACACATTAAATATTTTTCCAGCATTTATTTATTTTTAATGAAAAGAAGTGACTATTTGTGTCGAAAAAGCAAGAAAGGAAATTCCATAAATAATGCAAAATAAGTTAGATTGTACTAGGCTTGTTTCAGCAAGCACAAAAAATATTACAAACAGGTTATTAATAGAGGCTCATTTATATAGTATTGACAATAACGTCGTAAACACAAAAATTGTCAGTTACTAGTTTGTAACATGATTCCTGCTTATAAACCTACTGAAATAAAACTGGAGGTCCCGTGATTCCATCTTATAACTATTGATGTTTCTATGGCAATGTTTGATACTTACCGGTACCATTCCCCTCCATAGTCCGGAGAAGTGATCTTTCTGCAAGATGTTAGTAAAGATGCCGACCATGCTGACCGTGGCGCCATTTCTGCCACTGAAACAAAATTCGCAAATATTTCCAATGTCTGAAATATCATCACACTTTTTCTTCATCATATTCATCATCATTTTCTCTTCTTCATTATTTCTACTCGACTCACCTAATTACAGCAGGAGGATTTTGTAGGCGGGTTTTCACCAAATCAAGAGGCTGAAAGAGGATCGTCGAAAAAGTCCCAGAGAATGATCCGGCTAAAAAGGCCTTAAGAATGGGGTACTGAAAGAGAAACAGCAAGTAAGTAAAATTTAATCACTTAAATTGTTTAGTCGTCATTTGTTTCGCCTTAAATTCAATTTTAAACTTACACTTGTGATATCCATGATAATTTAAGTACGCTCTTAATCAGTCTCGAAAATTTGTCATATACTGCCTTTGTAGAAATTTATTGCTCAGAAAATTTAGTACTCCTCCACGAACGGGAGTACTAAATGTAAAATTTAGCAAGTATCGGAATAGTCGGAGTAATAAATAGGGTGCACACGGAATTTCTTCACGATAAACATCATTTGGGCCCTTAGGAACTGCATTTATCCGAATTCACTTAACAACGAATAAAAATACTTGATAGTTGAAAAACAAGCAAGTTTCAACGTATCAATTTGCGAAATTACGCGTCGAAACTCAAAAGTTGATGGCGGATAAGTAAATCACAAACCGACACCGTGGTAACTAATAACGATATGATGCTTACGAAAATAATTGGTCTTTTTATACTGTCTAGGGGTCAGTCCATAGATAACTCTTGAAATACAACAAACATGTGATTAAGATAAGCGGGACCCCCAGCTTATAATTAATAACTTTATTATGAAAATATGTGAATACAATCTGACTTGAGTTTAACCTTCATAGTTCAGAGTGTCAACATTGTAACCAAGAACAATAGAATTGAATAATTCCAATGAGAGTAACGCCAAAAGACAACCAGTTTAAAAATAACACTATAAAGGTCAGATTGATAAAAGGGGCGATGATAAAGCTTTCTTCTTCCTGACAGCTAATACGGCTAATACTTACATCTTGTAAAATAGGTTTCCGGTTTGTGCTATCTTTTCCATTTTTCCAGTCTACTTTTGCCAAACTACATTCTTCTGATTCTATCAGAGACATTCGAATCGATTATTCCGATAAAATGTGTAATAGCACGTTGATTTACTATTTGGATAACACTGGGAGCTCATTTTAACACTTATAAACGTAAACGACGTAATTACTTAAAAAAACAGTATCAAATCATTGTTAGATAATCATTGTTGATGATAGTTGATAACAATCAAAGAACATAACCTCACATACACTACCTCACTACCTGTCAAATCAAAACCAGGTGATCGTGATCATAGATCAGGTGATTAAGATAGAGGAGTTCCTTTGTAAATGTTTCGAACTGTCAGATTTGAATTAACAAAACACTTTTGAAAATTTTTTAGTCTTAAAATAAATTTGTACACTTACTTCGCTCAAGCACATTTTATTTTCAGCGAACTCTTAAAAACAACAAAAATGAAAAATTAAGAAAAAGAGTAAAAACTTAAGGCAAAACTTGAGCTAATTAAAATTATTTGGGAACTTAGATAAATCTTACTTTATTGTAACGTGTTGACCGTTAATATTTTTACCAGAAATCAATCTATCACGTGTTTTAGAAAATATTTCCTTTGTTTTTCGAAGAGATAACGCTTGATGTCAGATTGTTATTTATTAGTCGTTGTTCGCAGGGGGCCACTTTATCTTATCCAGAAGCTTAAAGGTCACTCAGTGGAAATAACACTGTAATTACATCAGTTTTTCGAAAACATATTTGGGACTCCAATAAGAACAACAATTGCAAAATTGCGGCGTATTTTCTTATAGTAAATAATACATGTATATATATCTTCATTTTTTTAACTGTGAAAACCTGTTTTTACTGATCCTGTTTTAACATCTTCAATTTCTTGAGCACAATTTAGAAAATATTTGTGATTATAACTGCTCCCAAAGTTTTGGGCTTTTCCAAATTTACGCTTTTTTGTAGTCGACCATTTAGTGAACAAAATGTGTCATACTTAGTAGTGAAAATATACTAATATAATTGTTATTGGTACAGGATTGATATAAATCATTTAATTAGGTAGTTTAAAAATCATGTTTTTCCAAAAAAACATTAATCTTTAATTTTAAAGTGATTTGACCTCTGGTTGCATGTTTAGACTGTATTCAGCAAATTAGTACAATCTCTCGAAATTACGCGATAAGTAAAACTTATGTAAAAACATGTCAGGGAAGTTCTTGGCGATTATGTGTGGTTGCCGAGACTTTATTTCATTCCATTTAGTATTCATTTTCTGGGCAATTTGTTATTTTTAATGTCTGTTTAATGTTTAATGATTTTGTAAACATATTTACAACTGTTTTTTAACAATATTTCATTATTTCATATAATTACGTATATTTATACAATCAAACAGATTTCAACTAGAATATGATTACTAAATCATTTTTAAGCAGTCCTTTTAATCTCTCAAAGTATCGCAAATGTCCTTCACTCTCTATGACGTAAATATACTTTTGATATTCACAACTGTAAATGTGTTTACCATTTCAAAAGGACAAGCGGCTTGGAAAAATTGAAAATCCCGAATATTTTCCTTAAATCGACGCAAACCGAATGGAAATCTAATGTTAAATCCCCCACATGCACATACTTATAAGAATAATCCCCTAAGATATTTCTGTATAAAAGTCGACGTATGGGAGGGAAACTTATCAGTTCCCGTAGAAGTCTCTAAAACGGAAAATGTTCACGGCAGTTTTGTTGATTGTTTTCTCTTTTCTGTTCACCCAGGGGTGTCTGATAACGAATTGCCCCAGGGGCGGAAAGAGGGGTGGTAACTTTGCCCTCAGTGACAACCCTAGAACCGTAAGTTATAACATCTAAATAATGTAACCAACAAAGATTTTTCCTAGTTTCAGTAATATTACCTAGTCTAATTATGTTAAAGGAAGAGTTTTTGCTTGATATTAAACTAACTTAAGATGCAATAAATACAAATTAAGGTTCACTAGATTTCTGGTTATAACATTCCAGAACATTTCTAGAACTTAAGAAAAACTAGAGAAATGAATTAATTTCATTTAAAATATCTATTTCAATTTGCAGTGCGCTTCTTGCGGTCCAGCTTTCAGCGGCCAATGCTTCGGACCGAACATATGCTGCGGACCATTCGGATGCCTGATGGGCACAATGGAGACGTTCAGGTGTAAGCAAGAGGCTTTCTTTCATGACAGAGACTCGTGCGTTAATAATGCTGCACCTTGTAAGAAGAATATTGGAAGATGTGCTGCAGACAACATATGCTGCACTCAAGGTGATATGAAAATGTGTCTTTGGAAACATTGCAAAAATTTAACTTTTAGTGGAACAAGTCGACTGATCAGATGTTTATTGATTTTAATTGCTTGTTGTTTCAGACGGATGCTTCCTAGACAAAGAATGTGAGGCAGAAGACAAGATTCATCCCTCTGAATCCATTCCGGGCCTGAATCTCTACAATTTACTGAATAAATATCATTCTGAATTAGCGGGTGAAAAGTAACTTTAACAATTATGAACCTCTATAACTTATTCTAAATAAAATTTGTACTTTAAAAGATAATTAAATACTATGCCTACGCTTATATATTCATTCTCAATTCAATTTGGCCATCCATCATCATACATGATCCAGGTAAAACCATCGAGCAAAAAAATTGCGTTATGGAAGGCGCCGAAGGCGCCTCATGAACCCATAGAACACTACAGGAAACTTTAACTACACATTCATGTCCTGTGGTCTACTGCGGTCTCGGTCTGTGTGACGGCCGTGTCTGTGTCTGTCACGTCACTGTCTGTGATCTGTGCTATTGCTATTGTGCTATGACCAACTAATGATTAATGATCTGTGTGTTTGTGTTTGTAAGTGCTGAAAGACGTTACTTTCTAATTTATTTTAAAATGAAATGAAATTTTAGCGTGTTCGCGTTGTAATTAGGCAGTAAAGTGAATCGTTGCATATATGATAACTCGATATATTTCGAAGATATATTCGCTTTCGGATAACATCTCAAAAGGTATTCAGAAGCTGCTCGTGGGGCGTTTTTACACATGTCTTCTGTGCTCTCGTAATTTTCTTATAGATGGAGCCGAGCAGTTTGCGATTTAAAGGAAAATCAGAACTAGGAACATCGAGTCCGTCAGAGCAGTCCGAGCACACCGGTATGCTGTATTTATTCGTAATTGTCATAGATAATTCATGCAGTATATGTTTTTCTAATAATTCATACATATTTGAGTCTTAATTGCATATGAAAATTACACTCATTTTAAACCAATTGCCAAACTTGGGTTAGTCGTGAGGGATACGATTTCGCTATTTATTTCTAGAAGTCTCCAGTTCGGGCAAAAGACGAAAAGCCACTGTCCCGCTGAGACCGTTCCGACTAACTGAAGAGGAAATGGTGGCACTGGGAATGTGTACGTTATGTAACTTACCAACGTGAGGAGATTGAATACCTTTGTTTTAGGTAAAAGTACAGCGATGACGAAATCACCAAAGCTCAACTCTAAGAAATTGGAATTGAAACCGTTTCGTATCTCCGAGTATCTCCCAGGTATTAGCGATTAAACTTTCTGAAAGATATAAATCGTTCTACAGATGTTTTATTTCACAGAGAGTACAACTAAGTCAACTACAAAAAGTGTTGTAATGCCATCTGGGACAATAATGGCAACAAGTAAGTCACTTTTCTTGATAGGAGCTAAATTTCACATTTGTTGCTTTCAGGCAGAAAGGAGACAGGTGCGAAAAGAAGACTAATGCTACCATCAACGTCAGAAACAAGTAATTTCCCTTTATCCAAACTATTACCCTACTTCTTTTCCTCAAATTTCCAAGGGTTCTGAGTACTCAAAGAAAATCATTGATATCTCCAGGTTCATATTGTGATTTACGTTTTCTTTTTCAGAAAATCCATGTAATGTCCTACCAATTAAAACACTCTTTCGATCTCCCAAAAAGTCTGTCAGTGTGAAGGTATCACAGCTTCGTAGAGAATCTGCAGGCAGGCATTTGAGAATTCCGAAAATTTCAAAGATACCCGCCGTACAAAAAGCCGCGGAAACGAGCTGTTCCACCCCATTATTGAATACTAGTGAATTAGAAAAAGTTTTGGTGAAAAAAGGCTCATTATCTGATTATGAATTCAAGTCGCCACAGATAGTGATCACCAGGAGCACGCCTTCAAATTCCCCCAATAACTTTCGAGATTCCACCGATGACCCTGAAGATCCTATCGGTCTAATCAACGGAATGATCACTGCAGAAATCCAAACGTTCAGGGAGGATCAAAGAAGTCATGAGGAAAAGATTCGTAAATGTAGTGAAATCATTGCTGCAGAGGAACAATCCTTTAAACGACGTCAAGAGACCCATGAGGAGTATATCCAAACATTGAAAAGACTCTCCCTTTCCATCCAAAATAACGACAAGGAGAACAACTCAAAGTCCCTGAATACAGTAGAAGTACAGAGCCCAAGAACCCAGGCCGCATTGAAAATGTTTAAGTCATTGCGGTTCGACCATCCCATGAGGACACCTAAAATTGAAAATGCACAGAATACTCCCCGAAGGGACTTGTCGATGGTAAGGTTGGGGGTGATGAAGGAGTGCTGGCTTCTCCAAGACACGCCAGTCCACAAATGAAACTACCTATTTCATTTTTTCATTTGTGTGGAAAGTGTCGTTTTTATTTCTTCATCACTCTTATTGTGTATTTTCAGACCAACTAACTTTATAGGGATTTATTATTATTATTTATGTAAAGTTTTGTCAATATATTATTTTAGATTTACAATATTGCTGTATGATAGTTAATGATCAATCCTTTCTTATCACTGAAATGCACGTAGATTTGCAAACATCAGTATTGTGACTGGTTTTATAATGACTTATTTATATCAAACAGAATAATTTGAATATAAAGTAAATTTGAAGTTTGTCCGCTATTTGAGAATTGTGCAACGTTTGTAACCATTTCAAAAAGTTTGTTCAAACTCATAATACAATTAAGTGGTTTACTATTGGTGACAAGTTTCTATTGAAAACTGTAAAACGTACAATATGATATATTGCACCAGTACTACACTACATATCTTTGTGTACTAACTTCTAACAGTCTGACTGCCCAAATAAGATGGTAATTATCATACATCTTGTATCATTAAACCACCTAGTAACAGTGTTATCTGAATAAACGTCCTACACTGTCGTTCCCTGTTTTCATGGTTCAGGTTGTACATTTATGTACTCGTGATAGATTTTCTGAAAGACACAATTTTGGGTGTAACAATTTTTCTTTGAAAAGCAGATTATTGAATTATCATTGGTATCACCTACTGGAGTCACGTTTCCTGGGTCCATATTTGATTATGTCGTAGATATATGACATTGGCACTTCGGTCAGGAAAGATGTCTTTTCTATAGCACCTGCCTGTCCTTCAGATTTCATAATGTTCGTATATATCGTAAGAACGAGTCTCTGGGATTGTTCACACAGACGTTGATGGGACTTCTGACCACACCTGTCATCGTCCTCACTACTACTGGTTTCGGAATCCTCAGTTTCGGTCACTTTACTGGTAGAAGCAGGAGTGTTTGTTCTAAAAAATTGATACAAAAAAAACAAGTTTAATAATGTAGTAAACTATTGAGCAGTGAATACCTACTGGGTTGATGTTCCATTTTCTGCATTGTCAGTAAGGTCATCTTCTAGTTTTATACTAATTATGCTTTAAATAAACAGACCGATTTGAAATAATTTAAATACCACAGATATGGCAAGTTATTACCTGTGATCAGTCCTCACTTCAGTCAGATTCTCGTGTTCGATTTGCTCTTGTTTAATCGGCACATCACTGAAAGCAACAAGTAGTAGCAACATAATAAAAACAAACAAATATATCTAATTACTGAATGCAAAATAGTAAGGTTGATTAGACCTGAAGTAAGGATAATATGTAGTAAGATAAATATGGACGTTCACTATCAAATATTGAAACTGAAACATCTTTAACAAACTTCAGCTTATGTGGTAAGCCATGCTATATAATGTAGGTGACGGACCACTAACTTGTTTAGCGACGACCTCCGCGTTGCTTGCTCTTCGCAGGGCCCCTCGGTCATAGCTCTACGTTGAACTTCTCCAAGTGTCATCCCAACTCTGTGAAAAAAAATTTAATGGAAATTCCACAACACACGAGGATGTATCGAACCTACGTGGAATGAAAACAGTGCTGCACGGCCTCCATAGTCCCGTGCTTCTTCAGCGACAGCAAATCGCTGCCGGCGTTCACCAATAGAGTGGCCGATGAGCGCCTGAAGCAATGACCGGTGTACTGTTCCGGGGCAGGAAGTCCGAGGAACTCTGCGATCTTCTTCGGCGTGCTGCCGAACTTGTTGATTCCGACGCACTGCTTGGTGCACTTCTCGTTCTTGTAGTTCAGGAAGAACGGCAGCGATCTGCTATCCTTCCCCGGGGGCCGCAGGTTCATGTACTTTTTGCAGATCTGGTAGAAACTGCCAGACACCACAAAGGTGCGTATTTTCGTCTTTGAATCTGGAATGTTGAAGATCAGGGATTTTCCAGTGTCTTCCACGTGTTCCGGTTTTATGTTACGAAGCTCTTGTTTCTTACAAGCGCCGCTGATACCGATAATGAGAACGACCTAAAACGGAATAAAAATTTTCAACAAAGTGTTGCTATTTCTAATATCGATACTTACTTTCATGAATAGATATTTGCTATCAGGCGCGTTCTGTAGAAAATAATTGATTTCTGTTGTGTTCAGAGTTTTAGACTTTTTGCTCTTAAATCCATCCGACTTCCTTTTGAGCAGCGCCATCAAGTTAGAATAAGCAGCAATGTTAATATCGTGATTTATGTTTATCGTCGACTTGAGCATGGAGTATATCGCCCAAAGCGACGAAGGTTTCATCTCATTTGACAACTCCTCAAAATATGCTATCAGTACATTTTCAGAAAACGATCTGGTGTTGTTATTCTGCTTCCAGTCCATGAATTTTTGGTAAACCATTTCGTACCTCTCTCGGGACTTGACTGATATCAGGTTAATTGTCTTGGGATCAGTCTTGTTCTTACTGGCTTCATCTTCACTGCCACTTGAGCTAGAAAACATTACATATTTCTTTCAGATAATCATTGAAAGTACTATGGAAAATAATAACAATTTTGTAATTTACATAACAAATAAGTTTAATCAACAGGTAGGTATACCTATGCAATGAGTCAATCTCCATATCTTCTTTACTTTGTTCTAATAAATCACGGGTCTTTTTATTACTTTTTGGGTCATCTTCACAGAAGTCGTAGTTTCTGAAACCAATAATCATTTGTAATTATTACATAGATTACAGGTATTTATAATTTGTTATAAAAGAAAATTACACAAATGTATTTGTTGATTTAATGCTTTCCGTTACATTTTTAAAACAAATTTAAGGTTTCTTGGTAGTTCATAATTTGTTTGTACAAAAAGAGATTTAAAGTAGAATTTTCTCAAAGGAAATCAAACACAAACACACTTCACTCTATTACAAAAAACTGGGAGATTAAAGAAAATTTCTGTGGACATAGCAGATGCTTTTTATATCCAACAAATTATCTACTGCTTGTTTCAATTAAAAGAAGTATGTTTTGTGGTATTCTTTCCTCATATTGAACCTCACTTACTTTTTTGACAAATTTTCAGGAATAACATCAACTATATTCTCATCTTCACTTCCTACACCAGTCTCGCTGTGAACAAATACAACAATTAATTCAATTTCAACTCAGTGAAGGATGAAAAAAAACACAGTCCATTTCACTTTAAAGAAATCAATAGAAATAACTAAATACCTTTAAAGACACTACAAGCACTACAATAAAATATAGTAGTGCATATCACTATTGGTTCCCGATGATAATTTATATTGTGGTTTACATACGTTTGGAAAAAGTTCCGCATGAGCCTCGTAGGGATCAGCATTGAGCCATCGCCATAGTTTTCTGTCACGGACGACGCCCGCCACTCTCCCAGCCTCTTCTGACCCAACAGTTCGCCCCCCGCGTTGACAAGGATCGTCGCCGATGAACGTTTGAAGCAGTGCCCGGTATACTGTTCCGGGTTCGGCAGCCTCAGATACTCCGCTATGCTCCTCGGTATGGTGCCGAACTTGTTTATGCCGACGCACTGCTTCGTACACCTCCCGTTCTTGTAACTCAGGAACAACGGGAGTAATTTGGTGTTCTCGCCGGGCGGACGTAGATTGATGTATTTCTTACACGTTTGGTAGAAACTGCCAGACACGACAAACGAACGCATGGTTCTAGAGTCTGGTATGTTTATTATTAAGGACTTGCCAGTATCTTCTACGTGTTCTAACTTCATGTTCCTCAACTCCTGCTTCCTGCAGCCGCCGCTGATGCCAATTATAAGGACCACCTAAAAATGATCCAAATGTATGTGTTAGTGGTAAGAAAGTCTAAAATTAAACAGAATTACTACAGTTGAGGAAAATCAGAACTTAATCAATCGAATAACTTGGCCAACATTAAAAGTACACGCAGTTGAATAAAGTTTTACAATAAACATTTATCTTTTTAATCATAACATTCAATTAACTATCATAACATTAAAACTGCTCAAGTTTCTCATGAAACCACCTCTTAGAACCTTTAATTAACATAATAGTGATGGCTTGTTACGAGCGCCTGTTATATATTCTTTACTAAACGTTATGTAATATAGCAAATGTGTTTTCAAATACACAAAAAAGTTTTAATAGATAAAAAAATTGCACCTTCATGAATAGATAAACTCTATCTGGCGCGTTCTGCAGAAAATCATTAATCTCCTTTGTGTTCAAAGTCTTTGACTTCCTGCTTTCAAATCCGATAGACTTCTGCTTGAGCAAAGCCATCAGGTTCGAATATGTCGCGATGTTAACGTTGTGATTCAAGCTTATCGTTGTCCTCAACATGGAGTATATAGCCCAGAGTGAAGATGGTTTCATTTCGTTGGATAGCTCCTCGAAGTACGACAACATTACTTCCTCAGAAAACGAGCCGATGTTACTTTTAAGCCTCCAGTCCATGAATTTTTGGTACACAATCTCGTACCTCTCGCGGGATTTAGCTGGCAGTAAGGCGCTCTTAGCCTTCTCGAGATTGGTGCCGTCTTCGCTATCACTTGATATTTTATTATAACTAAAAATATATGTGGATGTATTAAAAAAAATATTTATGGTCCATTGATGAATATTACATTTTTATTTTGTTATTTCAATTTAAATTCGTAATTTGAAAAATAATTGTAAAAAATAATGATTCCAAGCATTGCGCATATATTTTATGTATCTCTTAACTGTAACGGTAACCTACTCTTTAATTCTCATCAGCATATCAGAGTTAATTTCGAATTCTTCTACATTAAAATTCATCACTTCGCGGTTTCGCAATTCCTGTTGTATTATCTCGTTTTGCATATGCCCCTCGCGCTCATCATTTTCTTCTTTTATCACGACAGTCGGCTCATATTGGGACTGCATCAATGTACTAAAATCCATATTGTATTACGATTACGATAATTGCCACATTACGTAACGAGTTTTGTAAAAGAATTACACATCGCACATCCCAAATGAAACAATTACGCACGGCTCACGAGGCCATTGATGGTGTAATGCGCCTTACCATCCGGCTAGGTTTTCCGGATCGCTTTTGAAGTGAGAAAACGAAGTACTATTTTAATATTTTTTGATTGTCAGACGTCAAATCATCGACCATTACGTTTTACCAACGTGATTCAGATAGACCGTATTACGCACGACTTTTCTATTACGCACTCCGTGCGTAAAGATGCCCTTACTTCACATTGCGTAAAGAGGCGGGATTTGCCATTTTATTGTGAAGGAGTTTAAAAATCGTCGGCCGTTAAAGCCTCAAATACGTGGTATAATTTTTTGAAAACTCGAATTAGCTTAGAACGATAAATCCAATGAAAAATTAAATTTTTGTATTTGTCTCTTGTATACAGCAAATTTTTCAACAGCTATCATATTAGTGAAATTAGAGTTCAAAATTTACATGCATATTATTTAATGTTAGAATTGAGGCTTCCCGTTTCAAAATTTCTAGATAAAATTTAACCGTAAATTTAAATAAGCACTTGATAAGGAGCATTTTACAAGAATAAGTAGGCACAACAAACATTATCCCTGGTAACCGCATTAAATTTACGAAGAGTTATGAATTTAAAAAGATATTTTTATTAATTGTGATTACATCACAATTCATGAAACAACTAATCCGACATTGATACGTCATTTCGAATTTTCGAATACATTTTGTTATTCTACCAATTTCTAACCTTCTTTTTTCACTTTTTCACACTTCCTTTCGAAAAATGTTATGCAAGGCTCAAATCCTGTAAGTTTACAGCCCGGTAAACATTGGATAAAATTATTCACAAGTATTTTCAGATGTAGGATAAATCAAACGTTCGCTATACCCAGTCGAAATCTAACTGCTACAGAAGTCTCCACAGCGCTGAGACCTTTCTACTTTTCTGTTCATCCTGATTTATTCGGACAGCATCCGGAAGAAAGGGTAGGAAGGCATATTGAGTAACATACCATTTTCACTATCTTACAAATCTTCCAGGCAGTTAACGAGTCTTCGTTACAACAACTCAGTTCCACTTTAGCTAATATTCAAGCTTCTAAACCGACGAGACCTGTCAGTTTAAACTTTTATTTTAGAGACAGGGCCCAGAAGAGAGGTGTGTGTTATTTAATGAATGGACTGCACTGTTCAAATCTGAATACTACCCATTTAAACTGTATTGACCATTGAGTTCACTATAGTACCGACCTATTAATTGCAATTACTTTTTAAACTTGATTTAAACAGTTGTACATTTTGCAAATAAGTACAATTCAATAATTAATTTAAAAGGTTTCTCCTTGGTTCACTAAAGACAAAAATGTATAATAAAGAAGCTACCAGAAATGGATAGTTTCCTCCTTTCAAAGTCAATGGTACTATGTAAAGAATTCAAAAAATCTGTAATGAAAATCTGCTTGTTTATAGTGTCCTGTCGGTTAATAAAAATCCACATCAAGGAAAGAGATATCAGGTCTGCGATAACGACGATACTGAAAAGTTGTGAGCTCCCAACCGACTACGTAGATAGTATATTAAAAGATGAAAGCGTTAAGGAATCGCCGTTTAATATCAGATATAAGAATGATATCGATCTTACCAATTTTAACCCAAACCACCCCATCTATGCGGCTATGCATGTTAAAGTCAAGGAAGCACAAGACGCTTTAAACCTGAAGAAATTTTTAGAGAAAAATCACAAGGACGCTCTTGAGAAAGCTGAAAAGGGCGCCTATTACAGAGAGGAGATAAATAATTTGAAAAATACCATTACGAAGGAGTTGGAGTTACAGGAGATCAAATGGGAATGTGGATGGAACGACACACATTTTCGTGGATGCTTGCTGAGTTTTAGATCACTTGTCGAACACCATCCAATAATCAGATCTCTCCTTAAAGGTGAATCTTATTGAACTTTATTCCATTAACCACGCCATTTATTTTACTATATTGTTAGGTCGAGTGTTGGTATTCTCTTTCTTCACTGGTGTCAGCCTTGACGGACATGTGATGCTGTACAGCGGTGAAGTCCGACACAATTGGCTAGACGTAAGTATTTTTCAAAGTAACACAAAACAGAATGAACTTACCTTAATTTTCAGTTCCTAAAAAATATTCCAAAGTATGATGCTGCCCTAACAAGGATACCCACGTTCGAAAGATCTTTGTCACACGTGTTACGAAACATTAAAGTCGGGAGGAGGTACCGTAATCTAGAAATTATATTTTAAATAACAAAATATGAGGGACACAATAGATTTAAAAGTTCTTGTTTTAGAAAATTCATGCCAAAAATAGTTGCAGGAGTCTATGAACAAAACCTAAAACAAGTCACAACAGCCCTAAACGATTACATAGGCTTAAAATCGTACCCGAGAGAATGGCCGGACAGTCTGGAGGATTACGAGATAGTCATAGAAACGTAAGAATAAAGCAAACCTTTTATTTGGGTTAGTTGAGTTGGACTTATTGTATATTTTATTTTATTCATGGGTAATCCCAATTTCGATAAGACGTGTAGTAGAAAATAACTTCAAATATACAAGTATAATATTACACCCAACCTGATCATGGGATTAAACACAAAACAAATCTGAGAAACGATCCAAATTAACTTAGCTGAATAGAAAAGTATTTTTTAATCACTCAAATCAGTTTCAAAATTATTATTTTATTGTTTTCAGTGAGGCTGGGCCCACGATGGTCTCCCCTACCGGTCAGTTCATAGTGCCCTGTACTTTACCAGGAACGATGTTGGTTAATTTCATCACAAAGAATCTTATAGATGCTAAACAGAAGAATCTTATATACCAAAGGTAAGGTGTTCAGGAATGACTATTTAGTTGATTTGATTGATATTTTATTCCAGCCATAAACATTTGGAGAGGGCTTTGAGGCAGAAATGTATCGAAGAGCTGCAGTTGTGGGATTTAACAAAGGATGACAATGTTACGCCAGATTTGATGATAGAATGCTGCCAGAAACTGTTTGAGAATAAACTGGAGATTAGGGAGTTTACCCGCGGTTTAAGGTTGACTATCTCTACATATTACTCGGTTTTAACAGATGGCGTGGTGTGTATTCCTTGCAAGTTTGAATTGTAAGAAGAGAAGTATCAATAACCTTGTATAAAAATAATTAGGTAAAACTGTGATTTCTAGTCTAAAATAAACATATATATTTTTTGCGAGTTTTCACCATACAAATTCCAAAAAAGTTTTTAATAAACTGAATCTACAGATTCGTGAATGGGGCCAGTTCGAATATGAAATAGTCTAAATAAAAATATATTTAAGGAATTCATCAGTTGTCATTTGAATATTTCAAAAAGTAATTTTGATCTTAAGTGTTAGGGTAAAGAAGAAGAACAATGATAGTTAAAGTGTTCTGTGAGTTAAAGAGGTTATATTTTTTGTGTCAAATTTAAAATGCCGCAAGAATTGCAAGTTTTACAATGTTTTAACTGCAAATATTTTCAAGTAAGCACACATATTTATTTTCATATATATACTTAAATGTTTCAAACGAATTCAGGTACACATCGTTAAGAAAAAGTCGAAATGGGCATGCAAGATATGTAAGGAAAAACAGTCCATTAAAAAGGTATAAAACATCACTCAATACAAATACCTTAACAGTTTAAGATCCCCTTTATAGATATTCATGAAATCCGAGAATGGTAAAGACTGCCGGCTGCTTGTTCAAGAGCTAAACCTCCATCATAGTGACACACACGACATTGAAAGTTCTCCAAAGTGCGAGAATCATTCAGACTATTCAGGAAATAACTTCAAGAATGAATTTTGCAAGGACGATAGCATGTGGAATCAGTTCCTGCCATTAGATAATGTTAACAGTCAAAGATGTAATGAAACGTACTTAAGAAATGACATTGACTTGGCTGAAGAACGTATGTTGACGTCAGTCCAGAATACTCAGAGTAGTAACATTAAGGCAAAAATTAAGTTGCCATTCTTTGAAGACAGTTGTTCAATAATAGATTGCTTCGATGAGAGTGAACCTGTGCCCAAGCGCTGTAAGTCTGATCTGAAATGTAATTCAGATTCATCACCAATAAAGGACAAATCTTCCAACACTGATTCGGCGAAACGACCTAAGCGTGAGAAACCTGTGATTAGTATGTTTGAAGAGGAATTTAACGAAAGCGATTTAAAATTGTAAATGTTTATGAAATACACTATTATATGTCACTTCAAAAGTACTATATTTTATTTGTCGTATGGATCGATGCTTACTGACGGAGTAAAAATTTTACATTTATAGATGAATTTGCCGTTCTGAGCACCATGTCTGGAACCAAAGTGATGGTATGCGGAGTATCGACAGCTTGTAGCGTGTAATGTCTCAGAATACTGCTGAGGACCGACTTGATTTCCAGAATTGCAAATCGTTGACCTAAAAATACATAATATACAATAAAATAATCTCAATTTGTTTTACTACAGAGTTGAACCACTGGTGATAATCAATCCTCTTTTAGACCATTTTGCCATGATTAAGAAAAGAAATTTAATAGTCATATGCTGTATACTGATGACTTTAAACTTTATATACAATATAAAATGATAGCGCCATGATGATGTAATATACGCGCAATGATGTTAGTGGTAAGTTGAGGTAGTAAAATATTCTGAAAAGTTATTTTGGTGGCAATGAAATTGGACCGAATGGCCGTTTTTACATTTATATGTATGCTCTCGCCAATGTCCGTGTGGTATTAGTAGATGTGAAATCGGCTATAATGACTAAGCATAATAGTCCTGATGGGTTCTTATGACTGTTCTAAAAGATGTTAACCGAACGACTTATTGAGATAAACAAATGGTACACATTTTATAGTATGTAATGTTATCTCACAATTGATAATAAATTGACAACAAGGTCGAATAGATTTGTTTATAATTCGCTGGCAATGAAACGCCCAAATTTAGTTTATTTCTACTGTTCAACTATATTCCTGAATATGAGTTGGTGTTCGTGGCTTGTATTTTTATTATTGGCGTTTCACACTTGTTCTGGCGCAAATATCCTCATAGCGGACAGCGTACCGTCACCGAGCCATCAAATTTTCAATTATGCGATCGCCGACATTCTTCTCGAGAGAGGACATAATGTTACGATGCTAGGACCCACTAGTAGTATCCCGACCATAGTCCACAAAAATTATACGTTCATCCAGCTAAAAGGTAATGAAGTAGTTAAGCGTACATATTGTATTTATACCTACTTATTAGTTTAGTATACCTATATATAATTGGCGCTTGGAGTTTTATCCAAATGAGGTATATCCTTATTGGGAGGCATTTTTATTGCTAGTTGGCTCATTTGAAATTACTATAAGTACTGATCGAAAATTGAAAATTGTGGTTCTTAGGGAGTTCTCTTCATTTCATAATTTAACAACACAATGTTAGTTAGAGCAAAGACGCAAAAAACACCTTGTTTCGCTCCTAGCGTCTAGCAGTTATTTTTCAGTTATGTGTCAAAATATTACTTATAGTTAGTGAATCATTCTATACGCCGAATAATTCGATTGACGTTACTTAAGAATTTTCCTTTTTATTTAAGGCATCCACGAGGAAGTGATGAAGGCCTTCGACAAGTTTCCGAATGCAGAAGAAAATACATTGACGGAGTTAATCACGCTGTTCCTTACGTACAGTGAAACGTCTTGCATACATTCGTACAGGGCGGAAGGCACTAGGACACTACTGAATTACCCCAGAGATTACAAATTTGATGCCATCATAATAGATGTAACGAACGAGGTGTGTTACCTTCCTCTGATACAAAGATTCGGGTATCCTCCTACGATAGGGATGACGGCGTTTTTATTAGCTCCGTACTTGGCTGAGATGATGGGGACGGCAATACAGCCGGCGTACATTCCCAATTATTACACAACTTCCAAGAGAGATATGAGCTTTTTCGACAGGCTGGTCAATCACTTCGTATATCGTTACGAGAAGTGGTTGAAGTGGAGGCGATTAATGCCACCAATACATGAGGAGGCGATGAAGACTTTTGGGAAAGACGTCGCCACTGCTGACTCTTTACAAGATCACATTTCGATATTGTTGGCTAACTGGAACCCTGCTATGCACCATCCTCAGCCTATTTCTCCCAATATCATTCCCGTGGCCGGAGCTCATATCAAACTAAAGCCAACAGATAAGGTAAACTGAAGCGGTCCAGGCCTTTAAAATCTGATAATTAGAAATTGTTTCGCAGGACATTCAAAAAATCTTGGACAACGCTAAAGACGGAGTCGTGTTGTTTTCTTTAGGAAGTAATCTGAGATCTGCAGATCTAACTCCAGAAGCTAGGAAGGAAATACTCGAGGCGCTGGGCAAAGTGAATGCAACGATTTTGTGGAAATTCGAAGAGGACATTACTGGTTTACCAAAGAATGTTATAGTGCGGAAATGGATACCACAGAATAATGTTTTAAGTGAGTGCACGGTATAAATTTTCAAAAACTTATCATCTACGCAGCTCGCAAACATTTATTATGACCAATAGAGAGTCTCAGCATAGATCATTTATTATGTGTGGATAAGTTGCTTTCATTTTAAGCGAATCA
The DNA here is from genome assembly GCA_946251905.1 of Cryptocephalus moraei. Taxonomy (NCBI): domain Eukaryota; kingdom Metazoa; phylum Arthropoda; class Insecta; order Coleoptera; family Chrysomelidae; genus Cryptocephalus; species Cryptocephalus moraei. The sequence goes on along the minus strand of OX276456.1, from coordinate 37,301,660 downwards.
AAACTTTGGTGCGTAGAGACATTATTGAATAAATTCCTAATTTTGGAAACTCGGCTAAAATCGATTGCGCTTTTTAGATCATCCAAACACCAGATTGTTCATCAGTCACGGGGGTGGCTTGAGCACCATCGAAGCTACCTATTTTGGCGTGCCTGTGCTGGGAATGCCGTTCTTTGCCGATCAGAACAACAACGTAGACCTTCTGGTAAATAAGGATGTGGCAAGAAAAATTAGTTCCAAAAATTTAAAGGCTGACAATTTCCTAGAAAACATCAACGAGTTATTAAACAATCCAAAGTAACTAGCCGACTAATCTAGCCTTCCAGTAATTCAATCTGAAAATTATTATTTCAGGTATAGAGAAGGGATGAAACAGCTATCGATGAGATTCAAGGACCAACCGAATTCACCGAGGGAGAGGGTCGCCTTTTGGGTCGAGTACGTCATTAGGCACAACGGGGCATTATTTCTATCCCCAAAATCCAGATATCTACCAGTGATCGTCTCGTCTTGTACGGATATATATCTCTTCCTGGTGGGAGTTGCTGCCGCCGTCTTATTCGCCGCGTGTCGAATCAAAAAATTCTTATTCCCGTCGGGTGATAAGAAGAAACAAAAGACTAACTGAAGCTGCCCCTTAATGGAAAAGTAGGTAGTTGATCATTGCTATATTAGCGAAGGAGATTTTATTTAAGTCTATGTGATTGGTTGTTATGAAGAAGAAAAAATGAATACTTTATAGTGAGTTTTGTTTTGAATGTCTCAATTGTTAATCACACTGTACATACCATGCCATATTTGAATAGATGAACACTAAGAATTTTCACAAAACTTAGGCATATAATAATTATTCTTCTCTACGTTTCTACTTTGATTTTATATTTTTATTTACCTATTCGTGGATATATTAAGTACCTACACGTAATGTATCAAAATACATAGGTACTTTCAAAATAAGGAGTCTGGATATTTAGATAATAGGATCAGCAACCAAAGTAACTTGTGATATACTTGTACCTCTCCCTAATTAAAACGATGTTTCAATGAAAGATAACATATCGTGGTCAATACATCGTGTTGAATTCGAAAATAATTCGGCAACATGCAGAACAAACAGATGGTTTATAAGAGAGCTCGAGTTATCACGATGACCTAAGATCTAAGATTAAGAATTAATAAATATAGCTTTGTAATATTCCACGAAAATGATGTGCCTCACACAACTATTTACCAAAGAATATTGGAATGAAACAAATAATTATTTATGAGCACTGTTTACAAGGATCAAGGTCAAAGATGAACCACTTTTATAAGAAAATTAGTTCGTTTGTAGCGTTTAACTAGTGCTGATTAAATAATATGCATCTGTGGACAATTATCCTTTTTTGGACGGTTTTAATCATCCACGTGTGTTCAAGTGCGAATATACTTATGGCCGACAGTCTTCCTTCTCCGAGCCATCAAATTTTTAATAATGCAATCGCGGAGGTTCTCTTGGAACGAGGACACAACGTGACTATGTTAGGACCGCTCACCATTTCTCCTTTGGTACATGAAAATTATACGCATATCGTTATAGAAGGTAAATGAAACTAGCATTGGAGTTGCTTAAATTTCCTGGTAACAATAAGCAAAACAAGATACACATCAAAGACTTTACACGGTCTACACTTTGGTATGTCTATACCATAACTTCACATATTCGACTATCGAAGAACTGGAATTAGCAATGGTAGTCTAATGCCGGTAAGGGCATTGCTCCAAAGCAGTTGATTGTACTGGCTAATTGAATGTTTAACTTTTGTTTGCAGATCTTTTCGATAACGTAATGAACGGAGTAGGTGTAATCCCGGATACGTCTACAATGTGGATATTCCAAAAAGTGAATTACTTCTTGGATTTCATGAAATTGTCCTGTAAGTTTTCATACCGATCCAATGGTCTTAAGACCCTACTAAACTACCCGCAAGACTATAAATTCGATGCTATCGTATTAGACGCGACGATCGAAGGAGATTTCCTTCCTCTCATCCAAAGATTCGGTTACCCCCCGACGGTCGGTATGACGGCATTTTTACTCCCTCCGTACTACAATGAAATCATGGGAGGCGACATCCAACCCGCCTACCTTCCAAGTTACCACACTCAGTTCACTACCGAGATGACCTTTTTTGAGAGGCTCCGTAATTACTTTACCTTACGTTACGACAACCTCCTCAGGAGATATTTGGTAAAGTCCACCATAACTGAGCTATCGGTCGAAACCTTCGGCGAAAACATGGATTCATTGCAATCTTTACAAGACCACGTGTCGATCTTGTTAGCAAATTGGAACCCTGCGTTGCACCCCCCGCAACCGTTGCCACCTAACGTGATTCCCGTGGCTGGGGTTCACATAAAGCAAAAGCCGTTAGATAAGGTTCCAGGTTTTTATCATTTAAGCGATTAGTCGTGAACATGACGTATTTTGCAGGACATGCAAGCTATCTTAGATAATGCGAAGGGTGGAGTCGTACTCTTTTCTTTGGGGAGCAATCTAAGGTCCGCCGATTTAACCGTTGAGATCAGAGAAGAGATACTGAAAGCGTTTAGTGAGGTAAAGGCGACCATCTTATGGAAATTCGAGGAGGAAATTACCGGTCTACCGAAGAATGTTATAGTACGGAAGTGGATACCGCAGACCAACGTTTTAGGTGAGATTTGACATATTTCATGCGTAACAAATAAACAAACTAGTTCTAACTATTCTAAATTATAACCTTAATAAGAACTCTTTCATTTCAAGAACACCCGAACACGAAATTATTCATCAGCCACGCTGGTGCTTTGAGTACCATTGAAGCAACTCATTACGGCGTTCCTGTATTAGGAATACCGTTCTTTGCCGATCAACACAACAACATTGATGGTTTGATCGAAAAGGGCTTATCGAGGAAGGTCGATTACGTGACGATAAAAGCAGACGATTTCCTGAACGCCATTAACGAAATGTTAAACGACCCAAAGTACCTAAATGTGGTAAATGGGAATGTTATGTACGTCCTAATTTTGCTTTTTGCAGGTACAGCAAGGGCATGAAGGAGCTATCGAGAAGATTTCGGGATGAGCCTAATACGCCGAGGGAAAGGGTAGCGTTTTGGATAGAATATGTGATGAGGCACGGCGGAGCTCAATTTTTGTCTCCAAAATCTCGATATTTGCCGTTGCTCGTATCGTCTTGCACTGATATTTATCTCTTCTTACTGACTGCCCTTGTTGGCATCTTTTACGTCATATACCGGATTAAAAGGATTTTATCGAAATCAAATATGAAAAAGAAACAAAAAACTAATTAACATGACATCGCAGATGTATATGTATCACGGTTGTGTTCGAAATAAATTCATTTGATGGCACCAATGGCACCATTTTTCGAATAATAACAACCTAAAAACTTACCTATGCAGTTCCTGGGTCCAGCACTAAAGGGCACGTAAGCAAAAGGATGCCTATCCAGGCAGTTCTCCGGAAGGAACCGGTCAGGGTCGAACTTTTCTGGATCGGGCCAATATTTCGGATTTCTGAGGATGTCGAAAATGTGGATGAAGATATTAGCCCCTTTTGGAAAAGTATATCCAGACTTGGTATGCACTTCCTCTCCCAAAATTCTACCTATGAACGGTACGCTTGGGTACAACCGGAGACTCTCCTTGATTGCTCTCTCCATATACTTGAGATCGTTCAGTTCGTGGAGGGTTGGGTTTGTGTTGTCTTTCCCGAGGACTTCTATGATTTCTTGATATACCAAGTCCTGGCGAAACAAAGTTAAAACGTCATAAATAAAAAAAGAGTTCCTATCTCTAGAACCGACCCTAAGCTTTAAATTAATTAATGGGGGGCGGAAAATATGTACACATCATATTTTGTAAGTATATAATAGCCTGCATATTTGACCCGTTTTGTTGGGTATTCTTTGGGCGTTACTATAGGTTGTAAGTTGTATTTACCTGTACGTCTCTATGGTAGGCCAGTAACATCAAAGTGAAGCAAATGGACAAAGACGTAGTGTCGTAACCCTAAAAACAAAAATCATGCATCTCAACATCGTTGCTGTTTCCACAGTTTGCAATCATCTACTGTCGTCCAATTAAATCACTTCATACTTATATAAGTACTTACCTCAAACATGAAAGTGTTAACTTCGTCTTGTATACCCGTATCGTCGATTAAACCTTTACCGATTTTAGCGTTCAACAACAAGTCCAACATCGCCCTTTTTTTCTTCCTGGAATAATTATAGTCCTCTTCTAATTCCCTATCGTTTATTAATTCGAAGCCCTTCGATCGTTTCTCGATGATATTATTAGTAAATTGATGGATGGTTTTGATCAAACGCCTTTCTAGCAAACCTCTGGATGTGAAGTAATAATGGAATATATGAGGGAATAGCCAAGGCCTGAGTAACCTGTGATAGAAGATTTTTCCTATTCGGTTTATGGATTTGATGTAGCTTTTGTCGTTTTCGTTCTTATCATCTAGAACTGTGCCCATGGAAGTCTCTACAATTCAAAATATATACAGGCACAAGTTATTCATTCGACGTTTGTCGAATTTATTACCTGCGATTGAGTTCAGGGTGAACTGCGATACGAGAGGTACAACGTTGACTGCAGTGCCGGCTAGATGTCTTAAGTTTTCGACCATCGTGGCAGCTTCGTGATTGAACACCGCGACGAAATCTTGTAGGATATTGAAATGGAAGGCTGGAGTTAAAATTTTCCGTCTCGTTTGCCATTTCGTGCCTGAAATACTGAAGTGCAGTGCCTCTTTGAGAAAACGAATTTAGATGTGAATTGTTACCATTGCTAGTCAGAAGACCTTCACCTAGCCAATAGTCCAAGAAGAGGTAAAGTTTCGCTTTCTCGATGTTTTTCATCGAAGAAGCGACTGCCTATAAGCACAACATATATATTTTACACTCTAAATGTTGCAATCGTTTATACGGTTCATATTTCTGTTATGTTAGAAATCGTGTATTTTTCGAATTACCTCAAATTCATCTGGTCCGGATATGTTGATAGAGTAGAAACCTAGCACGGATAAGTTGTAACATGGACCATAAGAACGACTGTAATTCCTTATGTTTTTAAAGAGGGTCTCTGAAATAAGAGAAGAATTCCTGGATCTAAACAATGTGCGGATTGAAAAATGTACATTATTTGGTAATCAATCTATCGATCGCTAACAGCTGGAAAGAACACTCCGACCAATATAGCATTGGTCCTAATGTTCTCCGCAGTTGAAGACGAAAAGCAGTCCACACTTTTTTTTTGTCTACTTTATTATTAGTTTTGATTTAACTTTAGCTGAATAGCCCAGATAATGTACATTTGTCAGTTGACACCGGCTGTGAAAGCCTACACTCTAAAATGTGTCGATTCTTTTATCATTTACATTTTACATATTTCGTTCTAACCAATTTGACAAGTCTAATTGATAACTATTGCTGTATGCAATGCTGTATGAATATACCTACTTGAATTATATATATTATAATAGATAAAAAATGTTTTATTTGCGCCATTTGTTTTGGAGTATAATGTTAAGTACTGTGATTAGATAAAAACATATACATATTACAAATTTTCGGGAAGTTTCCACTTAATGTATAGTATTAATAATGGTAATAATGCACTGGTGTATTTCGTTTTTAAGACGTTATTCGGAAACAATTGACCGAAAATAAATTTCTCTTACCATCGTCGCAGAAAAGTTCCAACATATTTCCTAAAGGAAACTTTCCCTTCGGTCCAGGAAGGGCAGCAATACATTTTACGTAATGAATAAATTCGACAAGGAAGAATTTGACGAAAAGGCAAATCACTATAATAGCACATATCGTCGCTCCTACAACAAGCATATTTATAACAATAAACTCCCGCGCACATTCAATAAACTACGACTGGTGTAATTTGTGTATTGTACTTGAGGAATGATTGATAAACTTTGACTTGAAGCACTCACCGATTTTCAAAGGTCGAAAACATTCATGTTGTGCAGTTTAATTGGCAATAAATAAGCAAATTAGGAAACTTCCTTAGGAAATAATTCAAATCGGCCCCTCTATGAGGATTCATACCTACAGATAACTGGTTAATTAAACGCATGTGCACAATTTTCATGTACGAACGCGCAAAACGTTGACCTACAAGCAAAGATAAATTTAATAATTTCAAGCAGACCTTAGTAAGATATCGAGAGAAACTTCATAGAGGAAGTTTATGCATACTCACATATTATGATGGAACTGCTACTCCTCTTTAAGCAGAAGTAGTAAATGACGACGGGCATCACTAAATTCAGTAGGAAAAAATAAATGCTTTGTAAGGAGAGCACCTTTATACATGATATACAGAAGAGCACGTACACTTAAGATTTTAATGATGACTAAACCATGCAAATTTTCCAAATTTGCTTGTATATAGTTGCTGAAATATCACAGTACAAATTAATGAAACATATTCAAAACCAAACAACTACCAAAGGCACTCTTTTGATTGCTGAATATTTTTACTGTCTACATTTCAATGGGAACTGTCTTCTCTATAATTAAATATGTAATAAAATACAATTTGTTGGAATCGTTTTATTAACATAGGTAAAAAAATGATTCATTACTGCTACTTCACCGCTTAAAAAAGATCACATTTAGAGTGTAAGTACAATTACACATTTGTGACGATTTCGCTCATACAATTCGATATAATGAGATTACTACTTACAAACACTACTTTGAGTATGTTACTCAATCCATTAAGATCCCATTTAAAGTGGGATCGATAACGCTTAGAGCAGCCCCGATCAGGTGGATCGATCCGGTCACCAGACAATCGAACTCACCATTGTTGTCTAAGTATTCTGCCGCTTTCGAGAATGACGGGAATACTAATACTTTGGAAGGTTTGATCCTCAGCCATTGCTCCTTGTAATCCTCGCAAAGCAACAACTGCTTGTCTTCTGTCAATATAAAATCAGCAACATCTTAAACAAGCAAAGAATAGAACGTTACATAAGGAATGACCCCAGAAGCTGTTGTAAGCAAGGCGATGAATGTTGCTGGATAAAGATATTCGAAGTGTTAGTAGTTTGAAAAGTATTATACAATAATATAACTTAATTCAATAAAATTAAGTAACTGTATAAAATACCCATACAAAATAATATTAGCAAAACTTTGATGTAACAATGACATCGATTTCTTAATGGACAATCAGAACTGATATTGATTGTAATATAAAATATGTGTTACTAGTATTTAATAACAAATTAAGAGATTAGTTTTTGAAGTATTCCAAGCCATGAAATGCAAAAGATAAATGTTCCCATTAATCTCTACAAAAGCATCCAAGTTACCATCTAAACACTTGTACATGTAAATTAAAATGAATCAAAATTCGGGCAAATGTAATAATATCGACATTCGACATTAGAAAAATTAAACAAATTAAGGTTACATAGAAATATCCCCATTATTCAGATTCAAAAAAATAATCTATTGCCTTTATTATTTCATTATCTCGCATTTAACTCATCAACCATTTAAAAGAATAGAATTGTACCTTATAAGTAAAATAAAACTTTAATCATCATACAAATTCTATTCTTTTAATAGATTTAAAAATAAATTAAGCCCTCATAAGATAAGGTAACTGCAGATCTCTGTACTTTCTCTCACTATAATGGCATTCTAATCTACACAATCCAATTAATTAATTCCTGTGATATTTAACACTCCCACCTGCTCTATCGCGCCTTTCGCACCCGACGTTCGGTATAAACACGACGACGTCGAACTCACATTTACTGAGTTCGACGAAAAAGTTCCTTGGGTCCCTCTTTCCCGTGAGATTAAAGATGAGAGCCTTTCGCCCATGACCGTCCTTTGTCTCATCCTCGAACCATTTCCGACAGACGCGGATGCTGTCCAAGGTGTGTGCACCGTCTAGGAAGAAACTAAATGACAAATTACAGCGGAGGCAGTCGAAGGATAACCAATGACTCACCGGACCTTCTGGTGCTGTTTGATCTCGTATCGACCCGGCCAGGTGGTCTCCCTGATGGATTTGCTCGCTAGGTCTGCCGAGAAGTTGTTGTTGTTAGCTGAAAATGAGAAAATGTGATTTGTCGTCCGGAAAGGTTTGTTGGTTATTACTTTTCTTCATGAAGGTTTCAGTGATGGTCAATGCTAAACTGGCATTTGTGCTATGGATGTGTGGCGGGATTTTTAAATTGTTGCCAGATTTGTGATAATCTCCAATGACGTTAAAAGTGCACTAAAAAAATAATTTACACGAATCTAAAAAGGAAAGTTTATAAATTAAAGATCCTATTCTAATTTCTCGAATCATCTGTATTTCACACAAAGAAAATATACTAATATCCAAGGACCACCTTTATATCATAGCATTAATATGTTGCCAATGTCGTCACAAAATTTTCAAAAGTATTAATATCATTATTAATTAAGAAAGGTGTATCATCAGCATACATGATATTTTGTGTAATATTAATGAGGGAGGGAAAATCTTTGATTTATTATCATACTTAATTTATTGTGTGTCACACTTCGAATTGTCACATTTCACAACCTACTTTCTCATGTGGAGAGTTTATAACAAACTACATTCATTTAAAATTAATTTTTCTAAGCCAAACCCATAAAATGACAGCACTTACACCTCTCTCGATGCTTCTTTTTCGGAACACTTCCAACACACTATCGGGTTGCTTGACAGAAAAAGCGACACAGCCCCTTTTGAAGATGCCGCTCTTGTTCCAAGCTATTGCTTCCAAACTATCTCCTAATATCAAAGTATGGTCCAGATCTAAAGGAGTTACACCAGCCACGACTGTATTCCTGAATACATCACAATTAGACGACACATTTTGAAATGGCTAGAGCCTACCTCACGATGTTCGTACAGTCATACTCGCCACCAATTCCAACTTCCAGTATAGCGACGTCCACTTTGTGAGCCAGAAAGACATGAAAGGCCATCAAGGTAAGGTATCGGAAGTAGAACGGGATGTCTCCAGGGTATTCCTGTGAAACACAAATAGAACAACTACGTAATACAACTGTAACAAAGGTAATAACACTTGTCAACAATTTTCACCATCCTTACCCTTTGACTATCCAACATATCATAAATTTCCCAGAAGAATTTGGCAAACTCCTTCTTCGAGATTGGTTTACCATTGATCCTGATCCTCTCACGGACATCAAGCAAGTGAGGGGAGGAGTAGAATCCTGTGCTATACCCATGACTTCTGAGGATATTCTCGCAATATGCGCTCGTCGATCCTTTACCATTCGTTCCAGTTATATGGATCACAGAGAGCTTATCCAGGTCTTCCAAAGACAAACCAGACCTAAGGAGTAAATGGAGAAAATCAATGTAAAAGAAAACGAAAGATTGTTAGCCTTAAATCGACTCAATTAAATATCTTCCAATTAAGTAATATGATTTGCTAACATTCTACAACTATACACTACTACAGAGTAAATTGCACAATTGTACAGCTAAAGAATGGTATAGTAAGATCATCACTAACTTATTTACTTCATTCGGATCAATTTAATGTATACTTGCCTTTTAAGGAATTTAGTTAACTCGTAAATGTTAGTATGTGCCTTAGGCTGCGCGCTAGGGCTGTTCAGATACTGCCTGTTTGACTGGACACTGTTCAAGACCTCGATGGCTCCCTACAATCTAACAAAGTTATGAAACCGTAAAGTAACTTGCTAAGTACCTTACCTGATAATCCTTAACAATTTTAGACTGCATTTCTAGCTGCAGACAACGGATGATGCTGTGCGGAGCGCGTTTCAAGGGTAAAAGGAGATGCGACGAAATCATTTACGAGGACGAAGATCGGGTTATCTTAGACGATGTGACATGACTAAAACTTGTCGAAATTGATCTTAACCTAATTATTACCGGAAGAATGAAATGAGTTTTTTTGTTTGAGGAGAAATCTAGGAGAAATGCAAACGCAGCAAACATTTAAATAAAGTGAGGTTAGGGTCACAGTACACTGTCACAGAACATCAGAGTCATCAGAGATCACCCGTAGAGGAAGAAGGAACAACTAACTCATGCTTCACGTGTATTATAAAGCCCACTAGTTTATAGTGAAAGAAAAAAAAGCGCAAAATGTAATTGTCAAACCGATTTATGCAAATTTTAATAGACATAATTTCCAAAAACTATTTGAATTTTTTTCTACTGCAGTCTTACAGTCTGTAGTCTACTTTGTTTATTTACACGGCGATCTAAATAAACGAAAACTTGTCTGGGTATTTCGTTCAGCTTGACACACTACACCACGGCAGTTTTACAAGACAAAAACTAATAAATAATCAGTAGGACGGCATAATAAAAACTGTTTATAATAGTATTATGAGTATAACATCATGTTCGACAATTACGCAAAGAAATAATTCATATCAATAGTTAAGACTAGATAAAATTGTATTTTATAAATAACCTTTTCTAACTGAGAACAATTTTTTTAACTGTAACTACTGTGACCATTTTAAATATCTATCCACATATTTGTTTTTATAAACAAATATACAATTTTCTGTATATCAAATATATAGCAAATAGATATAGATGTGGTTTATTTGTAGTACAATTATCAATTATACAGATAATTCCATTTGTAACCCAAAGTTTAACTTTTAGGAGACTTTTAGACGAAAAATTTTTAGAAGAATAACTTTCGAAGTATCTCTCATTTGTGGTGGTACATTTGTAAACGCCTTTCAACTTTAAGCGATATAATGGTTAGTTTTTGATCGAGAGAATAGATAGATAAGGTACTGGTATCAATATCATGATGCATTTATAATATTAATAAGATTCGTAATAAATCTTCCAAACGGAAAATGCCGTATAGACACGCTTGTAATAAAATTACACCAACGACTTGGCTATCAGGCTATCGCAAGTGGCAGTCGAACTTCTTGGACTTTTTCGCTCGATACGCCAAATGTTTTTTGTACAATCACAATTCAATCACATTTGTTATCGAAATTTGAACCCTCTTGCCTTTTTAGAGATGAATCATATTTTAATTAGCAATAATATAAACATCTTTGATATCGGAGTGAACCTAACTATGCGTCACTCACAACAAAATAATTAAATCGTCGATCTTGACGAGAGTTTTTCGGTCATCCCGTCTACTCGATCCCTCATAAAAACGCGTCGATTAAAAATCTGTTATTTATTGTACGCGCCTCAAGGAAATCGCTTTTGACCCTTTTATCAACGTTTCGTCGTTCGGTTCGAAATTATAAATAAACCAAACTTTTCCCATATAAATATTCGGAGAGAGACAAACCTGAACGAAGTACCGTGCCCGGTTCCCTCTGCAGTAGGTAGGCGTAGATTTTTAAACGGTCGAATCATGATTTTGGCATTCTTATTAATCGTCGTTGTGCTCTTGGGGGTGCTTTTATTCAAGAAGTCCGAGTCTATAAGATGTATAAGGTTGATAAATAAGCTCCCAGCACCGATGAAGAACTCCGAAACTCCGAAGAACCGATGTTCTTCTTCCAACACGCCTTGTACCTTACCGTCGACGAAGGTATTAGTAACACCTACCTACGTGGTTGTTGGCTTTAATTAGCGATATTTCTCCTTCTCCTTTTAGAGTCTTTTTATAAAGTTTTGAGAAAATGGGCAAGGGAGTTCAGCCCGGTCTATGCCATCTCGCTGTTCAACGCCTGGGGTTGCGTCAACATTACTGCCCCCGAGGAATTCGAAGTAATAGCAACACCACCATCAATAGTACCGTTCCACCAAATTTTGCCATTTTTCAGCTCGTAGCGTCCACCATGAAGAACATCGAGAAGAGCGAGATATACGAGCTGCTACATCGTTGGTTAGGGGATGGCTTGCTCACGAGCACTGGTATTTATTAATTCATGCGTGCGTACAATGCGAAGATTTATCGGGTTATAATGTCTTGGTTTTAGGTAAAAAATGGCAAACCAGCAGGAAGATTTTGACCCCTGCTTTCCATTTTAGTATCCTGCAAAAATTCGTGCAGGTGTTTAATGAAGAAACTGAGGAGCTAGTGACTATCCTAAAGGATATCAAAGATGAGAGCGTGAATGTAATACCTCTTCTGTCGCAACTCACCCTCAGCACTATGGCAGGTAAGGGCACCCAAAATTCGAAAAAATAACAATACAATAAATAGAACGTCGACTCTACTAGAATATGACTCTACTATTGCCTACTTCAGCTTTAAACTTTCAAGAATCTAATAATTCTATCGACCTTATCATTAACTTTTCATCACCTTGAGTTGTTCTAGGAGTCTAGCCATTTTTGTATACCATACGTTCAACGACAATCGTGAATTTCAAGGTCCTGTTCACTTCTGCGAAGTTTTCAAATTAGGTAATCAAGAACACTATTTTTCCTTTCGAATTGCACTCGACCAATAATTAGCAAGTATTTCGAAATGCTGGAAAATCGAGCTTCACGACAAATATTGTTGGACTTCAAGAGCCCAATAAGCTATATATTCTCGTACTTACATTGACAAAATGCCCTCAATTCGCAGAGACTTCTATGGGCACAAAACTCGAGAGGGAAAACGAAGAACACAAAAAATACGTAAAGGCGACATATAAGCTCGGCCAGGTCGTCTTCAAGAGGCTGATGAATCCCTGGTACTACTCCCATTTCCTCTACTACAACATAATCCCGCAGGGCTTCTTCGAACGGAGGCTGTTGGACACCATACACGGTTTCTGCAACAAGATTATTAAGAAAAGGGCGCAGAACTTCGTCGAGATGAGTCCTGTGGATATGTCAGAGAGGAAGAAGCTAGCTATGCTGGATCTGCTGCTGCAGGCACAGAAGAAGGACGGACTCATCGACGAGAAGGGGATCCAGGACGAAGTGAACACTTTTATGTTCGAGGTAAGACATCAAATCTTAAAATCGGTGGTTACTAAGGTCAAGTATTTGGAAATAAGTGACGTGGAGATGATGGAGTGTCAACATATTGAAGAAAATACCTACATACCATTTGTCGGGAGGATATATATTTAACTTACCGACATTTTATCTCAGGGACCAAATGCATTTCTCTCCATAGGGACACGACACCACAGCCATCTCATTAAGCTACACCCTCATGTTACTGGCGCAGCATCAGGACGTCCAGGACCAGGTGCTGCAGGAAATAATCGAGGTGATCGACGGTACCCAAAAGTACCCGTCAATCCACGAGCTCAACGACCTGAAGTACATGGAGAGGGTGATAAAGGAGAGCCTTAGGTTATACCCCAGCGTACCATTCATTTCGCGGACCCTCGAAGAGGACATTACCACGAAAGACGGTTACCTGTTGCCGAAAGGAGTGAACTGCAACGTCTTCATCATAGACATCCACATGAACCCGAAGCACTGGCCCAATCCGGAGAAATTCGATCCAGACAGATTTTTACTGGAGAACTGCCTGGAGCGACACCCATTCGCTTACGTACCGTTCAGCGCAGGACCTAGGAACTGCATCGGTAAGGAACCGAAAGAGAGAGAATTGTTAATTGCACGGAAAATTGTGGAATGTGTCATATATATACATAGGCGAACAGATTGCACTAAAAAAGACTAAAGAGACTTGATGTGGTAAAAACTAATTACATAATTTTTTGGTGCTTTACACCAAGCCTAGCGTGCGAACGGCGGGGTTGAAATGACGTATGAAAAATAGCAAACTTGAAGTTTTCCTAAATTGTCTGCAGAATAACCTACCGATACTCTATTCAAAACAAATCCCTATGCACGTCATTTTGATGACGTCAGAATACTTCCAATACTACCAACTTAAATAGTTTCAGCACATCGCAATTTATGTGTTCCGTGTATATTTTAGGTTGAGAATACACATAACCGACATGGTATATATTGTCAACCTAAAATATACACGGAACACATAAATTGCGATGTCCTGTGACTATAGTATTAAGTTAGTAGTATTGGATGATCCTGACGTCATCAAAATGACGTGCATCGGGATTTGTTTTGAATAGAGTATACCTACCTACCTACTACTGCGTTAATAGGTAGTACGTTACAAATTTACCGTACTTTAAACCCACTATTTAACATTTTTTACGGTTCATAAATTGAAAGAAAGCAAATTCGACATTTGCTATACTTTCGTAACGTTCCAGATTTTGATATAATGCAATACAACAGCGATAAATTCAGTAATCTTTATTTTTGTTTGAAAACCTTCGTAAAAACGTTCTTGAACTTTCTATCTTCATCATTTTGGACGGTCGATAAGTTTGTCACCTTTAAACATCCCGATAAGTAATCGCTAAGTCGATACGCACGTTTTCAAATATGTTAAACCTTCCAATATGATTGGAAAACGATAGAAAATAAAAATTATTGTTTATGAAACAAATGTAAGAGAATCTGAAAATGAAATTTGTGGCTCAGCCGGGATACGAACCCGGGTTCTCTTCCCGTTCTCTTACATTTGTTTCATATACACCATCACTTTGAATTAATTTCGAGAACATATTCCATAAAATTATTGTTGTTTTGTTCTTTTAGGGCAAAAGTTTGCTATCCTAGAGAGCAAAGCAGTATTGTGTGGCATCTTGAGGAAGTTCAAAGTGGAGCCGGTGCACACCCCCGAGACCGTCGTACTTGTCCAGAACGTCCTGCTCAAAACCAAAAACGAAAATCTCAAGCTGAAGTTTATCCCGAGGGAAAAGACCGTGTAGGTAACGTCCCTCATTGAATATTAATTACATTATAGGTTAAGGGTTGAATGAATTTTATACGTATAAATTTGTAAATAATATTAATATACCCAACGGACGCATTATTAATACTGAACCATTTATTACAGTACAAATACAAATAATTTTTTATAAATATGAGTCTAAATTTATCGTCTTTTAAGTTAAAACTATGTTAGCCTATTAGAAATACAGAGCCGATTTGTTCTATGCAAACAACGTTTAAAATCAATCAACATTTCGATAAGTAAAACGGAGATACGTGATCGTCGTCCTTCAATCACTTTCCTTCGCTTGCAACATTTTATGCCGTATCAAAATATCGATATTTCCAAATGTCTGGATACTGAATATTTTGCAAGTCTTCGATAAAGCGAACTGCCATAAAAAGATAACCACAGATAATTATTCTCGAGTATAAACACTCGAATGAATCATAAAAAAATGTTTATGTTTTTGTACGGATGTAGGAATTTGCCGTGTGTTCGGATTTTTGTAAATCTGAGACGATTAATGTGCTAAATCCGATTTGTTTACCGTGTTCAACTAAAAGAGTTTATTTCGTATTTTGGTAATCTACCGATGATGTCATTCAATTTCAAAACGTATTTTTTGCATCAAACAATCACTCTTGTACTTACGCACAACTATTATGTATAATTACTAGCCTAATACACTTTCTGATAACATAGAAAACTACTTCCATTACAAATTAAAGCTCAAATATATTATCTATCTACCTATATATTTACAAAAATAACTTCACATCTTACAGCAAAGTATATAGAACATCACAATTTCATAATACTATATTAATTACAAATGACACCTAAGACATCTACATATTTACAACTCATGTGTGTCTAATAAATTAATTGAGGTATGTGGATTATTTAATGCAACACGTGTAAGTCATGATCAAAAGAAAAAGGCAGCAACATATTATTACAAGTTTGGCATGTAATGGAACAACCATAGAATTGTTGTCTGAACTTTGACATAATATAAACGTGAAATAAACCAACAAAGCAACGTCGTTTTTTTCTTTGATCAAGTCTTACTTTTAATAAGTACACTAGATATTCGATGAGAGTACTACACAGGTATTGTAATACGTATAATTATCACTCGATTGGTAAGGATGGATTATTTCTCGACTAATAAGACTAAGTATTGTGACTATTGAACCCTGTAATTTGTTAAATACCAGATCGTTTTAATTTTGAATTAAAATTAATACCCTTTTTGCAAGGTGATTCAAAATAATGAATTACTCACCCCCAGCTTTACAATAAATAACACAACACCAACAACAACAATTCGAAATAATACCAAGATTGTCCGATACTTCCGTTAAATTAAAATTTCCGTTACTCAATCGATTTTCTATTCTTCCCCTCCAAAAGTGTCATTCCACCCCAAAAGATAACCAGACGAGATCCAGACTTGCCGATCAGCGGCTTTTTTAAAGCTGAACCGGGAAGGGGAGTTAATCGCGAAAAGATTAAAAAAGAAAACTCGAACGAGCCCAGCATATAACTGGAATTAGGCCAATTAGGATAATGAGTTGGTGAAAATCGATGAACCAGCACCCTTCCCCAAACGGGAAGTCGCGACGAAATTGAAACTTGTATATTGTTTAAGCAGCAAAAATCGAGATTTGATAGTTTGGTTGGATAATTATTGCGTTAATTTATATTTGGACCACCCTGCATACAGCAAAAAATAAATAGAGTTACGTTAATAAACTGTTCAGTGCTTTCTTGTATTAATTTGAACACAAATCAAATTGTCTCGACAACTGTCAAAGATTAAAACAATCTTCACAGTACTACCTACTTGTACTAATCTTCCAAACAAATCCAACGCTACTGAAACCATCCCCTACTTCCAAAACTACCGGAGTTGCGCTTTAACAACTTCCATTAGCACCAAAACTCCATTTGCTCATTTAAATTGTCCGTCAAGGTCTAATTTGGAAGGTCACGCTTGAGGTCGCTTCGATATAAGTTGATATGAGAGATTCGAATTTCATTCCGGAAACAAAGATTAGACCAGACGAGATTAGAAATAAATATCTCATTTTGAACATTGCTTTTATTTAAGTGCAAAGAAATTCGTAACTAGTCAGTGCCAAAGAAATATTGGAATTTGACCGTGTTATTGATCTTGTGACATTTCATTGGTTCAGACTGGTGTAAAGAATTTCTGAAAGAGATTCTGCCAGAATTCAACTACGTCATTAAATGATTAAAAGACTGGTTTCGACGAATAATTTAAATGAACACATGCTAACCATCTACCAAAAAATCAGTCGATTTTTGATAATAAAGTCCCAACAGTTCACCCTTTTCTTTTTGAGCACACTCGACTTTCTAAACCATTCAAAACCAAAAATAAATTTGGCAATAAAACCATTTAAATCAACGAAAAGGTGGTTGGATATGTGTGGGTTGTGACGCCAGCATGCACAAAACACGAATTTAGGAAAAATATAATGGAGAAGAACTTGATAACGTTAACTGAGCTATATGTTTAAATGAATTTAAAGCTTACATAAGGCATGTACTAAAGGTGTTCATACCAATAGAATAGATCGAATGACAGAGAAGTGATCGTTCCATTGGATGGAATAGATTCAGTTCAACTTCTAGAACAGACCGGTACAAGGTGTCTTTTTGCTCAGGCGATAGTACATATTAAAACACAGACCAAGACAACTTTATTCGCATCACGGAACATAAGGCCGTTTAGTGCTTTGTGTATGCGTGTTCAACCCAGCCCACGACGGCCACGACGTTTCTAACGTTTCGCACTGCCCTTGTAGTGGGCACCTATACTCTTTTCAAAACAAATCCCGATGCACGTCATTTTGATGATGTCAGAATCATCCAATACTACCAACTTAATATAGCACAGGACATTGCAATTTGTGTTCCGTGTATATTATATGGTTATGTGTATTCTCAACCTAAGATATACACGGAACACATAAATTGCGATGTCCTAGTATTGCGATATTAAGTTGGTAGTATTGGATGTTTGGTGACGTCATCAAAATGACGTGCATCGGGATTTGTTTTGAACAGAGTATACGTTCAAGGCGCCCCAATACAAAAACCGTGATGATGATGATTATAATTTACACAAATGGAGACGGCAATAAGTAACAGAAACGACTCCTCGAATCCAAAGCAGCTGGTTCAAATTCTGCCAGATGCGAAGGACGTTCCCGCGTGACCTACTCGTCGCCTACATTTGTTACCTACGAGATCAACCTGAGAGCGACGAACAACTTTAGCAAAGTCCTCTCGTCGCTGTCGTATCGATGGCGATCAGGCGGCTCGCTAGACCACAGAAATGGCGACCTTGTGACTGTTCCTGAGCGCCGGCTGCAGCCTGATCGTGTGCCTGAGCGAGGCCGAGGAGCCGGACCTCCTCGAGGAGTGGGTGAGCGTCGTCGTGAGCGTCGTCGGGTGAGCCTCGGCGGCACCGTGGCCGAGGCCGAGGCAGCCGGCCGCCGCCGACGAGCCCGGGAAACAGAACGTGAGGCAGCTCACGATCCACTTGAACGGCGGCACTTTTCTACACGGATCGAAGTTTAAATGTTTTAGTAATGAGCAGCATCTATACATAGAGACAAAGTGTTAGAATAAGTGAAGGTGAAGAGGTGGCGGCTGAGTTAGGTGTACACGATGTGTCCCAGGTTTCGTAGGTGGATCTATGTAAAAATGTGAATCGTTCGATTTTCCTATCAATTTTCCAGTTTACGAACAAGTTCTTACGGCTGTGAGAAAGTACACAGCGAAGACATCAAACAATTATGAAGAGCCCATGATAATGGCATATTCATATCTGTATCAATGCCGACAGTAATGTTGGTTTTAAGTCTCTGATATTGTAGAACCAACGGTCAACAAAAAATCCGGGTAATATGTTATGATGGCAATGCAGTGGTTCTCGCAGAAAATGAAGATGAAGAAGCAACAGGCTTCATAACCTATTTCAGAAGAAGTAGGAAGAAGAAGACTTCCACTTCGACACTTCTACATTTTGATCTCCATTTCTATACCATTTTATCCTCACACTACGTAAAAAAGAACTTAGCACCTTTGTTTGTCTGACTCGTTTGAGAGGTTTGTTTAGTTGGTTGTTCCAATTATATCTTTTGTTACTGAGGATCGTGTCAGGTACTGAAAGAAGTTTGATCTTATGACGAACACATTTCGGTCGTTATCCATACCTAGAGGAATTATCCTGGGACACATTGTGTACTATAGAATCAAAGTTGGAAATAAGTTATAAATAAGTTAGTTGAAGTTCATGCTTTTATCGTTGATTATCAAGTTATATATGGTTATTCATTATGTTTTACGAGACTTACATCTCCTTTTCGACTTTGAAACAAAAAGAACAAATTGTATTCATTTAAAAATTAAAGAGGGAAGTACTGTAAAATAAGGTGAATAATCATGCATCTCCTCTGGGGAAGCTTCCGACAGTTGTATCAAATGCATTCAGGTAGGTAACGCTAGACTCCACTAGATACAAAGTGATCAAGTAATGTCCGGCGCAATTATACAGTGCGGAACAGAATGATTTATATTTTATAATGACGTTATGGTGGTAATAAAAGTCATTGCGCTATTAGACAGAGATCAAAAGAGTGTCCCAACTATGTCCTTAAAATTGTAAACTTTTCTAACATTGTGTGTTGGAACAGACCTCTTATTTTCACATGTTCACATTGTTCACATTTCGTTGGCCAGGACGTGTTTGAAACGTGTCGATAATAACGTCTGCATGGAACACATTTGGTAGAGTAAAACGAGGACGCCGTAGCCGAAGTACCACAGAAAGTCGTCGATATCGTACCCATCAACGTGTATTATTGCGTATAAGATAACAAGTACAGCTCGGCCTTTCACGTCGTAAAGCCCGCCGCCACCTTGTCGCAGTACTCCTTCTGCTCCCTCAGTTTATCCTTGGCGTATCGGCTCACTTCGGTGATGTACATCTCGATCCTCTCGCCGACCACCTCCATGGCGGTGTTGATGGCGTTCTCGAGGGCGGCGGCGAGGTTCTCCGGCAGGACGAAGCCCTTCTGGGACATCGTCGTCAGGTTCGCCTTGCTGAGCTGCAGGACTTCGCCGAGACCGACCTCGATCTCGTCGACGTAGTCGTTCACCTTCTCGACGGTCTCCTCGTACAGCTGGTCCACGGTCGCCCGGAAGGCGTCCAGGCTCTGGATGTTCGCCTCGGCGACGTTGTCCACCCTCGCCCGTTGCTCTTTGATTATGTCATCGACCTTGGCCTTCGCCGTCTCCACGGTAGCCGAGAAAAGGGCGAAGCAGTCCTCCTGCAGTTTCTGGAAGGATTTCTGGAATTCGGTCGACGAGGCCATTTGACTTGGGATTTTGATCGACGTGACTCACGTCGACGGGACAGGATGGACGCGCCGCCATCTAACGCTGCTCATCAGCAGGTCGTCATCAATTTGTTCTGCCCAATCAAGTACCTACTGTTCCAAGGACCTTTATCCGATTCTGGGTAATGATTGGGTAATGATTGATCTTGAATCAAGAATTCCGCATCTGGATGGGCCAACCTCAGCCTGTACAAGTGAATGAATTTTGTTTATCCTTTCGAAAATTGGGAACATTTTGATTTCGATAACTGACCTGGGATGTTTATTTCATCGTTATGCAGCTGTTTAATTGTTTCGATAGATCTGAGCCTTTAAAGTACAATAAAATTATCTGCCTATAATAATTTCTTAATATCTGTTTGTTCAAAAAGAAAATTTATTGCAATCGCGAATAAAGAAGATCTTAGGACTGAGCCTTGCACAATTTCGACTTCAAGTTCTCTGATAGAAGACTCTGTAGATCCTACCCGGATTAAGAAAAATCTGTTCCAATAGGAGTTTGGACAATTCTCAAACACTCGAATTTAGTACACTGGAAAGAGCGGACTCGACCCAAAAGAATGTTTTTTGGCGGAAGGATTTTTCTTTTGCGTGTCGTTGAAATCACAATTTATCAAAAAAAAAGTTTTGTATTTTGGTGTTTCAGTAATTATATCACCGTCTAGTTTGTACCTCTTATACGTACCTCTTATAAACATTTATGATGTTATATTCCTACTATATTTTGTGCGTATATAGTTTTTCCGCCTTCGTTCATAGACGTTTATTTTGATTGCAATTTAATTTCTTCATCGATAAGTTACACAATAAAGACAAATTCAAAGAATTAGACACTTCATTAACTTTCCCTCGTAATTAGTATTCAATTAATCCATATTGTCGGTTTAAAGTAAATCTACTTAATGTAATTGTTCGATGTAACTAATCAATACCTCGTATTAGCTTTAATGTAATCGGGCGGGTGTTAACCAATTTAACTCGTGAGATTTACATTTCTTGTAGACGTAACTCCTAGATTAGTAGCTATTGTTCCATGAACTGGAATGCAAATGACGGTAGAACGGTTAAGGGACTTGATACACGACGATCGAAAGGGCGAAAGAAACAGAAAGACTTTGTATATAAACGCTGGAGTTACTTCATTCCAATCTGAATAGTGGTAAAAGTGTTTTGACCATTATAGCATCAGAGTGGCATGTGAGACTGGTCGAGATGAACATCTGGCGTTAAAAATTCCCCCTATCGGACATACATCAACAGAAAACCTGTGGGCGTGCTCCCCCTCTTCATCCCTTTCTCTCCCTTTTTCCAGTTTCATTAGTATTCGGCCGCCTAATTCGGAATTCGTTTCAAGAGCGAAAGGGGGGAAGGGCGAGCGAGAGAGATATATGTAAATTGAAATTGGAATCGAATCAGTTAGCCGTCGCTTACCTTAAATTGCCGCAAACGTGCGTCGAAAATAGGCAGTAAATAACGGGATTTGCCGCAGAGTTTAATGGCGCCAAGCTCTGGATGAGGGTGGCGATCGCTATGTTCGTCTGCGTCTTCGGAATGTGGCCGTACACTTGGAGCAGGTCGAAGATTATGTAAGGGCTCCAGCAGATCACGAAAACTGTTACAATTATCGAGATTATTAACGGTTATTACGGTCTCGAAGGATTATACAAAAATTACAATGGGTATTTCAGGGAACTGAACACATGAACGAATGTAACTGCTCGAGGTTCTCAAAGTGGATCTACTGTACATTACTAGATAAATAAACTGGAAGGTCACAAACTGTGTAATGTAGAATTTATTGACTAGAGGCTTCTTGGTTACCGGTTATCTGTAGTCGATAAATTCTACATTACGCAGAACTTAATGAGGCCTAACTGAGGCCTCCCAACGAAAATACTCTGTTCTGATTGAGATAATACAATTTCATTGAGCGTTGTCATTCACTTACTTTGACAGTACTATAACGCAGTACCAAAAAGTGTACTTGTATCGAATTTACCAAGGTTTATCATCAATGTAAAAATAAGAAATGCAGATTACATGTACAACACTGCTGCGAATATATTACGATTATATTATGAGATTAATAAAAGTACTATGTCTAAGAATGCAACGTTCACGTTAGCTAGAAGTCTCCCTTCCTTTTTTTCAAAAATTTAACAAGTCTGAATTGTGTGTTTTTGAATAACGTTCCTTTTTATGATCTTTTCGAAAAACGATTCGCAACATCCGTAAAACTCACCGAAAACAATCACAAATGTCATTTTAACAGTCTTTATCTTGGCCCTTGGAATGATCCCCCTGGAGCTGGCTCGTCGATAGTCCTGCTCCTCGTGAAACTGTCGAGGGGGACGGTCGCGGTGGTCCTCGCCTGCGAAATGACAGTAAATCAACGATAACATTAGCAAGTCCGCAAGTCCTACGGACAAAAACAAGCGAAGAGGGCCTATACACAAATCGGACCGGATCCCTACGTCATCCTCGATTCTCGATCCGTCATCCTCGGGAAACTTTGAACCTCCTGATTTATTATCTGGAAAGATAATTTGTTAAAAGCGGGGAAAAAGGCACATCTCGTACGTATAAATCTATAATGGCAGGTCGGAATAAATTCTCGACAGTCACAGCGAACTGTTTCAGAAGTCATTTCCGTAAGTAGCCCGCAGAAGAGAAACGTACAACGAACGGAATTATAATGGAAATGGCGAAATTGTAGATTGATATTTAGGGTTATAGCAATAGAGTTATATTTTAAGTGAAAAGGAGAATCGATTGGGGAATTCTCGTAATGCAAATGACGGTTTAAGCTTGTACCGTTGTAGTTTTACCCTTAATCACTTTTTTTGTTAATTAAAATGCGTACGTAAACTCGGTACGCAGACACTTTAGTCAAATGAGACTCATTCATTAGAACCCCTAAAATCCGTAACCTGGACCGTCCCTTATAAAAAAAGCCGAATTTCAAACTCCTTGTCCCTGAAACACAAGAGAGTCGTCCCACGTCCCTCTCGAATAATGTTTTCTTTAATGCCCATAAGTAAATCGAATTAACGCACTCTTAATGGTGGAACGTCGAGGCAGCAAGGAAAGGGGGGATTTACACGGTATTTAGGAGTCCTTGGGGCTTTATTATGCGTCGACGAAAAGGAGTGCGTTTAATTGCGGCTGCGAAGACGAGGATCCCTACGGGAGAAGGTCCCGGGAGGAGGGGAGAGGGAAGCCGTCTTCAGAATTAGTCCAAAATTCTCTTGTTATACAAGACGATTCTGCTTGCTCACTTTGCTGTATCGGAATGTGTCCTGTCGGGATCAGCAGCCTGCTCTTGGACCAGATGGTCCACACTATGACGGCGTAGCAGGCGCTTATTATCAACGCTGGCATCACGAAGAGGGCGAGGGATACCAACGTCATGTAGACTTTCCACTGCCAGTCCTGCAGGTCGATCCAGCACTGAGGGATGCCTAGAAACGAGTCTACGTGTTAGGTACGCTCGTTACAGCAATTAAAGACTATAAGTTGCAGATTGAACCGAATCTCGTCTTTACTTATATTAGTGCATTCTCCGGCAATATAAACATTGGGATAAAACTCGGAAAACACCGGAAAAACTCCACACCGTTTTTATAGTACATAAATAATTGTGTTATTAGCTCCCAACCCCATTTTGCTGGAATTTATATCGTAAACGTGAGCAAACTAAGATAATAAAACTTGAACATATATATCAATATTTTTGTCCTACTTAACTTTGTTATGTGCTTTAATCAGGACGATGGCGATTTGTTACAATTCGGAAAAGAATGTAGGGATAGGTGATAAGGAGGTTTTATGAGGGGATAAATTCCGGGTTAGCTTGAAGCACAGTTAATACTCGTCGCGATGTTTACAAAACAATTTTTATGGATGGAATAAAAAGTTTGTTAGCTCACGAACAACTTCAGTTTCTTAGTAAGTTGAAATTAAAAAGTCCAAGTCTTGATTATTGCGATACGTATTTATTTCGTACTAAGTGTTAAAAAATTTATGTTTTCAACGTTCCACAGAGGACGAGAGCGGGAGTTCCATCTGTATTATTGCAAACCAGTATTGGTATTTACAAAATTTAAAAGGGACGAACTGATATTTGTGAAAGATCAAATTTTTACTTGTCTAGCCCTTGATACAAGTAACAATAGTATTCAATATACCCTCATATAGCTTCAATTACATATCTTTTCTAAATTTTTGTTTTTCCAGTTTTTCGCTCTTTCTGCAAAATTGTTGCAATACATGAATTAAAATAGAGTAATGACTATAATACTGCAGATTTTTGTTTATTTGTATTATTACTTTTTTGAATTCCTTGATCAAATCATAAAACACCTCCCCCTGCACGGGAACGAAATTTAAACATGATTTTCAACATAAAGTAACAAACCAGACATACCTTCCACTGGTGTTTCTTCGAATAGAAATACGTTCGGCAGAGAGAACACGACGCTAAGTACCCAGGCGATGATCACTAACACCCTTGCTCGTTTCCCTAAAATAGAAAAAAGGAAAATCACAAATATGAACCCTTCCTTTTTCTTGCAAATCACAAAGAACCAAATTCATCCATCTTATTCAATATATCCTGTGATATTTCAATTTGCAGTTTATGAAATTGAGAAGTTAATGATGAATTTCACGAATGGAATGTGAAATTGTTTGCATAGAAAATCGGGCCAAGGGAAAGTATCTTAAAATCAATCATGTAGTACATATTTAATAAACCGCTGTAAAATTCATTGCCTTTAGTATCTTAAAAATAATCCATAACGCGAGTACCTAATGAATCTTGAATCGATGAAGCAAATCCAATCACCAATAAAAATATTTGCGATTAGGTGATATGCGTGAAGCGCAGGAATGCATCCATTCGGACTTCTCGCAGACAATGCAGACATTACATTGCATATCAGTGATATCAGTAACATCCTGTTATAATCCACGAATTCGCCATTCTCGACATAATTCTTTAACCTTTATTTATCCGTGACGGAAAACGATACAGTTCGAACCTACCCCGTTTCACCGGATCGACGCGTTAAAGGGGCATCCATCAGTTACGTTTCAATCAGACCGTTCCGGCTCTCTCTCGTGTACCGAATTGATTTCCCATTCGGCCGTTTATTGCTAAGCAAGTTCCCGAACTGCGGGAACGTTGAGGCATCGGGGTAAATCGAGCAGAAACGCCCCTACGTGTAGGTATACAGATAAGAGTTGAGGTATTAGCGGTCGGGGCGATTAATTCCCGACGTCGCGACGCGACTTTTCCGTCACGGGAAAATTAGAACTCGTACCGGATCGAGCTGCATTGTTGGTTACAGTTCCGACGACGAGAAGTTGAAAAGTACGACGTGATCAAGAAATACTGTTTAAAGTTGGCAATCCTAAATTTTACTTTAAAATGGTAGAACTGGAACCACTTCCGGTTGCTTGACAGCTACTTCGCCGTTTAACAGTTACAGCATTGACACTTGAGCGGCGATTCAAAGTTTTATTATAAAAATGATAAGTACTATTTACATTAGAACAGGATATTTTTATTGGCATGGCTTATTTTCGGAGTGCAGTTCATGATCCCATTTCTGGATGGCAATACTCCTTGGAATCCACTTTGCACCAATTTGAAGAAATGTTTCCTGAAGTTGTGTTCACTATCGACGTTTTTAAACAACACTGCATGCGCGTAGTTCAACGATATTTGAATACATGCAATGTGAAGAAAGGAAAGCCACCTGGTAGACCCTCCGTACTCACTGAAAATGTGGTGCAAAACGTCAGGGCCCGACAGTAACAAAGTCCTCGCAAATCGGTTAGGAAGCTTTCCCGCCAAACAGGTTTGATCCTTATCAAAAGTTCACCAATTTCCACTTATTCCTCATTTCCCGTATTCCGTTTCGTCACTTTACAGGTTTATCATATGGAAGTTGTTCCACTGGTGTTGAAGAGCAAATTGAAATACCACCCGTACAAATTTTCGATGGTCCACAACGCGTCCTGTTCTGTAACTGGTTCAATCAGGAAATGAACAATGATGGCATCCTGGATAAAACCACTTTTCCGATGAAGCCTGGTCCCATCTCAATGGCTATGTTAATTCTCAAAATTACAGAATTTGGTCTGGTGAAAATCCACATGCTGTTAGAACAACAACTTTACATCCTACTAATGTTGGTGTTTGGCTGGCTGTATCGCGGCAGAGAGTAATTGGTCCTGCGTTTTTTAACTCCACAGTTAATTCTGAACGATACATTCAGCACATTCTCCAGCCATTCGTTGCCCAATTAACCGTAGAGGAGCGCGAAAATGGCTACTTTTAACAAGATTCGGCTCGAGCACATTGCCACAATGCAATATTTTGCAGGAAGTTTTTGGCCATCGGGTCATATGTACGGGAATCTGACCAAGTAGATCACCAGACCTGACACCTCTAGACTTTTGTTTCTTTGGGCACCTTAAAAACAAGGTGTTTAGTAATGTTCTACATACACGTGAAGAACTGGAAACTGCCATTATCGAGGAAGTTCCAAATATTTCTCCTCGGATGTTAATTAATGTATTCGAGAGCCTAAAACGGAGAGTGAATTTATGTTTAGAACATAATGGTGCTCAATTCGAGCAGTGCCTTTAAACATTAAAGTTTTTTCCGGTGTGGTCTTTTAATCATAAATAAAGTCACATAACCTAAAATATTTGTGTGTATTTAGCTGTCGCTGTCATGCAGAGTGCGGAGATTTCCGGTGTAGCGTTGCAAACCCTTAGGCAAAGAGATCCTCCAGGTAGGATTGCCAACTTAAACAGTATTTCTTGATCACTCTGTAGATGGTGTTAAACGTACAGATGAGCTAGAACGTTAAGCAGGCAGACGTTGAAGGAGAGAGCGGAAAGAAAAGGAGCTGTAAACATAAAGTGTAGCTACAGTACAGCTAGAGCTAAGATAGAAACACTGAGAATATCTGGTAAAAGAAATGTAGCTTTGTCGACAACTAGCATTACCTGCATCAACAGTTTGCAACCAAATATAAATATGGAGTACTGTATCCACTTGTTTAGTGATTCGTGTTCTTAAAAAAGTACAGGATTACAGGTTGTTGGGATGATTTCAAATTTTTCATACATGTGAAAATGCTTAAGTTTGAAAAATCAACCTTGAGAGTAAACAGCTAGTCCAATAACTAGACATGTGAAATAAGCCGAAGAAAAGGTTCAACCTGGATAGCCTTTGGAAGACTAAGCAACGTCTTAAGATCAAATATTTTCATGTGTCTCAAGAGAAAGGTCTATAACCAATGCGTTAACATACGGAGCCGAAACTGTAACATTAACAAAATAAGAGTAGCGCACAAGAGCATGGAAAAAATACTGTTGAGCGTGTCACTGAAATACAAAAGGCTGTGGAGTGTCGGATGCTATCGCAACAATAGCAAACCTCAAGTGCAACCTGGCTAGGTCGAAAGACGGCATGTGAAAAAGTAAAATACCAGTATGGAAACCGTGAAATCGTGCTTTCCGCAGTAGAGGCCACTCGCTGGCCTGATGATCTTAAAAGCAACAAAAGGAGGTTGTCCAAGTTTTCACAGGAAGGAAAACTTCTATGTCTTGCCAACACTTTATTCCAATACACTTTGTTGGCAAGATATAGAAGTTTTCCTTTCTTCTGCATCTTAAGAGCATTTGCACAAACCGTCTTTTGTCGAGAAGTGTCAAGCACTTCCATCACAGAACACGTTCTGCATGCCTGTACCCAATCTGTGTTAGCGAGAACACATTCTTCCCTTACCTCCTCACAATAATTGAAGTTCTATCATAAATATCATCGAACTTCAACCTTAAATTTCAACTTCGACACTTACAGCTTCCCGTGAAGTTCATCGGGTGCGTTATGGCGTCGTATCTGTCGATGGAGAGCGCGACCAGGACGTACGTCGAGGAGTAGGTGACGACGGCCTGAAGGAAACGTATGATCTTGCACAGGACGTTCCCTGCGTGCCAGGCGACCGTTATGCGTTGACCGATGTCCGTCGAAACGTTTATCAGACCCACTGCCAGATCTGAAATGAGGGATGAAATGGAGAAAAGTGGTGTGAAAAATTTTTTGGAGAAAAGTGAAAACGTAGTAATACGTAGGTAGGTAATTCGGTTCGGAATAATAAAATATGAAAATGCTAATTCAGTTAATTTCGTTAATTTCGTCATCATCACTCTTCGTCGACAGTTAAAAATGTTTTTTTGGTCGTATCATTTAGAGGTCGAATATGGACGAATCTTGAAAGTGCACATCAAGATTGAACCTGTACAAACATTTTTGTATCCATCCTCCATTGCGCTATATTCCATATTGGTCCATTTCATAATTTGACTACGATTCATGTTTAATCAGTCCATATTTCGAAACAATGAGAAGGCTTAGAACGCCACTTTATGTCATACATTTACAGACGCCTTCCCAAAATTAAAATTGGAGCCAGTGAAAAACTTCAATTTTAATCCAGATCTCCGCTCTTACTTGGAACATATTAAAAGGCTCGTCTTGCTTTATATCTCCTCGTAAAGCTGGAATTTTAATAAACAACAGAGAAAAAACAAAGACATTCGGCTGAGGTGACGATGTCGTTAACAATAAAAATTACAATAAAGATAACGGCATCGCAAACGGACCAAAGAATGAGATAAACCACTACGAGCCGACGTACTAAAACGATTTGATCTCAGATAAGAGCCAGCCCCGCATGGCGTTCGAGGAGGAGGGTGAGCACCCTGTCGGAAATGACTTTACGAAGCGCGATGGTTGTAAAGTATTAACAATAATTTTAATACATTGTAGAGATATATTTAGCTACAAACGGAGGCGATGACGAAGTTAAGGCTAGCTTTTAGGGTTGTTTCCCCTCAATAATCCCACAGGAAATATGTAAGAACGATTTTCCCGTAGAGTAAACTAAATTACTATCAATTACTTATTATTCTCATTCGTTCCCTTACCGGCGATGGCGAGCTGCCTGATGAAGAAATTCATCCTGGACTTCCTGCTCTTGCTGACGAGGAGCGCGATCAGGACGGCCGAATTGCCGAGGACGATCATCGTGAAGAGCACCCACAGGACGGTAAATTGTCCGGTCTGGAACAACAAAGCGAGCTGTGTGAAAAGTGGGTCGGGCTGGGTGTAAGGGGTCTCTCCTCTGTTACTTTCCGGGAGAGCTCCGGGACGTTGGGGGAGCGAGGATAACGGCTGCATTAGATTTTACGAAGAAGAAGAAATAACGTACGAAGTGATATAAGCGGGGAGAGATATAATGAAGTTTTGAGGAAATTCCAACATTTATTGTATTGGAAAATGTCAAATCTAGGAAACTGTTACATTAAAGTTGATTAGTGGTATGGCTTTGATTCTTCTCGAAATTCGGTAATCTCTCAATTGGCCATAGAACGAAACAATAGTTTGCAATTAGGAAACCTTGTTTGAATTGATTTCAGAAATTGTCGAAACATTTTTTTCCACAATAAAAAACATTGTACAGTGCAGGCATTTCTGTTCTATCATCCCTCCATTAACTCCCAGACTTTAATATTGTAATGCGAGAAGTAAACAAAGCGACACATGTTTACTCCTTCAAAAGAATAACTACGACGCGTAGGACAGGTGCATGAACATTTGCTGCGTAGGCTTCTAGAATGTACTAGAATGTTCTCGATCAGGGTTGGGGGTGTATATATAAGGGGGTTTGAGATCGAGGGAGTTAGTTAGAACTAGAGAAGCAGAAGTGAACGCGACATACGATCCGAAAGCGGAGCAGTACAAATAAATTATGTAGTGTCTAGTTTAGTGAACAAGTACTATAGTGTGTTAAATAAATTAGTGTTAATTAATGTAAATAAATTATAAAATAAACGTTACATTGGTGTCAGAAGAGCGGATCATGAAGAAGTTACGCGAATTAAAAGTGGCCGAGTTAAAAAAAGAACTCGAGGAACGGGAATTGGAAACAGGAGGGAGGAAGACCGAACTCCAGGACCGACTCTCGGCATTTTTGAAAGAAAATGGCCAGGACCCGGAAGTTTTCGAGTTCGAAGACGATGACATCACGAAGCAAATCGCCGCCCAGAGGGAAGAAATCGCCGCCCAGAGGGAAGAAAGCGCCGCCCAGAGGGAAGACATCACTGCTCAAATCGCCGCCCAGAGGGAAGACATCACTGCTCAAATCGCCGCCCAGAGGGAAGAAAGCGCCGCCCAGAGGGAAGACATCACTGCTCAAATCGCCGCCCAGAGGGAAGAAATCGCTGCCCAGAGGGAAGAAATCGCCGATCAGAGGGAAGACATCACTGCTCAAATCGCCGCCCAGAGGGAAGAAATCGCTGCCCAGAGGGAAGAAATCGCCGATCAGAGGGAAGACATCACTGCTCAAATCGCCGCCCAGAGGGAAGACATCACTGCTCAAATCGCCGGCCAGAGGGAAGACATAATTACTCATATTACTGCTCAGATAACCGACCAGATGGAGGCTCAGCGTAAGGAGATTGAAGAAAAGATCAAGCATTTGGAAGAACGACTAGAACAAGTCAGTAGCGGCGAGGGGAAAGAAGGCGAAATTAAACAGAAGACGAAGCAGTTGGAAGAACGACTAAGGCGAGTCAGTAGCGGCGAGACGAAGGAAGAAATAAAGGCGGTCGTTCAACAGAACTCGATATGCACTAATCGAGTGACGCCCCCAAAGTTCGATGGAAAAATTCCGTGGGCCAGCTACAAGAAGCAGTTTGAGGCAGCAGCGGAGGCTAATGCTTGGTCCCCTCACGAGAAAGCTGTTTCCCTAACGGTAGCCTTACGTGGAGAGGCGTTGGAAGTTCTCCAGACGCTATCCACCGAAGAAGCCGGGAATTACAATGAGCTGCTGAGGCGACTGGAAATGCGGTTCGGCCAAACACATCTGGAGCAAGTCCATCAATCCCAGATGTCCAATCGCCGTCAGAGATCGAACGAGACCCTGCAGGAGTTCGAAGCGGACGTAGCCAGACTAGTGAGGTTGGCGTATCCCACGGCACCGGAACAGATGATGGAGTGCCTCGCAGTGCAGACGTTCGTGAGCGGGCTGCGGGACCAGGAACTGCAGAGGGCCCTGAGACTAGCTCGACCGAAAACATTAATGGACGCGCTCGCCATCGCACTGGAGCATGATGCAGCCATGGAAGCCTCCCGCGGTCATGGCCGTGTTCGAGCGGTTACAGAGGAAGTAGACACTGAAAAGCTCGTGGAAAGGGTCCTACAGCAGATCATGGAGATGCTGTCGGCGAAGAAGAAGGTAGTTCGCTGTTGGAACTGTGGCGAAGTGGGCCATGTGAAGAGTTCTTGCAAGCGGCCCAGAACAGCG
This sequence comes from Cryptocephalus moraei, assembly GCA_946251905.1. Taxonomy (NCBI): domain Eukaryota; kingdom Metazoa; phylum Arthropoda; class Insecta; order Coleoptera; family Chrysomelidae; genus Cryptocephalus; species Cryptocephalus moraei. Next base: position 37,270,015 of record OX276456.1, on the reverse strand, counting down.
GCGCCGGCGAAGGCCCAGGAAAACTAATGCGGGTCGATAAGAAAGGGGGAACGTCGACCCGTAGCAGTGGAAACCCCCGGGCCAGTATAGCCTCGTTTTCCCACCAATTGGGGAGCGCGTACGTCGATGGCACTATCGACGGGAGATCCCACGCCATGCTTGTGGACACGGGAGCTACGAAGACGATCGTACGCTCGGAAGTTGTGAGGGACCGTAGGAAGATTAGGCCAAGTAGGTGGCAATTAAGAACTGCCACTGGGGAGAAGGCAGTAATACACGGTGAAGCGACGGTTAGCATGACGTTGGGACGAGTAAAGTTTGACCATCCTGTTCTCATAGCCGAAATTGAGGAAGATGTCATACTGGGGATGGACGTCATGAGGAATCATGGATTCCAGTTGGATTTCGGACACCGAGTGTTGAGGATCGGTCAAGAAGAATTACTGCTACACAATCGTGACAACTTTGTGTTAGACGTAATAATGGCAGAAGATGTGATTCTCCCGGAACGAAGCGAAACGATCACCTCTACCTGTCTGAGGGGTGTTGTGGAAGAGGGAATTCCAGCCGTGATCGAACCAGAAAACGATGACAATCGACTGGCTCGGGGGGTACTGGTAGGAAAGGCGCTCGTTACTCTCTCAAGTGAAGTGCCTGTGCGACTACTCAACATCAATCAGTACCCGGTCACCATCAAGAAGGGTACGAAGCTGGGCACATGTATAGCCGCTTCGGCCATCGTAAGGGGCGTTAGTGAGGAAGAAAGGTCCAGACACACTCCGCAGGACTTGAAACAAATTCTTTCCCAGACCAGTGCGTTTCTCTCGCCCACACAGAAACAAAAGGCCAATGAATTAATAAATAAGTACCAGGACATATTTACCACCGAGAATGGAAAGCTGGGAAAGACCAAGGTCGTGACACATAAAATTGACACGGGCGAGACACGACCGATTCGACAAACAGCAAGACGACTACCCTTGGCCAAACGAGAGGAAGCCGAGAAAATCATCAAGGACCTAGAGCGGGACGGGGTCATCGAGCCGTCAAGCAGTCCATGGGCCTCGCCGGTAGTACTGGTGAAGAAAAAGGATGGGACTACTCGATTCTGTGTAGACTACCGGCAGGTGAACAGTGTCACCAAAAAGGACAGCTACCCGCTACCACGTATCGACGACACACTCGATACCCTTGCTGGATCCACGATATTTTCGACCTTGGATTTAAAAAGCGGCTATTGGCAAGTTGAAATGAACCCTGCCGATAAGGAAAAGACGGCATTTACCTTCGGTGACGGCCTGTGGCATTTTACAGTCATGCCATTCGGACTTTGTAATGCCCCAGCGACGTTTGAGAGGCTGATGGAGAGCGTGCTAATGGGTCTGACGTGGAAAACGTGCCTAGTCTATTTGGACGATGTCATCGTGATGGGCAAGACCTTCGAGGGACATCTGAAAAACTTAGAGGACGTCTTCCAGAGACTGCGAGGTGCGGGGCTGAAACTGAACCCTAAGAAATGTCAGCTCTTCAGAAGGAAGGTCTCATACTTAGGGCACGTAGTGAGCAGAGAGGGCGTCGCCGTTGATCCGGATAAGACAAGTACGGTGAAGGAGTGGCCAATACCGGTAGATAAACACCAGTTGAGGAGTTTCTGGGCCTCTGCACGTACTACCGACGATATGTCCGGATGTTCTCCGACGTCGCTAAGCCGTTGACAAGGCTCACGGAAGAAGGACGAAACTTCTGTTGGGATGAGGAATGCCAGTCTGCCTTCGACGAGCTGAAGAGGAAGTTGACCAGTGCCCCAGTGCTGAGTTTTCCTCTGCCAGAAGGACAGTTCATCCTGGACACCGACGCGAGCAATGTGGGAATTGGAAGTGTTCTGTCGCAGCGCCAGGAGGGACAAGAACGTGTCCTTGGATACTTCAGCAAGGTACTCTCCAAACCAGAAAGGAATTACTGCGTCACCCGGCGTGAATTATTGGCCATCGTCAAGTCCATCGAGCACTTCCATAAATATTTGTGTGGAAGGAGTTTTTTGGTCCGGACCGATCATGCTGCTCTTAAATGGCTCCTCCAGTTTAAGAATCCCGAAGGACAGATCGCTCGCTGGATCGAGAGGCTCCAGGAGTATGACTTTGTCATAGAACATCGGCCAGGACAGAGTCATGGAAACGCAGACGCACTCTCGAGAAGACCATGCCCTGATGAGTGTCCTCATTGTCATAGAGCTGAGGAAAAGTCCGAGAAAGTCTATCGAACGACCGTGGTCGCCGAGGAATGGACACCATCCTCGTTACGACAAGAGCAAGGAAAAGACCCGGTTCTCAAAGAAATCCTGGTTTGGAAAGAGGGAGGAGAGCGTCCTGAGTGGCAAAAGGTATCACCTGGCTCGCCAAAACTTAAGAGCTATTGGGCACAGTGGGACTCGCTAGTGGTTGAGGATGGGCTACTAAAACGCGTACTGGAGAGCCAAGACGGGACGGAGGAAAGACGGCAGTTGGTAATTCCCTCCAGTAAAATCCCGGAGGTCTTGCGGCACCTTCACGACGGATCGTCTGGTGGACATTTAGGGATCAAGAAAACGCTGCAGAAGGTACGGGAGCGCTTCTACTGGATCAATTGTTCAGACGACGTGAAGAACTGGTGCAAGAAATGTACTACATGCTTTGCAAGTAATGGGCCACAAAGACGACCGAAAGCTCCCATGAAACAATATAACGTCGGAAGCCCCTTCGAAAGGATCGCTATTGATATAGCAGGACCCTTCCCTGAGACCGAAAAGGGGAATAAATACATCTTGGTCGTGATAGACTACTTTACGAAGTGGGTAGAAGCGTACGCTCTCCCTAATCAGGAGGCAGAGACAGTGGCCGATGTGCTAGTGAAGGAGACGATCTGCCGGTTTGGAGTACCCATGGAATTACACTCGGATCAAGGAAGAAACTTTGAGAGTGGCCTATTCCGGAGGATCTGTGAGAAGTTTGGGGTACGAAAAACAAGAACCACGGCCCTTCACCCTCAGTCTGACGGCATGGTAGAACGAATGAATCGCACCCTCAACCGCTATCTAGCGAAAATGGTCTCGTCACATCAAAGAGACTGGGACGAACACGTGCCGTTCTTCCTGATGGCCTACCGCTCGGCCGTTCATGAGTCGACAGGACAAACTCCAGCCAAAGTCCTGTTCGGGCGAGAACTTAAACTACCCTGTGATCTAATCTTTGGCGCTAGACCGGACGAGGACGTTTCGGGGGAAGATTACGTTTCCCGGATGCGGCAAAGGATGAACGAAATTCACGATCAAGTCCGGTACCAACTAAATATCGCCAGTGATCGCATCAAAGAGCGTTACGACATCAACGCTAAAGAGGGTGGCTACCAAATGGGAGACCGAGTTTGGCTGTACAACCCACAGAAGAAACGTGGTTTGTCCCCTAAGTTACAGACCAATTGGGAAGGTCCCTATGTTGTGAAGAAACGAATCAATGACGTGGTCTACCGGGTAAGCAAACTACCAAACGGCAAGCCGAGAGTGGTGCACTTTAATCGGTTGGCACCCTATGAGGGGTCGCACGATGAGGCGGAGGTTCCCCGAGTAAGAAACACATTGGCGCAGGAGAACGAACTTTCCTTCGAAGAATTTATGAGCGCCTACGGGGGTACCGGAAAAGCACGGTATGGGGTAACCTGTGAAAAACAACAGGATTTGTTCAGCGTACCTGAAGAATACTCGTTGGCCCATTGTGTGTCCGCCGACCTGGTAATGTCACGAGGTATCGCCACGGTTTTCAAGAAGAAGTACGGGCGCTCGGAACAACTCAGAGAGCAACTCCCGGAAATTGGCAAGGTTCTGGAACTACGTGACAACGTAAGACACATCTTTTATCTGGTTACGAAGGAGATCGGGTCCCTTAAACCATGTTATCACGATGTATGGCGAACCTTGCATAGGCTACGAGACCGACTGCTGGAGCTCGACATCAGGAAGCTAGCTGTCCCCAAGTTAGGTGCTGGACGAGATCAGCTGGACTGGAGGGTTGTCCGGAACATGCTGGAAGTAGTGTTGAAGAATACCGGAGTGGAAGTTTTAGTCTGCTGTTTTGGGCCTGCACCATGTCGACTCGGGAAGACGGTCCCCTGTTATTTTGACGCCACGTCTCGCTGTAAGCGGGGGGCTAACTGCAGGTTCCTGCATGGGCCTACCAGGGATACGTTCCGAGACGAAACGTCTCTAAGGCGGGGGCAGTGTAATGCGAGAAGTAAACAAAGCGACACATGTTTACTCCTTCAAAAGAATAACTACGACGCGTAGGACAGGTGCATGAACATTTGCTGCGTAGGCTTCTAGAATGTACTAGAATGTTCTCGATCAGGGTTGGGGGTGTATATATAAGGGGGTTTGAGATCGAGGGAGTTAGTTAGAACTAGAGAAGCAGAAGTGAACGCGACATACGATCCGAAAGCGGAGCAGTACAAATAAATTATGTAGTGTCTAGTTTAGTGAACAAGTACTATAGTGTGTTAAATAAATTAGTGTTAATTAATGTAAATAAATTATAAAATAAACGTTACAATATTATATTTAAATCAATTTAATTTTCGGTCCACGCGAGACCGAAATTTCATTTTTCCACTCCGACCGCAAAACAATTCCATTGAATTAAGTTCACAATCGACGTTAATTAAAACGCCGCGCAAGATGATTTTTTTAAATAAAAATTTCGTTTCTTATATAAAGTCGTGGAGAGGGGAAGGGAGTCGTGACAAATGATCGTAAAAATTCAACGTTAGGAACTTCCAGACTCATTAAAATTCATGTGTTCAATGGCTGGTAAACTATCCCAGCCTCATTATTACTGAATATATGGTTGTTGTTCTAAGGAATCGAAAGCCAAGATTTCGGAAATTTTAACCGTGTATAATTTAGGTGTAATCTCATAAATATTCAATAGGAGGGAGGGGGTTAAAATATTGTAATTAATGTAAATTTCCTGCGAAAAACTCACAAGTATTGAATACGCTGTAACGACCCTGTCGAAACAGGATAAGGTGGCAAAATATTAATTCCGCAAGCTTTAAGATGACTTGCTGGGCGAGTAACGATCAATTCTTAACAAAAGAGACATCGGTCTTTAATTATATTTCACCGTTCACGTATATTTGATATTAAATTTATTATAAAAATATTATTTCAGGAGATTTACATAAAATATACATTTTTAACATATATAATATCATTATTGCATTTACTTAAGCTTCTTATTTCCATAATGGATGCATAACACAAATTACATTTGTATTTGTTGGGGTACATGGCAATTCTTCGATTATATCCTTCCATGTTGGTAATAAGCTTTTAATTTTACCTCTATAATAATCTGTTTCCGGGAAAATATAAACAATTTTTGCAGTTTTCCTTCAGATTCTATTAATTAGGAAATGGAGTTAAAACATCCTACCTATTGCCAAAATGTAATAAATGTGGATTTGTTTTTTTTTTTAAATAAATTGCATTACCAAGAAACAAAAATTTGAATAAAAACCTCTTCGCCATTTTCAAAATTAAACAATCGAACATTTTAAATGTGTTTCACTTAATAAGTAACTCTGATAGATTTTAGGTTATGTATCAAAGTGGGAAGAAGGAAAAAGACTCTCCCGTTTTCCCATCACGCTCCGCAATCGCGTTGATGGGCGATTGTGGCAAAAACCTGTCTGGAAAATCGCAGGAAACCATTCCCGGAAAATGAGACATCCGATCCTTTAACACCGTCCCATAAATTAAGACACCAAAACAACAAATGAAAGATTTATTCCGGGGACAAAGCACCGGCATTTTCACGACTCATTGTCCCCGGGAATATATCAAGATTATCATCATCCAGGCGGCTTTTTGTCCGGGACGCGTCTTTCCGGGCACGTTCTGGACATATAACTCCTCTCTAAGGGATATTTTATGTAAGGACGTTCCTCCTCTCGTGGAACTGTTGCTCTCTTGATTTTTTTCTGAGCGTTAAGAAAATAATAAATCAGCCTGTTTGAATATACAAAAAAATGAGGTTTTATGGGGTGCCATACAGTGCGCTTAAAGAAACATAAATACAAAAAAAGATGTAGTAGGACGGTTTCTCAGATTGTTTACAAATTTTGAATAACCTACTCGGTCTTCAAAAGAATCCAGAATTTTGGAGAAAATATTGGAGACGAACATGTAAGTGTTTTGAAACGGTTATAATCTGTCTCTTGTAATGGAACATGCAAAGTCTAAAGGGGCTGAAAGTCTTCTGGAGAATTTGGATGCGATGGGGATGCTTTTCCGAGGACTGAAATAAAAACAGACACGTTGCACCCTGGGAGTGCCGACAGTCGGAAGCTTGCGTAACTTTATACAAGTTTAAAAATTATTGTGAGGTTATGAATAAATAATTTATGTAAATAAATTAACATTTAACATAAACAATTACAAATAGAAATGACAAAACTTCAATTCAGACAAATTCAGAATTCAAAAGACATTCAATAATATCTGGAATACTTACTAAAAATAAAAAAGAAATATCAGCATTGTGCCTTTCGACCCATTTTGTTTCACACATGCGATGTAAATGACTTATCAAAACATTTCTTAAAATGAAATTTCTTTTGGCTGAAACGTTAAAAAATAACACTACTTCATTAATGGTACCAATAGCAATACGGACAGTTTGAATAGATGAACATTAGAAATTGATAAGTTTAAGCTATGATGGTTGTAGCATGTGGCACGGGGTATTTCTTTTTTGATAGTAGGAACAGGTTCGCGAAAATTATTAGCTTTATCTAAAATATAATTGTTTTCATGGCAGTCTACAAATCCCACAAAATATTTCATAAATATAGCTTATGATTAGATATTTGTGATTTATGTGAAATGTCGGTTGTTTCATAAAAAATGATGCTATAGAATTTAACACATTGGATTTTATTCAGTTTAAGTCACAGGAGACAGTTATTTCATTTTGTACGGTTTTACTGATATAGATAGACCTAGAAGTTGTAGTTTTCAAATGTTACTTTAATACATTATCTCCAAGATGGATTGTGTAGGTATTTTAAAAGTTAGCAAAAACGTCCTTCCAAAAACACAACACACAAAATCTCTGACCTCGAAAGGAAATATGTCTCGCTTTAAAATCGACATAGTCGTCTCGACAATAAGAAGTAATCTTGCCTTATTTTCTTTAGTATTTAACTGATTTCGTATATCAGATGTTGGGTTGATAAAAGCATCCATGAATATTCTATCAATCTCTACCGCATTTATATGATAAGACATACATACATTCGTCTTCTCTAAGTAACTTTGCAAATGTTTTTACTTGATTTAATACCAGTTTATTAAGTCACATTACTTGGCGTTTTTGAAAAAACGATCAATACTGAACTGTTTTCTTCATCTTAATAACGAATCTGTTCAAAGACTCAATATAAAATTTAATACGCCTATATATTAATTATTATATGCAATAAAAATATAATATGTATATTTATACATATAGGTACTTGTATAAGTAAAAAACTTTTTTCAGTTACGAACTTTAATCGAAATTATTTATTATATAATATCAAGTTTAGGTCATTTACGTGTGTACTTACCCTATTTAATGAAAATACACTATACCTATTAAACACCAGTATCAAATGATTCACAGTTAATGTTATTATTATTATTATTATTAATTACGCCTTTTTATATAGAATCTAGTACAGATTCAAAATTCAAAATTCTTTTATAAGTCAATGCGAAAACAAAAAATATATTGCATATACCTACATATAAATATGAACTATATATAAAATTGTCGTCCACGTCCAATCATAGACTTTGTAGGTGTATATGTGTCCAACCCATAAAACTGTTGTAAGAAACACAATACTCGGTGCCGTAGTCAAAATAAGCTCTTCTACGAATTTTGAGTCAGGATCGACTGGATAAACAGAATATATTTTAGAAGAAATGTCTAATAAATTAATGTTTACCAAATACCTACCAACAAATATATAGATACTTAAAATGACGATAATCTGCGATGTGATAGATATTATATTTTTAACTAGAATTATTTGCATCGTGATGAGAAAAACGTTATTGGTAAAATTTGTACATACTTCTGAAATTGAAATATGACGATTTATGATTTGATAAATATTATAATTCTATCACAATTGTTGCAAGGCCAAAAATACAACACTCCACAGTTTTGTAAAACTGCCAGTTCTAAGGCTGGAAAGAGGGTGAAGAAATTTTTGCATTATTAGCCCTATTTGGGACGAGTTGATGTACTATTGTCTAGTGCCTAAGGCACTAGACAATGCCAGAGTTGACTCTAGGTATTCCACCTTCATAAAAAACATTTACGAAAATGCAACTATGACAGTGAAAATGGAAGAGGACATGAAGACCGACAAAATCCCAATACATAGAGGAATACGGCAAGGTGACACAATCTCCCCAAAACTGTTCACGCTGGCCTTGGAGGATGTTTTCAAAAGTCTAAACTGGCGTTGTAAGGAAATTAATATAGATGGAATAGGACTGAGTCACTTACGATTCGCAGACGACATCATTCTGATTAGTAATACTACTGAAGAACTGGAGGTGATGTTAAAAGAACTCCATCAAGCGTCCCTACAAGTAGGATTAACAATGAACCTGAGCAAAACTAAAATAATGAGCCCTTTATCAACAGAAATAAACATATAAAATCATACCCTAGAAAATGTAACTGAATACACATACCTCGGGCATAAAATACAATTAGGTAAAGAAAATCAAACGGCCGAAATCTCTAGAAGAAAGGGACTTTGCTGGGTAGCTTTTGGTAAACTCAGGTTTATTCGCGGATCGGGTGATATACCGATAAATCTCAAACGAAAAGTCTATGATTCATGTATACTTCCGGTTCTTACATATGGTTTGGAAACAATGTCCTTAACCTGAAGATCTATAAACACCCTCCAGGTAACACAGCGTGCAATGGAAAGGATCATGCTCGGGATTAGTTTGAGAGATCGAGTACCAAACGACGAAATAAGGAGAAGAACAAGAGTGGCAGATGTTGTGCGAAGAACAGCACAGTTGAAATGGCGATGGGCTGGCCATATAGCACGACAAAAGGATGACAGATGGGCCAACAGATTAGTGGTATGGCGTCCAAGAGAAGCAAAAAAAAGTGTTGGAAGACCCCAGAAAAGATGGCGAGACGATATTCAGAAAATCGCAGGAAAGAACTGGATACAAAAAGCCCAAAACAGAAAGCTGTGGAAAAATATGGAAGAGGCCTACATCCAGGAGTGGATAAATACGGGCTGAAAAAGAATATGTACTATTTACAGATTTGAGTTAAACGTCGTTAAGATTAAGTATTCCCTAAACCGTATAGCCCGTATAACGATGACACCAATAAATCAAAGGTAAATGCTAATGGTAAATAAACTAAATGTGCATTTACGTTGTACAGGTGAAAATTAGTTTATTTGTTTAGGTTTCAGTATGTCAATATTCTTATTAATAAAATAATTAATCACACCAAAAACGTTTGATGTAATGGAAATCTGGATTTCAGGAACAAATGATTTTCTAGGAATAAGGACCCTATCCCGCTCCCACTTGGATCCGCACATGGGAAGCAGATCGATGGACATATGGATAATTTTTTAACATGTCAAGGCAGAGCGGAACGGTTCCTACGTTGTATACAAGTGTACGTAGACCGTAGACGTAGTACGTGCGCTCAGTATCCGTCAAAATGCCTGTGAGAGAGTCCGCCAAGACCAAGCCAAGGACCACGAAGAGACTAGTGGGAATGGGTCGGCCACGGGCCAGATCGTCTAAATGTAAGTACTATTAACATTACGAACGTTCTCGACAAACGGTTTCAATCCTGCTGGATGATAGCTAATGTTGAAACGTTTTACGAAGCATTTGTAACGTGCTTGTTCGCAGTTACTTGAGTGATTTGGCGCTTATTCGGCGAAGGTTTTAGGGCCGGTTTTGTCGGGCGCCAGATTTAAAGGGTTTTCTCCCCCGGGAATATGCCTGGGTAGTTTACGTACTCAGGAAATCGCTTGGGTTGTCCGTAGAAATGAGACATACATTCAAAACGGAAAATTCCTAAATCATTTTATTCCCAAACGGTAGGGATAACAGTGTGTACGACTAACACCTGTTGGCGCTTTGTCGTCGACCGGAGATCGGAGAAGTACAAAAAGTTAGCTTTTTACAAATATTTATGTATTTCGAAAAGGAAACACGCAAATACGAAAATGTAAAATTATCACAGTTGGAGAGAAGTAAAATGTATTTTAAATAAAATCGGGAAGAGTCGAAATTATTTAACAAATCGAAAATGCGTCTTGCATTGCAAATATTTAGGACCTGAAATATGAAAAATCCCTCTTAATCTTAATACTGAAAATGCGAACACGGAAAATTGTCAACTCTCAAAAATATGCTTTGTTATACATTTTTCAGACGATCAGTGATCTCCGTGGTCTTGTACTAGATGTTCCTATTTTATGCTGTTTGCTTATGATGAGCGCTTTTAAGTAACATTTAGTTGGACTCACTTATTGGACTCACAGTCATTTGGTAGTTGGTTTGATAAATTTTTAACTGTTGTATTTAATTGGCAATTTATTTTTCTATTTTATTACTTTCGAGTATTCTACACCCATAATTCTCCTGTCTGTGCTTCTATAGGAATGTTCCTTATTTTTTAGTATGTTTTTAACAATAATGCGTTCTAACCATTAAAACGTCTAAAAGCTCACCGTTTCTTATAATAAACCAAAAATAAAATTTTTATATTAGCGAGGCTAACGGTGTTGCTTAGTGGTCCCTCGGGAAATTATGGTCAGGAAATGTATTTTAGTGTGGGAAATGGGTCTAGCGATGGTTGGCTCCGATTCATGTAAGAAAAAACTTTGCAGATGTGGTTATAAGACTATTGAGTAGTACTAGTCAACAAGATATTGTTTGTAATCATCGCTATTACCTCTTATGGCGAAACTATCTCCGCGATCGCGGTATGTACTTCCAACGTGTTCCAATTTTGGAACACAGAATCTGGAGCCCGCGAATTGTTCGTTTCAAACTTGAACGTTTTTGCAGACCGTGGAGGAAGACACAGAGGACAATGTGGAGACCAGCGGCAGCGGCGAGAGCGACCAACAACAAACGCTGTCATTTGAAAAAGCGAGGGCGGAGGCGCCGGCATTCCAAAGTTCGCCATATCCCTATAAGAAGCCGGAGGAGGAGGAGGACCAAGAAGAGGTACACGCCAACAATGCACGCGCGGTGCCCTGCCAAGGCGCGGTGCCCTGGCACCACGCGGTGCACTGCCACGCGGTGCCCTGCCACGCAGTGCCCTACCACGCGGTGCCGTGCCAGGGGTGCACATCACTACATAATATGCAGAAGTACTTCTGCAGGTGGCGGGTTTTAAAAGAAGAAAAAAAAATGGAAGTATTAAAAAAATTTGGAGCTTTAATAATCGAAGCGGAGCGAAAAACACCCGAGTAGGACCATTGACCTACTCGAGTATTTTTCGCTCCGTTTCGCACATATACCCCATAAACATACCTACCCCAAATACAAATAATATTGTGGCTGACGAGAGGGAAAAATAGAGGTGATGGAAAAATTTGGCACTGGCATTTACCTACTCGGGTGTTTTTCGCTCCGTTTCGCACATTGTACCAAATTTTTCCATCACCTCTATTTTTCCCTCTCGTCAGCCACAATATTATTTGTATTTGGGGTAGGTATATTTATGGGGTATATGGTTTATGGGGTATATGGTTTATGGAGTATATTTGTGATGTTTTAAATGAATTAAATAAAATTATGTTTTTGGGGACTCTTGAAGCGTTTTATTCTATCAGAAGCTCTTCTAAGCCATCGAGCAATCTTCTCTTCGGCCTGCTTGTTTTCCTTACATTTTTCGCCTCGTAATGCTGCATCTGAAACAACAAAAATATTAAAATACCTATCTAAAATAATAAATTAGAATGTTTTCCTTAATCAAAAACAACAAAAAACAATGAAAAGTGCCAAGGAGAACATTTCCCAGCCAAGTATAGGTACCTATTTATAAATATGTAGAACTCCAGACTACGAGATAATGTTGATCAACTGAAACAATTCTCTTCATATGACGACACGGTAGGTACATCTTTTACTTACTTATTATCCATCTGAGTAACTTCAAGATGATGGAAACCATTTTTGTTTCTTCGGCCAAGCCAACTATATTTGAGGGCTAAGTCGTTGGTGATTAAATTGCCGAAGCACCGTTTCACAAAATCTTATAAATTGGATCCGCCCAATTTGCATACTTCCAATACCTAAAATTAAATGTCAGACTTTAATTTCTGTAATAAAATGAAATATCTATGATATGTAGGTAGGCTAAAAAATATACTAACCACTTTGTTAAAATTTTCTTCGTTCTTCAAAAATGCATTAAACTGCATTAATCCTTCTTCGGTGTTCAGTGGAAGGTTAAATTCAATTAATGCAGAAGAAACTACCGAATCGTTTGGTTCTGGTGTTCCTTTTTTGAGGTTCTTTATTTCTTCAAGTCAGTGTGCGTAAAAAAAGTAGCTGCCTCAAAATATTTGAGTTCATTTCAGCTGCAACAGAAAAATAAAAAAAAATAAGCAACTTGTATCTCAAAAATAAAAATAACTTCTACCGGAATATGTATTCATTAATTAAGTTGATACAGTGTTTAAATTCAATATGGCTTTTCTAGGGGAGATATAAAAAAAATTATATAATCTTAATCTGTGATTTAAAATGTAAAAATATTACACTTACCATGAAGTTGGCAATAACACTGGCAGTCATTTCCAACTAAAAAAAGTCAAATTGAAATTGTTATTATAAAAATTCTGCATGGACCTAGGTATTTATAGGTACTGTTCATAAAATAAGTAAAATAAAAATATAGTTACTTTTGTACTACTTAAATTATTTTTACTACACATTATAAATTAATTGTATATCGAATTAATTTCTATACGCATAGACTAGATATATATTATCTACTTATATAAAGAATATATCAGGAAAAAAATATATAGGTACTTACTTACTAACAACAATCACTACACCACTACACTTTATAATTATTATTTTCGAGACCTTCGAGCAAATTGTGTATATTATTTTAACTATTATAATATATTTAATAATAGATATATTATATATCTAATATTACTATGAACATGTCGATATTTTTCAGAACTCCTTAAATTAATAATAATTACTTACTAGCCTTGTTATTAATCAGATTTTAGTCATCTTGTAAAGTTCTTTTAGCTTTACTTGCTTTTATCTTATTAGGGGGTGATTCGTGTCGTTGTTCTAAGACATAAATTGTTTTTATATATATATATATATATATATATATAAATATATAGGTCTGGTACCTAAACAACCAGAATACTAAAAATATCGACGTGAAATCAAATGACGAATGTGGAGAAAAGGTTTCACGGATTTTTGAAGAATTCTGTGTGTCAAATACAATCTGGAAAAGTTGCAGATCGCCTCAAATGAGTTCAAGATGAACATGAAACTTCTAATCAGGTAATAATGACGAGAACCATCGATGAGATAACGTCTTCTCTACCATAAGAGGTACAGTTATTAAAAAAAAAATAATTCCCGTCCCGACCTCCGCTTGGCGCAATTCGGCCATATCCCGATGGATAAAAACTATGGAAAAAGTTTCCCCGACGGTCGAACTTTCGCGAGGACGGTTGCGGATCTAATGAGAAAAACTCTCAGCCAGAAACGAAAGAGATTCATCGAGAATTTCATTTTCCCCGTTTCGATCCCGTCGGACATGCAAGTCCGTCCGGGCGATAAACTTAATTTGCTTTAGTGAATTAGCTCCGTCTGGGTCCCGGAACCGAAACACATTCGATTTAGTGGCGAGAGTGTATCGGCTGGTGTAGTTGTTCTACTAGCGATTCGCCCATTAGGGGGATACGGGATGATTTTTAGGATTAGACTGGGAATATTCCCGGGAAGACGTTCGGAGGTCCTGTAGGACCACGGGTCGGTGGAATGTTAGATGAGAGTTTCACTCGACACATTTTATTATGTGAATGTGTTGCGATTTGGCTGCTGCGGGGATTTTGGTGAAGGTATTTAAAAATAACTGTATTATTTGAAAGGCCCTTCAATCGACGGTTACACTCTGAGAACTAAAAGTGTCGAAGCTCATTTTCCAACTTTACCGCTAGATTTTGGCCATATCAGAAGTTTCATAATTTTTTAACAAATTTTTTGTATATACGTGCCACTTGTTACATCATCAGGTTACGATTTGACAGAAACATGAAACGTTTTTAACGCAACGAATTAAATGTTTCCTAATTTACTCAGTCCATCCGGTTACCAGTCGATTTATTTCTGCTGAACTTTGGCCCAATCAAAGGTGTCTCGATTTGTTTTTCAGAAATTTATTAACAATTTGTTACACACGTCGTATACTTAAAAGTGATTTATTAAATAAATGTGCTATTTATCGGTACGCTACATAACAAGATAATAAAGTACCTGCAGATACAATGAGATCATTTAAATTTATAATTAGAGTACTATGATTTTTAAATTAGGTTGGCAACACCAACTCTAAATTAAAAATTTTGGAGCGTCACTTTGACAATTCAAATTGAAACCGTCAGCAGTTGGTGTTGCCAACCTAATTAAAAAATCGTAGCCTACTCCAATTATAAATTTAACTGATCTCATGGTACTTAAGCAGCATAGACTGTTGTGAGAATCACGCTAACGACTTCCGCAGCAATCGGGCTAATCCTTCTGCGGCAGTAAAAAAAATGTCGACCCGGACGGACCGTGGCCCTATAATCTTTCCGAAACATTTAATTGCGCTCCGCCATACAACAAAAATAAAGGGAAATCGTAAAATCGGTTGATATTATCAAATAATCGGGGACCAGTGCGGCTCTCAATTTTCTTCTGTTTAGCTGCGACCGTAAATTTCCGCCGGACCACACGCCAAATCACCGGACGATTACGAGAGGGCGACGGCTTTTCTGGTTCTCTGTTCCGTTGAGGTTAGATTATGATGATGTTTATGAAAATGTATGTAAGGAGATATCCATCGTGGGCAGATCAAGTCGATGCTTTCTCCTTTCTCGCAATGTGGAATTGTATCTTTCTAACAATTACAGTCGAGATACAGTGTATTACCATCGTCAGGATATACAAAAATAACATTTCATTCTTAAAATACCTAAAAGTTCTATGTAGAAAAGAATATGATATGGAAGGAGCACAAAACATACGTAGGTAGGTACTCTACCGGCTGTTAATATCAAGCTTTGTAAATGTTTTCAAATCAAAGCACACTCAGTATAAAATATCATTTAAACCATTCCAGTTTAGTTTCCCGAGCAAATACCTTCCTTTTAGGTTGGGTAGGTACTCTATCTTGTTCCGCCTCTTAGTCAATCATCATATAATATAATATAATAGTCATTATAGGGGGTTCAACTAGGAAAATCGACATACCCAGTCTATTAACAAGTAAAAACATCTATTTTGGCATCCTAAAACTTTCCTCAAAATTCACATATAATTGGATGGCCGCAAGTATTAAAGTTGGGGGTGAAAAGTCACAAAAATCGATTTTTTTCTATATTTGTTGCAAATATCTCGTTTTCTATGGGTTTTACGCTATTTGTATTTATTATAGATATTGTACAGAATTAAATTCTCTACAACTTTTGTCTTTACCATTTCTTCATATCTCTAACTGTTTTCGAGATAGAGGGCGGAGAGTGCGCGATCAGAGAATCATGTGAGGTCATGGTAGGTAGTCCCGATCAAAAACTAGTAATATTAAGGTTATAAATTATTGCTAAATATATAATTATCATTTGTTATTAAATTTTACATTAAATTCAATCTTTCTTTCTAATAATTCTAAAATTTAATAATTCGATAACACTTATAATCTCTTTTTGTAATTGAAAAAATAATTAAGTAGATCTTGTTTAAAATCCGTAAACTCTTAAATATTAAATCTATCAAATGACACTTTTAATAAAAACATTGATTAAAAATTTATTTCTTTTCTTCTTTATTTATTTAGAAAGTCATTACATTGGTATAAATTAGATTGGAACTAAAATGTAATTTAAGTATTTTCCTCAATAATTTGTTATTTACATGGCCAGGTAAGTGTTAATAAATAAATTGACACTTCATTAAAAATAGATAAGTAACCAAAAAAATTAATTTAATGTAAAAGTTAATAAAAAATGCTAATTAAATATTTAGCAATAATTAATTACATATAACCTTAATATTACGAGTTTTTGATCGGGACTACCAGTTGACCTCACATGATTCTCTGACCAGCGCTCTCCGCCCTTTATCTCGAAAACAGTTCTAGGTATCAAGAAATGTTAAAGACAAAAGTTGTAGAGAATTTGATTCTCTACAATATCGATAATACATACAAATAGCGTAAAACCCATAGAAAAGGAGATATTTGCAACAAATATAGAAAAAAATCGATTTTTGTGACTTTTGACCCCCGACTTTAATACTTGCGGCCATCCAATTATATGTGAATTTTGAGGAAAGTTTTGGAATGCCCAAATAGAAGTTTTTACGTGTTAATATACTGGGTATGTCGATTTTCCGAGTTATTCACCTAATTCAACCTAAAATGACTGGACTATAAGGCAGAACGGGAGCGAACAAGTTATGTCGTAGAATTTTAAGACATTTTTTGATCATCAAAACGGAATCCTGTAATTATCAGCACATCTGATTCAAAATTTAATTGACACCAAGGTAATTTTCATAACACCGCTGGTGTCGTAAAAACACAAACTTATTTCGACTAAAAGAAACTTTTCACAAACCAAACCACTTATTTACAAAAACCTTAAAGCTGATATTGATCAAATAACCCCGAGAGCAATGCTCCAATAAAAATATCCCTAGTCGGATTTTGGGCCACCATAGGATCCGAGTGTGTGATGTGTTTATTGAAAATGTTACGAAACAAAACTAATATATTTTGTTTAGGCCTCCGCTCTTGTGATATAACATCAGATCGCGGGGGATGTTTCGGTAACATACTTTTTTTAAGGAAAACGAAGGGGACAGATATTTGATTCCCTCCATATAATACCTACAACTGATAACTCACGACTAAAGAGCGGATAGTTAGGCATTAAGAAATAAGGGAAAAGGCATAAAATTTAATAAAAAAGGCAACTTAAATGACTAAAAAATGTTTAACACAGCCTGTTTTTCTTACAAAATACTCTCATTTTTGAAAGAAAAAGGTATATATATAATAGTAATATGAATAATATCGCATGAGAAAAAAGGCATACTATTGTTTAAAAATGTTGTTATACATTTAATTGATTAAAATTAATCTACTGAAATTTATGTAATTTAGTTATATATACAAATTGCATAATATTTAATTGAATTTAAGTAGTATATGAAACTTTCTTGGTTTCCCAGGATATAATTAAATATTTGTCAGTATTTTCAGGCAAGAGGTTTTGTCTTTTATCTGATAAAATATTTTTGTATCTCGAAAAAGATCGTTCTAAGTCACAGAATGTCACTGGATCAAATTTTAAAGCCGCAGTTTATTTGATTGGTTCATCTGGGAGCACTTTACCCGTGGCATCGTATACATATTCTGATCTTTCAAAACCACACGCTCACAATGATTTCAAATCATCAAAAATGGTCACTATTGAAACACTCCACAAAACTTTTACCTACTGTCTTTCCCATTAACTCAAAGAAACACAGTAATTTTTATAGTTTACAGTCACCCACCTCAGTACTCGCTAGAATCCCCAATTCTAAAGGGTAAGTAATTCTCGGTGATAGTTATAGGATCAGCCGGATGTTCTTCAGGAGCATATTATGAAACCGTTTGTAGAAAGGATTAAGATAGTTAATGATTAAGAGATTTCAATCTACTAAATATTGCAGAAAAAGGGACACAATTTTAAGAAAAAGCATATGATTTTTGGAAAAAGCACAAATTTAAAAAACACACTAAAAGGCAAAAAAGGCATTTGCCTAACTATCCGCTCTTTACTCACGACTCTAGAAAAGTTTGGGTGGGTGCGACTTTTTGATTTGCGTTATGTTAAGTTGGTGTGATGTTATTATAATGATTGATACCTAGATTGAGTATATATTTATTCAGAAATTTTGATCACGGAAAAATATCCTACTGTCTGTGCAATACGCGGTTCAAGAGATACTCCAGTATGTTGATGTATCGTATATGTACCTAGTACTGGATTTAATTAACTCTTCTTTGATAGTCGAAAATTTTTGTTCTCAGCCTAACAACGTTGCCAATATAAAGGACATCCCTCCTTGTACTAGTACTTCATGGTACGATTCTCCTTGTGTTTTGAAGCTGTTACTAGCTGCTACTGTATCTCTGAACGGTAAGTACTGTTTAGGCAAGCGGTATCTCCTCGTCTTGTTCGTAGCTAGCTGTATTGAAACCGCGATCGGATAATAGAAATGACGAAACGTTGTTTCATTATACGAGCCCCATTGTAACCACTTTTCGCTAACTAATTGCGAGTAATTAAATCACTTCCCTTATCACCATGCCTCGCCAGGGACATAATCCCATTCGGCTCCCGGTTTTTATTCGGGGCATAAATTCCGTTTTGCAAGAAAGGGACAACACGCCGCAGAGTCCGCCCTTCGCAAAAGGGCATTATCATATTCCGGAGGTTTGACTCAGCATCTGGAATTACGCTCTTCTCCCGGAGATTGTCTCAGTCTTATGGTGTATTCGTTTTATACATTTTTTCCCTTGCCGCCGCGGCAGAGGCGTCGGGACAGTAAAATTTGACGGAACGTAAAGTAAAAGGGGAGTCTAATACTATTCAGGGATATATCGGGTGTTTTTTTTTTAAATTTCAACTCATAGTAGGCTTACGCCTACTACGGAATGCGCCTTACTAAAAAATGTCTGGGTTGCATAACCTCACTTTTTTAATAAAAATTGATACATCTCCAATCAGTTACTATAGGTCCACAGCCTACTATGAGGTAAAATTGAAAAAAAAAACACCCGATATGTCATTGAGGATGTGATTGATAACTAATTGTTACAGCCTTCTGTCTCATAAACAGCTACACAACAAACTTAAGTGTGAGGTAACTATCGTATCAAAACCATAAAACGACCACCTTTATACGTCCCCAAATACAACATACAGTCGCTATTGATTGCCTTCATAAAAATTCTTACACAAGAAGACACTGTTGATCATGCATCACGGAGATCAAGTAAACTACATTTCTTTAGAAACCATAGTGAAAGAAGGGAGTATATGCACAATATTAAAGCATTAAATTTCAAGAAGGAATAGGCAAACAAAACGAGATGTCTGGTCAGAGATCTTTTAGCGACGGATTTAACCGACTTTGCGCCACAACTGCTAAACCATTTGACTCAAAAAGAGTCGAATCTTACATATGTTCTCCATCTGATCCTTGACTGGATAAAAATCAGTCGACTTAAGTACTCTCCGAACTAAACAAACCGCATTTAGGTGGAAGCAACTATTTTTTTGAGTCTTGAGTTGGTAGCTCCGCTGAGTTCACTTCAGCAAATATGATCGATGCAGTCCGAGGCGAAAACGAAATCCTAGCAGCTCGTAATTGGGCAACCAGCATCTTTCCACAACTTCCCCCGAACAAGTTATATGTTCAAAAGAAGGTCCCTCTCTCCCGAAAAACCTGTAAATTTCCCGCTACCCCCGTCATTGCGTCGATCGTCGGAGGAACGTCCTTGGTGCCGCGGGAAAGAAATAAATTTTAAGGCAAGACGGATGAAGTGAAGATCTTTATTTTTTTCGAGCACGGATCTCTCGTCCTTCCCTCTCTCTGTGTCATTCTCTCTCCGTCCCTTCTTAAGCTTTATCATAAATGCTGACGTTTATCAGTCGAAAGCGTTTCTGGCGCGAATTGTAAGAGTGTATTTGCGGAAAACACAATTCGGGCGCTTTAAAGTGGAAATGAATTGGGGTGGAGCCAACGTACTGAAAGTAACAGGCGGATCTAATGATTCAAGTTTGGAGTACCGAGCGGAGGTTTCCTTTCCTTTGTGGAAGGACACACGCGCTACTTTTCAATGCGTAATTCGATGTAATCGC
Organism: Cryptocephalus moraei; assembly: GCA_946251905.1. Taxonomy (NCBI): domain Eukaryota; kingdom Metazoa; phylum Arthropoda; class Insecta; order Coleoptera; family Chrysomelidae; genus Cryptocephalus; species Cryptocephalus moraei. The sequence continues at coordinate 37,249,756 of OX276456.1, read as the reverse complement.
CGTATCATTCCATATCTGACGGGATGGGATATCTCATGGCATAACTTATAATGTAAATTGGCAGCGAAATTCTACACAAAGTATGGCATTGTCAAAAATGACAAAACCGGGGACTCTTCAAGTTTGGAACTGAAATTGCAATGGATTTTTTTTAAATACAGTGATGCACAATATCTTAATTCCTCAAAAAAATAAACATCCCCCAAAATTCCAGTAACTAATACGGTGGTAGCGTTTAGATTAAAATTCTGGAAACGACTGTGGTAACTGTGATTACTGTGTTATCAATCGTGCCATTACGACCCAGAGACTTGTTACTAACTTTACTTTGATTTTAATGACTCACACAAATCCAAGCATTATACGTTTAGAACTTTGTAAAGCCATCTTCAGAACACTTCAATACTGATATCCAAGTTCGACATGCCCCATGTTACATTCTTTTCCCATGTTATTGGAAGCATAGCTTTCTTATTGCGCCGCGCTAGCTGTTTATTAGCAACGTGTTACAATTGTTTTTGTATTGTCGGTTGCCTTCTCCGTGGTGACGCTTGCTATCAATCGTTTTGGACACAAAATGCTTTAACTGTACAATAACAAAAATTATATATACAGAATCAGCGTCTAAAGAAGAACCTACCTTAGTGTGGCAACTACTTTATTTCGTTTATCAACCGAGATATTTCATTATAAAATTTGTTCTTAAACGTAAACAGACAGTAGATATCTTGGATTGAGATCTACACGGAACAAAAAAATCTTTCACGGAAAGGTTTCCGGACCTACGACTACGGGCCGGAAGGTTAGGTCTGTTTGGTTTGGCTTGGATAAAAGTATAAAGAAGAATAAATAGTACATTATATTATACTAGTTTCATAAAACGGAGTATTGTCATACAAGAGCTTGTTTTAATAGAACGAATACGAACTAATAGAATTACAGTTCGCATCAATTTTCGTCCAAGCCGTTCACAACCTCCATATCTTCTCCCAATTTATTGTTTCTTATTTTCGGCATTATACGAACGAGCCCATTCGAAATAAACTTGTAGATTTTAAGTTGCCACATACGTCTTCCGGAGAATAAAAATTGGGGAGGGGGCTCACATTATTTCGTGGTTCACTTAACCATAGGGGATGGGGTGGGGTGGGAGGGGGCGGACATAACTCCCTTAAAATATTCCAGCTTTTTGCGCGGCACGGCAAGAGCAAGTACGTCCCGATTTATCATTCGTTAGCCTGGAAACGGGGACACCAATCTCGGAGGGAAAAATGCTAAACTACCACTACTTCTTCAAACATGGCATAGAAATAACCGAGTGGGGACTTGGCAGGGTTAGCCAAGGAAAATAAATGAAATATACACAAAAACTGGAAAACATCTAGTGTTGCACATTGCCCATCTTAAGGTTTAAAAAAAAAATAACAACACAAGTTCCCGTTAATCCATTATGAGCTTGTTCCCATTTTCTGGATTTCATGAAAAATAAACCATATGTGGCTGACAACTCGTCAACGAGACAATGATAAATTGTTTCCAGTTGTGTTCTCTACCATCAGTTAAATCAATTCAGAAATTCGAGGATAAGCTCGACGGTTCGACAATTACCGATGAAATGCCAAAAACAAATATCACAAAGCGACAATATTTAGGTGAAATATTAATCGAAGAATAAACTCTAATTGATTGTGGCTTGAATAGTGGCGATTGAATAGTGGCTTAATTCTAGTCGATCATTTCTTGAAAATACGTAAAAAAATCGAGATATGTTCATCAGAGTACTTTCTCATATATAGAGTGTTTCAGTATGCGTTTGCCAAATCCAAACGGGAAATAGATACGGTTAATTTAAGCAAAAAAAAAAAACGAAAATTGACAGGTATAAACCCAGTAAGCACAGTACGTCCCATGTACGTACATAATTGGTCGTTTTTACGCCAGTACGTACAAGACATTAAAGGTAGGTCTTTAGTACGTACAAAGACTGACATCAAATGTACATATTTTTTGGTACGCATTATGTACGTACATAGTACGTAAAAAAAGTACGTACTATAGATGTTAGTACATGTACGTACTAAAGACGTACATTTTAGATCCTTTTTACTACAGTACGTACGGGAAGTAAAAGGTACGTGTTCAGTACGTACGGGGACTGGCGTCAAATGTACGTATTTTTCAGTACGTATTCCGTACGTACATAGTACACAATAAAAATACGTACTGTAGATGTTAGTTTTTGTACGTACCAAAGACGTACATTATAGGTCCTTTTTATTACAATACGTACGGGAAGTAAAAGGTACGTCTTCAGTACGTACGGGGACTAGCGTCAAATGTACGTATTTTTCAGTACGTATTACGTACGTACATAGTACACAATAAAAATGCGTACGGTAGATGTTAGTTTTTGTACGTACTAAAGACGTACATTGTAGGTCCTTTTTACAACAGTACGTACGGGAAGTAAAAAGTACGTCTTCAATACGTACGGGGACTGGCGTCAAATGTACGTATTTTTCAATACGTATTACGTACGTAACATAGTACACAATAAAAATACGTACGGTAGATGTTAGTTTTTGTACGTACTAAAGACGTACATTGTAGGTCCTTTTTACAACAGTACGTACGGGAAGTAAAAAGTACGTCTTCAATACGTACGGGGACTGGCGTCAAATGTACGTATTTTTCAGTACGTATTACGTACGTACATAGTACACAATAAAAATACGTACGGTAGATGTTAGTTTTTGTACGTACTAAAGACGTACATTGTAGGTCCTTTTTACAACAGTACGTACGGGAAGTAAAAAGTACGTCTTCAATACGTACGGGGACTGGCGTCAAATGTACGTATTTTTCAGTACGTATTACGTACGTACATAGTACACAATAAAAATACGTACGGTAAATGTTAGTATTTGTACGTACTAAAGACGTACATTGTAGGTCATTTTTACAACAGTACGTATGGGAAGTAAAATGGCATTCGAACTACTCGAGATTCCCGAAAACAGCTGTGGGATTGAGTCATTGAGTGATTAAACAAAAGGCCGTTCAACAGCATCAAGTTTAACAAGCAGTTAAACTTTAACGCTTTAAACAATTGAAATTAAAAAAACAACAATTAAAGGTGGCGGTCGAGGGTGTAAACGATATTTGCGTTTATTTCATGTTCATTTTATTTTTGAATATCAAACCGAGTGTTTCGTCTTAATTATTGTTGGCAGTCTATTTTGTTGTCTAAGAAGATACGTACATGTTAAGTCGTAACAGTAGTTTTTTAGATTTTTAGTACTTCGGATACAAGAGATATATTTATTACTTGTAAAAGTGTAACGGACATGTCATAAACCAACGCACTTGTTGGAATTTTGACTACTTAAAAAATTGCCACATGTGTTAATGACATCCCCTTGAGACCTTCGGCTAAAAGACAAGTGTATTGGTCTACCCTTAGCAGGACCCAGGTACCTACCCGGAAAAAAATCCCTAAAGGAAATTTTTGTTCTGAAAGGAGATTCTTTTTCGAACCATCGTCGCGACAAGATCTACCCAACCATTTTTGTTCATATTTTCCAATCTGTTTACTATTTTTTTTAACTTGAACACTTCATAAATAAAAATTCATGGTGTGAAGTGTGCTTGTATATCCTAAATAAAATTAAGGAGTTAATCAGGCATACGTCCAGTACATCTTTTTTGGTGTTATTCGTTTGTGCAATTGAGGCTTAATAAGGTAAGTAGTACCGTTAGTGTAAGAAAAGTATTAGGTAAATCATCACAAAATGTCTGATCATAATAAACGTCCGAAATTAAGTAAACATTACAAAAATGCATCAAAACAGCTTCAGAAGTTAATTAATAAGCAGTCAAATGAAAAAACTTTTAAAAATTATTGTAACTAACCGACATTATGTGATGATCAGCAAAGACCAACCGACCTTGCTTTAAAAATTCCTGAAAATGTACATTTAAATATTAGTTCTTCAGTGACCGTTTATACTACACATACCGACATAGTTGTTGATCACGAAAATGACATTAATTCCATTAAAAATTTTACTAATATAACACAATCTAAAACTCTATTTGATAATCAAGAGTATATGGATTATAATGAACCTGTTCAAGGAAAATTTTCAGAAACTCCCTCAAATATTCCTTCACAATTATCTGAATGGTGTGTTAAGCATAATAACACTCATGCAGCAGGTAATGGATCTTTTAAAAATTTTAAAACCGATTTGTCCACATTTTATTATCATTTATTTATTTCAAAAATTTCATGCGTCTAAAAAGTTTGGTTTTTTCAGCTAAAATTCAGTGCCAATGTTATTCCTGTCCCCAACATGGTAAGTTTCAGATCTACACAAAATATTTTAGATGGAATTGGGTTTACCACATTTGATTAATGTTTAATGTTTAATACCAATTTCTTTTAAGAATTATTATTTATTTCAATAACTAGTGTAAATAATCGTCAAAATTTTTAAAAATATTTTTTGCTTTAATTAACCATATCTGTTCTCCCGTTTGGATGTTACATCAATGGTGTAACACCATTTATACTAGATAGAAAGTGCACTAATGGCATTTTTTTCTGTTTCAGGTGTTTCCATAAAATCTGGCAAGTGCAATGACAAGAAAGAAGCCGAAGTAGAAATCAGCAGGCGTCTAAGAAGAGCACCAGATCGCCTAAAATATAAAACTGTGATGAAATCCAAAAGCCCCGCATTAGGCATTTTATCCGTTTTTGTTTTAGTATATTTGTATTTTTTTTATTGTGCAAAATTTGTATTATTTACAAATCGTAATAAATTGTACGCCTATAATTGGGATTACATTATTTCGCTTCTAATAATAATATTTCTGTTAAATGCTGTACATCGTTTGGATCTATAATAAGAAGCGAATTCAATGGCCAGAACGACTCCTGTCGTTCAACCGAATAAATCAACATGTTAACTTCCTATTCTCTAGATTGACTTTTATAATACCATTACCATACTTTTGACTTTGCAGAACTTCTCTTTTTCTCTTCCAGGAGACAGAGAGACTGTCAACTGACAGTTGGACGTAAATGGAATGGTATTACAGGTCCATATTGGGGATTTTAAGTTCTCATGTTGATTTATTTGCTGCCACGACGGCCGTTATTTTGGCCATTTGTTTCGCTTCTTATAATATTTTATGTGAGTACAACCAGTATATCCAAAGTACGTACTGCAGTAAAAAAAGTACGTATGTACTTAGTACATACCTATCAGTACGTACTTTAGTACATACGTGCTCTACGTACCTTGTACGTACGCCTTCTACGTACCTCGTACGTACGTTCTGTATGTACTTCATACGTACACCCAGTATGTCCATTGTACGTACCGCCTGTATGTACGTCGTACGTACAAACTGTTCGTACAGAGTACGTACCGGCTGTATGTACACTGTACGTACCTTCTGTATGTATCTTGTACGTACCGACGGTACGTACATTGTACGTACCGCCTGTACGTACGTAGCACGTACATTTTTGTGGAAAACGGACGTATTTAGGACGTCATATGTACGTACTTACGTCCGGTAGTGTACGTATTTTGTACGTACTTTACGTCCTACCTGTACATACTATGTACGTATTATGTACGTATTAATGCTTACTGGGAAGTGCCCTTCACAGAACATTTAGCCAAAAACGCTAGAAATATTTCTATAGATAGGTATTTAATAGTACAATAAATATTCAAAGTTTAAAAAAAATCTTGTAGTGAATTTCGAGAAAAATTCAAAAAACCGAAAAATGACAAGAGTAAACTACCCTTCTATCCTAGCCTATTTTAATGAAAAGCTTATTTTCACGTCCTGGTTATGGTACAAAGTCTAAATACATAATTTTGACCGTTTGTGGTTTTTAGTTTTTGAGAAAATCCTACCACAGACATACATACACTCATACATACAGACGGTTTTCCAAAAACATGTTTTTTGGACTCAGGGGACCTCAAAACGTTCAGAAATACTAATAACTCAGTTTCTAAAAATTGACCCGATTACAGTACTCTCATATTTATATGAGTACCTCATTATGAGAAAGCAAAATAGCAAAAGTCGTAACCAAAATTTATTAACTACATAATGAACTGTTAAAGAGTACAAGACTGAAAGGAGAAATGTATTCGAAAACCAATTTTAGATTAAGTAAAGCTCATTACGATCTTTACAGTTTGATATAAATTCTTTTGAAAAATTTTTGAGCATACGATTTAGCTAACTTTCCGCTTGCTCTTGCTTGAATTGGGTCAAAATTTCATATTGAGTTCCGATTTCAAAACGAGAGGATCGTTTTATCCGATTTCATGGAGCAGACAAGATTGAAAAACACAATTCTCGAATACCGAATAACTAATTTTGATTTTTGGTCACATCACATTGTGGGATTGTTTTTTACAGGTTTAACCAGGGTTTAGATAATTTTTCCCGCCCTCGGACCGATCTCGCAAAAGAGCAAACATCCGAATGCTTCTTTTATATTCCGGCACGAGAGGGGCATTCTTTCGCTAGAGCGAATTTCGCAGACATATTTCATCGATTAAGGGTTGTGACAAGCGTTTCGTAATATACAATTTGTTTCCATAGAGCAACTCGCTGGCAAACAATGCATTACAAGTGACGGGGGCACGAAATAACTCATCAAACTTTGTGTTAAGTTGTTCGCTACAAGTTCGAACTTCATAAACAACCGAAGTCGTATAATTTACGAGAAGTTCGCGAATCTCGAGATATATAATGATAATAATTCGACACCCGACAGGAAAATATAATTTGCCGTAATGAATGTATATTGAAGGGGTATCGGCCTGTTTACTCTCGTATGCAATAAATGGGAAATCGACGAGGAATCCGCCCTGAGATTGAAAATCTCTACACTTTTTTTTAAAAAAAAAAAGATCAGTTCCAACTGGCGAGCAATATTTCATACGTCCCGATAAGGGAAGAACATTCGAAAACGACATACATAAATCAAAACGTTTGCTGTGTAGTCTCCTCCGAGACACCAAGAGTTCAACTACGTCAAAGGGAAATGGAACAAACAGTTTTACAATTACATATTAGTTTTGGTGTCGATGCAAATCTGACCGATTTCGTCGATTAAATTCAGACAGACAACTTTTTATGATGGAATTCGGCCGTAATAAAGTGCTGTTATTGAAAAACGGAACCTGGATCGTACGTTTTGATTTTTAATATCGTCACCGGTGCAGGCAATATCTTGGAAAATATAATACGCACCCACATACGTACGTACGAAATTATTAGACGCCGTGTTCACTTCTGTTATTTTCGGTCGTTGAAGGAATTTTATGGAATTCAATGTTCACGAGTGGAAAATATTAAATAATTTCATGGAGACACGTACTAAAGTGGGTGGGAAAGATAGAAGGGCGACTTTAGAGGTATTTCAATTTACGAGTATGCGAATGCAAATTTCACCATTAAATTTATTTATCTGCGACAATAGAAAAGATCAATATTATTCCTTGCTTTATACTAAGTTCCAGTTCCAATTTTCGGTACACACAATCGAACTTTCCGCCCATTGTCGTTCGGATTTCGAACGAATTTAATTTGGTTGTTTTCTAATTCTGTATCAAGAAACTCAGTTTGAAGAACAAAGTAACTCAGAATGAATTCAAGAAGCATTCTACAGTAAGTAATACCCATTACAATGTTTCCAACTTTAAGTTAGATATTTGGAAGACACATCGGTATTTATAATGAACACAACAGAAAAAGTGAAACAGACAGACAAACGATACAGCATCAATTTTTGAGTAAATTTCAATTATTAGTTTAAAGTGGTAAGATTCCCTGTAATTGAAACATCATCAGTATTGTATTTTAGTTAGGTTTCACTCCGCTTATATACTAGTACTTCCTTTGTGTTCCGGCTTAATTGCTTAACATCTCTTCTATTCTAAGAGTTTCGGGACGTCATGCACATCAAGGGAAATATGTCTTGCCATCACCATCAAATGTTGAACGTATTATTTAACGATTAAACTAATGATTACGCTGAAACCTTTCAAAAATGAGAGCAAAACTTTGCGCTGAAACCTTTCAAAAAATAAGAGCAAAACTTTAGATTCTCCCTTCGACCCATCGAGCGAACCAAAAAAGAACCTCTCACATTTCTCTCCTAAATAACCGCTCTAATTCTATCTACTTATGAAGTCCATGAGGCGTCTAAGGCGATCGTTTAGCTTTTTCAATTTCCATCCCGGGCTTCGACAACGCCACGGAAAAATATATTATGTATATAGATCGTCTTTAAGCCGTAATTGAACATTACTAAACATGGGATGGCTCTCGGAGGTCGTGGGGTTCCCTTTGAAATGTCGAAATTGGGGCGGGTTGAGGTTAAATTACGGTTTAACAGTGCTACTCGATTCAAAAATGAAAAATCGATTAAAGGTCGAATAATGCAATAAGATACGTAGGAAATAAATCTCCAGAAATAATAGACTTGAACTACCCAAATTACGATAAATTTTCCTCATGTTTATGGCTATGTTATGGATTGGTAAGACTGGGGCTTCAAGATTTAAGATCTTTCTTACTTTAACTTTAAAGTGTACGTAAATATGTAACTTCAACTGCATTTAAAGTTTAAAAGTCCCGAGGGGCGATAAGTTAAAGAATGTAAAGCTTAACTAATTTGCAAAACCTCAAAGAAATCCCAACGGCAAACCAACGTTACATTTTGAAGCAAACGAGAATATTACATGCACCCTCAATCTTAAAAATAACATTTTCAACCCAAAACACCAACTCAACTTCACTTTTTCCAGTCCCAACAGAATATCGATCACTCCTAATTAGAGCTCGATTAGCTCAAATTGTTGGAGTTGCCGCGACGACTCGCCATTTTTTCTCCTCTGTTTCCAACTACCGCTGAAGACGCCAAACTATATTCAATTATCCCGAAACTCAATAATTGCTTTTCTGTCTGGTAAACATGCAAATAAGCGAGTCGCTAGTTTCGACGGTTATTTCGGTCTTCGTGGCACAGAGTGAATGAGCAGAAAAATATAATAATAAGGTTATGAGTTTTCAACGATGACGATTGGTTTTTCTTTGTTTATCCTCTAACGACATGCAAAGTATCTGAAATAATTCCAATTTGGGATCAATCACTCAACGATTCCCTCTATCAGGTGTGGTGATAGTTAGTTTATGTTTGATTTATTTGAAACTTGGAACTATTAACAGTTGCCTTCGTTACTTTACTGACTTGTCGGATTAAATTGGTCATTTCAGGTTCAAGTTCGTTATAGGTGTATTTTTTATATGAATTTATTACTTTTCACACTATCTTTCTTGACTACAGATCTGATGATGGCCGAAATGACGAAACTTTATTTTTAAAGTTGTCCATTGTGAGTTCCTACTATAGAAATATAACAAACTCTAGAATGCCAATACGTTCGTTTGAGATTCAGAACTGATTGAACTTAGTGAACAAATATCTACTATACTCCTATTCAAAACAAATCGCGATGCACGTCATTTTGATGACGTCGGAATACTTCCAATACTACCAACTTAATATAGTCACAGGACATCGCAATTTATGTGTTCCGTGTATATTTTAGGTTGACAATATATATGGTTATGTGTATTCTCAACCTAAAATATACACGGAACACATAAATTGCGATGTGCTGGGACTATATTAAGTTGGTAGTATTGGATGTTTGGTGACGCCATCAAAATGACGTGCATCGGGATTTGTTTTGAATAGAATATACTTATACATGTGCAGAACGTCTTCTCTGGCTACACCGATGCCAGTTTATTTGTTGTTGGTATTCTTCAAATGAAGCTTATTATATTTCTGTGGTCCCCACCCTTTCCATTGATACTGGATTGCACTGTTTAGAATGTGGACAACTGATTGGGTTAGTAATGCTATCAGGTTATTAGCGAAACCCAGTTTGGCTTTAGAAATGCAATGGGAACAAGAGAAGCCTTGTTTGCCTTTAATGTGTTGGCTCAAAGATGCATGGACGTCAATCGATCGATGTACGTCGGTACAAGGAAAAAGAAGCATAGGAAGAAGACGCATTTCCTGGTTAAATAATCAGAGAAAATGGTACAACGGTAGTTCCACTGCGTTGTTTAGATCTGCAGCATCAAAAGTGAGAGTAGCTATGATGATAGCCAACCTTCTATGGCACTTTAAGAAGAAGAACCTATCAGGTAAGGAAGATAATACGAAGATGGGCTCACCTTATAGAAGTAAAAGGAGTTGATGTCCCTCTTGTAAGTAGCATTCAAATCCGAGTGGTTCCTTGCCTCCGAGGACCAAATCAGCACGTTGGTGACGTTTTGGTAGGTGTCGCTGGTGTTGAGCCTGAGGAGGTCGACGAGAGGCGAGCCGGCGGCGACGACGCGTCCCGACCGGTCCCTGCCCATCTCTCCTTCGCCCCTCTCCTCTCCTGTCGCTCCCGAAAGTCTCCAGTCAGTCCCCGGGGAATTCTCGAAATGAATTCTCATTTGATGTTATTAAATCTTATCGCCTCATCGGTCATACTCATCGGGCTTCGGTTCCCTTTCGCTCCTTCACGGCGACGGCCGGCGGTCCGGCTTCTCCTTTTCATGGATCTGGAAAGAGAGAGAAAAAAATGACATATAAGAGAGGAAATAATGAACGTTCGTTTCGGAGTGGGCGTGCGACGTCTCGCAGGGATATTAATCGGGCGCGAGGGAAGGACATCAAAGGGTCTTCGATCAAGGGAAGATGTCGACGTAAATCTGAATAAAATCGTGATTCGAAAATTATCGAGGAGGGCCCGAGGTGATTGCAATTATCGTTGAATCTATCAGGACAAAAATGAACAGAGAATGTTCAATTAAGCGCGACAGACGTTTACGCCAAATATGCGCATCGCTTTCGCTTGTCGTAAAGCCTTTTGAAGTGAAACTTCTTTGCGGACGTTATAAACGTTGGGATGGGGTGTCGATCGAGAAACCGCGTCACGCCTGATGAGAAATCCGAGGACAAAGGCTGTTTGGTGGCAACTCGTATTACAGTTGCTTGTATTGTCGGTTGCCTACAAAGGGGAAGCGATTGCGAATGTCTCGTCTTCGCGCTTCTGGTGAGAGTTGTAGAAAGAGGGTAAAAATGTAATGTCTCCGAAATACACGTGTGTATTCCGAGTCACCTACTAAGTTTTATTTTAGATTCGTGACGCCCGAAAACCTCGTACGCGTGCTAGATGCAATTTCCATAGAAACCCGGTCAATTCTTCCAATCCATGGGAGATGATATAAGACCGGAATATCCATTGTTATGAGAGTTGTGAGCGTTAGAGAGCCATTCAAAAAGAAATTCATGCGATTTCCACAACAATATAAGGTATAAATTTTGGAAATCTTGATTTCCACAGACGACAAGGGACGAATCCCTGAAGACAAACCGAACGACGTCTCTCGCTAGTAAAACATTTTGAGGTATGTAGTAAGAATCCTGTTATCCCGAAAATTGGCGTAAGAGCTAAAATCACTTTGAGGGGCCGAGGATTTTAACCACGAGATTCGAAAGTTGAACAACTTAAGTCGCTACTATTGAATCTAATGAGCAGGAACGCAAAACCGATATGCAATTTGTCGTTTATGATAAGGTGTCGAGTCCCCCTGCTGTATTAATTTACCCTTTTTGCTCTTCTACAAAAGGAATCTACGGGATCGATCGACAATTGTCTTGACCCCAGTAAACACACGACTTCCAATGGACGTCCATTACAGGTCCATTAAACGTACAAAGGTCCATGGACCTGCAGAGGACGTCCAATGTATGTCCCTTTTCCACCAAGAGTTGGACGTTCGTGACAGGCTATGAAATGTACGTCCAATGGACATGGACATCCATGTTGTAGCATCAGCTGGATGTCCTTAAAAGACTATGAAATGGACGTCCAATGTACATCCATGTTGTAGTATCAATTGGACGTCCTTAAAAGACCATGAAATAGACGTCCAATGTACATCCATATTTCAGCATTATTTGGACTTCCTCAAAAAACCCTGAAATGGACGTCGAATGTACATCCATGGTGCAGCATCAATTGGACGTCCTTAGAAGACCATGAAATAGACGTCCAATGTACATCCCTATTTCAGCATTATTTGGACTTCGTCAAAAGACCCTGAAATGGACGTCCAATGTACATCCATGGTGCAACCCCAGACAGCACACGACGTCTTAAAGACGTCTTGTAATGGTCTTATTGTGGTCTGGACGTCTAAAGACCTAAAAGAGACGTCTTTAAGATGTCTTGTTTTGAACGTCTTTAAGATGTCTTGTTTTGGACGTCTTTAAGACGTGTGATTGAAGTCTGGATGTTTGTTGACCAGTAAAATTCCTCTTTATACGTCCGCATATGGACGTATTAAAAACGTCTTAATTTGGCAGGTCTTCATTAATAAAGACACCTTTTTCAGACAACGTTTGGACTGTCTAATTAGGAAGTCTTTAAGGCGGTATTATATGTTTGCAGATTTAATAATAATATTTATATAATACATGTATAACTAATTAATTAGTTAATCAAATAATTAGTTAAAATTAGATAGTTACTTAACTAATTAATTAATTAATTGAGTAATTTATTTTAGCTAGTTAATTCTCAAATTTTTGATAATTTTATACATTTAATTAGGAAATTTCTAAGTTTAACCAACGGTTTAACACAAGTGCTTCAGGGTGAAAAAGTATATTTTGCACATTATTGCTCTCTTATGTTGTCTATCTTATGTTGTATGTACTTATGTGTTGTAATAAAATATATCTGGTTGAAAATTGAGGTGTTTTCATTTTGGCCTAGGCTAACAATGCGTCCTAAAGACGTCTTAGGTACAACTTGCAAGATATCTTAAAGACGTCTTTAAGACGTCTTATATAGAGGTTGCAAGACATCCTAAAGACGTCTATATACAGCTTGTAAGACATCTTAAAGACGTCTTATATACAGCTTGTAAGACGTCTTAAAGACGTCGTGTATACAGCTTGTAAGACATCTTAAAGACCTCGTAAAGACGTCTGTTTTTGTAACAAATGACGTGTAAAAGACGTGTTCAAGACGTCTAGGAGACATTCACGGACGTCTTACAGACGTCTTGTACAGCTATAATGGGAAGTCTATAAGACGTCTTAAAGACACCTTTGTGCTGTCTGGGACATCAATTGGACGTCCTCAAAAGACCATGAAATGGACGTCAAATGTACATCCATGTTGTAGTATCAATTGGACGTCCTTAAAAGACTATGAAATGGATTAGTCCCTTGAGTTTACCTGGACTTAAACCCCAGTTTTATCTACCCGGTGATTTAATTAAATCGTTTCATTTAAAATATGCTTTTGACTAACATTCATATTAAAGTCCAATAATTTTTAATAAAACGTTGAGAATGGGCAAAATTATATTTTAATATATTCTTTAATTATACTTTTACACTTTTTATAGTGTAAAACTGTAACGTTAACGTACGTCCTTTGGATATCCAATGGATGTTCAGAAGGACGTCCATGGAACGTCCACAGTGTTATACTTTGGCTCTCCCATGGACGTACGTTGTACATCCAACCGTCTTTGCGTGGACGTCCAATGGATGTCAGCCACGTCCAGTGAGGGACGTCCAATATATGAGCTGTCTGGGACGGTCTCTAAAACTCCCCGTAAAACATACCTGCCACTATTCATCACTTCAACCCCGCCGCAACCAAAAAAACCCGTCCCGCCCTAAGGCGAATCCGCCCCGAGTGTTAATTCGATTTCTTTTTCGGCTAAATTAACTTAATTTAAAGCGGGTCCCCTCGATGCGAGCCCGGCCGCCGTTAAATTAAGATTCTCGTTCACTTCAAAGCGTTTTCTTATTTTCATTTTATTCATCAGAGGTGTCCAAATATTTGCACGGGCCCCGCTCGGGGACCTTTAAAAGCATTTTATCCAGTTTATTGCCGGAGGTCGGAATGGATAAAATGATCTATTTTTAGAGGCGAAAGTATAATCATTCCGTATAATCATCATTATAATTCATTTCGTAGGTACATGCGGGATTTCATCGAGAGAAATAATCGAGATTACCCATATTTCATGCTTTAAGTGCTTACCAATAATAGTTATGAATAGCAATTTAGTACACCGAAACGTTCGATTACTTTTGAACAATTTTCAATGACAAACATCCCTGGTCAATTTCCATCATTGATGAATTCTAGAAGATAAAACCCCTTCGTTCCTCTTGAGGATAAAGAGCTCTGGTCATTGATCACTCACTTTGTCGAACACTTCTCTAAGTCTGAAGAGTTCTACTCTTACGTCTTTCCATTCTTGAAGACAGTGTTAGATCTGCTTGGTGTAGAACCAAATATCCCAAGCCAGAACCAAACCGTCTGACCCTTAATACCTTGATCATTTCTTGGGGACAAAAGTCCCCTGATCAATCTTGGTTTATCAAGTAGTTCATTTTTAATAAAGTAAAATATTGTTCCTCGCAAAGCCACTTATTGGAAATCATGAGAATACTTAGTATTCGCTTCTAATCTTAAGTACCTTAATCGCTAATTTCTATTGGAATTCGCTCAGCTCACTACGAAAATTATCCTCTTTCAATAGTTGTCATTGTTGGTTGATTCCTTCTGATATAATGCGAAACTGATGATTTCAAAGGATTTAACAACACATTTAATCCCACGACTAATAGAAATTGTTAACCTTAAAGCCTTAGATTGGTCGCATAAAGCCTCGCCTCGCAATGTTTATACGCTGTGCGGACTTGACCCGTTACGAAATTAAATCTGGAGGAGATCCGATCCCCTTCACTTTCCACTCTTTGCCTGTCTCATCTGGCTTCATTTCTAAAATCAAGATAAACATCGCTCCCGAATTAACGCAATCAAAACGCCATCGGAAAATCAGTCGTCCCACTTCGTTAATTGACTTCTGATGGGGTCCTAAACGTACTCCACTTTCGAAAATAAATAGAATTTATCGGCTCAGGTCCTCGCCTCTTTAAATACCTTTCTACATTAAACGGAAATTAATTTAAAAATATAACTTTACGACCCCGAGAAGACCGTCATGTAACTATAAAACATTACACGTTACGGTTTGTTTTGTCTGTAAATCTAAGGCGGGAGTCAACGACTCGAAGAGTTTAGCATCAAAAATAATATTGTGTTTGTTCATTTTAATTTTCGCGAAAAAACCGCAGAGTTGCAGTGAAGCACCGGACGGAAAGGTAAAAAGGTGTTCATTTTCGACTAACTCCTTAACTCCAGTTCACAAGAAAACGAGCCAATCCGTCGCTCGCGAATTTAAAAACAATGGAAGTGGATGAAATCCTCGTTTTTGTGTCGCCGACTCCCGAAAAGTTGACCCCACGTTACCAATAAAGTTAATGGGACCCCCTGGACACCATAAATCCTCAAAACTCTCATACGTTTTTAATCTCGTGCATCCCGTCATCCCCTCGCCAATCTCCTAAATTTAAGTTGCGTCAGGAGAATCAAAACATACACATATCCAGACGTGAGCTATTGTCTCCGTCGACTTTGGAGTTTGGCGGCCGGACTGTAAAAGCTCTCCGGATAATAACTCAATATATCAAGAGAGTAACGTATAATGCTGGATATTTACGGCTTACGACTCGCCATAACTCCACCGCCGGAGTGGACTTATCTCAGTTTTAAAATTACAATTCCGCGATACGGCGGCATCTTAGTTTTGATCGGAATTGGCTTTGGGTGCTCAGATGCCAGAAACCAACAGTTCGGCACGTCGCAAAGTATGTATCTCTAATTGCACGGCTTTCTCACTACGACAGACTCGAGCCGAAAAATTTTATTTCGTTCCTCGGGGCCCGTTAACGGATATTATCCGGCCTTATAACTGCATAACTGCCTATTATTTTACACGCGATAATAATTTCCGTGACAAATGAAACGCTTTGCGGTTAAGATGATTTAGGTGGCGACACTTGCCTCTCCTTTAATTGCTATGTAATTTCGTTAAAAAGCCCTTAAAACCGACATATTATTTTTTACGACCGACAGAGGGCCGTTTCGCGACAACGTCCGGATGGGGGAAGTGTTAATATATTTCAAAGGGGATTTATGCAATATTTTCTATCTCGCTCTTCGAGTAACCAAAAAGTTAAAAAAAAAGTTTTGATTTACAGGACTCCAATAGTGAATATTGGATTTTTCCTATGTTTCTTGATACCTATTATAATATTGTAACTTTTATTTATAATTTATTTACACTGTCCTAATTACTATACTACACACAACTTAATTTATCTTAACTATTTCCTAACTAATTAATTTATATCACTCTTAATGTTAATTTATTTCACTGGTCCGTTTTTCACTTTATTTATTCACTCGCGGCTTCACGTCTAATCACCGCTCCGACCGCAAGCCCGCTTATATACATCTCAATTGTGTTCGCGATAGTTCCTGAAATAACTCGAACCTTCTATTTTATGTAGAAAGGTCCAGAGAGTCATAAATCATTTTTCCTTAATAAGATGTTGCCGGGACTTAATAGGCGTAGCGACGTTCCTTTGAGGTAAGCCGCCGAGGTCCGATAAGAGTAAACACATTTCGCGCTGCTGTTTACATTTCGCGTTACAATATTAGTATCAGAATTGGATATTTTGTTATTTTCTTGCTTGTCATTTTATCTGCTTTGGTTTAGGTTAATTCAAATAAAAATATTAAGTTTTCAATGGGTATGAAAGAAATATTATGCGATGAATTGTAAAGTCCCACTTAGGAACAGTTACCAACCGATAATCTTAATTGTGAGATAATTTTCATTCCGGTTCTCGATAATAATTCATACACAAATTAAACGGCAACATTGTTTTCAATATCAAAGCTAATATTATCATTTTCGTCCGATAGAGTACGCTCCCGAATTGTAACTACTTGCGATTAGAAATACACAACTACGATGTACAGCTCCATAAATAAATAGGTAATCAATCTTATGTAGTACCAAGGTCCATAGCGTTAGAACAAGTTAATTTCAATGAATTTGCATTATTTGCGTGATATGCAATTTCAATTTCTACTCACAGTGAGCAAGCGAAATTCACTAGAGAATAAGTGCTCATCGCGATTGATATATAAGTACCTATGCAATTTCACCTCATGGAGTATTAGCAGTTTCCGAACAGATCAGGTAAGTACGGAATTTTTATCGCTTATTATCGTGACGTAATTATTATTATCTGCGTTTGAGAGATTATTAAACACGAACGAACAAATTGTAATACTACGAGTTCCAAACATTGCCAGAATTTCATTTTCATATATCACTTTCTTGTTTAAACAGTAATATTTGCAATAAACTGTTGGACAGCAGTACTTGAAGATTAATTTTGTTTGAAATAGTTATTTTAAACTATGCGTCCCCATATGATGTTCACGGTTCAGTAGACTGATGATACTGTCAATAGTCTGTAACTCTCGATGAGTCGCGATTGTTTTCGTTATGATATAAACAATATCCTTTATTTGCAGCAAAATGCTCGTTTCGGAAATCCTTCTAGCCATCCTGGTCACCCTCATCGCGACCATCCTCATCTACCTCAAATGGAGCCTGACCTATTGGAAACGCAAGGGTCTCGCGGGACCGGAGCCGACCTTCCCCTTCGGCAACACGAAGGACGTCGCCTTGAAGAAGAGGACAATCTACGAAGTATGGAAGGACGTATACTTCGACCTGAAGGCCAAGAAGCTACGCCACGGTGGCGGGTACCTTCTCCACATACCGCAATACATCCCCGTCGATTTGGAGATAGTCAAGGCGATCTTCATATCGGAGTGCACCCAGAGCCACGGGTTCTACATGAACGAAGAGCAGAACCACATGAGCGGCCACCTGGTCAGCTTCTCGGGGTTGAGGTGGAAAAACTCGAGGAGGAAGCTGACGAACGCGTTCTCCCCCGCGAAGCTGAAGATGGTCTTTGAGGTTATGTTAGAGTGCGCTAAGATCTTTACCGAGGTGTTGGAGGAACTAGAACGAAAAAGGGACCCTATCCAGGTTAAACACCTGCTGGAGAAGTTCACGCTCGACATCATAGGCAAGTACCAGATAATAGAATATGCCGAGAGTGGTAGTTATGGATTGCGTTCCTGATGGAATTTTGATCCGATCCCAGTTTCTGGATTGTGGTAGATTTCAATAACGGGTAAAAATGGAATTTCTAGAAAGCAATAATTCAATATTTTATCTGAAACTTTTAAAATTAGACGATGCACTTATGTTTTGAGTACCTTTATCACACTTGTAGTGTATCAGGTATTTGGAGAATATTTATTGCATATATGAAATTACTAGATAAGTCTAACGCATTATCTGAAAACGTAAACGCATTAGTTGAGCGACGTAGAGGTATCAAAAAATCCTAAATGGACAAAGCTATTTTCATTTCCCAAATACAAATTTCTCTCGTACAGTACCCCATCTAACTGTGGTAAGCTTAGCTTAAACACGAGGCTAGAGAAATTAAATGATCGACTCAAAAACAAGGCTAGCGATAAACACCTTAAAGATTTAGTCGGTAACATCGGAGAACAACAGTCATTTTCAAAACGAAGTCAAAGAGAGACTGGGACGAGTGGGCTCAATACACCTAAGACATGTTTTGGATCAATTACATTGTGACTTATAAATCATTATAAAATACATTTTTAGGTTCGACCTTCTTCGGATTGGAGTGCAACGCCCTCAGAGGCAAAACATGCGATTACCACGAGTACGGTGAGAAGGTCGTCAAGGCCAACTTCAGGTTCCTGGGCCAGATGATTCTCCCCCGTTGGTTCCTCGACCTCGTCGGCTATCATGTTATCGACCCATCCGCCGAGGAATTCTTCGATAAACTGGTCAAGACGACGATCAAGTACCGCGAGGAGACATCCTACGTCAGGAAAGACTTCCTGCACATGCTGATCCAGCTGAAGAATCGCGGAACGATTAGTGACGACAATAAATTGACCAAGGATGAGGCCGCTTCGGAGGACATGAAGATATCTCTGGATGAGGTCGCGGCTCAGTGCATGGTCTTCTTCTTGGCCGGTTTCGAGACTTCTGCCACCACCGCTCAGTTCGCCACGTACGAAATGTCTGTGAACCAAGACGTGCAGGAGAAGGCGCGGGCGGAAATAGAGACGGTTTTGAAGAGGCACGGTGGTAAACTCACTTACGAGGCGTTAGGGGAGATGGTGTATTTAGAAACGGTCCTAAATGGTAAGTACAGCAATAATGCAAATAGTAAAAATGTACCTACTAGGTCTAATAAAAATTATCGGTTTTATGGTTTGGAAGGTGTTTATTCTTCAATCAGGCCAGTTTCTCAACTTTTGAATACTTCACATAGGCTGGAAGAAAAGGAACAAAATTCTAGTCTTTTAACCCGTATTGATGTCCATTACCCCTAGAGTGCGTTCGATAGATAGGATTAAACTTAATGGCTCCTAAATTCTTCAAGTATAGCTTTATACTATAAAACATTGTGTTGCACGTCGTACAACGATTTGACCATTAATTATTTTTAACTTACTCTAAATAGCGCTGCAGTGGATATCGCATAGTTCACACTTGGAACTTTTGAAAATAGAAATTTGAACATGAGACACCTTCGTAAAATACAGGACCGTGAAAATATACAAAATACAAAATCCAATACGGTGATTTGAATAAACCATTTTCTCCGTTTCCGTAGAAACCCTCAGGAAATACCCACCCATAGTGCTTATGAGGCGTTGCACCAAGGACTTCAAAATCCCCGGATCGGACCTGGTCCTTGAAAATGGTACCGACATCTCCTTGCCAGTCCACGGGATACACTACGACCCGGAGTACTTCCCGGAACCGGAAAAGTTCGATCCGGACCGTTTCAACGAGAAAAACAAGCACAAAATTCCGACCTACGCGTGGTTGCCCTTCGGGGAAGGGCCGAGGATATGTATAGGTAGGCGAAGTTTAGAAGGCATTTGGAACAGTTAAAAAATGCAACCATTTTCATTCTAATTTCCAGGCAAGCGCTTCGGCCTGTTGCAGTCGAAACTCGCGTTGGTTACCATTCTAAGGGATTACAAGTTCACCCTCAGTAAGAAAAAGAAGGCCGTGCTCGATTTCGACCCCAACAGCATCACATTGGCGTTTAAGTCATTTTGGGTCGATCTGGAGAGAATAAAACACTGAAATTCTGTCCTATATCAGCCACCTAATTATTTGGTTTTTAAAGAGCATTATAAGTTTTGTAAGTGTCGCTGAAATTATTTTCACGGTTTTTATAGTTTGTATTCTATCATCAAACTAGCTGCACGAAGAAGCCAGTCTTTTTTTGTTCTGTTGCCTAAATTTGTGCTCTTTAAATTTCAATATTACTACAAAAAAAAAAATGTGACTACCTAAAAATATAAAGAAGTTGGTAATTTTATTACTAATAAATATTATATTAATAACGGAATTTTGTTACTTCGCATCTCACCAACTTTCCCTTTGATTAAAGTTTATAATTATTAAGGATTATAAATTAACTAAAATATAAAATAAAAACGATATAACAATAAATTGTCAAACTTTTATAACCAGTTAAAAACAACGGAATTTTAAAAATAATTACCATACATACTCCAACATCAATGGTACTGGAATTGATAATTTGAATATTTAATCATATTTTCCGAATATAAGAGGCCATGTAATTGTACATCACGATGACTGTAATTAATTTACTGCGTTGTAATTACTACTACCGTCGAATCATTATTTTTAACGCTGAGTAATGAGGAAAAGAGAAGATAAGATGATAAGAAAGAGAGAGATGGGCGAAGCAAAATAGTTGTATGTAAAGAAATCATTGAATCTTGAAAAGAAAATTGAAAAAACAATTAATCGATAATTATCAAGGTGCACGTTAGGAATAGATATTACAATTAGTGATATTCAATAGTAATATAATTCTTATAACGGTTCTATTCCAAAATATACCTATAATAAGATGGCAACATTGTAATGGAACAATCTTTCGAGTAACAAAACTAATATTTTTATTTTCATCCGATGTGCACTCCCAAAATGTAAATGTTTATAATCAGAAATACACACATGCGATATATACGTGTAGGTAATCAATCTTATCTAGTATTAATACACATTACGATGGAACAAATTAATTTTGATAAACGTCTAATTATTGCACAGATATGTGACTTGTTGCGTGAAAGTTAGCGAACGAATTGCACTAGTGAATGATAAAGTATAATTACAGTTTAGCTTCCCAAATTATTAAAAGTTTATAAAACGGCCAGGTAAATACTAAGGAATTTTTGTTGATCATTTCGTAGTTATTATTTAAGTATGAACGATTATAAATTGTATAAAAATTTAAAAATTAAAAAAATAAAATTGCAATACTTCACATTCCAAACATTGAATGTCATATTCATGTATTATATCTATTTTTCCTGTTTGAAACAATAACATTGGCAGTATCGATGTTTTAGGAAATGCAGTGTATTTTCTTATTGCATTCATCCAATAATTTCAAAAAGTGGTAACTTTAAACTATGATTTCTCAAATAGGGTTTATGGGAAGCAATATCTATTCAGTTCACTTATGGGTTATAAGAAAAATACAAGACCCAGGATCGATTCCTGAGCAACCCTCATGTTTATTGTTAATGCTGCAGTTATAAGTTCATACTTTGGTTATACCAATATTAGATGCTTAGAAACTGTGCATTCAGAGCAACATTAAATGAATCAGAGGACTTGGAATCGTTCCCTGAAAGAAAATCTAGCTTCATGTTGATTTTTATACGATCTTGAAATTTGCCCAATGGAAGATTTGGACAAAAGTACTAATAATGACGTGAAACAATTTCCGTGATATGCAATTTTTTTATATTAGAGTGAGCAAGAGAGATACAAGAGTGAATAAGTGCTCATCGCAATTGATATATTAATATGCAATTTCATCTCGTGGAGATTAGAAGTTTCCGAGCAGATCAGGTAAGTACAGAATTTTCGTCGCTTATTATCGTGACGTAGTTATTATTTGCATTTGAGAGATTATTAAACACAAACGAACAAATTGTAATACTACGACTTCCAAACATCCCCTTAATTTCATTTTTATATATCACATTTTTATTTAGTTTAAACAATAACATCAAGATCGTTGGAGCTTAATTTTGTTTAAAATAACAATTTTAAACCATGCGTCCCCATTTAGTGCTAATGGTTCAGGAGACTGATGGTACTCGCGACAAGACGCGATTGTTTTGGTTATGCCCTTCCTCGACCCATTCAGTACCTTGATCTAATCCAAACCTCTCCGATATAAACAGTATCCTTTATTTTCAGCAAAATGCTCGTTTCGG
Source organism: Cryptocephalus moraei (assembly GCA_946251905.1). NCBI lineage: Eukaryota > Metazoa > Arthropoda > Insecta > Coleoptera > Chrysomelidae > Cryptocephalus > Cryptocephalus moraei. Next base: position 37,227,287 of record OX276456.1, on the reverse strand, counting down.
AAATCTTTCTAGCCTTCCTGGTCACTCTCATCGCGACCATCCTCATCTACCTCAAATGGAGCCTTACCTATTGGAAACGCAAGGGTCTCGCGGGCCCGGAACCGACCTTCCCCTTCGGCAACACGAAGGACGCCACTTTGGGCAAGAAGACAATCTACGAGGTATGGAAGGACGTATACTTCGACCTGAAGTCTAAGAAGCTACGCCACGGTGGAGCGTACCTCCTCCACACGCCGCAGTACATCCCCGTCGATTTGGAGATAGTGAAGGCGATCTTCCTATCGGAGTGCACCCAGAGCCACGGGATGTACGTGAACGTGGAGCAAAACCACATGACCGGCCACCTGATCAGCTTCTCAGGGTCGAGGTGGAAGAACTCGAGGAGGAAGCTGACGAACGCGTTCTCCCCCGCGAAGCTGAAGATCGTCTTTGAGGTTATGTTAGAGTGCGCTAAGATCTTGACCGAGACGTTGGAGGAACTAGAACGGAAAAGGGAGCCTGTCCTGGTTAAACAGCTGCTGCAGAGGTTCACGCTCGACATCATAGGCAAGTAGCAGATAGCAAAATATTGTGAGGGTGCCCCTATGGAATTTTGGGCCAATACCAGTTCATGGAATGTGTTAGATTTCAATAACAAATGAGAAATTTGTATATAACAGATGTGGTATCCTTAACACTGTTCTCAACACTCAGGTCAGGCCAGTGGAATAATATAATTTTCGTCCATATTTCTTGTGAATGGAATTTATAGAAACCAAAAATTCTTTATCTGAAACTTTTAAAATTGGTTATCATGATTTTTAATCCGACAATAGACTGCTACACTGAATAATTTGTTTAAGTACTTATATACTTAGTATCGTTTTATTTAAAAGAGCACTTAAGTTTTGAGTACCTATAACACTTTTATTGTATCAGATACTTGAACAATATTTACTGCGTATAAAATTATTATATAAATCGATAAAAAAATCGGAAGGGTATAAAGTCATTGAATCGCATTATCTGAAACTGCAAACGTATTGGTTGAGCAACGTCGTAGAGGTATCAACAAATCAGAAATGGCCAAAGCTGCTTCCATTTCCCAAACGCTTAACGTGCATCTCATACAGTACCCCATCTAATTAACTGCGGTAAGATTAACTTAAACACAAGGCTAGAGAAATTATCGACTCAAAAACAACCCTAGCGATAAACACCTTAAAGATTTAGTCAATAACATCGGAGAACAAGTTATTTTCGAAACGAAGTCTAAGAGAAATTGGCTCAATAGACCTAAGACATGTTTTGGATCAATTACATTATAACTTACAAATCATTACAATATACATTTTTAGGTTCGACCTTCTTCGGATTGGAGTGCAACGCTCTCAGAGGCAAAACATGCGCATACCTCGAGTACGGCGAGAAGGTAATCAAGAACAACTTCAGGTTCCTGGGCCAGACGATTTTGCCCAGATGGTTCCTCGACCTCGTCGGCTACCATCCCTTCGACCCATCTGCCGAGGAATTCTTCGATAAACTGGTCAAGACGACGATCAAGTACCGCGAGGAGACATCCACCGTCAGAAAGGACTTCCTGCACATGCTGATCCAGCTGAAGAATCGCGGAACGATTAGTGATGACGATAAATTGGCCAAGGACGAGACCGCTCCGGAGGACATGAAGATGTCTTTGGATGAGGTCGCCTCTCAGTGCATGGTCTTCTTCTTGGCCGGCTATGAGACTTCTTCTACCACGGCTCAGTTCGCCACGTACGAAATGTCGCTGCACCAAGACGTGCAAGAGAAGGCACGGGCGGAAATAGAGACGGTTTTGAAGAGGCACGCTGGTAAACTCAGTTACGACGCGCTAGGGGAGATGGTGTATTTAGATATGGTCGTATGTGGTAAGTACGGCAATCATGCAAATAGTAAAAATGTAGTAGGTCTCATGAAATTTATCGGTTTGGTGGTTTGGAGGGTTTTTATTTTTCCATCAGGCCAGTTTCTCAACTTTTAAATACTTTACTTAGCCTGGAACAAAAAGAACAAAATTCTGACCATTTAACCTGTATCGTTGTAGATAACCCCTAAAGTGCTTTGGATAGGTGGGAATAAACTCAAGGGTTCCTAAATTCTTCAAGTATGACTGTTTCGTCTCAGATAAGTGATATTTTTAATTTATTGTTGCACCGAGGATGATTTACAGAGGTCCATATTGCTGTCACCTCGAGTACCCAATACTTCTTCGAGATTTATTTGCTATAAACACAAGTCAAGTCAACAATTAGCCGGAAGGGTAACAAAGACCCTTCCGGGAAAGTAACCGAGTATTTTTACAGAAAGGTCTTGATCACATTTCGAAGAAGTAGGGTACGTCGCGATTACTAAAACACCATGTGCGTACCATCTGTATATGAGATAATGGTCAAAACGCCTTTTATTTATTATCGGGGTGATTTTCAACCACTAAGCGACGAGTAAAAGGGGCTGAAATCAATCTGACCAATAAGCGGAGATCGCGTGTCCCGTCTCTAATTTTTGAGGAAATTTTAATTTTAAGAAGACTCTTCGTCTGACTCCGAGAGAATCATTGTCAATCTTCAACTATTCCGTTGTATTTTAAGTTTGTTGCATTTAAATAGTTTAGTAAATCCGAAATTACAATGGCGTGTTATCATTTCCCAACTGTTCACGCAATATTAAGTTGGCGCGTGAAGTGTACGGATCAGTTATAACGATCAACGAGACTATCGAAATTCCTGATTCGTACGCGACGTTACAATGACATTTTACTGTATATACAATATTTTTTGGCGAGTTGTACAACGATTTGACTATTAATTATTTTTGAGCTACCCTAAACAGCGCTGCAGAATTCTACAGCACCGTGAGACTATACAAAATCCAATACGGTGATTTAAATAAATCATTTTCTTCGTTTCCGTAGAGGCCCTGAGGAAATACCCACCCCTAGCGCTTATGAGGCGTTGCACCAAGGACTTCAAAATCCCCGGATCGGACCTGGTCCTCGAAAAAGGTACCGACATCTCCTTGCCAGTCCACGGGATACACCACGACCCGGAGTACTACCCGGAACCGGAAAAGTTCGATCCGGACCGTTTCAGCGGGGAGAACAAGCACAAAATTCCGACATACGCTTGGTTGCCCTTCGGGGAAGGACCGAGGATATGTATAGGTAGGCGAAGTTTAGAAGGCATTTGGAACAGTCAAAAAATGCAACCATTTTTATTCTAATTTCCAGGCAAGCGCTTCGGCCTGTTGCAGGCGAAACTCTCGTTGGTTACCCTTCTGAGGGATTACAGGTTCACCCTCAGTAAGAAAAAGAAGGCCGTGCTCGATTTCGAACCGAAAAGCATAACATTGGCGTTCAAGGAATTCTGGATCGATCTGGAGAGGATTAAGCACTGAAGTTCGCCGGTATTGTTTGGTTTTCAAGAAACTTAATAAAGTCTGTGTTCTTAAAATAAGTCTGACGATGTTCATGGTTTGCAGTTGACCTTAGAATTATTTCTCAATCAAATTTCCTGATATAACTGGCGAGAGGAGATTCATTAAAATTTCCCAAAACGAGAGCGGTCAAATTTGTTTCGGATCGGTCCAATCTCGGTTCTCCGTGTATGGGGCGCGGACACCGCAAAGCAAACACGGCCCAAAACGGTTGCGAGCGTGAAACGTAGACAAAAAGTAATCCTATTCTTGTAAGGGGGATAGGAGAACACAGGATCCCTCTTGTCTCGTCATTGCTCCCCGAGGGGACACTCACGAGCAGTGTCTACAACTCAAAGGGCTCTCATTTTATGTATTTGACGTCCGTTCCATTTACAAGACGCTTTGGAGGGTAAATGAATTAGTACCTTCGCTGGGAATTGGGGAGCGGAGGGGATAATGCGGAATTTCGTGGGTCGGAATCGGGAAAGGGGGATGGAAGGGGGTGGTTCCGTCACAATGGAATTCGCGTTAATTATCAAAAAATTGAAATCTGCCGAACGTCGTTCCGGGGGCGGACACATCCGAGCGCTTTTATATCGCCTGGAGATTTGATCGTGTAATTCGGCCGAACTCGGCAGCTTTTATTTTACGACCGGAGGGGCACTAAACTTTTCGTTAAGCAGAAGCTGACGTAATAAACTTCGAATCACATTTGCGTGCTGTAAAAAGTTTTGTAGCCCCAACGCCACCGACGACGGCGACGACGTTTTATTTACTTTCTTTGTGATGACGCTCTAATATTTCCTTTATTGCTCCGTGCTTTTCTGATGAGGACTCGACTAAATGCACTGCGAAATTGAATGTTGTTCCGCGGTGCCCTCGTCCCACTAACTACACGGACACCTCGTTTCGCACAGAGAGACAATAAGAAGAATCGGGACTGGCGTCGACAAACTAGGAAAAAAGATCTAAAACTACATCACTGGTCCATTTGAACGAAAAACCCGACATATGCCAAAATTAGTTTCAAAAAAGGAGAGGAAAGGGAACTTTCTTCGTGAGATACACAAAGAAGTTCTATAAAATCCATTCGTGGAACGTGAAAAAATAATTGCCTTGGAAACTAAAAAGATGAAGAGCTTCCTACGAATACGGTAAATAAGATGCCTAATTTCAAGAACAATTGGAGCAAGAAAGCAAACAACCCCAAAGATACAAGTTATAGGATATTTAGTTTGATCGTATTAATTATACGAACATAAATACGTATACTCTGTTCAAAACAAATCCCGATGCACGTCATTTTGATGACGTCACCAAACATCCAATACTACCACTTAATATAGTCCCAGGACATCGCAATTTATGTGTTCCGTGTATATTTTAGGTTGACAATATATACACGGAACACGCAATACACGGAACACATAAATTGCGATGTGCTGTGACTATATTAAGTTGGTAGTATTGGAGGATTCTGACGTCATCAAAATGTCCGTCGTCCCGCATCCGTCGATTCTCAACACCGGTAAACAACAAATCAATTTTACATCTAATCCGCCCATATTTATTTAGTTCAAAAATCTTGTTACGCATAGACTTTGTTACACAAACTTTTACTCGGCTGCCCGGGGCGCAATCAGTTTGACACACTATAAAATAATTTTTAACGTCCTATTGATCACAATAACAGTTCGCGTTATTAATCACCTCACGGAAAATATGGAAAGACAGTAATTTAATTGGAAATTATACATCTCTAACAAGCCGGTAGTTTGTTAATAATAGCCGCCCGGGGCGGCAAAAGTAACCCGAACGGTAAGTGTGGGGAATAAATTTATTGTGGGATTATTTCTACGGATGTTTCAAGAGAAGTCTGCTAACGGGACGGAATAATTCGGACGGTTCATTTACATATCTACAACTTCACGTGACACGAGTGTCCCATATGGCGCAATCAAACTACAGTACAACGTTTGGAAATTCAAAATTATAGGAGAAACGGCTCTATTAACTTAATTAATCCAAAGATATAAACAGCAGTTTAAAGAATTTGTCTGGCGACGCTACCTTTATTTTTAATAAAAAAAAGTTAAATCACAGCATTAACAAAATCTCCTTTTTAAACATACCACTACAACTCTTAGACCCCGTTGTACATGCGCACTTTAACATAATTAAAGAAACTTTGTTTAAAATAGTTGGTTTATTAACTAACATTTCGAACCAATCAAAATCTAACATTCACAATATTGCTTGATAGTAAGTAAACCGAATTTGGTGAAACCAAAAGTAGCAACATGTATAATCTGTTCAAAACAAATCCCGATGCACGTCATTTTGATGACGTCACCAAATATCCAATACTACCAAATGCTACCAACTTAATATAGTCCCAGGACCATAGAGATAAAAGATAGAGGAGGTAACAAATGTGGTTGGAACAAATAGACCAAAGCACAGACCAAAGTGGCTTCTGCATATGGCCGACTTCCTGTAAGAAATCTTTCTCTCCAATGGCGTAGCATTACATTAACTAAAATTATAAAATAATAATTTGTATGAAGCAGTTTTATTTTCCATAAAATGTCACAAAATGCTAACATATGAAACAATACGAAGGTTGCTCAGTACGAATTAAATAAAGAATTTCATTTTTAATTTTTTTTGATTAATTTAACTCATATTTATACTAATAGTTCATAACAAAATTACCTACATCAGTTTTTAAAACCTTACGCTGTTGTTCATTCTTTGGAAAACGGAAACAAACAAAAAATTTCCGATTTTGGGATTAATCAGTTAATAGAAGAAAAATTACCAAAAAAGAAATGTGCTCCAGGTATACCAGAACGACAAAGAACGAGCAGGAAACCAGGAAGAGCTGATTCAGTTATGTAGTGGGTATATTATATTAAAAATATGTATGTATTTATTATTAATTGTTAAACTTTGGTTCCCAGTGGTAGACTGTAGCTCCCCCCATAGATCCGCCACTGCACAATTCAGCAATGACAATCGCAATCACGAGTTCGAAGAGTGGCTTCTCAATATGGCTGGTTCCGTCTACAAAATTTATTACCCCCCTCTCCCTATTTGTTACCTCCTCTCTCTTTTATCTCTATGCCCAGGACATCGGAATTTATGTGTTCCGTGTATATTTTTGGTTAGGAATACACATACCATATATATTGTCAACCTAAAATATACACGGAACACATAAATTGCGATGTCCTATGACTATATTAAGTTGGTAGTATTGGATGGTTCTGACAGCATCAAAGTGACGTGCATCGGGATTTGCATTTTTATTCTTTTTTCCGATTTGAATAGTAAAGACAATATGATGCGAAGAAATCTAATTTTTCAAAGTAAAATATGGTAGAAGTATCAGACGACAGGGGGACGTTCCAATTAAAATTTAATTTCCAATAAGGCGTTCGCATCGCAGAATAACATTAAATCTAACGAGAAACACACGAATAGAGTTTTTCCTAATTATATAAAACGCTAGGTACTCGTGTCATCGTTCCATAGATAAACCTCGACATTGCTGTAAATTACACTTTTTCTCCGCTCTCAAAGATGTATGCAAATCTAAAGTGCCAGTTGTATTCGACGTAATGCCGCTTTTTTAGACAGAAGTAAAAAACATAAAGGGCATTAAATTCGGTTACGGATTTTTCATGGTACACAGAACATTAACCGCGCGAGATATTATAAAATTTACTAGCGCTGGCGATGGAAAAAACTTGTGAGAGAAGTACGAGCTCGCTTGAATAGGACGACATTCTGATATTAGCATAATTTGCGGAGTAAGTTACTTTCGGATCGGAGACTGTATGCAAAATAGATAAAAATCGCTTGTAAGGGGACAGTCCTATTGAGGGAGAGGAGAGCTCCGGCATTCGTTTGGAGCTTATATGCATTCAATGCAGATTTGAGGAATGGTAGAAACAGCGACTGATTTATTAATGATGAAAATTACATAATACCGAACCAGGTATGTTTACCTTAATTGATTAAAATTTCGAGGAATTTGTGAATGACATTTTTTCAAAGAGACGGTTTTGGATAATTTACCATCAAATGCACTAATTAAAAAAAAGAAAAGATTTTTATAAAAATTATCAATCAATCATTTAAAAATTTATTTTATATTAATAATTATTTGAATTGTATACTTAAATAGCTTATATGAGAGTGTAATATTGAAGATACTAAGGAAAATTCATCTTGCACACAGACCATTAATATAACTAGACCCGTTTGTTTACAAAATAATGTATTGACAAGATCTTAGCACATTCTAAGCGTTTTTTTGCGCTGTTGCATGAATGCAAATGAAGAATTCTCGCTTACGATTTGCTTATACATCCAGCCTACTTCGCCTGCGGTTAGTCAGTTGTACGTAAATCTAAAATAATATAGACTTTCGTTATGAGAGGCAACGTGGCAACATCGCGTCCTAGTCTGTCACACGCTAACCTAACCAAACCAAAACTAACCGGGAGTAATTTTGATAAAAATAGGAAACATTTAACAATGGTTAATAGGTGCAAGATATGCAACGTTTATAGCGATGCAGGGAAAGCCTGGGGATTGTCTTTTCATAGGTAAATAAAGAAATTTATTAATGAGATTTTTTGAGGTTATGTATCATCTCAGTGGCGTTCTATCAGTGTTATTATTTTAGGTTTCCAGCAGATCCAATTAAAAGAAATATTTGGATTTCTGTTTTGGGACTTAGCGAAAATGATAACATAACAAAATCGTCCTATATTTGTCCAAAACATTTCAGTAAAGATGATTTTGTGTCTAAAATAGGTGCAACCGACAATGCTAAATATTTAAAGAGAGATGCTGTTTCATTGCGGATGCATCAAGTTTTTGAACCTAAAAGTGCTACAAGGTAATTAATTTCTACCCTGTAACTGTGTTTAATAGAAATGTCAAATTTATGAATTTGTCCAAATTCGAAGCGAGACATTTTTTGAATTTAAATTTCAATCTTTTCAATGTAAATTTCAACAAAAATATTATACTGGTTACTGTGAGAAACAATTATTTCTTAAGATATGAGAAAAAATAGTAATTTTATTAACTATTATTAACCATTTTATTAAACACTAAACAACTTTGAGGAGTTATATCTCAGAAGCTAAGGAGCAAAATAGCAACTTATTATGAATAAAAAGAAGCGTCTTTTCGAGTACTTTCCTGCTATGTTTTCAGAATTACATTTAACAAAAAATTCGCCGAGATAATCTATTTGTTTATAAGCAAAAAAAAAAACGACACCAACTTTAAACAATGACTGTATCCGTTCTAATAAATATTTTTTAATTCTGATAAAAGTACATGAAAGCTTGTTCCCTCTTATATATGACCGCTAGTTTTATTAAAATCGAATAGTGGAAAAAAATTTAGACAATTTTGAAAATTTTCAATATCTTCCGATTTTTCTGGATTGCAAAATTATTGTGCAAACTCTAATAATCCGATCGAAACGAAATTTACTCGATTCTTTTATTATAACTTGAGGTTTTTGTACCTGTGATATGGAAGTCCTAACTACATTATATAGTGCCTAAAATAATAAGTTAAAAAAAAAACACTTTTTTTGGGCCGATTTTTTGTTGTTTATTACTATTTAGCAAAACCGCTAATAAATTTTTGAATTTATGACCTATGCCATTTTATGTAAAAATAGATTCTGCAACTTTTTCCTCTCTTCAACTTTCTTCTAAATTCAATAATTAAAAAGTTAGAAGCAAAACAATTCGGGAAAAAACGCGTTTTTTAATTTATTTTTAAATTGTTGCATTTTTTAACAATATTCCCGACCGATGCGCTTTGGAGGATGTCAATCCTTATTCTAGACGTTATTCCCGAGGTATTCATGTAAAAACATTGCGGTTACCTCTTATGCCAATCTAAAGCAAATTTCAGACAGATGGGTCTTGGACTATACTTATTGTATGCATTATTACTGTCATGATGATTTTGATAATCTATGTCCTTCTTTATCATTTGTCACTTATTTCGCACCTTTGTTACCTAGCATGTAAAGGGCTTCATTGCCCGTTGATCTAAATAATAAATAAATTATTTTCTTAGTTTTGTTTCCTTTTTGTCCCTTATTATTGATACGCCTATGGATAGCTACTTTGTACGCTGTCAAAATTCGTCAAAGGCGGCCATATTTTCTTCCCCCTTTACACCGCGCCTATCGGCTATGTTGGCATGTAAACAAAGATCAGTTTCTAATGCGAACACCGGGTCTAGTTATATTAATGGTCTGTGATCTTGCACATGTTTCTATATCTATGTTAAAAAAATTTATTGCAAAAAACCTGTTGCGATACACCAGAAATAATAAACCCTCAGGAACGTTACTTTAGTTAACATTCTTAAAGCATTAAATCTCGAGACGCACTTAAATTCAAAAGATTTCACCGGAAAAGCTCTCGTGTAATTTCTTTATAATTAAACTCCAGCATTTTATTATCAGGATAAAGTGAAGTTCGTAGCTTTGCTCCTGTTACTACTTTGCTCAAAGAGACATGTGTTTTATTCATCACGTTTAACAGTTACGAGCGCTATTAACATTCTCTTTGAGCTGCGAAACATTTCTAATATCACTGAGAAAAAAATGTAATTTTTTTGTATTGTTAAGGTAATATTTTAAAGATAATATTCTCATATAAAAAGTAATTGTAAAATTGAACATACCTAATTTTGCAATCTTCATTGAATGGAATTTGAAACGTTACTCAATTTTTCTATTATACAGGGTGTTACAAAACAAGTGTCAAAATATTTTGGGTGGGGAGGGGGGAAGTTGGGTACGTGCAGAAAATTCTTAGTAGAAGAGCATTCTTATGCATTAACCTTCCAAAAAAAGAATTATTGTTTTTATATTCTAAAATAATTTCAATGGAGAATCAAATTTCAGTTAATTACTTACCTTGTTGCGCCGAGTATAATTTTGGTATCGAAAATGAACCTGTTGCAGGTGAACGCCATCCTAATTTTTTTGTACGTAATAGTTTATAAGAATTTAGTACTCTCGTTCCATTTCGATAAGAGCAGCAGTTTTTCAGAAAAGTCATGTTGAATATCTGAATGCATTACCGAAACTTTTTGTAGTGTCAAAGAAAGAATCTCAAATTCAGAGACCAGCCGCTTGTATTGCATGTAAACAGCTTTATATATTTTCACACGTTGCTTATTACTCTTACGAGGACAACAAAAAAGCAATATCAGAATCACGCATTTTAAAGCATACTTACATACCATTTTATAGGACTGCAATATTTTCGAAGAAAAAATAATTAAATATGTATAGTGAAGGGAGTAAATGCGTTAATCCAGGATTTGAAACTCATGAATACATAAATCCCAGTTAAAATTTAGCGAATTATTCTGTTTATTTTTCTGTTTTTAATAGGTATAGTATTAGTAGTTTTGACGAAGTATAGAGAAGAAAAAATGAGCTCGTCCCTCTCCCAAGCAAAAAAATGACCGTGTCCCGTTCCCGAAAATAAGACGATAACTCACCGTTTCAAACTTTTATTTCCGAACCCTCTCCCGAAAGTTCGCGGGAAGTATTTCGAGTTTAAACAGCTCCTTGTCCTTGTAAATAAATTTCCGATAGACATTTCTTTCGCTCGCAAATCTTCACGTCTCGGCGGTCTCTTTTTGCCACAATAAATAAGGGAATGTTTTTCTCGTCATCGGAAAACAAAGGGGGGTGGGCAAACGCAATTCCCGGCGGGGGGAAATGCTCCCCGAGGTAAAATTCAGCCACTGTTTGTTGTTAGGGACGAGGGAGGGTAATTTCCATATTAGGCCGAATGGGTTAGTAGGTAAGACTTTTCCCTGGCATTCATTGCCTTCGCTATTTTCTTAAAAAAACAAATTCTATTCGTATGACAAAACTCGCCTCGATAGAACCCCATTCCGTCCCTGGACTCATCTTCCCACTTGCTAGTTAGGTACCTCTAACATTAATTAATGTTATTTATTATACATAATATCAGTTCGCCCGAGCGTGCGTTTATACAGAGTTACACAGGCATCAATTAATAATTTTAATGAAACAAATACGGTAGGCTCGTTGAAATGCACGAATATACACGAAATTAGCCAATTCGGTAATTAAAAAAGTTACAATCGACTTCTATCATCAGGACGAAAGGGCGGGCAACTTTGATAAAGTAGCGCACGAATTATGAACGAGACCGAACGGAATGTAGCGTTATTAAAAACAAATTATAATAATAACAGCAACACGATATATCATATCAGATAAATGTTTAGATTAACACTTTTATTCGGGCAACGATATTTATAATTACTTAACACCTATAAAACTGATCATTCGCAAATAAACGTTCCAAGTCACTGGTTTGGCGAAACACACAATTAGTTACACTTTCATTGAAGATAATACATGAAAGCATCTTATAATTAGTGTCTAATTAACCAGTCAAGCGTCATGAAACCAATATGAGTATTTTTTCAATTTCTATGATAATATGAACGATCATAAATTCAAACGTTAATTAATTATTCATAGAAAGCGTAGTACGATGCGGGCAACAGATAAAGGGTGTTTCAGTATGACTGATTCGAGAAATTTATGTTTTCTAAAACTGTTTGTACCTACTGTCAATCTATGTTTCCTGAAACACCTAATGTGCTGACATAGGTACATAAGTGAAGGGTGTTTGAAAATTAGCGAAATATTTTCAATTCCAGTTGACCTTCGATATTTGAACACAAGCAAGAAGTTTATATATTATTGTGTTGGTTTTATTTAATGTATTTTTATTTTTCTGTTGACGCCCGGTTGTATAAGTTTGGTTTAATCCACAAACTGAAGTTTAAACTAAATGTGTGTACAAATCTTCTATTTAAACTCGTACTTATAGTTCAACCCGAGCTTTTAAAATCAAGCCTAAGTGTGATTTGTGTTGTTAAATTTTAGTTTCAATAAATATTTGTATTATTTTAAAAATTGATCTTTTTTTAAATTTTTGCCAGAACTTTACCTTTTCTACCTTTATACCATAAGAAGACGTACATCGGACGTTTTTAAGACAGATTGGACGTCTTAAAGGTGTAAACCAGAGGTCTTACGTATTAGACACGTCTTAAAGGTGTATTTTTGTATAAAAAAAGTCTTAAAACAGACGTCTTTTGGACGTCATTACGGATTTGCGGACATCGGCCGTTTTTAAGATGTCTTAAAGACGTAAGTCTGACGTCTTACAGACGTCTTAAAAGACGTACCGTTTTGTAATAAAATCCCCTAAAAAGACGTCTTCTAGACGTCATTGCGGATTTTGGGACGTCTTTTTATATGTACATCGGACGTTTTTAAGACGTCCTTAAAACGTAACACGGACGCCTTAAAGACGTAAATCTAAATGTATTAGAGACGTCTTAAAGACGAACCGTTTTGTAATAAAATCCCTTAATAATACGTCTTCTGGACGTCATTGCGGATTTTGGGACGTCTCTTATATGTACATCGGACGTTTTTAAGACGTCCTTAAAACGTAAATCGGACGTCTTAAAGACGTAAATCTAGATGTATTAGAGACGTCTTAAAGACGTACGATTTTACAACAAAAGCCCTAAAAAAGATGTCTTTGGGACGTCATTGCGGATTTGGACTCGTCTTTTAGATGTACATCCGACGTTTTTAAGCCATCCTTAAGACGTAATTCGGACGTCTTTAAGACTTTAATTGGACGCCTTAGAGACGTCTTAAAGACGTAAATCAGATGTATTACAGACGTCTTAAAGACGAACCGGTTTGTAATAAAATCCCTTAAAAAGACGTCTTCTAGACGTCATTGCGGATTGTGGGACGTCTTTTTATATGTACATCGGACGTTTTTAAGACGTCCTTAAAACGTAAATCGGACGTCTTAAAGACGTAAATTTAGATGTATTAGAGACGTCTTAAAGACGTACGGTTTTGGACCAAAAGCCCTAAAAAAGATGTCTTTGGGACGTCATTGCGGATTTGGAGTCGTCTTTTAGATGTATGTCGGACGTTTTTAAGACATCCTATATAATATCCTATAATATGTTTTATATTTTCGTTTTTAAATTGTATGCTATATTTTGGCTATATTGTCTTGAATTTTAAGACAAGATCAAAACTTGGGCTCCGATTGATTAAGGGTTATGAACTACGATATGGTAGCATAAGCAAGTTTTTAAGGCGGCAAGTAGAGTTAATTTTCTCGAATCCTACGAGAAGGGCGAAATTTCCATTTCGCCCCTATTCTATTAATTAAATATCGGATCGTTAGGTCTCTGGGTATCAATCTCGTCCGTCCGAACGTATGTCCTCTAGGTACGTAGCAAGTCCTTCAAAGGAGACGATCTAATTTAGGCCGGGGGGTATCCGTCTCGCCCCCTCCGCCTCTCCCTGACCCCCTTCGATCGTTCCATCCGGACCGCTCTACACTTCTGCAGGAAAAGAGAGTAAAACAGAGGGAAAAATAAGAGCATATCGGAGCGGAATCGAGAACCTTATTGTGCATTCACCTCGATCTGACACATTTGTAATTGGCGCTTCCAATATTGCCCCATCTCTCTCCATTTCTCTCCCCCACAAAAGGGCCCGGGACGTAATCGTCCGACAGACCTCCTCCTCCTCCTCCTCGACTTCCTCCTCTTCCCTTTTATGAGCGCCATATCATGCGTAAGAAATAAATTATTATTTTCGTAATGACGACTCTTTGTCAGGGGAAAATAACTTTATTTTTCCACGACGAATCGGGCGGGAAAGCGGCCGGGGATAATTTTTTCGACAATGGCGAACAATGGGGAATTTATCAAAGGGTCGATCGATCAAGCACCGATTGACCGTTCAATCGACGGTACGTCGCGGCACCGCCACTGCCTCATATACCTACGTGAAATACAATGAATTATTTATATACATATATCTCTCTCTCTTTCTCTCTATACGCCCGTTTCTAATCTTTCATCAGTATAATAGTTGCAATGTGGTCAGTAATTATAATTACGGGTTTGGAGCAACCTTTATGATTTCCAGCAATAAGAATGTTAACGGGCGAGGAATGAGTGGTTTCTCGCGAAACAACGAATAAGTCAACGCAGTAGAATTATACGAATCTTACGAAAACTGATGTTTAAGTTGAATTAGGTTGGGGTTTAGTTGAGTTTCAGAAAATAAATGTAATATGCAAATATATTGCAACGCGAAATATAAACATCGGCACGCAGGGCGTCTCTTATCTGACCAAAGCGGCGCAGTTCAAAGAGAGAAGGCCGCTCCGTTTAATTGGACCATAAAAATCTTCCCGAACGTGTCGAAAACGTCAGGAAGAATGATCTACTCCTTTCGAGAACGAACATTATTAGGAAACAAAGGATATACCAGAAGGTTTTCGAAAACATTACTGAAGACATATAAACACGGCTTGCGGTCGGAGCGATGAGATTAGACGAGAAGCCGCGAGTGAAAACAGTGCGATAAACGGACAAGTGAAAGCGTATAAATAAATTAGCAGTTAAGAGTGTGATATAAATTAATTAGTTAGGAAATAGTCTAGATAAATTAAGTAGTGTTAAGACCGTATGTAAAATAAACTAGAATAAACTTTATAATATTCATAAACATTAAAAAAACATAAGTACTATATTGCAGGTTACGTCGAATGTCGTGCCCAACCTCAAAACTTTGAAGTCACTAATAGATATATAAAGTACCGCTATTTTTTGGCAAAAAATTTGGCGCCAAATTTGAATTGTTAATAAATAATGAAAACGATGCTTGCTTGTTTTAATTAATTGCCTTACTATCTGCATTTAAATTATTAACGCATGTTGATCCAGTTGTGCTTTTTTTAACAATACAGTACAAAATTGATTTTTTATTTAACATTAGCAATTCAAATTTGGCGCCAAATTTTTGCCAAAAAATGGCGGACTTTTCGGTACTTTATATATTATATCTAGTGACTTTACAAAACTTGCCAACGTTAACTGAAAGTCGTCTATGGCTGAAATTCAAGGGAACCTTAACATCCGAGTTAATAAATCCAGCTTTACAGTTCGAATCGCGGAGTCCAGCACAAGCAATAAGCTTGTTACATATACAATTAAATATTTTAATGTCGGTCACTTAACTGAATGCTCACACTCAATTGAGCGGAACATTTTTGGGACACGTTTACTAATATCTTACTAAACGAAGAAAACAATATGAACATGATGGCCAATTTTTTTTTTCAGTGTTTTGTGGAAACGGAGTTAAAGTTGCCACGTCTTTTATTAGGTACCTATTTTGTAGAAAGTGAAAAACCATGTTAGGCACATGAAATTTCCAGCCACTCCAACTTTATCCTTGGCATTTATTGTAATATAACAATAAGGTAAAATTGTAATCTCTTTTCAAACAAAACAGTACCATTCTAAAGGGTGGTTTGATAGGCCTGTGACTTTCAAAGAAAATCATTTTATTACGTTTAGTCCAACGTGTTTGAAATTGTTTATTTCTTGTAGATAAAGTGGCGGTGTTGCCATTAAAGTTAATGCCCGGGAAATTCAAAAAAAAGTTACGGACTTATCGAACCACCTCGTACAGACGAATACCTACAGGTCCAATGACTGATTGAGTGAGTCGCAAATAAAAGCGCCAAAAGAGCCGTTTGAGTGAATTCGAGATTTGCCGGGAATTTTTATATAACCCACTCAATCCTCTAATCATCTGTCCGTAAGTACTTATCCGCCCAAACTCGCAACCTGCTACCTTTCACAGATTTTCTCTATTCTTCCCTTTGCAACCCCTTATCCCTCAATTTCGATACACACATATATGGAGTGTCTCGGTCGGCCGTGCGTGCCTCTCGAAACGAGACCACTCTCCTCCCGCAGCAAGGGTGGGTTAACGAATTGAACCCCCTCACTCGTCTCCTCCTCTCCCCTCCATTTACGACCTCACCTTTCCCCCCAAAAAGTGATTGTGTAGCTCATCCTAACGGCTAAAACCTCCATTCGGAAAAATTACAGGAGCATTCCTTCGGTTAACTCTCGCCAGATTCCCTACGAAGAAGACGGTTAAATGGACGACTTATCGGATCTAATTCCGGGAGGGGAGCGTGTGAATTTTAAACGGGGTGTCTAGAAAACGTCCTTAATCTCGGGTAGATTAATGTCGATGTAGTGAATATTTTGGGTATGTCGCGTTTTATATTCGAAGGTGAAGGCCCCAAAAAATTGTTATGGAAGAAGATTCCAGAAGAATGGAATGGAATAGTTTCTTCAGGTCATGAGATATGGCCATAAAGTGCTCCTCTTACTAGTTCTCATCGAGCTTCAATATCCAATATCAATTCGGAGGTTAAGGAATAATTTTCAGGTTAAGGCTTATATCAACTAAACTCTTACATAACTCAATTATGGAGGCACATTTTTGGAATCATTGCGCTCTCTCACTCAGAAAGTGGAACCACTGAACATTAATCATAGTGTCAAAATTATAGGGCAGTAAATTATCTTTTTTTTTTGAAGAAACGTTCAAAGCCAATTGGTCAATTTTGAGAACCATAATTTTCCTTTACTCTTAAGTAAATTGTAACTTAATTGAGGAAGAGATCAAGGCTAAGCAACCTAAAGAACGAGCAGAAGTTCTCGCAGGACGATCAACAATAGACAATATCTTTAAAATGAAAATCGCCGCAGAAAAGAGAGAATTACAAGCAATACAACAGAGAAATATGCATAGCTGCTCTGATTGATCTAGGAAAGGCATACGAGAGCGTCCCAGTCTCACAAATGTAGAAGGCAATGGATAATCCGTATGTCATTTTACATATTTTTTCAGCAGACATCTTGCCCATAGAGATAAAAGAGAGAGGAGGTAACAAATAGGGAGAGGGGGTAATAAATTTTGTAGACGGAAGCGGCCATATTGAGAAGCCACTTTTCGAACGCGTCCTTGCGATTGTCTTTGTTGAATTGTGCAGTGGCGGATCTATAGGGGAAGCTACAGTTTACCATTGGGAACTAGAGTTTATCAATTAATCATAAATGATAAATACATACATATTTTTAATACAATATACCCACTACATAACTGAATCAGCTCTTCCGCTCCTTCCTGGTTTCCTGCTCGTTCTTTGTCTTCCTGGTATACCTGGAGCACATTTCTTTTTTGGTATTTTTTTTTTCTATTAACTGATTAATCCCAAAATCGATTTTTTTTTGTTTGTTTCCGTTTTCCAAAGAATGAACAACAGCGTAAGGTTTTAAAAAGTGATGTAGGTAATTTTGTTATGAACTATTAGTATAAATATGCGTTAAATTAATCAAGAAATTTAAAAATAAAACATTCTTTACTTAATTCGTATTGAGCAACCTTCATATTGTTTCATATCTTAGCATTTTGTGACATTTTATGGAAAATAAAACTGCTTCATACAAATTATTATTTCATAATTTTAGTTAATGTAATGCTACGCCATTGGAGAGAAAGATTTCTTACAGGAAGTCGGCCATATGCAGAAGCCACTGTGGCCTGTGCTTTGGTCTATTTGTTCCAAGCACATTTGTTACCTCCTCTCTCTTTCTCTTTTATCTCTATGATCTTGCCTTTAGCACTGCAATGCGCCATACGTATAAAAGACTGAAATTGGATGATCTAGCCAGTAATTATTTCCTTGTACATACTATAGGGATAAGGAATTGATCGATCTTTGAGAGAAACACTTAAATTTCCTCACCCCTTTTTAATAAATCTTAATAGTAAACTCGTCGTCTTGTCGGTGGGCGACATTCTCTCATAACCTCTCTTTTCATGGAACATAAACATCATTTGATTCACACACAGAACACAACAACACGGAACATGACATAAGATTGGCGCGAAATGCAAATTCGGCATTGTATTCCTACAATACATTGTAAATACTTCTGATTATTCAATTTTTTCATACTTGTGACTTACTATTTTTGAGGTACGTAACTGTAGACCCGATTGAAAATTTATTTGTGTTTTATTTAAGCAAATTCGAATAATATAATCGTAGCCAGTGATTAGTGATAGTGTCGCTTTATATAGTAATACATAAATATAAAGTGTGATCCCTAAGTTTCGGTGTTAGGTTACTACAGATTTACCAAATTTAAAGAGAAACCAAAAATTTCAATAGATATTTTTCTGAGAAAATATCACTGATAGTTTCTTCGTCACTTCTTCGGGACTCACCTCTAGGTATCGTACCATCAATTCCATTATTGTTTTTTATGGTTAGTGTACCGAAATGATCGGTTCAACCGAAGATGACACACAACATTTCTTCAATATCGATCTTTCCACGCATCTGTTTAATATTAATAAGCCGTTTATTAATAACCGAAGACTGAAGTCGAACATACGTATATACAGACATGTCGAGATTGTGTCGGTGTCGCTAAGGTGTGCGTATCCGAATTTACATATAAATCGCAAAAGGAATCCGACACGTCGTCGGTAATAGCCTGGATGCCTCCGGTAATATCATTACATATTATCATAGTCATAATACGACGGCGGCGGTTAAAAATTTGTCACTTCTCGTATCTGATCCGATCTCGCTACGAAATCGATTAGCTCTGATTTACTAAACGTATATAAACATGTCGGTGGGATTATTAATTATTTTTCTATTAGAATAAATAACAGTACTATATTTTATCCAGCGTTGATGGGATTAGGCCCATCGCGGGAAGAGTTATGGCCGGCATAGCACGCGAGTAGGATTTTTGGTAACGCGACGTTTCAATTTTAAATTCAGACGTTATTTATTCGTTTTAGATATGAACGCTGCGATTGGCGAAACGTAAGATGTAATTTCTAATTACACACAATTTTATTTCTCTATTAGCTGTCCTGGAATTTATTATTTTTCACAAAGAAACGTCTCATTTAAAAGGTTACTTAACTCAATAACAGTATTCTTACTACAATTCTAATAAACCCTTGAAGATGAATTAATATTTATCGACCCATTCTATCATTCTAAATGATCCACATTAAGATGTACAAGAAAAAAAATTAATTATATGAATTCCCTCCCGCCTTAGATCGCTTGAAATGTGAAACTCGCCCTTTGATCGTAAACAGCATCTGGAGCTTTATACAAACATTTGCATGGATGATTAATTTGAAACAAAATTAATTTCGAGGGGAGCGATTTTTGTTAATTGACTGATTTTATTTTAGAGTGCGACTTTAAAAAGTCTGGAAATTCGGACGAATCAATCTAAAATTCGCAATTCGCTGGGCGGGTATCGTTTAATTAAATTTGTTTGGGAATATATCGCCAATGAGAGTGTTGAGAAAAACCTTCGTAACGTTTCTAGGCTGATATGGAATATTTGAAGTTGAAAACGTTGGGAATGAAGGGCGAAATCCATTTTGATGAGGTTGTTAAATTTGATTGTTTTTTGTGATAATAAGTACAGGAAGGGAGATATGCATAAAAATGTACCAATTAACATAAAACCAGATAACAAATCTGCATCGTATATAAAATATAACAAACTATTAATGACAGTTTGAAATGTAGACAATCAAAAAACGCACATTTAATGGAAATGTGAGTATTTTGGGAAACAAGGTCCATTCCTTTGAAAATTGGGATTTAGGTAGTATTTATAACGTTCTTCAAAGTTGAACTTGTGCCGAAGTGTGCTTTTTCCCTAGGGGTGGAAATCACCCATTCTAAGGGGTAAGAAATTTTTTAAACAAAATAAGTCTGGAAATCGATAGACTAACCAATTCTAAGTAACTTTTGATCTATAAAGTTTTTTAGTAAAGTTGGTATTTTTCGAGTTATTCACGATTGAATCCACACATTTTCCATTGAAAAACGAATGTTTTTTAACAGTTTTTCACCAATAACTTGAAAATCTTTCATTTTATCGGAAAAAACAATCAATACAAAAATTTAGCTAATAAGAAAACAAAGAGATACGTTTTTTAATAACCTCTATGAACCCAATGAGGACTGAGTTATTGCTCGTTGAAACATGGTTATTTTTCGAGAACCGCTAAATTGAAAATATTCAACCTTAAATAACTTGAAAATGGTTAAATATTTGGGGATAACTCAATCGACCTTCTCTAAAATACATAAAATACTCCTTAAAATGAGTACTGACATGTCTTATGCGTAAGAATTGACTGATTTATAACAAAAATAAAGTAGCATATTTCTTGTTTTTTTAAAAATTTCAAAATTACACCCTCGTCATTACCACCCTAATAAAAATTAAATGTAACCCACTTGCCTTTAACTTTATTTAGGTATTATTGATAAGATCTATGTGGTTTAACCGGTTTAGAATGCTTATTTTATAACAAATAATTGTTTAAAATGAAAATTGCATTTTCGTAATTTTAGAAAAAATGTATTTTTCTTAAATAGTTCAAAAAAATTTTCAGATATAAAAAACTGTCTCAAATGTTAATTACAGGGTTTGTCCCACTGATAATTTTTATTTTTTTTATTTATCTTTGTATCATAAAAATGAAGGAGATATGGCGTTTCGAAGTTTGCATTCTCGTACCAATAATAGTTCATCCAAGCCCTTTGAACGCAACCCCTTTCAAAACTACGCATTGTAAAAACTTTTAACTAATTTGATGTTAAAGCGCTTGGAATTCTCTACAAAATGCATTTTTTTAAAAGTTTTTAACTTGAAGAGCAAGAGATTGTTTTCGCTATTTCAGAATTTGATATGGGCTAAGATACATTACATTTAATTTTATCGTGAATAACTCGAAAAATATCAACTTTCCAAAAAAACTTTATAAAACAAAAGTTACTTAGAATTGGTCAATCTATAGATTTCCGGGTTTATTTTGATGAAATTTCTAACCCCTTAGAAAGGGTGGTTTCCACCCCTAGGGAAAAAGCACACTTCGGCACATGTCGAACTTTGAAGAAGAGGGTAAGTAGAGCTTAAGTCCAAATTTTCATGAAAATCGACGTTGTTTCCCAAAATTCCACAGTAATACGGTATTGTACCGTTGATGACTGATGGAGTATAATATTAATATTGGTATCAAATTAAGGCACCTTTTAAGGCAAAAACCACTTTTTATTTGTATAAAAGGATTAGTAGCATTTTATAAATAGTAAATTGATTATTAATGGTCACAAATTTAGAACCTATCATGAAATCGATAAAATATCGAATTAAAATCTTCATTTTCATCATAATCACTTTAGACAGAGACCCACAGCCGCAGCCCAAGTTTTTAAACATCTTAAAAAACCTCCTAATCAAAGACGACATTAAATTTCCAATTTTTCCAACTTTTACGTTTTCTTAAAATAACAAGTTAGATGACTCTGATTGGATTATGAATTAATTGAATCAAATGTCAAAACTGAATATGGTTACCCAAGCAATTTGCTTAGCCTCATGGTTAAATAAAAGATGTACATAGTAAATCGAAGTACATTTTTCTGTATTTTATGCGGTATATG
Organism: Cryptocephalus moraei; assembly: GCA_946251905.1. Taxonomy (NCBI): domain Eukaryota; kingdom Metazoa; phylum Arthropoda; class Insecta; order Coleoptera; family Chrysomelidae; genus Cryptocephalus; species Cryptocephalus moraei. The sequence goes on along the minus strand of OX276456.1, from coordinate 37,205,319 downwards.
CAGTTTCTGGAAAGAATATAAAAAAAAAGCTCACAAAAGTGGAAAATATGCCGAATTTGTGGTTTCCTTAGTAAAACGTAATTCCAAAAATCTCTGGAAGTCAAACTTTGTGAACCTAAGAAGTAGTTGATTAGGACGCCTTAAGCGACTAGTATAATGCACAGGAATGAGTAGGTTAGACAGTTGTATTTATCGGAATCGAAGGAATTTTTTTTATGTTAATCCTAATGGAAACATCGAACCCTAGCCGGTCAATATTTACGTACGGCCGTCTTTGGCGGCGAAGAAAAAACATCCCCGCGCCATTCATTTACGCGAAGCAATATTTGAAGATATCCAGCGAATCTCGACAAATATCCCCCTCGCTCCTGTTATCCCGAATGGGATGTGCGACGGCTTCCCGACTCTGGTGCGTGCGTGCTTGTGTGTGTGTATAGGCCGAAGCAAAAAAGGGAAAAGATAACAGTTATTTAGCGAATATCCCGTCCAGGATTTATTAGGGATCTTCGGATCGCACCGGCTACAGTCTCTTAAAAACGTTTGCGGAACCGAAGAAAGAAATCCACGGGAGCCGATGACGACCGTTTGACGTAATAAATCTCATATCCAATTTACGTCCGAGGAACGGGAGAGAAAAGAAAAGGAAAACTCGAGGAGGAGGAGGAGGAAATCGGAAAAAATAACTCGACAAAAGTGAGAGTTCCAATATCGAGAGGTCCCGCAAAAACGGGTTTAATATGAGTGCTTTTTATCGGAGGACGAAATTGAAACGACGCGCGCGGGATCGTTTATGTACCGCCATACAAGATATTAATGGAAACTTTAGGTGTTTCGGATTGGAAATCATTTCCCTCGAAATCGAGTAGTTAGTAGCGGAGCGAGCACAATTAGTCGGGAAACTTCGAATCGAATCGAATGTCACGAGGAAGTTTCGACGGGTCAAAGTTCGGGAAGAATATCGAAAGGTCACATCAACAATAATTACCAGGAACCCTACACAAATTCCAAAGTACTTACGAGAAATTGATATTAATGAAAACGACCACAAAAAGTGTTCTCCTTATATCAAGTTTCATCAAACAGAAGTGAAAGTTGACATCATACAAAGGGGGAGAAATCACCTAAGACATTTATTTCGCTCAATTTAGGCAATATAAAGAAGGTTTTATTACAAAAAAAATATATTGACCGTTAACGAAACATAACAACATTAATAATAATAATACCAACGGACATGGAGCGCTTACGACCCATACTTTTGTATCACTTTAGTTACATACTAATAAAAATATGTTTTATTTCTCACTATTCCATTTAACATAACTTGTTTTACTCTTTCGCAATTTCCGAAATTTTCCGAAATTTTCCCCAGTTCCAGGTAATTATCCGTTCTAGTGCAAACAACAGCAAAGGTTTTAGTCCTGTTAGCGCAGGCTACATACTGAAAAATCATAGTTTTCACGGCATTTTGTACTACAGATATCTGAAAGTTTTAAATGGTAGGGGGGACCTATAGAAAGATCACTGTATGACCATATACAGCTAGAATGTCAATGGATTAAGGTGTGAAAATCGATTTTTTCCTCATAGAATTTTCCGGTTGCATTCTTGAGAAAAGTGATTAATAGGAAAGTTGTAGAGAATAAATAGACGGTTAATTTGGTTCTTTACAAATTAAAAACGATAAATAAACAATTGAGTTATTAGCAAAAAACCATCAATTTTTTCATTATTTTATAAATGCCAATAACTTTTGCAATAATAGTGATAAGTGAAATGTAATGCATGAATTATGAAGTCTTTAGGAGTCTTTATAAGTGTGAAAAATTTCAGCCAGATCGGTTTATTAGTTTACGAGATATCTTATTTGTTTATCCCAAAGACTCAATGTTTAAACAATTGAGCTTGCCCAGACTACAATCCTAGAGATATTTAATAAGGTGGAATAGTTTCCTTGAATGCCGAACTAAAAGTTAAGTTTGAAAACCAACTCATTTTTAATGAAATTGTTGTTAAAAAAATCATTTTAAAAAGGGACTAACTTTTTGCTTATAAACAAATAGACTAACTTTTTTGTTTATTGTTACACACGTTTTTAATAAATTGCATTGAAAATGTGGTAAAAACCCATTCATTTAAAAAAAAAAGGTTCTACTGCCAATAGAATTCGAGGTAGCAACATTTCTTAAAAAAAATCATATCTTTATTATTTATAAATTTTCACCAATTTTAAACAAAGACCTAAATTTTGCTATATAATTTATAGGTTTAATATCTATGCACCTTGAAAAAAGTTATAGCCCTTTGAAGTTAAGGTTTTCGCTCAAGTCAACGACGTCGTAGTTGGACGCGCTAATTTTTTTTTTTTTTTTCGATATATCGGCTTCATTCATTTTTTTATTCTGGGGTAACTCGACGAAATACTAACATGTAACCTATTGTCATCGCCGTGGAAAATTGGAAAATGCCGGAAAATTCAATAGATACAATTAATTATTATAAGAATTTTCTTACAATTTAAATGCTACTATTTTAAAACAAACTCCTTGATTTTTATATTTTTTTATAAAATTAATATATATTTGCAACTTAATTGTTACACACGTTACAATATTTACTGATAAATAATGACAATTATGTCTTTTTAACAATTTTTTTCCTAAATTCGTCCCATTAATTAAAATAATTAACATTATTAATATTAATATTCATTTATTCCTAATATTACTTATATGTACTAATATAATTTGACACCAACTGCAGGAAAGCAACACGATCTTCGTGTTTACCACCAATTGCAATTTTAGTTAGGTAATAAGTTAGAAACAACCAAATATGGGTGGAAAAAAAAGGATAGTGGGTTCGAATCCATTTATACAATGGACAATTTAATAAGCATGGTTTAAATTGCACAGCTCTTTGTATTAACTGTAATTATGATGAATAATGAGGGAAAAACAATGTCTTCATCTGGGCACAATTGCTATCGAAGAAGAATCAAATGGTGAAAAACTTGAAGATGACTTCGTGCAAGAAATGGTGCTTGAAGATGGAGTAGAAGAGCCGGCAGAGAAAAAATCGAAGATTACTGACGTTGTTGATTGATGATATTCATGCATTTTCTAATTTTATCTATAATGAACTTTAATTCAATAATAATAATTATTAATTATAATAATAAATTGTATTTTACTAAAACAAAATATTTTCATCATTTTCTATATCTATCTGAAATAAATATATATAATATTTATAACAATGAAATTGAATTTTTTTTTGTTTTTTTAATATAATTTTTTAATTAACAATTTTTTAAATTGTAAAAAAAATGTGATCATTGTATGTATTGAATTTATCCAGGATTTTCCATGGCGATGAAAAAATATTAATTTAAAAAAATATAAAACAAAGATAATTGATCTATTGAATTTTCCGGGATTTTCCAATTTTCCCCGGCGATGAAAATAGGTTAGATGTTAATATTTCGTTGAGTTACCCCAGGATAAAAAAAATGAAGGTTCTAGCCTTTTTCAAGGTGCATAGATATTAAACCTATAAAACCTAAATTAAAACTTAGGTCCTTATTTAAAATTGGTGATAATTTCGGCTCTTAATATTTATAAATAATAAAAATATGATTTTTTTAAAAAATGTTGGTATCTCGGCTTCTATTGGCCGTAGAACCTTTTTTTATGATAGGATTTTTTACCACCTTTTCAATGCAATTTATTAAAAACGTGTGTAACAATAGATAAAAAAGTTATTTAATTTGTTTATAAGCAAAAAATGAGCCCCTTTTTAAAATGATTTTTTTAACAACAATTTCATTAAAAATATGTTGTTTTTCAAACTTAACTTACAGTTCTGCATTCAAGGAAACTATTCCACATTATTAAATATCTCTACGATTGTAGCCTAGGTAAGCTCAATTGTTTAAACATTGAGTCTCTGGGATAAACAAGTAAGATATCTCGTAAACTAATATACCGATCTGGCTGAAATTATTCACACTTATAAAGACTCCTAAAGGCTTCATAATTCCTGTACTGCATTTCACTTACCACTATTATTGCAAAAGTTATTAGCATTTATAAAATAATGAAAAAATTCATGTTTTTTTTTGCTAATAACTCAATTGTTTATTTATCGATTTTAATTTATAAAGAACCAAATTAACCGTCCTTTTATTCTCTACAACTTTCCTGTTGATCACATTTCTCTAGAATGCAACCGGAAAATTCTATGAGGAAAAAAATCGATTTTCACACCTTAACCCATTGTTTATAAAAAAACAGGGACATTCTAGCTGTATATGATCATACAGTGGATCTTTCTACAGGTCCCTCCTACCATTTAGAACTTTCAGATATCTGTAGAACAAAATATCAACGTTTTTTTTTGTAGCCTGGCATATGTATGGGCTATTCCATTAGTATGTTCACGTGTTGAGAAATAAATTTCAGAAATTTCGTGAGCTCAAAATGCCGCATACCACTTCACACTCATAAATAACTGGGTTTTTTTGCAAAAGATTAAATTTTAGGAATTTCGTGAAATACACAGATGTCAAAGTAAACACGAATGGAAAAACAAAACAAAAATAATTTTTGTAAAAAGTGGTACGTATGTGGAATGAAACTGCTACGGGAATTCTGGTTGTTTTAAAATTGAATATAGTAAGAATTTCGTATATATTTTTCGTTTTCAATTTCAAACGTATACAAGACAATTTGCCTCAACATCTCGTTTATCAAATCTGATATAAGTAATCACGATATTCAACATTAGTTACAACGATAATTCAACGGGCATATATATATATAGTATGAAAACAGAGCCCAACAACTGAAACAGCCATTTCCTCCGTCCCACATTTTATTACGAGAAAACAGAATTAATTATTCAAATCTAAAATATACCAACCGACAAAAAACTACATATAATAACATAAAAAGCAATACAAATGTTTATTTTCGGCCGTAAAATCACCCCCGGTTTCCTCCCTCCAGGAAATCACTTTTTCTCGTCCGCGTCCATTTCCGTACTTTCTGTTTTTGTTTGTTTCTGTCCTCGAGTTCCGCTCGTGACTACTTTTTTATGGATCACGCTTTTTAACGTTAATAACTTCAACTATTCTCGTAACCCATTTTCTTTTATGGCGGAAATAAACTAAATGCACTCATGTGAAAGACGCTTAATTTTCAAATGCCCAAATAAAAATTTCATCTAGAATAATTAATACAAGAAACACCCACGGCTGTCTTAAATAATAATAATAATGTGGCGCATTCACCAAAACGGAGTACCTTCATGACAGATCCAGTTAAATCCTTTTGCTCAATTGAATCCTGCCCTTGATAACTCATTGTTATGTACGTAATATGTATATAATTACAAAGAAACGAGCTCGCCTTAAACGTTTCTAAATTGCAATCTAGAACTTCGTCTGGCAATCAAATTATCCTTTTTGCCTCCTCTGTCTCGACCATCGCAAACTGATTGTTCAATTCTTTGTTTCCAGCGTAATCATTAGAGCAAACATCGTGGATATCATCAGACTATGCCTTTCACAAAAACCGCTCACGTCCATTTAGCTTTCTTCTCTCAATTTGTTTGATCTCGATGTCATAAGAATGAATCACTATTTTTCTCATTTCTATCCGGTCGTATATTGTTCGATACGCCTTCAAAGATTTTTTCCGGCCGATTTGTGATACGTACGCACTTAAAAAAAAATTAAGCTTTCGGTTTCCAGTTTTTCCCGTCTCAGATGCGAAGACGTCTGATTGGAAAATTGTTAGGGAAAATTGAACGAGTCAATCAATCGGATTCGAATCGTTCTCCGAACTTTCCATCTCGCCCGGAGCGGCACCCCGGTCATTTCCGGGATGTCGGCCATATTGGACATTGGAGTGACGTGTCCTGGAATGTTTCACTATCTCATTCATTTTGTACGATTACTAAATTTAAAATAATCACTTAAGTCGTATAATTGACTAATGTAAATTTTCCAAAGGTGTAAGCGTGCTAATTCTAGATCTTTCTTGAGGGTAATGTCAGTGCTGGAATGCTACCTTTACTGATCTAAGTAGATGTAGCAACAGATCTCTGTTCAATTGATGGTTAACAATTGTGTGCATATCAATAAAATTGTTAGCTTAACTAACGACATTTCAATTGGGTTGATTATTATGTATAAATCGATACAAACGTAAAAATTCGATTCCAGACATGATTTTTGTTGTTTTGTAACAATCCAAATTTGTTCAATGGTCATCACGTAAGTCGAATTGTTGACTCATTTCGATTTACTTAATGTCAAATTGGTCACGCATCTCAAATGATTGGGTTACAACGTATCAATTGTAACAAACATAACAATGTACTCACAGAATTGTTACGTTTTTTGTTTTAGTCAGTTTCAGTTTTAATTTTTAATTGTTGAACGTTTAAAAAAATGGGAGTTTGCGTTTTTCGTGTAATTCAAAATAATTCAAAAACTCAGAGGTATTTTAGACAGCTTAGGAAATACCCTTTATGTAATTTATATAACATTATTTTTGATTAATATGAATTTCTAGGTCAGACTATTTTATTCGAATTATAAAATTATTAAGATTAAATGATGGCTACAGATTTTTACGAACTGACAAAAGTGGCTAAAACTCGAATTGATTTCCACTTAGCATATCTAATGATCTACGATTCTTTCCTATATTTTTCTTGCTTCCCTCGGCCGATCTTCGATTTTCCGCCTTACTTTACGACTTTTCCGGAACTTCGTGCTGGGTTTTTCGACTCTTCATTCATGTCGCTTTTATGCCTTTTGACGAAGTATAAAACTAAAACCCATTCGTACAACTTTCGCGAGTTTCATCTCGAAAGAGTAAAAACATGTATCCGAAGTATTTCTGAGCCGACTAATTTATTTGTACGTTCAGTGACACTGATTGATTCGTCGTTCCGAACGCCGAAGTACAATGTTGTGTTATTAGGTTTAAAGTGTATGGGCGCGTGGATGATTTACAAGTCGCGGTTTAATGATTCGCGTGCTTTTCCAGATTATTTTCATTGGACGGACTCCGCTGGGAATGTTAACGAATAGGTTTGGGGTTTATTTTCTTCGGGCGGTGCTATATACCGCCATTTTAATACATATTAATCAAAACAGTTTGGGTTTGAGTCATGGTGGATTTATTTTGGGTTTTTTTTTTCAGGCAAATTCAAGTCAAAAGCGCTAAGTTCAATTTTTACTCTCTCACATGAGGTACTCATACAATACCACAAAGTATTGTATTCGTGCGGATTTTCGAAATTTGAGGTACTGATATTTCTGGACGTTTTAAGATCCTCTGAATTCGAAAAACATGTCTGTGTGTGTATGTAGGTATGTATGTACGTACACTCTATTCAAAACAAATTCCGATGCACGTCATTTTGATGACGTCAGAATCATCCAATACTACCAACTTAATATAGTGCCAGGACATCGCAATTTATGTGTTCCGTGTATATTTTAGGTTGACAGTATATATGGTTATGTGTATTCTCAATTAGGCATTCCAAACCACGTGATATCCAATATGGCGCCTGGGGGCAAACAAAGTTTGACAGTTTGACAGCGCCATAAGAGAGTGTTCATGGTTGTGTTGTTTGTTGGTGAAAAGGTGATTTTTAAAAAGTTTTATCGGTTTTGTTAGTGCTTATATACTTTTTAAGATGCAGAGTGAATATTTAAAGACATTATTGTTGGAAAATCGCCATGTTGGCGAACGGTAAGCTCGAAAATATTTACTAAAGTTTTGTGTTTGCATTTCTATATATATTTTTTGCAGTTATCTAAAGAAGCTGAAGTTAATCAATAATGTGGATCCATTTACATTGAAAGTTGAAGATTTGGGCTATTCTATTCAGGGAGTTCCGCCTGTCACCTGTCACCAACATGCATGCCAACATGGATATCGTTTCATATTTAGTTTTAACTCATAGTTACTACAGCAAAGCACAAATGAAAGCATACAAGAGCATCTTTGTTCGATAAAACAGTACTGTACACTTTAAAAATATGAAAACAACTTAACTCACTCTCAAAAACATAAAATGGAACACTTTTCGATCAATAGTCACAGATGACATAACCAAGTTGTTTGCCCCCAACGGCCATATTGGATTTACTTTTGACAGGTCGTTGGAATGCCTAATCTAAAATATACACGGAACACATAAATTGCGATGTCCTATGACTATATTATGTTGGTAGTATTGGGTGATTCTGACGTCATCAAAATAACTTGCATCGGGATTTGTTTTGAATAGAGATATATGTGTATCTATGTGGTTACCGTTTTCTCGGAAACTATAAGTAGTGGAAAATTTAAATTTTGGATTTAAGCTGGATCCCCTAAAATCTCGCAACCACATAAATTTCATCATAATCAGTTAAGGTCAAAGGGCCTTTTACTCGTCATTTTTTTTATTACCTGAAAAACTGGCACAACGTTGTTTTTTTTAACTTTTATCTTGACTGATCTTCTGCGAAGGGCCTTCTACTTTTGGAATTTTCAGTTTTCCTCAATTTGCTCTAAAACGGTTTTAACAATGCTTACCAAATGTTAGAGTTGAACTGACACAACCAATGGTTATAATTTGTGCTAAAAACATTTTTTAAAATTCCCCTAAACGGCAGTATACTCTTGAACATTTCCAATTACTCAGAAAAGATTTTCAAAGGGCTTTTGAATGTTTTCACTAAACTTTATATTTATGAAATTATTAAATTATGAAACTCTATATTACCGTCTTCTCGTCTTTTAGCAGAATTTAAGCTTTTTAACTTAAAAATAAAATTTTATTTTTATAAAAGAGAGTTATTTTCTCATCAAACCTTTCATTCCAGTTCTCAATTAACAAAACTATTCAAGAGAAGTCAACAAATGTTAGCCCATAAAAATTACCCATTTCATCTTATAGATTATAGGCCATGGCCTCCTTATAAAGGATTTGGGATAAACCTAATTATAATTAGGGAAAAAAGCGATAAGAAATTTATAATTATAACTTGAAAAGGATTTTTTTAGGCATTTTTGTTAAATTTATATGGTTTAGCAAAGTTATTTTTATTAAATATTTTTTCCTAAAACTGTCCTAAAGGGCACTTTACTCTTAAGAATTTTTATTTTGTTGTACAATTTTCATTAAAACTGTTTTGGCGATTTATACCAAATTTCATAACTTAAGTTAGCTGTTTAATGCCTATGCCTTTTATTTGAAACATTTTTATCTAAAATTTCGGTTTGTAGAATAATTGTTTACTCTAACTGATACATCTCCATCAAGTTACGTTGTTTTTATATACTCCAAGTCGATGATTGGATTCATATTTCGTAGTATGGACATTGAAATGTGTTGTTGTTATATTACATAAGTAAATTTATTCGTATCGTTTCGATAAAGTTAGTTTTACTCAAAAACATTTTTTCAGAAACTTTTGTTATCTAACAAACAACTAAAAGAAATATTGAGAAAATGTTAATATTCAGTACTAAATTTATTTTATAAAATGGTGATAAACTAACATTTCCGCCAATATTTCTAGGAGAATTCGAACCGAAAATTAAATAATTTAATTTGTTTTGAATATCTCAAAGATATAGTTGTAAATGCAATGAAAAAGATTATTCACACGATATGAAATCTAACGATTTTTCGAAAAATCCGTGCCAAAATGGATTTATTCTCTAGCAGAATAAAATAATAATTTTAATTTACAAACATCTTAACTATCTTGATAGTTTTTTGTACAAAAATAAGTAAATTTAATTTTTTGGAACCTATAAACAAATCTGTAAAAACATCCTTGCTTGAAACCTGAATGCCTACATAAGAAAATTATTGAAATTATAATCAATATGTACATGTATATTATAATAAGTATTCATGTACATTTAAATTTTTGAAAACTGTACAGTAAGCGTTAAAGGCCCAAAAGACTAAGATTGCAAGACAGGAAAGCTTAATAGAGTTTTCAAAAAAAAAAATTGAAGAGTCAGAGAGTTTGGAAATGTATTAGGTACTACAAATACACCTGCAAACTTATAATTACATACAGAGTAGGTACATACAGTAAGCACTAACTTAGGGGGAAAATTTATTCTTGTAAAATATTACTTGTGTGTAATAGGGAAAAATTATAGAAAAATATTGTCTTTAAATGGAGTACCACAGAGGAAAACGTTTTAGTTGTAGACTTTTGGTAGTTGCGTTTGAAACAGAATATTTGCATTTTACTATTAAAAACTTGCAATAAGTTTTACAACAAAAAAGTTTATTGCAATGACACAAAGATCATCAAATAGCTTTTTTGAATTTGTTCAAGTCGAAAGATTTGATTTAACACAATTTTATGAAAACTTAAATAAAAATTACCAAGGTGTCTTCCGAAGATAATTTCTAGTTAAAACTATTATTAAACTTTTTACCTTCGTCATCTCGCGACAAATCCGCTCGCACAAGTCGTCGCTTTACGATGAATAAATTATTTTTTTCTGTTATCACGCAGCGTCACTTTCTAACGACGGAACGTAGGTACCTACGTGGAGAGCCGAGCGCCTTTTTGCCGTCTTTGATAATATAACATCCGCGAGACGGTCGAACGGCGACTGAAACTCGCGGCGCGCTTCGAAAAACGAACGAAGACCACTTTACACACACACGCTCCACACATACAAACGCCCCCGATCCGGGTTTGATATCCAGAACGAGGCTCCTCTCCTGCCTTTCCTTATCCTGTCGCATGCTGATACGAAATTAATACGTACGCACGTACCGAAATTGCTCGAATAAAAGAGTTACGAAAATGTGGCCCTACTCAGGCCGGCAAAACAAAATAGTGGAGATTTTTGTGTCTTTTTTGTAGCGAGAAAACGAATTTTGTAGCTTTTGACCAGCCGGGGCTAAAAAAGGAGGGCTAAACTAAACTTAAGCAAGCGGCCACCGCTATAACTCGTACACGGAGTGTAATAGGATGCTATGGTTTGCGCAGGAATTTGTGTGTTTAGAAGTGCTTGAAAGTACCGGGGCCTAAAAATTTTTTGGACACATTTGGCCAATTTTGGCCGAAAACGACGAGATTTTCAATCATCACGGTTCAATTTCATGATTTATTAGCAATCTTGGGAATCATTTGGCACTGGAAAACCTTCTGTTAATTGGCCGAAAAAGCGGACAAAAATGGCCAGACACGGCCAAAAATTCAAAAATGACTTTTTTTCAGCCAAAACATGGCAAATCCTGTAGGTCGAACATATGGTACACAGAGAGTTCAGAAACGCTAGCAAGGAGTCAATCAAAAATGTCCAGAAATGGCCAAGAATTCTAAAATGACTTATATTTCGGCCAAAACGTGCTAAATGCTGTATATACTTCGACAGTTCGAAAATGTGGGGCCCGGAATTTTCAGACACACTGTCTAAGGATGCAGTGGATCTTTCTAGCCACTGAAATTCACCTGAGACTGCGGGCCTGTGGAGCTACAAATTCTAAAATGACTTATTTCGGCCATAACGTTCTAAATCCTGTGTATATTTCTACAGTTCGAAAATGTGCGCCCAGGAATTTTCAGACAAACTGGGGGGATTCAATGGATTCTTCTAGCCACTGGAATTCACTTGAGACTGCGGGCCCGTGGAGCTACAAATTCTAAAATGACTTATCTCGGCCAAAACGTTCTAAATCCTGTACATTCTTCACAGGCCCGCAGTCTCAGGCGAATTCCAGTAACTAGAAGGATCCATTGGACCCCCCCCCCCGACAGTGTGTCTAAAAATTCCTGGGCTCACGTTTTCGAACTGTAGAATTATATACAGGATTTAGCACATTTTGGCCGAAATAAGTCATTTTAAAATTTGTAGCTCCACAGGCCCGCAGTATCAAGTGAATTCCAGTTGCTAGAAGGATCCACGGGATCTCCCGACAGTGTGTCTAAAAATTCCTGGGCCAACATTTTCGAACTGCCGAACTATATACAGGATTAAGCACGTTTTGACCGAAATAAGTCATTTTAGAATTTGTAGCTCCACAGGCCCGCAGTATCAAGTGAATTTCAGTAGCTAGAAGGGTCCACTGAATCGTCCGACAGTGTGTCTGAAAATTCCTTGGCCCACGTTTTCAAACTGTAGAATTATATACAGCATTTAGCACGTTTTGGCCGAAATAAGTCATTTTAGAATTTGTAACTCCACAGTCCCGCAGCCTCAAGTGAATTCCAGTGGCTAGAAGAATCCACGGGATCTCCCGACAGTGTGTCTGAAAATTCCGGGCCCGACATTTTCGAACTGTTTAAGTATAAACAGGATTAAGCACGTTTTGGCCGAAATAAGTCATTTTAGAATTTTTGGCCATTTCTGGACATTTTTGATTGAGCCCCTGCTAGCGTTTCTCAACCCTCTGTGTACCACATGTTCGACCTGTCGACGTATATACAGGATTTACATGTTTTGGCTGAAATAATTAATTGTCGAATTTTTGGCCATTTCTGGCCATTTTTATCCGCTTTTTCGGCCAATTAACAGAAGATTTTCCAGTGCCAAATGATTCTCAAGATTGCTAATACATTATGAAATTGAACCGCGAGTGATGATTTAACGTCTCGTCGTTTTTGGCCAAAATTGGCCAAATGTGTCCAAAAAATTTTTGGACCCCGGTACTTTCAAGTACTTCTAAAGACACATATTCACGTAAGAGTTATAGCGGTGGCCGCTGACTTAAGTCTAAGTTAGCCCACCTTTTGTGGGCTAACTCCACCAAAATCTCCACTGGAAACATAAATATAATAAATGGAAATACAACTAAATATACGCTAATATACAAATTTGATTCAAATTTGCAAAAATGTGTATTTCGCCATCCACCTCGATTTATCCTCGTTACACGTCAATCTAAACCCACTCTAAATTCGAGAAAACAACATACAGCGCTTTGAAAACCTTTGCTGAATGAAACATCTCTTCCACGTCCCTCGTTATTGCCTCGATGTTCCTGCCGATCTGAAAATAGTCCTAAAAATCCTCCGCTAAGGGCGGGTAGCGCAAAAACCCACTATTACTCCTCGTCGGAACAGATAATACCCTTATCGACGGTGCTCTTATACGGATCCCCCTCGCGTTTCCGCCAGATTCATCGATACTTTCCTCATTGGACCAACACCTTATAAAAAGGACTCCCGGTCCGATAGGTGTAAGGAGAGGAAATCACTGTATAGGTATCCTCTGTTCAAAACAAATCCCGATACACGTCATTTTGATGACGTCAGAATCATCCAATACTACCAACTTAATATAGTCACAGGACATCGCAATTTATGTGTTCCGTGTATATTTTAAGTTGACAATATAAAAATATACACGGAACACATAAGTTGCGATGTCCTGGGACTATATTAAGTTGGTAGTATTGGATGTTTGGTGACGTCATCAAAATGACGTGCATCGGGATTTATTTCGAACAGAGTTATAAGTAGTAAATGAATAGCCACAATGTGCGTGCGCAGATTACAATTTTTCTTTTCGTCATTGTAATACGATCCGATTGTGGTCAAGTCCGATGAGACACTAGATCATCTACAAAACCATAGTTATAATTATTTTTTAATCAGCGTCGATAGGTGTTTCTGATTCTCCGACTTTCCGTTATTGCGACATCTGCTAATGTACGTACCTATATTATCAATGTCGGCGTGTTGACGTTTATTGTGCGGCCGTTGTAATTGTTTAAGATTTATGGTCGCCAATCTGAATGAAATACCGAAATTAGTAGGACTATTGCTTAAAACCGTTGTGTCAAAAATAAAGAAGGATAAATCACTACTGACGACATTTCACGTAATGCAACCTCTCCGCCGTCAAACGGCGAGAGTTATGTTGTTATTACATATTGATTTCTGACGCCGTTAATCTCGTCTCACCTGTTTCCATATCGTAAATTAGAATTTTATGGCTCTTTTAGCACTTTTACGCCACAAAACAATGTGGTGTAAAGGCTTTACGTTACAATTTATCTTAATAAGTGAGTGTTATAATTGTTTCATTCGGCGAGTACAAAATGGAAAATAATTTTTTATACCATACCATGAAAATGAGTGTCACAATAGTTTTGAGGACGTCTAAATAGAATGTCTACAATACATCACAATTTATGCAAAGTATTAATTAATTGTTTGGAAAATCAGCTGAATTTAGTTTAGCTAATTTAGGTTTTCTGTTGAAACTTAGACGGATTTCTGGAAAATTGACTGGATGTCACTAAACTTTGTGGAAAGCAACTGAATTTACTTCGAAAGCCACATTTATGAATCAGTTGTTTAGAAAATATTAATCGCCAAGAATATTAGTTTCGTTGACGAAAGTCGCGTGAGTCATCTTTTTGATTAATTGAGTCCATTTAATTTCACGTATGGTAAAAATATTATTGAAATTCGTATTTTGGATCACGTGCTTCGTTACAACTTCAGTTTTTAGAGAATTGACTGAAAGATTGCTTAACGTGAATAGAGTAATGTCAATCTAATAAATCTAATAAAGGTTTGATCATATTATTGGGAAATCTGATAAATTTGATTAAAAAGACAGATTTTGAGGAAGAAAAATATTTTTGTTTAAAACTTTTATATTCTGAAAAATGAGCAATAATTCATGATTTTTCAGAAAACCACCGAACTTGGTTTAAACACCAGATTCATATTAGTCAGTTAGTTAGTTAAAATTTAAGTTTCTGATTGACAGTTTAGTTCCAAAAAATTAATTGGAACATTAGATAGTATGGAAAAAGTTATGTGGACTTCTGAATAAAGCAGTCAAAATTCTCTGTAAAGAATTGAGGTAAAATAGAAGACTCAATTTTGGTTGAAAGTTAAATTGATTTCTACCAAATCGACTAGTTCATTTAATTTTTAGAAAATCTGCTGATATTGGGATAATGCGGGATTTCCAATGAATAGTTACGTAGAGCAACAAAAGTTGAAGATGCCACTTAAACGTATTTCTATGTTCCTGCACTAAAATGACAGTTATTCTAGCACTAAAATGGCCGAAAACAGTGCTTATTAAAGCATTGTTTTTGGTAATTTTTTTTTGTTGAGTTGGTTATAAGATATTCCCTAATGCTGTCTAATGTCTGTCAAAACAAGCAAAACAAAATTAAAAATAAATATGGCCGCCGCGTCGACAGTAATATCAACTTAAATGTCACGATAAAAAAATCCCCAGCGGTGTTTGTGACGTTTGCACTTTTGACTGGCATTATTATCACACCTTAACTTAATATCAAATAATAACGTCCTACAGTTGACGGCCAAACGTCGACCTAACTTATAAGCAAAGACTGTGTTTCGAAGGAACTTCTTGCGTTATGTACCCTTTTCCCGAGGAGAAACAAGCGACGTCAATCTCAAAATAAACCTGAATCTGAATTCGACGTTTATATAGACACCGGCTGACATGACAACGACCGAAAATAGAATCTATCCTCTTGCACTTTTCCCGACTACTCCTGCGAACTTCACAAAACCAATACTCACCCCTTCTCCCCCATCCCCCCCTCCCTCTAACCCCAAAGCCGAACTTCATAACTTTCAACTCGACTTTGAGCGCCGTTTACTCGCACCTACGCGACTTTTTAACTTTCAACTCCCTCTCCCTCTCTCTCGTTAGAGAAACTTCTTTTCCCAAAGAAAGATTTAATTTGCAACTGGGAAAAAAATATAAGGGAAGGCGAAAGATAGGCAGAAATTAAATGGCCGACGGGAGATTTAATTTCGAACGTAAGGAATCTCACCTTGCGAATTTGATGACGGATCGCGATTAATGTAATGGAAATTGGAATATATTTCTTTATGTAGTTGTAAATAAACGTCTCATCTAGGGTTTTAATTGAGGTATCTATATCTCACCGGAAGTTGGGTCTGTATTATGATGACTTTATTTTGATAGGTTGCTTTAACGATGTTTCTCGGGGTGTTTGAAATGAAGTTATAATTATTGTTAGAGGGAATGCGTGAAAGATAGTGCCTCGATTGGCTCGTTAAAAAGCGATGATTTACGGAGGTAATTACGAAATAGGAAAAAAAATGTTCGAGATTTATGTCTGGGGAGTTAATACAACCTTTTTCATCGGAGCAAAAGTTTATTATTCTTGATTAGGGATTAATATCAAGATGAACTAAACAAAAGCTTGTTGGTTTTTCCTTTAGTACTCGTTAATTATTGTGAATTATTACTTATGTACCAGTAAGTAAAAATTGTACTCGGACCTCTCGACGGATTTGATTCGATTGTAACCGGCACGTTTTTAGAATAAAACTGTATATCCGATAGGAAATGTTTATTTGGAGGTACGTTTCGCGAATAAACGATCCGAATGTACCGGTACTACGTAATTATATAAAGGATGTCGTAATTGTCGGACAACGATATTCGCGCGATACCCGCATTTATATTCCGCAAGGAAAAACGACTTAATGTCAACATTTGTACACATGCATGCGTTGATTGTATGCAGGCGCCGCTTGCATTTTTAAGAATCCGCACAATGAGAGACGAAATGATGAATTTTTGACATAAGATGCGCAGCGAATAAAAATAAGTTGGAATTTCGGGACGACAATTTTGGGAATCAGCGTCGAACCAAAATTTACCAGAAATTGTTTAAATTAGATTGCTCAGTCATTTGTTGAAAACATAATTAGTCTAGTCAAGATGTGTGTTTGCTGCGAAAAATAGTTCGGAAGGCTCGGAAAAATATGAGCGATAGCTCATTCGACGCGGGATGCAAATCTGAGAAAGTCGTTTTGAGGATTTTTTCTGCTAAGAAAAATTGCAATTGTTATTGTAACGTAAAATGTAAATTGCCGAGCGAAATGTGTTTACTCCCGTCTTACGTCGGCGGCTGGCCTCAAAGGGACGGCGCTGCGCTTAATTGAATTCTATATAAAAAAAGGACAGCTCCATGAATACTCCCGGATTATTATTTAAGGAAAGTAATTTATGACGTTCTGGACATTTTCTACGTAAACATTATTAAAAGAACAATCGAGTACTTTGTCGAAACATCCAGCAAATTCGGGAAAACATTATGGGGGCTATATAAGTACGCGGCGGACGAGAGATAATTATTAGTAGAGGGAAACCGCAAGAGTAAATAGCGAAATAGTGAGAGCATTTAAAGTGAAATAAATTAACAATTAAGAAGTGTGACATAAATTAATTAGTTAAGTAATAGTCTAAGATAAATTAAGTAGTGTTAAGTGTTTAATTAGGATAGTGTATATAAATTAGTAAAATTAACGTTACATTATTAACAAAAAACGAAAAATAAAAACGTTCTTTCCATTTTTTGATGACAACTCAAAAACCATAAGAGATAGAGGCATTTGCAAAAAAGATCCTTAAAGAGGAGGAAATTTCCGATAAAAAAGTCCGGAATCCCGGATTTCTATCTCTAATATTTATATTTTTAATTTGTTGCTGAAAGTAAGGCTTGGCGCGACTACGTCAAAGAAAATAATTTTTTAAGGTACTATTAGTTTAAAAATTTAAAACAAACTTTAGTGTATTAAGCAGGCTAAATGTTTAAATAAATTCTCCATAAATATTTAGCTTCTTGGAGTCCTTTCTACGAGTGTACTCAATAAGGTGACGTTATAAAATTATTTAAAATTTGTTTATTTAGTTCACAACGAATTTTTAAAACCAACAGAAAACGCAAAATCCAGAAATTGTTGTTGAAAATTTTTTTCTCCTATATATTATGTTATGGCTGTTTTTATATTCAAACTAAGGATTTAATAATTGTGGAATACATTTTTTATAGCCATTTGTTTAAGAATTATATAAAAATAAACAGCTTAGTTTAATATTTTTGAAAATTATTTTTTAACATTCTATTGTTTAGGATTAATTATGATTTTTAAAATAAAAATTTAAGTAAAAAAGTTGTTAAGGTGATATTAATTTTTGATTAGATCAGAGTGTTCGTCACTGAAGTAACTAACTTAAGTTCAGTGTTTAAGTTTATATTTAAACTATGCATATATAATGGGATCTACGTTCTAGCATAAAAATTTAAGAAAAACATTCCACGAACCTCAATATCCATGATTTATTGAAATCAAGTTTTCATCATGATACAGTTTGTGTTTGACTGGTTAATTTCAAATTATCTCCTCAAACTAAACATTAATCATTTACTTTAACAATGTTTGAAGTGAAATATAAACAATCCCGTTGGAAACAAACATCAATCATTTTTATACGTAATTAATTTATACTGCTTTGGATTTAATATTTTATAGGTTTCGCGTTTACACCCGGTAGCATTTAATTAATAATGGTCGATCAAAACAACACGTGTATATTTTTAAGTATATATTTTTTTATAACTTCGAATTTACGCTAATATCTTCTTTTGCCAGTAAGTAATACACAACCAAATTAAAAGAAATTTGAAATAAAGAAAAAAGTTTCTGATTTTATCCAAAAACTATCAACTAAACTCGAATTGACATAAAAATTGGGGTAATATGAAAAACCAAAATCAAAATGTTCCTGGAAGATATCCAGATAGAAAACAAGGAATTCAGGTCTCGAAATAAGTGAATTTATGCCAAATTTCAGAGTCCAATCCAGTAAAAATTTAGTTTCAGTCATATAAAGAACAAATTTTTAATATTTGTTATCAGAACTTAATATATGTCATTGCTTTAAGTTGAGTTCAGTTTTTAGCAACCTTTTTAAATTTTTTGAAATTTGAATCTTAATAATTTTGTCGGTTTTACCTCCCCTTCATTTAATATATCTGTCTTTTGATTGTTGTGGGGTATACTTGTTACTTTATAAGTAATTTTTTTATTTATGGGTCGATTAAAAAAATTTCAATAATTTTGTCATAATTTATAACGTTTTCGTTCCAGTTTGGAAAAATAAACGGTCCGAGCGTTATAATCAGCTGAGAAAGTTGTTCTTTTTTATCAACTACACGTGTGGAGATAATCCCTTGGAAAGCGACTTTATCTCAGGACGGGGAGGAAATTCCTCGGGAAATGTCCGGACAAATCCATAAGAAAGCCTTTGCGATCTGGCCATTGAAGTACATACGTTACGGAAAAGGGTAGCTTAAATTTCAAAATTTGTAGTTTTGTTGTTGCATGTGATATTTTCTTTGAGTAAACGTTTATTTGATCGACCAGTTTTCTTCCTGCAGTCCCTTACAATCATACTAAATGTCGTTTTTCCTCTCTCACTACGTTAATTACGTCTGCGGTCACAACACCCATATTTAGCCACGTAATCGCTAGTAATAACAACAAACCAAGCCGTGATCCGATTTGTTTATAATTCATTATTTTTCATACACTAAGTTTGTGTGTGTTAATCCAACTAATTGCAAATTGTAGCGATGAGTCAGGCCGAGCTTGTCGATTACGATTTTCTGCACGGAAACTTCCCTTTTTTACGTTTTTATAATTGCAACTGGATTAGAAACGAAAATTGCAGCTTGTCACGTGAAGCTTGTCGGAAATTATGCATGCACATGTACGGTTTAAGGGAGAAGACGCTAATGGAAACGTATACGCCCGAAACTTTAAAACGGAGGGAAACACACAGACTTTGTTGACGGTAACGAAACTTCGGGTTTATGACTCGAAGGCGGAACGTGTAACGTCGTATTCTGTTGTTACAAGTAGTCAAGACCGATTACAACTTACTGTGATATGACTTCTTGGCGGAATGAAACAGTTTTTAGGTTCAGATGGGAGAATGTTTCGCGTCCTGCTAGGGACATCATCAATACTGATCCAGAGTACAAAAATATCAGATATGTATTGTAACGAGAAATGTAAACAACAGCGCGAAACGTGTTTACTCTTATCGGACCTCGGCGGCCACTTCAAAGCGCTCCGTTAATTGGGCCATAAAAGGAGAATGGAGAATAATCTCGAATATTCAATTAAAGAAAGAATGGACCTTTCTAGAATAAACATTCTAGAAATAGTATAAAATAATTATCGAGCAAATACTAGTAGATTCTCGAATACATTATACAGGGCTATAAAAGCAAACGCTGCGGACGAAGATGGGATTAGACGTAAAGCCGCGAGTGGGTAAACAAGTGAAATTGTGAAATAACTTAGCAGTTAAGAGTGTGTTATATAAATTAATTAATTAAGTAATAGTTTAGATAAATTAGGTAGTGTAGTGTGTAATTAAAAACTGTGTAAATAAATTAGAAATAAACGTTACAGTATCATTAGGTTGGTGTGAAATAGGTCGGTATTAAAAGTGATCAAAAACCGATTTTGCACTCAAAAATTGTTGTAACAGTTGTAAAACGAACCCTAACGTTCTGCTCAGAATTTCCATTCATCACAGACGTCGCGTCGTTGAATACAAAATTTTGGAAAGAGTCCCAAAATACTTTAACCAAACGTCAAGAAGTAGTGAAAACAGCTTTTCAATAGTTTTACGTTTAAAAATTAATATGGTTTTAGTGTTTCGTCAATTTTTTTACGGCTCTTAGAGTGGTAATTATTAATTAATTCCTAAGAGTCAAATTGTAAGCTTTCAAATGGAGGTTATGAAAAATACTGTTAGTACCTTAACTAAAATTCATAATACACGAAAATCAAAAATAATTCAGAAATTTAAGGGATTTCTGTTTTTAATTTGTTTAATTAATTAATTAATTAATTAATTTAATTAATGTTTAATTTCTGTTTTTGTACCTACATTAGACTGACTTGCTCTTTGAGGGTGTAACGTATGTAACTACTTATTCATCTTGCGTAACTCAAATTGCCGAATTTAATTTCATGGAAACGTTTTCCAGTATAACAACGAAACACGAAATGCGAGATCTTCAGATTCGTATGGTACGGCAAGCTAATTGATACTTACCTCACGAACGATCGGGATCACTTAGTATGTGTAACTCCACGCGAACACGCGTTACAATTTGTCAATTTATATGCCCCCGTTATTAGTAAGGTACATATACGCGCGATAGATGCGCGCATACATACAGATCGTAATTAATTAAGAATGCTTTTTCTCCTCTCTTTCGGTTGTTACGTGCGGCATCGGAGAGCAGTTTTTCCATGTTCGGCGAACGGTGGTAATGCGGCTTTTTCCGCGTCGTTTTTATCAAATCGTATCGCATACTGACAAGATTTTTTACCATCGACGTTATAAAGTGCTCAACTCGCCATAATAATTGTTCATTCTTTCTGCATGAAGATGGTAAAATGAGTCTTGCGATATGCAGGAATGCCCGGGGACGAGCAGGGCATTCCCGTTCCTCGACTCTGCGAGCATCGCGGACTTTTTTCTTCGCTCCGTCTCGTAATATCGAAAACCGCCTTTGGATGTTTCCAACAGTTCCGAGGGAAAAGTAGAATTGTTGGGATATCGAAAAATAAGCGTTAATTTTTATGTGACTACGTTATAGCCCAGTAAATGAAGGAAAAAACCTAGGTTGAAACCGGGGCCAATTGTAGGTCTCAACTGGGTGTTTCGAAATACTACAGAAAGTTGTCGATTCTCCGGTTACCGCGACATGGTGGAAAATGGCCCTCATCAAGTTCCAAAAATCCGTTTTCTGCCAATATCTCCGAGAATATGGCATTTAGAGAATTTTTGTTTAGATACAAAAGGAAGAACAGTTCATTAGCTACAAAAAAGATCCTTATGACTTTTTCCGAAAACTCGACAGTTTTCGAGATAACGACCCCGAAACTTGCTCCTGCTCTGAATCCAGGAGAGCAAATTCGAGAAATGGAGAGGGTGGACAAATTGTCCAATAACTCGAGTAAAAATGGATATTTTTTGTTGATTCAATATTCACGTGAAAGAGAAAACCCATAGCTATGCTATCCTGGGTCTCGGGCCTCATTTTTGTTTTTCTTGAATATTGGAAACCCAGGCTGAATTTTTTTTCTTCGATATTTCTCGACTTTTAGAAAATTCATCCATATTTTAATGAATAATAGTAATTTAGTCGGATCTTTCTTGATAATGGGTCCCTAAAACCTATCGAACAAGCCCATAAAGGTTGTTTCATTTTTTTGCATCCCAATAAAAAGTAATTTTGATTATGTTGGTTTTTTGACATTTCCGGAGTTTTGAAAGTTGGTTGGCAAGAATGTTGAAATTGGCACAAAAAACGAATAAACCATTGGAAAGGGGACATTTCAAGTATTCCAATGATATGCATTGCGAACCGATACGATGATTCATAATTTTTTAATGCCCGATTGCCCGATGCACAAATGTCAAAAAATCAACATATTGTAGCGGAACGGCTCGCCGAAACCAAATAAACACGTCTGGGACTGCCCGGGTTCCGCGAATTCATTCTAGAAGCAACGAGAACAATCTCGTAAGGCCGGGACGCTTCGATTCCCCGAAAACCCGAGGAGAAATTCGTGGAACTATCTCGAAACTGCCAGAAAGTTCGAGAAGGCGTTTACCTGCCATAAAAAGGAAATGCCGGACTCGAGGCAGGCCAGTTGAAGAATAGTTGTGTAAACATTCGGGCGACAGACCGCGCGCGTTAAATAAATAAACATCTCTGTGTGCGAATATAAATTAAGAGTTAGATTGTAAGTGATTGTTAAGTTAAGTTTATAAGTGTAGTGTAAGAAATAAATTCATTAGTACAAATCGCGTAGTGTTTAGTTTTAGTAAATAGTAAAAACGTTACAATATTCAAAGTTAATTTTTATTGGGATGCAAAAGAAAGAAAATTAAACAACCTTTATCGGCTAATAAAGCCCATAGGTTTTGAAGACACATTTTCCAGAAAAACCCGACTAAATTACTATTATTCGTTAAAATATTGATGAATTTTCTATATATCGAGAAATATCGAAGAAGAAAAAATTTAGGCTAGGTTTCAAATATTCAAGAAATGTTATCGGTTGTTTCGGGGTCGTTATCTTGAAAACTGTCGAGTTTTCGGAAAAAGTCACAAGGACCATTTCTGTAGCTAATGAACTGTTCTTCCTTTTATACTGAAACAAAAATTCTCTAAATGCCATATTCTCGGAGATATTGGCGGAAAACGGATTTTTGGAACTTGAGAGCCATTTTCCACCATGTCGCGGTACCCGGAGCATCGACAACTTTCTGTATTTCGAAAGACTACTTACACATTATCCTCTCTTGAGCCCAGATTATCTTTAGTGTTTCTTTGGTGCTTTTCCTCATATCTATGACCTGCTGTGACTAATTGATCGGGATATCGTGATTATACCATTACGAAATTTTTTTTTTGTTTTCACCTACTTTGAGTTGTACAACAACCTCGCCAACAATTCTGACTTTACAATACCAAGATAATAAATATTACGTATTCGAAATACCATCGCCCAATTTGAGTGACATGTGCATTCGCCATAACTTAGAAGTGGATATTACCATAGGTTTCGGTCAAGACTAAGTATTGTATGAGCTTATAGATTCTAAATTAACAGAAATATTATCAGGCCATGATAATCTAAAGCCTAAAATACCACTTTTACTCTTCAAATTGTTGCAAATGGTGAAATAATAAGAAAATAAAAGAAAGGAGTTGCGAAACGCAAAGGGGCAAGGATCAAACATGTTCTCACTGAGCCTAATAGGTATCATCAGAATTTGCTGTAGA
This sequence comes from Cryptocephalus moraei, assembly GCA_946251905.1. Classification (NCBI taxonomy): domain Eukaryota; kingdom Metazoa; phylum Arthropoda; class Insecta; order Coleoptera; family Chrysomelidae; genus Cryptocephalus; species Cryptocephalus moraei. The sequence continues at coordinate 37,181,625 of OX276456.1, read as the reverse complement.
ATGTGAAATTTGTATCGTAATTGCGTGGAATGGGTTTCCCAAATTAGGGTTAATGTACTACCATCGGACGAAAGTGTATAGTTGAAAATTAAGACGCCGGACGAAAATGTATCACAAAATTTATTCAAAAAGGGATTACGGACGAAACTGTATTTACCGCTTATGTCAGGGCACTTCCCGATTACCTGACTACTTCAAACTTTACGCACTTATGGCTTCAATACCCAGCAGGTTCAGGAGAATCCGAAAACCCTGAATTTCCCTTTCCGAAGGGGTGAACAACAGAAAAGAAATTTTGTTGTCGGTTTTATTAGAAAATTCCTAATTCTATATGAGCATAGTTTAGGTTCACTTAACAAAGAAGTGAAAAGGGAGATGAATTCACGCAATAATCCCTAAATAACTATACAGAAACTTGAAAGCATTATTGACTGAATAAAAAATGATACATTGTAATTCACTAATTCATTCTGAAAATAATTAAAAAAAAAAAACTGGTTTGATAGAAAATTCGCAATAATAATAGATTGTTCTAATACTATTAAATAAGTAATTAAAATTAGGTATCTGAACTTTCGAAATTGATGTGACGTCGTAGCATTTTCATTTAACAATTTAACATTTACAATTTTCACTTGTGAGGGTATCGAAAATGGTAGATTGATCGAAGTATCAATGTGTCTTATTTTATACGTAGGACGAATTCGCCACCTGTTGAACCTCAGATGTGTTCCATAGGTGCGAATCTACCTGTCGTGTCGTCGACGAAACGTATATATCTACTTATCGTACGTATGTGCCGCACGTACTCGTATGCTCGTCACATTTCACTTTTATTATGTTGCCGGATAAAATATTCATAAGTTAGAAGCAACGGTGCTCGCCGTTGATTTGAATAAACGACGATCGAGTCCGAATACGCGACTTCCCAATTAGACGTTTTTACGGCTAATTAGGAGTCTATAGTTATAGCTTATTCCGAGTCGCCTTAGGGATGATTGCATTGTAAGTTATTGTCGGACGAATCTGTTTTGACTCATTAGGCCTGCCGGGGAATTAAAACGACGTTCCTCTCCTCGTGTACCGTAATCCTATATTTTAACTGATGGACGAGGAAATAGTTAGGAGTGAGTTATCAACGAGTAGAAGTCGAAGAGGGTAGAAGACTTTAGAAGGGCGAAGGTAATCTAAATTACCGCGACAAAGCTGTTCCGAAACTTAAAAATGGAAAACTAGGCGGGTGGTCCAGAAATACTATCTCAAGAGTTAATAATATAGATATTTTAATTATATCCAAAATATTAAAACGACGGAATTAATACCCAAAAAAAGAGAAAAATGATTGTGCATTGAAAGGTTTCGTTCTTACGTAGTTCAAAAAATTCAGAGAAATTTTCAGTTGTTCCTGAAAGGAAACTGAAGGCAGTTGAAACTTTCTTGGAAGATATTTCAAAGTTACATAATTTGGAAATGCTCTGAGTAGACAATTGCTTTTTGAGAAACGTCAGTAGATTTCAGGAGTTCCTTCAGAAATAGCTTGTAATGAGTTTTGGATTCAAGAAAGCTTTAAAGTTTGTATTTATTCGAAACTAATTGTAGAATGTAAAAATCTCAAAGGGATTTCTCGCTCAGAACTACAAGTATAAATATATAAGACAATATTTATAGCAAAAGTCCCGTTACGTGTCAAAGTACTATTTTCAATACAAATGATTGCTACAACACATTTTTACCATCCACCTAATATAAATTCGACTTGGGCGATGAATACTGATAAACACACATCCCTTTTTCGTTTCGGTTAATTTATTTTAATCTTCCGCCTTTCGTCCTCTATTTACGTTCCTTTTTGGCAGATTCCGCTTGCATTCCGAGAGGCTATTTTCATGTTTTCGGAAATAACGTGCCGTTTATTTTTCGAGTTGTCAACTTCAACTCCTAACCCGATTCTCGACAGGAATCTGTTTCTCATTTCTCAGTGATTATTTAAAACACAGACGCAATAATAAATTGCTGTGATATTAATGAAGTTGTAACATAATGAAACGTGTATGTAACGGTCAGATTTCGATAATTGTTCCTTTTAAGCTTGCGATCAGCTTTAATAGTATATTAAAGTATGAGTCGATATCTCTCGGGACGCTTCGTGACGGCCCGTCGCACGTCGTGCAACCAATCGGCTTGTCCGGCTACGGCCAAAAACGCTGTTATTGGTTTATATGGCCGTTGTTGATACGTTTCCATGGCGACTTTAAAACACACGCGTGCGAAAAAGCCCGATTTACGCACGCCAAAGCATGTTTTAAATAGGCAAAATAGCGTACCAATAAAAAAAATGTAATCAGAATCAGTTAAGGGCAAAGGGCATTTCACTCGTAATTTTTAGGTTTTTTGAGGTTTTCCTGGATTATCTGGATCTTTGGCGAAGGGCCCTTTATTTCTGTGAATTTTCTATTTTTCTCAATTTTCTCCAAAACGACTATACCGATTCTCACCAAATTATTTGACACATTTTTTTAAAACTTCTCTAGAGGGCACCTATGAATATTTTCTGTTTTTCAATTTTTTTAACACTGCTTTTGATGTTTTCATTAAACTTTATACCTGAATTAACATATTAATGCATATATTTTTATTTAAGAAACATTTCCTACAGTTAGGTATAATATAATTTGAAGTTATGCAAAAACATTCGATACATCAAATTATCGATGTATATGTCTTCAATGACAGAATGTCAAATATTGTCAATTTTGTTCTCAAATATTGTCAAATTTGCTACTGTCGTATCTGCAAAATATTGTGTGAATTCTGTATAACTTCTTTTGGAATACATTAGTATTCGTAATTTGTGTTACACTTTGTTTAATTTAAGTTCAAAAATATATTTCTATTAATTGTTTCAAAAATATTTTTCAGAAACCGTTGTCATCTAAACAAGCAAAAGAAATATTTATTAATAACAGGAAATGTTAATATTCAATACTAAATTAAAATTTTATGAAAGGATGATAACGTTGCCATGAATATTTTGTCCGGCCATATGAGAAAGTCTTACACATCGCCATTTTTTTGTAAATGTACCCCATGTATCAACCCCCAACGACAGCTCGTTTGTTTGTACATTTATTTAGTAATAAACAATCTCTCCGAGAAAGTTTTTTGGCTACCTTCACCCGTACTATTTCGGGCATTTCGGTAACAAAGAAATCCTCTCGTTTACATTTTAATCATCGCCGCTTATCAGCACAATTACGTGTCGAGATTTATCTCTCGCACCGAACCTTAATCACCGCCAGTTTAACGTAGCGTTCGAACGAGAACGGACGTATCGGTCTCTCCGCTCGTGCGAGTGTGTGAGTTTGTGAGTTTTATGAGTTGTGGGGCGAGTTTTGTGAGTTAGCATAGTGACGTGTCGTTCCTGGGCTCCCGCAGTGCCTTGAAATTATAATTCTGGCGAGTGAATTGCGTACTTGAACGTTTTCTGAGTGACATAACGTCTACCCTGAGGAATTCGGGGGCGAACTAAGAGGAGAGAACGCCCTGGAAAATCGCGAGTAGGTGGCAAGTACTAGAGGATAAATATATTTTCAAATTTTTTCACATTTAATGGAAATTGACGTTGAATTTAAGTTTTTAATAATTTCTAACCGCCTAATACCTAAAAATAAATAATCTAAATCTAAACCCGAAAATCCAAAAAATCTAAAATAATCTTTAATAAATTTCTAAAATTAGTTCGTGAAGGGAAAGATATACAAGTAACATATTTAAACAATGAAGGGACTCGTTTATTATTTTTAACGAACGCTAATAAAAAGTCATTGCTTCATTTAATAGAAATGGACATAGCGCACTTAGAAACTTTCAATGAGCCTATTTTTAGCTATCAACATGCATAAGTTTTGTCAGATTATTCTAAATTTTCGCCACGAATTTGGGAGCAAAAATTTGATAAAAGTTTATCAAAAATTTATCAGTTTTCTCTGTTAAATCTGGTTGATTATCTCAAAAAAATCAGCCATTTTCTTTGAGAATTTGAAAAATATTTTCAACTGTTCAATTATATAACAAACAAACGAATTCTGCTAATTTCTAATATTTGTAAAAATCCTTTAAACCCTAATTCCAAAGTCCAAGTCTCGTTTGGATTTTGACAAAATTTCAATTAAAAATCGTGTAAATTTAAAATTTTAATCTTAAAAACGTTGTAAAATTAGAGTTTAACAAAAGGGACTTGGTCTAATTTTTTTACTTTCTTCATGTTAAATTGAAAAATTTATAGAACATTTACTGAGGCTGCAACTTCCACGAATTTGGGCGCAAAGTTTTGATAAAAGTTTATCAAAAAATTAACACTTCTGGCTGATTTTCTTTGAGAACATAAAAAATATGTTCAACTGTTTAACAGAACAAACTTCAATTCTGCCAATTTCAAACATTTGAAAAAAATCCTTTAAACCTTATTGTAGTTAAATTTTGAATGACCACATGTCCAAGTCTAGTTTGGATTTTGACAAAATTTCAATTAAAAATCGTTTAAATTTAAAATTTTAGTTTTGAAAACGTAAATTTTGAGTTCAACAAAAGGGAATAGACTTGGCCTAATTTTTTATCTTTATTCATGTTAAATTGAAAAATTTATAGAACATTTACTGAGGCTGCAACTTCCATGAATTTGGGCGCAAATATTTGATAAATGTTTATCAAAAACTTAACAGTTTTGGCTGATTTTCCTTGAGAATTTAAAAAATATTTTCAACTGATCAATAGAACAAACTTCAGTTCTGCTAATTTCGAACATTTGTAAAAAATACTTTAAACTCTAATTGTAGTTAAATTTTGAATAACCAGTTGTCCAAGTCTCGTTTGATTTTCACAAAATGTCAATTAAAAATCGTGTAAATTTAAAATATTAATTCTAAAAACGTTGTCAATTTAGAGTTTAACAAACTAATTTTTTGACTGAAACGAGCTGAAATTATAATATAGACAGACGAAATTCAGCTGACCTCATAAACAAAGCTTAAACTAAAGTTTCCCAAAGTTTCTGCGTGTTAAATTGCAAAAAAAACTAATTTTGTCTTTATATTTGATGTTACGAAACAGCGAGAGATAATTTATCTCGACAGAACTTGATATGGAATTTGTAAGAATAAATGGAAAAATAGGTATTGATCAATTGACTTGTCTTTCTTCATGTAATGTTTCTCAAACCCCCTAATATTGACGAATATAATATACCGATATTTCAGTACACGATTTCACAAAGAGGAACTTTTGGATATTGGGACGAATTCAAATGGAATTTGGAGAAGAGTTACTTTGTTACGTTTTCTAACCAACGAGCGTAACCAAAAATGGTGTCTTCTGCAACTTCAGCGATTCGATAATTTCAAAAATTTGTAAAAGAAATTACTCAAAGTCCAAATTTAGTGAAATTATGCACAGTTACAACATCGAATCTCTTAGTACAAAAGTATTGGTGACATGTTGAATATAGCGTAAGCGTAAACAACCAGCGTAAGCGTACTCCTTATCGGACGAGGCACAAAGGGAGACCGCTCCGCTAATTAGGCCATAAAAACGGTTCCAGAATAATCGCGAATATTCATTTAAAGAAAAAGTGATTTATTACTTTCGTATCGTTTCTAGAACTAACAAATTAGGGAATAATGATGTAGTAAACACTAGTAGGTACTCGAGACATAATGGAGGACTATAAAAAGCGAACGTTGCTGACGAAGATTAGATTAGACGAGAAGCCGCGAGTGAAAACAGTGCGATGAACGGACAAGTGAAAGCGTATAAATAAATTAGTAGTTAAGAGTGTGATATAAATTAATTAGTTAGGAAATAGTCTAGATAAATTTTTTATTGAAACATTTCTGCTTGTGGCAGAACTCGCTTATGTCAAAGTCTGTACCTATCAAAATTTCCCCTATGTTTGTTTCCCTGAAATGGAAATAACCAGTTAGTTGTTCTTTACGCAAATCCCCGTCCGCCTTCGTCTAATGAAGATAATGAGAGAATGGAACTATTATAGATGATTTGTGGTGGTTGGTGGTGTCGTGTAAGTCGAACCGAAATGCTAATTACAGCTCGCAACGCATAAACACACACACACACGCTCGTTTTCTAAATTCTAGCGAGAGGCGGTTGACCGGATCATATTAAAAATAAAACGGAAAGCGATGGGGGGATTATGTACGTATTATAACTTTACCGGCCCGCAGAAAGATCCCTCGGATGTGTCATCAGGCCCCATCGCTCATCGCAACGGTGTATTCCCGTCGGGATTAAAAATTCCGGCCTCCTCAAAATGCGTAAACATAATACTTAATCGCAGAGAATCGGAGCGGATCGACGACAAAAAGCGTTGTATAGAGAAATTAGTAAAACTTGCGGTGCCGTCATCAATGACGTCACATTTATTGCCAATTGCCGTTGGTGTAAGATAAAAATTTGCTTTAAACAGAGCGCACTGTTATCCCAGTTAAAAAGAGATAGCACACTGTCGGATGTTAGCCGATAAAATATAAGTTGGTAGCCGTGTACACTGTTGCCGAACGATTCACGTATTGGCACGAAACTTTTGTTATGATTTTGAGGTTATACTTCGAAATATTTGCTCGCTTCGGTAAATTGTAAATTAAATACGTGTTTGGGTGTTTTCGAGTGTAAGGAATTGCAATAAGATGCCTAAACCATTGAACAGTCGATGTCAGCAGCTGGTCTCGTCTCTAATCAGTTACTTTGAACTGGAACGAAATAATGGGGGCCCCTTACTCCCGTTAAACTGCGTTAGAGAGGTAAAGTATTGATACTATTGGTTATTAAGCTTCTATGGCCCTTATTGGAAATATTTTTAGCGTGTTTCAGCTGCAATGAAGATCAGTGTGTGTACTGTGAGTAGAATAGTAGAATCTCGCAAAAAGTGAAGAGTGATGTGGTGTTAAAGTCGCCGAAGAAAAACCGTCCACATGTGAAGGGAGTCACGAATCAAGATCACCTTGATATTGGTTCTATTCGCAATCAAATTTACGAACTGTATGAAAGAAGTAAGCAAGTTTTTTACATTGTATCCTTGATTGTATTCACCATATACAATATACTACAATGAGTGATAATTTAATGTAATTATTTCAGAGAAAACTGTTACTCTTGAAAGTATTCATCAAAAACTTGAGAATATGAAGCTCTTTGAGGGATGTAAATCATCACTTCGTATCCTTTTAAGAGATATTGGTTTCAAATGGAGTAAGGATAATCCACGGAGGGGGCTAATGGAACTTCCAGATATTACATTTAAAAGAATACAATTTTTGAGAATGTATCAACAAATTAAAGAGGAATCCACATTCAATTTTGTTTATTTGGATGAAACTTGGATATTCCAAAATGGAACATTGGCTCACTCGTGGCAAGATGATAACAGAAAGAGTGTAAAGACCACAAAAGTTGATGGGAAAAGGTAAACGTTAGAATGCCATTTGATTAGGTTTTGTTAAAGTCATATTATTTGTTAGTAACTCATCGCAGAATTGCTATGAAAGATTTAAGTATTAATTAATAGTGATTTATTATTGCAGACATATCATTCTTCATGCTGGTAACAAGAATGGTTTTATTCCTGGGGCTGAATTAGTGTTTTCCTCTAAATCCAAAGGTGACTATCATGGGGAAATGAACCAAAACAACTTTTTGCTGTGGTTTGAGAATCAACTTTTGAAAAACTTGGAGGAACCGTCAGTTATTATTATGGACAACGCACCGTACCACAGTACATTGGCAAATAAGGCTCCGACAAGTGGATCGACAAAGCCTGTTATAAAGGATTGGCTTACAAAACATAACTTTCAATTTGAACATACAATGTTAAAGAGTGAACTACTTCAAATTGTTAATCAGTAAGTAGAAATGAAATATAAACATTTGTGTTTGTTTATTTTTTTTTTCTAGAAATAAACCAGAAAAGATATACCTAACGGATCAGATGGCTGAACAATATGGCCATAGAGTGTTACGTCTTCCTCCCTATCATTGTATATTCAATCCAATCGAGTTGATATGGGGCGTGGCGAAAAATTATTATAACCAACACGTAGGTCGAGATGGAAATGCAAACGATAACTGTTTGGACATGTGGAAAGAAGCATTGTCTACCATTACACCTGTGGTCTGGATGAACTCCATCAAGCATACAGAACAAGTAATTGAGAAATGGTGGAATCGTGAACGAATGTTTGATAGAATGGAAGTTAACAACTTAGTGATTGACTTGAACAGTGACTCAGAGAGTGATAGTGATTTTTAGGAAATATTTAACATCTACACGAACATGTCATCTGTAGTGACTGTGAATCTAAAATCGAGCCTGATATGTCTGGTATCGCACTTTTACCTATATCAGATTCAGACTAAAGTAAATACATCTTACTCTAGGTATGTGCACATAATGTATTATTAGAATATTATTATATTGTAACTGTAGTGCATGAATATTTATATAGTAAAACTTTTTTTAGGTAAACATAAAATGAAGGCTCGATGGACACATGTAAAGCTGCCAATAGAGAGTTGATAAGAGACAGCACTTTCGACGGGTTGACCGGGGTGTGTTTCTTTCCGCGACTTTCATAACTACAATATTCTGCTTGAATTCCAGATTCTAGGCCGTTGGACATGCACCTCCCTACAATGTCTCTACGCTCCTCGATCCAATTACACCTGCCAATTTAGTGTACACTTTCTTGATCCAAATGTTGCAGATCAGTTATTATATCACACTTGTAGTTTGTAGCTTATCTTCAGAGCAGTGTTTCCATTTCATTTTCATAGGTGTAAATATTTCTTTTCTGTTTTGGATTTGTCATCTATTAATGTTATTTGTTTTCTTCTATTTTCTACTGTATTCCTTAATATTTTTGGCTCTATACTTATAGTTTTCACAACAATGTCAGTACCGACCTCCATACTTCTCTATTTATTATAAAGAAAAATGCACCTTTAATCCCGAAATATATATTCTTTATAAAAAATCACTGAGATGTTAAACTGAGTTCAGGTGAGAGAAGTTAGGGGTGTAATTCAATGTCGGTAGGGGTATTTGCCCTCGAAGTAGTTGTTTCCTCTAATTGCTCAAAAGTTCAGTTATATTTGAAATTTCTCTATTTATTCTTTTTTAATTGTAGGCTTAATTTGGGTTTCTTTGTTTCAATTGATGGCCACATATATTCTGGCAGCAGATACTTTACTTATTTATTGTTGTTTGTTTCTCACATATTAATTTGTTCTGTGTTGCCCTCTATTCTTTCTCATCTGTATTTGTATTACCTAATATTACATTGTAGGTCATTTTGGTCAACAATTCAATTTCAATCTTGTATTTTCTGTGCTGTGCCAAGTCCATTCTCTACTCGGTTTCACTTTATATGAAAGTGTACACTTCCTGTTCCACTCCTTTCCTGGCAAAGGATACTCACACCTCCCTGTGGTCTTTGCTGGACAGTGAGTTTTTAAAACACAGTAATGCATTAAGTCAAAGCACTTGCAGATATGTAATTCAATTAACAAGAATGCATAATGGCAAATTAGAAAAACTTATAAAATGACACTGACTAAGTGAGTAAATTCCATATACCTTACTCATCCTAGAACACATGATCCTACATGAATTGTAATTAGTGTATATAAATGTGTTTGTAATTAAGAATTTCATAATTTCTAATATAATTAATATATTAATATCTATTTTGTTTGTAAATAATAATTGTATAATAGCATTATAGTGTGTAATGTAATATGTATAGGTAATGTAAATGTATGATAATACTAATAAAATCACACTGACTAAATGAGTAAATTCCATGTACCTACTAACTCATCCTAACACATTATGATTTTATTTCATTTCTAATTATTGGTATATACTAATATCTATATATTTTTGATTATTTAAGAATTTCACAATAACCTCAGAGCTAAATTCATGAAAGACGAAGAAAATGTATACTTTTCAGTTATAAATTTACTATCCAAACCAACAGTCATGTCAAGTAAAAAAAATTGCTGTGGCAACATGGCGACGTGGTGACGTCATAAATTTTGATGACGTGCACCGCAAGTTTCGCTAATTTCTCTATAGTCCAGTAAACGAAGGGGCAAACCTGTCAATAATTAGTTACCATTAAAATGATACAAAGTTTGCGTAAAAATATTGGGTGACAGGGGGAGAAAAGACCCGGAAACTAGGTTTTCCGCGAATATCTCCCAAAATATGGCACTTGGAGATTTTTTGTTTAGATGAAAATTGAAGACTAGTTAATTCTCTACAAAAGTAGCTCTTACAATTTTTTTCGAAAATTTGACCGTTTTCGAGATAAACCAAGCGCACCCAGAATATTTAGTTTTTGTGTTGTATGCCCGAGAGCACAGTCCGTGCATTTACACACGCGTTTTCCAAATTTATTGGAAAATCAACGATTTTGTGAAAAAAACTAATTGTACAGCCAAAAAGTAGACTTCCTTAGCTTTCAAATGATATGTCTTAGAGACCAATCCGATCATGTATGAATTTTTTATTGGTGGTTGTTTACAACATTTCACCATACTTCAAAACAGCAAAAAATTGGGATTCAACAAAGTTTTAATCAAAATGCAAGAAAATTAGATTATCCAAATTTCACAGAGTGACAAAGGACCCTCTGAGGCCCCATAAGAAAATTTGGAGCAAATTAGTATAATACAAAAAAAAAATTGTAATAAATTCCTGGCAGGCTAAAAATGCATGGAAAAACAATATTTGACCCCTTTTTTTTCAACTTTAAATAATGACAAAATTCGCATTTTCAACAAAGTTATTGAATAATTTGTCCGCCCACTCATGTGTAAATGCACGGACTGTGCTCTCCGGCATACAACACAAAAACCCAATATTCTGGGTGCGCTTGGGCCCGTTTATCTCGAAAACGGTCAAATTTTCGAAAAAAATCACAAGGACCACTCTTGTATAAAATTAATAGATCTTAAATTTTTATCTGAGCAAAAATTCTCTAACTGCCATATTTTGGGAGATATTCGCGGAAAACCTATTTTCCGTGTCTTTTGGGGCCATTTTCTCCCCCGTCACACAATATTTTTAGGCAAACTTTGTGTCATTTTAAAGGAGGTACCAAATGCCACCAATTAAATAACAAATAAAAATGGTAACTAATAATTCATAGGTTGGCCTTCCCCCCCCCCCCCCCTTCATTTACTGGACTATTGGTCGTTTGACAAATCGACGCGACTCCTCTCGATCATGCTCTCGTAACAAATCGACGGGAACATTAAACACGGGACGGTAGAAAAATAGTGATATATAACGTGTAATAGAAGAGAAAAGAAAAAAAAGCAACATGATACGACGACACGTAACGCATGAAATCATTAACTGAACGACGGTGATGAGCTCCTATTTATCCTGCACGAAATTATTGATGCCGCCGAGTATAAAATATAAAACCTCCAAGTGCTCTGCTATTCGGAGAGGGGATATTAAGAAAATATAGAATGGGCTAAAGTACCAACGAGCAATATTGCTTACTTAGAGTGCACGATGGTGTAACAAAAAATCCTCTAGCTTAAAGTGGAGCTTCTTGAGATATTATACGTTAAGTTAAATTGTCAAAGTGTGCTCTGATTTTAAAGATAAGTGGTAAAATCGTACAATTCTTCCCAAGCTATTAATTCATACAATATAAGCTATTAATTGTGTCGAAAATAAATAACAGGGGTAAAAGGAACTAACGCTTGCAAGGTATTTCATTTTTTCATACGGTCTATTGACCTCTAAAGACATAAAATCCAAAAGTGCTACTGAATTTAGCAATGCGTTTTTGAGAACGGGGTAAGTTTGTCCACTTTTCGATTTTTCGGCTATAGCGCAAAAACTATACATTTTTACAATTTTCACATTTCTTGTAGAGAATTAAATTTCCTATGAAAATGATATTTTTTTGAGTCGAAAAAAAGTTTTATTTTAATGAAATAAACTTAAAACACAAAGTTAAAAAAATGATTTTTTTGAATTTTTGGCTATAACTTTTTTCTGAGTTATTTTTGGTATAGGCATTGCTGAATAAAGAAGAAAGCCTATGAAATTCTCTTTAAAACGGTGGCTTGTAAGACTTTATATGTGGAATATTGACTGAGATATAAACGTTTCAATTCAGCCATTTTTTCTCTATATTTACTTTTTCTTTATAAAGCGTATTATTTCATATTTTATTATTATGTTTTTTATGCAGCAATGCCTATACCTAAAATCACCCAGAAAAAAGTTATATTCAAAAATTTAAAAGAAATCAAATTTTTCCATTTTTAACTGCTTTTTGAATTTATTTCATCAAAAAAAATTTTTTTCAGTTCAAAAAATATCATTTTCATAGGAAATTTAATTCTCTACAAGAAATCTTACGGCACATTTCTTCGAAAAATGCATAGTTTTTGCGCTATACCCAAAAAATCTAAAGTGGAGAAACTTAGCCCGTTTTCAAAAACGCATGGCTAAATTTAGTAACACTTTTGGATTTTATTTCTTTAAAGGTCAATTGACGGTATGAAAAAATAAAATACCTTGCACGCTTTACTTCCTTATTAAATGACATAGTCAATAGTCTAATAATAAAAAATTGAGAAAATTTGTAATAACTTCCTGAATAATACATAATTTAATTAAGAACAAGATTTAATATCGGAGATGTAAATTCAAAAGAAAAATCTAACGTAAAAAGCCTCGAAAAATTTGCCACATTCCGATTTTTGTGCAATTATCTGAAACTGTTGGGTTTAATAGTTATTGCCAATTATTGTATGAGATTTATATAAAAATCAATACAATACTAAAATTAGCAAAACACCGCATTTGCACAACCTGCAGACATCCTCTACTTTGAAAATTAAGAGCTCTAGGTTTATTAAGACTTAGGACCAAAAAGGATCTTAAGAATCAACTTCTTAAGTTTGTTACATGACTCATCTTGAACATTCCCGTTACTCATTTGTTATAAAAAACTTTACAGGAAACACGTTCACAGCCCAACTCCACGTTTCAATTATGACACTTGAATCAATCTAAGAATAATTTCATTGCAGTCATAAGCTACTTTTTGAATAACCACTATAAGGAATTTTAACATGATTGTTAATTAAACAACTGAATCGTATAACGTTAGACGATAATTAAAAGTCGTTTAACGATAATTTAAATGCACAAACCTTGAAAGACAGCAGCGTCCCAACTTCCGCCGAGATATCCGCCATTGTCGCCAGTATAACTGAGATTCCTGAAACAGAAACATAATAAATCGATATTAGGATCATTGAATCATAATTTAAAATTAAACTCACTAGTAACTCAAAACTCCCTTTTGACTCCGATAGAGTCGACTTTGAAAAATCAACTCCTAACAACTTTCTTACTAAGTAAGAATTTTAAAATCTAAAGAATACTTTTTGGAAATTTCTGCATACTAAATTTAGAGGAAACCTTCTAACGTGAGAATCCAGGAAACTTCACCACAGAGCATACAGCATACTAACTTTCGAATTGTTTTATCACCTTCACACAAGCGATATTACAAAATTAAACTCGCTAGTAACGCAAAACTTCCTTTTGACTCCGAATAGAGTCGACTTTGGAAAAACAACTCCCAACGACAACTTCCACACTAAGTAAGTATTTCAGAATGTAAAGAATACCTTTTGTAAATTTCTACATACTAAGTTTAGAGGAAACCTTGTAACGTGAGAATCCAGGAAACTTCACTACAGAGCATACAGCATACTAGCTTTCAAATTGTTTTATCTCCTTCACACAAGCGCCTTTAACGGATATTAAAAAAATTAAACTCACTAGTAACGCAAAACTTCCTTTTGATTTCGATAGAGTCGACATTGAGAAATCAACTCCCACACTAAGTAAGTATTTTAGAATCTAAAGAATACTTTTTTGAAATTTCTGCATTTTAAGTTTAGAGGAAACCTTGTAACGTGAGAATCCAGGAAACTTCTCCACAGAGCATACTTGCTTACAAATTGTATCATCCCCTTCATACAAGCGCCTTTAAGGCCTTTAAGGGATATTCAAAAAAATTAAACTCACTAGTAACACAAAACTCCTTTTCGACTCTGATCAAATCGACTTTGAAAAATCAACTCCCAACGACTAAACTCCCAACTCCCTTACGAAGTAAGTACTTTAGAAACTTTACAATATTTTTTGTAAATTTTTGCACACTAAGTTCAGAGGAAACCTTCTAGGGTGAGAATCCAGGAAACTTCAACGCAGAGCATACTATGACTTATTTTCAGATCGTGAGCTCCTTTAAAAATCATATGAAAATTAAACTCACTAGTAACGCAAAACTCCCTTCCAATCAACTTCGAAAAATCAAATTCCGTCGACAACTCCCATCAATAACCACAATCGACACCCCACAATCAACAATCCTTTCGAAATAATGTAAAAAATACTTACCATTACAGTATTTTGCGCTTTTGGCATTGCTTCGAGGTTGTCTGCTATCATTGCTGCTCTGTCTTGACTAACTGAGGAAATAGAATATTATTAGGAAACACATTAACGATATTGAATCATTAAAACATTCCGATATGTATAAGGATACTAACCATGAACGTTTGCATTCCTACGAAGATGTCGCCACTGTCGCTGAAAAGTCCTACCTGTAAAATAATAGTAATTAAAAATTAACGCTGAATCACAAGATCGTACAAGAAAAATAAAATAGTTTTTAAGAAAATCACTAAAAAATCTAACCTTACAAACAGCTGCATCAGTCTTTCTCCCCTCGCATGAAGTTCTATGCCATTGTCGTCGATAAATACTCACCTAATAAAGAAATAAGAAAAGTATGCGTCAGCATTGAACGTAACGTTGAACAGAAAGAAAATCTTAAAATAATTTAAGCAAGAAACGAACCATTTGACAATGACACGTCGGCATGAACCCCACTGCTCCAGCCGCCACTGATTACAAGTCAATTTCACTAAAATCACAAACACTCGCCACCGAAGAAATAATAAATAACGCGAAAAATCACCGAAATACGAACGCAACTAATTAATCACAATTAAATATGAACGTTACACTCGAGTGGAAATTTTAAGACAAGCGCGATCGAAAAAAAAAATTGTAACTTCAAAACGCGGCGTTAAAGTCGTTAACAAACTATCCCCCGACGCGAACACACGAAAAACTAACGTCTCGCGCACTTATTCGCCGGAAAATTAGGAAAACTTTGAAAGATTTCCCAACGAAACACTTCCGGTAATTAAAAGTGAACCGCTTTCGAAGCTCTAAAACTCGTAAATGATATTTAAAACGACCACATTCGAACGCACAAACTTTACGTCTTCACCTCAGACGTAAAGGGAAAAAATCGCGCAAAAAACTGCCCAGCGGAGTACGTAAACTGATAAGAAGCGGAGAGAATAGGCGAGAGAGATGCAACGTTGTCGGTTCGTTCACGGCTAGACTAATTGAATTCAAATGCAATTAAGGATAAATAGACAATTAACAGGAGAAGAAGGCGTTGATCAAAATTAACGTTGAAAATAAAAATTAAAACAAAGTTTCAACCTTACTAGCTCTTATGAGTTCCTGAGATTTCAGGCATGTACTAGCTATTAAATCCTGTTAATTGAGTACGGTTACGCCGTTACCTTAAATTTAACCCCACTTCTTTGACAAACGTCGTACGTTACAACAGACATGAAAAATGATTATTTTACAACCATCTAATTACATAAAAAAATCATATTACAGAGATTAATTGTAATACGACTGTTTTTACACGGTTTTCCCCAATTTCCCCCCCGATATTTCCTGAGGATCGCCCACGCTTACACTCGCATCGAACAATAAAATAAATAAATATGAATAGCTTCGTTTCCTTTCGCGCAAAAACATCCAGCGATTATTTATAATAAGAGTAATGCCAACTGACAAGACAATAAATTAACTTGAACGTAACTATAATTTACTGCTTCTAGTTAATGTAATGGGATAATTGTGATAAGGTAGGTGCAATTACAGCGGACACGATCTAAGAGAAACATGAAGTTAGAAAGAGTTAATTGGCTAATTGATAGTCAGCGCGATAGTGGTTTATGTCGAAACGTTTGGAAATCTTGACGTTTCTTAGTCTTTTTTCCTTCTTCATGGGAAAAGTACAGAATACTTAACTGATAATTGGTTATTAGTGTTAGTAAAATACACATCGAAAAGATTTTTCATAAAAGATGAAGGAAAATGAAACCATTACTGTATTACAGGCCTAGGGTAAAAGGGATCCTAGTCAAACGGCAATAAGGGTAAAAGGAAAAATTCTTAAAGGAGCAAGCACTATACTTGGGAAATCATAATTAGGAATCATCAAAGACTAAAGTAATAGGAAACTTCTGACTGAAACTGGATAATTTAAAAGCATTTTTGTTTTTGTCGTTGAAGGATAACGCAGTAACCGGATATCAAAAGTAAGTACAAAATCAATACATTGTCAATGATAATAAATAATGCTCATTATCCGTTGACCTCTCATGGCAACTACACGAGC
The DNA here is from genome assembly GCA_946251905.1 of Cryptocephalus moraei. Classification (NCBI taxonomy): domain Eukaryota; kingdom Metazoa; phylum Arthropoda; class Insecta; order Coleoptera; family Chrysomelidae; genus Cryptocephalus; species Cryptocephalus moraei. Next base: position 37,165,006 of record OX276456.1, on the reverse strand, counting down.
TCAAAACGTTCATTACCGCAAATAACAGTATTTGAGAAAATTATTTTTGTCCGTAAATAGTTACGCGCCTAGTTAGACTTATATTAATGAAAAACGTTATTAACAAAGTAGGTCGAAACTATTTCTGTCACTACTCCGATTGTGTCATTTTCGCGTTCGTCATCCATTAACTCACTAACACAAAATTAATACATTGACTAGTGCATTTGTTGGAGAAAGGATTTTATTTTCTATTTACTTTGCAAGGTCTCTACCCTTAAACATATATCAGTTTCTAATTATTTTTAAGAACTCTTTAAAACTCGAGAATAAACTAGAGAAATATCGATGTTAGAGTAAATGAGAGATTTTGGGGAGATATGTTTCATTATCTCTTCTGTGAACTTGGTATCGACGTTACATTCTTGGTTAGTTTAAAGAAAAATCTCTACTTATAGAAAAATTTATAGGAATATTTCAAAAAATCCACTCTCGATATCATTACGGTATTCAAAATTGAAATTTTTGAGGCGTTCCTTAATCGGCTCCGCTGGGGACGATTACCTGCCGAATTATCTCGGCTCTCGCAATATGTAATTCCAAAAGATCTCTCGTTCCAGACGGCCATTTGAATCTTTATACGCTCCCCGGAAACATATCCATACGAGTCCGAACGTAACGGCCGCCCGGAACGACCTTTACTGCGTCCGAATCTTTTTTCATGGCAGAATGAAAAGCGGAAAATTGTTTCCGCGAAAATTTCCCGACATTAGGAACGTCCGGATTCCTTTTGTACGCGTGAGGAACGACGACACTAAAAAGTTTTTACGTGCGTCTTGCGTCCGCCGTATCGACCGGCGATTAGTTTTAAATTGACACGGCTGAATTATGGGCAATAAAAAAAAAAACATTGAAATCGTGTTTATCGAGCTAATCGACTGTTTGAATGTAGTACTATACTATACTCTGTTCAAAACAAATCCCGATGCACGTCATTTTGATGACGTCAGAATCATCCAATACTACCAACTTAATGTAGTCACAGGACATCGCAATTTATGTGTTCCGTGTATATTTTAGGTTGAGAATACACACAAGCATATATATTGTCAACCTAAAATATACACGGAACACATAAATTGCGATGTCCTGGGACTATATTAAGTTGGTAGTATTGGATGTTTGGTGACGTGATCAAAATGACGTGCATCGGGATTTGTTTTGAACAGAGTATACCTCTATCTATTTATATGCGAGTGATATGTAAATAAACCACAAGTTGTGTACGAAAAATTAAATTAACATCTAATTGAATGTAACCTAAACACGTTAGGAACTTGATCAATATTTGACCATAAAAATAAATGCAGAATTACCTTCAATATAAATCATTATAAATATTCTTCAAATACTATCGAAATACGATCACCATTTCAGCCTAAAACCGATAAAGGAATATAGAATTTGGTCAATATTCGAACACGGCTTTAAGAGTGATATAAGCTTTAGGAAACTATAGCGATGGCAACGCTGTGCGATATGCGATTGCCACCACAAAACTCCACAGTCCAGTTGACTTTTTTTCAGACTTATCTAACTAGTAAAAAAACGCCAACTACTCCCACAGAGACTAACACAAAATAAATTTTACGTTCGCAACAGAACACGTTTAGGTAAAAGTATTGGGAAAAGTATCTGGGTGTATTTCTAGAAAACTGACAAATTCATTACGTTTTTCCGAAAACCATGAGTTTCCTTTAAAGGCTCGACTCATAGAAGAGTAGTTTGATAAAATTTCAGTTTCTGGAAATTGGAGGCAAATTAGTTACTTGAATAGATGGAATATATTCTCGAAATCAATTCATAGTAAAGGTTTCTGGACAATTATCTCTATTTCATCTGAATTTTTGGTATGAACTTCAACTTTATAAATGTTTGATTATAATTTTAGAAAATTAGTTGTCGGGAAAAGAATGACATCGATTTTTGGAAGAGTAGAAAATATGGTAGTAAAAACAGAAAACTAAGACACAAAAGTACAGTTACATTATTTTACAAACCTATCTTTATTTTCATTGAAACAACGCAAATGTCATTAAGTCGTCACTGCCAGATTCTGTAGAATAAAAAATTTCCTCGTTATGTCATAAAATATACCTACTTTTACTTAACAGCACATTCTTAGTAAGAATAGTAACGACAGCTTATAAAAATTAACGGTTATGGCAATTTTAAAACAAATAATTCAAGAATTTAAACTAGTTATTAGACACTGTATAACCCTCTTAGATTGACACAAGTTGGAAAACAAATGGTTTATATTTTGAGGTCTGAATCTGCAATATATATTGTCGGATGTACATTTAAGGGAGACGTATATTACCGATTTTATCAAAAATCGCTCGATGGGGCCGATAAAATTTGAATCGTAAGTGTTCAGTAGGTATTATACAAGTTCGTAAAGTGTATTCTCGGATCCAAAACAAACTTATAAATTTACATAAATATCCACTATACTTACATATCTTTGTATCCGATTGCCGTTATTGTTACAAGTACTTTCTAGGACGAAGAGTTCGAGAGAGAGAGAGAGAAAGATAGAAACTAATTTGCATCGTTTTCGATATTTTTATTTTCATGGAAAACAGTCGTTATCTCACAGACTAGTCGGAAAGGGAAACAGGTCGAGACTTTGAAATATTTATTATAATTTTTTCGCGTAGGTATACTATCGTTAGTTATAACTTTTGCGATAAGGAAAATTTCAACTAACTAATGTGGAAATGAATCGATATGAACAAGGTTTCTGAAAAAAATTTAAAACCCAGTCAAACAGATGATCACGAAAAAAAATTATTATGCAAGAAGGTTATACCTAAAGCATTTTTAAAGAAATGGGCAAAATTCCTTATTATCTGGAAATGAGGTGGCATGTTTTACCAAAATTAGAATTGGGAACATTATTCCATATACCACACTATTCTTTAATACCAGAATTACAGGAGCAATAAGAAATTGAACGATGAGACGGTTAGTTAGTTATAAAGAAATGTAACATATTGCTAAAGGAATTGGTGAAGAAAATTTTAGTCGAATATTAAATGTGAGTTACACCGAGAAGGTAATGAACTGGAATGAATTTCGTATTTATCATCTACGAGTATTATTGGGCTCAGCCACACGACAGTCTTAAAGGAGATATGAAATTATTATGAAATGATGAGATAACTTTGTACCCGTTACACCAAGAAGTAAATGAATTGGAAAAATTAAGGTATTTATAAAAATGCTGCCGTCATCAATGACGTCACATTTATTGCCAATTGCCCTTGGTGTAAGATAAAAATTTGCTTTAAACAGAGCGCACTGTTATCCCAGTTAAAAAGAGATAGCACACTGTCGGATGTTAGCCGATAAAATATAAGTTGGTAGCCGTGGACAGTGATGCCGGACGATTCACGTATTGGCACGAAAGTTTTGTTATGATTTTGAGAATTTGAGGTTATACTTCGAAATATTTGCTCGCTTCGGTAAATTGTAAATTAAATACGTGTTTGCGTGTTTTCGAGTGTAAGGAATTGCAATAAAATGCCTAAACCATTGAATAGTCGGTGTCAGCAGTTGGTCTCGTCTCTAATCAGTTACTTTGAACTGGAACGAAATAATGGGGGCCCCTTACTCCCGTTAAACTGCGTTAGAGAGGTAAAGTATTGATACCATTGGTTATTAAGCTTCTATGGCCCTTATTGGAAATATTTTTAGCGTGTTTCAGCTGCACTGAAGATCAGTGTGTGTACTGTGAGTAGAATCTCGCAAAAAGTGAAGAGTGATGTGGTGTTAAAGTCGCCGAAGAAAAACCGTCCACATGTGAAGGGAGTCACGAATCAAGATCACCTTGATATTGGTTCTATTCGCAATCAAATTTACGAACTGTATAAAAGAAGTAAGAAAGTTTTTTTACATTGTATTCTTGATTGTATTCACCATATACAATATACCAAAATGAGTGATAATTTAATGTAATTATTTCAGAGAAAACTGTTACTCTTGAAAGTATTCATCAAAAACTTGAGAATATGAGGCTCTTTGAGAGATGTAAATCATCACTTCGTATCCTTTTAAGAGATATTGGTTTCAAATGGAGTAAGGATAATCCACGGAGCGGGCTAATGGAACTTCCAGATATTACATTTAAAAGAATACAATTTTTGAGAATGTATCAACAAATTAAAGAGGAATCCACATTCAATTTTGTTTATTTGGATGAAACTTGGATATTCCAAAATGGAACATTGGCTCACTCGTGGCAAGATGATAACAGAAAGAGTGTAAAGACCACAAAAGTTGATGGGAAAAGGTAAACTTTAGAATGCCATTTGATTAGGTTTTGTTAAAGTCATATTATTTGTTAGTAACTCATCGCAGAATTGATATGAAAGATTTAAGTATTAATAGTGATTTATTATTGCAGACATATCATTCTTCATGCTGGTAACAAGAATGGTTTTATTCCTGGGGCTGAATTAGTGTTTTCCTCTAAATCCAAAGGTGACTATCATGGGGAAATGAACCAAAACAACTTTTTGCTGTGGTTTGAGAATCAACTTTTGAAAAACTTGGAGGAACCGTCAGTTATTATTATGGACAACGCACCGTACCACAGTACATTGGCAAATATGGCTCCGACAAGTGGATCGACAAAGCCTGTTATAAAGGATTGGCTTACAAAACATAACTTTCAATTTGAACATACAATGTTAAAGAGTGAACTACTTCAAATTGTTAATCAGTAAGTAGAAATGAAATATAAACATTTGTGATTGTTGTTTTTTTTTCCTAGAAATAAACCAGAAAAGATACACCTGACGGATCAGATGGCTGAACAATATGGCCATAGAGTGTTACGTCTTCCTCCCTATCATTGTATATTCAATCCAATCGAGTTGATATGGGGCGTGGCGAAAAATTATTATAACCAACACGTAGGTCGAGATGGAAATGCAAACGATAACTGTTTGGACATGTGGAAAGAAGCATTGTCTACCATTACATCTGTGGTCTGGATGAACTCCATCAAGCATACAGAACAAGTAATTGAGAAATGGTGTAATCATGAACGAATGTTTGATAGAATGGAAGTTAACAACTTAGTGATTGACTTGAACAGTGACTCAGAGAGTGATAGTGATTTTTAGGAAATATTTAACATCTACACGAACATGTCATCTGTAGTGACTGTGAATCTAAAATCGAGCCTGATATGTCTGGTATCTCACTTTTACCTATATCAGATTCTGACTAAAGTAAATACATCTTACTCTAGGTATGTGCACATAATGTATTATTAGAATATTATTATATTGTAACTGTAGTGCATGAATATTTATATAGTAAAACTTTTTTTTAGGTAAACATAAAATGAAGGCTCGATGGACACATGTAAAGCTGCCAATAGAGAGTTGATAAGAGACAGCACTTCCGACGGGTTGACCGGTGTGTTTCTTTCCGCGACTTTCATAACTACAATATTCTGCTTGAATTCCAGATTCTAGGCCGTTGGACATGCACCTCCCTACAATGTCTCTATGCTCCTCGATCCAATTACACCTGCCAATTTAGTGTACACTTTCTTGATCCAAATGTTGCAGATCAGTTATTATATCATACTTGTATTTTGTAGCTTATCTTCAGAGCAGTGTTTCCATTTAATTTTCATAGGTGTAAATATTTCTTTTCTGTTTTGGATTTGTCATCTATTAATGTTATTTGTTTTCTTCTATTTGCTACTGTATTCCTTGATATTTTTGGCCCTATACTTATGGTTTTCACAACAATGTCAGTACAGACCTCCATACTTCTCTATTTATTATAAAGAAAAATGCACTTTTAATCCCGAAATATATATCCTTTATAGCTCAAAAGTTCAGTTATATTTGAAATTTCTCTATTTATTCTTTTTTAATTGTAGGCTTAATTTGGGTTTCTTTGTTTCAATTGATGGCCACATATATTCTGGCAGCAGATACTTTACTTATTTATTGTTGTTTGTTTCTCACATATTAATTTGTTCCATATTGCCCTCTATTCTTTCTCATCTGTATTTGTATTACCTAATATTACATTGTAGGTCATTTTGGTCAACAATTCAATTTCAATCGTGTATTTTCTGTGCTGTGCCAAGTCCATTCTCTACTGGGTTTCTCGTTATATGAAAGTGTACACTTCCTGTTCCACTCCTTTCCTGGCAAAGGATACTCACACCTCCCTGTGGTCTTTGCTGGACATTGAGTTTTTATAACAAAGTAATGCATTAAGTCAAAGCACTTGCAGATATGTAATTCAATTAACAAGAATGCATAATGGCAAATTAGAAAAACTTATAAAATGACACTGACTAAATGAGTAAATTTCATATACCTTACTCATCCTAGAACACATGATCCTATTTCAATTGTAATTAGTGTATATAAATGTGTTTGTAATTAAGAATTTCATAATTTCTAATATAAAATTAATCTATTAATATCTATTTTGTTTGTAAATAATTGTATAATAGCATAATAGTGTATAATGTAATATGTATAGGTAATGTAAATGTATAATAATACTAATAAAATCACACTGACTAAATGAGTAAATTCCATGTACCTACTAACTCATCCTAACACATTATGATTTTATTTCATTTCTAATTATTGGTGTATACTAATACCTATATATTTTTAATTATTTAAGAATTTCACAATCTCAGAGCAAAATTCATGAAAGACGAAGAAAATGTATACTTTTCAGTTATAAATTTACTAGCCAAACCAACAGTCATGTCAAGTAAAAAAAATTGATGTGGCAACATGGCGACGTGCTGACGTCATAAATTTTAATGACGTGCACCGCAAGTTTCGCTAATTTCTCTATATCTACTTTTGGTAACTTTTTAGTTTTGTTGAGTTGGTATGTCAGCCTGTCACGGAGGCGTGTGTAGACGTCAAGGATAAATTTCAACAATTATTTCAACAAACATAACCTCTAACTCTGACCTCAGTGACGTCAGGTAACCAACCCACGCAAAATTCCCTAGAGTAATACGAAAACTTGAATAGCTAAAATTTAATGAATTGATAAAGCAAAGTAGATAAAATAGTATATTACACTCGTTTAATAAGACGTATTGTCACACTCGTTCTATTAAAGCACTCCTCGCTTCGCTCGTCGTGCTTCAAAACTCTCGTGTAACAATACTCCGTCTTATTAAACTAGTATAATAATATACTATTATTTCATTACCCTCTAAACCAAGGCTAGAAGAACACGCATTATACCTAATACCAAGAAATGAGTGAACTGGAATAACTAATTCGTTTCGTTTCAATTGTGAAAATAGCTCTACGTGTTTTATTATTCTTTGGATTTACCAAAATAGTAAAGACTTAAAAATTACGTTCATTCGGTAAATCTTAAAAAAGAAGTTCTGTGGAAATGAATAGGTTACCATCAAATTATTAAAAAACCTTCAACCGTTTCAAACGGAATGAACCCCGTATTAACATTTTACGTCTCGTTTTACATTCGAACTAAATCACGTGTGTCGACTTGGCCCCCCCAAATTAAACTTTTTTAATCAAATCAAGGTCAATCGTTTGACGTTCGTTTGACGGTCATTGACAGTTATCTTTTATCGTTTGACGGTTTTTCAATTCGTGGAAATAACATTTTATTTTTTTTAGCGTCGACCTGGCCCCCCCAAATTAAAATTTTTGAATTTAATCATGTTTGATCGATTGACGGTCGTTTGACGGTCATTGACAGTAATATTTTATCGTTTGACGGTTTTTCCATTTCCATTAAAATGGAGGTGGCCCGACCTCAAATTAATTTTTTTTAATCAAATCAAGGTCAATCGTTTGACTGTCGTTTGACGGTCATTGACAATTATCTTTTATTGTTTGACGGTTTTTCAATTCGTGGAAATAACATTTTATTTTTTTTAGCGTCGACCTGGCCCCCCCAAATTAAAATTTTTGAATTTAATTATGTTTGATCGATTGGCGGTCGTTTGAAGGTCATTGACAGTAATATTTTGTCGTTTGACGGTTTTTCCATTTCCATTAAAATGGAGGTGGCCCGACCCCAAATTAGTTTTTTTTAATCAAATCAAAGTCAATCGTTTGACGGTTGTTTGACGGTCATTGACAGTTATCTTTTATCGTTTGACGGTTTTTCAATTCAAGGAAATAACATTTTATTTTTTTAGCGTCGACCTCTGGCACCCCCAAATTAAAATTTTTGAATTTAGTCATGCTTGATCGATTGGCGGTCGTTTGACGGTCATTGACAGTAATATTTTACCGTTTGACAGTTTTTCCATTTCCATTAAAATGGAGGTGGCCCGACCCCAAATTATTTTTTTTAATCAAATCAAAGTCAATCGTTTGACGGTCGTTTGACGGTCATTGACAGTTATCTTTTATCGTTTGACGGTTTCTCAATTCATGGAAATAACATTTTATTTTTTAGCGTCGACCTGGCCCCCCAAATTAAAATTTTTGAATGTAATCATGCTCGATCGATTGGCGGTTGTTTGACGGTCATTGACAGCAATGTTTTATCGTTTGACGGTTTTTCCATTTCCATTAAAATGGAGGTGGCCCGACCCCAAATTAGTTTTTTTTAATCAAATCAAAGTCAATCGTTTGACGGTCGTTTGACGGTCATTGACAGTTATCTTTTATCGTTTGACGGTTTTTCAATTCAAGGAAATAACATTTTATTTTTTTTAGCGTCGACCTCTGGCACCCCCAAATTAAAATTTTTGAATTTAGTCATGCTTGATCGATTGGCGGTCGTTTGACGGTCATTGACAGTAATATTTTACCGTTTGACAGTTTTTCCATTTCCATTAAAATGGAGGTGGCCCGACCCCAAATTATTTTTTTTAATCAAATCAAAGTCAATCGTTTGACGGTCGTTTGACGGTCATTGACAGTTATCTTTTATCGTTTGACGGTTTCTCAATTCATGGAAATAACATTTTATTTTTTAGCGTCGACCTGGCCCCCCAAATTAAAATTTTTGAATGTAATCATGCTCGATCGATTGGCGGTCGTTTGGCGGTCATTGTCAGTAATATTTGGTCGTTTGACGGTTTTTCCATTTCCATTAAAATGGAGGTGGCCCGACCCCAAATTAGTTTTTTTAATCAAATCAAAGTCAATCGTTTGACGGTTGTTTGACGGTCATTGACAGTTATCTTTTATCGTTTGACGGTTTTTCAATTCATGGAAATAACATTTTATTTTTTTAGCGTCGACCTGGCACCCCCAAATTAAAATTTTTGAATTTAGTCATGCTTGATCGATTGGCGGTCGTTTGACGGTCATTGACAGTAATATTTTACCGTTTGACAGTTTTTCCATTTCCATTAAAATGGAGGTGGCCCGACCCCAAATTATTTTTTTTAATCAAATCAAAGTCAATCGTTTGACGGTCGTTTGACGGTCATTGACAGTTATCTTTTATCGTTTGACGGTTTCTCAATTCATGGAAATAACATTTTATTTTTTAGCGTCGACCTGGCCCCCCAAATTAAAATTTTTGAATGTAATCATGCTCGATCGATTGGCGGTTGTTTGACGGTCATTGACAGCAATGTTTTATCGTTTGACGGTTTTTCCATTTCCATTAAAATGGAGGTGGCCCGACCCCAAATTAGTTTTTTTTAATCAAATCAAAGTCAATCGTTTGACGGTCGTTTGACGGTCATTGACAGTTATCTTTTATCGTTTGACGGTTTTTCAATTCAAGGAAATAACATTTTATTTTTTTTAGCGTCGACCTCTGGCACCCCCAAATTAAAATTTTTGAATTTAGTCATGCTTGATCGATTGGCGGTCGTTTGACGGTCATTGACAGTAATATTTTACCGTTTGACAGTTTTTCCATTTCCATTAAAATGGAGGTGGCCCGACCCCAAATTATTTTTTTTAATCAAATCAAAGTCAATCGTTTGACGGTCGTTTGACGGTCATTGACAGTTATCTTTTATCGTTTGACGGTTTCTCAATTCATGGAAATAACATTTTATTTTTTAGCGTCGACCTGGCCCCCCAAATTAAAATTTTTGAATGTAATCATGCTCGATCGATTGGCGGTCGTTTGGCGGTCATTGTCAGTAATATTTGGTCGTTTGACGGTTTTTCCATTTCCATTAAAATGGAGGTGGCCCGACCCCAAATTAGTTTTTTTAATCAAATCAAAGTCAATCGTTTGACGGTTGTTTGACGGTCATTGACAGTTATCTTTTATCGTTTGACGGTTTTTCAATTCATGGAAATAACATTTTATTTTTTTAGCGTCGACCTGGCACCCCCAAATTAAAATTTTTGAATTTAGTCATGCTTGATCGATTGGCGGTCGTTTGACGGTCATTGACAGTAATATTTTACCGTTTGACAGTTTTTCCATTTCCATTAAAATGGAGGTGGCCCGACCCCAAATTATTTTTTTTAATCAAATCAAAGTCAATCGTTTGACGGTCGTTTGACGGTCATTGACAGTTATCTTTTATCGTTTGACGGTTTCTCAATTCATGGAAATAACATTTTATTTTTTAGCGTCGACCTGGCCCCCCAAATTAAAATTTTTGAATGTAATCATGCTCGATCGATTGGCGGTTGTTTGACGGTCATTGACAGCAATGTTTTATCGTTTGACGGTTTTTCCATTTCCATTAAAATGGAGGTGGCCCGACCCCAAATTAGTTTTTTTTAATCAAATCAAAGTCAATCGTTTGACGGTCGTTTGACGGTCATTGACAGTTATCTTTTATCGTTTGACGGTTTTTCAATTCAAGGAAATAACATTTTATTTTTTTAGCGTCGACCTCTGGCACCCCCAAATTAAAATTTTTGAATTTAGTCATGCTTGATCGATTGGCGGTCGTTTGACGGTCATTGACAGTAATATTTTACCGTTTGACAGTTTTTCCATTTCCATTAAAATGGAGGTGGCCCGACCCCAAATTATTTTTTTTAATCAAATCAAAGTCAATCGTTTGACGGTCGTTTGACGGTCATTGACAGTTATCTTTTATCGTTTGACGGTTTCTCAATTCATGGAAATAACATTTTATTTTTTAGCGTCGACCTGGCCCCCCAAATTAAAATTTTTGAATGTAATCATGCTCGATCGATTGGCGGTTGTTTGACGGTCATTGACAGCAATGTTTTATCGTTTGACGGTTTTTCCATTTCCATTAAAATGGAGGTGGCCCGACCCCAAATTAGTTTTTTTTAATCAAATCAAAGTCAATCGTTTGACGGTCGTTTGACGGTCATTGACAGTTATCTTTTATCGTTTGACGGTTTTTCAATTCAAGGAAATAACATTTTATTTTTTTAGCGTCGACCTCTGGCACCCCCAAATTAAAATTTTTGAATTTAGTCATGCTTGATCGATTGGCGGTCGTTTGACGGTCATTGACAGTAATATTTTACCGTTTGACAGTTTTTCCATTTCCATTAAAATGGAGGTGGCCCGACCCCAAATTATTTTTTTTAATCAAATCAAAGTCAATCGTTTGACGGTCGTTTGACGGTCATTGACAGTTATCTTTTATCGTTTGACGGTTTCTCAATTCATGGAAATAACATTTTATTTTTTAGCGTCGACCTGGCCCCCCAAATTAAAATTTTTGAATGTAATCATGCTCGATCGATTGGCGGTTGTTTGACGGTCATTGACAGCAATGTTTTATCGTTTGACGGTTTTTCCATTTCCATTAAAATGGAGGTGGCCCGACCCCAAATTAGTTTTTTTTAATCAAATCAAAGTCAATCGTTTGACGGTCGTTTGACGGTCATTGACAGTTATCTTTTATCGTTTGACGGTTTTTCAATTCAAGGAAATAACATTTTATTTTTTTAGCGTCGACCTCTGGCACCCCCAAATTAAAATTTTTGAATTTAGTCATGCTTGATCGATTGGCGGTCGTTTGACGGTCATTGACAGTAATATTTTACCGTTTGACAGTTTTTCCATTTCCATTAAAATGGAGGTGGCCCGACCCCAAATTATTTTTTTTAATCAAATCAAAGTCAATCGTTTGACGGTCGTTTGACGGTCATTGACAGTTATCTTTTATCGTTTGACGGTTTCTCAATTCATGGAAATAACATTTTATTTTTTAGCGTCGACCTGGCCCCCCAAATTAAAATTTTTGAATGTAATCATGCTCGATCGATTGGCGGTTGTTTGACGGTCATTGACAGCAATGTTTTATCGTTTGACGGTTTTTCCATTTCCATTAAAATGGAGGTGGCCCGACCCCAAATTAGTTTTTTTTAATCAAATCAAAGTCAATCGTTTGACGGTCGTTTGACGGTCATTGACAGTTATCTTTTATCGTTTGACGGTTTTTCAATTCAAGGAAATAACATTTTATTTTTTTAGCGTCGACCTCTGGCACCCCCAAATTAAAATTTTTGAATTTAGTCATGCTTGATCGATTGGCGGTCGTTTGACGGTCATTGACAGTAATATTTTACCGTTTGACAGTTTTTCCATTTCCATTAAAATGGATGTGGCCCGACCCCAAATTATTTTTTTTAATCAAATCAAAGTCAATCGTTTGACGGTCGTTTGACGGTCATTGACAGTTATCTTTTATCGTTTGACGGTTTCTCAATTCATGGAAATAACATTTTATTTTTTAGCGTCGACCTGGCCCCCCAAATTAAAATTTTTGAATGTAATCATGCTCGATCGATTGGCGGTCGTTTGGCGGTCATTGACAGTAATATTTGGTCGTTTGACGGTTTTTCCATTTCCATTAAAATGGAGGTGGCCCGACCCCAAATTAGTTTTTTTAATCAAATCAAAGTCAATCGTTTGACGGTTGTTTGACGGTCATTGACAGTTATCTTTTATCGTTTGACGGTTTTTCAATTCATGGAAATAACATTTTATTTTTTTAGCGTCGACCTGGCACCCCCAAATTAAAATTTTTGAATTTAGTCATGCTTGATCGATTGGCGGTCGTTTGACGGTCATTGACAGTAATATTTTACCGTTTGACAGTTTTTCCATTTCCATTAAAATGGAGGTGGCCCGACCCCAAATTATTTTTTTTAATCAAATCAAAGTCAATCGTTTGACGGTCGTTTGACGGTCATTGACAGTTATCTTTTATCGTTTGACGGTTTCTCAATTCATGGAAATAACATTTTATTTTTTAGCGTCGACCTGGCCCCCCAAATTAAAATTTTTGAATGTAATCATGCTCGATCGATTGGCGGTTGTTTGACGGTCATTGACAGCAATGTTTTATCGTTTGACGGTTTTTCCATTTCCATTAAAATGAAGGTGGCCCGACCCCAAATTAGTTTTTTTTAATCAAATCAAAGTCAATCGTTTGACGGTCGTTTGACGGTCATTGACAGTTATCTTTTATCGTTTGACGGTTTTTCAATTCAAGGAAATAACATTTTATTTTTTTAGCGTCGACCTCTGGCACCCCCAAATTAAAATTTTTGAATTTAGTCATGCTTGATCGATTGGCGGTCGTTTGACGGTCATTGACAGTAATATTTTACCGTTTGACAGTTTTTCCATTTCCATTAAAATGGAGGTGGCCCGACCCCAAATTATTTTTTTTAATCAAATCAAAGTCAATCGTTTGACGGTCGTTTGACGGTCATTGACAGTTATCTTTTATCGTTTGACGGTTTCTCAATTCATGGAAATAACATTTTATTTTTTAGCGTCGACCTGGCCCCCCAAATTAAAATTTTTGAATGTAATCATGCTCGATCGATTGGCGGTTGTTTGACGGTCATTGACAGCAATGTTTTATCGTTTGACGGTTTTTCCATTTCCATTAAAATGGAGGTGGCCCGACCCCAAATTAGTTTTTTTTAATCAAATCAAAGTCAATCGTTTGACGGTCGTTTGACGGTCATTGACAGTTATCTTTTATCGTTTGACGGTTTTTCAATTCAAGGAAATAACATTTTATTTTTTTAGCGTCGACCTCTGGCACCCCCAAATTAAAATTTTTGAATTTAGTCATGCTTGATCGATTGGCGGTCGTTTGACGGTCATTGACAGTAATATTTTACCGTTTGACAGTTTTTCCATTTCCATTAAAATGGAGGTGGCCCGACCCCAAATTATTTTTTTTAATCAAATCAAAGTCAATCGTTTGACGGTCGTTTGACGGTCATTGACAGTTATCTTTTATCGTTTGACGGTTTCTCAATTCATGGAAATAACATTTTATTTTTTAGCGTCGACCTGGCCCCCCAAATTAAAATTTTTGAATGTAATCATGCTCGATCGATTGGCGGTTGTTTGACGGTCATTGACAGCAATGTTTTATCGTTTGACGGTTTTTCCATTTCCATTAAAATGGAGGTGGCCCGACCCCAAATTAGTTTTTTTTAATCAAATCAAAGTCAATCGTTTGACGGTCGTTTGACGGTCATTGACAGTTATCTTTTATCGTTTGACGGTTTTTCAATTCAAGGAAATAACATTTTATTTTTTTAGCGTCGACCTCCGGCACCCCCAAATTAAAATTTTTGAATTTAGTCATGCTTGATCGATTGGCGGTCGTTTGACGGTCATTGACAGTAATATTTTACCGTTTGACAGTTTTTCCATTTCCATTAAAATGGAGGTGGCCCGACCCCAAATTATTTTTTTTTAATCAAATCAAAGTCAATCGTTTGACGGTCGTTTGACGGTCATTGACAGTTATCTTTTATCGTTTGACGGTTTCTCAATTCATGGAAATAACATTTTATTTTTTAGCGTCGATCTGGCCCCCCAAATTAAAATTTTTGAATGTAATCATGCTCGATCGATTGGCGGTTGTTTGACGGTCATTGACAGCAATGTTTTATCGTTTGACGGTTTTTCCATTTCCATTAAAATGGAGGTGGCCCGACCCCAAATTAGTTTTTTTTTAATCAAATCAAAGTCAATCGTTTGACGGTCATTGACAGTTATCTTTTATCGTTTGACGGTTTTTCAATTCAAGGAAATAACATTTTATTTTTTTAGCGTCGACCTCTGGCACCCCCAAATTAAAATTTTTGAATTTAGTCATGCTTGATCGATTGGCGGTCGTTTGACGGTCATTGACAGTAATATTTTACCGTTTGACAGTTTTTCCATTTCCATTAAAATGGAGGTGGCCCGACCCCAAATTATTTTTTTTAATCAAATCAAAGTCAATCGTTTGACGGTCGTTTGACGGTCATTGACAGTTATCTTTTATCGTTTGACGGTTTCTCAATTCATGGAAATAACATTTTATTTTTTAGCGTCGACCTGGCCCCCCAAATTAAAATTTTTGAATGTAATCATGCTCGATCGATTGGCGGTTGTTTGACGGTCATTGACAGCAATGTTTTATCGTTTGACGGTTTTTCCATTTCCATTAAAATGGAGGTGGCCCGACCCCAAATTAGTTTTTTTTAATCAAATCAAAGTCAATCGTTTGACGGTCGTTTGACGGTCATTGACAGTTATCTTTTATCGTTTGACGGTTTTTCAATTCAAGGAAATAACATTTTATTTTTTTAGCGTCGACCTCTGGCACCCCCAAATTAAAATTTTTGAATTTAGTCATGCTTGATCGATTGGCGGTCGTTTGACGGTCATTGACAGTAATATTTTACCGTTTGACAGTTTTTCCATTTCCATTAAAATGGAGGTGGCCCGACCCCAAATTATTTTTTTTAATCAAATCAAAGTCAATCGTTTGACGGTCGTTTGACGGTCATTGACAGTTATCTTTTATCGTTTGACGGTTTCTCAATTCATGGAAATAACATTTTATTTTTTAGCGTCGACCTGGCCCCCCAAATTAAAATTTTTGAATGTAATCATGCTCGATCGATTGGCGGTTGTTTGACGGTCATTGACAGCAATGTTTTATCGTTTGACGGTTTTTCCATTTCCATTAAAATGGAGGTGGCCCGACCCCAAATTAGTTTTTTTTAATCAAATCAAAGTCAATCGTTTGACGGTCGTTTGACGGTCATTGACAGTTATCTTTTATCGTTTGACGGTTTTTCAATTCAAGGAAATAACATTTTATTTTTTTAGCGTCGACCTCTGGCACCCCCAAATTAAAATTTTTGAATTTAGTCATGCTTGATCGATTGGCGGTCGTTTGACGGTCATTGACAGTAATATTTTACCGTTTGACAGTTTTTCCATTTCCATTAAAATGGAGGTGGCCCGACCCCAAATTATTTTTTTTTAATCAAATCAAAGTCAATCGTTTGACGGTCGTTTGACGGTCATTGACAGTTATCTTTTATCGTTTGACGGTTTCTCAATTCATGGAAATAACATTTTATTTTTTAGCGTCGATCTGGCCCCCCAAATTAAAATTTTTGAATGTAATCATGCTCGATCGATTGGCGGTTGTTTGACGGTCATTGACAGCAATGTTTTATCGTTTGACGGTTTTTCCATTTCCATTAAAATGGAGGTGGCCCGACCCCAAATTAGTTTTTTTTAATCAAATCAAAGTCAATCGTTTGACGGTCATTGACAGTTATCTTTTATCGTTTGACGGTTTTTCAATTCAAGGAAATAACATTTTATTTTTTTAGCGTCGACCTCTGGCACCCCCAAATTAAAATTTTTGAATTTAGTCATGCTTGATCGATTGGCGGTCGTTTGACGGTCATTGACAGTAATATTTTACCGTTTGACAGTTTTTCCATTTCCATTAAAATGGAGGTGGCCCGACCCCAAATTATTTTTTTTAATCAAATCAAAGTCAATCGTTTGACGGTCGTTTGACGGTCATTGACAGTTATCTTTTATCGTTTGACGGTTTCTCAATTCATGGAAATAACATTTTATTTTTTAGCGTCGACCTGGCCCCCCAAATTAAAATTTTTGAATGTAATCATGCTCGATCGATTGGCGGTTGTTTGACGGTCATTGACAGCAATGTTTTATCGTTTGACGGTTTTTCCATTTCCATTAAAATGGAGGTGGCCCGACCCCAAATTAGTTTTTTTTAATCAAATCAAAGTCAATCGTTTGACGGTCGTTTGACGGTCATTGACAGTTATCTTTTATCGTTTGACGGTTTTTCAATTCAAGGAAATAACATTTTATTTTTTTAGCGTCGACCTCTGGCACCCCCAAATTAAAATTTTTGAATTTAGTCATGCTTGATCGATTGGCGGTCGTTTGACGGTCATTGACAGTAATATTTTACCGTTTGACAGTTTTTCCATTTCCATTAAAATGGAGGTGGCCCGACCCCAAATTATTTTTTTTAATCAAATCAAAGTCAATCGTTTGACGGTCGTTTGACGGTCATTGACAGTTATCTTTTATCGTTTGACGGTTTCTCAATTCATGGAAATAACATTTTATTTTTTAGCGTCGACCTGGCCCCCCAAATTAAAATTTTTGAATGTAATCATGCTCGATCGATTGGCGGTTGTTTGACGGTCATTGACAGCAATGTTTTATCGTTTGACGGTTTTTCCATTTCCATTAAAATGGAGGTGGCCCGACCCCAAATTAGTTTTTTTTAATCAAATCAAAGTCAATCGTTTGACGGTCGTTTGACGGTCATTGACAGTTATCTTTTATCGTTTGACGGTTTTTCAATTCAAGGAAATAACATTTTATTTTTTTAGCGTCGACCTCTGGCACCCCCAAATTAAAATTTTTGAATTTAGTCATGCTTGATCGATTGGCGGTCGTTTGACGGTCATTGACAGTAATATTTTACCGTTTGACAGTTTTTCCATTTCCATTAAAATGGAGGTGGCCCGACCCCAAATTATTTTTTTTTAATCAAATCAAAGTCAATCGTTTGACGGTCGTTTGACGGTCATTGACAGTTATCTTTTATCGTTTGACGGTTTCTCAATTCATGGAAATAACATTTTATTTTTTAGCGTCGATCTGGCCCCCCAAATTAAAATTTTTGAATGTAATCATGCTCGATCGATTGGCGGTTGTTTGACGGTCATTGACAGCAATGTTTTATCGTTTGACGGTTTTTCCATTTCCATTAAAATGGAGGTGGCCCGACCCCAAATTAGTTTTTTTTAATCAAATCAAAGTCAATCGTTTGACGGTCGTTTGACGGTCATTGACAGTTATCTTTTATCGTTTGACGGTTTTTCAATTCAAGGAAATAACATTTTATTTTTTTAGCGTCGACCTCTGGCACCCCCAAATTAAAATTTTTGAATTTAGTCATGCTTGATCGATTGGCGGTCGTTTGACGGTCATTGACAGTAATATTTTACCGTTTGACAGTTTTTCCATTTCCATTAAAATGAAGGTGGCCCGACCCCAAATTAGTTTTTTTTAATCAAATCAAAGTCAATCGTTTGACGGTCGTTTGACGGTCATTGACAGTTATCTTTTATCGTTTGACGGTTTTTCAATTCAAGGAAATAACATTTTATGTTTTTAGCGTCGACCTGGCACCCCCAAATTAAAATTTTTGAATGTAATCATGCTCGATCGATTGGCGGTCGTTTGACGGTCATTGACAGCAATGTTTTATCGTTTGACGGTTTTTCCATTTCCATTAAAATGGAGGTTGCCCGACCCCAAATTAGTTTTTTTTAATCAAATCAAGGTCAATCGTTTCACGGTCGTTTGACGGTCATAGTTATCTTATCGTTTGACGGTTTTTCCATTTCCATTACAATAGACCCGGCACGCCTCAAAATTGAATATTTAATTATATCAAACAATAATATAAAAGACAAACATAACTCGTTTTTGTATAGTATAGCAATTATTATAAAAATGGTTGGTAATAACCTAAACTTATTTAAAAAAATTTACACGTGAACATAAAATGCTGCAACTGGTGTAATTACTACAGTAGGTTGAGTAGGGACGACAGCATCTTTTAAGTCATCGTACAATTCCCATTGATTATTGTGTCTCATAACATATGAAACAAAATGGTTATGCCCGAAATGGACTGCACCAATTAATCTGGAAAAAAGTTTTAAGTGTGACTAATATATCCCACAGTATAATTTCGTAAATATACATTTATACCTGTAGCATATTCCTTTAAGATCCATGGTAACGGGTAGCTCTTTTAACTGACAGTTTATGGAGATGTTGGAGTTTTGTGGATTTCTTACGTCCATTTCAATAAATATATTATTGGCAAATGTTTGACCAATAGTTCGACGACCTTTGCATTGTGGCATCGAGCAGGGTACACTTCGTATGCCACTATACTCCACTAAAGAACATTGAAGTTCTTTGAATCCATGTGTTTGGATGATTTTCCAGTCTGGAGTTACTGTTGGTAAATTAGTGCAAGTTGAACAACCGCATTCACCGGAACAATCTTCAGACCTCATAACACTTGGTTCTGTGGACATCAGGTTTTCCCACACCACAGTTACATTGTCCCAACAATTGATGTTCATTATGGAAGGAACATTCCTGAATTGCTCCGTAGTATTGAAAGGGTATAAACCTCTTAACAATTTCGCCCGTTCCACTAAAACTCTTTTACTTGGTCCATCCGTTACAAAGGCTGCGATAAATTTTAACATTGGGATAGTTGACTGCTTCGTATAGTTCAGAAATTCTGACCAATCAAGAGCTGTGACTACCAGTAAATGAGCGATGGAGTCAAATGGACATGTGTTGCTTAGTTGAACCGCCAATCTAGTAGTTTTATTAACACCTAGTTTGATGGTGTCCAAAGAAACAGGGGGACATATATGCCCATTTTTTAAAAGATAACCTCGCTTGATTGGTTTTAAGTTATTCCTTACATGGATATCTGAACATGGTTGGAAGTACTTGCCACATTTTTTCTTCTTTTCCACCTCTGTATCAGTATTACTGAATAATTGAGCTATGGAGTAGAAAATAACAAATTAAGGTAGATAACATGATATCATAAATTGTTCATTACATTTTTATACAGGGATATGTATGTTTATATGTCTGTAATGTTTATACAAGCGGTATTTACAGCTTTCTGTATAGGCCGTATGTATGAAATAAATTCATTTTTTGCTTAATTAATACAAATAAAAAAAGTTACTGCTGGTATGATAGACACAATGATAGATTTAAATTAAAACAAAAAAAACATAAAATTTTTTTGTGCACATTTTAGAAACGTTTGATTCATATTGAAATTGAGAAGTTTAATGACGTAAGTAAACAAAAACATTAAACATTTACTGCGCCCTGTATCTATAATTTCGTTATATCGGATACATATAGCTAAAATGGGCTAGCGGCTAGGAGTTGGGTAATGTAGTTAAAATGAAGCCCTTTTCATGAATGAAACAAAAGCTTTCGGCACGTTATTTGCGCTTTCTTCAGTCGTAAAATGCGCGAGGTTTTAAATCAATACATTCAATACATGACTTAAAATTTACAATAATCACTTGACTTACATACCAATGTGAACTCATTTCTTCTGAATGCAAATAATAGCTTAGTTTGGATTTCCAGGTTAGTTTTCGAAAAAAAAAGAAGTAAAAGCATAATGAAAATCACGCACACGCCAATGAACCGAGCGCGGAACGAGCGAGCGCTGCCAGATTTACGTTAGGAAAGCATCGTGATACGGCAGGTTTTAGGGGTTAAAAAACAAGCTGAGCGCGCCGATTTCAAAAAAAAATTCTTTAGACGGTCTCCTCAGACCTTTAACATACTGGATACTACTATCCTATTATTTGCCTATTGCATAAGTGACCAGTCGTTATCTAAATTTTATAACAACGAACGGTGATTTTGAGCTCTAGGAACACCAAAACCAAAAACTGGTGCAGATGTTAACATAATGACGATTTTAGGATGTCTATACAATAGATTTAATATTAATATGTCTCTATGTACTAAATCACTTACTTTCCATTTTACGTTTTGGTATCTTGCCTTGGTTGCGCCAATTTTCCATACTCATAATATCTGATGTTTCATCAGATTCCCTTCCTTTGAAATCGGCTTCAGTTTCTGCAAGAGTCCCATCTGATGATGGCTGACTTTCAATTAATTTACTGGCGAATAGTTTCGCTGCACCCTTCTGGTCATCGATTTCAATTCTAACAAATTTGTCAGCGCGAATCGGACGACCATATTTGGACGAAAGCCTTTTTTTCGTCTCACGAAAATAGGTCTCGCAATAAGACGATGATGCATGACTATATTGCGATTGAAATAGTGGCACCATAACACCAGACCACAAAGGAAAATCTTTGAAAAGGTTGCACAACTGCTTATGGAACGTCGGCAAATAGAATGCATTAATGTCTCCTATTTCTCTGTCAGCATTGATTTTCGCTGTTTCCTGAATGGAATTGATCCAGTGTGAAGTATCTGTTGGACTATCCTCATCTTCTTCATTTTCATCCATGTCATATTTTGGTATTGTGTCATAAACAGATTCATTTGAACTGTTGGTGCTGCTGGAAATATCCTGTAGACTTCGGATATTCCAATTTTCCATAAAGGTTTCTAATGCTTTCCGGGACGCTATTGCCGAATCAATCATATCAGGATTGCCTGTAAATCTCCAAATTGAAACTCTGCATGTCAATAAAAATAATTGCTCCAATCTTAAGAAATCTTGACAGTCAACCATCAATGTAATACATCTTACATAAAAGTCTTTAATTTGGGGATGTATCACCTTCGTGAAGCATTTCCATCTAGTCACAGCATGAATGAGATGAGCGACATCAATTCTTACAAAGGTTTTCCATGGTCTGCAAACAGTCAAATTTTTATTGTGGTTTTTCAGTGTTTCATAACAGCCACGAATATAATATTTAATTGATACCTGGTTACAAGCAAATGAGAGGGCATTTAAAAGAGCTTTGGAATAGTCACATATGGCTTCAGGAGGAATTGGTGCTCCGTCCCGTATCCACTGTTTGAGCCATAAAGTTAGAAATTCAGTGTCATGCCTTTCTGATAGCATTTGCCATACTGCTGTTGAAATTCCATTAAAATTAATAATTATGACGTAGAAGAATATTGCTCCAGATCTGATGTTTGCAACTCGAGGTATTGTTTTTATTATGCCACCGGTAGCATCAATGGATATGAATGCTGAACTTCGATTAAGTCGAATGTATTCTTTATATACATGTTTTTGTAGATTTGATGCATATATCACCCAAAATCTATTTAAACCAATATCTTTTATCGTGTTAGCATAAGCAGGATCATCCAACATTTTCGCCAGAGCCCTTGTGACGTCCTCGTTATTGTTTTTATTTATCCCCAGTTCTTTATCCAGCAATTCTTTTTTCACTGTTCTTAAAGTTTTGGTTTTGTATAGATTTGGCGGTTCATTCTCACCAATTCGCATGGTTTCCTTGGCTTGCTTTTTTCGCCAGCCTACGACACCTGCTGACATGACTTCCTGCCCAACTGTTGTCCTTTTCTTACCTCTTAGAGATCGTTTCACTACTTCGTGGTTATCGCGAGATGTATCTCTAGTGAAAATCTGAATTTCAGTATCTTCATCTTCTTTTGGAAAGCTATTCATTACCCCCAGGAACTTATTTTCACATTGGTTGCTTTTGCAATAACCTTCAATTCGTAGGTAATATTCACTTTGCGGATCCGGATGAATTTTAGCTCTTTTAAACACGTAGGCACAGGGAAGTCGAAACTGTTTATAAAATTCGTCAAAAATTATATCCGTCCAGGCGTTTGGTTCCAAAACTTGATAAAACCGTTCATATTTCGTTAAAGTTGGTCCTATTGTTTGCCAAACCTTGTTCTCAAGAATAAGAACAAATGTTGGTTTTACTTTGTAGTCAGGGTCATTTTTATCAACTGACTCCTCGCTCATATCTGTTCTATCGTTGTCTATTGTAGTGTCAGTGGAATATGTTGTGTTGTTATTCGTAATATGGGTATTAGCAATAAAGCCCAATTTCTCTCGCATATGCGTGAGAATTTCACGGCGGTCTTGTTTCACGTTAGTGTAGACAACTCCTGGAGACCATTTATTGCCACACGCATTGCTCATAAGAGTCCACACAGGAGACGAATATGCTGGTAACTTTTCAGCCGTAAAGTATTCCGAAAATTGTAACAATAGTTCAACCGCTTCATCCACGGTGACGAAAGAAGCACGTGGCATCTAAAATTGAACAGAATCATCTCGTAAGGACATCAGTTTACCCAATTTAGCAGGGTGAAGTAGCCGTATGTAGAATACTTTCTAAAATGTGAAGTACCTCATTGGAGGCGAAACTATTATCACCTAATATAATAATAATAATAATTAAACTTTGCTGTTGAACTGTTGATTTCGATTTGAGTTGATTTGCCACTCCCCGGCCTGCACGAACCGCGCGCATTCATGTGGCTAACTTCACACCCGTCAAGCAAAATCTCTCTAACAACATGAAAATTATACTTACGGTTTTAGCAAATACAACTATCTAAAATGTTAATTTCACAAAATATAGGTTATCAAAAGAAAAATCGCTGGGAACTGAAATCGTCTAGATATCGTAGATACGTTTAACGTTTAGGGTGTGATTTATATCATTCAAACAATTGTCTTTAAAATAGCACGTTTACTGTCGCTCCGAATAAGTAACAAGAATAATGAAAGTGGTAAACTGAAACCACTAACTAGTTAGTCCAAGAGGGGCAAAACACACTTCGATATTCGTATATCTAAATACCAGGAAAGAAAAGACCGCCAATTCGACAGTTTGTCCTTATGCGCATAAAAGCAGCCGCTTTTGGCTGCCTTTGGCGGCTCTCGCTCTCGAATTTCATCAATCGCAGTAATCGCACCGCTATCACGTAGCTCACATGTGGATCCAAATCCTGATTGCTCAATGAAACAAAACAATAAAACAATACTATAAATCAACCTCAAACGATTGAGTATGTTTTGGTTTCCAAATTTTCTTTCTAAAAATGATATCATTTTCACGTTATGGAGAACTGTCTGTCTATATAAAAACAATAGGCACAACTATATTATCACAACAAAAAATATTAATAATTACCTAAAGTTAGATTTTATTCTCAAGAATGGAAAAAAATTTCAAATGATATATGTTTAGATTCAAACATTTCAATTTTGGGGCGTGCCGGGTCCATTTTAATGGAAATGGAAAACCGTCAAACGATAAAACATTACTGTCAATGACCGTCAAACGACCGCCAATCGATCGGGCATGATTACATTCAAAAATTTTAATTTCGGGGGCCAGGTCGACGCTAAAAAAAATAAAATGTTATTTCCACGAATTGAAAAACCGTCAAACGATAAAAGATAATTGTCAATGACCGTCGAATGACCGTCAAACGATTGACTTTGATTTGATTAAAAAAAACTAATTTGGGGTCGGGCCACCTCCATTTTAATGGAAATGGAAAAACCGTCAATCGACCAAATATTACTGTCAATGACCGTCAAACGACCGCCAATCGATCAAACATAATTAAATTAAAAAAATTTAATTTGGGGGGGGGCAGGTCGACGCTAAAAAAAATAAAATGTTATTTCCACGAATTGAAAAACCGTCAAACGATAAAAGATAATTGTCAATGACCGTCGAATGACCGTCAAACGATTGACTTTGATTTGATTAAAAAAAACTAATTTGGGGTCGGGCCACCTCCATTTTAATGGAAATGGAAAAACCGTCAATCGACCAAATATTACTGTCAATGACCGTCAAACGACCGCCAATCGATCAAACATAATTAAATTAAAAAAATTTAATTTGGGGGGGGGGGCAGGTCGACGCTAAAAAAAATAAAATGTTATTTCCACGAATTGAAAAACCGTCAAACGATAAAAGATAATTGTCAATGACCGTCGAATGACCGTCAAACGATTGACTTTGATTTGATTAAAAAAACTAATTTGGGGTCGGGCCACCTCCATTTTAATGGAAATGGAAAAACCGTCAAACGACCAAATATTACTGTCAATGACCGTCAAACGACCGCCAATCGATCAAACATAATTAAATTAAAAAAATTTAATTTGGGGGGGGGCAGGTCGACGCTAAAAAAAATAAAGTGTTATTTCCACGAATTGAAAAACCGTCAAACGATAAAAGATAATTGTCAATGACCGTCAAACGACAGTCAAACGATTGACCTTGATTTGATTAAAAAAAAATTAATTTGAGGTCGGGCCACCTCCATTTTAATGGAAATGGAAAAACTGTCAAACGGTAAAATATTACTGTCAATGACCGTCAAACGACCGCCAATCGATCAAGCATGACTAAATTCAAAAATTTTAATTTGGGGGTGCCAGGTCGACGCTAAAAAAATAAAATGTTATTTCCGTGAATTGAAAAACCGTCAAACGATAAAAGATAACTGTCAATGACCGTCAAACAGCCGTCAAACGATTGACTTTGATTTGATTAAAAAAACTAATTTGGGGTCGGGCCACCTCCATTTTAATGGAAATGGAAAAACCGTCAAACGACCAAATATTACTGTCAATGACCGCCAAACGACCGCCAATCGATCAAACATAATTAAATTAAAAAAAATTTAATTTGGGGGGGGGCAGGTCGACGCTAAAAAAAATAAAATGTTATTTCCACGAATTGAAAAACCGTCAAACGATAAAAGATAATTGTCAATGACAGTCAAACGACAGTCAAACGATTGACCTTGATTTGATTAAAAAAAATTAATTTGAGGTCGGGCCACCTCCATTTTAATGGAAATGGAAAAACTGTCAAACGGTAAAATATTACTGTCAATGACCGTCAAACGACCGCCAATCGATCAAGCATGACTAAATTCAAAAATTTTAATTTGGGGGTGCCAGGTCGACGCTAAAAAAATAAAATGTTATTTCCATGAATTGAAAAACCGTCAAACGATAAAAGATAACTGTCAATGACCGTCAAACAACCGTCAAACGATTGACTTTGATTTGATTAAAAAAAACTAATTTGGGGTCGGGCCACCTCCATTTTAATGGAAATGGAAAAACCGTCAAACGACAAAATATTACTGTCAATGACCGTCAAACGACCGCCAATCGATCAAACATAATTAAATTCAAAAATTTTAATTTGGGGGGGCCAGGTCGACGCTAAAAAAATTAAAATGTTACTTCCACGAATTAAAAAACCGTCAAACGATAAAAGATAATTGTCAATGACCGTCAAACGACAGTCAAACGATTGACCTTGATTTGATTAAAAAAAATTAATTTGAAGTCGGGCCACCTCCATTTTAATGGAAATGGAAAAACCGTCAAACGATAAAATATTACTGTCAATGACCGTCAAACGACCGCCAATCGATCAAACATGATTAAATTCAAAAATTTTAATTTGGGGGGGCCAGGTCGACGCTAAAAAAAATAAAATGTTATTTCCACGAATTGAAAAACCGTCAAACGATAAAAGATAACTGTCAATGACCGTCAAACGACCGTCAAACGATTGACCTTGATTTGATTAAAAAAATTTAATTTGGGGGGGCCAAGTCGACACACGTAACTAAATCTGGTTAAATTCTCCCTCGATTCATCAGTTGCGCTCATTATCCGTATTCCTCCATTAATATTTATCGAGTCGGGGATCTCGAGATTTGCGACAACGTGATAACCCCCCTCTTCAACTGAATATACCTACTCTAAGGATTACAGCCCTATTTGTATATACGTTATACACATAGTAGGTAGTAACATGACGCCACAATCGAGCATCTTCAGCATCTCTCCAGTTGGTCCCCCGTACCAACAATATAGAAACGAAGTCGACGCCTTGAATCACACAAGTTCCACTTATATGATCGCGAATTAAACATTTAAGTCGGATTAGTCTCCGGCGTCTGATAATTCGAATCCATTCTTTCCAGCGACGATGGTTATCTTCTTCTTCGTCTGCGGCCGTGATATTATTTCATTCTCAGACATCACGTGCGTATGTAAATCACATACACTTCCTATACGAGCGAGTCGATAGCATCGACGGCGTGTTACGTAACTCGCGGGATTCGTCAAAACGAATCTAGGGAGAAAAAAAAAACGGAAAAAACTTCGGAAATAAAAGCCCCGGAAAGAATACCCCCCGGAATAAAAACCTCTAGAAAAAAATTCACACATTTTTAACATTCTTACATCCAAGCCTTATGTTATGAGATACAGCATTTAAAAAACTAGCTATATCTCTTTTCTGGTCATTATACTGTTGGCATATTTTATATTTTAAAAATAATAACTGATTTTTTCTTGCTTGTTTGTTAATAAGTTTCATGTGTTATTTTACACTTGTGTTTAAATTGATTAATCGTATAAAAATTGTAGGTGTATTGTAACGTTTATTTTCTAATTTATTTACACTATCCTAATTATTCACTACAAACTACTTAATTTATCTTAGACTATTACTAAACTAATTTATATAACACACTTAACTATTTCCTATTAATTAATTTATATCACTCTTAAATGCTAATCTATTTCACTGCTCCGTTTTTCGCTTGTTTACTATGTCGCGCTCACGTCTAATAATAATCTCTCCGACCGCAAGCCCTCTTATATACATTTCTCAATTGTATTCTCGATAATTCTACAATTAGCTCGAACGTTCTTTTTTTATGTAGAAAGGTCTAGAGAGGTCGGGAGGTTTCTTCTTTAATAAGATGTTTTTATTGCTCGCCGCTGCGCTTAATAAGCGTAGCCGCGTTCCTTGGAGGAAAGCCGCCGACCGATAAGAGTAAACACATTTCGTTCTGCTGTTTACATTTCGCGTTACAGTATAAATAGACTTTTTACATTAAATATAGCAATGTGTGTTTTTTTAGAGATTTTTTCTTGAAGGTTTCTCATCCGGGGGTTATTTTTCCTGGGGGTTTTTACTCCGGGGGTATTTTTTTCCAGGGGTTTTATTTCCGGGGTTTTTTTTTCGGGTTTTTTTCCGGATACGTTCAAAACGGACATGGAGGGCGTGAAGGGGATCGGTCTAGGCCCAATTACTATTAACGGGATTGTATACGACGTTTATTCTCTCTTTATGAAAATTTCAAGAATCCCACAGATCGACAGTAGCAGAGGACGGTCGTGATCGTTGGACGATTTATGGTGTCGTTACGTCGGCATGCGTAACCGTTAAGGAATCCTAATTACCATTACGTCGTATTGTTCCGCGAGGAATGGACGATGGTGATGAGACAGTCGAAGGAAATGATTTGGTGACAGGAAACCGAGGAAATACATACAGAAGCATTCTTGTTGTATCCTTTTCGGGATATCGAGGACCTCCCACACACACACCAAGCCGTAGTGAGGAGTAACGGGGCTCTTCTCTCACTTTTCTGAATAAGTATGAGATCACCCATCCATGATTTAACTGAGATTATTTGCTTCTGGTGATCACTACACACTAATTTACTCTTGGCGCTTTTAGTCAGTTCAGTTATTACTATTTCTTACATCACCACTCTCTATTGCTAACATATTTTGGTGAATTCGTACAGATTTCATGGTGGATCTCAATTTGATCCTTATGAAAGCTGGACATTGACTCCAGGGAGTTTAACCCAATGGTATATTAGGTACAAGGTATATTTATTTGGAAAAAAAAATTTAAAAGGAAAAAACAGTAGGTACCTTGTAAGAAATAACCTAATTTGCAAATAAGCTTACAAATGTCTTACTTTCTATGTAATCTTTATATTGATTGATTTTAAATAATATGGTGATTACTAATGACGCTTCTTCATAATGCCTTCATTTCTTTAAAAATAGACAGGAAGCAAGAAATTCTACTTTTACGAAGAATTCTCTATTCCATCAATTATTTTTCGGGCGATGAATTCTCCATTCGGACAATTGTCTTTTGGATCAATTGCATTCAGGAAATTTTCCTTCTACCCTGGACATTATAATTAGGATTGCTAGTTCTTGTCAATTTTCCTATCAATTGACCAATTTAAAATTTGTGTTTGCCTGTTGATTGAAAATAATTAAATTTTAGCTTAAATCGATCGCTCTCGATTAATAATGACAATTTCGTAACGAGTCTAAACGCACTAGCTGAACTTTACTAACGTTCCCCTCGATACAATTTATCTCTTCAAATCTGTATAATCGTAACGTAAATGCTCGTCCAGAGCGTACAGTTTAATTATAATTTTCATTAAAACGGACCTTCACTTAATTCCGAGAACCCGTAAAATCCTTGAGTTACGACTTCTTAACGGTCTCACTTTAAGTGGAGGTAATTCTTTTTTGTAATCCGTATGCAAATGTCGGTCGTTTCGATAATCTCATGAAAATAAGTTGATATTAGTCGCCAAATGGGAGGAATCGTAGAATAGATAGAGGGGACGTTCTCTCTTCTAAAAACGGACCGCATTTTCAATAAGGTCTAGATTGAACCGCAAAAATATAGTATATACGAGGCGAGACTTTTTATCAACTTTTGGGTAGATATTTCTAAGAAAGGCGTAATCAATCGTGATCGGATAGGCAGGACAGATTTTTTTCGCGTTTTAATCTATTCGTTTCCCTTGCGCAACCATCAAGTAGAACCTAAGTAAGTAGCTGGAAACTCGATGAATATTTCCATCGTAACTTTCGTTCTATTTCTTTGAAAAATGTTTCCTCGGCGAAAGATCGTTAAAATTGGCAATAAACAAGAGTTAACATTAATCAGAACGGAATTTATTAGAACACTCTGATACCCGACAGTCTTTATTCACTCGATGAAGGATTCCAATAAATTTCAGAAAAACGGTACTGAATAAAACCCGAACGGACGAACGAACAAACACCGCAGGCTCCGATTGAAACGTCTATTAGTTTTATAGCGTTTTTTCCTCTCTCGTTCTGACTGAGTATAGCCCAGATGAACAGCTGGCCGTTCAGATAATTATTTCTGATAGAAAATCTAGACGGAACAATTATTTTTATGCGATACTTCACGCCGTAATTTGCTACCGCTTATAACGAATGGAATAGGAACAGTAGGTGCTCTATTTTACTATTATACTATACTTATACGATCTACGATTATATTAACCACAGGTGTTCAAATTAAAAAATGTTAAAACAATTATTTACTCGATCGAGTAACCGAGCAATCAATCTTCACGCTTGCCCTTATATATAACGGTCGAGATACAAGTAAAAAAAGGACAAATAGAAAAATTCCTATTTTCCCTGCATACCTGTTTATACCTACCCTTTCCATCTCTAATATACATACACTTGTATAGCTACTTTTACTGAGATATTTCGTTATGAAATTTGCTCTTAAACGTAAACAGACAGTAGACATCTTGGATTGAGATCTACACGGAACGAGAAAATCCTACACGGAACGAGAAAATCCTTCAAGGCAACGTTTCTGGGCCTACGACTACGATCGGGAAGGTTAGGTTTGTTTGGTTTGGCTTGGATGAAAGTATAAAGAAGAATAAATAGTACATTATATTAAACTAGATTATTGAAATAAAATTTTCTCGGGCGATTTTCGGCACCGGAAACTATCTCCCAATGATATATAAGCCCTTTTTACAGCATTTCCTAATTTCTTTTGAAAAAATACGGAGACCTGCGTACTTTACCCTCGCCGAATCCAACATAACGTTCTTACCTTTCGTTTAATCCTTCCCCATCCCCCATTTACACCATTTTTATGAAGTTATGGCCTATCAGATTTCCCTATATCTGAACTTATCGGCGATTCCTGTCAACGAATACAACAAGATGCCAGTGTCAGCGGAGCTGTCGTGTACGACGAACGATGGACGGGCACCACCATCATCCCCAAGCGGGACACGGGGCCCACCCCTACAGGAACCTCTCGGAAGAGGCGGACATCCTCGTCCCGAGGCCGAGCATACTGCTGCCTCAGCTGCAGGACGTCGAGAAGAAGTTCTTCGAGCTCGTCTCGTCGGGTAAGGCGGGAGAGTTAAGTTTGCCCTAGTCGAAGGTCGAGTAAAGAATAAGTTTTTACTAGGGCGTAGTTTGGGCTGAGGTTATCGTTTTATATCGGACACTGAATTTTGACGTTTTTTTCTGATTTTACTAGAAAGTATTTTGAATAACCAGTCAGAAAACATTATCTAATTATTAGTTTAGGATGAGACGAACCGTTTATCCGTAGTTTGTACTATGATTTTTCTTATGAAAATTTGCGGTAAATCTTGTAATGGTCGATCAGAATTATTAAGCTCTGTTAATATTAAACCGTTTGATTCGTGAGCCCAGCAGACCAATCGAACTGACCAAAAGGTCAAAATTGAAATGCAACAAAAGACGATTTGAGCTCGACTAACGGACGAGATATTCTTATGTTTATGTTTCTCTGAGACATAATATTGTTGCAGGAGATGTAATCACCGTGAAAGAATACCTCGAGGCCCACCCCAACATCAACGTAAACAGCACGAATTACCAAGGTGTGACCGCCCTCCTCGTCGCCGTCCTGTCCCACTCGGAACCCATGGTCGAGTTCCTGCTCTCGCAGCCCGGCATCGACATCGGCGACTGCGTACTGCACGCGGTCAAGGACAACCAGATCGCCATCCTCCGCATGCTGCTGGAGAAACTGAGCATGGTCGCCCCGAGTCTGGAGTTCGTCGGCGTGACGCACAGCTCGGACTTCCCCGACTACGTGACGCCCCTGATCCTGGCCGCCCAGTGCGGCCACTACGAGGTCATCAAGCTGCTGGTCGAGAGGGGACACTCGATGAGCAAGCCGCACCATCCGACCTGCAGGTGCGCCGACTGTAGGTTGAGGCTGGAGCACGACGATCTGCTCCACGCCGAGAGCCTCAGGCTGAACTTGTACAGGGCCGTCTCGAATCCGGCCTACATATGCTACTCGACGCACGACCCCATCCTGGCCGCCTTCCAGTTGGGGCAGGAGATGAGGGAGTGCGCGTACTTGGTGCCGGAGTTCCGGGTCGCCTACACGCAACTCGCCAGCGAGATCAGCAACTTCGCCGTCGAGCTGCTCGCCTGCTGCCGCAGCACCAACGAGACCGAGCTGATCTTGTCGCAGAGCGCCGGCATGCACCTACCCAGCTCGTTCGTGTTCCCGCGGCTCGTCTTGGCGTTGGAGTGCAAGCAAAAGTCGTTCGTCGCCCATCCGAACACCCAGCAGATCGTCGAGGCGGCCTGGTGCGGCGACTGGCACGAATACAAGATCAAACCGCTGATCATCAAGTTCTTCTATCCTGTAGTTCGGATCATCTCCTTGCCCTTCATCTGCCTGATGTGCTTCGCCCTACCCAACCACGCGCTGGTCAAGCACTGGAGCATACCGCTGAACAAGATGATCAGCCACATAGCGGCGTACTCCGTGTTCCTCGTGATCATCTTCATGGAATCGAACTTGGACAAGACGAACCAAAAAAGGCGGCCGCCCAACTCCGGCCTCGAGCCGGTGATCGTCGTGTTCGTCGCCGGGAACATTTGGAACATAATAAGGATGGTGGTCATCGTGGGCCCGAACAGGTACTTCAGGTACCTGTGGAACTGGCACAACGTTGTCTCCAACGCGTTCTTCCTCTTGACGTTCTTCTTCTGGATGGCGTCGTACTTCGACGCGATCAAGAACGACCAGGTCGACCTGGAGCGGAAGTACTGGCACCACCTCGACCCCTTGCTCATAGCCGAAGGTTGTTTCGCGGTCGCGACGATAATGTCGTTCTTCCGACTCATGTTCTTTTGTAGACTCAATTATTACATGGGACCGCTCCAGATCGCGCTCGGAAAGATGTGCGCCGACCTCGCGAAATACATAATGGTGTTCGTGATAGTGATAATCTCCTTCTCGGCGGGAATGTGCAGGTTATATCAGTACTACGACGGAATGGTGCAGATCGACGAAAATCAGATCAAGACGCAGCAGGTGACGTCGTTCGTCAATTTCGGCTCGACTTTGAAGACCTTCTTCTGGGCGATCCTGTGCATGGCGCCTCTAGAATCAGCTGACGTCATCATCGAGAACCTGCCGGGCGACAGTCCGGACACGACGATAACTAATACGCATCAGGTAGATCCTTACGGGCACAATTTCATCATCATATTCTCTAGTCATTGCCATTCAATTCATTGTAATAATGAAACCGTACGTTATGAATTATGATTGTTTCAGTTCACCGAGGCGGTCGGCTACATCGGCTTCGCGCTCTTCGAAGTCCTGATCGTGATCATGATCCTGAATATGTTGATCGCGACGATGTCGGCGACGTTCCAGCGCGTCATCGACAACCTGGACGTCGAGTGGACCTTCGGCAAGACCGATTTCTACTTGGAGTACATGCTCCAGTCGACGTTGCCGCCGCCGCTGAACCTCGTCCCGACGATAGGCGGCATCAATCAGTTCATGGAGATCATGCAGGGCCCCAAGGCGGAGACGATCGCATCCTGCTGCAGGAAGCCGAACGTCTCCGGCCTCGACAAGAACATGAACGAACTAGAGTACCCGGCCCTAATGACGCTCCTCGTCCAGCGGTACTTCAGGGAGAAGGACGTCGCCGTCGCGGCGGCCAGCGAACTCGACATGCTCAGGCAGGAAATACACGAGTTGAAGGTCCTGCTCAGCAACATCATTCAGGAGAAGTCCTGACGTTTATATGTTAAGCTTTTATTTTTACTTCATTTATTGTACAAAGTATACATATACAAGTTTTCTACCTCCACAAATGGGTTTTTAATATGCTTAAGCACGTCAACCAATGATTTTTGTACCTCAGCCACCATCGGTGGAGGTCTTCTGGAAAATTCTTTGCTCACGTCTGGGATAAGTATATTCTTCCAACCAATGCTTATGATAAAAAATCTATGTATTGCATACATTGAACAGTGTTATACTTAAGGTGTAGCTTGAGAAATTGTTTAATTTTTCGTCTTTTTAGAGTGATAGATAGTGTTCGAAATTCTGGTAAATCCGCAACCATTGATCCATTGTATTATTTGTTGCCTAACTATCGTAAGTAATTTTAGAGTAATAGTCTTTTTTTTATGGTACAATTTTTCGATTTGAGAAAGATATCCAACAACACCAAAATATGTGTGTAATAGGTTTATTTGGCAACACCAAAATATTGATACCATTTTTATTTCCGATTTATAACTTTCATAATTCACATTAACCCAAATAGTATAATTCGTATTACATCTCTAATAACTCCTCTAATTTAAAACATAATAAATTAGAAACCTAAATAAATTGACAAGAGTGAGAAGTAACAAGTTGTTACTAGTTGTTACGATAAGTTTTTTAAATGTTGTTTTTAATATTCACAAAACAAATTTTATGTTCTGTTTCATTCTGTTTATGTGTCGCGTGACTTATTCAGTTAACCACGTGACCTAAACTTAGTAAATTGTTTGGTTGCTTGCACGTATTTTGGTTTAAGGAATTTGTTATTATTTATTATTTGTTGTGCAAAATTGCATAACCTATACGATTTCAACCTAAAAATATTATATATGTAAACAATTTAAGCGCGAAAATCGGTTAAAAACCTGGGTAATACTATAATTATCTACGAAAATGTAAATATTTATTTACCGCAAATTTGGCGCCAAACTAGGCCTATATATAACCTTACACCGGTTTCGCGCCCATTTTAGCGTGGTGATTTGCATCTGTGTCTATTGTGTATTGAATTAATTTGGTAAGTAATTTCGTTGCAAATATTGAACAAATGGATAGTTATTGTTGTTTGTATTACCAGTAAAAATGCCGACTTACGATAAAGAAAACATCGACCTGAACAACCTCGTGAAGATAACGGAGAAGGCAGTATTGTCCGAGAACAACTCCAACCGAATCCTCCCCGCGGAATCTCCGGAGAAGTTGCAGCCCCGAATCCAGGACGGCTCCGATACGAACTTCGATCCAGGACTCGAGCCCCTGCTGAGAGAGAACCCGAGTCGCTTCGTCGTCTTCCCCATACAGTACCCGGACATCTGGACAAAGTACAAACAAGCGGAGGCCTCCTTCTGGACGACAGAGGAGGTAGACCTCTCCAGGGACCTCGAGCACTGGAGCAAGCTGACCGACAATGAGAGACACTTCATCAAACATATCCTCGCGTTCTTCGCTGCTTCTGATGGCATAGTTAACGAGAACCTCGTCGAGAGGTTCAGCCAGGAGGTGCAGGTGACCGAGGCGCGTTGCTTCTACGGTTTCCAGATCGCCATCGAGAACATTCACTCTGAGATGTACAGCATGCTGATAGACACCTACATTGCTGACGAGGCGGAGAAGCAGTTCCTGTTTAACGCCATTGAGACGTTGCCATGTGTGCGCAAGAAGGCGGATTGGGCGCTAAACTGGATCAGCTCGAAGAAGGCGACCTTCGGCGAAAGAATCGTCGCCTTCGCTGCTGTTGAGGGGATCTTCTTCTCCGGCAGCTTCGCCTCAATTTTCTGGTTGAAGAAGCGGGGACTCATGCCCGGCCTCACCTTTTCAAATGAGCTTATATCGAGGGACGAGGGGCTTCATTGTGACTTCGCCTGCCTCATGTTCTCGCACTTGGTGCAAAAACCGTCAACAGAACGTGTCACCGGCATCATCAGAGACGCCGTCGAGATCGAGCAGGAGTTCCTGTCTGAAGCATTGCCAGTCTCACTGATCGGGATGAACTGCACACTAATGTGCCAGTATATAGAGTTCGTCGCCGATCGGTTGCTTTCGGAGCTGGGTTGCAAAAAGATCTATAATGTTACCAATCCCTTTGATTTCATGCAAATAATCTCTACGGATGGTAAGACGAATTTCTTCGAAAAAAAAGTAGGAGAGTACCAAAGGGAGGGAGTCGATGATGGGAACATTAATAATAAGTTCTTTGATACAGAAGGAGATTTTTAATATTGGTTAGATTTAAGTACATACGTAATTACTTTAATTTCTTTTTATGCTTTAAGGATTATATTATTTAGTGCACCAAATAGTATTTTTTTGCACAAATACATCACTCATATACTTTCTATGATAATTTAGGATGATGCACCAGATTAGCATATTAGTCATTTTGTAGATTATAAATAAATTAATGAATGAAAACATGGTGCTATTTTTGTATATGGTCTAATGTGTGGTCTATCCATTTTATTATGAAAATATATAATAGGTGATATAATACAGGTGAATTCGTATGTAGACCATACCTACCAATTGCGGACATGCTACAGTTGCAATCTCCTCTCCACCTATCATACAGTGATACAAAAAGGTGAATACTATATAGAATTACATTCCAGATTAATTAAAAATTAGTTTATTACCTAGAAATTATCACATTTCAATAATTCACAAAATAATAATCGACATAAGGAACGTATTACACATTAATAAATAGATATTAGAAACCTGCCTTCTCTAACCTATCAAGCTGTTGGCCCAGTTTCTCTTCCTTTGTTCTACGTATTTGTGACAGCGCTTTGATCTTGATGAAGTCCGATACGAACTTATCGACGTCTATATTGCCACTTAGGAATGATTCCGCTACCTTCTCGCTTTCCTGATCAGCTGCTGCCGTGGCTATTCTTAGCTGGTCCTAAGGGATATAATTAATATTTTATTTTTAAGGCATAAATACTGGAGCCATCTTTTCATCAATCTTATGAGTCACTTTTTTTACAGTTTATGGAGTAGTATGGTAAATTAAAATATTTTCACGACTTCTTTACGTACTTGTATGTTTCTCGGTACATATTTATCTGATAAATTTTGGTAAATAACGTGCAGTCTTTCGTTGTCAAAAGCCAGTTTTGTCACCTCTTCTATCCGGAAATCAATATCTCTCCTTAACCCTTCTAACTGCTCTTTTTTCGAAAGATTGTTCTCTAAAATGACCGAAACATATTAACTGATATACCCTTAAAACATTGAATACTTGCCTGCCAGTTCTTCAATATTTGATATAAATTCATCCATAATTTTGTTTTGTTCCTTAATTAATGGAAGTTCTTCGATAAACTCATCTTGCCTATCAATGTTCTCGTTCAGGAATTTCAGTTCTTCCTGTGATAACCCTTTCAGTTCCGGAAACAGGACGTTTTGCTGAAGGTATCCCGGCTGAGGAATGTGGAGTGGTGGAGAGAAGTTCGTAACTGACGGTGAGAAGGTTTGGTAATTTATTGGACTAGACCTGACTTCACCATCTATTAACAAAGTTTTAATGAATTTAAGCTAATGCTGCAAACCAGAAATATCTCACTTATCGGAATCGAAGGGGAGGCGGCGGTATTCGAAGCAGGAGAAACGATACGCTGAAATTCCCTGATTATCACTTGTACGACACGTCCTAAATCGGAATGGATAGTAAACTGAAATTGATCTTATTAGTAGGCATTGTCAATGGTTGATTGGTTATTACGTTTAAGAGTCCTGGAGCGGACACGACCTCGCCGTCTGCGTTCACCCAAGGATGAATTACAGTGGGAACGACTTTGATTGTGGGTTTCTCTTTCGGGAAATCCTGGCTAAGTATGACTTTCAGACTGAGAGTGTTACCGCCGGAATTGAAGTGTATCTCGTACTCCTCGCCTTCCGTAATTTCGCTTACACTGCAAATCACTGTAGTTGAAGAGTCGATAACATTAAAGTGAATCACATTACTTCTCGTTAAATATTTTTAAAGTGTTTATTTGATGCTTTCTGATGTCGGCGTCGGTCTTGAATAACCTGGGTAGCATTGCTTCAGCTTAGGACATGTACATTACATAATTAAATTAGAAGATAATTTCAAAAAAGAGGATCGAGCGATAATGCGAAAATTAACTTTTGTTATGATTGAAGATGACAGGGATGACAGCAAATCTGACAAATCTATCAAACGTCGCAGTCGTCTGTTCCATGTTTGTCTACGTTGTCAAACCTGTCACCACTCATCGTCGAGTTAGTTTGTTAGTTTATTGTTTTATGGTGGTCATCATCAACAATTTTTTAAAGTTCAGTTGGTTTAGTTTATTTGCGATAATTAATAAAAATGCAAGAAAGAAAATGCGATTAATGCATTGTTAACGACTGTATTTACCTTTCATTTGCAATAAATGGAAATGGCATCGACTCAGAGAGCGTTTACACAGAAGTTATCAAAGTAAAGTTTAAACTCTGATTCACCGAAAATGAATTAACAATTAATATATTCCAGGCAGCATGCAGCCGATGTCCGTAGAAATGTCGCCTGCCATAAAAGCAGTCTCATATCACCTTCTCCGTCTTCGGTTAGTGCTAATAAAATCAGGGATAATGTATTCAAAAACTTCCATTTTAGAGCTGGTCTCATGATGTCGTCGAACCCTTGGATTTCGAAGAGTTCATCCAAGGGTACCAGAACTTAATCGATAGGGATCCGTTGCGATTGATCCTGGACATCCCACATGGCGACGTTGAAGTGGAAATCATCGAACGCCCCATTAGAACCATAAAACCGATCATTCCCGAGGAAAAACTGTAAGAACAAATTTTAGAGAACACATTCCTACTTCGTTTAACATAAACAGTTAATTTCTGGTATAATTGTAGGGAATTTTTGTTGCCTCACGTTCAAGCTTGCGTAGAAAGTTACAAATCATACTGGAAGATAATCCGTTATAACCACCGATCGTTAAGCAGTAGTATTTCGAACAGATCATACGTTTCCAAATCCTTATCCACGCCTAAGCAAGAATTCGAAGTTGACTTCCAGACCGCGCCTTCGGAATCCAGCAGCGAACTAGGTGATAAAACGATTTCCTAATCCTTTCGCTTCTTCCAAACTTATTTCCTTCTCATAGACTTGACTTCACAAAGCAGCGGTCGCCAGAGCGTCGTGTCCATAGCGTCGGTGTCGTCTTGCGGCGACACCCTTACGCCGAGGAACTCATGGGCCTCGCTGGACCTGAGACACTCCGCTGGGGATCCGCTGATACCCGAGATACTGGACCACGTCGCCCCCGAGGCGCTGGACCAACTCAATGAGGGCAGAAGGCAGTCCGAGAGAAACGATACACTGTTCGCCTTCAGCCCCCCAGAGGTGCACTACGAGGTGAATGAGCCAGTTGAGAAGAGGCTTCCCGCCAACTCCCCCCACGAGCACCTTGGGCACAGGGTACTTGTGAAATGTCAACAATTAACGTAAGGGCATTTTTAGCAGTCTAGATCTGTCGGTGAATTACTGACACAACAAGAGAGATGTAGTTTGTTTCGTTATTTTAATACATATCAGATCTTTCATTGTTTCCCTTTCAACTGGTGTAATACCTACTTGAAGTCAATAACAACATGTGCATTTTATTTTATCATTTTCATAATTGAAGAATGAAGATTAGGTAGGAATATATGGATTTCTGTTTAGGTTGGATATCGAGATAGAACCTCTCTTTGCCTCCATGGCAATGTATGATTGCAAAGAAAAGAAAAAGGTGTCTGAAACTTTCTACTTCGATCTAAATCCTGAAGGTCTGAAGAGAATGCTGGGGGGTCACATTCCTTACACAGACACCAGTACGCTTGCTAGGGGTTGTATCTTTGACATAACACACCCTTCGCCAGATTTATTCATCGTAATCCGCTTGGAAAAAGTGTTGCAAGGCGATATTAACGAATGCATTGAGCCATATCTTAAAGAAGAAAAGGTATGTTGAATGGCATTGAATCAATATTTTTTTAAAGTTGTCACTGTGTGCATTTTAGAGTCGAGACAAATTAAAATCAGTGGCGGTATCAGTATGTGAACGATTGGGGAAATATCGGCAAGCTTTCGCCTGGACAGCAGTCAATTTAATAAACATCATCAATGGAGGTAATTCTTTAGAAAGGGACTCTGATAGAGATCCGGTCGGAAATAATGGATCTAACACAAACAGCTTGGGTAAGAATTTGTTAAACATTTAAATTGTTAGGAAACCTAAAAGAATTTCCTGCTTTAATTCCTCATTTATGAACTGTGCCGAAAACGTGTTATACATATTTATCTTTAGATCGTAAGTCCTCCAGCAGTGGCCTGGAGCAGCTGAGGCGTCGCGCAGCCGACATGGGCACCCTCACACGTCGAGGTTCCCTCGAGAGACAAAACAAAAGGAGATCTTGGTCCCCGGATCACCTGGCAGTCAGTCTGGACTCGTTCCGTTCCATCACTCTGACGATGTCTTCCTTTTTTAAGCAAGAAAGCGATAAAATGAAAGATGACGATCTCTATAAATATCTGCAAGAACTGAAGAAACCCACAATCGCTGTCAAGAAGCTAAAATGCATTCCCGCTACTGTGAAACTGGAGATATCTCCATGTCCGAGTGAAGTTAAGAACTGTTTGACCACGGAACTGGCCAAGCTGAAGCCGTATGTCGATGAGAAAAGCAGACCGACCAAGGAACTGCTGGAGTTTCCTATCAAGGATATTTTGATCCCATATTACACTTATAGAAATCTACTTTTTATCAATCCCAAAGATCTGAATTTTTCGAACCGCCAAGGCTCGGCAAGGAATTTAGCAATAAGGATCCAGTTAATGTCTGGAGAAGATGACAAACACGCTATGTATAACATATTCGGAAAGTCAAGTTGTCCAGAGATGGCAAATGAGGCTTACACAGTGGTAACTTACCACTGTAAAAATCCTATTTTCTATGATGAAATTAAGGTCAAATTACCAGCAGCTCTGGGTGATAATCATCATATACTTTTTACCTTTTACCACATCTCCTGTCAAAGGAAACTGGAACAGAACACTGTTGACACACCTGTCGGTTACACTGTGAGTCAATGATTATTTTTAATTAAAAAAAAAAATGATAGGTACTTGATCAATTAAGTAAATCAAGTTAGTTGTGGTAGAAACATACAAGGGAAGAATTTCACGATTTCTCGTAATTTTTTCAGTGGTTGCCCTTGTTGAGAGATGGCCGCCTAGTATCGGGAGAGTTCTGCCTACCGATTATGTTAGAACCACCTCCTCTTAATTATAGTTACATTCCACCAGACGTCTATTTACCAGGAACGAAATGGCTGGATAATCACAAAGGATTATTCACTGTAACCTTAGATACGGCTTCTTCGATTCACACACATGATCCCCCTGTAGAAAGGTTCTTTTCCGCCTATGACTTCGTGCATACCGGCATAATCCCTCCGAGACTGGGAGAGATTGGATCCGTTAATGAATTAAGGTGTGTTACCCGAAAATGAAATCTTTTATTGTTTAATCATGATAATTGTTTTCGAAGGTCGGCGATGTTGGGGTTGTCTGGAGCCAAACCGGAGACTATAATTAAGTTCCTACCAGTAATATTTGATAATTTGATTGAGTTGTTAGTGCAGCCTCCTCGCCTTGCAGGTCATACAGTGAATGTTGGTCACACTTGCTTCGAAGCATTGTGTTATTTGTTAGAAAAAATATCGGTAAGTACTATTTTATGTGGAACATAGAATTTCAAACGAGTCAAATAGTGGAAAAATTTGTGAATATAAATTCACTACTCACCGTTACATTGTGAAACTATGTGGCATTTGAAATAATTGAGCGTTTTACTTTGATTTTGCAGAATGTGCCAGAGTTGTCAACAGATCAGCACTCACGCAATGCGCTCTTAGCGACATACATTCAGTTCCAGTGCAATTTGCCACATCCATTGAGCAATCAAAATTCCCCGGAATACGAAAACGCTTCCCTGACCAGGAGTAATTCTAATCCGGACCTAGAAGTGGCCCACATGCAATATTCCAGAGGTCTGGATCGTGCCGCCAGCATGAGAATACCGAACCCGGATCTGGTGAGCCCCGGTTCCGCTACCTGCCAGAGAATAGTCCACCAAGAGTTGGCCCTGCAGTGGGCCGTCTCTAGTGGAAGGTCCAAGGATTTGGCCATGCAGAACGCGTGGTTCTTGTTCGAACTGATCATAAAGAGCATGGTGGAACACTTGGATCACACGAGGTGCCTCGACGCTCCGAGGAAACTGAGATTCTCTGAGCAGTTCCTCGATGACATCTCCACTCTGGTGCATACGGTGACGGCCGAAATCATAGCGCACTCTACCGGCGAGACGCGAAAAGCCCACAAGCTCAATGCCGCTCTGGCGTTCTTCTTCTTCGATTTACTATCCGTCGCCGATCGCGGTTGGGTGTTCCAACTGCTACGATCATACAACAAACAACTACAAGCTAAGATCGCGTCAATCCAAGATTCAGTCCTCGTCGAACTGAAATTGGAATTCGCCAGGATCATATGCAGCCACGAGCATTATGTGGCGCTTAATCTGCCGTTCGCGTCGCCGTTTATGTCTACGGGAACGAACGTCTCGCCGAGTCCGAGCGTCGCGAGCTCGGCGAGCCAAAATTCTTTTCTATCGGGAACGCCCGCCAGTCAGGAGAGGGCTAGTACTTTTGCAGAGTTGTCGCCCGAATACAGGCAACACCACTTCCTATCTGGACTCGTGCTAAGCGACCTGTCGACTGTCCTACTCGAAATGCAGTAAGTCGTCCCTATGGAAAAATCATAATGCGAACTGTTTCATCTGCATTAAGAGTTACGTGTTATTAATCATGGTGTTCTTTTTAAGTCAAACGTCACTACACAACAAGGCGGTAGACACAATACGTTTTCTTCTATCGTGGCACGACAGCGATCCCAGGTATAGTTCCTCGGAAGCTCGACAGAGGGTAGCCGCTTTGTATCTACCACTCTTGTCTATTGCAATGGACGTCCTGCCGATATTGCACCATTTTAATACCGATAAGACGCAGTACAACAATGAGGATGTGCCTTCAAACAACATAAACCAGACAGTAGCAATGGCAATTGCTGGCAAGTTGCCTCCTTCTACCTGCGAGAATTTCCCCACAGTGAGTATAACTAGAAAGCGAATAGATGTTAGCATATCTTACAACCCTCCAGATCGCTCTTTTACTTCTAATATATCTATTAGACCGCATGAATCTATGCGGTCAAGCTACTTCAGTTGTATCACTTTTTTGTTATCAGCTCCAGTCTCGAAAGTTGGGCATCTCCTCCGACGTCACCAGAAGCCTCCTGACTTGTGTACTGTGGGTGTTGAAGAACATAGAACGGGACTCCTTGTCCCAGTGGCTGGGCGAACTGACTTCGTCCCGTCTGGCGACGTTATTGCATTTACTCGACGCCTGTACGAGTTGTTTTGAATACAGGCCGAGGAGGAGGGCCCCGCCACCTTCCGGGTATGCACACGCCCAAGGCACGCAGGACATGAGATCCAGGTTAGAGGACGTCATATTGGGTCAAGGCTCCGCGAGGGAGATGATGCAAAGAAGGAAAGGTGAGGAACATTAGTTAAAACTGTATTAATTTGGCTGTAGACACAAAGTAACTGTTTTACTTAACTTAGGAATAGCATATAACTTTGTCTTGGTCTTTTTTTCATAAGGTGGTTCGCTGCAGGCTTCGAACGAAAAGGTCCGTTGGCGCAAGGACCAGATGCTGTACAGGCCGAGCAGCGATCAAGTGGAACGTCCCAGGGAGGATATCGTAAGCGATATTCACCTCGAAGGACACTTC
This sequence comes from Cryptocephalus moraei, assembly GCA_946251905.1. Classification (NCBI taxonomy): domain Eukaryota; kingdom Metazoa; phylum Arthropoda; class Insecta; order Coleoptera; family Chrysomelidae; genus Cryptocephalus; species Cryptocephalus moraei. The sequence goes on along the minus strand of OX276456.1, from coordinate 37,121,533 downwards.
GCGACCGAAGCTTCATTTATTATACTAGATACATTAGAGAGGTGTGTCGCTACGATTTCGCAGTGGGACTCACAACAGTACTTGGTCGGATTGGCATTGTCTGTGCTGTTACACGCTTTAGGTAAAAATCAAAGCACCACCGTTCTGCCGCACATGTTCGCCTCTCAACGCAGCTTAGTATTCAAGGTATAGTTAAAAGAAATATTTAATAACTTCCATATTTAAACGAAAAATAACTGTCCATATATAATATCTATTCACTTTTCCCACGTTAATGTAATTTCCTTATTTCCAGTTTCATGGTGCTTTATTTGATGAAGAAAGTACCCATTGTTCTGACTTGTGCCTGTTACTGTTAAAACATTGTGGATCTCAAATAGCATCGGTACGCTCTCAGGCAGCTGCATCATTGTACTTACTAATGAGACAGACGTTCCAAATTGGAAATGTAAGTAAATTAAATAGTACTTAGGAATAAAAATAAAATCGTTTATTTCATAGAACTTCGCTAGAGTGAAAATGCAAGTAACAATGTCCCTGAGCAGTTTGGTCGGCACCTCAGCATCCTTCAGTGATGACTCGCTCAGGAGGTCCTTAAAAACGATCCTAGAGTATGGTGAGAGGGACACCGAATTGCAAGACACGACTTTCCCTGAACAAGTCCGGGATCTAGTCTTCAACCTTCACATGATCCTGTCTGACACAGTCAAAATGAAGGAGTTCCAAGAGGACCCTGAGATGTTGCTGGACCTGATGTACCGCATAGCCAAGGGTTACCAAAACTCACCTGACCTGAGACTAACCTGGCTGGCCAACATGGCACAGAAGCACATGGAGCGAGATAACCATACTGAGGCAGGAATGTGTCTGGTACACTCTGCTGCTCTGGTCGCCGAGTATCTAGTCATGTTGGAGTCCCTACCGCATCTTCCAGCAGGAGCGGCTGCCCTGGAGAGGGTCAGTCCCAATGTATTAGAAGAGAGCGCCGTGTCTGACGACGTACTAAGTCCCGAGCGGGAAGGAGGCTGTTTGGGTTCGCATTTCACTGAAGCGGGACTGTTGGGACTGTTGGAACAGGCGGCGAGCTGTTTCAACGTGGCGGCTATGTATGAGCCGATCAACGATATATACAGGGTACTCATTCCGATCGCCGAGAATAACAGAGATTTTAAAAAACTGGCAAACATCCATGGGTATGTTGTCTACTTGTGTGTTAGAAATGATCAGCTCTATTGAAATTAATGTTTCTGAATCAAAACTGAAATATTAGCTATGAAAGTAATAAATAAATTAAGTTGTGCCTATGACAAAATTCAAAGTTGTCTGATATTAAATATATCGATACATGTACTTCTGAAGTATCACTTTTTGTTATTAGAAAATTGCACGAAGCTTACACCAGAATCGACCAACTGTCAGGGAAAAGAATGTTTGGCACCTACTTTAGAGTCGGCTTCTATGGTTCTAAGTTTGGAGATTTGGACAGGGAGGAGTTCATTTATAAAGAGCCTACTTTAACAAAACTACCGGAGATTTTCAGCAGATTGGAGGTATACTATCTGAATTTAAGTATAACTTGGAATGTCGTTCCATTGTTTGCAGAACTTTTACGCCGAACGTTTCGGCCAAGACAATGTTATGATAATTAAAGACTCGAACATAGTGGACATTAGCACTTTAGACCCAGAGAAGGCTTACATACAAATAACTTATGTCGAGCCATACTTCGAACAGTATGAATTACGGTACAGGCAGACGCATTTCGATAAAAATTTCAACATAAGTAAGCTCAAAATGGTCCAAACGGAACTATAAATAAAGTTTGCGATGTTTTAGAACGTTTTGTGTACGCTACACCTTTCACAATGACTGGAAAAGCTCATGGAGAACTGAAAGAGCAGTATAAAAGGAAAACAATACTGACGACAGCCGTGCACTTCCCATATGTCAAGACAAGGATTCAAGTGGTCTCACGTACACAGATAACACTCACACCAATAGAAGTAAGTGGACTCGGAACAAAAGAATATTACAATGGAATTAACCATATTTTAGGGGTTGATCATGATCTTTTCTTATTTTTAAGGTGGCGATAGAGGACATCCAAAAGAAAACTGCCGAATTGGCCAGCGCCACCCAACAGGAACCGCCCGACCCAAAAATTCTCCAAATGGTGCTACAAGGTTGCATCGGGACGACCGTCAACCAGGGACCATTAGAAATGGCACTCACTTTTTTGCCTGGTGACGCAAAGCCACTCACCAAACATCAAAATAAGCTTAGACTGTGCTTTAAAGACTTTTCTAAAAAGTATGAATTTCTCACTTTTATTCTAGTGCCTATGATAGTTATCGTATTGCTGTTTAAGGTGTCATGACGCTTTGAAGAAGAATAAGAATCTCATCGGGCCTGATCAAAGAGACTACCAAAGAGAGTTGGACCGGAATTATAAGAAGTTCATTGAGAAGCTTCAACCATTAGTTAATCCGCCGTCCGTGCCCATTATTCATTCTAGGTAATATTACACACATTTTTAATGAAAGATAATTTAGGTTTTGTTTTAGTCCTCATAAATATTCACATTCGGAGAATTCTCCACTGAGATGGTAAAAGGAGACACAATTAATATTGTTAAGTCCAAAAGTGTACGCATATGTATAGGTACATATTTTTTTCATTAGACTGCACGATGCTTCTATTTTTTTTATGTTTTGTATATGTAGAGAAAGCATAAAGAAAACCTCTTTCAAAAATAATTGTTTATTAATAAATATATAGGGCCCAATTAATAACTCATATGAGAAAAATAATCTTGGAAAACTTGTACGTAGATCTCTTTCTCGGACTGTGACATTTCCGATATGATCGTATCATTGATCTCCGTAATGGCATAGGTCTTATTGCCGACCGTCAGTGACGGTACATGGTCATCGTCCTCGTCTTCACTTTCAATGGTCTCCACATCGTCGAACCCACTTTTCGGCTCGTTTATCTCATCGGAACTGGAGTCTGAGTCGTTATTAATGCCTTTAACTGCACTGAGGGTGTTGTTGGTCGGACGTTTCTCATGGGCGAGTAGCACTGACATAATATCATCATTTTTGCTAGACGTATTTGTACCTGAAAAGACACAAAGTTTAGGAATTAGTACAGAAATGTTAGAATTGACTTTAATACAATTTTAATACTTTAATTTTAATAATAATATAATTAACAGAGCTTGTTTGGAGAAATAAGAGTTTTAACCATAGAGTTATTGGAATAAAATCATTAAGTGTACCTGTGGTTTCTGAGTTGAACTCCAGTAAGCCATCACTAGCCTTCACAGACTCTTGCGGGTCTATCACAGTCGACTCAACCATCCAAATTGGCTGCTCCTTACGAGCAACTGCAGAGGTACTATCATCTCCGAACGTAATATCAACCCTCGTCTCTTCGACGGCGAACCCAGATTTCCTAGTCGCCTCTCCAGACCATTCTTGTCCTGGTAAAGGCGCGTTCGGCCTCTTCTCTATTCCCCTTATTGTGCTTATGTCGACAGGCTCTGGCTCTAGTACTTCCGGAGCCAATTTGATTCCTTCCACCTCACGTAAAAGCATGTACAAGTGTTCCAGCTGCTCATTGAACTTGGCCAGCAGCAGGCGTGAGTCTTTCTTGGGCAGGGCGGAGGAGTCCTCCTCAACGACCTCTCTGCAATAAGTGCAGTGGAACTCCCCCGTCGCGAAGTCAAACAGTTGATCGGCTTCGAGATCGGTGAATGTCTTGAAGCAGCCTGGGCACTTAAAGCTCGCTCGGCTCGTAGCGTCCCGCTCCTCGGTCTCGAGCCGCTTCCTCATCAGGTCCAGCTTGTACTTGATGACGTTAACGAAGGTCTTATAGTTGATGAAGTAGTAGTTGACTTTCTGGGCTTTGCCGTCGGCCCCTGTCTCCATACGGAGCCGCACCTGGATGAACTTGTCGTTTTTGAGGATCGCTATGCGAGCTCTCAGCTGCTTCTTCTCGAATTTGAGTAGCTCGCATATGTCGTCCTCCTTCATGCAGGGATTCCGGACAAGCATGTCCACCAGCAGGGCATCTTCAATAGAGTAGAAACCTCGAACCACCAGTCGCGCCAATTGCTTGAGGCTGCTAGGGACTTCGGTGACTAACTTTTCCTCCGTCATTTTCTCATTTTCGTTGCTTACTTTTCTTTTTATGGGGGTTAACAATATTTACCACCAACCACCACTTGTTTATACAAAAATGTGTCAAATGTCGAAGAAAAATTAAACCTGTGATTAAACTCACTCTCTCAAAACCAGCTCATGGAACAGCTAGAATCCCCTAACCTAACCCCTAACTTTTCTCCTTGTGGCTTGTTTGTTTACGTACGTTATTCGTTATTCATTAAAAATATCCGCGATGGACAATTATGAGGTGATCGGTACCCTCGGCGAGGGCTCATTCGGCAGGGTCTACAAGGCGAGGCAATTGTCGAGCGGGATATTTGTGGCGCTGAAGGTAATAAGCAAACGGGGCAGGTCGAACAAGGAGCTACGCGGCTTCCGCAGGGAGTGCGAGATCCAGCGTGACCTGCACCACCCGAACATCGTGCAGATGCTCGACTCGTTCGAGACCGAGAACGAGATCGTCGTCATCACCGAGTTCGCCCACAAGGAGCTCACCTCCGTACTGGGGAAGAGCGGGTACCTGCCCGAGGACAGGGTGCAGCAGATAGTCTGGGACCTTGTGTCGGCGTTGTTCTACTTGCACTCCAACAGGGTCTTGCACAGGGATTTGAAGCCGCAGAACATACTCTTAGATGTAAAAAATCACGCCAAACTTTGTGACTTTGGATTCGCCCGAAACATGAGCACCGGCACGCACGTGCTAACTTCCATCAAGGGAACTCCATTGTACATGGCACCAGAGCTGATCGATGAACAACCCTATGACTACACTGCAGATTTGTGGTCCCTCGGTTGCATCATATATGAGCTGCTGATGGGCACCCCTCCCTTTTGTACGACGTCTATACTACACCTGGTAAGGCTCATCAGACACGAACAGATCCAGTGGCCGACCTTTCTCTCGGATCACTGCATCTCCTTCTTGAAAGGTTTGCTTCAGAAGAATCCCGTTAAGAGGATGACGTGGGACGAAATTTTAAACCACCCCTTCGTCAAGGATCACATCATAATGTCCAGCTCTGTCTCAGTTAACAATCCCTTAACGAAACCCTTGACGCCAAACACCCTCCTATCTAAAGTACAACAGAGAAAGGAGAGCATGAGAAACAAACTCGGGAGATCATCTTCATCAAAAAGTGAAATCAGTGACAAATCCATCACTCCCTCACAGAAGAAATCCACTTCAAAGTGTGGTAATAAAGGACAACGGTCTGACAGTCAAGACGCTGAAAATAACAATATGACCAGGTCGAATCCTCAAATAGACAAGAAAAAGAAAGATACTGATACACCGTCTGACTCGAGTAGCACATCAGTAGAGAGCACGTCGCAGAATAACAACCAGTTATACAAAACAGATGAAGACAAATCACTGGGATTCGATAAAGCATTTAATTTCATAGAAGATAATCAACCTATTGAAACTGAAGAATGGATAGTGTTCCTACAAAAGTCCGTTCAAGAAGTGATAAGCGGAGAAATGACTTCGTTAATGCATTCCAATCAGACCAATGTTTTAGTTTCACCTCTAAGAAATCCTAATGCAAATTCAAAAGTCCTGGGTTATGTAGCCAGATTATTATCACTCCCATTTATTATAACAGGAGTGTCCGAGGAGTGCTTGTCGCAAATTAGAAAGGTTTACCTCGAAGTAAAGCTCATTCCAAACATAATTTATGCAGCGAAATTACTGTTGCGTGTCCGTTGCGAGGACACATCATCCAGCTCTCCCTCACCGATCAATTCACCTCTTCCCATCTCCGTGGAGAACTACCGGAGCATGTCAGAAATCACTCAAGAAGACTTTCAGGCTTTGGAATACTTATGTTTGCTCATTACTCACTTGGTCCATCTGAGCGATGAATTTCTAGTACAGTTCTGTGATGCAGTCGTGATCCTACAGGTTTACATTCTGATAAGATTACTGCTTTTGCTCACCACCCATCAAAAGGAGAAGATCGTAGTGGACGTCCTTGCGACGTTGACACATTTGCTAAGAAGACTGCCGGAGAACAACGACGTCATCGAGAAGGTTCTCTTTAATGAATCTCAACATGCAGATGTCAAACGGATAAATTTTGTCGATCTCTTGAGGCATTCCAGTTTTATTTTGAGAGAGAGGGGCTGCTACTTCCTAATGTTGCTCGGTAGGCACTTGAGCGATGATGTCGTCAAGCAGATTTGGAGCGATACTTTGAGGGAAACGTTGGAGGCACTGATGTTCGATTCGATCGAAAGCGTCCGCATCGCTGCCGAGATTTCCGTGTTGGAATTGAAAAACAAAGATTATTATTAACGTAAGTTACTTTGGACGATAATAAGAATATTTATGTAGGTTCTTAGATGGCGATTAGTTGCCTAAGAAAATATAAGAATTAAGTCGTTTAAAAATACAAGATTGTCTTCATCACCTATTACATAGAAATATGATTGAAAATACCAAAACATAATTGGAGTAAATGCAAGAAATTTGGATTAGTAAGGGACTCACTTTTAATTCCAGATTAAACTTCAATTAACAGAAATAGAATTATCAAAACTGTTTCTCCAGACGAAATGAGGATTTTGCAGATGTTTCGAGTTTTAAAAAAAATGGTGTTACCAGAAATATTCGTTATTGATGTGATATTTGTACAAATATTGTATTCTCAATTATTTATTTAATATAGCACATTGTATAAAGGTCCTTAGTGATTTTCTGATTATATGTCTTAATCGTTTTTAATACTACAACCAGATACTACAATTAAATGTTCAGTTTTTAATCAAAATAATCTTCAATGTCGATATCGGGGTTGAGAATGTCATCGCCGAATGGCGACAAATCGATCTGATTCAAAATTAAATTCTCGGCCATCTCTTCCAAGTCAGTATCTCCAATCAGCACGGCGCCTTGCAGCCGATCGTTTTCCATGACGAACTTTATGTACTCGAGCCCCTTGGTCATCCTGAGTAAAATCTCGTAATTCCTGCCCAACTTCTGACCATTGAACAGACCGAGCAGAATCACCTTATACCCGAAGAGTTTGGTAGAGTGTGCAAAAATTTCAAAACAAAAGTCTTGCAGCACTTGCTCGCCACTGAAATGCCCGGCCATTGATTTAGCTGCGTAGCTGCCCATCTGACGTGCCTGAGTCCATAACTTCATTTGGAACCAGTGCTTCGCGAATTTCCAATTGGCACAGCAGACATCCCCAGCCGCATAAATGAAGGGTATATTGGTCTGCATGAGTTCATTAACGTTGATCCCCCCATCATTCGATAATTCAAACTTGTTCTTGGTGTTGTAATTTGTCTTGGGAGTGACGCCAGTGGCAGATACGATTAGGTCACATAGAATCGTCTCGTTGTTTGTTAGTGTAACTTCAAGACTGCAATCTGAGTGTTGTCCCCCCTTCTGAACTGCTTTTACTTCAGTTTCATAATGTACAATGACAGAAGAGGGAATCTCAGTGTTATTCGCTCCTGTGATGACAAGGTTCTTGTACCAATCGGGGCCGAGAGCAGCTCCGGATTTCCTGAAATCTTCCTCTCGGTACCTCATGCGTTTGCTGATGGGAGGCTCATCAATCTCTTGTTTTCTTAAGGAAGGTTGAAAGAACTCTGCAGCACCGGGATCGACGAACGTAGCGGTTATGTGCTTGTCTTTAATCACCCAATGAATCTCGGTATTTTTTACTTTATAGACTAGTTCCGAGGCTATGCCACCATTGCCCACCACAATTATCCGTTTAGCCTTTTTTACCTTTCGGATGAAGCTATCGACTGAATCAGTATCCCTTATTCCAACAATTTCTTCAAATTTGTCCGCTTCGGGTATGAGTTTAGGCTCAGCACCGGTGCACAGACATAAGTAGTTGTACTTGATGATTTTGCCAGCACCAGTTGTAATGGTTTTCTCTTCATCGTTTATTATGGTTAGAGTGTCATGAATTACAACAACGTTGTCGTGCCTAGAGCTGAACTCTTCAGTTCCAATTTCTTGTATATCGAAAGCAGTAAGAGTTTTACTTATAGCGTGTAAATTAATGACTGTTTTAATCAAGGACGATTCACTTAGCAGTATAATAGATTGGTCCGGCACGAGAAAAGCCAAGGTCTCAACACACGAAACCCCCGCTATCCCACCTCCGACGACGACGAACACAGCTTCCATCCCTACTGATCCTTGGAATAGTAATCCGCGTAATTGTATCGCCTGAACGGCACATCAAAGGTGATCAGACCTCTATCGTATGCCCTCTTGATGGAAACTTCTAACCGCTCGTGTTGCTTCTGGCACAGACCGGTCTTGCTGTAACTCAATATTTTTCCGGTGTGAGGACAGATGAACTGTTTCAGCAGCTCGACGTTCTCCTCGTGCAGGACGAGGTACTCGTCCCGGCAGATCGGACAGGGATTCCCGGTGGCAATTTTTCCGGATCTGATGCACTTCTTCCTCGTTTTCCTCGGCGGGATCAGACCCTTGTGGTTCCGCCTGTAGAGCGCCCAGACGGGACCACCCTCGTAGGTCTTCTCGAAGGCTGCGCTCTTCAAGTATCTTATGCTAGTCTCGACAGGGATCACCTCAGTCCTGTCCTTGGTGATGTCTCTGGTTTCGAGTTCTGGAGTTTCCGGTGTGGCCTGTGACGAATGAAGAAGGGTCGATCTGAAAAGGGTCCGAGACCAGATCGCTTTGGTAAAGGTGGCTTTTAGAAGGTTCGAAGACATCATTGTCGTGACATAACCTCGCTTGTCACGGGATGTGAAGGTTTTTTTGATGGGACATGGGACGGGAAATAGAGAAACACGTTTTGGAAATGTAGAATGTCTTGTCTTTTGTCTTTTTAAGTTAATGTCTCTTTTTCGCTGCTGTGGCCAATTTGGACGGGACCTACAGTTTAACGTGGGCTCCGAACCACGGTCCTCGAGCACGGTTGTACCCCCTTAAGGCTCTCACCCCAGTTGATCCACTCCGTGCTCTACCGACTCAGGGTGTGTGTATCCTAGTCCCGCCCTCCTACAGGATATCCGATCCTATCCGGCCTGGTTACCGGCGTGAATAGGAACGGGATTTTGGATACATTTTACACACTTCCCGCAACAATCACAACATCCATGGATTACGTGGGATTCGAACCCACGACGACAGTGATCGCCTGACTCAAAGCCAGCGCCTAAACCACACGACCACCGCCGCCCCAAAATGTAGAATGCAGCACAAAACATATATATATTTCAATATATTTGCAGGAATGCAGGTCGTATTTTATTATTAAATTGGGACAAGTTTGCTGATTCACGATTGAGTCACAAACGAGCATGGGTGATACATTTTAGATTTCGTCATCATCTTATTATCGATTCGAATTTATGTAGTACTACGATCGTATGCAACCACCATTCCAACTCGGTAGGCCGGACAAATCGGCCTCATCCCGATATACCTAAAGTCACTAAAGATATTTTCTCCATTATTTGCTGTGGAATATTTTAGAATTACAGACGTTTCCACTACCTACCTTTTGTAATATCAGTCACGTTTCGTTACAAAACGTATAGGTACGTTTTTGGCTACTTGTCATACCTACAGTCACTAGATGGTACCATCTAGTGACTGTAGTCATACCTAAGGCTTTTATAATTTGCTTTTGCAGTATTCCTGAAAAGTAGTCGCTTCCGAAACGTAGGCCATAGGATTTCATCTCAAAATTTTCTGTGGGATGTATAAAATTTATAGATGCTTCTTGTTTATTCTAGATGTTTGAAATTTGGGTTCATCACTTATAAATCGCTTCTGTAGATTTTAGTCTACAATTAAAGATACTAGGTACATACTTTTTAAATCACTCCAGATTCTAGAAATTCACCGCACTAGCTATAAGTATATAAATTCCTACTGTCGATCCTAATATCAATCATTAATGAGATGTTCAAGTTATTGTACCTAGGTAGAAAGAAATACCACGTTTAAAAATTAGGTGTCTGTGTGGCCTATATTCTACGGTATAGATAGGTAAAAACTTGCACAATCAGGGTTAATTAACAAATAAGGATTATCGGGTATAAGTACATTTTTATATTTTTAAGTACCTAATCGATACCTGATACTTACTAAAGTAGGTATACCTACCTAATTATTTGAAAAATGTAGGTATAGGTATGTACTTAATTTAATCTATAATCTTGTATCGATGAAATATGAAATAGGCATGTAGATATATATCACAAGCCCCATAAATTTGTCTTATCAACAAATAATATACCTTTGTTAAATTTTCGATTTGCTAATGTTTTATAATACTAACCTGAATCAACTCCAAGAACTAGAAGCAAGTCTCATTGTTATATTACATTGTCTAGTTCATTTTTCGTAGAGGTTAAGTTATTGTTTGTTTCTTTGTTTTCTTTGTTTTTGTTGTGCATATAACGCAAAAGATGGGCATTGCAAATGGACGCCACTAATCAAATAATTGTTCTTTCTTAAACAAGGCTAAGCATTTTATTTCTTAAAAATCATCGCCTTGCAAATAAACAATTTCATGCGCCGCCCATGTACTACAGCACAGGATATACAAAATGAAATTTAAATTCGCGCTATTTCAATTCGCTTGTTTATTGGTGCCGCCATTATGCAACAACATTACAAATGAACCAATCAGTGCTTGTTACATAGTTGTCCACACTCTTGATACCTTTCTAGGTACTCTACATACAACGTGTTTCAAAATGTTTGTCATCTAGTTAGCGTTGGAATTTCCGTGCATGTAATTTTTAATGTGCCGCGCTCTATTGATTTGAACATATCTAATTCTGACAACAAGTGACATGAGAGTGACACTTCGAACATTTATTGTGAAACTGGCAATCAGTACTGCTTGTAATTAACGGCCCTTTTCAGGGTCAAAACAAATACTACAAATAGACAAATACTCGGAATTCGTGTTCTTTTGACAGAGAAAAACCAGAAGTTAAAAGAGGTTAAGTAGGTTATTTTGAGGTTATGTATAGCTAGTAGAAATTCCTATTTAGCAGATATAAAGCAACCACCTCGACAGTTACAACTAAAGTCACTAGTGACTAGTCATCTAGTGACTTTAGTTACAACCACATTCGGAGCAGCGCCATCTTTCGGATAAATGTTGAAATTCGGTGTCGGCAACGTCGGCGTGTCGGCCGCTCTCGGGCCTCTCGGTCAGTTTCGTCGCGGTACTTGCGGCGTACGGAGCTAAGAAGTTTTGTCGTTCGCTAGTGCTGTCGAGTGTAAATTTGTTTACAGCGGATTCCAAGTGTGTTTCGCCGGTGTTTTCAGTGCCACCACGTGAAATCTCATCGACGCTAGGAAGCCGATTCCCATCCTGCGGGACGTCCGAACGGGAGGTGAGTCCGCGAATGCTGGCGGGGGGGTGGTTTCTCTCTGGGGGAGGTCGTGAAGTTGGATTCGTACTCCGACGCTAACGTTGGGAGATGAAGTCGGGATATGTATTATAAATTTGGGATGTGTAGTAGTTTGACGAGGGAAGGGAAGTCGAAGAAGGCACCACTTTGGTGATGACAAATCCATCGAAAAGGTTCTTTTACTCATATTTTTTTTGCTATTATGTATTTCGTTTCGTGTATGTATGAATCAGTATTCATGTCGATGTTTCTGGTGGTGAAGGAAGTAGTGTGTATGTGACCGGTTTGCAGTAGGATGTTCCTCTTCCTTGTTACGTCGCCGATGGGTTCGGAATGGTACGAAATGCGTCAGCTGCTGTTCCGGTGGCCACCTGCCTGCCCACCTTTCAAAGAAAAAATAAAAGAATTCTTCGAGACGAACACGACTCTGATGTTTTGCCCGGATAGGTACCCGACGAGAGCGGCAGATGTTTTTACCTACGGTCGTCCCAATATACTTTTTCCTACCATATCGATTTTAACACGTATGGTGGCACCATGATCAATTTTAGTTAAGGTTACAAGTATAGTGCATAGGTAATCCCCAGTCAAAATTTTCCTCTTCTCTCGATTATTTCTTGGATTTGGCGATGTGCGCATGTCGGGCGAGGGTTGATAAACCCCCCCATTGATAAATAATGTTTGTTCTGATGGTGTCTTTTTTTCCATTTCCCGTATCTCATTTCCACTGCAGACGAAGTCGATGGAGCCCTGCCTTATTGGGGATGGGGTTGGATTCCGGCCAGGGGGTTATATATACGGAATATATTCCGAAGCCTCGTGGAAGGGATGTTTTGGGGCGTAGAGGCGTGTCACTGGTCGGAAGGTCCGAAATGAGAAAAGTGATCGAATCGAATCTATCTGCGTCTTATTTTGAATTGTGTCGAAATCCCAGATCGTATGTAGTCTAGACGGGTTGTTTTGTTTTTCGAGATGGGGTTGCTTGAATTGATAGTTTTAATTTTTCTTGAATGGGACAATATCCGATTGGATTCCTGTTAGTCCCAGCTAAAAACCTAATCTAACTTGTTTCTTACTTTCGTCCATCTTCGTTCTTTTCGAACTCACTCACCTCCAAACTAATGGGTTTTTATTATTTTTAGGCTTAAATGTAACTTTAATCTAAATTGGAAGTTAATCCAAATTCTAACTTCTTTTGATTTTCTCGTGCTTTGGTATTAACAGAGGACATTAAAAATTATTCGACATAGCGAAACCTCTATATACCGAACAGTCACGGGAATCGCAATTTTGTCCGTTATAAGGAGGTGTGCGCTATTGGGAGAAAAGGATTAAATAAAAAAATATTACTATACTACACTTTCAAATTGCAATATATTTCTTGTTGAAAAATTTGTCAATATGTAGTAGTAGTTTACCAGAAAACATGGAATCAACATAAGACTAGTATTTTGAAATATATCTGGAAGTCCTGAATAGGATGATTGCAAATTTAAACACCTATTTAAGAAACTTCTGTACCTATGGATACAATTATGAAAAGTGTACGTTATTTAAACTGCTTAGTAAAACGGATTCCAGGAGATGATTAAAATTTGAATTCCTATTTAAGAGGTATAATTCTTACATATCTGATTTCAGAAGTTATTGTCCGTTGTTAAGAGGTAATTTTATTACCAATTATATACGAAATGGTAGTTTTTAACTGTCCGTGTCCGTTATTTGGAGGGTGCTAATATGTATAAATCTCTATTAAGAAATTCGGGAAATATAAAACTGTCCATTATGTAGAAGAGTCCGCTATTCGGAGGTGTCCGTTACTAGAGGTTTTACTTATCTCCAGAATCTGATCGATTTTTCAAAATTTTTAGGGATGAATCTGACTGACTCATATTGAAACTTAGTCTATGCCGTTTTAAAATTCCATTTGCTTGTGTCGTAGTGTGAGCAACTTGTGCTACCTTTTCGAGATACATATAGGTAATGCTTTTTTTAACAGTAGGTCGGTACTTATGCCAGACATTTTAGAATATTAAAATAATGTTATTGGTGCTGTACAATGTTCATATTGTCTCCCTGAAACCAATTGAATATTTATTCATTTAATTAGACTCTTATAAAACACCATAGGTATCTAATTAGGTACAGAATAAGAGTGGAGTGCATTACTGTATGCTTACTTAAAACTAACATAACTTAGTGATTGAACATAATACATAAAACATACAAACAAGATAATATAAACGTATACCTATAAGTAAATAATATAAATATTAATAAGACAAGCCACGATATCTACAACTACAACACAAGGTTCACACCTGTTTAGATACAATAAGATGCTTTAGTTCAATGGGACTTGTATTAAAGATATTTATTTTGTGCCTTAGAATGGCAAGATTGCATTCACTTAGCATTTTATTGAGGGGCGAGAGGCTTAGTAGATCAGTATAAAATAATATTTACATTAATCTTAGGAACAACAAACTTAATTTTATTCACAAGAAGACAGTCTTTGTGCTTTAAATTATTCAATATATTGTATACAAAAAGAACATATATTGCTTGCCTCCCTACTACTCAATATTTCGATATTGAAACCCTGTAGCATACTAGCATAGGAGATCATGTATGGATAAATATTATTTTTCTTTAAATACAGATGTCTTAAAAATCTTTTCTGAACTTTTTCGAGCATTTCACAGACTACTTTAGCTTTTGGTGTCCAAATCACAGATACATATCCCAAATGCGGTCTAACTAAAGCAACAACAACAAATAGATTGAAAGCTTGGTAAAGGAAGAAACATTTTAACATTTTATGTCGGGCACATGCTATTTTTGAGTTTATATATATATTTAGTGCCTAACACCATGCGTATACAAGTACATATACTTATGCAAAACAAAGATTTTAAATGCAAGATCAAGAACATTATTGTGAGGTATCAATCCTATTCATCTGTCCTTTTTTACTGGTACCTTTGTAATATGAAACATGTGATATTAAAAAAAATAGCTGTTGCTAGATACAATCACCTTTCGCCGAAAGGAAATGACTAACCATCGGTAAGATATTAGTCAGAACGCGTTTAAATCGAATTATTTTCAATTGATCCCGACACCTACGCTCCTCGGAACAAAATAAACGATGATACCGTTTTAGAGTTTTAGACCCCTCCTTGTTGTTTTCTACATTCATCTTTACGCAAGTTTTTTAACATTCTCAACATTCTTACATCTCGTTTTAATGTAGTCGTCCGATAAAAACGCATAAAACACACATACATTGCGCCATTCGCTCAGTGTACATGTGTGTATGTAGTATGTACATACTTTTATCTGAACATTCCTCCTGCAACGCACACTTTTAAATTTAACTACCGGTCCCGGTTTATTATTTTCTTCCTTTCCGAAAGAGTACCAGTAAATCTCGTACGGTATGGGGGGGGCTAAATATAAATCCTCATACGTGGATAGCACTCGCTCTTGTTTAATGAAATAATGAACGCTTTGCTGCGCGCTTTATGGGTCATATTTTGTGTTGAAAGGAGAAAAAAGTACAAAAAAACACGGAACAAAAGGAAATTAGGTAGGGATTAATTTTTCAAAGTAACCAGCGGAGATATTGACATAATCAATCGACACGATGAAAATTATGTATGGCGGGAAACAAAGACAAATTTTTGAAATGAGTGTGTGCGAAATAAGGAATGCAGCATACTACTTCTCTCTTGTTACATCCCATTCTGAAAGCTAACTCCATATTGAATTTCTGTCGACTTTAAGTATGTACAACTAAAACATATATCTTCTAGGCAAGTCCACATGTGATAGGGTAAATTGCAAAACTAGCACATTTTCTTCGAAATCCAGATTGATTTTTAATTAAAATTGCATTCTCCAGAAGTGACACAAATTACCATATGCAACTAAGTATTTTATAATTCTTTTTTCAATCAATCACAATGTATTTTATGAGGCTAAATTCTTCTGATTTAGTCGTATGACTTAACTTTTGAAGAAACCGAACCAAATTTATCGAAAATGGTCACATTGAAGGATTTAAAGACATTTGAAAACTGTAGTTGAGAAGACTGCCTCAATTTGCCTACATAGTATATACATGTAGGCATACAACTTCTCTCGGTTAATTTGCATCGCGATAAAGGGGCACATGAAGAACAAAAGTAAGCACTTCGACCCGACAAGTACTGCATGTTGACCCAATTGCGTTTCGAGTAACCCTTTGTAGGTCTCCCTTTTTGCCCTTCTTCCCTTCTTGCCGACATATGCACATAAATTTCGATGTTTTCCGTTGAGTTACGATAACATACACACGCCTATTATTGCTTACTCGATCATCTGTTCAACGTATCAACGTACTGATAAAACATTCTTCCATCGGTCAGTCTCGCGGTATTGTGAAATAACAAGACTGTATCGCATCTTATTTTAAATGAATCATAACATGTTCTATACGCTAACGATAAACTTTAAGATCCGTTAGTCTATTTTTAAATGAATGATGTAAACAGATGCGCGAAAAAAGTGGTTGTATCAGAACGACCGAAGAGAGAGACGCGAATCCAATGCTAAAAGTAGAATATCTCCATAGGAAGTCACATTTTCGGAAACGTGAATTGAGAACCGAAGACTGGCTATCCGTATTATCGACTATGCCCATGTAAAGTATCGGGTGTTTTTTTTAAATTTCACCTCATAGTAGGCTGTGGATAGTGCTTGTGAATGCGCCTTACTAAAAAATGTCAAAATTGACATAACCTCACTTTTTTAATAAAAATTGAAACTGCTCCAATCAGTTACTAGTGTCTTGAAAAAGACAGCTTGGCTCTATTAATTAGGCGTAGATGAGTGAGCTGTCTTTTCCAAGACACTATTCACCGATTGGAGCAGTTTCAATTTTTATTAAAAAAGTAAGGTTATGTCAATTTTGACATTTTTTAGTAAGGCGCATTCACAAACACTATCCACAGCCTACTATGAGGTGAAATTTAAAAAAAAACACCCGATATAAATTGCAGAAGACGTCATATTTCAAGCCCGAGTTTTAGAACGGACAAGGGCTTGGAATGTCTTCTACAACGAGTACAACATTTTCTATGTTCCGGCTTCCATTTCATTTTTATTTAAGTTTAAATAATTTTAAAATTTCTTACCTGGGGATTTTTTTATCGTGACATTTAAGTTGGTATTACTGCTATTTCCTACACATCTGTCAATTTTCACACCATTTTCAAATTTAATTAATATCTTGTTACCAACCCAACAAAAAAAATTACCAAATACAATGCTTTAATAAGCCTCATTAAAGCACTGTTTTCGGCCATTTTAGTGCTAGAATAGCTTTCGTTTTAGTGCCGGAACATAGAAAATCTTTTCTCTTTTATGGCTAATTCCACCTGATGGATTTCATTTCCTTATCGCGAGCCAACCCAAACAATTGGATTGGTCCGTTTTGCATGTATGCCCTCCAAATGAATAGTCCATAGCGGATCCGTGCCAATATAATTTCGGTCGTTAGAATGTTTTTTTTTTCTCTCTCGACTAATTACGATATTAGTCCTCATTATAATTTCATTCATTGCCGGTTCAACGACTGCTAAATGGCAACGTGTAAATGTCTGCGTACAATTCTCATCAAAGATGAGGACAATTCCAGAAATTGCTTTGAACTTATCGATTCTCGCTTTAGTCGTTTCAGTTCTTCATAAAATGCACCTGAAAAAATTAAGGTGGTTCTTTTTAAATTCCAACTTTCTAACGATGTCAATAACATCATTGTGGAAGGATATGTTGCTGTTTTGAGGCTTTAACAGAGGCAATAAACGTTACATTTTATGTACTACTAAATTTTATCATACAGTTATGGAGAAAAAGCAAAAATTTCAGATAACCTTGCTTTATGATGTGTTATATTTTGTTGTGATTGGTTTGCTATTATCCATTATCATTATTATTAAAATAATTACATACCTACATGTACTACAATTATTAGTAACAACGTTAATGAGTTTACATGTTGTAACAAATTTATGCTCTTCATCTATTTTATAATATAGTGCTTTGTCCATTTCTGCACAGAGGAGTTTTTATGGTAATTATTGTTGCTTATATCCGAGACAAACCATTCGTCTTAGACGTATAGAAAGGTACATTCAAATTAATTACTTATACACTTTATTGCTATTGAATTGATCAGGTTGTTACGAACTTTGCATGATAATTGAATTTCAGTAATTTTTTTTTTTTCATTCATTTCAAGTGTGAGCCTTATGCAATTTGATAAATTGTGAAGGTTTTTTGGGGAACAAATGTTTCAATGAATGTTTTCGTTGGGGTTAATGCTTGGATTTGGTATTTGGATAATCTGCTGTTTGTGTTATGACTTTTTGAGCTAATATCGAATTTCCAATGATTTTTCTCATTTTACTCCAGTTTATGGTCGGGGCGATATTCAGAGTCCATACTAAAATGGCAGCTATTCTAGCACTAAAATGGCCGAAAACAGTGTTTTAATGAGGCTTATTAAAGTACTGTTTTTGGTAATTTTTTTTTGTTGGGTTGGTAACAAGATATTCCCTAATGCTGTCTGATGTCATTATATTACTGCATTTGAAGCCACTTCTTGTAGTTCCGGTGGAGAAACACCCTCTTGTACTTGATGCTATTCGGATTCTTGAGACATGATTTCGATTTTATTTAAATCCATTAAATTAAATTTGAAAATGGTGTGAAAATTGACAGATGTCTTGGAAGCGGCAGTAATACCAACTTAGATGTCACGATAAAAATAATCCCCAGATAAGAAATTTTAAATTATTTAAACATAAATAAAAATGAAATGGAAGCCAGAACATAGAAAATGTTATAAAGTACTCGTTGCAGAAGACATTCCAAGTCCTCTTCTGTGCTAAAACTCGGACTTGGAATATGACGTCTTCTGCAACTTGTACTTTAAACTACTATTAAAGGCTTAGGGGTATTTCTGGAAACTTTAGTTTCATCGAAACTCTATATCTAGTTACGATCAAAAAAGTGACTCGAGCGTTTCCGTTTCAGCCGTTCCTGGTGCGATGCTGCCCGAGTTGATTCTCTGCCTGGTGGTGTTCTCCTCGTCGTCCGTCGTGGCGGACGAGGAGACGTCCGGTCCGGTGTTCCTGAAGGAACCTCCGAACCGGGTCGATTTCTCCAACACGACCGGCGCCGTCGTCGAGTGCAGCGCGAGGGGGAACCCGACGCCGGACATCATCTGGGTGCGGGCCGACGGGTCGGCCGTCGGCGACGTGCCCGGCCTGAGGCAGGTCCTCGCCAACGGCAACCTCGTCTTCCCGCCGTTCAGGGCCGAGGACTACAGGCAGGAGGTGCACGCCCAGGTGTACGCCTGCCTCGCCAAGAACACGGAGGGTTCGATACATTCGAGGGACGTCAACGTCAGAGCGGGTAAGCGTCGGGTCGATCGGTCTAGGTTCGAGAAGTGGGATGGAACCCGTGTGAGGGGTATCGATCTCGTGTAACGATCAATTGGTTCGTTTTGTTGATTTAGTATCGCGTGAATTTATTTTCAATTAGCGTTATATGGACAGTAGATATTCTAGGAGAGTTCTGGTCACCACAGAACCTACCTAACCCACGGAACACAACTTTTTGCCGGCGCGTAGTACTACTACTACTACTACTACTACTATTACTAGTAGTACTACTAAACTACCACTACTACTACTACTAATAGTAGTAGTTTACTAGTAGTATTAGTACTACATGGGGCCCTTTGGGCCCGCGGTCCGGAAAAAAGTTGTGTTCCGTGGGTTAGGTGGGTTCTGTGGGGGCAGAACTCTCCTAGAAGATCTACTATGGACGTAAAAGGTAACCGCAATGATTTTACATGAATACCTCGGGAATAATGTCTAGAATAAGGATTGACTTATCCTCCAGAGCGCATTGTTTAAAATGCAACAATTTAAAAAACGCGTTTTTCCCACTTGTTTTGCTTCTAACTTTTTAAATATCGAATTTAGAAGAAAGTCGAAGAGAGAAAAAAGTTACAGAATCGCTTTTTACATAATATGGCATAGGTTACAAATTCAAAAATTTATTAGCGGTTTTGCAAAATAGCAATAAACAAAAGAAAATCGGTCCAAAAAAGTGGTTTTTTAATTTATTATTTTAGGCACTTTAAAATGTAAGTTAGGACTTCCACATCACAGATAGAAAATCATGAAGTTATAATAAAAGAATCATGTAAATTTGGTTTCGATCGGTTTATTAGATTTTGCACAATAATTTTGCAATCTAGAAAAATCGAAAAATATTGGAAATTTTCAAAATTGTAAAAAAATTAAATTTTAAATGTTACCACATTTTCAAGTTTTTATCGAGTCAAAAATCGAGCCAGAAAATAGAAAACACAGATCACTTGACTAATTTGCTGTAATTTCTAACAGTAATAAACTTGACAGTGACAATGATACCTACTACTGTCTATTTCACTATAATCACCCGATGTTCAGTACGTAAATTTCAAATAAAACATTACCGAGATCGATTCCCCCTCACATTTTTCCCACAGCATCGCCGTACTTGAAAGGAACACCTAACATTCCTCGAATCGTCTCGTAAAGTATCGTAACTCTTACATTACCGACATTAATACTGTCCTCCATTCGTCTTCACGTGGTGTGTTATGTAAATTGCTCAGTGTATTAAATGACCGTCTTGATCGATTCTTCGTACGGTCGTCGAATGTCAATGCCTCACTAATTACTAATTACACCGGACGGCAATTCGAAACGTGTGGGGTTTTCAGCTGTTTTATTTGTTTTTGTTTCTCCTGAAATTTAACGGTCGAGAGGGTATGGCAATTGTTCCCACTTTAATCCGACGGGTTAGAGGCGTCTTCCAAACAAGACTGACTGAGTGATATGTAAGTACGCTCAATAAACAAACAGAAGGCTAATTATAGTGCTGCAGGATACGTTAATTTGTGGATAATTGAAGATTATTTCGAATTTATGGTAAACTCAGTGATACGCTATTCTGGCGAGAAGTTAGAAGTTTGGGTTTGTAAGAACTTCGGTTGCTTCCTCAGAAATCTAGCAGTTTCTGCTTTCTTTTTTTGGAAACCTGAGATAATCCCAAGATTGTCTTTTGAACTGCATTCATACTGTTTTTCTCTATGAATTTGAACATGGGAATCTTCCAGATTTGATATTTCCAAAGAATCTAGTTAGTTGCTTTTGCTATAGCCTAGAACAGCCCCGAGATGTCTTGTTAAAATCTACCAGCACTAACTTTACTCGTACAGTTTCAGTATTTGCCAAATACGTATGACGATTTCCCGTCATACCCTCTAAATAGGGGTGTTTTCTTTTTGGGATGCTGATTTCTAAAATAGGGGTGGCGAGACTGGAAAATTTGTGTAACATCCCCCACATGCAGGAAACACCCCTCCCAAGTGGTGGATTTTGTTGAAAATGAAATATTAAATTCAAAATCTAAAAATGGAATATATTTTTATTAATAGATATGAATGCACGAAATATAGACGGGAATATAGAGAGGAAACCTGAATCCACTGCCTTGTATTCGCACGCCCTCTGGAGTCCCCTAGTGCTTAAACAAAACAGGAATTTTAATTCATAGGAATATTGATTTTTTTTTCCCAGGTAATTCTTGTTTTCGGAAAATCACTTTCAATAAAGACTAAAAAAAATACGAGTATCAGGAAGATCTTGATACTTTTTGTACAAAAATTAAAGTTAATTTGGAGTGTACCTACTGGAAGGGGTGTTTCTTGAATTTGGGAGTTGTAACTGAAATTTAAAGGGTCGGGAGACCGATTTTCGCTTCCAGCGAGCCAAAAAACATATAAGATGGCTTAGTTTGCGAAACGGCATAACTGCTTAATTTTTTCCAAAAGCCACCCTTTGGGAGGGGTGTTTCTTGCATGTCGGGGGTGTAACAAAAATTTTCCAGTCTCGACACCCAAATTTTCGAGTCCAGCGAGCCAAAAAACATATAAGATGGCTTAGTTTGCGAAACGGCATAACTGTTCAATTTTTTCCAAAAGCCACCCTTTGGGAGGGGTGTTTCTTGCTTGTGGGGGATGTTGCACAAATTTTCCAGTCTCGACACCCCGATTTTCGAAATCAGCGACCCAAAAAAACAAGACTCCTATTTAGGGGTGTTTTTTGCAATTTTAGGGGTGTTCCAACCATTGCTGCAAGTTCCAACACCCATTTTCGTAATCAGCGCTCAAAAATACATAAGGGACAAGTGGTCTCGTCAAGTCCAGCGTTTCCCGACCTTTTACCGTTATTTTAAATGGACTATTTTTATGATCTTCAAAAAATAGTTCCAAATCGGTCCAAATTCGTTGATTTCTTGTTTTACTGGTCTACGATTCATACTTCAACTGCACACGTTTTTACTCGAAGGACTCTAGGAGGTTACATCACAACCATTTACATTACAATATACTAGTTACATTTTCAGTGCCCTAGTATATTCCCATAGTTCTCATCTAGACCGTACTATTCTTTTTGTAACAATTCTAGTGAAGAGTTTCAAAATGTCCAAATTTAATGACTTTCATTATGACTTTCATTATAACTTTAGTCTAAGTCTAGTCAGTCTAAGACTGAAGTCTAATCTCCTTTCTTGCAGGCATCAGCTGCTTTGGCATATCGAAATCCTAGCTTCTGTAGGATATTTTAACATTTATTTTGTTTTGTTTCGAGGTCTAAAAAGGGAAAATCCTTTATTAAATTGGTAGTAAGTGAATTTCTCTTGATACTGATTGTTTTATTAATCTTGTCTTAATTTATTAGCCTTTGAGGGAGATATTTAAATGTTGAGTCTAGGAATATTCACCGATCGCAATTCACCGATCAACAATTCACCGCCTCAACAATTCACCGCGTCAACAATTCTTCGATTCCTTTTTAAACCGATAGTAAAATAAAATCAGTGGCCTCAGGAAATGGCTTCAGAAAAGCCCAAAAGTGCCTCAGGAAAAAAATGCGAGGGGGCAAGGAAAATTCATCAGAAACGGCCTCAGGAAATGGGTGGCTCAGAAAAAAAAAGTGCGCATTATTATTGTAAATATTTCGATGAACTATGAGCTCGGTGAATTGTCGAGGCGCTGAATTGTTGATCGGTGAATTGTGCTCGATGAATGTTCCGCTTCCCTTTAATGTTAGAATTTGATAATGGAATGTAGGTTTTTAAAAATTTTCATCTTCATTATCCACGAGTTACACGCAAGCTTATTGCTAACCCACATTGGAGAATTGCCGATAATTACTATATCTGTTCCCCCGGTGTGTTTCTTTCGGGTACGGCGAGTTGATAACGCTGCGTCTCTTTCAGGGCGTAATTAATGATGTGTCGCGCAATCGACTTTTATTAAACCAATAGGATGAAATGTCATGCGGGTACGGGTCAAACGTAAACCGCCTGTCTGCGCCCTTTCTCGTAATACGGAATATCTTTTTTTTTTGTTGGTCACTGATATTGTCATTGTGTGATTTAAGCAGGCGCTTTGTAATCAATATTATTATCACAAATTTGTTTTGCATGATGTTCATTTCAAAGTCAATCTGATGCATTAGAGATTCTCGTCTGTTTTTGGTTGCCTTCGAAAAACACGGTCCTCATCTCTGAATCGACTAGGAATAAATACCATCCGTTCCAAATATATATGGGTGTGATCTGATATAATTTTTTTTCTGTTTGTGACGGAAGGTCTGGCGCTTTGTCCGTACAGGAAGCAATTAGGAGCGAGAGTTTATTGCCGTTCGGATGACTAAACGTAATTGTCCGGCATGAATTTGCATGATGTGCTGGAAACGGAATAATGCACTCTTTACATTATCAACCGGTTAATGGTGTCACGAATGGAATCCCTTCAATCTTCATTTAACGATGGTCTCGCGAACTCTAAATTATAACATCTTTCGTTTCGTCCATTAAGTGCTAGATTTATTCAATATATAACGGCTTGTAGTGGCCGGATCTGAGAAATTTTTAAATGCGACGAACGGAAGAGAGTAGTTCTTTGTTTCCCGCCTCTCGAAATAGCTTCGAGGGTGAAACACAACACCCTGCCCGCGTGTCTTTATCAACGCGACAAAATTCCCATCCTCAATTCATTCTATTATTACTATGGCAATCCGACTCTCTCTATTTTTAAACGCTTCTTGGGAAAGAGCCTTTCTCTCCTCTCTCTCTTTCTCTCCACTTTTCTCTCCTCCGGTTAATTTTCGAAATGGACGTATCAGGGTTACTTATTATCAGGCTCTTGTTTGAAGGGGAATGTAATTTTTTAGTCGTCGCCCAGTTCTACGACACGGACGTGAACAAGGAGTACGCCATAAGGGGGAACGCTGCCATATTGAAGTGCCAGATACCGTCGTTCGTGGCCGATTTCGTCACCGTGGTCTCGTGGCATACCGATCAGAACGAGAACTTTTTCCCCGATGGTCCGGAGGGTACGAGACGCACACATGTCGTGACCGATGGTCGATCGATCGTCGGGGATGTTTCCCGTGCTTTTCAAGCTAACAGGACGACGATAATATCGAGGGGTCTTAACGCATAATTCGATAGAGGATGGTACTGCGTGGGTGGATGGGAAGAGACGGTTCAAATGGTTTCATGGACCAATCTCATATTGGTTGGTCTATTGTTATTATATACGCAGAACTAAAACCTCCGTATCCTAATTTTCTTTCGTATCATATTATCACGGATCGCTATTGTCTGCTTTCGTTTTATTGGAAACAATTGAATTACATCATCCTCGCTCATAGTGTAAAGCTAGCCAGAGTCGAAACCGGTAAACTTTAGTCGATAAATTTTCTGTTACGTGGTTTGATATATGGTACGTTCCATGCCGAATTTAGATTTTTTTTTAGATGTAGCCCAAAATGAAGGAAAATGGTCCTTTTGGACCCCCGAAACTCCCCCTAAATTTTTAGGGGGAGTTTCCTAAAGTAGAACCTAACCTAAGGGCTCTGAGATAAAAAAAAGGTAAATTCCGGCAAGAGTCCCTTGACACCAAAAAAAATTTCATTGAGTCCCCAGAAATCCATTGTTTGTTAGTTAGTAACAAACCATGAGCGACATGTTTTCTTGAAGTTGACTTGGGATCAATATCACTAAGGTTGGCATGCTATTTTCATATAAGTAGAGCATTTCCCAAGTCCCCGGCGGCATAAAAACTCAAAATTCCTCAAAATACTTGAATTTTGAGCACAGGCAACTTCGCTTGACGCACATTTTTTATCCAAAAAGCGACTCTCACCCAAATTGTGCTTTTGTTGATATTTTTGAAGGTCCACGATGGTTGAAGACAACGCTGAAGCAATCTTCCACAAGAATTGTGCTGGAAATTTGAATTTTCAACACAAATCTTCAAATTTAAAACTAGCCCTTAGGTCTGGCGAATTTCTGTTTGGACTCAAAAGTTTTGTATCGAATCAATCTACGCTCCTGATTTTTTTGGCCAGGAAAGCTGATGATGTTTTTTTTTGGCGGCCTGATGAATAATGGCTCCCAGACCCGTCAACAGTGAACCGTGCTGGATGAACTTGTTTAGCAGTTTCCAAAAGTTTAAAGCATTGCAAACAACTCTTGTTTGAAACTTTTTTCATAAAAATAGGTATTTTTACAAGTTGTGGATGGTTGAAAATTTTTGGTTTTGGAGCCGACCATACCTTCATTTTGGGCCACGTCTAAAAAAAATCCAAATTCGACGTGGAACGTGCCATATACATCGAATTCACCTTTTCTACACGATCATTACCGAATGTAGAGTCCCTGTTATAACTCACTTAACTGCGTTTCTTCATGACTCGCCTTAAAACCTTCGCCTGTCGTCGTCCTGTTAGTCAAAAGGGGTCTCGTGCGATCTTTCAGTCGTCCAGCAGTCTTACCAGACCGAAGTGAACAACGAGTACGTCATCCGTGGAAACGCTGCGGTCCTGAAATGTTCGATCCCTTCATTCGTGGCGGATTTCGTCTACGTCGTCTCGTGGAGCGACAGCGAGGGTAATCAGTACGCCATGGACGAGGACAGATACGGTACATATACGTCGTCGTGCAACCTTTCCACGGATGGTGTTTGAGTTCCAAATGTCCAAACGCGCGGCGATCCGGCTCCGAGGGCCTCGGTAGAGTTGATGTTTGAAACTCCAAGTCTTTGATCCAAACATTTACTATTTTGCGAATCGTGTATAGATGAGCCCCCTCTTTGCACTTCCAGTCGTTAATCAGTATTACGAGGCCGAGGTCGTGTCCGAGTACGTGATCAGGGGAAATACGGCAGTCCTCAAGTGCAACATCCCTTCCTTCGTGGCGGACTTCGTCCAGGTCGAGGCCTGGGTCGGTTCGGACGGTTCCCTCTATAAACGAGAGAGCGATTACGGTACGAGGATCACGGGAATGCGATCAATTGAACTTTTCGACGGCTACGGGGGTCATGGTGTTAGTTGGAAGGCAGGCGGCCTCTCATTTTTGACGCGATAGCTCCATGCAGTTCCAGATGTCTGGATCTATTGTAATTTGAGACGGTTCGGTGGCGCTCGGTCGTTATTCTTAAGACGTATTACGCCCAATTAAAAACCGGATAGTTGTCCCTGCTGCGAGGTCGAGATTTCGTTTTTTGTTAATTTTTTTTACGATTAATGATATCAAATTTACTTGTTTGGCGAATAGATTTTAAGAGTGCTGGTTGGAAACGGGTAAAATTTGCGAAGGTACCTACGCACTTGTGAATGGTGCCATTTTAACTGTATGCAAATTTCGGTGCAGTATTCATTAACTATGAAGGAATACTAAGGAACACAACTAACATTGTTGTCGCTTCGTGTACATTGTCGTATGTTTGTGTCTCCTAAATCCAAATTGCGGGGGTGCTAACTTGGAACTCCGATCGTTACGGTTTCGCCACCTGGACCCCATATCCACATTCGTTAGTTACGGTGGACGCTCTCAATTTGAATAATTGTTCCAGTGGTGAACCAATTTTACAAAGCCGAAATCCTCACCGAGTACGTGATCCGCGGTAACACGGCCGTGCTCAAGTGCAGCATACCGTCTTTCGTGGCCGATTACGTGCTCGTCGACGCCTGGATCGACGATCAGGGCAACTCGCTGAGGGTATCGAACGATTACGGTAATCACCATGATTTCTTCTTGCAGTCGTGTCGCAGTACTATGTGACAGAGGCCGAGAACGAAATCGTGATACGCGGTAACTCTGCGGTGATGAAGTGCAAGATTCCCAGTTTCGTGGCGGACTTCGTCCAGATCGATTCTTGGTTCTCTGACGACGGCCACGTCCATAAGTACGACGACAACGCTGACTACGGTTCGTGTGTTCGTAGTTCGCGTACTACACGAGCAAGGCAAGGGGTCGTTACTATACATACCATCATCCTCAGTCATGTGAATCTCTTTCCCGTCTCGAAGGTCCCGTCAGGAATGCCTGGAATCCGATACCGTCCTCGGTGTGAAAACTGGAATTAGGCGCGCATATGGCGGGCAGATTGCGCCAGATTTGTAACGGATTTCGACCGACCTTCGGGTAAACTAAGGATCCCCCCCCCAGTGCTTATTATTAGTGCTTATTCATGAACGCCATGTAACTGAGATGCTAAAATGGAATTGGCATTTTTCATTGCGGTTGTGGGTATGAAGCGTCCGCGAACGGTTCTCGTAAGAAAACTACCCAAAAATTCTGCTTGCAATATTTTGACCGGTACTCTGTGTTGTCCAAAGAAAAATTTCAATATCTATATTCAAAATTTGTGACAAAATAAAACTATTGCAAATGCAACCGACACTAGGTATTCCAGATTCTCCTCCTGTTATGCGGTTCCAATTTCCGGTATAAAGCTAATATCTTTCCATATATTGTATGTTTTCGAAAAGTTGAAGGCAACAAGCCAAATTCCAAATTGATTATTGAACGTTTGGATTGCCGCAAAGATTCAGTTTCGTTTCCCGTGAAGTTTGACCCAAACCTACGGGGATGGTCGAATAGCACCAAGCCGATTAGAGGGGTACGTGGATTAAAGGATAAGAAGGGACCGACCGGCCACCAATTCGCTTACCTGTTTGTAAGCGACAGGAGCAACAGGAGCCCTAAAAACAACTTGTTTGCGAGCCTGAGGATGGCTTCCATGAAGCCGAAACCGGTCGCTCATCTTTAAATAAAGCAGTTGGTTAAGACTTGGTGTTTTCCTTTGGTTTCATACAAGCAGGTAGAGGAACCGATGGCCTGTCGATCCCTTCTTATCGTTTAAACCCTTTACCTCTCTAATCGGCTTGGTGCTAATCGCATCCGACTAAACCTGCGACTGACTAATGCCGGACTTTTCTTCGAAAACCGAATCCAACCGTCCGTTTGGTTGGTAATTTTGAGTTTCGTTGTGAAGCCTGTTCAAATTCAAATTTCTACCAATTTGGTTGATATAGTGCCTGCTTAACTTAAGTACACTGATCGCATTTTTTTCTTCACTCGCTATTTTTCCTTTGGAGCATGTAAGAACCTTTCGAGGGAAGAAAGAGAGAGAGAGACCCCTATTTTCTGTTCACCAGTGGTGGCGCAAAGTTACGAGGTCGAGGCCGACAACGAGTACGTGATACGCGGCAACGCGGCAGTCATGAAGTGCGAGATACCGTCGTTCGTCTCCGATTTCGTCGTCGTCGAGAGCTGGAGGGACTCCCAGGGAAAAAATTACTTGCCGGGCTCGGACGATAACGGTACCCTCGATCGAGTACCCTTTGGTCCTTTCTCCCTGTCTCTTCCGTACGACATCTGACCCTTAGCCGTTCTTCCACAGTTGTCCAGCAATTCTATCAGAGCCGCGTCATCGACGAGTTCGTCCTGAACGGGAACACGGGGATCTTGAAGTGCCTCGTTCCGAGCTTCGTGACGGATTTCGTACAGGTCGAGGCCTGGGTCGCCGACGACGGTACCACCTTTAAGTACGGGAACGACGGGCAGGACCTCGGTAAATCAGTCGCGCGTGACTTGTCCCGTTTTTCGATCCAGAGATTCCCGAAAATGCGTTCCAGATATCCAAATTGGTACGATCGTCCATCCGGTTGATCACTCGTGTATGACTCGCTAAAGTAATGGGACGGATCTGGAAACAAGTAAATCACAGTGAAAATTTTAGCGAATGTGAAAATGATCATTTTCGTGTTTAAGGTGCGAAAGACGCCCTTCGACTTTTAAACCAAGCGTTAGTAATAGCGTGATCTAGTGATTGGTTGTAACTTTACCGCGGTGAAATAATGACAACGTTTTAAGCACATTAGAGGAAATTTGACCACATGTCCTGTTGCAGTCTTGGTCCGTAACATGGTCGCCGTTATTTTGTGTTTCAGTCGTTAACCAATACTACGAGGCTCAGGTGTACGACTTGTTCGTCATAAAGGGCAACACGGCCGTTTTCAAATGTCAGATACCTTCTTTCGTTTCGGACCACGTCGAGATAGTCTCCTGGCAGGATACGGCGAACAATAAGTTCCTGCCGCCGAGCAACGGCGATTATGGTAGACTATGGCTATTGATATGTGATGGTGGGGTACGTCGATCAGCTCGCTGATGGCGTTTTATTGTCATCGAATGTTGTGTGAGAAGGAAGTATTCTTAAGTACGTAACGAGTCGTATCGGTAGTTTGTCTAGAATGGACTGAAATTTAAAATAGTATATACAGGGTGTTAGGGGTTTGACTGCCTTTATTTTAACAGGCGATAGTATCTACCAAAATAAACAAAGAAACCTTATATAAGAGTGGTCCTAAAACAAACCGTTTTCGAGAAAAATTTAGCAAACTTCTGGTGTAAAAATTCAGTTTTAGTAAAGAATTTCACATAATTTTGTACATGAAATGACCATAAGATGTATTCTTTTAATGTATTTGTTTAATTTTAACAAAACAGTTTAAAAATTCTAATCAATACAACTCGATAAAATGGCTACGACGTAGTGTGGCAACTCCGCGAATTTATCGCACGCGTCGCGAAACATTGACCCGCACAACTGTTTACATGTATACGTATTCTTTTTGTCGGTGTTGCCAAGTTGTGGTGAAATGCCTTGATAAAATAACTCGACTTTTCTCGAAAACGGTTGGTTTTAGGATACCCGTTAAATAAGATTTTTTGTTTGTTTTGATGAATACTATCACCTATTAAAATAAAGGCAGTCAAACCCCTAACACCATGTATATATTTTCATTGAAACGATTTGCAATTTATGTAAATGCTTTTGGTCGGGACAAAACGTCCAACTTAATCGTCATGTACACCGAGGAATGATAAGTTTTTCATGAACTCCTTAAGATTCTATCTTAAAACCATTTTTGTTATAATTACCTAGTCTTCAGTTCAAAAGTAATGTAAAGGTCTGCAGGAATAGCAATGCGTTAGGTCTCGTGTTTCGTTACTTATTAATTGTTAATACGTAATATCTACGTGAGATTAGTGAAATCAATTAAACCATCCATTACATTTAATTATCCGTCGTTCCGAGTTTATTAAATTACGAAGGCACGGACTAATAAAATTTTACGTGAAAGCATTGAACTGAATTTCGCAGGAAATTGGATCATGCAGGGTTTATTGTCCATTGATGTGATCCGCACGAGCTCATTTGTGATCGGGGTCAATTAATCGAGTAGGTGTGAAGTTATGGATTCACTTGACGGCTAGCGTGAATACCGCGAAGAATGACAGAATTATTTTCATCTCACGGTTAAATTTTTAATAAACGAATTTCAATTTTGGCGATATGGCTAGAAGGTTACGACGAATTAGGAAGAACCGCGCGACAAATTAAAAAAAAAAAGCGATCAAAGGTGACCAGTTCCCCGTCGGTTTATCGTTTTAAACACACTTTTGCATTGCTAATTCCGCGTTTGAATAATCACTGAATTCGACTCGAACGTTACCTTCTCAAGTTCGAACGCTATAGCGTACTGATCGTACGTGAACCACCTGTTGTCGCCCAACCCAACCTTAGAATTATCATCATCATCCCGGAGCCGCTCCTGTTTTTCCCACCCGAATCGGGAGAGACGACGCATTTCCGGCCTGGCCATCTACGGGACATGACGGGGGGGGGGGGGGGGTCGGTGGTTCCGGTTCGTTAACACCTTCAGCTACGTCACGATCGTCACGATGTGGGATCGTGAGGCGTTTTGGAATTCGGATATTGCCTCGGTTTGGGAGAGAAAAGCGGAATTGTCCGATGATCAACAATTCGTCAACGCTAAGGTGTCTTAGATTGCTTGGCTAATAAGCTTAAAGTTGATATTTGGAAAGCTGTTGACGCTCTAAGGAAATTTCTCTAATAAGACGCAAAGTCGCAATGACAGTGTGTATTACACTACTTTTCTCTCCTCAGATTCTTAAGGTCCACCCTAGAGAATCTGAAGGTTTATACAAATCTCAAGCGGAGCGGACGGTCGAGTGTTGACAAGAGATATCCCATTGCACTATATCGCACCATTATATATTAATGTAGGAATGGATGAACATGAATAATCATAACACGCTGAAATATAATTGTATCATTTCAGTTTATCGGGTCAATTCAGTTCAGTGTAAATACTCAGTGTGTGTGGATAGTTTAGTGTAAATGCTAGTTTCAAATTTGGGCTGTGGCAAATACTTACGAGATCGCACGTTTATTACAACACAAGTTGCTTCTCACCGTAATAAACGACGACTGTCATTTCAAAATTAATACCTGATCGTACCTACGATCTTATCAGAAGTGGGATCAAAAACAAAAATTTGGTGAAAGCAACGATTGTTCTGCATATATCCAAAGTTCCTGACTTGACCATTGGCCTAAATTAATCGATGGATCGTGAAGGCTGAAATTGACACAACGATATGTTGGAAATGTTAGTATTGACAGTTGTTTCAAAATCACTTTACACATTTTCGATTTGTAGTTGAGCAGTTATCAGTCAATTTCCCACGTGTCATGATAGAAACTCAAAAGTGGAACTTTCATCCTTTCCACCGTCCCTAGAAGTCAGACTATCAGGCTGAGTGATATTACCGGTAATTTTGACGGCGTTCGTAAAAAAAAGTCACATCACACGATAACAACGTAAATATTTATTAATATGGGCACAGCCTTAACGATGCGTGATTAGGGGTAGTTTGTTGCCCGTTCGGTTCATTCGAACCGACCGTTAAAACTCCCTTCTCGTTGAACGTGAAAGATTTTGTCGGAGAGATGATTAAAACGGCCGTGCTTTCGAATGAAGACGTAATAAACAAACTACATTTTGTTCGACGTCTCAATCGAGAAAGAAATCCTCTCGGCTTGTTTATTCGCGTCGCGTCCGTCCGAAACAATTGCCCGCGCGATGAATTCAATTGAGCGATTACGTCTTTTGAGACCAGATAACAAAACGCGCTCTCGCCGCACCTACGTACATAATATATATACATACTCGTAGTAAGTATGAGGTATATACGGTTTAATCAAATCAAACTCGCACCGGAACAAGAACGATTTTAAACGGTGTCCTAGTTATATATGTACATATACTCTATCAAAAGATATAACGTGTTTATGATCGTGCTCTTGCAGGTGGTTTAGGACCTTCCCTCATTGAGAACGATAAGTAAAGATCTGTGTGCCTATGAAAAGCGATCGTACTTATATAAAATTTAACAATATCTTGGGATAGCACATTATTAATTTTAAGTATCTATGTATTTTAATACTCCTAAGTTTCTTTGAAAAGTTCACAGTGAACTGGAACACCTGTGGCAGATACTCTATATAGAATATTTGGGCGCGTGCGAGTTTCCTCACGAACCCTTTTTTAATACGAAAATTACGGGAAATCCCATCTTCATCAGGTAAATATAAAGGGCAAGAGGGCAAGGAAAATCAACCAAGACACAAATATTATGCCTAATGCAAGTAATAGAATAATCCTGACGGTGGGGTGGTGAGGCAATTCGACACCTCCGGAATGTTTATATATATTATCAATTTTCCGCATAGGGTCCGGTAGGGCCGGACTTCGCCGGCAGTTCTCCTAACAATAATCCTTCGATTTTTTACGATTCGGCAACGGGGATGCCACAAACAGCTCGATAAGGTAGAGTAATGAACACAGTATATCTTTTTGAAAGAGTATATAGTAGGGTGGCGCGTTAATATTATCGGGAGGTCGGCGAGATATCCGTAGACTGGATTGTTTCTGGACATGCCTGTCGTCTTTTTCAGTGGTGTCGCAGGCGTACACGGCTAACGTGATGGACGAAAGCGTCCTGAAGGGTAACACGGCGATCTTCAAATGCCACATACCGAGTTTCGTTAGCGACTACGTCTACGTCACCTCTTGGATAAGGGACGACGAAGACGAGATACTCGCCCGGGACGGGACGTACGGTGCGTTTTTACCAACTAACATTTTAACATGTATGTAACATAGCTTGACCGCACACGTTCAGAACTCTATCGACCTCTATGATTATCGATACCTACATATACAAAGTGTAAGCAAACCAAACGAAATGCAGGATTAATAAAACGGAATTTTTATGTTTATATTGGCCATATCGTCGCAGGAACTTTGACGCCTATAATTATGTTATAAGGTTAAGCATATCTCCATCTCGAAAGACAGTCCAGATTTTATACTCTCTCCCTATTCAATCTAAGTAGTTAAAAGTCTCCTTATTGGACGGTAACGGTACAATCAACGACCGAAGTTTGTCCAGCTTCTCTAAGTTGGCCATGGCAATGTAAACCAAAGGAAAACACCAAGCCTTCACCAACTGCTTTATTCAAAGTTGAGCGACCGGTTTCGGCTTCATCGAAGCCATCATCAGGCTCTCACTACATGAATGAGGAGCATTAGATCACAGAAGGTATCACAACATGTATTGCTTGTTAGGAGTTGTTGTTGTGATTATTGCTTTGTAAGGTACTTTATACCTTCTGTGATCTAATGCTCCTCATTCATGTAGTGCGAGCCTGATGATGGCTTCGATGAAGCCGAAACCGGTCGCTCAACTTTGAATGAAGCAGTTGGTGAAGACTTGGTGTTTTCCTTTGGTTTACGGTACAATCAAAGTAGTGAAGTGGTACATGTCATCTGTTCTGAGTAACTTGTTCAACATATATCCAAAATTGAAACTAATTATACCTGAAACAAAGTGAGATACTTTCTGTAGAATTATTCTATAGAATTTCAGTCAAACGCTGTCTCGGAATGTTATGCCTGGGGTACGTTTTCAAATTGTCATTATATTTGTCGAATCGAAAGCCAAAAGTTGAATGAAGGCTAAAATGGCGTCTCATTTCGATTCCAGATCCAAACATGTTCCAATTAAAGTTCAGCTGAGATTTGTAACGCTACATATGCGAGTTCGCGTATTGCATACATCGAGGCGATAGAAAACACACGAGCTGTTTACCGATATCTAATTTCCTCGCAAGAATTCGCGTTCATTAACTTCTTTTTCCCGAGTCCTGCGTCGTTAAATATCCGATTTGAATTGGTGGAAACGGATCGTGCCGATTAATATCGACGAGGTCGCCGGGTTCATTAATTGGACGCGATAAACGTAATGACTGTTTACGGTACGGAGACCGGGTTAGTCGCTCGATTATAAAAGTACGAAACCGAAAGTGGATATCGGCGCGCTGTTCTCCTCGATCCGTTATAGAATTGGACATCTGGAACTCTCTCCCGTTCACTTTCCCAACCCATGCCGTCCCCCAGGACCCCTTGCCTACGGGACAACCCGAAAAATGGTAATTCCGTCCACGGCGCTTGTAATGGAATTAGCCCTCGGTATCGATTCCTCTTATTAAGTTAGACGTTATCGTTTGCGAGACGATCTACACCGGAGTTAACGCGATTAACGAATCCTGTTGTTTCGGGAACTGGAACGTTAATCTACGAAATTGATATTAATCTCCGCGTAAATGTTTAATCATCATACAGGGTGTGATCTTTAGACGGCGTACCATTTTCTTGGATGTATACTCTTTTCAAAACAAATCCCGATGCACGTCATTTTGATGACGTCAAAATCATCCAATACTACCAACTTAATATAGTCACAGGACATTGCAATTTATGTGTTCCGTGACATTTTAGGTTGAGAATACACATAAACCATATAAAGTGCGTTTTTTAATTCCTGTACCCGAATTTTGTTGGTATGCGTGGTTGCAACTAAATTTTGGTTGGGAGTGTGTTTTCAAAATTGACAGTTTTAGCATTCTGTGAATTCTTTGCCAGTGCCTTTTTAATAGTGTTTTCTATTTACGCTTGACCAGAGCGTAAATATGATTATTGAGAGCTTGACCATTTTGTTATTATTTTTCAACCTGGCTTTAAGTTGATCGTTATTTCTTCCGTATGAGTCATTCTTAGAAGTGTAACGAAATTATCATTTTGAATTATTACAATTTTCAAGTTTTCAATTAATTTTCCAGTGACGCCGCTGGTCGGTTGGTGAAGTATGGTGATTTTAGGTCTCAACATATTATTGAGGATTGTAACATAAATTCACAGAACACTGATTTTAATCGGGTACATTATTTAAAAAATGCACTGTATATTGTCAACCTAAAATAGACACGGAACACATAAATTGCGATGTCCTGTGACTACATTAAGTTGGTACTATTGTAAGTATTCTGACGTCATCAAAATGACGTGCATCGTGATTTGTTTTGAAAAAGAGTATAAATGAGATAATTTTAACCATTTATAAACACCCTGTATAACAACAGACGCGTCGTGTAGGGTCATTCGTTTCAAATGAAAATAATTGACAATTTCGCTAATTTCAGAACAACCTGTGCGGCGTGGGCGATCCTCGCGCTCGATAATTTATATTCCGATTCCTTTTGCGGAAAGTGGAAATAAACCGTAAAATTTTTCGGGTTGTCCCGTGATTGATCGTCGAGTTTCTCGATGAAATAGTAGTAGGTTAGATCGTGATGCAAAAAGATTGAGGTTACGTCGAGTCCATATTGGAAATCACGAGTGTTCAATATGGATATGCTTGGAAAGTTCATCTTTTTGCGTCACAAGTAGTATGCTAGTTTGGAATAATCGAAAAGTGATGCGAGAAAATGACCGTCGTCATGACTCTGGATTCGTGAAACCAGGAAATCCAAACGTTCATCGTCGCTATACCTCCGCTCTATTTTTAAGCGACGGGATGATCCTCACAAATCCAGCTCGAAATTGCCCAATAAACCGGAATTTTTATCTGGAACGGTCATTTTCTAAAAGTTTTCGATTATTCCAACGGGAACGTCAATATTAATTTCGATTCGCCGCCCGCAGACAGCAAATACCTCGTCCTACCCTCCGGCGAGTTGCACATCAAAGACGTCGGACCTGAAGACGGTTACAAGTCGTACCAATGCAGGACGAAACACAGGCTGACGGGAGAGACGAGACTCAGCGCCACCAAGGGTAGATTGGTCATCACCGGTGAGTGATTTTTAAATGTCTGAATTGTAATTTTCGGTTTAAAAGTGTTGGTTTTTCGATTTTTAGAGCCCAGATACGACCCATAAATGTTTCATCGAGGTGTTTACTCTCGTTTTTATTGATTTTTAAACAATGCAAAATCGTTATGTGGGAAGGAGGTCGTAACTAACGGATGTCTCGTGTAAAATTTATAAGGCAAAGTGCCTATTTACAATTTTTATGTGTGGCTGCATTTAATAGTACATAATTGTATTATCTATGAAACATAGTCTAAATATTCGAGGAATTGTAGTTAAATGAAAAACAAACAAATGTTTTAAAAACAAGAGCGATAACTACTGTTGTCTTTATTATGTTGATTCATATATTATTATTTGGATATGTAGCTGGAAATGTTGATTTGAGTTTAAAATGTTTTGCAATAATTTCCTGGATAATTTCCGAAATAAATAAAAAACAACTAATCTCTTGTGATACTTCACACATAAAATTTTAAAAAAAATTAGTGTTTGCCTATGGTGACTACATTTTTTTTTAAATTCTAATTTCGAACAAAATTTATCGATTCATTCACACATGACTTTTGTAAGGTAGTTAAAAATTGAAACAGATTGCAGTTACTTATGGCCTCGCTTACGCAGAGAACGTTCTCTTAATATTTTTTGAAAGGACATAAATAAATTGTGAATTGAATAATAGCTGCATCATTGAAGAAGTAGCTGGGCACAAATTCGAGCCTCATACAATAATGCATTATTCAAAATTAAGTTCTTTACTGTCAAATTACAATTTGAAATGAAGCGAATTCTGGAAATAGTTAATCAAGTTGATAACAACAAATAAGCTAATTATATTGGATAACTTTAATCCCTTATAAGTAAAATGATTAAGTACGTTTATGTTGTATATTTGCTATAATTACTAGCATAAATAAAATTATTTCCAGCGTGCATTCTTGCCGCACTAAAATTCGTAATGCATCGACTATCTAATCAAATAATAACATGAGTTGACCAATTTGCTAATAATGCTAATAATATATTGTAAGAAACGACATTTTTTCTCAACCCACTTGGTAAATAGTATAAACTCCTACACAAATTAGATGATGTTACTAAAAAATTGTGAAATTCGTTGTGATTCGTCCATGAGTTTAATTTCTGACGGCATTTAAAGTAAACTTATTCAATTTATTGGTTAGTAGTCGAAAATATGTTAGGGTAATACAGAAGACGAACTAAAAAATGCGAAATAAATTTAAAATTATTTTATCCAACACATGACAGTTATGACTGTCATTATTAATGTCATTTTAGACAAGTAAACTATCAAATAATACACTAGTGTGTTATAATCCATAACTCACGTTCATATTTGAAGTAGTATTCTATTTATTTATTTATTGCCCGTGGCAACCTACTTTAACCAAAATGTCAGAAAGTCACTGTCATGTCATTGTGACATTTATAGGGTACTGAGACGCAAGTAGCTTTGGTTTGATCACAAAGCTTATTAATTATTATCTCATAAAAAAACAACGATTTTTCCACTTGTTGGATAAAACATTGTATGCCACTCGCGTGTTATGTTTCCTAAGTCACTTGACTCATAAGTCACTCGCGTGACTTACTTTCAACATAACACACTAGTACCATAAATAACTGTTATTTGTTAACTTAAAAGCCCTTATCGTAAGAAATAGACTTTCAAATTTGAAGCTGGTCATATGAATTTGATAGATAAATGAACTGAATGCGCTATTAAATTAAATTTAATATTCCTTGCCCTTCTCGAATTTTCAATGTGTCCCGGGTAACGGTTTTATTCTTGGCGCGGCACCAACACTATTAAACCGAGCGGGAAACAGGAAGCCGGAATCGCGGCCACGGCTCGAAAACACAAAACCCGATCGGCCGTATTTTTGTTTATTATTACGAACGCGAAAATATCTCGTACATTTATACACATACGCGCTCGGGTTTCGAACCGTGTACGCAGCTTCTGGTTTCTTTTGTTATTCCGAGTTCGTCTCGAAGGGCTCGCTCGACGCTCGCGGTTCCCGTGGGAAACGTTGATTTTGAACCGGAGACAAACTTTCGAGATTCGGTTGAAATTTGGTTCATTCGATTTTCGAATTATCATTCATGAAAAGAAACGTCGGAACGTAGCCATACCTGTTCGCATGATAACGTTCGCTTCTTATTCGAGTCATGTTTCATCTGTTACTTAACGTGTCAGGCTACGAAACGACCGTTTTTCATGGGAAGATAGATAGAAATCACCCGAGTGTAAGACACTCTGCCCGAAAAGTATTGCATAATGTATAAATGGAGGTGCATTCGTTGTAATAATTTGAGGAACGAGGTACCATGTGTCGCGTCGTGCCCAGGTAGTCTTATAAATATATGTTAAATCAGTAAATAACAAATTCATTTCTGCCATTTTGCTGTAAAAGAAATCTAATACAGGATGAATTTTTCTTCTTTAAACACGAAATATTTAAGAAAGAGATACATGTTTCAGAGACACCAGTCTTATAGTGCGGAGACGATCCGTTGAAAGTTATGGCACTTTCAAAATGCGATTTTCCATAAGAGGTTATGTCGTCAAAAATTAAAAACTCACCAAAAAATCACCTTTCGTCCATAAAATACTGTTGAGTATGGTGGTCCATTTCTTTTGTTTTAAATTCCTTCTGGTTAAAAAAATCTTTTTATGTCACTTCCGCGGACGGGTCACTTTCGTCCTTAATTCCTATCTCGGCACTAACGGGCGGACATCAAATTCATTCCATGTCACAGTTTTGTGGTCTACTTTATATATTTTTCACTATTATTCACGTTCAAACTCTTTGCAAAATATGTTAAATGCGAATTTCTTTCGATGTGATCAAAATTGGATGACATTTACCACAGAACACTCGATATATGGAATGTGCACTTGACATTCATCACGGAACGTCAAGATTTTTATTCTAGCTACGAGACCGTCCGGGCGATCTTTTCGCTGGGGCGCGATGATATTTCACATTCTACAGCAAATTCTGATGATACCTATTAGGCTCAGTGAGTATATGATTGATCCTTGCCCTCTTGCGTTAACAACGTACATTTTAACATCTCTAGATTCCTTCTATTCCAAGTACCATCCGTCATGTCGGCCGTTTAGCCACTCTCAAAACTGCTCTCGGCGTGGCTGTCAACAGTATTTAAAAATGGCGAAGGCACGAAAACGTCTAATCGTTTTTTAAAATTTTTCTCGGTATTATTGCGACTTGTTCAAGCATTTCTAACTCACGAAAACGTTGAGAAATTCTCCTTCGAAAATGGGCAATTTCGGTGTTTTTTCCAACATTTTATTTTTTTCCCCAAAAACTGGGCATCTCCGCAGATAAACACTATTTTTCCCGGCACCTCTAAACGCCCTTCTTTCACTTGATACTTTTTATTTTTAAAAAACTCGTGTACAAAGAGGAAAAATTTTACCCTAATACATACTTACCTTATTTGTATCTTGAAACGCTTTCATATCCCAAAATTCATCCTGTGGGACGGTTAGTTTTTTAATTTGACAATATGTAATTAAAAATGGCCAGTCTGACTTCTGATGGGGTAGGATTGTAGCATTAGTCGAGGACGGAAGATCCCATGACTGGAATCCAAAACATCAAAATTTGAGAAACCTTGGAGATATTTTAGCCAGAAGGCGACTAGATCTCGAAATAGCCCAACTCAACTCACCATTTTGGTACAAAAATGGTCCGCTAGTGTTCAACGATCCCTTTATTCCTTTGCCAAAAGAGTAATCCAACTATGCGATACTTTTCGTGTTGAGTGTACTTTTGATCGCGACGTCGAGTCATCCATACTAAACCTTGTAACGTTTTCGCGATGCGAATGTGACCCGCCGCCTCGAGCAGCTCCGATTTACCGCTAACTTCGTTACTCGCCTCTGTTCCCGGCCGTTTAGGCTCCGTGCCTGTGAAATTCCCTTCCAACTCAATTAGCGTACGCGCGACGGCGGCGAGTAACTCGTTATCGATCTCACGTACGCGAAGGACCTCAAAGTGGAATAATGGCTTTGAGATCCCGAGCGATGGAAACTCCGCCGACGGGAGAGGCGTTCTCACCGCCTCTCCCGTCGACGTGTTCCCGTTTAGTTGTGATTTACCTGAATGTTGGGATAGGGTACCCTTGCTTCTCGGACGGGCACTTTCGGTTATTGTTTGCGTTGTCGCGTCTCGAACGACAATAGTACCCAAGCGCGTCCTTTCACGCCCGAGCCTCTCCCTGGTACTCTCTCTCTCCCTCTCACTATATCTATCGATCCTCCTGGCCGAAGGACTCAGGCAGGTTAGTAGGGCCACGCTTGTCCGGGTACCCTCGACCGGGTCCGAGGTAAGTTCCCGAGGTACGACCGTCAGGGACGGCCATTTGGTCCATCAGACGCACGACTGCTAGAATACCTTTTGAGGCTATACCGGCGACGATGACCGTAAATTTTCTTTCCAGAACCGGTCGGCTTCGTTAAGCCCAAATTCCCGACGACGGACAAGAGCCACGCATTCGAAACTCCCTCCTCGCGAAACGTCGCGTTGTTGTGTCCCGCGCAAGCCTACCCAGTCCCGATGATCAGGTACTGCAGCGAGACTTTTTCCGGCTTGGTTTAGCTTTTTGGGTTTTGTTTTTCGAAAGAACCGTTGGGCACTAGGAGGCCGACGCTCGTCTCCGACGTCAAGGGGATAAGGATCACCCTGGAGCGGGCGGTCGGGGGTGAGGTGTCGCTGCTCTGTCAGGCTCAAGGGTTCCCCGCACCGGCGTTCAGGTAATGGGGTGGTTCGTTTTTCTGAAGGTGGTCCGGAGTTTCGAACCGTGCGTTGTAGAAGGAACCGACGTTTGGGACTTGGCATGAGGTGTAACCCCGATATCGTAAGCCAGAAGTGGTTTACGATTATCTGCTTGGTTCAGTCGAAATAGCCGATTGGTACGAGCTCTAAGGGCCGGTTGTAGATGCACAATTCAACGCAGGTTCTATTTTGAACCAAGTTCAATTATAAATTTGTGTTGTAGATGAGTCACTCACTGTTAAACCTAGGTTTAAACCAAGTTCAATTTGAGGGAACGATGACCAGCGTTTAACGAGGGTTCAAGTAAGGTTGAAGAAATTTGACAGTTGACAGCTATATGTAATGTCTACCTGGAAGTTGGGTTTTGTAATGATTTGCTGATAATTTACCGAAATAAACGCGTTATTAGAAGAATTAACAGATGATGAAGACTTCATGGAGGTTGTGATTGGTGTCTTGCATCCTAGAAGACCGCAAACGTTGCCAAACAGGCCCACTCATTTCGAAATATGGTCTAACCATAGTTATACACCAAAATAGCCTCTTCGCGAGAGCTAAGATTGGTTGATCTCTATTTTAAGCCTTTGCATGCCCCCATCACCCACACCAAAGTTACCAACACCTTTATTTTAACTTAATTACCACGTGCTTCCTACAACATTTAAATAATTTAATGAGAATTTTATAGGTTATAACACCAAATGTTTCCCACCGAAACGTTCACTATGCACAAAACACAAAACCCAAATTTTTTTATCGGTCCGTGAACTTTAAAATCATTTAACAAATTCCATTTTATGAAATCAGGTTGACCAACACAACTTGAACATCGTTCTACAGAACCACTGTTGAACTGCTGTTCTACAACAAAACTTTTATTGAACTCGATTCAAAGTTGAACGTTGGTTCAATTGAACTTACGTTGAACTACAACATCTACAACCGGACTTAAGCGTAGAAGATCATTTCTAGAAATTTTGTCGTTTTTAACCAATGTCGCAACGGTTATTACTTACCTTACGGTTGCGGGGTCGCATGTGTCAGTTTGCGTTGGGACGGTTTATGTATGGTATTAAAAATTTGAGATGGCTTCCTAACTTAAATGTCAATGAGATTTTCTAGATGATTTAGGGTTTTATTAAGTTTTCCAACACTTTTCTCGACTTATTATACATGTTATATGTAACTCTTGCTATGAAATAAGAAACTTACCCACGTCGGTTCCTCTCGCTATGTCTCCAACGTTCGTTCTGTTTAGAACCGGTCGGGACGAGGGCACCTAAACTGCTGGCCGAGTCAAAGTACAAACACTCCGAACGGGAGGCAGCCTCGGACGTGCCGATCTTTTGCCCTGCCCAAGGCTTCCCGGTCCCGACATTCAGGTAATAATCTCCTCTCTCTTTCCGTCGCCTTTCTCCCGCTCTCCAGAGCCGCTCGGTAGCCGCGCCCCGAAGCTCTTGGCCGACTCCCGCCTGAGGTCCGTCGACAGGGACCAGGGGACGCCTGTGGCGATCTTCTGCCAAGCCCAAGGGTACCCGGTGCCGACGTTCAGGTAAACCTGCATCCACTTCTGATGTAGTGGTGCCGTCTAGGGGGATCTCTGCCGTTCGTTTCGAAACTATTGAAAGTTATCTGTAATACAAGGAACTTATTATTTAATATCTGGCAGTCTATTTTGCCGAATTTAGTGCCGAGCGCGCTTTCCCTAGGCGGTACCACCTCCAGCCCGTCCTCTACCCCCCCAACTAGCTTTTCTTGCGAACCTCTTAGATTTCTCTCTCTCTCTCTCTCTCTCTCTCTTTTTCTCTCAGCCTGAGGCGTGAGCCCTTTCTCATTTTGATTCCTCCTCTATCCCATGCACGTTCTCGATTCCCCCAGAGCCGGTCGGCGTGAAAGGACCGGTGTTCTCGACCGACAACCTGATCAACGCGTTCAACAGGGGCGCCGGGCAAGGTCTCGCCCTGCTATGCCAGGCGCAAGGGTCGCCCGTCCCCAAGTTTAGGTAATGTAGAAAGTAGTAGTAGGGTTTTCGGTTCGCGTGTTCAGAGCCGGTCGGGTCGAAGGCACCCGCGTTCCCGAGCGACATCAAGCTCATGGGCTATCGGAAGGAGGAGAACGGCAGCGTCTCGATGCCGTGCCCTGCTCAGGGTCTACCCGCCCCACAATTCAGGTAATTAGTCTAGGATCTAGGTATCGTTTTCTATCCCAGAACCCGTCGGTCTGAAGGCGCCCACGTTCTCGTCGGCCTCGAAGAGTTTCACTTACGAGACGCGCGGCGATGAGGGGTTCGTGTTGCTGTGTCCCGCGCAAGGTTTGCCGGTCCCGAAATTCAGGTAATCCATCGGGATGCGGTCAGAGAGTCTAAAACGGGATTACTGTCGTGTAGTGCTCGAATCTCGAACAAAATTTTATAATGAAGATACGCGTCCGTTGTAGACGAACTGTCCGCAAATACCGTTTCTCTCTTTCCTCCTCCACGCAGAACCCGTCGGATACAAGGCGCCCACTTTCTCGATGGACGCGACGAGTATCTCCATAACTCGCAACGTCGGCCAAGGGTTCGGCCTCCTGTGCCAGGCGCAAGCGTACCCCTCCCCTTACTTCAAGTGAGTTCAATTTTCGGTGTTTCCCAGAGTCCGTAGGATACACGCCCCCGAGGTTGCCCCCCAAGTCTAAGATGGACGCGGTGAGCGGGAGAAGCGGGAGGGACGTGGCTCTGCCGTGCGACGCGCAGGGTAACCCGTTGCCAAAATTCAGGTTGGTTAGTCGTAGCAAGGGTACCCGAAGAGCGAAAGGGTCGTTGTGCATTCGTTCGTCTTTCAGAACCTTTGGGTTCCAAGGCGCCATCGTTCTCCTCCGACTCCAAAGGTTTCATTTTTGTCAAGGAGGCCGGTAAAAGCTCGGTCTTGCTTTGTCCGGCCCAGGCGATGCCGGTCCCCGTCTACAGGTAGGTGTCTCCTGGGTACGCTAACGTTTTTACCGCGACGATATACCGAGAAGGGAGCCGGCACTAAGTTGGTTGGTATGTTGTTTTCTAGAACCGGTGACCGGAGTCGCGCCGAAAGCTAAGGATATCGATATCGGTAGCCTCAAGAGGGAGATCCGGGCGGGTTCCCTCGTCCCTTTGACTTGTACGATACAAGGATACCCGGCGCCGACGTTCAGGTAAACGCACGCAAGAAATGTTTCG
The DNA here is from genome assembly GCA_946251905.1 of Cryptocephalus moraei. NCBI lineage: Eukaryota > Metazoa > Arthropoda > Insecta > Coleoptera > Chrysomelidae > Cryptocephalus > Cryptocephalus moraei. Next base: position 37,077,415 of record OX276456.1, on the reverse strand, counting down.
AAATGTAGTTAGCTCTCATATTTTCGTCTCTTAAGCAATGCAAGGCTCTCATACACGGGTATCGGAGACCGGTACAGATTTGAGATTTGGTCCGTCTTCGTCTCTATTGACAGCCTCAGAGGTAGTTCGCCATAACAAATCCACTTATCGTTATCCCACTGTATTGAAATAATCGGGCGATTCTTGGTCTGACCCCTAGAGCCTACCGGGAGGATAGCCCCGAAATCGCCCGGGCAGAGGTACGACGGCGGGAAAATTTTCGTTTACAAACGCTCGGAGACGGGCGTGCTGACGTGCGACGTCGTCGGTCACCCGGTACCGATCTTCAGGTAAATCCTTTCAATTTCCAGAGCCGACGAGTAACATTGCGCCGAAGGTGACCGATAACAAGGTCCGGTTCACGCTGATCGTGACCGGCGTCTCGGAGGACGCCTTCGTCACGTGCCCGATTGTAGCTTATCCCATTCCGACGTTTAGGTGAGTGTAGGGTATTTTGTAGCTCGTGGAGTGTCTGGTTTTTCGAAATTGTCATTGCGACTTGGTCTAAAGTGCTCTGATGGACTGCGATCATTACGAAATTTGCTTTGGAAGTGCTGCGATAAAGACGACGTCAATCGATGATTCCAACACTACAACAATATCCGTTAAGTGTCCTCCAATCTATACATCTGAGTGCTATTGCTTGTCAACTTGTTTAAGCTATGGTTTCCCACAAATCATTTTTCCGTTAAAAATCTTTTGATTAGCCCAATTTTCTCTCCGTCCCACACCCTATCCCAACTAAGCTGACCTGTCTCATTCAATTCTTGTCTGTTTCTCCATATGCCAGAGCCGACGAGCAACGTCCCTCCGAAGAAGGTCGGCGCCGAGTTCGGCGGTTGGCGTGTCGTCAACGTCCGTCACGGTTCGGTCGCTTGGCTGACGTGCCAAGTGACGGGGTACCCGGTCCCTAGATTCTCGTAGGTCTCCTCCTAATCCGTTCCCCTTTTCCAGAACCCACCAGTAACGTAAGCCCCAAGAAAGACCTCGTCAAGTTCGAGGGGTGGCAGGTGGTCCGGGTCGCTCGCGAAGGTACCGCCTGGCTGACCTGTCAGGTCACCGGCTATCCGGTACCGAGATACCTGTAAGTAGACGAAGAGGCATTTCAGTAGGAGGTTCTAAAGAAATATTTTGTCCACTGACCACTCCAATACCCGTAAGTCGAAAAGAGTTGGTACTATTGTCGAGAGGGCGAGATAAAGCGGGGTATTGGTAAGACGCTTCAATTTTTAGAACCCACTAATAACGTGGCGCCGAAGAGGGACGGCAAAAGGTTCACTGGTTGGGAGGAGGTCGCCGTCCGAGACGCGACCGCGTGGCTCACGTGCCAAATCGCCGGCTATCCCGTCCCCCGTTACCTGTAAGTCTTCTCTTAACTCTAACGAGTCCCCGACCAAGCTCCCAGTAGACGGTAAGAGACGTCATGTATTTTTACAGAGCCGACGAGCAACGTCGCGCCCAAACGAGACGGGAAAAAATTCGTGGGTTGGGAGGAGGTCGTGGTATCCAGGAACCTTACCGCTTGGTTGACTTGCCAGGTTACCGCTTACCCGGTCCCGCGCTTCCTGTAAGTAATCGTGCACGAGCGTACGATATCCTTCCTATGTTCCCGATGCTGGTACTATTGTCGTTGGTGGACGTTTCGACTCATCGGGGGTCTCGTTCTCTTTCCAGAACCGACGAATAACGTGCCGCCAAAAAGGGACGGCAGGAGGTCGATCGGGGGCTGGGAGGAGTTCGCCAGGCGGAATGCCACCGCTTGGCTGACGTGTCAGGTCGCGGGTTACCCGGTCCCACGTTACCTGTAAGTTTGAAGAGAGACCCTTTAGTTTCTAAGGTTGTGATCCTCAATGGGAGGTATTAGTGTGACCTGGTTATTAATTCCAACTGTGGCGTCTGAACTGCGACTCCTGACTGGTTCGATCCGGGCTCTACCGCCTCGTTCTCTTTCCAGAACCGACGAGTAACGTGGCACCGAAAAGGGACGGCAAAAGATCCGTCGGTTGGGAGGAGTCCGCCCCGTTAAACTCTACGGCGTGGCTGTCCTGTCAAGTCGCAGGCTACCCGGTTCCTCGTTACCTGTAAGTTTCCAACAGTATGATCGTAAAATGAAGAGGCCCCCAAAGGGAAAATGTTTCAGGATTGCATGTCTCTTTCAACTTAACTCGCACCATTCCAGACTGACTGAAACATTCGTCTCTGTCTTCTTTTTGCTCGGTGATGTTTTGGAAAAGAGAATCAAAAGGGTTGTTAAGTCTGGGCCCTTCATGTCGGGTACTATTGTCGTCGATAACCGTTATTAACCGCGTAGTCCGTGCTCAGGCCCGTCTTCGATTCTGTGATTTGCTTCTAATCGATTGGTCCTTCCTTTTGGTCCTTTATTTTGATTTGTTTGTGCTGTTCTCTTTCCGAAATTCAGAAAAAAAAATTAATTCTCCACACCAACAGCCTGGGCCCAATGTCTTTTTTTGTTCCGTTTTGGACATTTGTGTAATTTTGAGATAATTTGACATTTTGCTTAATAAACATTTAAGAACACCAGTTATAGTAAATACCGATACTCGATGTGTGTTGGTTGTTTGTGTATCGCCATTTCGTTTAGGGCGACTTTAGAGTGACAATTCCTTACGTATCTCAAATAATGGTCATCTACCGGAAAAAGTCTTTTGGAAGACCTTAGGAACTTACCTCGGCTCCTTTTCAGAGCCCACTAGTAACGTGGCGCCGAGGCGGGATGAACGCAAAGAGTCCGTCGGCTGGAAGGAGGTGGCCAGTCGAGGTTCCTCCGCGTGGTTGACGTGTCAGGTTACCGGTTACCCGGTGCCCCGTTACCTGTAAGTCCTCTCCCTTTTCTTTTCTCTCTCTCTCTATTGTTTATATAGCCGACTAACAACGTGGCGCCGAAGAGGGACGGCGAGAGGTTCGAGGGATGGAAGGTCTCGTTGGTTCGGGAGAACGAGACCGCCTGGGTTACCTGTCAGGTGGCCGGCTACCCGGTCCCTAGATACCTGTAAGTAGGGGCGCCTCCTCCCGACAATTCCGTCACGTTTCCTTTGTTGTCACGAGAACTTTTTCTAGAACCGACCAATAACGTGCCTCCCAAAAAAGAGCTGAACCAGTTCACTGGTTGGAAAGACCTCTTCATACCGGACGGCGGTACCGCCTGGTTGACCTGTCAGGTTACCGCGTACCCGGTGCCCCGTTTCTCGTAAGTAAACATTCGATCGTCCGCGTCCCTCTATCCCAACCATTTCGGTTGATCTCGGGGTTTCGTCTGCTTGACGAGGTTGCTCTATTATAGAGCCGACGAGTAACGTTCCGCCTAAGAAGGATGGGGAAAAGTTCACTGGTTGGAAAGACGTTCTGATCCGTTCGAACGGTACCGCTTGGTTGACTTGTCAGGTCACCGGTTACCCAGTTCCTGTTTACATGTAAGTGTAGAATAGTCGCGGGGGTTACGTGGTTAGAAGGTAAGTGGTTACCGGACAGCTTAGGATTCTGTGTAATGAAAGTCTCCAAGGGATTAACGCGCCATCACCAAAACCTAAACACGGGGTTGAAGTTAATTTTGGTCCAGATCACAAGTCGGATTACCATGATTCTTTTTGTATGTAGTGATATGTCTTTTAATTGGTACTAAGTAACAAGGTGCATCTGGCTAATTAGTAGATCTAGATCGGCAAAAGATGTGAACGACGTAAAATTAACATCAAACTCCTTTCCGGTGCATTAATGTTTTGGAGAAAGTGTAGTAATCTGACATTGACTTCGACAGAATCCTAATCGCTGTTACTTTTCAGAGCCGACCAACGACCTGCCTCCTAAGCTTGTCGGCGATCGGACTCTGGGGAAAATCGTATCGTTTTCCCGACAGAACGACGCCGTTTTGCTATGTCCCGTCGTCGGGTTTCCCTATCCCCTCTTCAAGTAAGTTCGTCCCTACTTTCGCTTCATTCTTATTCCGACAGAACCGACGAGTAACGTGTCGCCAAAGTCGAATGCCAAAAAATATGGGAATAATATCGTGCAGGAGGCCGAAGGCGGGAGCGACGTCATGATGCCTTGCGAGGTCTCGGGGTTCCCAGTCCCCAAGTATAGGTATTTTGAGAGTTGTTATGGGGTTTCATAAATGCTGTCGAACTGAAGTAAGTCGAACTTTTGAAAAAAACTACTCTAAATGAATAATTTTCAAGTAAGATTGTTGATTTATGAACAGGACAAAATTTTAGGATTTAAACCGAAAAGTACTTGGGTAACAAGTGCAGTTGCAAAACGTGTTAGGTACCAATATGACTGATGGATGGCAAGATTACATTTTACTTGCATAACAGTAGAAATAACCGTAATGTAGAAGCATTTTTTTACCATATAAACTTGCATATAAAATAACGTTCACTTTTCTAAAAATTATACGAAGAAAACTTCCTCTGAATGTAAAATCCAAAAAAATTGAAAAGATTATTAAGAAAAATTAATCAAAGCGTTCTGCTTATTTATTATTCTATTAGACACTCTTCTTATGTCCTCTCACTATTTGATCCTTTGATATGTTCTTCATTACTAATTATTTCATATGTAACTTATCTGTCTGGCATGTGTAACATGTTTCCAGGTTCTTTGCAATAGAAAATTCTTCTCGTGCATCTTTCCTGAATTCCGTGTCCCAGATTGTCCCATTTTATCCCAGATGCCTTTGAGGTCGTCAAAGGTTCGACTTACTCAAGTTCGAATATGCAATAGGGAATTATTTCTTTTGCATGAATCCTCTATGTCTACTGCATTGTTCAGAGGGTAAGTGTATCAATGTTCCGTCGAGCTTGGCAACGGGTACCTTCTCCTATTTAAGTACCGATTTTCAAACACTTTGTGCATCGATTTAGAGCCCACCGGTCAGACTGGCCCGAAAATATCAGGTGACGGTCTGACGAAACAGCAAGGAGTCGTCGGGGGAGATGTCGCCCTGCTCTGCGACGCCCAAGCGTTCCCGACGCCCAAAAAGAGGTGAAGTGCGTACCAAGATGTAGTGCTAGTGACGAACTGATTCCATAGAATTGGGAGCCTGCGGTACCCCGATCCAATTACTTTCATGTCAAATATTCCCGGCGAACATTGTTATATGGTTAATCTCTAAACAGTTTTAGGTATGGCTTTAATGCGTCAGAGGGTGTAATATGATTCTTGTTGATTGATTACCAGCTTCTTGTTACGATGCCATGACCGCTACCGATCTTTGACAATTATCAACGTGATAAGCACCTTCACTACAATCACTTTCGACTTGTTTTCTCACATCTCTTGTCGTGAATTATCAATTGCAGAATGACAGATTTCCTCAGGGTGTCACATCATCACATGACCGAATCAGTTTATCTCAGCACCACTATATCTTGGTACGGGCATTAGTACTGTATCGCACGTCGTCACGTCGTTCCTAGGTGCAAGGGTCCCTTTCCCACAGAAAGAACGGTAGGTGATCGCTTTGGTTCCTTTCCAGAACCGACGGGGTCCGTGGGACCCCAACTCAACTCCAGGACGATCGACATCAGATCCGTTGGGCTCGGAGGATCCGCGATCGCACTGTGCCCGGCGCAGGCCTTCCCAGTGCCGGTGTTTAGGTTAGGTCTTCTCGAGCTATCGGACCCCCTCGAACCCCCGACCCCATCCCCACGCCCCTTCTATCACCTCCCCGACCCTCAACCTCTTCTCCGTTTGTTTCAGATGGTACAAGTTCATCGAGGGCACCAACAGGAAGCAGGCCGTCGTCCTGAGCGAGCGCGTCAAGCAGGTGGCCGGTACGCTGATCATCAGGGAGGCGAAGGTCGAGGACTCGGGGAAGTACCTGTGCGTCGTGAATAACTCTGTGGGAGGCGAGAGCGTCGAGACGGTGCTCACCGTTACGGCGCCCCTGAAGGCGTCGATAGATCCGCCGGTGCAGACTGTGGACTTCGGCAGGCCGGCCGTCTTCACCTGCAAGTTTGAAGGTGGGTGTTTTGGTACCTACTCGAAACTTTCGGTGGTACAATCATATTCTAAGAAAGGTAGACTCGTGAACTGGAACGTTTCAATACTCTATTAGCTTTTGTGGAATTTATCTCAAAACTATTTTAGGAAACGTGAAACAAAAAAATTTGCCTATTCCTCTCACCATCTAATTTTGTAGTACAACTTCTGATCTGTTCCAGGTAACCCGATCAAGACGATCAGTTGGCTGAAAGACGGTCAGGTGATCGACCACACGGACGCCGTGCTCCGCATCGAAGCCGTCCGCAAGGAGGACAAAGGCATGTATCAGTGCTTCATTAGGAACGATCAGGAGAGCGCTGAGGCGACGGCCGAGCTGAAGTTGGGAGGACGTTTCGAACCGCCTCAGATCAGGCACGCCTTCAACGAAGAGACCGTGCAGCCGGGGAATTCCGTCTTCCTCAAGTGCATCGCTTCGGGCAATCCGACACCGGAGATCACCTGGGAGTTATATGGTGAGAAAGTTGGTTTGAGTGATATAGGCAACCGTTTGGAAGTATGTGTAAAGTTGAGTTGGGATTTAAATCAGATTGTCGAGTTTGTAATAGAAGGTCCTTTCAATTCATACCACTCTACCAGAATGCAAAGTTTGTACCTCATCTCGCGTTTCTCCTACCCCATTCAGGTCGGAGACTGACCAACAACGAGGTGTACCAGATCGGTCAATACGTGACGGTGAACGGCGACGTCGTCTCGCACCTGAACATCAGCACGATCCACACGAACGACGGTGGCCTCTACAGGTGCGTCGCGAGCAGCAAGGTCGGTTCTGCTGAGCACTCCGCCAGGATCAACGTTTACGGTCTACCCTTCGTCAGGTCGATGGAGAAACAGGCGATCGTCGCCGGCGGAACGCTCATCGTCCACTGTCCGTTCGCCGGTCATCCAGTCGAGGCAGTCGTATGGGAAAGGGGTGAGTGAGAGAAGTTTGATTGATTACATCTAACGAAATTAATCTGTGATGAATGCTTAAATAGATATTTTATGAATCTAATTAACGTACATATACCTTTGCATTTCATGTAATTAATTACACATTGTCATCAGACCACTTGCAATCAATCCGAATCCATAGTTACTGGGTCGTTGTACCCTACTCGAATATTGCTGATGGCAGTAAGGTACCTTGAACGGTAACCGATATAATAGTGTAAAAAGAGTCTTGTTCGACATGTAAACGAAGACACATCAATAAAACCATCTCCCTAGAGTAAATTCGGACCCTTACCACAAATTGGAACCCTACTAATTCATTTCTGTTCGGTTTTCAGACGGAAGGTTGTTGCCGATCAACAGGAAACAGAAAGTCTTCCCCAATGGTACTTTGATCATCGAGAACGTCGAAAGGGCTTCAGATCAGGCGACCTACGTGTGCGTCGCTAAGAATTCCCAGGGATACAACGCGCGCGGATCCTTAGAAGTGCAAGTCATGGGTGAGTAATCATTTTTTTGAGTACCACCGTTTTCTGCCACAGGGATTGATTGATTTAAAGCAATAGTAAGCGTTCATTTTACGAAGTTGTGTAATAGAAATGGAGTGGGTTGAAAACAAAGACGTTTTTTATATGGCGCGTAAATTGAGTAAATTCTAGACGTAATTGGGTCGTTCTAAAGTTTAAATTACTGATTTGGATGAATTGTAGGTATGTCTATTGATGAAAAGAAACTTACCGCTAGAGTAAATGTACCTGTGGCAGACTTAAATTTTGCAGGTGTCAAAGAAGAATTCGTCATGTTAATCATAAATGGTAAAAGTGTCAATTTCGACAACTCGTAAAATCTTCAGTTGTGATTCGACGTGCTGAATTCTCCTTTGACGTTCACTACTAGATTTACATCTTCTACGAGATCGACGAGGACCGTTCGCGCGTTGCGGTCCCTTGCGTTGTTAAGTCTAAAAGGTAAGACGAGGTGTGTCCCCGACGCGAGCGTCGTCATGCTTTCTTTACAGCCAGAAGTTGCCGTCCTCCTACGATAAAACGCCCCTTCTTCGTGTCAGACGGGAGAGGCCCATGTGTTAACCGTACTACTTCTTCTCTCGTTCTTTCTCTCCCTACGTTGCCTTCGTGTTACAGTACCTCCCGCGATAAGCCCCTTTCAGTTCGACGGTCGTAAGAACGCTGGCGATAGCGCCATAGCGACCTGCTTCGTGCCGCAGGGGGACCGTCCCCTCAAAATCAAGTGGTACCACGACGGCGAGCACATCACGCACCATTCGAGGGGCGTCTCCACGTCGTCGTTCGGTAGCCAGGCGAGCATACTCAATATCAATTCGGTGGAGCCCCATCACGGGGGCGAGTACGCCTGCGTCGCCACCAATTGGGCGGGCAAGGCGAGGTTCGCGGCCTTGCTCGAAGTCAACGGTACTCATACAGTGTGCTCACTTTTTCAGGGCCCATCATTGTCGTCATTGGAATTATGAAAGAGGTTGCACGTTGGTCGTGCGATTCTGCTGAAAACAAATCTGGAATAATTTGCGTAGTACTTCCTCAAGTAACGTGGAAAAACTGAAACGTCCCGCTTGCACATCTCTATTGTAACTGATTATTCGAGTGAACGTAATAACATTTAGCCGACTGACTGACTTAAGTTTTTATAGGCAATTTTTCATTTCGCGGCAGTAGTGTATCCATGCCGGTTCTAACCCAAAAAACGGCTTTTTTCGTCAAGGTCAAATTTTGCCCATTTTGGTACCCATAATGCGTGGTTTGTTGCCTATCCCTGCATTTCTGACCCAATTCCCCATATAATTTTAAATGAGGGTACAACTTTTTGCCCATTTTACGGTCTGAAATCGCCAGCGGCGAAATTTCTAACCTAAAAAGTTAATATATGTCCAAAAATATATATGTCCAAGATAGTTTCGTTCTGCCTCATATTTATTTTCTTTAGTTTCTTTTAGTTTTCTTTAGTTTTCTTCACCTTTATTCACGTTGAAGGAGAAACAAACCGCTGAAAGCCATTTCAGTTTTTCCAGAATATTTCAGGAATTGCAAATTCTCCCATTTCAGATTTATTTCCATCCTTTCGAATATCACGTAATCGACTTGTCTCTCTTGAATTACCAATGGCGGGCATTGTAAATGTGATCACCGTGCATATGGCCTTATTCACAGTCAAATCGAATTACAATCAAATTCAATTGTTTTCGATAGTTAATCCGATCACCAGAACTTAATTCGATGATTCCCGTTTGTGAATACGACCAATAGACGTTCAACAGATGCCTGTTACTCAGAAGTCCAATGGATCTCCATTAAATGTCCATTTTCTGGACATGTGGTCCAAATGAACATCCAATGGAGGTGCGATGGATCGTCGACGTTGTTATTTCGATCTTTTTTTTTATTTTCCGATCCTCAAACCCATATTGTTCTATCCAGAAATCGAGTCCAGGGGTGTTATTTCGGGTATATCAATCCCAATCACCTTAGAAGACCAGCCAATCGTCTCCGGCCGTAAACCAAAGTTGGTTTCACTTATCACGTTGTTCTAACATCTTAGGAGTACTTCATATCCACTCTTTTCACTTTATAACCCAACTGTCGAAGGAAATAATCTGCATTTCAACTCTGCATCTAGGTTATCGTTTTTAGTGCCGCCTCAAATCCACTCCTTCGACTTCGGAGGCGAGCCTATTAACTCCGGGGAATTGGTGGTTGCTACATGTGCGATCTTCAAAGGTGACTATCCTATCGAATTATCGTGGACGCTGAACGGTAGGGAGATCACACCCCAAGACGATGTCACCGTCATGAACACCAATCGGAGGGTCAGTCAGTTAACGATTGAATCGGCACAGGCACACCACAGCGGAGAGTATGCTTGCCTAGCAAAGAATTTCGCCGGTACCGCCAGGCAGTCTGCCTATTTGAACATTAACGGTACTCATTCGGACTTGACTCTTGAACTCGCTAACACTCCCTCCACCTGACCCAGTTTCATGTGTTTTCAGTCCCGCCTCAGATCACTCCGTTTAGTTTCGGTGAGGATTCCATCAACACCGGCGACTCCACTTCCCTCACGTGCTCGATACACAAGGGAGATTTACCGATAAACTTGTCTTGGTTGCACGACAATATAAGCTTGGGTTACATGGACGGGATCACCATAACTAAGGCCGGTAAAAAAGTTAGCGCCGTCACCATCGACTCGGTCCAGGAGGGACACGCCGGATTGTACACCTGTATTGCTGAGAATAAGGCTGGGCAGGCTAGGTACTCCGCGAGGCTTGATGTCAACGGTATATACTCATTGATGGCGCTTTATTTTGATCAAAACTTTACACCTTTGATCCTCCAATCAAACCTGAGCCATAAACGTTAGGTTGGTCCTTGTGAATGAAGGCTAATCGTCTCAGAAAATGCTCGGGGAAAGTCTTTTTTAGCGGAAACGCCCCCGATGGTGTTGGCTCATCTTCTTAACTTTTTTTTGTGAAGTCAAACACTTTTCTTGGGGTTTTTGACTTTTACCTCTTCTTCATCCTCTATTTGGTACCGCTAGGCAGTCTGCCTATTTGAACATTAACGGTACTCATTCGGACTTGGCTCTTGAACTCGCTAACACTCCACCTACCTTACCCACATTCATGTATTTTCAGTCCCACCTCAGATCACTCCGTTTAGTTTCGGTGATGATTCCATCAACACCGGCGACTCCACTTCCCTCATGTGCTCGATACACAAGGGAGATTTACCGATAAACTTGTCCTGGTTGCACGACAATATAAGCTTGGGTTACATGGACGGGATCACCATAACTAAGGCCGGCAAAAAAGTTAGCACCGTCACCATCGACTCGGTCCAGGAGGGACACGCCGGATTGTACACCTGTATTGCTGAGAACAAGGCTGGGCAAGCTAGGTACTCCGCGAGGCTTGATGTCAACGGTATATACTCAGTGATGGCGCTTTCGTCCGTTTTATTTTTTGCACCTTTGATCCTCCAATTAAACCTAGGCCATAAACGTTAGGTTGGTACTTGTGAATGAAGACTAATCGTCTCAGCAAACGCTTGGGGAAAGTCTTTTGTAGCGGTGTTGGCTTGTCTTCTTAATTTTTTTTGGTGAAGTCCGACACTTTTCTTGGGATTTTTGACTTTTGCCTCTTGATAATAATTTTTTCAAGTAGTCTCCATAAATGCAGTATTTGTGCTATTGACCGCATGATTTAAATTTTCTTCCCCCAAAGTACCACCCCAGATACACCCCTTCGATTTCGGCGGCGATTCCGTCAATTCCGGGGACATGGCGATCGTCAATTGTGCCGTCATCAAAGGCGACGTACCTTTGAAAATCCTGTGGACGTTGGACGGAGTCCCGGCGTCTTCTGTCGAGGGTGTTAACATCGTCAGAACTAAGCAAAGGGTGTCTCAGTTGACCATCGACGACGTCCAAGCGCATCACGCTGGAGAATATCGCTGCATCGCCAGTAACAAAGCGGCGAACGCTAGTTACGCTGCAGATTTGAACGTTAACGGTAAATGCTCCGATGGCTGTAAAGTTAGTAATGGCAGATTGTGGAGGTGCACGCTGTTCGAGGAGACTTTTACACCTAAATTACACTAATGTATCAACGGTGCGGTTTGATTTAAGTTCAAGGCACTCGAACAGTATTATTAGTGTTTCCATATTATTCGTTTCTTTTATTCCGCATTCATCCCCAGTGGCTACTTTAATGTAATATCCGATTCCTTACTCGAGAAATCTGTCATCGAATGACACGGCGTTGTAGTACAGCATGATTCTTTACAAAGTTCTTCAATGACAAGTAGATGTAACATCGCCTCTTATTTGGACTCGAACGACCATTTTAGTCCGGCCGCAGATTTCTCCCTTCAGTTTCGGAGACGAAGCGGTCAACGCCGAAGACTCCATCTCCGTGACGTGTTCGGTTCACAAGGGCGACCTACCCATCAACATATCCTGGTTGCACAATAACGTCAGCAACGTCGGCCACGTCGACGGAATATTAATTTCGAAAAATGGCAAGCGTGCCAGCACGATCACCATCGATCCAATCAAAGGCTCTCATTCCGGAGTGTACGCTTGCATAGCCGAGAACAAGGCGGGGATCGACGTGCAATCCGCCGTGTTGAGAGTTAACGGTAGCGTAGACGTATTGAACCGTACCTTAATCATTTCATTTCGTAGTACCACCCCAAATTCACCCTTTCACCTTCGGCGAGGAAGCGTTCAACGCGGGAGAGTTCGTTACTGTCACGTGCGCTGTCTCCAAGGGCGACCTGCCGATCAACATCACTTGGACCTTGAACGGTCGCCACGTCAATTCCCTCGACGGTATTAACAGGGTCGACACCAGTAAGAGGGGCAGTCAGTTGAACATCGATAACGCCCATGCTCACCATTCGGGGGAGTACGCTTGCCTAGCGGAAAACCTGGTCGGGAGAGATCGGTACTCGAGCTACCTGAACATCAACGGTACTTAGGTTTAACACATATTGGGCCTCCCTTCGTCGAACCTCACTACCTCACCTTCTATAGAGAGGACAGGTTATTGTGGACTTTCGGACCGCACTGTATATCTCGCATTTAACTTCTGACTGTTCACTCCTGAAACGTGTATCGCCGTGATGAACACCGGAAAAAGGAACAGCCAGTTGACGATCGAGTCTCCCCATGCTCACCATTCCGGGAAATATTCGTGTTTGGCACAGAATCCAGTCGCCAAAACTGAGTACTCGAGCTACCTGAACGTCAACGGTACCGTAGCTTGTTCCTTGCGATCCCACAGTCATCCCTTTAAACTTTCCCGAAAAAGAAGATCAGGATAAATACTTGCGTTGATGTGATTCATTTGATGTTGAGCGTATTTTCGTAAATCATCATCCCAACAAGTCCGAATTTGATCATCACCGTTATTTCTCTCCTAAATATGTTCTGAAAACACACACACTCAATTCCCGTCTTCGTAAATTATCGTCGTAACAAGTTGGAAGTTAATGGCACATCGGTTATGTTTTTTACGACGCTCTCTTACGGTTGATAATTTTACGACCCAATCAGGACGTACAATTCCCGTGTAGCATTCTAGTCTACTTTATATTATGTTAAACGAACGAGCGAGCTCGAGTGTTTGTTTGAAGTGACTTGAGGGGACGAAACTATAAAAGTGTTGCCTCGACGCCGGATCGTATTTTTCCGCGGCGGCGTCGGAATCGGATATTGGGATTCCGATATAAGATTTGGGAGATTGTTTGTTGAATTTGTCGTATTGCGATTGTTTGTTCTCAAATTGGAAAAGCATTATCAGCATTACCACCCGCAACACATGGGTCTCACTCCCTGAACGATTTCCAGTTAAGCCCCAGATAACCCCGTTCGATTTTGGAGACGACACCATAAACTCTGGCGATTCCACCTCCGTCACTTGTTCGGTCCACAAGGGCGACCTACCGATTAACCTATCATGGCTGCACAACAACATCAGCATAGGTTACGTCAAAGGGATCGCCGTCGCTAAAGTCAGTAAAAAGATCAGCACAGTTTCGATGGATTCAGTATCCGAAGAACATGCAGGAGTTTACACCTGCGTCGCAGAGAATAAGGCGGGGAGTTCGACGTACTCTGCCACGTTAAACGTTAACGGTACCGCACTCTCCCTGAGTTTCTCATTTTTTCAGTCCCCCCTCAGATTCATCCCTTCTCATTCGGCGACGAGGCGGTCAACTCCGGTGATTTCTTGACTATCACTTGCACCGTCTTCAAGGGCGATCTACCGTTGAACATGTCCTGGAAGCTGAACGGAGAACCTGTCGAGTCATTCGACGGCATAAGTATCGCCAAGACGAACAGGAGGAGCAGTCAGTTGACTATCGAGTCTCCTCAGGCTCACCATTCCGGGAAATATTCCTGTTTGGCGCAGAATCCCGTCGCCAAAACTGAGTACTCGAGCTATCTGAACGTCAACGGTTAATACTTATCGTATTTTTGTTACGTACCTGGCTTCAGTTCCTACATTGAGGGTGTTAGGGAAATGTTTGGGGGTTTTTCGTTTTGCCCGTTTGAATTTCCATTACAACCGAATCCAACCTTGAATCTTGAATTCCCCGTTGACACATGGGCCTCAACTCCCTTCGGACGGTTTCCAGTGAAGCCGCAGATAATCCCCTTCGATTTCGGGGAGGAGGCGGTGAACTCCGGCGACTCGACCTCGTTGATGTGTTCGATCCACAAGGGCGACCTCCCGGTCAATCTGTCCTGGTTGCACAACAACGTCAGCGTCGGTTTAGCGAATGGTGTCGTGGTGGCGAGGGTCGGGAAGAAAGTGAGCACCGTCTCCATCGATTCCGTGACGGAGAGGCACGCCGGCGTCTACACGTGCGTCGCCGAGAACGAGGCGGGCAGTGCCGCCCATTCGGCCACGCTCAACGTCAAGGGTACTTCCATTCGATGTTCTGTTTCGTAGTTCCGCCCCAAGTGCACCCTTTCACCTTCGGCGACGAGGCCGTCTACTCCGGCGAGCTGGTGACGGTCAGCTGTGCCGTCTCGAAGGGGGATTTCCCGATAAATATCACTTGGACCATCAACGGTCGCCCCATCAATATTTTCGACGGCGTCTCCACCTCTAACGCTAACAGGAGGATCAGCCATTTAACTATAGAGTCTGCCCAAGCTCACCATTCCGGGGAATACGCTTGTACTGCCGAAAATTCCGCCGGGACGTCCGAGCAGTCCAGTTACTTAAACGTCAACGGTACTTGCATCCTGACTCGCTAAGTTACTCACTTTTCCCTCCCGGTGTCTTTCCATGATGTGGTCTTGCGTTTCAGTCGGGCCTCACATCCTACCGTTCAGTTTCGGGGACGAGCCGATCAACACCGGCGAGCTGGCCACCGTGCAGTGTACGGTCCAGAAGGGCGATTTGCCCATCGAAATTTCCTGGTGGCACAACGACAAGCGTATCCGTAACAACGACGGTATCTCCTTTTCGGAAATGGGAGGCAAGATCAGTACGATCAGTATCGATCCGGTCCGAGAGTACCACAGTGGAGTTTATACCTGCTTAGCCGAGAACAAAGCCGGCAGGAGTCATTTCAACGCGGTCCTAAACGTTAATGGTACCTTTTAATGATACACATAACCTATTTTGTGGGTGTTATCCATCTTCGTGAATTTGTTAAAAGAACGGAACGTGTAGTAGTATAGGATTTGTAATTTTCGTAGATCTATAAGTTTTCGTACAAGTTATCCACGGTACCATCCTCTCTTCGTTGCATGACTTGTTCTGTTTTTGTTCAGTTCCTCCGCAAATCCTCCCTTTCGACTTTGGCGAGGAATCGGTCAATTCGGGGGATTTGACCTCGGTACAATGCACGGTTTCCAAAGGGGACCTACCCGTTAAAATATCTTGGTCGCACAACAATCGTACCATCGACTCCAACGGTGGAATCGCAGTGGCTAAAGTCAGCAAAAAGGTCAGCAGCCTTACCATCGATTCCGTCGGGGAGGAACACTCTGGAATTTATACGTGCTCGGCTCGAAACAAGGCCGGTTACGCCAGTCACTCTGCCGAGCTGCACGTCAACGGTACAACGTGGTAGTTAGTTAGTTTTTGATGTCTTGTAACACGAGTTCCGATTATTCCCTCCTGTGTTGGGCCTCTCCCCTTCTACTCCTAATCTAATTAGGTTGCTTGGTTGAGCTAGTGTATTAACATCTTCACCGAGCGCCAAGATACTCATTTTTTTTTAGATATCGGTTCACAATATCTGTGGGTTCAATATATGACCGTTGGGCCTCTCACGCCTTTAAAAGCGGTTTTGCTCTTTCAGTACCGCCTCAGATAATTCCGTTCGATTTCGGGGAAGTCGCCGTCAACTCAGACGATATGATATCGTCCACTTGCACGGTGAGCAAAGGGGATTTCCCTATCGAGATCTCCTGGACTTTGAATAACGTCACGACCGACGTCGTCCGAGGCGTCAACGTGATGCGCACCAACAAACGGATCAGCCAGCTCAGCATCGACTCGGTACGAGCTGAGCACGCCGGCGTTTACGTTTGCACCGCGGAAAACTCTGCCGGACGTGCCAGTCAATCGGCCGTTTTACGCGTCAACGGTACCGTACTGCTTTTGTTAAGTTTCGTTTAATCCCTCTCATCCCGAACCCGTCTGATGGCTGCTTCTTCTCTTGATTTGGGTTCGTTGCAGTGCCGCCGCAAATTCTGCCCTTCGATTTCGGGGACGAGGCGGTCAATTCCGGCGAACTGGCCTCGCTGACGTGTTCGGTCCACAAAGGGGATCTTCCCGTCGAAATCACTTGGCGACATAACAACCGAACGCTCGAAGGGGACGGAAGAATCATGATCACAAAGGCTGGAAAGAAAATCAGCACGATGAGTATCGATTCCGTGCAAGCGGAACACATCGGTACTTACACTTGCACGGCGAGAAATAGAGCCGGGACGTACTCGCATTCGGCGGAATTGCACGTGAACGGTAAAGATGATTCATTGCGGCAGGTTGCTTGAGAACTCCCCCTCTTATCCCCTCTTGGAAAGTTTTAACGGTTTTAACGTTTTGTGTTAGGTGAACACATGGGCCTCTTCCATTCGTTGTGTTTTATACGGTGGCCAGTTTCAAAGTGCATCGTTAAGTCACAACACAACAGCATCAACTGAGAATTATGATAAGATTGCACAATTCATGATATCCGACTTCTTGCTGGGTTTCACATACGTGTAGCGACAGTTGTCCCAAAAAAATTCTAAACCGTTCAAATCTTGATGACGCCTATGAAAGTATATTTAGTAGTAACTTGCCGTTCTTAGATTATCTCTGAGGTACCATTTCTTCTCTACCGTTTCTGATAGTTCTGCCACACATTACCCCGTTCGAGTTCGAAGGGGAGGTGAATACCGGCGACAGCGTCCAGTTGAACTGCTACGTGAGCAAAGGGGACGGTCCCCTCGATATCACTTGGTCGTTCAACGGCAAGGAGATCAAAAACAGCTTCGGTGTCTCCACAATACCCATCGGCACCAGGACGAATTTGCTGACTATCAATTCCGTTCAGGCCGAACACGCGGGCGTATACGTCTGCAGGGCGTCCAACAGGGGCGGTAACGCGACCCATACCACCGAATTGCTCGTGAACGGTACCCACCCCCTTTTCGTCAAGTCTTAGAGTTTGTGTGTTGTTTCACGATTTATCTTTGTTTTCCTCCAGTCCTACCTCACATAAACCCGTTCCTCTTCGAGGACGAGCCCAACGGGGGCGAGAGCGTCCAGGTGACTTGTTACGTCGGTAAGGGGGACTTGCCGGTGTCTTTCTCGTGGTTGTTCAACGGTGAGCGGCTCCCGAGCTATTCGAACGTAAAAGTCGAAGCATTCGGGAAGAAATCGTCCTTGTTGAGTATCGAATCGGTGGAGGAGTCGCACATCGGGAACTACACCTGCGTGGCCTCGAACAGGGCGGGGACATCCAGTTATTCCGCGTCACTATTAGTAAAGGGTATGAGGTGGTAATTAGATTTTGATGTTCCTCACAACCATTCCTCTCCGTCACTTTCCATGCGTAAACGACATTCGCACAAGAACCGGTTTCGTAACATTATACTTACGTCTTCAGGTGGATACGTGTTGCTTTAAAAAATTACCTTATATCTTACCTATACTGCCGGCGAATATCCGAAACTACCGATAGTGAAAACCGATTATTTCCGCAACTTATTAGCTTCAGAAAAATTCCCTAAATGAGTATAAAACTAGGTGGTGCCCAACATTGCGTAAATAATCAAAAATATGTTTTCGAACTTAGATTAAGAATATCTGGTGATTTATACGTCGTAGAGGAATTTTACATGAGATGATAAAACGTGGAATTACTTTTAGGAAAGTTGTACCTTTTTGAAAATCCCAAAATTGTTGTTAATCTGCTAAACGGACAAAGGATCCTTACAAGGACAGTAATATTTCCTACGGATTTTCACAGATTTCTTAGCTGTCTTCACTTTGCCGAATATAACTTGGATGTTATTGGAGCTTCGTTTCTTGCAACTTGAGTCCGTTTCCTGGTGTTTTCTGACTTTTTCACACGTTGTGTGGTTTTAACAAATAATTAAGACCAATTTTACATTACTCGTCAAACGTCTTTAAGAAATACTCTTACGCTTGCATATTGTTTCCGTTCGTCCAGTTATGCCTCACATAACCCCGTTTGCGTTCGAAGAAGAACCGAATCGTGGCGAGAGCGTCCAAGTGACGTGTTACGTCGGCAAGGGCGACTTGCCCGTCTCCTTCTCGTGGTTATTCAGGAGCAAGCCTCTGCCGGAGAATTTGGGCATCACCGTCGGGGCGTTCGGCAAGAAGTCCTCCGTCCTGAGCGTCGAATCCGTCGACGAGTACCACATAGGCGACTATACCTGTTTGGCCTCGAATAGGGCCGGAGTGTCGAGTTATTCGGCGCAATTATCCGTGAAGGGTACTCGTGGTTTTGTTTGCTTTTGTTTGTTTGCTTTGATTTGTTTGTTTCGTTTCGCACAGTTCTGCCCCACATAACCCCGTTCCTGTTCGAGGACGAACCGAACAGCGGCGAGAGCGCACAGATCACTTGCTACGTCAGCAAGGGGGACTTTCCCGTTGCGTTTTCTTGGATGTTCAACGGCAAACCCATACCGGAATACTTCAATGTCAATATCCAGGCGTTCGGCAAGAAGTCTTCCGTCCTGAGCATCGAATCGGTCGACGAGTCCCACATCGGAAAATATACTTGCTTGGCCTCGAATAGGGCGGGAGTGTCTAGTTACTCTGCCGAGTTATTCGTAAAGGGTACTTTAGTTTTTCGTCTGAACGTTAGTTTTTAATATCCTTCGTCCTTTTCCCTTAGTTCTACCACATATCACCCCGTTTTCCGTCGAGGAGGAGCCGAATCGTGGCGACAACGTTCAGATCGCCTGTTACGTCAGTAAGGGTGACTCTCCTATAGCTTTCGCGTGGCTGTTCAACGGCAAACGTTTACCGGAAAATTTGGGCATCAACATCATAGCTCTTGGGAAGAAATCGTCCGTACTGAGCATCGAATCAGTCGAGGAGGCTCACATCGGCAACTACACGTGCGTGGCTTCGAATAGGGCGGGGATTTCGAGCTATACCGCGCAGCTATTAGTTAAGGGTATAAACAGTAGTTATCGGGATTATTCAGTCACGCCACATCCATTTCCCCTTCAAACCTGTTTACCTTGGGTCATGTGATCTACAATTTCCGATGTCTTCTCAGCGTTGCCGAAAATTCATCCCTTCAATTTCGGAGACGAACCTTCCTTCGTCGGCGAGACTGTAAACGTGCAATGTACCATTTCCTCTGGAGACTTACCGATCACTTTTAACTGGACGTTAAACGGGAAACCGTTGGGCGAAGATTTAGACGTGAAGATCGGATCGTTTGGGAAAAAGGTTTCATTTTTGAACATCGACAGCGTTTCAGAATATCACGCCGGGAACTATTCGTGCATAGCCTCCAATAAAGCTGGCTCTAGTACTTACTCCACAGCGTTGAGCGTTAAAGGTACTTCTGTTTGGGTTTGGTTACGCATGATTTCCTTTTTCCCGCAGTTCTACCGCATATCACCCCGTTTTCCTTCGAGGAGGAGCCGAATCGTGGCGAGAGCGCCCAGATCACATGCCACGTCAGCAAAGGCGATTTACCCATTTCCATTTCGTGGTTGTTTAAAGGCAAACCTCTACCAAATAATTTGGGCATTAATATCGTAGCTGTCGGCAAAAAATCTTCCGTCCTAAACATAGAATCAGTCGAGGAGGTCCACATCGGCAACTACACCTGCGTGGCTTCGAATAGGGCCGGGATTTCGAGCTATTCCGCGCAGCTTTTAGTTAAGGGTACGGTCAGTTGTGGGATAAATTAGTTATATCACATCCACTCTCCTTCAAACCTGATTACCTTAATGGGCATTTTCGTTGAAATTTCCATCGTTACTGACTGATTTAACGTCGAAGACTCATTCCTTCAATTCAGGAGACTAACCATCCTTCGTTAGGAGTTGCCGGGCATTACTCTTGAGAAGTATCGAACAAAACGGTCTCTAGTACTTATTCCACTGCCTTGGCTGTTATAGCTACTTCTAGTATGGTTCCGAATGTTGCAATTATTGTCTTTTTGTCGCAGTTCTTCCCCATATAACTCCATTCCCATTTGAGGAAGAGCTGAACCGTGGCGAGAGCGCGCAGATTACGTGTCACATCAGCAAAGGCGATCTACCTGTTTCCTTCTCTTGGCTATTTAAAAACAAACCCCTACCGGATGGTTTCGGCATTAACATCTTAGCCGTCGGCAAGAAATCCTCCGTTTTGAGCATCGAATCGGTCGAGGAGGCTCACATCGGGAACTACACCTGCTTGGCGTCGAATAGGGCCGGGATTTCGAGCTATACAGCGCAGCTTTTAGTTAAGGGTACAAATAATAATAATTCGTGGGGTTAAGTAGTCACATCACAGCCATTTCCCTTCAAACCTATTATCATAACTTTTGGTTGAAGATCCTTCTGATTTCGTTTTTAATGGCTAAGTTACCATCTTCAGCATTGCCGAAGATCCATCCCTTCACATTCGGAGAGGAACCTTCCTTCGTTGGAGAGACTGTTTCCGTGCAATGTACCATCTCTTCCGGGGACTTACCGATTAGTTTTAACTGGACCTTAAATGGAAAACCACCAAGTGATGGTTTGGATATTAAGGTAGGCACCTTCGGTAAAAAGATCTCGGTGCTTACTATAGACAATGTTTCGGAGAATCATGCAGGGAACTACTCTTGCATAGCCTCGAACAAAGCCGGCTCTAGCACTTACTCCACAGCCTTGATCGTTAAAGGTACCTGTGTTTTGGATTCAAACGGTGCTATATCCTTATTTTCCTGCAGTTCTACCCCACATCACCCCGTTTTCCTTCGAAGAAGAGCCGAATCGCGGCGAGACCGCTCAGATCGCCTGCTACGTCAGCAAAGGCGATCTGCCAGTTTCCTTCTCGTGGTTATTCGAGGGAAAACCTCTAGCGCATGGCTGGGGCATTACCATCGGAACTTTCGGAAGGAAATCCTCTGTGCTGAGCATCGAATCAGTCGAGGAGAGTCATATCGGAAACTACACGTGCATTGCTTCGAATGTGGCGGGGGAATCGAGCTATTCCGCTCAGCTCTTAGTTAAGGGTACAAACAATTATTTGTTCGCATCACTTCCAGCAACCTCTAAACCTGTCTACCTTAAGTCGTTGCTTCTCGTTGATCTTCCGCTGTCTCTTTTTCAACGTTAATTAACGTCTTCACGTCAGTATGGTCACGAGATGGTACACGTCAGTGTACCATCTCCTCCGGGGACTTACCCATCAGGTTCAACTGGACGTTAAACGGGAAACCGTTGGGCGAGGATTTAGATGTGAAGATCGGATCGTTTGGGAAAAAGGTTTCATTTTTAAACATCGACAGCGTTTCAGAATATCACGCCGGGAACTATACGTGCATAGCGTCGAACAAAGCCGGCTCTAGTAGCTACTCCACA
This sequence comes from Cryptocephalus moraei, assembly GCA_946251905.1. Classification (NCBI taxonomy): domain Eukaryota; kingdom Metazoa; phylum Arthropoda; class Insecta; order Coleoptera; family Chrysomelidae; genus Cryptocephalus; species Cryptocephalus moraei. The sequence continues at coordinate 37,055,827 of OX276456.1, read as the reverse complement.
GCTTTGACCGTCAAGGGTACTTACTTAGATATTTTAAACTATTTCTCGGTTTTACGTCTTTCCAGTTTTACCTCAAATCCAACCCTTCACCTTCGGGGACAAGCCCCTCTTCCTCGGCGAGTCGGCAACGGTCCAATGCACGATAACTTCCGGGGATTTACCCGTTAAGTTCACTTGGACCCACAACGGGAAAAAGGTGACCGAGCGGGAAGGTTTCAGCGTCGGGAAATTCGGGAAGAAACGTCCGTATTGGGGATAGATTCGGTGGCAGAAGCCCACGCCGGGAATTATACTTGCGTGGCTGGGAACGAGGCGGGCGTTAACAGCCTCACCAGCGAGTTGGTAGTGAAGGGTACCAGGAAACGTTGAATTTTTGTGTTGTCGAGTAGTTTCTTGTTTGGTAGACAATCCCAGCTCTCCTCAATAACTTCAATCCAGTCCAGGTTTTTCTATTTCGCACAAGACACTCTTTAAACTTTCTTTCTTCGGACGGTCCATCCAAACTTTCTCTAGAAGGTAGTTCAATGCAGCCACCTGTTATACGGTACTATTGCTTTCAGTTCCTCCCCAGATAATCCCATTCGACTTTGGAGACGGGTCGGTACATGCCGGGGCCTTCGTCCAAGTGTATTGCACCGTGAAAGACGGCGACGTTCCGATCGTGATCGAATGGTTTTTGAACAGTCGCACCTTGGACGACTACCCTGACATATCGGCCTCTCCGGTCGGGAAAAGGGCTTCGTTTCTATCGATCGAGTCTGTTAAGTATGAGCACGCCGGGAACTACACTTGTAGAGCGAGGAACAGAGCGGGAGAAGCTGAATACCACGCGGAATTAAATGTGAACGGTTAAGTCGAGATTTTTGATTTGTTAGCGGGGGGAGCTGATATTTGGAAATCGTCGTGACGGACGAATTACCAAAGTTAAATCCAAATTCCGCTTGTTATTACCTTTTTGAACATCAACCGCTAGAAATCCCATGAACTTTAACGTATTTCCGTTAGTTAGATTTATGACGCTAGTAGCTAGTACGATCATCGTATGGTTCCAAATATCCGTACCCCCTACCATAATTGACGTGTCGTTTCCGTCTCTCTTTCTCAGTCCCACCCCAGATCACCCCGTTCGACTTCGGTGATAAGTCGGTGCATTCCGGCACCTACATCCAGATAACTTGCGCGGTGAACGACGGAGATTTACCTCTGACTATCGATTGGTTATTGAACGACGTACCCGTGGCCGCGTACCCTGCGATCTCGACGTCCCCGATGGGCAAAAGGGCCTCGTTCCTTTCCATCGAGTCGGTCCAGTACGAAAACGCCGGCGTCTACACCTGCAGGGCGAGAAATCGTGCCGGCCAAGCGGAGTACAGGGCGCAGTTACTCGTAAACGGTTAACACTAACGCTCTTTTTTTGATTGTCCGCTTTTTTCCCCGTTCTTCTTCTAGTCTTACCTCAGATCATCCCTTTCGATTTCGGCGACTCCCACCCGGGCCAATCGATGACCTTGCCGTTGACCATTCGCTGGTCGCTCGGGGGTTCACCCATTGAAGAGTTATCGGCGGTTTCGGTGATGAACTTTGGGAAGAGAAGCTCTATCTTGTCGGAGACTCCGCGAATCTAACACATCCCCCGCCTTTTGCCCCTTTCGATTTTGAATTAGATATCGGTTTGCAGTACCGCCCCAGATCACGCCGTTCGATTTCGGCCAGGGTCCCGTCGACTCGGGCGACACGGTGACCGTGTTCTGCATGGTGAACAAGGGAGACGTCCCCGTCGGGATAAAGTGGACGTTCGACGGGAAACCGCTCGACCTGCAGGGAGTGACCGTGAGTCGGACGAGCAAGCGTATCGCTCAGCTGACTATAGACCACGTCAGGGACCTGCACACGGGGACGTACACGTGCGCCGCTAAGAATCACGCAGGCGTCGCGAGGCACTCGGCCCCCCTCATGGTCAACGGTACTCATCCCTGCATCGACCCTCCCCCGGGGGTTCACTTAGCTGACGTTACGAATTTTTTGGAAAACGGAAGAGATCGAAATCCCCAAAGTTATGACAGAACGAAGGGCAAAAATCCAGACGTGCTAGCTTTTCGTCTCATAATGGAACATCTCTTTCGGATCACTTCATTTGTTTATTTTGGGTGTTTTTTTTTTTTAAATTCCACTTCATAGTAGTAGGCTGTGGGTAGTGTTTGTGAATGCGCCTTACTAAAAAATGTCATTATCAAAAGTCAAATCGTTCCAAGCACTTCGAAGACTATTGTTCCGTGAGAGAGTTAAGAGTTGTTTAGGAAAAAGCCATTTTGGATAGAAGAAGAGGAAGTTAAGAGTTGTCAAGTTTGAGGTTCTTGCATTTAGATCTTTATCTTTATATTCTTTAGTCTCACTCATCTACACCTAATTAATAGAGCCAAGCTGTCTTTTCCAAGACACTAGTAACTGATTGGAGCAGTTTCAATTTTTATTAAAAAGGTGAGGTTATGTCAACCCACTTCAATATTGACATTTTTTAGTAAGGCTCATTCACAAACAGTATCCACAGCCTACTATGAGGTGAAATTTAAAGAAAAACACCCGATACATGTTCCAAAACTCGTATCATTTCGTTCAATGATTTACTGCGTGTTCGATGATGATGATGTTGGACATCTTGGAAAAACAAAAGATGAACACTTGAAGGGCAATTTTAATTGAATTAAACACTATCTTTTCATCACTTTACTCTTCTTCTTGATAATAAGAGTAATGATGGGATACGAGTATACACCAACTGGTAATTGTCAGTCGTACAGAGATGACTAACGAGTATTTACTGTGTTACGTTTTCTCATGTTCTGGGAAACGCATACTTAGACTATGTATATGAATTTCATTGTTTTATCTAAACGAAATAAATCTTTTTGACATGCATAATTAAACGAAGACGTTCACATTCATCACAAAACAAATATTCTGAAATTCTGATACAAATCAGCTTTTAAAAATATATTTTTCGTTAGCGGTTATGCTTCCATCGAACATGTATCAAACATCATCGAATTGTTTTCAACAAATGTTTTCCAAAAAATGATCTATTTGAGTTTGTTACTGGTTGAACAAGTTTGTTACATCTAACTACTTCATTTTAGATACGTCGTTTTGGTTCAATTGTGCCAAACGCATCTTCCCGAGTGTGTTGAAATGATTCTGTTGCTAATATTGCTCGATTTTATTCCAAAATCTGAAATTAGAAACGTTTCTATGAGACAGAAAAGTCGCACCACTTTTTTAACCTGTCTGGTGTGTTTCTTTAGAAATTAAAAAAAAAACTAATATTCAGATTCCTATTCAATTTTATTCACTTGGAAGACTTGACTTCAATATTCTGTAGATTTCAAAATAGAATGAACAATGCATAAGAACTGTTAAAACAACAGTTCTTATATTAAGTTTAACAATTTTGTTATTTTCAATTTTCGCTGGCTAACTATTTGAAAACGCCTCTCTTATGCCCTTCGACTTGTAACTTTTGTAAACAACAAACTAGGTTGTTGGGATTTCGCTCTTATCCCCGCGATTTTTTCTTTTCTTCGAAAACATAAATTAAGGGGTGAATTATCAATGTGTGTTCCGGTCTGGTCTAGAGGTTATCTCTACAAAGCAATAAGTTGTTATCCAGTCATAGATTTGGTCCGTGGCGCACATTGAGAATCGCCTGGACTTATTATTTTTAAGTGAATGTTTCGATGTTAGCTATGAATAGTGTGGCACAAATAATTATGGGATGCTATCGAAACCTCTCGATTTCTTTGCCCGGTGACGTAGAGGCAATCGTTTAAGCAGGTTGGGTACTTTGGGTCAGGTGTCTTTGTGTCCAGTACAGTACTACTTTCAGTAGTATACGCTCCAGTACAATACTTAGATAATTTTTATCAAATGGATTTTCTTCGGGTATTCCGCCTACTTTTCTTATTTGTATTTTAAACAATGTGTATACAAATGTAACGAGGTCGAACATGTTTAATAACCGTAATATGAAACATATTATAGCCATTATTGTGGTTTGTTCTGTATCAAGCATAGCATTTTTTTTAATAATAGACATAATTATGGCTACTTACTGGTGCTACCCACTTGAGATGGAATCCAAAATATGTGCCCGTATTATGCCTGTACAACTCTTTCTCGGTCAGGTCGTCTAGGCGCAGTTTGAAATGGATCAGTGTTACATTTTTCAAAGGGAACCTTTCTTTATTGGCCACCATTATTATGTTGGAACATTTATAGTGTCGATGTTACATTCTTCACCATCATCGCACACCAATAAATGGAGTGTAGGTCGGGTCAGTACTAAGAGAAAGGTGTTTATAGATTTGAATACCTTTAGGAAGGGGTTAACTTCTTAACCCCCCTTACTCAATTCTGAGTGCTGAAAAGTTTTGGAAGGATACAGCGAAGGGATGGTACCTCGAACGCTTTGTCCCGTCAAACGGTCACCGTTGTCTCTTCTTCCCGTGACGATTTTATTCTCTGCTTTCAGTTCTGCCCCGTATCGTTCCGTTCACCTTTGGCGAGTCGGCCATCAATTCCGGTCAGGCGACCCAGGTGACGTGCCTGGTGTCGGAGGGCGACCTCCCGCTGAACCTCTCGTGGGCCTTCGACGGCCTGCCGCTGGGCCCCCGCGACGGCGTCACCACCGTCGGCCACAAGGCGAGCCTCTTGCTCATCGATTCGGTCTCGGAACGTCAGGCGGGGAATTACACTTGCACGGCCTCGAACCGGGCCGGTTCGGTCTCCTATACCGCCTCCTTGAACGTCTACGGTACTACGGAGTCTTCTTCTTTCATTTGGTCGTCATGTTTCTAATCCCACCGTCGTCGACGCTCTCTTCTCTGCACATGTCTTGTTAATCGAACGGAGGAGGTGTCCCGGCAGGGGTCGTACCCATGGAAACCTTCAACCGAATCCTTCCCATCTGTGACCTGCCGGGTCTCGAAGCCTTCCTTTCTGGACCTATCCTAACCCAGCACTTTATATTTTCTTTTGTTCCGTTCATGCATGCCTTTTGGGTTTCTTTCTAACGTTTCATTTAGACGTGGAAAAGGATTACATGGGTGCCAAACTGGTTGGTCCTAGTGGTGACCGGTTACTAAATTTTTGACCATTTCGACTCGTCAATTTAGAAACGTTAACTTGGTTATCAAGTTTGATCGATTTATTTTGTATTGTTAACTACTATGGTAATTAACTGAAAAACTGCACCTATAGTAATACTTTTCTACTGTTACTAATTTTGTTCTTGTGATTGCATGATTAACGAAGTGGTTAAGTGAACAAGTGGTGATCAGAAACTATACGGACAATTGTCACTTTAATTCAAACATTACTCGATTGAGATGAAGATATTTCCTACACACGCTAATGACTTTTCATAATTTGAATACCCACATTCAGATAATACTAATAATCATCACCTGATATAATCAGGTATTCACTTACAAATGCCAATTAATTCAAAATATCAAATATTTTCATCTCAAGTTCACTTTCCCATCTGCATGTCGTTGTCGTTACAAACGATTAGCCACCAGACCGACATAACTCAATGTTAAAACATTTTTAGTGCCTCCAAGGTGGATCCTAGAGCCAACAGATAAGGCTTTTGCTCAGGGATCAGATGCTGCTGTTGAGTGCAAAGCCGATGGGTTTCCCAAGCCCGTCGTCACTTGGAAGAGAGCCACAGGTAAATACAAACAACCAATTCAATAGTCAGATCGATAATTAGAAAACAGCATTGTAATAAATTTTCATTTCATCGTAGGAGTGTCACCTGGAGATTACAAAGATTTCAAACCAAACAATCCGGACATTAAAGTAGAAGACGGCACTCTCATGATTAACAACATCCAGAAAACCAACGAAGGGTACTACTTGTGCGAAGCTGTGAACGGTATAGGTTCCGGGTTGTCCGCAGTTATCCTCATCAGTGTGCAAGGTGAGGCTAATCATGTATTTGCTTTTTATTCAACTTGCTTGTGTGTCTGGTTGAGTCACATCTTGTCCTTTACCATTTCAATACTTTCAGAATAGCTGAAAGGCTAGAACTTTCAGGATGTATGTTAATTGAGAAACAATATACTTTCAACTTGTATTCTACAACAAATAGTCTGATTATGAAAACATTATCAAAAAAGAACAAGTCGAATTAAAGATAATTAAGGAATTCCCTTATACATATACATTATTTTTCTAGTTTCAAACTTTTACTTGACTTCTTGACCTTATTCTAGCTCCTCCCCAGTTTGACGTTAAATACCGCAACCAGACGTCTAGGCGAGGCGACCCAGCTGTCCTCCAATGCGAGGCCAAAGGCGAGAAACCGATCGGCATTCTCTGGAACATCAACAACAAACGCCTGGAGCCGAAGGGAGACAACCGGTACACCATCAGAGAAGAGATTCTACCTAACGGTGTGCTGTCCGATCTGAGCATTAAACGTACCGAGAGGACAGATTCCGCTATATTCACTTGTGTGGCTACTAACGCGTTCGGCAGCGACGACACCAACATCAACATGATCGTACAGGAAGTGCCGGAGGTACCCTATGGGCTGAAGGTGCTGGACAAGTCCGGGAAGACGGTGCAGCTGTCTTGGGTGTCGCCTTACGATGGAAACTCTCCCATCAAAAAGTAAAATATGGCGGCGTATAACTCGACCCTTGAGATAAAATATTGTATTCAAGAACAAAGGTCGACTTACATGCCTGTTATAAAAAGTAGAATTGATAAAGAAATCTGATAAATAATACGAAATAAGATGTAGTATTTCACTATTGCTTCTTGTCGATACTTACTCGATAAATTCTCTTCCAGGTTTGTCATCGAGTATAAACCGAGCAAGAGTAGCTGGGACAAGAACTCTGAACGTGTCCTGATCCCTGGCGACCAAACCGAGGCGGGCATCTTCACCCTGCGACCTGCCACCACCTACCATATCCGCATTATTGCCGAGAACGACATCGGCTCCAGCGATCCATCTGATACGGTCACCATCATCACTGCCGAAGAGGTACCTGGAGGGCCGCCGACCAACATTAGAGTAGAGGCTGAGGATCAGCACTCGTTGAACGTTTACTGGAAGCCACCTCAAAGGGACCAATGGAATGGAGACTTACAGGGATATTATGTTGGTTACAAGTTGGCCAATAGTGACAAACCATACTTGTTTGAGACTGTTGAATTCCAGAGGGATGACGAGACCAAAGAACACCACTTAAAGGTTTTTATTTACATTAACTGTACAGTTTTTAGTTCAACAAGCAAATTACTACACTACCTTGGTTAACATGACATGCTAGTCTTTACTACATTTTTTACAATACTTGTATTAGCTTTACATGTTTGTGAGGACAGAATCTTGTAATTCACCCACTTCGCAATGTCCAATCTAGCTGAAATTTTACACACAGACATATTCTCTATGACACTACTTGAATCAATTGTTAGATTCAATAATAATTAGTCTATTAATTCATCTTAACTCGTTAATCTGAATCTATATGGGAATTTCTTCATGAGCTCACAAAACAATGGTTGTAGTTTCCTATCGAAGTGATTTTGTATAAAATTATATACCTCACAAGCTTAAGTTTTCACTTCACTTAAGCTCATTTAGAATTGGGTTGGCTTATACATCTGAAGCTCAAATAAGATTTCAGCCAAGTTTTATCGTAGAGACTCCACAACAGCCGAGTTTAGGATCCAAATTTTATTCATCCGATGTTGGAAGTGTGATAAACTTTTTAAATTGCTCAATTAAATTATTGAATAAAAACTGATTGAAAATTTAATAAATCTAGGAGTACATCCACTCTATATCTTCTCTTAACTATATGTTTTCCTTTTTAGATTTCGAATTTGAAAACTTACACTCAATACTCTGTGGTGATCCAAGCTTTCAACAAGGTAGGCGCTGGTCCGACATCAGAAGAAGTTAAGGCCAATACAGCCGAAGGTGTACCAGAGCAACCACCAGAAAAGGCGACTTGCACTACCCTAACAGCGCAGACAATTAGAGTCTCCTGGGTTTCTCCTCCTCTCACTTCCGCCAATGGCATTATTAAGGGGTACAAAGTGATTTATGGGCCTTCTGACTCATGGTTCGGTAAGATATTTTGAATATGGGTGCATTGGAAAATTGAACGATTTCCACCAGTATAAGTTGTTTGATATATGAGTTTTTTCTTGCCGACTGCAAATTATCTGCAAATTTTTATTGGTCTTGGTATTGACTTGGTCTTAAATCCTATAAATCTTTCTAGATGAAAATACAAAGGACACGAAAATCACTGCTTCCTCGGAAACCATTCTACATGGCTTGAAGAAATACACCAACTATAGCATGGAAGTCTTGGCATACACATCTGGTGGCGATGGCGTGAGAACTACCCCAATCCATTGTCAGACCGAACAAGACGGTATGCCTTACTGATTAAAAACTTATTGTTTAATATTTCCACCACTTCCTCCTTAGTGATTTATTCTATTTTTATGATTCACCCATTTTCATTAATGATGCCAATGAATTTGTACTGAAGTAAAGGTACAAATAAGCTATTAAAGAGTAATGTAAAAAAGCTAAGTACTCGTGAGCCAGGCATTTTATATAAACGAAATTTTTTGATTTAAAAAAGGGATTAACTAATGCGAATTGCTCTCACTAATCCATATCTATCATAGGAATTTGTCTTGTCACGTTTTAATTTCATTTTTACGTAAATGGTTGTTGGTTGCTTTCAAAATTCCTTTCTTTTCCAGTGCCCGAGGCCCCTACTGCTGTTAAGGCCCTTGTAATGTCCGCCGATTCGATCTTGGTCAGCTGGAGGCCGCCGACGGAACCCAACGGTATCATCGAGTACTACATGGTTTATTATAAGGACATTGAGAGCGCGGACGAAAAACCCAAGTCCCAGAAGATCATGCCAAACCTGAAAAACCAGAATCTCAGCTATCAAGCCAAAAACCTCGACAGCAACCTGAAGTACGAGTTCTGGGTCACCGCGGCCACTACGATCGGCGAGGGACAGGCATCCAAGAAAGTTACTGTATCGCCCAGCACAAGCGGTAAATAGATAGTTAGAGATATTAGTTTTTTACTTAGTCTTTGGCTATTGCACTATTAAGGCTGAACTTATTCTATTTGTATGAGCTTTGAAAGAGAAATATTGATGAAATACAAATCCTAGGTATTAAGTGCTTTCATTAGCTCAGGAAATATGGTATGACATTTTGGTATTTTAGTTTCCAACTGAGAATTTAACCACGGATGTTGCCTGGTGCAGTTTTTTGACAATTTTATAAGCACACTATACTGTAGCGTACTTGTGAAACATTCAACTATTGTGAAAAGCAATATTAGAGTACTACCAAATTCGTTTTTCAGTGCCCGCCAAGACTGCTTCCTTTGACGACACATTCGTATCAAACTACAAAGAAGACGTAACATTACCATGCCTGGCGGTCGGCGTCCCGACGCCCGTCATCACTTGGACGATCAAGGGCACAAAGTTCTCCACAAACACCAATGACCGAGTCCGTCAGCAGCCCGATGGCTCTCTCTTCATCCGCGACGTGATGCGTACCGACGCCGGAGAGTACTCTTGCAAAGTTGAGAACGATTATGGTCAGGACTCTGTCACTCACCAGTTGATAGTCAACGCCCCTCCTCACGCGCCTCAAGTAACTCTTACTGCTACAACGACTAATTCGTTGACGATCAAGATCAGACCACATGAAAACGATAATGAGCCGATTCACGGTTACACTATACACTACAAACCAGAGTTTGGCGACTGGCAGACCGTCCAGGTCGGACCGAACGTCGACAGTTACACCATCGATAAGCTAGTATGTGGTACCAGGTACCAATTGTACGTCACGTCTTATAACAAGTGAGTAGGGGGACCAATATGTGAATGCGTTCAACCGAGTTTAGTCCCTGGTCTATCAAATGCTATTGAAACAGATTAGCTGCGGAATATCTACTGATAGATACTGATGAGCATATTTTCTTATTGGTAGTTGTCTTTTTGGGGATTATAATAACTGACACTGCTCTGCACCTAATGCATTGTTAAAATTGATACATTCCAGTAGTTTGTTTATATATTAATCAGTATGCAGCATAAAGTCCATTAGCATTGCTAATACATAATTGTAACATAAAAAAATAGCAGTACTAATGTTTGTATATATATAACCTCCCAACAGGTTGAAAAACTACCACTAGTTAATCTGCTTCTCAGTTATTATGTTGAATAACAACTGTTGAATAATAAAAAGTACTAAATCATTAGTGTAAGGATATCAATAAAACAGTGCTGAACTGTTGAGTGTGTAAGCAAAACAGGTAAGCTCGGTTGTATGTCTACAAAAAAAAATCATACTTGAAACAAATGGAATAAAACATTTTTTGTTATATTTAGTATCGGTACCGGCGACCCTTCCGACAACCTGAACCTCAAGACCCGCGGCGAGAAACCGATCATACCCAGCGCCGAAAAATTCATCGAAGTCTCCTCGAACAGTATTGTCCTGCACTTGAACACTTGGTCCGACGGCGGCTGTCCGATGTTGTACTTCGTGCTCGAGCACAAGAAGAAGTAAACGTTTTAGTTTCTCTCGTAATTCTTCCCTTTCTTTTTAAACAAGAAAACTTTCCAGGACCAGTACTGAATGGATCCAGGTGTCGAACAACGTTAAACCGAACCAGAATTTCGTCCTTCTCGATCTCGACCCGGCACAGTGGTACCATCTGAGGGTCACCGCTCATAACAACGCCGGATTTAACGTGGCTGAGTATGAATTCGCTACTCTTACAGTTACAGGAGGTAAGACTGCTTGTACATATGTGTTATGTGTATATAACATGCACATGACGATCTTTGCTCGTTTTTTGGATTGTGCATGATTTTTTATGCTTTTGACCTTCTTTACTCGAAATGTGTTACTACGAGAAAGAATCTTACAATAAAAAAATGTAAGTGGGCGAGAACTTATGTAACAGTAAAATTGATAACAAATTTGAATTGGTTACTTATATAGGTGATTAACGCGTAGCATAACTACATAACTGAAAATGAGAAAAAGACAGATGCCAAAGTCTTTTATTGTATTGATTGGTTCGCGACCTCTACATCATCATCAGTTGACAAGCTAGAAAAGATGTCTTGTGTATATAAATTAAAATTGAAACTTAAATATAAAAAGAGTTGAAGTAAGTTTGTGCATTTAAATTAAATATAAAAGTATTGAAAATCGTTGATGTGAGAAAGTGATGTAAGACACACTTCTTAAGTTATTCTAAGTTTGAGGGGGTAACTTTTCGAATAATTGCTTCTATTTGTTTGTCGATGTAATTTAGAAGAGTAAACAAGGTCTTGAACACTTAAAAATATCTACTTGCGCAGTAATAAGACACTTCTCCCTCCTTTCAATTGAGACTCATTCAGCGAGTGTCATATTAATATTAATTGCATTTATAATCGATTCAAAGGCTTCAATTTAAGTGAACAACAGAAGATTCCAACTTTAATGTAACGCTAAAAGTAATTTAAACTTTTTGCAGGGATAATACAAAATTATTGCGATGTATCCAAACAATTAAAAGCAAAATGGAATTTAATTTTAAGTGTTCAATAATTTTTTTTATTTGATTTTGTATAAAATTTACGTGTATGTATGTATGTATGTTTTTTGTTTTTGGTTGAAGCACGGTTATTTCACACCGACACTGTTATGTACATAATTTTGATTTAATTTCGATTTTTTTCCATCTGGCTCAGTACCATCAAATGCTGCTTACAGCAATAGTACCTGAATTTATAATACATGGCGCTGCAAATCATTTATTAATTAATTTGGATACTAACATGAGATTCTTTTATGTTTTGTTGTAGTAAACATTTTTGCAAACGTTCTTATTATCGGTGGAAGTTTTCGGTTTTGTTCTTTTATATGTAGTTTAAATGTTTACTGTTGAGAAGAAATTTTTTTCGTTGTGAATTGACATGGGGTCGGTAAGGGTGAAAATGCACATGTTTAGTGTTATTGGGGACCTCATGTCAACGACACCAGTACAATACAACGTGCAATCTCCATTACACAAAATTCAGTTATAGTTTTGATTTGAGAGCAAAAAGTAATGTACTTAATCTGTAGGAAAAACACTTGAACACTAACCTATTTGTGAAAAGATTAAAATTATTACCATCTGTATGCGAATTAAAGAGAGATGCGCTCTCGAATTTGATGTAGTTGCTATGTAGGGATTGCACTGTTGGAATGCGATTATAGATGATAAATGTAATTGGAGCGCTAAAAAGTAGTCGTAACAATGAAAGAAAGAGAGTAAGAGACGAAAGAGAGAGAGCGAGACACACATCCCCTTGTGTTTTGGTTTCAGGTACTATTGCCCCGGCCCGTGAACTCCCCAAAGAGGACACGATACAAATAATCCTTGCGAACCTTAACCTTGTAGTTCCCGTAGTGGCTGCCGTCCTCGTCATTATTGTTGCCATAGTCGTGATCTGTGTGTTGCGAGGCAAAGGGAGCTATAACAAAGGTACGCCGTTCGTATAAACTAGCGCTTTTTATGCCGTCTAGGTACTATCGGACCGGCTCGCGATCTGCCCGACGTCAGGATGTTGTTCCCTTGGATACCCGAATGGGTCGAGTGGAACATCGCCGTGCCGGTCGCGGCGACCGTCGTCGTCATCGTCGTCGGTATCGTCGTTATTTGCGTCGCACTCTCCAGAAAGGCGAACGGTCCCCTACAGACCAGACTGCGCAGCGATTGTATGTGTACGGCCATTTCTCTCATCTCATCCACACCTTCACTCTTCCCCCTACCCATACATCCACTTACAGGACTGTCCGATGGCCGCACATAGAGTAACCCAACGTTTGGTTATTGGAAGAGTGGATCATACCCTGGTCATACCCGGGTTTCTACGAGGCCTAAACATTCTTGGGTTGTTTTCTAATTATCAATATTCAGTCTTCTCCTACAAGTAGACTTTTTACTTGCATCCATTACTTGAAAGGTGCAACAAGTTCGCCAAGAGGTTGTTTTACATTCAACTCGTTTGCAACATCAACATTAATACTATCCTCTATCGTTGGCCGTTATCATTGCCCTTATGTCACTTCAATACTTAATTTCACTTTTTTATATAAAATGAAGGCATCACAGTTATAACCTTAATGTATATCTGGTTAATTTCTTATTTAAAATGTAATGTGTCATTGAATACGAATCAGTGAATCATTTTGGATTATAAACATATTATGTAAAATTCCACATGAGCTGCTAAATTGATATCCTAAGCAATGATGACCTCGATGTTTTTCCATTGAGTTTAATTACAGGTTTTTGGATGGAAGGGAAAAAGGAATACCATGATATTGTTTATTACTTATTATTGTTTACTAAAAATTTGGTTTTTATTCAGATCCACATTGAAAAATAGATGAGATATTCAGAGTCCATGTTCCTTTACCCCTTCTTTTAAATTCGTTAATAATTCTATAAATTTATGAGAAGTTTTTCTGTTAATGTCTGGACGTTTTGTATGGTGAAATCAACGTCACCATTGGCAAACTCTTTTAGTAAAAGTACTTCTATAATGTTTATCGGTGAACGTTGTATGTACAATTTTTCTGACCTATTGTTATATCTAGAAGAATAAATCCCACAAAATATGTAAATTAAACGTCAAAATCAACTAGCAACATTCTCGCACTAATTCGAACGTGCAGTCAGAGAAAAATAATTCCTACATTGCTGTATTCAATACCTACAAACATAAGCAGTAGTCTCAAAATACATATTGGTTGTATTGCGAAATATGTGCATAAATTGCTGATCCCTATAAGTCATAAGTTTACCTTTGTGTACATATACTTTTTGACACTCCATACAACCATTTCTAGAACAAACCTTATAGTAATACTTATATATTTTATGTTTTGTTTTCACTGTTGATTTCTCAACCGTACTACGATCTGACTGTTCCCCGTTATTTTCCCACCCTTAACGCGGATTTCTGTTTAGATGATGTAGTCTACAACCAGTCGTGTAATGCCACTTCCACTCTGGACAAGCGTCGCCCCGATCTCCGGGACGAACTGGGCTACATTGCCCCACCCAACAGGAAGCTTCCCCCGGTGCCCGGCTCGAACTACAACACCTGCGACAGGATCAAGCGAGGTACACTAAGTAAGACGCTTCCTGCTTTTTTTTTAATCGGCATGCCAGTTCATTTGTCCAGAAGTCACATTCCAGTTCTTTTGAGTCCCAAGTAATGTTGAGCGCCTCGGACGGAGCGGACCGAAAATTGTCGGTTCGCAGGTCACACGGGACCTCACAACTATATCGTCACGATTAAAATCTCTATTTAGTGAAGATATTAAAGGAAATAGGTTTAAAACCTGGACTGTCTCATTAAATAGTGTGTAGTTTACAAACATCGAGGCAGTGAAGCTATGTAATTTTCAGGTTAGGGTAAGTTGATGAGTTGAGGTCGTTGAGGGTTTATAAAGTAATCCAGGTTAAGTATTATCTCGGGGAGTCAATTTTATATCATATCTATGTTGCAAAATTTACGGGCAGTAAATACTTATATAATTGTAAAACGAATACTTAAGGTACCTTAAGATTATTTTTGAATGTCTTGAACAATTGAACAACAATTTTGAACAATAGGATACTCTCATGAAAAACGTTACACCTAAGATTACTGCAGGTAATAAATGCTATCTGGAAACTTTTTTTAATACCTAAGTTGGGATTATTGAGTTGTATTGAGTGAAACTCGGACGAAAATGCCTCCCCACAGCGAGAGTTCGCAAATAGATAAACCTTAATGGGATAATTACAGAATCTGTATTTTACTTTACCTGGCAGTTTTCAATTTTGTTTGTTACGATTTGGGCCTTAAATGCTAACTCCACAAGACAAGATGAAATTCAGAGGAACTTCAGTTTCTCCTTATCCTATAAGGTTTCTCTGGTGTCTGGAACTTCTACAATTCCAAAAACTTAAAGAAACTACTTCTAGATTTAAAATTCAATTCTAAAAATTGCTACTAGATTGGCTCCCCGAAATATTACTTATTGATCGTAAACGAGAAAAATCCTTACCTACACACATTACAGCTCTGTTGTCCCGTGTGATTTCCGCATGTCGAAGGCTTAGATGTTAGACTAGTCCCCTCGATGGTAACCTCCGTTCCATCTCCCCTTTCATTTTATTCTTTTCTGCGCCGTTTAACGCAACGTTAACAGGTGAACACTAATTCAGCTTGAGCGATAGATATTTTTTTTCTTTATCGTTGTGTACATATAGGGACACATTACCGTTCTCATTCCACTTGGGACCCTAGACGCCACTTGTATGAAGAGTTGAGAAGCCGAAGGGGCTCTAACGAGACCGTCCACACTCACAGAGGTAATAAACGCAAGCGAGAGATAGATTTGTATGAAAGATCGGTGGCTTTTTGACGCTTATATCTATCGATTATTATATCCTGTTAGTAAAGAAACGAACGACTGGCGTGCGCTTTGAAACATTTGATACGTGAGGAGTGGAACAGGGTAACGCCACCAGAAATGAGATGTAGGTACCTTCAACAAGTTATCTTTGCATCATCAGTACTGATACATTCAATAGTTTAAAAAACATCATTGAAATACTTACACGTTTCAATATTTCAAAGTGTCACTTAACGCCAATGGAAAATATATAAGTGCTGTGATAGATATTTGGAAGTTAACTTAGTAATTTAGTGCGTAGTTACTAACAGATTGAAACGTGTGCCAGAAGGTATGTAAATACAATGAAAACCATTCAGTTTGTTTCTTTGTTTTCCATTGTTTGTATTTGTGTTTCAAAACGCTGCAAACTCATGGGAGGGAGTAGTGTTTTGCCTATATAGCTATAACCGAGAAATTGTAATTAAATTGAAGACATCCTCCCTGGCCCAGGTATGGAAGTGGTGAATAGAGCTATAATTTTTGTTTTTGTTTTTATGCCATCAGATATTCTGAAGGCTTTAAAACGAAAAAAAGGTATATCTCCATTTTCTACTCTTCCTCGGTTTTGGAGCATCGCCGCCTGGAGTATCCCATGAAGTTGTAGTTTTGCATATATTGTCACTGCATCGTTCACCTAAACTTCCCCCTACCAACCTAACGTAAGTCCGTAGTACTGCTTCTGCGCCCTACTGCATGCCTCATCCATTAAACAATCACTGACAAACAACCACATCTATATTCGCTGTGCCTCGCTTCTCCAAACCGTCCGTGGGACGTGTTCGAATTCCAGGCATGGACGACGAGATCTGCCCGTACGCGACCTTCCACCTGCTCGGCTTCAGGGAAGAGATGGATCCTACCAAGGCGATGAACTTCCAGACGTTCCCCCATCCCCACTCCGGCACCATGGGGCCGTCGGGTATGAACACCCCACACGGGCTACACTCCCGAAACGGGTCCCAGTCGATGCCGCGCCAGAACAGGAATAGATATGACAGAGTCGGATCGCAAGGTAGGGAAACCGGGAAGTGGGCAATGCCTATTTTTCCCATAGGCCCGTGCCTGGGGCCCCCTGGTTTACCTAAGTGTCCCTACGAGGGGCCCCCAGATGGTATATGGGCCTAGGGCCCACTTGAACCAAAAATAGGCCCTGGAAGTGGGAATGATAAGACCGACCTGCCCACATGGTTTCGGTCAGATTCGAGATTCAGAGCTTTGGTGAAGCTCACGGAAGTGCCTTTCTATAGAACCTTAATAACTTTACAATGTATACTCTGAGATGTGACGTCATATTTAACTAAACACTCTGCATCTTTAGGTAATGGCAGCATTTACTCCCCCGGCCCTGAATACGACGACCCGGCGAATTGCGCACCCGAGGATGAACAGTACGGCTCCCAGTATGGCGGGTATGGCGCTCCCTATGACCAGTATGGCAGCCGGGGTTCGATCGGCAGACGATCCCTCGGCTCCCTCAGGATCCCCCCGACGAGCAGCAGCCCCGAGCCTCCACCCCCGCCGCCGAGGAACCACGACCCCTCCTTCAACGACAGCAAAGACAGCAATGAGATCTCAGAAGCCGAATGTGACAGAGACCAGCTGATCACCAGCAGGAATTACGGTGGTAAGGAGAATGAAGTCTCTTTTTCTTAATTTAGACACTGGTTTATGTAAATATGATAACGTAAGGATGTTATCAGGTTTTATGGAATCGCATGGTGTGTCCGAATGGTGATGAGGATAAGCTCAGTGTTTGGTGTCAATGAATTCAGAATTACTTTCGATGCCTGACTTAATATTAACAGAGCTCATATAGGCAGTGGGCAGTTCTTAAAGGATTTGTCGATATAGTAGTTCATAATTTTAAAGATGATCTACTTGCTCAAATGAGCAATAAACATAGATTGGTTTAAGAGAATCAAAGAAAGAAGTAAAAGAATTATTTGATGAATACTACAACAGACGAACAAATGTAAATGTAGGCATGTGTAAATCGAAATGTGCTGCTTCTTTTTGTAGTGTTCCTATGTCTATTATTGTATATTTTAATGTTACATTGACTAATCTCAATTTTAGTGGAATTCCTGTTATACAGAACAGTCAAACAGGTGGTACATGTGGTATAAATCAATGTTACCTCTTGTAAAATTATTACAAGAGATATGTAACTAACAAATTCATTGAAACAAGATGTCGCTTTTCCAGGAAAAAAGAAATTTAATGATCAGTCTCTTTGGATTTAGAACTTTAATATTACAATATAAGTAAACTTTGCTTATTCTCATTACACCTTCGGACATACCTTTTGTGCTTTATCTCATTTATAATGCTAACAGCTTATAGGACTGTTTTTTTTTTCTTTGTGTCTGATTCCGTCACTAATATATTATATATTTACCTGTACTACTTTTGCCATGGATGCTTGCATTATTCTTATTATTATTATATATTATATTATTGCTTGCTCGTTCGAGCTTTTGATTCCACATACACGATTAAAACCTGATAGTTTTCATTTTGTCGTCGTCTAATATACTGATACGAAACTAAACGAATTAATATTTTTTCAGAAGATGAGCAGGGTAAGTGAGTTGTGAGCGTGATCTATTTTTCTGAACTAGATTAGGTTCTTCAACTCATGTCACATCATCTCTATTAATGATCAAATTGTTTAATAATCATCCCATCGATCTCAGTCGTCTTTCACAGCATGGATTTGTTGTTTTGTTTCCGTTTATGTTATAACAGCATGTAGTTACGTTTTTTTGTTTGCATATTCACGTCACATGCGCACTTCACCAATGAATGAGCAGGCATTCAGCATGCGGTGGAAAAGGTTCTGTGGTGATCATAAAAATATTTGCCATAACTAAGGAACACTGTCTGCACGTGCAGCCTAACGTTTATGTAAATCGGATATTTTTATTGTAACCCACTGTGTCATTTGAAGATTAGTTCGATATGGAAATGTTGAATTTTAGACCAGTGATAAAAAGTAGAACTCTGAATATGTATTACAAACCGTATCTTTTTGTAATTCTACTGTATTTCACTTACTAGTTCAGTTACACAATTCTTACACCTTGTCCAAAAATTTACTGGTTAATAATAACTAATCCGAAATAAATTGTATCTAAAAGAAAAAGATGTTTCTGTTGAAATAAATTTGAGTCTTTTTGTCATAATTCTACCTCATCCTGGATCTTACTAAATATAAAAGGTACACTTGTTTCAAGTATACCATACAGTTTTAAGTTTTTATTTACTTTTGGCATGCTCCGCGGTTTCCACCTCAGCTTATCATTATCATCATTCAGTTGACTGATGTTTCGTTATTAATCACTTGTTTCTTTCCCATTGTTACTCATTGATATACACATAGTTCGATCATTCATTGGTGGAACTTTAGGCTAGATAGTACCAGACATTTTTATATAACTTAGAATGTCGTCTCGTGGTCGTGTAGGCTAAGTGTGGTTTGTTTTCAGTAATGAGAGGTAACTCAAAGGATGGCATGACCCACGAAGAAATGCGCAAACTGATTGAGAGGTCAGTACAGTCGAAATAAGTTCATCTTCCTCCATATACGTTCTCCATATATGATTGTTTTCATCAACTTTGGAAATACTCGAAGTATCACAGCTTTTCTAATGTCGATCGTCACGGATTCAAGGAGGATTTCCAAAGTTGCAGAAGAGAAGATTTGAATTGAAACTAATCTGCAGTTTCGCTTTTGCTTTGCTGAAAGAACTGTTTTCATTTTCTAAAGTTCGAATGGTTTCGAACCACTGGAAATGGAAAGTGGTTAGATCGTGCTAGTTTAAATCAAAAGGTTTCTAAATGGTTTCAACCATGGCTACCATTTACATTTCATTTTAGATAGTTTAATAAACAGTAATTCAAACTACATTTAAAACATTTTTACTCTTTTATGTTGCAACTACTGACTTGCAATTTTGCGAGTGGTACACAGGTTACACAAATTGCTTTATACTTTTTTGGCAAAGAAAATATGAACCATGCAGAATAGTTTTACCCAATTCGTTATCAATGTCAGTGGCATAACACTAAATTAATCAATTATTTCATGAATTCCTCTCAAACAGGAAACTGTAAGTGTAATTACCGATACGCTTTTTATGTGATAACATTGTGTGCGTCTTTTCATTGTTGTTGTGCTAATCAAATCACTTTTTGTTGTTGTGTTTGTTTTTTTTTGTTTCGTTTTAACATGCACTGGGGATACTAAAATGCATTTTGGTTTTACTATCATTATAGCCCCTCTACTTTGAATAGTAGCGCATCCTTGGAGCAAAACTAATACCAACGTCGAGACGAGAAAAGTCTCTACCTTTATGAGGGAAATTCAAAACCTATATTCTGTATCCTGAACAGCTGGAACCCTTTTGCCCAACCGTTCTTACATTTACGTGCACAGCAACCGGGCATTTTGCAGATAATTGTACTTGAATGCAAAAATCAATCTGAATCTGCCAGTACTGTCAATGTCAACTGTTCTGCTGAAATCCTAGTGACTTTCAGTGCAACCAACGTGATTTTGCTCCAAGGAAGGCGCTACTATTCAAAGTAGAGTGGCTATAACTATCATGTAAAGGATGATGTTGTCGTTGTCGATTTAGAGTCCGTACTGATTTGTTCTCTGTTATAGAAACGAAACAGCAGGGCAAACCTGCGCCACCACCGCAAACGGGGGACTCACAGCCTACAATACTATGGCAGTGTAATTTATAAGAAGCTCCGGCGAAGAAAACACACATCCACACAGAACTCGGGGGCCGCGCTCACCGTCGAAGTAATTTTTTAGTTTGATTCATTGAAGAGTGCGCGGTCCCCACCCTCGACACCGTATTTACACTAAATACTCACAGAAGAACCGTTTGAGACTGAGACCTCGTTTTCATTCGGCTGAAGCACAAAATCCCGATTATTTCCTTAGTCGTTACACCCTTTGAGCATTTAGTGTAGACACGTGTTTCATTTGTCAGTTTTGATTCTCTTTGTAAGGTCACGAAGTTTTTTGGATAATTTTGAGGCGTTTAAGTGGCTCAATGTGTCATGTGATATTTTTGTGGACTGTGAGTGTAATTTTTTTTGAGGCGCGAGAGGTCGAGGGGGTGTTCGCCCTCTCTGTCCGTCCTCGCGTTAGTTAGTTGGTTAGTTAGCTTTTTATCGGTTCCGATGCTTTGTTAGGTTTTGTATTTTTTCTCTCTGTCTCTCTCCTTTCGTTTTTACTTTATTTGAACATATATGTAGTGTTTTAATAGTAACACAGTTGGCGATAAGGATTAGTTTTTACTGTAATTGTACAAGAATACGAAGGTTGTGCGTCGCCAACTTGTAATTTATATGATAAAAATGCTATTGCAAAAAATTATATATACATATAGTTATGGGCGCGATGTCCCACGGTCCCAAAACCTTCCTTCCAATTTCTCTCCACTCCACACTGGTTTCTTTCCAAACAAACACCAAGAAATTTTAACCGGGGCCGTCGGGCGTGTAGCGCTATGCGAGATCTATTTTTTTTCTAGCTGAGAGTAGTCAAAAACAAACTATTAATGATTCAGTTGCGAATTTTGCAAAATATGGTATCAATGTCTTAAGGAAAATGCATGTGTTATAATCGATCGTAGATGTTCCAAGTACATAGCATATTTTCGAGAATTAAAAGTATCTCTTTGTTTTCAACTAAAAATACTCAAGAGAAAAAATATACAAAGGGTATGTAATCATCCCAATTAGTGACATAAGGTATTTGTAGGCATAGGTGTATTTTGTCAAGTTTACCTAACTGATAGCATTTTAAATGTATTGAAGCGTTTGGTTTTCTTTCACGTTTTCCGCCACGCGTTTAATAGTCCACAACACCGCCCAAAATTTTCTTCTATTTGGTCATTTTGTTGGTTTCTTTTTTTGAGCACATTTGACTAAATTCCTTTGCAGTGGACTGTTAACCGTGAAATAAGTTCCTAAGTAGCTTCAATAGATTAAAATTATTTGTCATTTTTGAGACCTAGTCATCTTTTATGCAATTGCGACACCTGTTACAACAATATTAGTTTTAAAAAAATGGCACATAATACCTCTTATTCTCTCTTTTTGTTTGTTATCACCCAGAGATGACCGTTTAAAATGCTGTCATAGATGTAATTGTATGTGTGCTATATATCCACTAGTTTTAAGAAATAATATCTCAAAAAATATCTAACTGTAATCCGTAATCTTATAATTAATTCCTCGATATTTAATCTCTCGTAACTCTGTAAGTGTTTACTAATCTTTTGTACACAATTTTTCCTATTTACGATAGGTTTTCCGTCTCTTATATACATTAATTGTTTTTCTCTTTGAAATGTGGCAGCAACGCGATTATTTAAAGGTGTGTTTTATATACGAGTTTGCCATTTTTTGAAGCTCTAATTTCTAAGTGCTTATTGCCAAAGTTTTCGGTTAAAATATACAAAAAATACAAATTTGTCGTCTTCTTTCTCACTAGTTGAAAACGAACATTTTATTATCAGAAGAGTAGAAGGGCAAGATGTATTTTAAACATGAGGAATTTCATATTGGCAACAAACAATGAAACAAATTTTAGAACTTAGACCAGGACAGTGAGGAGATATATTTTTAGGATATCTTAACACTTGTATATACTTTTTCCAAAACAAATCCCGATGTATGTAATTTTGATGACGTCAGAATCATCCAATACTACCAACTTAATATAGCACAGGACATCGCAATTTATGTGTTCCGTGTATATTTTAGGTTGACAATATTTTTTGTGTATTATCAACCTAAAATATACACGGAACACATAAATTGCGATGTTCTGGGACTATTATAAGTTGGTAGTATTGGATGTTTGGTGACGTGAATCGGGATTTGTTTTGAAAAGAGCATATGTATCAGGAATAATTTTTTGTGAGGATGATAATCCTTTCTGAAAAAACGCAAAAAATATTGATTTGTATTCAACATTCAATCGTTTAAATAACAAAAACAATATTCTTACAAGACATAAAAAGTATTTAAATTTTCCCTCTTCAAGATCAATTAAGTAAAACATTACGGGTTGGCAAGAATACTGACAAAATCGAGCTCTGTTGACCGAACGTTCGCCGCACAAGTACAAAACCAGTGATACATAAAAAAAAGGGAGTTAATTCGCTTTAACTGGAAACCAAAAATTTTTCTAATTTAACTCGGCGACGAGTTTCGAGTCACAAAAAACTCAAAATAAGTTACTGCATAAGTAAGACGGTAAAATTTAAGTACAAAAATATTTGAAATTCTCATAGGGGAACCTAACTTTCAAAACAACAACAAGAAATATGTGAAATTTACACATTAAAAAATACCAAACGTCCTTTAGGATCTGACATAGGTTGCCTTGAATAAACTTGACGCCCTTGTTAACATTAGACCAATGTTACACAGCGAATGTCAGATCCCAATTGTGATGTGTACAACATTTCAAAACTCGGTGATTTTAACATCGTACAGTGAATTTCAGCGGAGGCGCAGTCATTTAAGTTTTAAGTAACTCAACTACATACCATTTGTATTGGCAAATGGAAATGGAAAAATTGGCAACTGATTAACTGAGAGATTTTCCAGAAGTGTTTCACGAATAGGAAATGACATAACGAAGACCCCGAACTGAAATCCAAACGACAGGTCGCATTACGCGAGCCCAGCGTCCTTGTGCATGCCGGAGAATATCGACCTCGGGTTGGCGAGGAGGTTGTGTGGCGAGTCGAATTCGACTATCGTGCCCCTGTCGAGCACGATGATCCTATCCGAGTCCATGATCGTGTTGAGGCGGTGGGCTATCGTCAGGACGGTACAATCCCTGAACTCCGTCCGAATCGTCCTCTGGATCAGGTCGTCGGTCTCGAGGTCGACGGCGGCCGTCGCCTCGTCTAGAATCAGGAGCTTCGTTTTCCGGAGAAGCGCCCTCGCCAGGCATATCAGCTGCCGCTGGCCTACCGAGAGGTTCTCGCCGCCCTCCGACACCTCATGCTGCAACCCAGCGGGCAGACCTACAAGCCAACCGAAAAATGGAGATGGAAAATTGCTTAACTTAACCTAAAAAGTGCATTTTACCTTGTATAATTTTTTAAATATCATATCGACATAACATTCATTTATGTGCTACTACAAAAAACTAAAAAAAAAAACACCTTATCTAAACAGAAACTATCAAACAGTTGGATCTGATATCTAGCATGTTCCATCTTCAACAGTAATCAATATGTACATAATTTCATAAATACGTCTATCCTCACCTTTGACGAAATGTTTGAGATGGGCGTGCTCCAGAGACCTCCACACCTCCTCGTCGCTGTGCTTGTTGAACGGGTCCAGGTTGAGACGCAGGGTGCCGGAGAACAACACCGCGTCCTGCGGTATGATCGTCAGACGGGACCTCAAGGTGTGCAGGCCCAACTCTGAGATCTTGACGCCATCGATAAGGATCTGACCCTTCGCCGCCTCGATTATCCTGGATCGGTTAGAATCGAAATCAGGTACATTCAATCGAGACCAAAGTCTTTACCTGAAGAGCGAAAGCGTCAGGCTGGACTTTCCGGCGCCCGTCCTGCCGACTATCCCGACCTTCTCGCCTCCCTTTATGTGGAAACTCACTCCTGTGAGAACGAGGTCCAATCCTGGTCTGTACCTGACCGCATAGTCCCGGAACTCGACCGAACCGAATTCGGGCCACGACTGCTGTGGGTTCTTGCTGGGGACCTCCCAGGGGGCCTCCTGCGGCGCCTCGCCGTACTCCTTGATCCTCTCCACCGCCACGATGTTCGTCTCCACGTCGGATGTCATGCGGACGAGCCAATTTAATGTTTGGGTGATCTAGAACGCCCAACACAATGTTGTACAATTCTACTAAAACAGTTGAACAGCTGTACCAGAATTACAACGGAACTAAAATTTTGAAGAATGTGTGTAGCTATGTCTATCTGCTAACCCTTAGGGAAGTTTAACAAAGTTAAAATACTACCAACCCTTACGGGAATAATTGTGTGCACTTCTAAATGTCTATCCTAACTCGTTAACTGTCATGCTTTAGGAAAGCATGACCTCTAATCCATAATAATTAATACTTTCATTTCTTGGAATGTTATTGGTACAAAGCTTATACAGAATTATCTCGGACTAAAGGTTCCGTTCTGTACCTGCAAGGCGTACGTGATGGACAAGCCGACCGCTCCCGGTTCGACCGTGTCCGCTCGGAGCACGGCGAACAGCGCCGCGAAGAATATGATGAGGTTCCCGATCATCTCGAGCCTGACCGCCAGCCATCTGTTCGATATGATGCCCGGATAGTAGCAGACCTGGTTGAGGTCGACCTTCCTCTCGGACTCCAGCATGAACCTCTCCTGCTGACCGAACGCCCTGATCGACTGCACGCCGGTGATCGTCTCGCCAAAGTGCGAATAGATCGGAGACCTAGAGACGGACTCTAGCCGTTTGAGCTGACGCGACGTCGCGACGTAGAAACGTTGTATGAAGTAGTAAATCAGGCCTATCGGGACTATGACCGCCAGGAACAGGGGCGTAGTAAAGCTGATCACCGCCAGGGTGCCTATGACCTAGAAGCAAAGGAGTTTTAGTGGGGGCGGCAAGGCGGACGAGGAATGGTGCGGTGCAGTCGGTTTACCAACCACAGAAATAACAGTCAATCTGTTATATGAAAAACAAATCTGCTTCAATTGAAGTCTTGGTCAATATTGCTGCAAATTTACTTGCTTACAGATAGTTGTAGATTGGTTTACATTCCCATAGTACGCCAGTACCTTTTGGTCTTTTTATTTGAATTGCGAGATAAACGGACCACATCGCATCTTCCAATTGATCAATGTCTCCACTGCACAGAGTCAAGCAGTTATATTTAAGTTTACACAGACAGGTCGAAGAGTTCCTCACACACGTAAAACGTGGCAAAACACTGACGCACCCTATTTAAATCGAATTGTGTGAAAGCACAGACGAAACCGATGAATGAGATGGAAATTTAAAGCTTTTAAGACAATCACTTCAGAATGAGAATTGTTACTATGTATTAATTACAGTGTTCATAGACAAATTACATACACATAAAATTAAAATAAATTGTAGTGGACAAGAAAAAATTTACAAGCAGAAACAATATTTTTTTCTGATCCACCTCCATCCAATTGGATCTCGATGGGATTAATGGATTTTTTATACCTCGAATAAACAGTATGCTCCATCACTGAAATACCAAGGCAGCTGCTGGTCGACGACATCGATGTCTTTGGAAAACCTGGCTAGGATGCGACCTAAAGGTACCGTATCGAAAAACGTCATGGGTTGTCTAACAATACCCGACAAAAGGATATTGTGTAATTTCATCGAGGCAACAACGCAGCCTAGGTAAAGGGACGTGTCGGCAACCACGGAGGTTACCGCTGAAAATGACAAAATCCACCTAATAAATCACATCAATAAAGCGTTTAAAGTATCGTAAGCTGGATATGTACAGGTTTGCTAAGCGATGGCGGTGATATGTAAATGGGGGGCACTACCTGATAAACTATGCGAACTACATGTGCGTTTAATGTTTCGTACAAGTATTCAAAGTCATCGCATGACTGAGTAATATCAGTATGGGAAAACGCTGCACATCATAAGGCTGTTAAAAAGCCTAATCTTAATTATGCCATGTTGTAAATGCAATCGAACATTCCTTTGTAGCTAAAGAGACGTTTTTGATAACACAACTTGAACTCAACGAAATAGCGCAATGGTATTAATGTCAAAACGCGTCATATTCCTGGCATAAACTGACATGGTAATTTTATTAAGCATAAGTTTTACCGAACATGTATACCAAATATATAGTAGTAAGTTTGGTAAAGCTAGAGCTCTCCTAAATAACATACACTGTACCTGGTTTCATACAACCAGACTTTGAGAAGACAGTTCAACAAGTACTATATGTCTTCTCAACAAGTCGAACACGCACAATAACCTCTCTTACGACCTCAGGACGATCACAACCGACGCTTCACCTCCCTTCACAATAATCTGGACAAATAAACCTACCCTAATTACGCTACTGATAACAGCTGTAAGAACGCCGGGAAGACGATTGTCTACGCCCTCTATGTCATTGGAGAACCTACCGAGAATACGACCGGTTGGGGTAATGTCGAAAAAGGCCAACGGCAACCTGAACACGTTCCCCAGCAGGTATTGGTGCAGGCGCATCGCCGCATCCAAAGTGGACGTCATCAGGAGCAAATTCGCGAAAACGATGAAGACAACTAGAATTCGAGATCAGCGAGATGGATGAACAATATTTCATTAGAAAATGTCAACTCCTGCTAAAACACGCCTTACACTACTCGAAATGTTTTTAATTTGTGCATTCATACTCGGTGAATTTTAAAATCTGTTAAATATAACTGCCACAATCTACCACTACTACTAGTTACTACAAATGTGTGTGTGTGTGTGTGTGTGTGTGTGTGTGTGTGTGTGTGTGAGAGCGACGAACTCACGATGAGCCCGCTCTCAATCATCTCGTAGCAATTGAAAGGTAATTCCGTGTCGAGATCCATCATATCCTTCGAGAAGCGACTGATGATCCTTCCTGTCGGATATATCTCGAAAAAGCACATCGGCTGACGCAGCACGTTGGCTAGGAGGCCCCTGTGGATCTCCTGAGCAGCGCTCAGAGCGGCAACCGTTAGGTTCACCTCGGACGAACAGACGGACAATGCTACAATCAAAGCACGAAAAACGACATAGGGAGCGAGAGAGAGACGACGGCGACTGGACACTAAGGGGTCGGGTTCACAAGACGCAAGCACGAACGAAAAACATAGCGCAAAGAAGCAGCTTACGGAGACGACAATGGCACAAAGCTAGGAACATTCACAAGACCTAAGGGGGGGGGGGTCAAGCGCTTCTAATGTGAACTCACTCTTCACTATCACTAAGAGATGAATGCCTTCAAAAATAACACAATGATAAATGCACCTTCGGTACTATTCTGCGAACATGCTTAAAACTATGTGTAGTAGCACTAGAAATTCGATAAAAACAAACTCAAAAAAACAGGTTTGAAAGTTATGATCGTCACCCTAAATCGTGTAGTGTAATAGTGTTCCCCCGACTTTTCCCCACAATATAACTGCTTAGACTTCGATATACAAATGACTTCCAAATTAAATAATAAAAAAAAACGAAAATAATTAAAATATCACTAACGGAATAGAAACAAGTCACCCATCCTCTTAACGTCATCGGCAGGACGTTATCCAGGGTATCGATGTCCTTGGAGAATCTATTCAGGATCCTCCCTAAGGGCGTGACGTCGAAAAACGTCGTCATCGGCACCCTTAGTATATTATAGAGGATCAGGGCGTGTAATGTTTTCGCCGCTGTCAATGTGCCTAGGTATAACGCTAGCGAAGAGAGTAATGTTGACACAACTGAAAAATCCCAAAAAAAAACAACAAATCAAGTGTGGAAAAAAAGCGAGACTAAGAAAACATAAAAGCAAGATGACGATTGTAATTCGTGTGCGGAGGAGATGACGGCGAAGCGGTGTATAAAAGCCCGAGGACAAAAATAATAAAGCCTTAGCCGAATTATATTCAAAAGAATAAGAAATAAAGGCTACTCATTTGTAATTATGATAAGTGTTTGCTTGTTTGTTACTTTTTTTAAAATATGATATATGTAAAAGCATACCAGCAGTACTGGTTGTCTTACTGGTACTGTAAAACTTTTGAAGGTTTGTTAAACTCTTATGACTTTTTTAGACATGACAAAAATTTATAAAGGAAAGCATTTTATAAATTTCTATTTACAAATTCAATTAGTTTGATATATATAGTTAGCCATTACCATTACTGTGTTAAAAATAGGAAAATACATGCATTCATTTGTTAAGTTAAACAAAGGAAATTTTAAAAATTGACCATGCGCAAAGAAATATCACAGAACATATTTGGTATATCACATATCACCTTTTACCTTATATGGCCTAATAAGTCATGAGATTTCTTTGTTAATTGAGTATACATGCACCACTAAAAACATCCAATCTAGTTACATCCGCTTACTCCCTAAGTACCTACCTTGTCCGAGACCAAGCGCCCCGTACACTCCCAAATACATATCTCTTTTTGCAGTGTCTACCGTATTATTTTGGTATATGCTCTTATCGTCCGCCCAGAGCCCTAGCCACACGTTGGACCCGACACTGAAACCCTGATAGACAAGATTCAAGAGCAGAGTGGCGAACATCAAAAAGAACCCAATCGACTTCAGGTAATGCTTGTAGACCATCCAACTGACATTGCCAGTCTCTGCCTTTTCGGTCTCGATCAGTTTTTCGCCCCTTTGTGGGCCGTTTTTCACCTCCTCGATTACGGCCGAGGACTTTCTGAGACTCTTATCAGCGCTGTCAGTAGACTTCTGGCGCTGCAATGAACCGTTCGCTATTTGATCTGAGCCGGACTCTGAGTGCGACTCTGAATGGCGCGATCGATGCCTACCGAGGCGCTTGGCGACCTCCTCGACCAGCGATGGGTCCACCAGTTGGTCCTTCAACTCGTCCAGCTCTGTGAAGAGGGATCGAAAAATAAGTGAAATACAGGCGTTTACAATACAACCAAATCAACAAGCAACATAGTGTGCAAGATTACCTTCTTCATCGGCGGCGCCTTCGTGGATGTGCTGCAGCAAGAACTCAGCAAAAGCACCCTTCCTGTCCAAGAGCTCCTGATATGTACCGCGTTCTGAGATCTCGCCGTCCTTTAGCACCAGGATGAGATCGGTCTGAGGTAAGTAGGTAATGCCGTGAGTGACTAGAAGCCTGGTCTTGTGCTTCAGCAGGCCTTTGGGGCCAATTACTTGCTCGAAGATGTGTTTGCCGACGTGACTGTCGACAGCGCTCAACGGATCATCCAAGAAATATATGTCCGCATTCGCATACACCGCCCTGGCCAGACTCACCTAGAAAGAAAGCTCCCCATCAGTACTTTATTCAAGTGCTTAACTTGTAGAAAAATCATCGGTTTCATAATTTAACGTTACTGGTATGCTAACCCTTTGTTTCTGTCCTCCGGAGAGATTTATCCCCTTCTCGCCAATCTCAGTCTTATCCCCTGCGGGCAACATTTCCAAGTCGGGTTTCAGGGCGCACGCCTCGATGACCTTATTATACAGCGCCTCGTTCAGCGGCTGCCCAAAAAGTATGTTGTCTTTCAGGGTCGCGTTCTGTATCCAGGCTTGCTGAGAGACATATGCTATATTACCGTATGTATTGACCCTGCCCGATATCCTGTCCATTTCGCCGAGGAATGCGGAGATCAGGCTCGATTTACCCGAACCGACGCTGCCAACGACTGCGGTCAAGCTCTGAGCCCTCAACTGGATGTTTATGTCTTTTAAAATCGGATCCTCGCCCCAGGAGAAGATGCCACTCTCGATGGTCAACGGGTATTCTAAGGAGTAACACATGAGTGAGCATAGGTATTAATCGGGTAATGATCGTTACCTTTGTTCACATCGTGGTGGACGTTGTCGGGATCTAACTCTTCCGCGTTCATGAATTTATTAATTCTCTGTACTGATACGTATGTCTAAAATGCAACAATCGAGAGTATAATTCGTCAGAACATGTTAAATTGCGGAAAGGTTTTGTGGTAAGAAGCATTTGTACACGCATGAAAAATGTAAATATGGTAAACACCCTTGTCCAACGAATTAGCATTACCTATGTTCCAACACCAAATATTTACTGGTGAATTCTTTACTCCAAGACTATTTACCAGATTTACTTCGATAACGTAAAATTAATTAAGCATCAATTGCCACAACGATTTAATCTCCTTGAAAAATGTGTTTCACTTTAATCATTAATCATAATTGTGACAATCGATTTAAAGTCGGTTAAAAACCCGAAAAAATCTTCATCTCTTACTTGTATTAGATTTGAGATCATCATGGGCAACATGCTGAGAGGAAATCGTATGATATTGAAGAGTGAAATTGAGACATATGCCTTATTCGCGTCTAGTATGTTGTTCTCGTCCACCAAAACGTACGTAGCGAAAGTCACCAGGGACACCTAAGGAGCATGCCGGAGAGAGAAAATAAAATTGAAATGATACGATATTGGTTAAAAAATGAGAAATGTTAAAAGACAGTCCCTCGAACAGCATTGGAAGGGTTACGACCGCGGCCTCAGAGCTGTACTATAGGTACAACTCCGATTCCGATTTCTCTTTACCTCCACTGCATATACGATCAGCATAGGCAGCAAAGCCATCGGCATTGACATAACGGCGAACAACGACATTGATTTAAATACGATTTCTGGTGTCAAAATGTTCTCTTTGCTGCTGAACACATACGAGACGAACGTCGCCAGCATTACCTGTGTTTTTCATCAAAGAAAATTCAATTCCATAAGATAAGCACATTCAAAACATAAGGTAATTACTTATAATCGAGTCCTTAGATTTTAAAAAACGTAATTAAATTAATGAAATATACATTTAAAAAGTATGTACTAGGAAATTGAATTGATGTAATTATCACAAAAATGCGAATGTATTGAAATGTATTATTGGTGAAATTTGTTCAGTATAAATTAAGAAAAAACTAGGTTTGAATTTGGAAGACACTTTTAATGGACCATCGCATTTTTGATTGGATAAATATACCATTCAAATAACTGCCACTTTCGAATAACTGATCGACTGCCACTTCAGACAAACCGAACGACTTTTCCACTAACATGGACAAAACTAAAACAACAATCCTTATCTTACCAAAAATGGCGCGCAAGACCAGATAAACGAAGTCCCCGCGTTCAGGTATGCCGCCTGCTTTAACACTTTGATCTCCTTCTCCCTGATCTTGAGCACCTGGCTCTCAAAGCTCGGTTCCCACGCATACAATTTCAGCACCTTTATCCCGCTCAGGATCTCGTTCATCAGCTTCACCCTCTCATCCTTGTTCTTCATCTGCTTAATCTGCAGCACCTTCACCTTGTTAGCTATGAACCCGTTGACAGGAATCAGGATGATCATGACGGCCAGTCCGGCGAGGACCGACGGGCCGAGCTCTTGCCAAAGGAAGTACAGCGAGAGGGCGATCTGCAGAGGCGCTGACCATATCATGTTAATGTAACCTAGAAGGAAGACATTGAAAATCATTAAGAGAACTCATTTTTACAGAAATGTGGATAAATGATTCTGCTTGTGTACTTAATGACCCGTTTGGAGACGAGGAAGATTGCAATATGTGTGGGGTGATCCTAACTAAGGACCTTACCAGTGAGATCCATGAACTTTTGCGCGTCGACCGCCATTAGATTGACTATTTCTCCTACAGTACTCTCCTTCCGAGCGGAATTGGATATCCTCAGGGCCTTCTTGTAAATTGTCGCGATGAGAACCGACCTGATCCTCATGCCGACTATGAACATCCTATTGAAGTATTGGGCCAAGAACAAAGTCTGCGCCATGGCGGTCATGAGCAATAAGACGGCGTAGAAGTGACCTCTCCAGGTCACATTTGTATCCGACTTCACCTCTCTCACAAACGAAATCAACCACCTTAAAAATTAATAAAGCTAATACTCTCGAAAGCATAAAGCCTAACAAGGTTTTCAAGGTACTGTATATTCCTTACCCTAAAATCTGGGGACTGACGAACATCAACAGGTCCTGTATCAGCTTCAGAGAGGCCCCGAAGGCGTACGTCGCGCCGAACGTCTTGAAAATAGCTGGTAATACCGACGCCTGCTTCTTCTTAGTTCTATGAACAAAATCCACTTGACTTGACTGCGATTTATATTTTGCTTCGGTCTGGGGGGACACTTGACTGTAAAGGAATCGTTAATCGATGAGAAATGGGAAAAACGCGAGAACTTGACCGGAAAACCTGCAGAAGCGAAAAAGAGGTAGAGAAAGCGAAGAGGACGACGAAGAATGCGGGAAGAGGAAGCATGAAGCGAGATAGTACTTGAGTTAATTACTACTAACCCCTGGCACTTTTTTAATGAGTTTTGCCAATGCCTCTCGAATTTAGGCACTATTTCCCTCGAAGTGTCCTGCGCGTTCATATCCCACAGGTCTGAGGCTTCTAAGGGCTTCCTGAAGCCTTTTAGTGCCAAAGTATCGAACCACATGAAAAGGATCCTCGATAGAAAGCTGGCGGTTTCTTCTGGGCATGGATTCTTAAATAACAGATAAAAGTTTTGTTAAATCAATTGTAGCCAAAGAAGCCAAGTTGGCGTTTCCACATGAACCCACTGATTAGTGTGCATCTGCCCCATATTTGTTTTCATAAACCAAAATTAATATTTTACTTACCGGCGCTTTGGGATACTTTGTCTCGGTAGGAGGTTGATCAGCAAAGCAATTCAATATGAACATAACTAGAATTAGAGGATAATAGATCAGGTAGATGTAATGGTGGCTGACAGCGCCGTTGGGAATCTCGTCGCGTTGTCCCTTTCTGATCTCCGAGCGGAAATGGGCAGCCCCAAAGAAAGCTGTCAGAAACCAGAAGAGGAACAACAGGCCTGACGTGTGCATGCCATGTTTACGGTTGTAGTAGACTAGGAGCACCGAAAGGGCCTTTAAAAAATACATGGTTGAAGAGAGAGAAATCATTATGATGGGCTATTTTATAGAAACAAAAAATCCGTTTTGACTATAAATTAGTTTGTAAAAATAGTGAACTAAGTTCGAATATACTGAATAACAGAAATTACTGCAATTACTGTCCATATTGCAATAGAGGAAAATTGATACTCACGAAACTCAAAATTTTTATCAGAGGCGAGTAAATGTCGACGCCATGCACCGGCTTCTCTGGGCTCTCCTCCCTGTAGCTTATCACTATTTCCGCCACAGCCAAGGCGATGAGTACCCCTGTGACGAGTAACTTCGATACGTTCAACCAATTCCATGGTACGTTCCGTTTCTTGCTAGTCAGGAGATAGAAAACTTCTATGCTGGAGAATATCCAGAGGAACGCGCAGGGGATCCATAATAGCACTGTCTTCTCGAAGCATTCCGTAAAGTCTGGATCTGTGGTGTTCCATGAGAGAGTGGTGTTCTGAAATGAATTCCTCTTTAGTGTATGGATTTCGTAATATGAGAGGATAACGCGAACTTTGCATGTTTACTGGTCAGCCTTTTTTTATCTCAAGGCCAAATTCTTTAACTTGATGTGCATTGCATCGCTATGCTATCATCTCAATCACATTTAGTAGTTAAATTCAATCAATCAATCGACCCCACAAACACACGAATTCCATACAAACCTCATGGAGAAAAGTATCAAAAAGGGCGAATTATTAATACTCTTGAGAAAATACGCAAAAAATACGAAATTACGTGAACATTTAAAATCAACTTATGTAGTAAGCAAAATTCCTGGCGGCGCGGCGCTGGTAACCCTATACCCAAGTCGTCTTCTGGGATTCACAGAGGAGGCTTAGGAAAGTGGGGGTTCCACGCGAGAGGAGGAAAACCGGACGAGAGGGAGATCATCGAGCGGATCCGCGCGGGAATAAGCTCACGAATTAGATATTGTTTTGAGAATTACTTTTTACAATAGTATTGTTTATTTTTGATCTATTGATTTTAATTCGCCAACCTCACGGTCGGGCTACACTTAAATTACAATTTAAGAAAATAACATGTGTTGAAAACCTTGAAACAATTATCCTTTTATATTTACAATAGGATTGGTCCCAATTATTCCAGTTTAATTATCTACACTAGTCTTAAATTATACCAAAAAACTATGTAATCACAAAAACATTACGGACCCTTATGATATACATTTCAAAAATAAGCCTTACAAAATTAAAATATCTATTTCTATAAATGAAATTCGATCGAATATAAATTTTAATAGAGTCTCAAAGATTTTAATCTTTGAATGATGTGAAATAGTAACGGAAATAAATAAATATTTTTTGTTTTTAATACTTTCAGATATATAAATATTCACATTCCAACAACAAAATAGATGTTGATAAAAGTTTCCACTACAGCTAATTTACAGCTATTCCTGAACTTTTCCCTAATTAATTACTCCTGAATGTAAAGGCACTTCTTATCAATCATTCGTTTTAATAAAATTTCGTATATCATATAGGTTTTCTAACCACCTGTGAAACTATGTAATTTATTTGCTTGATTTCGTCTTTATAGTAGCCTAATGTAAATATGTGGGGTAGTCAAGGGGTGCAAAGTACCACCTCTTTCGAGTTGAACTTTCCTAAGGAGCCAGTGGTTTTCATCCACCGCAAAAGAATCTACTTTTTCCCAAACTTATCAGTTTCGCAATATTACGCTCGATCAAACCGAGACTGTTGCCCAACAAGCCCACCCCTCCTTTGGGCTACATTAATGCTCCAGTTACCTCCCAATTAAGAACATAAGCGGATTAATCGATGACTCGCCGTTATCGAAACAGAAACAATACACGAATATCGATTCGGCCCGATTAGAACCAGACTTACCCAGAAAGGGGAACCGCAGAAATTATCAAACCAAGACTCGTTGTCCATGTCGCGGTCCCACTCGATTTCGGCATGCGGGGCTCCTCGACACTTCTTCACTCGGCAATTTTCAAAACCGCACGCGCGTCGGGCTTCTTTCTCTTAAAGCCTGAGCTCTTCAAGGTGACGACGGCTCGGACGGCCTCGAGATGAAATTAACCTAAAAAGAGAAAAAAAAATTAGGTGACGGTGACGTACTGACGTCTGTCAAAACACAGAGGTTGCGCTCTCGGTGATTGGCCCGCCATCGATCACGTGATCGGTAAAGCCCGCGAATAACTCGTTCTCTGATCGGTGACATCTACCGTCGACAAACGGCAAACTCAGCGGTCTTCTTGTTGACTTGTTGTTTGATCGAAAATAACAAATAATAATAACAAGACGTTCGAACAGCATTTTCTGCGTGATGTCGTCTAAGCCGATCTTTCTGGACGTGGACTCCAGTATCGTCGAGAGAAACCTCAAGATCACGGTAAGGGGCACCTGTACCTTTTGAGGTTAGGTAGTTAGGTATATTTTTTGTTTATAACCTCAGACGTCCTTACACCACCGCGACTTCTATAAAAGACACAAGATGTAATACTCGTTTGCCTGCCTCTCCTAGTCCTTTGCGTTATAACGAAAATCCACTATTCGACTGTGTGAAGAGTTAAAGGAACGTACAATATAAACTATGTAACAACACCGACATATCTTTTCCCCGCTATCCATCTAGCTGGTTTTACATGTTAACTATGAGAGAGCCTCCTTGTAGGTGGAAATGGTGAAAAAAGAAGAAGCAAATAATCACTATTGTAAATTCCTAAACTTGTCTGAAACCACTATAGACTGTGGGTAGAACTATGTAATGCACACCACTAATCATTCTTAATTTATCCAGGATATTGATTACTGCTGAAACATGTTATATGAAAATGTAATACAATTTCTTGATAGCAAAAATTTATTACCATTTCCCATAAGTGGCTTGAGCGTTTTAGTAACAATTACCCCCATTCATACAGATCGAAAATAAATTGTAGGCTTTTTGATTTACATATTTGTTATAAGAAAAATTTCTTAAATATCTTCCTTATACTTTTACCAACATTTCATTTTTAACATGTAAATATTCATAAATACCTACTTGTGTAGTGTAATAAAGTACGTATAATCTTTGATTGAAGAAATAATATTTTTCCAAATGTCTTCATAACCCTCATTTCGTAGTTTTATATATATTTACTGTGCATTCAGGAGGATAAAACATAGGCTTGTTCGTTAAACCTGTAAAGCCAGCTATTACCACCAAAATTCTGATTGATACCTTTTTTTGTTATAGAGTAATGAAGAAGAGCAATTTAACAAGCTACTTGGCGAGACTAATTACCCGTTTAAAATCGTGAAGCCATCTCCAGGTAGGTCAACACTACATCTGTTGTTATTTATTCCACTGTATACTTCAATTATGCTAACGGTTTCAAACACACTAAACGAACCACCTTTGTTCACAGTCTCCTTCCAAATACCGGGACATAATTAAAACATAATTTACCTCTCTAATTCATGTAGATATGTATATAAACATCTTCCAATCCATTCTTAACATTTTATTTACCTTCCAGTAACAAAAAAAGTTACGTAACAACGTATAAAGGTCAAGTTTAAAAATGTCATGTAACCTGCAGATGATGATCACCTTGTTGATGTAATTTAAAACCAGTTAGTGTTTAGGATCCACTAGTGGTCCCAGAAAAGAAATGTAAATACCTTATGATATTAAAGGTGTATTGAAAGATTCTGTTTCTATTATGCAAATGGAGACGGAAAGAGAATATTAATGAGCAGGTAAAGAACCTGTTCTTTGTACAGTATGGACATTTAAATCAGTGTTATTTTAAGTCCAAGACATCATACAACTTTGACATAAATGATTTGAAACCAACATTTGTTCAATACTTTATGTAAACAAAAAAATCAAGGAGGAACAAGAATCAAGAAGTCAGTCTTGAAAATATGTAATTGACATTAAATATGGGATATTTAATAACTGAATCAAGTACAACAAGAATGTTGGATTTTTCGAGACATACCTTGAAACTAACTTCTTACATTTGCTTACTGATACTAATGACAATCTTCCATAAAAAATCTAATTACAAATTGTTAGTTTAAGAGTACCTACTTGTAACCTATCCTTCAACATTTGAAGAATCACTAAACGTATGTAATTAAATTGTACCTCTATTGTTTAGTTTTTCCTATGGCATAAATTTCTCATGGTCATTGTGTTATTTGACTCATTATTTAAATAAAAATGTTATTTTAAAAACTTCACTATCTTAATTGTTGTTTATTTAACTGTATCAACAATGTTAACACTTCACATTGTTCATATAGAAAAACACAGGATAAAGAACAGCTGATAATATTAAGAAAGAATATGTTTTTAATTTTGTACAGTGGCGGATAAAATATCTTAAATGTGAAACAACCAAATTTGTTGACATTTCAAGAAAAAAAAACTCACCGTTAATAATAATCACAAATCATTTTGCGTAAATGTTAGATTCGATCACGTTTTCATCACAGGTCTTCATGAGACTGAAATGGTCGTGATGATGATGAATTCTGACCTTCAGATGAAAAATCGAATGAATGAAACCAGAGAAAAACAACAAATTGGGTCATTATGGATTTTGTTTGTTAATATTTAATGTTAAGAGGTGTACCTCCAACTGGATATTTTTATAAGCTAATTATGCTTTCATTTTGTGGTCAAGACCTACAGTTGAAATGAATGAATGCAATAATTATCAAGGGTGAGCTGGCTGCCAATCAGTTACCTTTGAATATCGCCCAAACATCACTTCTACTTCTCATTCAATACTATTTTGTTTTGTTTCTGAAAGGAATAAATGAATAAATAAGGTTTACTCAAACGACAACCATCAATGAATTACGAAAGTGTTTTTGAAAATGTTAAGTACACTTTTTGGGTACTATTAATTCTGCTAAAACCATTTTATACCTACTCGTAATCTTATTCCATCTCCTAGGTTTATGCGTAAAAACCAAAGAAGTCGGCACAGACACCAAGGTGTTCATCAACATATGCCAGACCGATGCGATCCCTCCACCGAAAGACATCACCTCCTCGGAACTCCTCCAGATCATCGAATCCGATGAACCAAGTGACTATAAAGTACCAATGAGCATCAATGTGATCAGACCAGAAAAGGATAAGAAGAACCAGGAAGTGAAGACCTGCGACATCGCCATACATCCCTTGTTCTTTAGGAAAGTGGAGGCAATACCTGTAAGAACTCTTCTCAAAAATTTGCCTTTTATATAATTGAACTCTGTAGAAGGACACAAATCCATTATTGTCTCTGCTAAACTCTGGAAATGTAAATTCAAGTCCTTCCTGATCTTGGTATTTCAACTATTCTGTAATATGTGCCTTCATTAAACATTAGTGTGCGCTAATATATTATCTTCATAATCAATACTGTTACAATTTCAGGAGTTCCGCAACTTCTTCATCGGCATCGTCTTCCAGGCGCTCGAGGACAAGTACGGTTTGTTCTGCCAAGACGATAAGATCATCCTGAGGAACCGTAAGGCGTATGGGACGCTGCAGCCGCATAGGATACAGCAGAGAGAGATCGAGCAGAAGATGCGCGAAGGGTCCGGCGGTGGGAAATCGCTGCTGGAGGAGGTCGGGGTCGAGAGGACGGCAGAGAAACGGAATGTCGCGATAGAGACGCTGGAGAGTCGGGAGAAAGTTATGAGGGAGCCCGAATACAGGTTGTACAGGAAAAAGGACAGCAGGAACTGTCTTTATGGGGAGTTCAAGTTGCCTGATGTAGTAAGTGAACACTTGAGATTTACTAAGTTCATCATGTCATATAGCTTGTTGTAGAAAGCATCATAATTTATTGTTTGGAAGCATTATTATTACTAATGTTTTCAGATTTCTGTCAATGATATAACATTAAATGTCGGAGAGGACAGAATCGTCTTGGAATCTAAAACCAGAGGGTATTTCTTGGATATCTTCATCCCCTATATAGTGAAACAAAAAACTTGTAAAGCGCACTTTCATAAACAGACAAAAGTGAGTATTTAAGCACATCGTATGATCTCATTCTTTCCGTAATTATAATTTTTTCGCAGATTTTGACATTAACAGCGCCCTTGGTTGGAGGTTAATGCCGAGAAGAGAACTAAATATGCAACAATATTATTTAGAGGATAATTGTTTCAGATTTTTATTGTACACAAATCATTATATGTTGGAATTTAAAATAACAAGTGATTAAACAAAATTCCCATTATCTTTGAAACTATCGGATCTCTAGAGCAAACTTGGTCTCGAAGCAAAAAGCGCCTGGTTCGTTTACATACCAAATTTACAAATTATGAAAATTATAGAGGTATGATAAATTTACACAATCAGAGATCAGAAAAGATAATCGTTATTTAGACAATCGATATTCGCCAAATATACTTGCCCTGTGGAATGCAAGAACTGTTTAAATAGTTGTTTCATTTTCTCCTCTCTAATTTCTAGTTATTATAGCATTGTCTTAATTCTTCGGATTTTCTCATTCACTCTTTTTAGGCTAGAACAGAAGCTGAGCATATTCTTATCATTATTTATCACATACTTCAATCTCATTGGACATTTGTATATATCTTGGCATGGTAATACAATGGAAGTCTAAAGTCATTTATTAATATGTATATATATTAATGTATATGATATAATATGACATCAAACTAAAATTTATACATTAAAAAAAATAAAGGAACTTAAAGTACGTATATATGTACACAAGAGAGCGAGGACATCTGTACAACATAACATTTAAAATAGCGACATAGGGTCCAACAAAGGCTACTCAATATAGAAGGAAAACATTCGGCTTGTATCAATAAATATCCCCTTTTATTAATCAACAAGTCACAAGAGAAGGTATGTGCCCGGCAGATTTCAAAACGCTTGATACTAGAATTTGATTTTCCTTACCTAACTTACGTGAGATCCTAAAGTTGACATTCCATATCAAAAATTTCAGATTTGATCTTCCTCAGAACTTAATACTTTTTCTACTGTCGAAAGCTTACCTTATTACCAGATGCGATTCTCCGTCTGAGGCGCTCTCATCACTCCCACTCCGCCACCTAACCGCCTGTAGTTCATCGAGCCGCACAGACGCCACTGGTTCTGTTCTGTATCATAGAATTCGATCGTTTTCAAATACGCTGTACCATCGAATCCGCCCACTGCGTACAGCTGACCGTTCACCACAGCCAAACCGACCTGGAGATCAATTTTAAAAAAGTTAACAAGATTGATTACAATCAGAAATTTAAAATAAGTAAGAAACAGCTTACGACAGAGAGTGAGCAAACAATAATAATACAAAGCGAGTATGTGTTGATATATGAGACAAATTTCTATTTACCCCACTCCTCCTCGAAGTCATCGCGACGATCGGACTCCACGAGTTTGTGTGCGGGTTGTATCTCTCTGCGCTGCTCAGCTCCATGCAGTCATCCCTCCCGCCGACAGCATAAATGAGATTGTTGAAGACGGCACAGCCGAGGTGCTTCCTACGCGTCGACATCGGGCTGACGAGCGTCCACTTGTTGTGCCGAGGGTCATAACGCTCGACTGTGTTGAGGGGCGATTGCCCATCGGAACCGCCTATGGCGTACAGATAGCCACCAAGTACAGCGACAGCCACCCCGAGGCGCCGCGTCGTCATTGGTGCCACTTTCGTCCACTTATTTTCCTTTGGGTCATACCTAATAGTAATATAGAAAGTGAATGTAGTATAACTGTCAAGATAATTATTTTGTCTATTTCTGATCTTAAAATTATACAAAAATACATCTGTACAAAACAGTTCAGAGTTTTTTCAACTGGGAATTAATCAAATGAAATGCTTTTTGCAAGGACACAACAACAGATTATTGACATGTTCACTTCGCAATTAACAAAGTCCAGCATTGTCTGGAAACCCCACTGCACCTATGATGTTAGTCTTAACACTTTTTACTATACGAATTGAAATTGAATGACGCTATATAGTATCTCTGACCCTAAGCTTTACCTTTCAACATGGTTGAGGCACTGAACTCCATCTTGTCCCCCAACTGCATACAATAAATTGTCCAAAACAGCCACTCCGACGCTTGTTCTACACGAAGTCGTAGGGGCTACATCACAAGACCACTGGTCAGTTTGTGGATCATACCTACACAAAAAATTGATTTCAAAGTTGATCATCCACAAAATCATCTTTATTTACAATCAGAATTATCACCATTAAACACAAAACTGAAAAAAAATTACCGTGTAAATTCAATATGATCAGTTTTAGAGTTTCATATTTAATCGTTTACCTCTTAATTACTGGTCATATTTAGAAATATAATGTTACCTTTCTATACTATTGAGATAACTTTGTCCATCGTGTCCACCGACGGCATAAAGAAGATCGTTGAGTACAGCCACGCCAACTCCGCACCTTCTTTTACTCATCGGAGCTACCATTTTCCATTCCATAGTCTGTGGATCAAATTTCTCCACAGAGGCTATCGCATCACCACTACACCAACCACCGACGGCAAAAAGAACTTCCCCTGGAAATGAAACAGAAAGCCTTTTTAAGAGACTAAAATTAATAACTAAATACATTGACAAAATACAAAATTTGTTCATTTACTGACCTCTCCTCGTTGGTTTCCTTGGTCTGGTCCTAGGTCCCTGCATCAGAGGCCTCTCCTGAGGCAACAAAAGGT
Source organism: Cryptocephalus moraei (assembly GCA_946251905.1). NCBI lineage: Eukaryota > Metazoa > Arthropoda > Insecta > Coleoptera > Chrysomelidae > Cryptocephalus > Cryptocephalus moraei. The sequence continues at coordinate 37,013,844 of OX276456.1, read as the reverse complement.
AATTCTTGGCTTCATCGACGAGATCTCTGCAGGACTCATCGGACCTGACCAATAGATCCGAGCCGACCGTCCCCACCAAAAACTTTGGACTCAATAATGGCAATCGGACATGTTGCAACACCTGTGGTAAGTGTTGTCTTCTGTCTGCGACATTGTATTTCACCCATGACATAACGGCATTAAAGACCTGCTCCTCTGAACGTACGTTAAGCTCATCACTGGCGATGATGTCGACTAGCTGTCCGACAGGTAACAATAAGAACTCCTCGGATTCCATCACCTCCTGGAAGTTGTGCTGCGTGAATTTATCGGCAATTCTCAGCAACTCCCTACAGGAGTGAGTGTCAGCGAACGCCCTAATGCCCAGACAGTTCGAGGGGTCCAACTGCCGTTTTAGGAACTCACAGCAAATGTCCTGGATCTCTGTCAATTGCAGGAGGCAAGCAGCTGGGAGGAGCATCTGCACGTTGGACTCCTCGACAACAATGTGGGAAGTGTAACAGAAATCTATCAGGAGGTCCATCGCAAGCTCGTCAATGTCTCGGATTGTCACCTCAGTCTGCCTGGACTCGGCCAATTCTCCAGTGAACATAGCTCGGAAGTATGGGCTACATGCGCTCAGTATGACCCTGTGGGCAAAGATCTTCCTCGTGCCGACGTTCAGGACGACGTCGCACAACTCCCTGTGCCTCCTCAGTAAGTTCAGCTCGGTAAGTGTGTTCTTGGGATGCTTCTCGGAGGAGTGAGATAGGCGGGCGGGGGAAGGCGGACGGTCTCCCCCCGTCATCTCTCCCATTCTGCAGGGCCCGCGTAGATGTGGGGCCAGCTGTAAGCGCAAGGGCGGCGACGCCCAACCCCACACGGTGTCTATCTACGCGACAAGAGAACAGAGGTGTGAATACATCCATACTCGGTTGATGAACAGTAAGTGTATAAGTATTTCGGGTAATTTCGTTCAACCACAAACGTAAGTCATAAGGTATAAAGAGACTTATACAAAATTACTTACCTTTAATTCTTTACCTTACACACTCACAAAAATCGAAATTTACAAGTGTTATCTTCCAGACGAGTTCTTTTAACAATGCTACAGATTTATTTCATTTCATACGGAAAACTGTTATTAATGTTGTTAAATGCTGTAAAATCCTCCAAATACAACTTTAACAATAATTAAAAGTTGAAATTGTCAAAAATGGCAGAGATAACCACAACCACAGAACAGAGATAACGTTGTACATGTCAGACACGAAACACAAATTTATTTTTTCAGTTTATCAGATGACAAAGCCGTTCGTTTGTTGTTTTATGATTCATCACGAATACAAAAAATCGAATTAGCTTTTCTTAACCTCATTCAATTTAGCTATAGGTAAACAAAGCACTGAATACAAGTATTGATGTAATATCTGGGGAAAAAACCTTTTAAACATGTTTAAAGTGTTGTTTTTTACCGTTTTGAGCCTCTTGGCTTTATGTACAACTCGAAGTAAGTACATTTATACCTTTAATTAATTACACTTCATGGGTGTGGCCAGCACATTAGGAATTACTGAAAATTGCAAACTAATAAATGTCTTTAACTCTTCTTTGTCCCAAACTTCACGCCTTAACTTACTCTTTCTTGTACAATAAACGGAAAGTAGTCAAAAGGTGCTACTGTAGTATGAAATTTATTTAATTTATCTGATACATCATGTTCTATAGGTCAATCATCTAGGAAGTTTTTTGTCAATCATCATTAGCTGATGAGAGGTGTAGGAATTCTTAGGTCTCTTACTATAATGGATGTGTCATAGAGAGCCTGCATACTTCACTATAGCATCAATCGTTGAGTCTATTAAGGTAGTGAGATAGACAAGTAGGTAGACCCATTTTTTATGAGGTCTCCTCTCTTCAGTACCCATTCTGTTCATTGAAATTCCTCTTGCGGCATTATGCTTGCTATATCAGTTTGAAACTTTCATCGTTTCATTGTTTTAGCATATGCCCTTTGGTGCTACCAGTGCGTATCGACTCAACCAGGTTGCGGGACGCCGTTCAATTGGCTTTGGCATTGGACAAAAATATGCCCTGAGAACGATGACGTTTGTGTGAAGATTATTGAACAAAAAGGAGGTAAATACTTCGTGTCGGCCAATTTAAGACTTACCATTACATCACGCTGTACTGATTTACTTTCAGGTGAAGAATTAATCACTAGGGACTGCTTGAGTTCAGTGCAAAGGCTCCGTACGGATATCCCTGCTGACCATTATGAAGGCTGCAGACCGGCTGCTGTGGATGTCAAGTTGGCCAATTATGTCAATAACAGTATAAAAGAGCTGGATATCTACAGGTAGGTTCACTCAAGTTGTTATATTAACAAAAGTGCTAATTTATTTTTTATAGAAATTATTACGACAAAACAACATGGTGTTTCTGTTTCCTGGATCATAGATGTAACAGTGCCTTTATAAGCAAATCTTCCAATGTTTTTATCATTGTGGGGAGTTTTATTTCTGTTTTTGTTTACATGTTTAATTAATATAAGTTGGAAGTATTTAGAATCTCACTTTTACAAGTTCAAACATTTTAGATCTGACTGGTATTGTTTAGAGAGTAGATATGTGAAAATTATGAAGAATCCGTCCAACGTGCATTTCCACATTTTATTTCTTGTCCTTTTTATGGTAGTGTTAAGTTTAAAACAATGAAGATTAGCTTTTATATTCTTAAGCGTCCGTCCATATAATGTACATTTTGTGGATTTAAAATTTTTTTATTTCATGTATATGTGTATATATAATATATTGACATTTGTATTACACTTTTGAGAAAAATAAAATTTTAAATACAGTAACATTTATAGCGGTATTAAAATATATTATATGTTTGCGTTCGGTAAAAATATCCACATTGAAATATTAAACAATTCGCTATATGCTTACAAACTACATCACAGACGACCTACCTAACAGGCGTATATTGCACTCATCGCAGACCCGCACAGGTTTCGCTGACGATGGCAATGACATTAAATTATCTGAACAGGCGTTGCAGAAAATATCACCACAATTTCTACAATGATGCTAAAAACAAGAAAATTTGCATATGTCTTAAAACATTCAAATGAACTTGACTTACAAGTTAGCAACGAACGTTACATAAAAATTATATAAGTGGCATATCAAAATATCTTTTGCGCGCGCACCAAGCGAAAACAGTTGACCATTGCCCGTGGTTTCTCTATGTGTAACAAAGAAGAGACTTACCCGCCTTCTAGTTAGGTTAAATTCCTTTTTGCACTGTTTGCAATGAGAGGTCTCATTGTCCTTCACCCAAGCACCATCTGACCTGTTCTTGTGCATTTCCTCCTTTAATTCTGATAGTTGAAGTTTCGAATCGCTTAGTTTCACGCCCAACTCTTCTAACGTTCTCTCCTGCTCCAGACAATGATCTTTGAGAACGTAATAATCTTCCTGAAGGTGGGCATATTTCTAGTGACAAAATTAATCTTGAAAGAGCAACTTTTCAGGATGCATGGAGAAAAGAAATGTTTACCTGGGCAACTATCTTCAATTGCCCTATCTCGATCTGTAACTTGGATATTCTCTCTCTGTCCTGCTGCATCGTCTCCTGCAGCGATATCCTCCATTCTCTCTCAATTCTCAGGTCGCCCTCGATGTTGTTTGCCTGCTCTTCGACTTGGGCCGCCTGCAGGTCTATCTCACGCTTTTTCTGTTCCGTCGTTATACGGTTAGATTCGCTTTCTTTATACCTTAAAAAAGTTTACGTTTAGGGGTTGCACAGAAATGAAACAACAATGAAAGTTGTTATGGAAAGATGTTAGAGTTGCAATTACAAAAACCATCAATTTGAAAGTAATTGAATAGAATGAAAATCACACGATTAATGGCCTTTATAATTATCAACTATTATGAAAGGTGGAATGAGGAAAATAAAAACAAAACGGTACTACTCAAAATTTTGACACACTGAGCTGAGAATTCTTCGTTAAGTGGAGATTCTAAATTAAAATATTCTGTAAATAAAAGTGGAATAAACCAAAAATAAAATACATGCGAAAATAATGGCAAACCTAGACTACAAATAAAAAAAAACAATAAAGGATGCGTGTACATAAACATGAATAAAACCCAGACATTTTAAACACATTTTTATTCAATATAATCAAGCACAAAGGAACATTAAAAACACTTGCGCTATGTTACAATAACGATGTTTCTTCATGGCAAAATAATCGTAAAATATGTATTTACTAGGAATGTATTACAAGAATATAGAATATGAACTTTCATTGAATCAATACTAAACGTATTTGACATTTCTTTTCACCTAATTGTTTAGCTGCTTGTAGTGAAGGTTTGCCAACATTTCCATTAAAGTCGAATTTTATAGTTATAGAATACAAGTCTAATGTGAGACCAGCGAACAACTGCTCAGCTGGTAAAATTATTACATCAATAATTACTTTAGGTAATATTATATTACGCATTTAAAAGATAAAAGAAGGTACTTTATAAATTACCGAAATTAAATTTTAACAATGTGTAGGATGTAGTACTTGCTCTACATTGCAAGCTACTTTTGTATTAAAGCTTTAAAGTATTATAATTTAGAGATCAATTTAATCCCACTTTTAGTTAGCTCTTTCATTTCTATTTATGGCCACAGATTGACACAATTAATGTAAAATGAGATAGTTAAACAATGTGACAAGTACAAAGGATTCTCATTGAAAAATGAATGTTAATGACTATATTAGTAGAAAAAAATGTGTACCTACTTATTTTCGAGAGTTTGTATAGTTTCGGTCATAGATTGCGTCTTAGCCTCAAGTTTGGTTATAAATTCAGTTTTATGCCTTAAAGATGCCTCACACTCCTGAAATAAGCCAGAGCTACATGTTTTCAGTCTTTACTTATAAACCCTTTCATCCGAACTTATACAATTCAACAGGGGGATTATACAGTTCACAAACACTGATCATAACAGTTCGAAGTAGAAAAGCCTCTATTAAATATTTGGCCGAAAAGTAAAACACATCGAAACAGAAAGTTTACACATTTTTTTTACTCATTGGGCTCTTCCAGCTTTGTGTCTAAGTCGAGTTTAACAAACGATTCAGTCGAGTCAGATGGCACCGGCTGCCTCCTTTCGGCGTCACCAGAGGCGTCTGGGGCCTCTTTGATGGACACTGGCTCAATGTGCTTAGGAATGTTCTCTTTGTTAGCGGCCTTCGACTGCTTTTTGTCAGGCGGGTTCTTTCTGTCTGATGGTCCTTTTCTATCGTCTTTCAGCAGGTGATTGTATTTCTCGAGATTATTCAGTATTTTGCCGATTTGCCCGGCCTTCGCTTGCAAACGACTTACCATCTCGCCCTTTTGGGTTAGTTCCATTTCGCATTCCTATAATCACCCAAATGAGATTTTTAACTGCTCAGACTCGGGTAATGGGATGTGTTACATGAACGTATAACAGTAATTTCAAATAATCATGACTTTGCAATAGATACTAACAATACATTATTTTCAAGTGTCCAGTGTGCTGTGAATGTGTAATGTAGTTCATTGGAAAGTTCAAAGATTGTTGTGTAGATGGAATCAGAAAGGTAATAGGATCAACAGAATGAATCTTGACTTAAGTACATACAAAGAGACAAATAAATTGTGTTCAAAACCTCCCAGTAAAAATATTTTTTTTTAATCCCAACTCACCTGTAACTTTTTGTACATCTCGAGGTTGATCAATTTTATATCATCCAGCTGCCGTCTAAGCGAGACGATAGTATCCTGCTTCTCGTGAATATCCTTCTCCAACAGCTTCATCGCCATTTCCATCTCCGCCTTCAGGCACATCTAATCCGGGAAACATAATGCAAACAGCTTAACACAATCATCCCCATTCCTCATACCTGTATCTCCAGCTCGTTGTCTGCCTCCTTTCTCAACCTCCTCTCCTCCTCCAATCTTTGCCTCAGTTCCTCCACATCACCCCCGACCACCTTCCCCGAGTCCTCTCCGTTCTCCTTCACGTTGGTAATTTGGACCCCACTCGTGCTCATCGCATAACTCCCCACGTCCTTCCCTAACTCCTGTTTCAGTTGCCTGTTTTCGTCGTACAAGGCGAGCAGGTTATTCTTGGCGATAGCCAGGTCCTCTTTCATTAGGGCATTGGTTGTTGTCAAGGACTCCACCTTACTCTGCAGGTTGGTAACTGTCGCACTGGATATAGAATAAGAGAAACGTATAATAATATAAGTAGGATTAGATATCTATAACAATTGGTATCTCTGATCTAATTCAAATCCATTTGTTGTCAACACTTTTAGTTACAATTCTAAAGCTTGAAGTCACTTACTTCAGATGCCTGTTCAGCTCTTCAATATAATTTTTCTGATCTAAGACTGTGGTCATAGCGTCACCTTGCTCTTCTTCATTGCTGATATCATTTGATATATGACTTGAGGAACGAAGGTACAGCGAGAAGTCTATCACGCCCTGTGGACAATCTAAGTCCTCTTCCTGATGGGGAAAAGAAATTGTTTTTATTACAACCGAAGGTAAAGAAAACTCTTTTCTTACCTTAACGCAAAGATTACAGTCAATAACATTAAGTCCGACTAGTAGGCCGATTATCACAATAGCTTCATCGCTCAACATTAGTGCGTCAGGCTCGAAGTATTCCACCAGCGCCTCCTCCTTATGATCTATGAGGACCTTAAGGTAGTCTGCGAGTTTCTTCTGCATCAGAGCCAATCTCAGCCAAGCCCTAGCTCTACCCATGTGAGTCCTATTAAAGAATTTTAAAGTGGAATTAACGCGAACGTTTGTGTATTTTTATAACTACAACTTTCTTACCTCACTGTGGGTAAATCCCTGACACTTGCGGTTATATCTTGCGCCTCTGGCGCGTATTTCTCTACCATTTGGAGTATGTCCCACAGTTCCTTTTTCGGCCCGAGCAAGCCCTGAAATTTTTGTGTTACTTCTTACTTGACTCCACTTTTAAACAGCCTACCTTTTTCGGTTTGAGGCCGTGTCTCAAGACGTGTTCCAGTACTATGAAGAAGTGCTGCAGGGGCATGTGGTCCGAATCCAACATCCTCCCATATCTGAGTGACTGGTCGATCAGCTCTTTGACGACGAGCTTGCTAATGTTCACCAAGTTGCTCCTTTCGATCACGACCGGATCACGACCTTAAATGAAATGAAACAATTTGTTAGTCAGCATGTAATGGATGAGCATGACAAAATTTCTTTGATTTACGTAATGGAGGGCAGAAGGGTTGATGATTGGTACATGTTTTTTGAATCACATATGTACATGAATCTATTCATGTACTTTGATTACTTTCAAGTCTGAAGAACAAGTTATTTATACCATTGTTATTATGTCATTATGTAGGTATGTTATTTACTAAAGACACTTTTAGTGAAATCATGCTCCAAAGGACAACATGAAGATCTAAACAAGAACAAACAAACATAATATTTGCTATTAGAGTTTCCGTTCCTTTCAAAACGTGTCGTCACTTCCTCAAGATTATTCCAAAGAAAACAAAACCGTAGCAAGGATTTAAGACTAAACGGTACCGAAAGGGTGCGTATTCTCCGGCGAGGGCGTCGACAGTGGCCTAGTGATCGATTCCTGCATGTTGAACTCGACGTCCTGGAGCTCCTTCAGGCAGAGCCAGTCGCCATCGACCGATACCCTGAAGTTACACAAGTAGATCGTGTCCTGGGCGCCAGCCATCTCCTGGTCCATGGCGTTGCCGCCGGGGTCGGTCGGCAGCTCTTGCACTTTCATCTCCAAAGTCGGTCCTCTTTCCCACACGAAGCTCAGTCCAACGACGTTAATTTCGCATCGAGTTAGCGGAAGCGAAAGATGACGACTATTTCGCGACCGTCGTTTTATTGATCAGAGGGAGTGAGCATGACTCAGTTTCGAGGGTATGGATCAATAGCGAGGGTGGCGCGGAGAACAATGGGGGACTCCTGGTGGGCAAAAGTGGAAATAATGCGTGTTTCTGCAGTTTTTGGCACGAAAAACTCAGTGTGGTTCAATACTGAGGGAAATGTGACAGTTTGGTTGGATTCAATAAAGAATTCAATTAATCTGGTTATTGAAACCTGAAGATATTGATGTGGCCAAATAAACTCTTTTAAACCTATTAATAACCCTTCTTTGTGATGAATTGCCATCTTTTAAACTCAACTTACCACTGCCATCCACGATAAAGCCCGCGAACCCAGAATAAAACTTCCCATTTTTGCCTCTATTACTACTCATCCTCTTTAATTGGCTACTTATTAACAAAAAAGAGTAAAGCAGGGTATGCACACATAATTCTTATAATTTATAATCATAATTTAACTTAGGAATACAAAAATCAAACTGTTCGTGTTTGTTGTCATTTTTTATCTTCAAAGATAGTAAAATTGGTTAAATGAAAGGTCAAATTAGAGTGGACCTCATTAATGTATATAAACATAAATAAGATACATACTAGAGGAGATAGGGGTTATTACCTACAATTTTACCTACTTTTCTTGATTTTGGAATGTGGAATATCAAATTTGATAATATGCCGAATGATACAAAAGTTTTCATTTAGAAATCATCGATGAGTCGAAAGAGTGTTAGTACTTTTGTAAGGGTACTGATCCAAAATTGATTTAATGCTATATTGGCAATGACCTCAATATGAAAATATAGGTACCATATTTCATACCATAAAGTTTATACCTAAATTAGTTAAAACAAAACTATTTGATAAGACTTTAAAAGAGAAGTCAGTCATATGGAATGTATTTAGTTTAGAAATTTAATTGGAACTAGCTTCTTTCTACATACCTTTCTCATGAACAACACAAGTAATAAATCAACAACAGAAGTTTTATTGCTAAAATTGATTTTCGAACACTCAGTTCACTAATACACAAAACCAAAGTTAAAATACAAATACCTATTGAACTGAAAGTAGAAACGTCTTATTGCTGACTCAAGGGCTTGCGACACAATATTCCTTTCTTTCCACTTTACCAATACCATATGAGAGAAACAGAACATTTTATTCTAATTGCGTTAATTAAATGTAATACACTAAAACAATTAACTGTAATTGTTTTAATGCATATAATTTAGTGCACATGACATAAAACATCAGAACATACAGATATCGAATTCAACTATAATAAAATAAAGACAATAAAAAAAAATAGGAAATTGATATACCTATACCTGCGATATGTAATAAAAGGGGAAAATGTTCGATATTGAAGCTATTCGTATGGGGGAATATGAAAGGAAAGGTACTTGGTTTAATCCTTGCCCTCTTTTCGAGTTACTCCACTATCCCCTTGGTGCCTTGGTTATTTCTTGGGGAAATATCTGTATATCATTACTTATTGCTACTTTCAGAGAAAAGTTGCAATATATAGGCAAAGTGGCTTAAGTAAACATTTACCAAAGGAACACTGAGTTATCCTAGGGAATAGTTTGATTGCAGCCCCAACGAGTTATTCAAAATTACAGGATGGTATCCAATTTCCCCATAGAAGAGGAAGTACTTTAAGAACAAGAAGGGCGAAATTTATAGTGAATCGTCCAAGATGTACCACAACTTCCAGACTCTAAAGTGGCAGGTTTTGCGGTGTTTTATTCATTAAGAATTAGACTGATAGAAAAGTAAAAAGAGAAAAAAAAACGGGGGGGTTACCTTTAACCTTCCTCCCTCTCTTCTTAGAAGACTTCGATATGAGGAGCGTAGGCCAGGGGAAATCTTTTATAGACGAGATCGACGGCGACCTGGATACATTTGTTTCCGAATTTAATGAACTATTAACGGAAGTGTTTGGCGAAACTTCACTACTAGCAGCAGCCATTTTCCTATGTTTATTTGTTGTTATTTGGCACCTATCAATGTCATCCTTGAACCATTTGACAGCTGACATTCGAGTAGTACACCGATATCTGCATAGGTGTCGCGGCGGTCATCGTAATTATCAAAAAGTAAATTTAGGAAAAAACGGATTATTTGCAAAGAAGCTCTAACAAACGTTTTTCCTTTACATATATGATTACATAATATTGCACAGACTGATTCTACTTGAAACGATTTCATATTTAATGCATCTGTTGTATTGTTGGTTGCATATATCAAATGGCTGCAACTCTGAAAAAAGTGAGCAGGCCGAATGCACGTAAAAGTAAAAACCTCATGTCTGCCTTTCTCTTCGCTCATCTTATCTATCCTTATACACAATAAATGTAATAAATTACATCCTAATAGGCAGTGAATGAATAGAGAATAAATTTTATACGTATTCTGAGCTCGCCCTTATAAACTCTTCTCGTCCACCGTGTGGTTTACAGACGATAAGCAACTTAGTTAAACACTTAAAAATATTTTAGCACGTCTGTTGAAGTAATCGAAATAGTATTTTTACCAATTAGATACATATTTATATATAAGTACTATAACTGGAATATATAAATTCCTGCATGTCGGCCATTTACGAAACTCACCCCAATCACATTGTTGCATGACGAAGGGGGTGTCTCAATGGGGTGGATATAATGTAAAGACACGCCTCTGATATGGCCACCAAATGAAGTAAGACTTTCACATCAATAAAGCAGAAATCCAGGAAATAAATCGAAAATGAATTCAAGAAATCAAACATGTCGCCTTCAAAATATTTTAAAGAAGTTATTTAATAGATAATTATCATTATGATTTAATCAATAATTATTGACAACCAAACTTTAATAACCTGCTGTATCTACAATATGAAATAATTTAAGTACCTATATATACCTACTTTGAAGTTCTTACTTCTTTCCTCATTGGTTGTAAGTTGAAACAGGGCTAAAAATGCAATAAAAGTAAATTTGTTTAACACGTTTCAACAAAAACATACTCCAATCATTGCAGGAAATTAGTTTCTATATTTTCATCATATATTATGTAATTAAAATTGCTATGATAAATTAACAAAAAGGGTACCTAGCTAGAGTTAATTTGTGATTTGATCACAACACCACAAGCGAAAAAGCAAAGGAAATCCGTACGAATTACGCGTGCGCCAGTTGTATGTATGTATTTATGTATCACTTCGCGCCAGATTCCCTCTTCCTGGGGTAGGTATACCTTTTAACGTTTATGCACCAAAGTGAAATGAGCTGTGACCGGGTGAAGCGTGGATGAATTATATTGTGTTTGTGACTGTGTATATTTCACGAATATCCGGATAGACAACACACCGAAAGGTAAGGAAATATACTTATTACCCAGGTGAAATTTATGATTATTAACAAACGAACACAATAAACAATTTCGTAAAAGTCTCATAAACTGTAAGTAGGTAGTTGTAGGCGTATGGTAGGTATGAAATATAACAAGTAACAACTTGTAATTGAAGTAGGTATCATATAAAAAAATCTGGAATTAATAATAACTGGTATCGTCACTATACAGCTCCTTACAATGTGTGTGTCCTTAGTCGATTTGGCACATTTCTTTTACATTCTCGATCAACACCATCCCATTTCCCATTCTCTGTGGAAACAATTGCCAAATATTTGTATGCATGTAGGATACTGCTACTGCATATGTTGAGACTCTAGAAACAGCAGACTGGTTGATTTCCATGATGTCAACGACGTAACTGCGATAGTTCGTCCAGAATTCAGATAGTTCAGATGTCTGTTTGCATCCAGAACAGTGGGTTGTTGTGTATTAAGCTGTTAGTGGGTACGATCTTTGCAATCAAGTGATGGAGTATCAGCAACAGAACTTGTCTATGAAATTCGATTATCCAGAATTTGACGGTTTATTTGCCATATATCATATATGATGATATATATACACAGACACACATACACAACTCCTCTTTTAGATGTAAAAGGAGCGTAAGTTATTTTATTGTTTTCAAAATTCTTCCTTGGATGTTTCGACAACTACTATATCAGTAACCGCCTTCGGCACTTTTCCATCGCGAGCCTTAAATATGTTTTTAAAGATGAGAGGTAGGTATGGGTAGAACTAATGTAAACAGATATACAAAATCTAGCGAGTATCTACTCACAGAGCTCATCTGTAGGAGAAAATTTCTCCTACATTTTTGTATCCCCATGACCCCATGTCTATAAGTAGGTCCTACCTACTCTGTAAGGAAAGACTGACCACAACTTCCTCATTCCGAAAAGTTTCTTTAACTTTCTTTGTCACATTCATCAATTTTTAGAGTTTAAATTAATAGGGGAGGAAATGAACCGTAGTTTAAAGCTTCAAAAAAGAGGGAACCATGGTCGGGTCCTGGGTTTTTTTCGTCGGCCCCCGTAGATCCCAGATCGCCGGGGCGACACCTTCCGAGAACAGTTTCTAGTCGTCGAAGTGTGCTCCTGTCATTCGCGACCCGTCCGACCCCCTCTAAGGTCTACCCCTAAGTTCTCTCGTTCAATTTGTTCGCGGCCGCGAATTAAGCATCAGAGGTACCCGACGTCTAGGAGAGGATGAGCGAGGTGAGTCGTCGGGAAAGCCCGACGGGGTGGTTCGGCGCCCCGGGGCGGCAAAGTTTGATCGTGTTGCCGCCGCCTGGCGAGCCGCCCCTCACCAGGATTCCGAAGATCGCGATCGGCCCGGAGGACGACCGTCCGAGCGAGGAAGAGGTGAGTTCCCCCAAAAAGGTTCGGAACGGGAAAAAAAGAAGGGCTCAACCGGGATTTGAACCCGGGACCTCTCGCACCCAAAGCGAGAATCATACCCCTAGACCATTGAGCCGACATGTTGTATAGTCTTTTTACCGTCTATATAAAGTCAAATTACATTACACTTATTTCCATTGTTATTTCTTTCTCACGGTTTTTATCCCGCGGCCCAAGACATCTACTTTCACGTGCAAATCTGTAGGTACATCGCAACGATAGCGAATAGTAGCCTCAGATCCAAAACTACTCGGCTTAAAGCTTAAAATGACTGGATGAAATATGTGAAATTTAAGGCTTTTTATAAAACCTGGAATGAGCGTCATCGCAAGTGATTGTAACCAAACGTCTAAAGTCTAACCTATATTTGGCAAAAGTCCAACGTCAATTGACAACTAAACATCATAAGTATCAATTGTAAAAACTCTTATACATGGAGTCTAGTCTCTCTTCCTATCAGGTAGTTTATACTAATGGTTCCAAGGGCCCCCTGGGGGGTACTGGTGGGGATATCTACTTTCCCAAGTCTTTCATTAACTTGAGTCTCTGTTATCCTGATTACTTCTCCATAATAGGTTCAGTTTCAGACCATTATGCTGTCTCTGTTAAAGAACTCATTCTTGACTTTCGTCAAAAAGGCATAAATGTTCACTAGCTTGGATCCCTGGCCATACAGGCATTCCAGGCAATGAGACTGCTGACAAACTGGTCAACACGTTGGTACGCGAATACCTTCGTTCGTTACACCCAAAGCTCATTTTTAAGACTTCCTTCCCAGAGTTAAACGACATATTTGGTTAATTTGGTCTCAGATTTACTCTGGATTAAGATCTTTTGGCAAATCTATTCTCAGTCCATATAAAAAGCCATGGTTTATCGACATCGGTAATGGTCTTAGAAATTCAATATCTACCTTATGTAGACTTAGATCTGGACACATTTTATCAAAATGTCATTTATACAAAATCAAAATGGCGGACTCTCCTCTCTGCGGCTGTGGAGAGATACAGGACCGTCAACATATTCAACAATAGTGCGGGTGGGCGGTGGGCAACTTGTTAACTGATTATTAAACAGCTGACCCTACTCCTCTATGAACTACGTTATTAATAAGGACATCATAATCTCTCAGATAATATAAATGGCGCAGTCAGTTTTTATCATTTGCGTCCTGAGTCGATATAACAAGCGTTATCCATAACAACCTACTTACCAACTTTATTTCCTACTTTCCAGATCTTCCTCGTCAATGGCTGTTGGGACACCAGCGACGAGATCCCCAGCATAATAGCCGAGATGCACGTGAACCCGGACTTTCTGCAAAGCACGATCGGGGACCAGTTCGGGGAGTCCCGCGACGGGACGAGCCCGAGCCCGAGGAGCTCCGACAGCGGGATCGAGGACTGCGCAGAGGGAAACCTCTCCTGGTTGCTCAACTACAAGCTGCAGGAGTTGCCTCCGGTACCTGGTGAGTAGTACTCAATGTATTCCTGGAAATATTGGGAACCTCCATATGGTCAATAAATTCATCTTCGGGTCTTCTTTCTAGTTTATGGCTGTTTTTTCAATTTTCTTATATAGAACACGTCCTGAAAAACCAAACAAAATTTTAGATCTTAGGTTCCCAAACAGCACAAAGGCGTCTTTAAGATGTCTTGAAGATGTCCAGTTCAGACATGCAGGACCACTTTTAGACGTCCCACAAATCCGCTAAGATGTCTATAAGCCAACTTAAAGTCGGTCGTTGTTACAAAATTGGACGTCTATAAGACGTCTTTTTGGCGTCTTTTGGGCCGTTAAACGGGTGACTTTAAGACGTCAATTTGTCATCCTAAATAGACTCAATTAAGACCACAAACAGACGCCTTTAAGACGTCCCGCAAATCCGCTAGGACGTCTATAATGCAACTTAAAGTCGGTCGTTGTTACAAAATTGGACGTCTTTTTGGTGTCTTATTGGACGTTAAACGGGCGACTTTAAGACGTCAATTTGTCATCTTAAATAGACTCAATTAAGACCAAAAACATACGTCTTTAAGACGTCCCGCAAATCCGCTAATAGGACGTCTATAAGGCAACTTAAAGTCGGCCGTTGTTTCAAAACTGGACGTCTATAAGACGTCTTTTTGGCGTCTTTTGGGACGCTAAGCAGGCGACTTTAAGATGTCTGTTTGTCGCCTAAAATGGACTCATAATTATGAGGTTTAAATGATAGTAGCTCCACAATTTCTGAACCTTTTAGATTTACCAAAACTCATGCATAAGTAACTGATAATTTGAAGTTACCTACTTGTGTTCTTATACGTTAGGATGCCTTTGGTCAGGTCTAAATCTTCTATTTTATATAATTTTAATTTATAGGCCTACTTTTCCTATCATTTGTTGCCGAATCAAATTTTGACATCCTTGTTGTAAACTGCGTACGATGTTAGGTTAGCATGGGTTTGTTTTACAGTATATGTACTTGATTTATTACAGATGCTGTTACAACAGAAAATGTCTCTGTGGAATCGATCACGGAGTCCAACTGTGGAATCATGGAGATGGAGCAAACCGTATCGGACACATTAGAAGTAAGTAATTCTACGAAACAATGAGAAGAATGAATTGTCTTAAAGAACATGTCATACCAACTTACACGTGTGACCTCATACCAACCAGATTTGCATGTTCTCGCAAGTACATACAAAAATAGTGTTCGTACCGCATCTAAACATGTTCGAAATCGTACAGGTGCCTCAGCCCGTGCCGGACAACCCGTCGAACCCTCTGAACCCGCAGGAAACGAACCTGGCGAACCCGTCGCGTAAATATTCGGGACCGAAGAAGCCCCCCTTCACCTACACGGAGCTGATCGAGTACGCGCTCTGCGAGAATGGGGAGCTCACAGTCTCCGGGATATACCAATGGATTTCGTGAGTATTCCTTTTGCTTACAGCTTACACAAACCAAAAATTGAAGGTGGTGAGGCTATTAAAAGTTTGCTTGTAAGATTTCACAGTTTGGAACTATTGTTTTCTAATCTCATAAGTACATTAGCGTAAAAATCACGTTAAAAAATTCTTAGGAAGGATATGGTATAAAGTCTAATAAGAGTGGAACAGGGAAAATAATTTAAAGAACCTAATATAGATAATAAGAACGTTTAACCGTAATAAAACCAAACCACAGGCTTTCGAATTTTTCCTCAAGTAGGTATTTCCCGATAAATCTCCCGTTCCACAGGTCCCCTCCGAGATTTCCCCCGGACGGTGCCTGGCACGAGACCAGTCAAGTGCCGTATCTCCCTTAACTGCCATCCCCCTTTTCCACGATCTAATTTACGTATGTCAACGTAGAGTAGACCTCATATTGATGCACGAAGGGAAACGGGAGATAGACGTTATGTATAAGCTACCTGTCCTAATAACTGTGAAGACAGTATCGGCAATATAGGTACCTACCTATTGTTAGGATTTATGATTTTCAAATTGAATAGTAGAATCCATCTTAAATGAACAGAATCGAATCCATAGAACCCTTGGGTAAATTTTTCATCAATTTTTTAAATAGTTACATACCTACGTCTACAGAGACAAAATCATTTACTAAAATATCACCTACTATTACTATTACTACTGCTACTACTGCCTTCATCACTAAAAATTGTCAGGTGCATCTAAGGAAATTCAAAAATAAATTGATGTATTCAGTTAGTTAAAATTTAACTTATGACGCCAGTCGCCAGTCAATAATGGTAATTAATCAGTAAGTAAACGCTGGTCAAATTAGTAAGTGAAGCTTAATTAGTCGATCTCCAGGTTGATCAGTTAATCACTTTAGTTATTACATCCATTTCTGTTTCTCTTTACTTTCTACTTTATCAAAACTTGGCTCATATTTTCTGTTCTAATCATTGCAATTAGGTAATGGAGAATGGAGTAGTGTACCACAGACTGAGGTATCAGCCAAACTATAAGTGACTATCATCGTATCATCACTTATAGTTTGGCTTGTAAAGTTAGTTTCACAAGTAGGTTCTTAAAAGAATAGTTGGTAAATTTAGCTGGTTTTCCGATTGTATTTAATATGTACTAGGAATGAGGTATGAAGTTAAAACCAAAGAACGAAAATGCAAACAAAATTAAAGTGTTGTCCGTACATATGACTGATCCTACGAGGATAAGACAACAATGCGTCGTGTTACCAAAATAAGATATGCGCATAAATTTGAATTTTATTTAATTTGAACATTGGAAATGTAAATTTACACTTTTATACATGGTTTTTGAACACTATTTATAAGCATCGGTGGTTCAGTGGTAGAATGCTCGCCTGCCACGCGGGCGGCCCGGGTTCGATTCCCGGCCGATGCATCGTTTTTATTTTTTTTTTCTATGTTCCGGCACAGCTATTCAAGCACTAAAATGGCCGAAAGCAGTTCTTTAATGAGGCTTATTAAAGCATTGTTTTTGGTAATTTTTTTTGTTGGGTTGGTAACAAGATATTTTCTAATGCTGTCTGATGTCTGTCAAAATAAAATGAAAAATAAATATGGCCGCCACGTCGATGGGATAGGGATGCCTCTTGTACTTGATGCGATTCGGATTCTTGAGACACGATTTCGATATCATTTAAATCCATTAAATTAAATTAGAAAATGGTGTGAAAATTGACAGATGTCTAGGAAACAGCAGTAGATACTAATACCAACTTATTGTCACGATAAAAAAATTCCCCGGATAAGAAATTTTAAATTATTTAAACATAAATAAAAATGAAATGGAAGCCGGAACATAGAAAATATTGTAAAGTATACTCCTAAAACTCGCCGTAAACGGCTCGTTTTAGAATTTCGGACTCGAGCTTGAAATATGACGTCTTCTGCAACTTGTACTTTAATAACTACTATTCTAGTCTTCTATTGCAAAAAAATGATAAAATGATAAAGTAACGAGACGATTTTACAAACCACATATTTGTTTGATAATCGAGACGCAACAGCCTCTCGAAACAAATAAACAAAATTCGGGGTTTCAAAAGAACAAAGATAATAAAAAAAACTGATTTAGACTGTCCCTCATATCGTTTCGATAGATGTGGTGAACGTATTAAATTGGGGTCAAAATGTCGTTTGAATAGGGGGGTGTCTGGGGGTAGTTTTGCGGGCGTGGGGGCGGTTTTTGGCGCAACTCGTCCGGTGCCTGGCACGGGGGCGATTATCGACGACCTCCTCGCGGAACGATCCACGCGAGTAACGTGTTACGATCGCCGAAGGGAGGTTTTTACCATTTACTTTTAAGGCTTTAAGGTCGCGTCTCCTTCGTTTTTTTAACTACTCATCATTATACCGTTCCGATAAGAAAGTAGGAAGTCTAAATACCTACTACTAATAGAAAAATTCGATAGGAAAGCGAACAACAAGTCTATGTAAAAGAATAAAAAATAAGTTGTATTGGAGTATTAGTATTTAAATTGGCGATGGACATTCGCGGACATTAACTTAGAGGGCCCTTCGCAGAAGATCAGTCAATACAACGATAACGGCAATCAATAAAGGATTGTCCTTTTGAGTTACAGTTCGTGTCCTTTTGGTTTGACATTTTTTGAAGTTTATCGACACTCAAAAAATCTTATGTACCTACCTATATAGAGACCCAGTGTATAAACTGCAATGATTCCCGGGACTCTATGGGACAATCTCAATATGGTTAAAATACAAGTCTGAAGTACAAGTACATCTTCTTCTTCTTAAGGTACCGACTTCTTGCGAAGGTTGGCGACCATCATGACTAATTTTATTTTGCTGACTGCTGCTCTGAACAGTTCGTTTGATGTACAGTTGAACCATTCTCTGGAGATTTCGAAGCCACGACATCCGTCTTCTTCCTATGCTTCTTTTCCCTATTATTTTTCCCTGGATAATTAGTTGTAGCAGAGCTTGTATCTTGTACCTCTCATTACGTGGCCCAGATATTGGAGTTTTCTGATCTTTACCTCTTGGGACAGTTCTAGATCTTTTGAGACTCTCCGTAAGACTTCTTCATTGGTGATTCTGTCAACGTATGATATCCGGAGTATCCTTCTGTAAAGCCACATCTCGAAGGCATCTATCTTTTTCAACATTTCATTTGTTAGAGTGGCAGCTTCTATTCCATAGAGCACTATTGTAAATATGTAGCATCTTAGCATTCGTATTTTAAGATGGTTAGGTACTTAAAGTTTTGCAACAAAAGAACAAGTACATATTAGGTCGAAAGATCTAAAGAAACATAGTTGGAAATCTCGATTTGGTTGACATGGTCAGTCTGACGAAGTTTCAAAATGGTTACAAATACTACATCCATAGACCATAGTTGCATGAAATACCTACTGTTTATAAACAGTTTGTAGAAGTTTTGTTGAAACTACAATTCATCTAAAATGTTATATATTCATTGTGTAAAACTGTTTGAACAAAGAAATCTGTGTACCAAAAATATCCTAAGACCTCTCGAAAATGATGTCAACTACCTATTACCTGATTAGAAAATTCGTAGAACTTTTGCTGAAATTGAGATCAAGATGAAATTTTTCTTGATTATTTTGATTATACTCCTTTTAATGGTTTGATACATTTAAGATATTTTCTGTGAAAAAGTCAAAAACAAGTTAATAAAAAGGGGAATTCAAGTTAGGTAAAACTAAAACTGAATCGACTATTAAAATTTTTATAACATACTTAATGGCGACTTCATTTGATCTTCACACACAATAAATAGTTCATAAAATATCGTAGATTTCGGAAATACATATTCCTAAATCACATTTAGTCATTTAGAAATACAAATTAATGGTTTTGTAAAGTATTACACTGTAAATCTGAAATTACACCTTATATCATTACCAATACAAGCATCGGTGGTTCAGTGGTAGAATGCTCGCCTGCCACGCGGGCGGCCCGGGTTCGATTCCCGGCCGATGCAACGTTTTAATTTTTTATTTAAATTTTATCAAATTATACATCATATTTTGAGGTGCCCACACAACGTCGCTACGTTGCGGTTCTATCTTAATTTCATTCTATATTATTTACTCGTCGTAAAGTGGTAGATATGTGCCCATGCCTGCGTAGTTATGTTAATTGAAGCTAATCCTGTGGTTCTCAGTAGTCCATGTCATAACTGGTAGTGATTCGTATCATAACTGATACTTTTTGCTCGTATCGACTTTACTTGATTTTCTCTAAAACCTGAAACCACCCTTCTACGATATAATATATATAATGGGAGGGGGAGGGTGGTGGTTTCGTCGTGAACGCGTCCGAGTTTTCCCGCGGTCCCTCTCTCTTTTCCTCGGACGATTAGCGTGTCTAAACGGTTTCGACGCGCTTCGCTTGTTTCGATTAATCCACCACGTTCGATTTTCCCACCATTTTTATTAACGTCATTGTTACCATTTTAGCCTCCTTCGATAATTTATATCACCCGGCTAATCTACATAATAAAATAAAAGCGAGACGGACGCAGCTGACCCGAGAACCGACAGCTTTTGTTTTGAGGGAAAAGGATTGGTTAGTCATATCAAGTCAATAGTCATGAACATTTCTTTTAGCTGAAGTTCGAAACGTATAACATGTTTCAACTCGTCTTTTCATTTGTGCGAGAATATCAAATCAAAGTTAGGAATAAAGTTTAGTTAACTAATTTATTAACCTGAGAATTATTTTGTTAACCAGTTTGAATGAATGTCGAGGCCTAACTTTAATAATTTAATAGCTGATGGGCTGGATAGTTGACTCGAAAGATGTACATCTTGCAGCTAAAGATCTAAGAAAAAATGAGTGAACTGTAGCCGAGATAGATAGTTAATCGAGTATTATGGCTATTATTGTATTTCATAAAGTTTCATTTAGTATAACGTGTCAGTATCGATAGTACTTTCTATCTATTTTTCAAATATCCACTTTTGTTTACTTTAAAAATCTAACTGATTGCATAAATTCCTAATTTCCCGTCACGTGCCGAAAAGGTGGCCGCCGACCACCTGAACGAAAATTTCAAATAACATAAAATCAGTGATCCGCGTCCTACCGATAATAGCCGACAATTACGGTAATTACATTTCTCAGGTGCGTGTGCGACGACGGATGAGTTATTATTATACGTACGAAGGGGTGGGACGACCCCTCCCCTTCGTGTAGATATCGTTTCCGTTATATTTGATTTGACACGCGTTCAAATAAAATAAGTAAATAAAAGAAAGAGTAATATGAATGACTCGCCAACGTTTTACTTGAAAAGTATATCTTAGTATTATTATTTCGGTCTATAAATTCAATTTGTAATGTTATATAGTTGTAATACAGTTTAATAATTTACAATATAATAAGAAAATATGTATATCTAAAATTAAAAATACAAAAATAAATGACAACGCACCTCGTTTTCAAAACATACGGCCATTTCTATTCCATCTTTATCTTCATTTCAAATTCCAATCTTCCAATCAACGTCATCCTTATTTCAAAACATAATTCCAACCTAAATACAGAGCTACACATAATGCCAACGTAAAACTATAGCCAATGCTGACCTCTGTAACGGACGGTAGTCGACCAACAATCGGTCATCTGACGGTCGGAAGTATACCCATGTGTTTCAGCAGTAGAAGAACCTCGCATAAAGAAAGCTAGCTTTCTAAAAAAATCGCCAAATAATTTTAAATAAACCCCTATTCTGTTTCCGATTGGCAAATTGTTCCATAACACTTCTATTTCCTTCAGGGACCGTTTCCCCTTCTACAAACAGAACGACGATAGGTGGAAGAACTCTGTCAGACACAACCTCTCGATCAACCCGCACTTCAGGAAAGGGAACAAGGCGATACAGGGAGCAGGTCACCTCTGGACGATCGCTCAAAGGGACGACAAGAAAGCTTGGCAGATAGTGAGTTATCAGATATTACCCACGAGACCCTAGAATTTAAGTAGAATGGTGAAGTAGCGCCATGGTGCTTGGATCATAACAGTTTCAGCTTACAAAGAAATCTACCTACTACTGAGAGGCGGTGATCAGTTTGTTCACATCCCACTTGAACAACTTCTTTGTTCTGTTCCGTTTGCAATACCTACGAATCATCTCTTTTCCGCTTTCAGAAGCAACGTATGCAACAATACATAGCGAATACCAACAAAGACGAAAAGATCCAAGAACAGGAGGCCTTCGATCGGGAACTCCAGGCCGCCACCGAGAGTATCCTTGGCGAAATCAAAAATCGGACAGCCGAGGTAGGCCATACCGATTTTGTCATGAAAACGGATTATTATAATATTCCGGCCAGTTCTGTAATCGTCACTTTGTTACGATTATTTGAGAAGAAGAGTGTTAGAAAAAGACATACCTAAAGTAAATCCACTGAGAAGAAAACATCCACGAAACGAGAAAGGGAGGTAAAGTTAGACAACACCTAATACACGTTGTTTGCTATTGGTGGAAAAGTCATAAAACTTTTGGCGGGAATTGTTGATGTACAGAGTCGGTTCAGTAAAATTAATAAGTTTAGTTGTCTGATCTATGATCTGGCTCAACCGGACTGTACCTACTGTTTATAGTATCACACCTATATGATATCGTATCAATCCACAGGTCTCTCAGATAATTCTGTTATTGTTATGAAGTGGCGATTATAGAGTAGGCCCTATTGTCGTTATAAGTCGGTAATGACGATTGTTGTAGGAACACAAGGGCAATGGCGCCTGTGAGGAGATCGAAGTGGAGTTTGTGAGCCTGTACGCCTCAAATGAACTGGGTAAGAGGATTTTTCCCATTCCTATCTTCCATTTTTGTATAAGGATCCTCGTGATTATATGGCCCGGATATCCAAAAAACAATTATAAAACAAGTGGAATGGAGATTATCTACACCGATTATAAACGTTATTTTACGAATTATTTCAGATTTCCTCACGCCGCCGGTGTCCAAAGAACAAATCGCCAACGAGTGTGGATTAGGGGAGGATTACTTCATTACCGATATCAATCCGAACGCATTGGGGTTGAGCCTGAACGGATGCGAAGTGTCCGCCGACGATAAGATTAATTATGATGACATGCTATATGACATATGAACTGAGAGAATAAATCTTTAAGGTTCATTGAGAACATTCCAAACGAATATTTAATATTTCATTGTGTAATTGTCTTTTAAGTGAATTTTACGGATTCCGATTTTGTATGTATATCGATTTTTACCAAGTGTACTTATTCGAGCCCTTTTAGGATACCACCAGACGGTGTCCATGTATGGCCTTCATGTAGGGTGTAAGTAATTAATATTTTTGTACAATCATGATTTATATGATTGGTAAGGGAATAACGTGTAACCGTTTCTAGTCTAATTTACATTTAATAAAACTGTAAGTATGTAGGCATTTGAATTTCCCTTCCTGAAAACATGACGAAAACATCCAAGTGATTGTTAAGGGCAGGTTTCTATAAATCGTTCGGTTTAATCACATATTTGGAATATTCCTATTTCCACTTTACAAATTTAGTTACCTAAATACGATACGGTTGATCATGACATTCTTATTGATAGACTAGCTATGTATGGCTTTTCAGAGGGTGCTTGTAAGTTTATAAAGTCATACCTATATTCAAGAAATCAAAGGGTTAAAGTTGGGAACTGTCTCCAGACAGCTTCATTGCTTCATCAAGGGTGCCACAGGGAAGTGTACTTGGTCCCCTGTTATTTTTAATTTTCATTAACAACCTCCCAGCATGCGTGAGATCATCTGAGAGTCTACTTTTTGCAGATGATTTCAAGATTTTTAAAAAAGTACTGAGCTCCGAAGACTGTCAACAGTTACAGAATGACTTGGATCAGGTAACTCATTAGTTTTCAATTAGTGGAATGTCAATCAATATAAATAAATGCTAGGTCATTACATTTACGCGTAAAAAGAACTTTATTGACCATAAATATACCATCAACAACTGTAGTATACTGCCAAGAAAAAGTGAGTGTAAGGACTTGGGTGTTATCCTTAAAACAGATTTAAGATTCAATAAGCATTACGAGACTATTATGATATCGAGCATATATAGGGCACTTGGATTTGTCATTAGAAATAGTCGGTTCTTTGGGATAAATACTGTGATAAAATTGTATAACTCTCTTGTAAGACCACACTTAGAATATGCGGCTGTGATATGGTCACCTCAAGCAGAAACTCATTCCAACGCTATTGAAAAAGTTCAAAAAAGGTTTTTAAGATATCTCCATGTCAAGAAGTATAATGTATATCCACATATGGTTTCATATAAATCAATGTTAGTTGATTTTAATTTTGATACTTTAAGCATTAGAAGAAGCATACAATGTGTTATATTTGTATTCTGTATCGTAAACCATACTAAATACTGTGAGTTATGCTTAATCAATAGGATTAACTTTAGAGTACCTAAAGGTAGCTTTAAGGATAAGAGACTTGAGACTGTTTTCCACAAGTACCTCGAGTTGCTCACCAATTCAAAACATGCTGAATGAATGTAGGTAATCTTTTAGTAGAAAACTGTGATATAGATTTCTTCAACACTAATATAACAGCAGTAAAAGCTTGTTTTAGGCAATTATTTTTAAGCAATTTGCATATGTAGCTGGTCAGTCTGATACCTCACGTTGTTTTAATGTGTCTGTGTATGATCTTAGTGTGAGTCTGTTGTGTAAGTTTTCCTTATGTTTTAGTTAGTAGGCACTTTTACATTATAACTACTCTCTTGTGCTATGTGGGAGGATAAATAAATAAATAACAAAAGAGGTAACAAAAGCAACTGTACAGAACTAACGTAGGTATTTACCAGAAATTTCCATTCAAAATTCCGATTTTCTTTTAAAAACTTACATTTGACTAAATTCATATGGACAGGTTTCTATATAGAAGTCCTGTAAAGTTTGAATCAGTAAATTTGTTAGAAAAAATATGGCTAGAACTGCGATACAAATTATATTCGAGGATGAAAACGGCCAACAATTTCTTTGTTTAGTCTCTGAAGATCACAAATAATAAAATAATAAATGGAGATAATGGGGATATTATGTTATTAATGTTTATTTATTTCTTAGTAAAATTATTACTCGACTTGATTTTTATGAGGGAGTAGAAGTACAAAACAAAAAATTAGCTTTGAACTTAATAAACGAATTAACCATACAGTTCCAATAAGACTACAAATACTACAATTTTAAATAATTTTTGTTCCCTTCGAAATGCCAGCTGACGTTCCACTCGCCCGCCAATGACAGTCGCTGTCAGTCAATTGATCGGTTTTAGGTTATATTGCCATCGCTCTAGTAAATCTCACATTTAACTAAAATGAGCTCATTAATCAAGACACTGAAGGCGAGCCAAGCGTTGTTCAAGACGAACCCTGTGCTGTACGCAGCAATCAGAAACCGTAAGTGAAATAAACGCGTATTATGTAATTGCACACCTTGACAGTATTCTATTCACTATTCAGTCAATTGTAATTATTTCTCGGGCTAGACTGGAACAAAGACTATAAGCCGGGTCCGTACCCGAAAACGGAAGAGGAGAAGGCTGCTGCGGCGCAAAAATATGGCGTACCTAGGGAAGAGTACAAGGCCTACCCCGACGACGGCACCGGCTTCGGGGACTACCCTGCCTTGCCGGTTATATCCGATGATGCAAAGGACCCCTATTACCCGTGGGATTACCCCGAGTTGAAACGGAACTACACCGAGACGGTATGATATCGGCAATAATACTTTTGATGAAACTTCTCCGAATAATATATTTATTAAATGTAGCTTACCTCTCTTTCTCTTCTAGTCGGTAGTTCGATTGTTTTCGATCAGTCGATTATTCCTGAAAGATAAATCAAACCTTGTGTTAATTACTGCTACATGGTTCATCCTGAGAAATAAGATCCCCAAGTTTACCTTAGGCTTTCCTAAGTTTGTAACGGTTAATCCTACACTACACCCCTTTCTACAATACTTATTACTATAACACTACATCTACCTTTCCCAAGCTAGATTTATTTTTACAGCTTCATGTGGACAACGACATGCTGCGTGAAGACAGGGTCGATGTCACCACCAGGCTACAAAAGTCAAAACTGCAGATGATCCTTGAATTTTTAGGAGTCATGACGGCTTCTTTCGGAGTGTATGTCTTGTTCGATAAGGTTAAAATGTTCCCGGGGGTGGTCCCAAAGCAGTATCCTACGCCTGGGAAGGTTCATTACACATTCGAAAAGGAGTGAAAGTATGCATTTGTTATTAACATTGTAAAAAGAACGTAATTTAATAGTAACGAGTTTAATTTATTTTAGCATTCAATTTGGTCCCTAACATAAAAAATAAACAAAATAATAAAAATAAATTTAATACAAATAAACATCTATATACATATAAATACATATCAATGTAATCTGATATAAATTAAAAGATGTAATACTATCCAAGAAAAGACTAGGCTTTAAAAAATCTAACTCAATTATTGTAGTACTGAAGGGTAAAACGGGAATAAATGTCCTTTTCGGCATACCGCCTGGAAGAAATCACAGTTACTTCTTTCAATTTCACGGTAATAACCATAATACAAGAGGCCTTTGTCACTTTTCATGGTCCCAATACAGTAACCATTTCAGTTATGACTAGAACCTTTCCAGTTAGTTCTGTCTACCCGTTTGAGGTCTGTCTGGTATTCTCGGAGGTACATTCGGAACCGGCCGACTGAAACCAATCAAAATTAACACAGTCAAAAATATCAGCCAACAAGGGGGTTATTATCGAGTCTGGAGAGTTTTAATGTGAAGCAGAATCAATAGAATCAGGCTTGATAGATGCAATAGTAGTAATTAGATTCAGTTTTGATTATGGTTTCGTTGCAAGCGTCTTGGTTATTTGGAATTATTAAATTCTGTACAATGTTTCGTTTGTTTCTTATATGTACCTACAGACCACCAAATCACCAGATTTCACCCCTGGTCACTATTCAGAATACGAATCAAATAAAATTGGTTTCAAGTAACTTATGTCTCTCGTTTTTGAGAAATGATTAACAGCAGTCCGATGTGTATTTGAATCGTAAATCTGGTCTGAATTCAAATTTTAAGTTAGAGAAAAAAATTGTGAGTAGTAAAGGATCACCAACCCAAGCGTAAAAGACATAAGCAAGCCAACACCACTTTGCAGTTCGAAGGAAGGAATGGTTAGTAAGGAAAAAACTAAAAAGTGTCTTATTTGTACCTCTATATTTACACATTCAAGTAGCTACATGAATATGTGCATTCGAGTGCACATAACAATGTTAAATGACGAAACGGCCATGTTTCTGCACAAACATACTGTCAGCTTTTTCCTTCTTATTTTTTTCTATATAGTATATATACATAACATTTAACAAAAAGGTCAACAGATGAAACAATAATTTTATGTTCATATATGAAGCAACAAGGTAGAAGAGTGAGATAAACTTGGTCGTTTCGAAGCATGAATACCGCGGGAACATCATATCCACGGAATGTGTTAATAAATACAACAAAGTAATATATTAAAGATATTAATATTCTTTTTCACGTTCAGCCATATATATAAATCTTCAACAACAATTCATTTTACAATGTTTATGAGTTCTTAAGCAAAAATAAAAATATATCTTATTTTACAAAATTTGTATCGGAAACTCTGAAAATAGCACATCTTCAGATCCTGAAACAACGTCAAAATTTCAATTTTTGACACACATATATATGTAATTGAATTCCCGTTCAAGCATATTAGTCGTGTTGCACTAAGATCCATGAAGAAATTATTTTGTTTGTAAGCTATTGAAGAGAAGAACTCTTTCCTCATCACTTATTTGATAAAACGTCAATAATTGACTTCTTCCTAAAATACTGACATCTAAGTCCACTCTGTTTTATTTTTGACATCTACTTTTGAAATGATTTAAACATACCATACTTTTACCAACGAGCTAGAGAAACTAGGTTATAGTTACGTCTTAATGATATGACCAAAGAAACCTTCAGCTAAATTTGGTGCAACTTCTAAAGGCAATTTGAGAAACATCGAGAAGTTGAAAACAGCCATGAGAAACATTTCGGATGACATGACACCAGAAATATTTCTTCTGTGGCCTCCACTCCGAGAAGCTAGAGATTAATAGACACTGAGGCTAGGCTATTGTTATGCTATTTGGAAGAACTGTGTTCCGAATGTGCGTCTTCATTGAACTGCACATTATAGCATAAGAGAAAAATGTCAATTTTACTATTTAAGGCTAACAACCTATCATTAAATTTTCTAAATTTTTTTTCTTCTTGGAATGTTTCGTATGGGTCAATGAAGCTAAGGCAATCCGATTATATACACTGAGATTCCGTTGACTATCACAAAAGCAATGGAGAATGTGCCCATTAGAATTTTTAATAAAACAACTGGTAATAAGCATTTCTCAATTTGGTTTTCATTAAATGTTAGTATTAGCTGACAAAATAAAAATATAGATGAGGCCAGATTAAGTTCACACACAATAATGACAAAATAAAATGGTTTACTTATTGAATTTGAAGGCATTGGAGAGTTCGTTGATAGCTGCGTTGGTGACTGCTCGTCCCACGGCCATCTGTACCTGCTGAGGCACTTGAACGCCTCCTTGGCCTCCAACTCGACTGTACAAGATGACAATACTTAGCCTTAGGCGAGAAATTTTTTATACATATACACACACGCACACAAATACTTAAAAAGAACTCAAGAACTCAAAAATGCCGAGTTCACTATGAGAAATGTTTACTTCAAACAGTATTAGGGGAAAAATTAACAGGTTAATTAAACATTATTACAAAAGGTATGAGTGTGAGTACATCTCTTTCTGGAAGTGGTAACAATGATTGTGAATCATAAATAAGGAGCATAAAAATGAAATGTTTCTTTCGATATCGGTTCTCGATATCAACAAATTAGACACATGCATCGAAAAGACAATGCATTATTAATTAATAGAGTATCTAATATCTCATTAAGATGTTAACTGTTCCCTTAATGGCACAGATCTTTGTACTTTACAACTGTTGCACAATTTAACCTATTCTGAGTTCTACAATGGAAATCGACAATCCTTATTTACGATTCTTGGATACTCTATTGTTCACAGTCATTACAGAGAGCAATAAAGTAAGAGATACATGGTGAACAAATTGCAGACAAAACACCATATTTTTTTGGTTTGTTTTTAAATATACAAATACAATGTACACGTCTCGTAACAATTACAATTCTCTGTTCTAAATATTTATGATTCTAAAAAAGCTGAATGTGTAACAATTATAGCACCCTATATTTTATAACTGCAACAACTCGAATTTTTGCATAACTAATTTCATCCGTTATCCTACTTTAACAAAGAAAAATCACAAAATGAGTTATGCAACCTTAGGTTTATCTTGGTTAAATACATATTTTGAATTTGGATTCATGTCGATTAAAAATACATTTAATGTGGAGACTTAGGTTCTTAACGCCTCCTGAAAAGAGAAAATCACTCTCAAATCAAAACCCCTGATCACCTTTGGAAATTTCATATGCCGATCAAAATTGTTGAAACCCGAGAGGAATTTAATATAGGAACTTTAATTTAATAACAAATACATCATGATTATAACCAAAAGGAAACAATAACAGGATTGGAGTTTCATCAGCTTGACAGTACAAAACAAATGACACCCAGAAAGTACACATACATTGACATTAAGCGAGTTTGAACAATAATTTAGTTTGACTCTACTTTCAGTAGGCGCCTACAGAGAAATTTCAAGAAACACAAACTCTCCCACTTTATCCTTTCCCTTTGATTAAAATGAAGGTGTTATTTAAATGTACCATGCACTTCACAATCAGGCACCACCCTTAATACCCCTGGAAACTGTAAAACTTCCAGAATAGTGTCTATCAATGTTAGACCATCGACTTCAGGTCTATCAAACTGTTTGAAAAGAGAAGTATCAGCTTGGTGTTGCCCGATGATTAAGACATATTATTATAATCTGTATAATGTACGTATGTATGAAACGAAATCATAAAAACGACTTACGTGGGTATAAGCGGGGCAGGAAGGGCCTGACCACCCTGCGGTCGCCCTGGTGGCATCGGCGGGGCCCCACCGCCTGGCCTATTCGGGATGGCGGGGGCCGGTCGACCGGAACTCGGCGGCGGAGGAGGAGCCCTCGAGCCTAAGGAACCTGATCCATAAAAGAAAACGAAACTATGTGAACGGTTCCAAAAATTTATGAGAATAACAGATCAGACCAATTTCCTGACTCTGGTCAATTCTCCCAGTGTGTGAGAGAGGCAGAAATGGAAATAACAGTAGCCTCTCTTGGCAGGACTTAGAACTTAAGAATATCTCTCTCTCTCTCTCACTTTGGCACTGGGGGGAATAGACCAGTCCATCTCTTAATAAATCTACGTTCGTACCTATAGAGCACATGTATTAAAAAAATTTCTACACTCAATGGCCCAGTCAATTTCAAGCCTACAGCTTACCGCTTTGGCCTACGGCGCTCATCGCCGGCGTCGCCTTCCGCGGACCCCCGCCGGGGCTCGGAGGCGATAACCGAGGATTTTCGAGACCGCTCGCCAACCAGTCGTTTTTCACAGGCGGCGGGACTGGAGTGGACACCGTTGCCATCGACACGTCCCCTATTATGTGAAGCGCCTCCTTGCAGGCATGGTACATGCGGAGCATCTCCTCGCGTTTCTGCGCCTCCTCGGGGGCCTCTTCCATCATCTGAGACTGATCACAGAAAGTTTCATCGTTATTACAGGCGAAATCGGCTAGTAGTTGCTAAAGCGAGCCAAGGTTTTCAATCACTCGTTTAAATCTAGGTTGTAGCAAACTAGGGGATGGATGCAAGTGGTTAAATGGATTCATAATTATTATTACAAGTGCGAAAAAACCCTTAGGCACTTCTGAACTATATTTAAAACATCATAATCATTCTACAAACCTGATCACCACTAGCATATATGTGGGCAAGCAACTCCCCGTTGATGAAATCTTTGGTATGATTGATGATCATGTACATGATGGTTTTCGGTACCAGATCTCTCGTCGTCTTTGTGACGATTCTCATGTAACTGTCGACTAAGTTCCTGATCGTCTCCACCTGCCTCTCCAACTGTGGGTCCATAGAGCTGGTGACGTTCTCCCCAGAACTCTAAATCAGAACAAAGGATCTTCAAAATTTTGATATGGGTTCTATATTTTAGTAAGGGAGGAGGGCGAATGAACATCAACTCCCTCTACGTACAATGTTTCTACTGTGCCATTCGTCAAAATATAATAACTGTGCAGTTCGATTTCTTTTTGTTTTCGGCTTCTACGAACCTGATCACTTCCCTGCAGCATTCCCAAGCAAGGAAAAACACACAAACACACAAAAATTAGATGAGGGATATGACAAGGTATAGCAAAACAGTTGTTAGCATCAAACACAACTAATATTTACCCCCATTTCATTACATATACACACACATTCATGCCAAGGATTAGAAATAAAAATTATTCTAAGCAAATTCTTGAGGATAAATATTGTTTGGAATAATCGTTAGAGTATCTTAAAAACTTCATTACCCTTCAGGTATACTTGCCCGTTTTCTCTGTAAATAGCAAAGGTATGTATAAAAATTGTTTGTATCAATGTAAAATAATATGAATTGTGTTATAAGGACTTTGTCAGTGTCTATACCTTGTTAGATAAAAATAAAAAGATTAACTGTCTACTTATGTAAAATAAAAAGAGGGAAATTAGGAAGGAACAGCAGTTGTATATAATATAATTTTATCGTGCTTATTGCAAAAATCTTCAAACCTCTTTACCTCATCTCCGTTCAGGACTTCCGTCTGTTTCTCGGGATATACGCCTGCTCTCAAGAATGAGGCTTTCCACGAATCTACTTCATCCAATGTTTCACAGCTCAGTTCCAATTGTTTATAATCCTAATACATAAATATAGAAGCATAAGTACCAATCGAAACGTCCTATTTTACTTATGAGTGTCTTTTTGGTCTCTCAGTTGTGCACACTTACTTTATAAACGTTCCTACCATCAGGATTGAAAATGGCAAACATATGCCTCCTTGACATGAAACCCTGTTCAATATCCCTAATTTTAAGACCGTCCAATGGCAGCATGTACTTCTTTTCCCTCTCCTCCTCGTCCTTGTACCAGGAAATGCTCTCAGAGGTAAGTACGAACCAGTAATCTCTCGAGCCGCCCTTCATTATACCCAAGTTGTGAATACACATGTACCCCTTACGGATCACTTGGTTCCCTAATGTGCCTCTTGTACCTTTTGAGGAGGCGTTTTCCGACTGGTTCTGAGCACTAGCAAAAGAATAATTTAATTAATGCAGTACCCGTCATATGCAATAAGTGTGTTACTTTGCAAAACCGATGAAATCTTCATGGTTGGTGTTCATGTATGCTAATTCACAGTCTATCAGGAGACACAGTTGTTCTTTACAGTACTGCTCCCGGTTTCGAATGTGAGACGTTATGATCCTTTCTGCCTCCTCTCGCAATCGTGGGTAGCGTGACATCTACAACAACAATTACTTAAAAGACTATATGACAAATATGATTTGTAAGAACGAAATGTGTCATAATCAAGAAAGTTATAAAGATATTAAAATTAGATTAAATTAAATTAAAAATCAGAAACCAGATAGTAATATAAAGAAGTCGACATATAGGACATGTGGAAATGAAGAATTTTATTTACTTATTTATTGACCAGCATTAACATATTCTTTGCTCCAATGAGCTACACAACAGTCTGCAAAAGAGGAATGCAGGAATAGGTGATTGCACCTATTATGTCTTTAAAAAACAATACAACATTAAAGAGAAGAAGTATGTTCTACAAGACATGAAAATTTGGAGATTACATGCTTCAACCATTTTTTACCTTATCTGTACACATCCTGACGACATTAGACAATTCCGTAACGACCAAGTCCACGCATTTCAATGAGGGCTCCTTAAGACGTGATATCTGTTTCTTCACTATAGCCTCGAAGGCCATGTCAGGTGTGAATAAGCCGACCTGCAAATATTGTACCTCATTATTGCACTAACAACTTAACAAAAAAGAAAACTTTACCCTAATACCATGGATATTTCTGATAGCAAAAGCTATTTCTCTTCGCAACTCCTTCTCGTCAAACTCCATCTTGACGATCTCAAATGGGAAACGCTCGTGGAACAATCTGTTTATTTTAGCACCGCCCGATAATTCCATTGTGTTAATTTGAGCTGAGCCGGAGCCCTCGATGGTTCTATCAAAGTCTGTCTGGAGTTGCTGGATCATTCTAAAATGAACAATGTTTTTTTTTGAAGAGTTCGAAATAATTGAAGACATTGAATATGTCTTAATTTAAATGTAATTTCAAAATTAATCGAAATACATTGAAAGGTATTGAAAATGAAGCATACGAATAATTTTGCGATAACTGAATGTATTTAGTGCAGCTGAATAATATTCAAATGCCACAATGATGATTTTGACCAAATTTTTTTATGTTCATCTTCATCCACCATCTTCATTTAGTAAATTTCAATTTGAGATGTTAACAGGTTTCTCATTAATTGTCTACCAAACATCCATTATTGTTCTAAACTAATTTACCAATCTTTGACAAACAACTATTTAAAATTACACTTACTGTAACATGGCTTTGGTTTTTATTGCTGGATCATCGGGTCTGAAGTGCCGGAATTGCTCCACCTCCTTTTCCAATGTGAGGAGTTGCCTCTGAAGTTTATCCCTCAAACTGGGAAGAGTGTCCCGGATGTGGTTGGTCAACTGTTGGTTGAGCACCCGTTGCAAGTAAGGAGTGCCGAGACGATCAGCGAGATGACGATAAGCCGGATGACTGAAAATAATTATAATCAGCTAACGATAGATCGAGATTTAAAAGCGGCAAACATACCTAAGAAAGAACTTCCTTTCTGCTGCCAATGCGGCTGTGATGTCTTTCTTCCCGTCGATATCCTTCTGTGATCTGTTCACAACTCCGATGTAACCTCTCCTTAGAGGTAATAATTTGTTCTCCAAGACGTCCCTTGCGTCTGTACCATCATCCATTAGGTCAAGTTTTGTTATAACACCGATAGTTCGAATACCTACGATAAATGATAATAATATTAATAAACTAGCCAGTAGGTGCTTTGTGCACACAATACTAGAGCTTTATTATCTAACAGGATATCTCAGTTTTAAGTTATACCTTTAAATTTTACTTTTAAATATTAAATCCAGAATTAATACAATGTCCTATTGGTAAAATTTTAATTTACCTTGTGGATCAACTTCTTTGGCTAATTTAAGAGCATCAGAATTGGCCAAATCCGTGTTAGCTGGCGTGACGGCCAAGATGAGACACGACTCCCGTTTTATGAACTGCATGATCATTCCTCTTATCTGTTGCTCGATGTCAGCCGGCTGGTCCCCGATGGGGACTTTTGTTAGACCCGGCAGATCGATCAAAGTCAAATTCAGTACTAGAGTAATAAAAATTAACGTTTCGTTTTGTGGAAAATCTATGTGGTTTTACCATTCGGGGAGTAGACTCTCAGGTTAATGGGTATGTTAGATATGCCCTTATTGCTACCAGTAACTCGATCTGTCTCGGCTTCAATCTCCCTACGGACCTCATCGAAATCCACGAATTTCTTTCCTTTGCAATGAAGGAATTCCGCATATTCTGCAAAACGATATTTTTAATTAAATTAATATTGTTTTATTGAGAAACCATTCCACTGTTTGTTTTTAATTCGATTAATCCAAAGGTTTACAAAAATAATAAAAAATTGGACTTATACCAATATTTGATAATTACAGAATTATGGTGAACCATTATTTTTATGAGTGACTAATATCTATGTAGATGTTATCAATAGATAAGCTTTATGGTATGTTCATATTAGAGCTACAGCAAACAATAATCTTTAGAAAATTCTACTTTTTATATAGTTTGATTTCATATTTCATTTCCAAAGAAACAATATGAATAATTCAAGGACTAGACCAAGCCACAAGTAGGGCAATGATTAGCATCTGAATTGTAAAGATGCAGATACAGGATATAAAGTGGCAGCATGGAATACACATGTTGATCAATAAACTACGGATCTAATACTAAATAAGTACAATCAGAGGTTACTGATACTTTAACCTATAATAACATAAATACACCTTAAGAAAGGTGCTCCTGTCAAAGTTTAAGTGTTTGAATAAGTACTATTGATTGCTTTAAATAGACAAATAAACAAGAAAATTAACAGGTCATATATTTAATCTTCGATACCCTTAATCAAAAAAATTAGGGCTTCTTTCCAGTGTCGAGATCAATGAATCTAATTAAAATATTGCTGTTGTTTGGTATGACTTGATGGGTGACCCTCCAAGGATCTATTTAATGAATGATGAAAAAAGTTATGTTATGTTAAATGTAGGTTCAATTGGGAACTGTGTTATCTCGATATTCTAGTAAAGGACAGATATCGAGGTATTCATCACTTAAAATTTGTAATAACAGATTAATGGATCCAAGAAAATCAAAAAAATTTCGACATTGCTACATCCTACACCTGAATTATTTTAAGACGAGAGATGATTAACACCCAGTTGAATCAAAACTGTGGAATCAAGTGACAAAAAAACCAATCATGGTTAAACCTGAATTCACGAGTTAAATTTTGGAAACCCAAATCCACAGACCTGTTATATAATGTTATAATAACTGGATTGTAGTTCACACAGTATTTTTATTACATTAACACCAGGTTGCGCAAACAGTGATAATAACATTTTTTTCATTTTATAAGCAAGGAATAAAATAAGGAAGTATATTCAGTATTGACCGAAAATAATAATCATACAGTTACAAGATTTCTTGAATACATTTTAGTACTTTCGACATTGAAATGTTGATATTAAGCCAAATTCTAAGAGTTTAGACATCTAAAGTTACAACTTCAAAATCTATTTTTACATTTTATTTAAAAAGGCATTATTAAAACAAAACTTGTAATGATGAACTAACAAAGGATAATAATGAAGTAAGCTAATAGGAAATAATATAGGATATTTTGGACAACTAAATCTTTTGTGTCCAGCTAGATCTGAGCGCATAAGCTATGGTAAGTTGAAGGTTGAACGCTAAAACTTGCAAATGTTTTAAAATTTGAATTTGTAAGGGTCAAAATAATGGTGAACCCTAGGATTAACTAAAATTTTTTTCTGTAATTATGAGATAAGACACCTTAAACACTTTCCAATATTTTCTTCGCATTAAGCGATTGAAACAATATCGAAACATTGTTTTAATTTTATTGGTCTGAGGACAGCATAGGTATTCTCTCACCGGACATAGCATTTATCAGTTGCAATATCAGCGGTCTACGAGTGACGATGCCGGATCCTCTCGGGAGGAAGTCCCTAAAAGAAAAACCCAAATTAACGAATGGCAGTCATTCAACTCTCCATTATCTGGAATTATGAAAAAAAATCAATATCCCACCCACAAGGACCCACTTCTGGGGGAGATCTAGGTCGGGG
The DNA here is from genome assembly GCA_946251905.1 of Cryptocephalus moraei. NCBI lineage: Eukaryota > Metazoa > Arthropoda > Insecta > Coleoptera > Chrysomelidae > Cryptocephalus > Cryptocephalus moraei. The sequence continues at coordinate 36,977,514 of OX276456.1, read as the reverse complement.
GAGGGGGGAGGGGGAGGCTAATGAATCGAAATGGGGAGAAGGGGGCCCTCGGCGGTTTTCCAGGAAACGGGTCGAGATTAAGTGAAAAATCCGGTGTGGTCAATGAGCCAGGTCAATATGTCAAAAGTCAAATGTGGGGAAATTGATTCGAAGAGGGATCCAATCGATACGCCACGTTATGAAAAGGGGAAGAATACGTGGGGGCGCGTGGGGAGGAGGCCGGGCGACCGCAGCAGCACTGCTCACCTTCCGACGAAGTTCTCCAGGACGGAACTCTTCCCAGCGGATTGTCCGCCCACTACGGCGATCTGCGGGAGATCCAAAGTCATGTGTACTCCCAACTGCGTAAAGGCATCCTGCAACTTATTCACTATCGGAATAAGTTGCTCCATTCCCATGTTCCCTGCCATGTTCAGGCCGGGAAATCACTTATTTTCGTTAAGGAAAACAACGATCCCACTTTTCACTACACTAGTTTATCAACGAACATGGCCGAGGTAATAAACTTGACTGGGGAAGGGAATGCGCATGACTCATTCCACTCGATGTGCTACGACTGTTTTTTTTTCCTTCCGTCGGTCGGTGGCTTTTGGCTTTCTTGTGTTTTTTTCAACCGCTTCCGACACGTAGGCGTCGACCTACTCCACCGACCAACAACTCGGGATTAAAGACTTATCGAGTTATCGCCTTTCTGATTATATTTATCTGACGTTTTAAACTAACAAACGACGACAATTTCAAATATTCGGTTATCAATAGAGACGCGCACGCGTCCAACGTCTCATCTCGCCTCGTCGCGTACAAGGACGTACCCAACGACGGGCCATCGAGGGAATTCTGCAAATGTACAGAATAGCACATAAATTTCGTCTATCAACCGAGATATTTCATTATGAAATTTGCTCTTAAACGTAAACAAACGGTAGACATCTTGGATTGAGATCTACACGGAACGAGAGAATCCTTCACGGAAACGTTTCTGGGCCTACGACTCAGTCGGGAAGGTTAGGTTTGTTTGGTTTGGCTTGGATAAAATAATGGTTTAATAAGACGGAGTATTGTCACACGAGAGTTTTAAAGCACGACGAGCGAAGCGAGGAAGCTTAGCTATAGCTACAGTAAAGTTACATTAAAAACATCTCGTCGACAATTTTTGTGAGAGTTTCATCCTGAAATTCAAAATAAGATTCAAGAAAGAAAGTTAACCCTTTGCATTTCATTCGAAAAAACGCGAACAATTATATCTTTCCTACCACTTCAATCCTTGAGAAATTGGATTTAACTATCCACCCTTAAGCAGGGTTTTCCTAGCAACGCATATTTTGCGTAGAACGTAATGCGGTCGACGTAAAACGTCGAGCACATGTCTAATGAAAATCAAATGAAGGCGTTTCCCTACGCAGCGCAAAAACGACTTACGCTGGCGCAATACGGTCGACGCAACGGGACGTCTGCTCCGAGAGCAGTCTGTTCGGTTGTACGCTGCGTGTTGGGGAAGGAAGTACTACTGTGTTGTAGTAAAATGAGAATTGCTGCCTTGTAACTCTAAGTACGCTTTAAATTTTACTTCGTCGTCGAGTAGATGTCTATGGATCAGTAATTTAAATGCTCCTTCGCTGTTTCTATTTTGAAATAATTGAATAGTAGAATTTCTAGTGCTATTATGAATCACGGTTATTATGTTAATCTCTTCTTGCAAAATTTCGTCTTGTAATAATAATAAAGCCAAAGCTAATTTCTTCTTGTTTGATACATTCATCGCGACGGCCGGGACGCAACTGACAATCCTAGGAAAACACTTTTACGCAGCGTATTGTATTTTGCGTTACGCCGACCGAATTACGTTCTACGTCGCGTAAAATGTGCGCTGCTAGGAAAACCCTGCTTTACTGATCTTGAGTACGCCCTTGGCTGTTAGCACAGAGGAGGCAAGCTGTAGGACTGCCAATAAGTTAAAGTCACTAGATATTAAAAGTACCGCAATTGGCGGCCATATTTGTTCCCAATTCAGGCGGCAAATTTAAATCTGGATGTCAAATAAAAAACGTGTTGTATTTTGAATGTATGACGAATACGAATCAGATGATAACTATTTCTTAGGGAGCGGGTGGTAGTTCGAACCCGCTACCTTTTCACACAGCGGGGTTTCAAGACGAGTTCCGACCCATCCTACCTGCTCGCAGTGATTCGAATTATAAGTAGAGTGAAATATTTTACAAGGGGGCAAGGGAAAGAGGCAAGGAAACTGATTTTTGGGGATCATAGGGGAATGTTTGATAGAGCGAAAGTATATCTTTCCTAGAAAACTTTCGAATAACCGACGATAGTACCCTTACTTTTCTGGAAATGATCGGTATGAATCGCACCTGTGTGGGCCCGAATCCTTGACTACCTGACCGTGGTGGATCCGAACTCGCTTCCTCCAGTCTTAGGTTGAGTGTAGACATTTTACAATCTAATGTTTATACAATTCAATGAAATAAATGAAGGAATGGTCTAGAACGGTGAAGATTTAATTTGTAGAGCCGTCTCATGTAGAAAACTCTATTTTGCTAAATCTGTTTTTTGGTTTATTGCAGTGCTATCGATTAATCAGTTGAAAATAAGTTTTTAAACATTTTTTTAATATATCATAAGTAATATATAACAAATTTAAACATGGAATGTTGGAAATGGTGTTTTTATTAATTATTATATTTCTGCACTTTAACCTACAGTTATATAAAAGGTTTGTCCAAATGTAAGTCATACAATACCAACTATTTAAAAACATGTTACAATGTTCAACAAATGAAAGTAATTTGATTTTTGACTTTTATAACAAATATTCAACAATACAATAAAACAAGACAATAAATCATGCGATACAAAATTAACATGTGTAATTCTTTTTACATAAAATTTTAAACATTTTACCAATGATACAAAAGTACTCAAGTTATAAATCACAAAATTATGTTCAATGGAACTCTAACTATTTGAACTACGATTATCCAAATCCCTTATTCTAGTTTTATTATGACTTGGCTGTCTGAAAACGGATTAAGACAGCCAAACAGCTTACTTTATTTACCAATTCATAAAGACAACCATGCTCACGGTGATGGTTTACCACATTCATATTTTTTTAGACTTTCAACTCCACTTAAAACAATAACAGATAATATATGGTTCATAAAATAGCTGCCTGCAGTTCAATTTTTCTTTTACAACTGAAGTTAAATGTGGCTGACAATCTACAGAGAAAGTTCTAAAGAAATCTAAAGAGAAAAAACGCGTTTGTCCATTTTTATTCCTTCAAATTCTTGCATTTTAAACATTGTTCCCGACCTCTGCGCTTTGGAGGATAAATCAATCCTTATTCTAGGCATTATTCCCGAGGTATTCATGTAAAAACATTGCGGTTACCTCATACGTTCATCTAAAGCAAATTTCTGACAGATGGGTCTTGGACTATATCTGTTAAAGTTTAACATGTTGCGCAAACTTAATACCCTGTTAGGAGTATCTTCACATTGGGTTTTTTGTCCTGGCCGTTTTCACTTACACCTACAAAACGAACGGTATTATCTGACGAGATTAACAAGAATCCAGACGAGTGTTGGTCCAACCAACACAATTTCGCTGTTTTCGATACTTTTGGACTGGATTCCTTCCCCCAGTTTTTTGGTTTCGGTGTTCTCCAGTAGAGAGGAATCCTAAAAATAAAAATAGAAGTAATGTAAGTTTTACCCTAATTGTCTAATTAATTTTTAATGTTCATTTTATACAGTAATGTTAATTCTACACCTCACTGTCATGTATATGTAAATAATCATTATTAATTAGTTAATTATTTGAACATCACATACCTGTCCTTTATTTTAATGTAATTAATTTTATTTTATTTATTTTGGATCGTTTTTGTGACATTTTGTGTTATTTTTGATAGAGTCTTGATAATGTCCCCAATCCTAAGGGACGAAACGTACATGGGAAAAATCTTTCTGGCTAATGTTTAAGGAAGAGTGGAAAAAAAAGAAAATTTAAATGTTATTAACAACATCTCTCATGGCTATACTTCGGCTACTACGATCAATTGTTGGTTTTCTATTTTCCTCATTTGTATTTCTAAGAGAAAAAATAATTCTTGTCTTAATGAATTGCTCAATAACCCTCAGCATAATATTATGGCATGATGGGATTTTTTTAACATATTCCATTTCTAAAAATGTTTTTTTTAAAATTTCTTTTTGGTTAGTACTCTTCATTATAATTTGTTCATTTAATCTATATGTCATTTCTAAATTATATATGAAGTGATATAAATCCATTGATGGATGTACTAGCAAATTTTCTTTGTACTCTCTTAATTTTGTAAACCAATTTAATGTAGTATAAGTTTGGTCTACTGTAATTAATTTCGAATAGCAATTGTCGCATGTTTTAAAATTTTTTTTGATTTTATACAAAATTGCTCCCAATGAACTATAAAGGGCTGCCTTTGAAGTTTCACATAAGGAACTGTTATCTGTAAATGGCATCATAGGGGAATTATCGAAATCATTGTCCATGTGTTTGTCGAGAATAGGGTTTTTTGTGTTGCAATAACTAATTATGTGTTCCTGATCAGATTGAGAATAGTAATGGGCATTGGATTCATATTGTGACAAGCAGATTAACCTTAGCGCTACTTTAAATTCATAAGCGTTTGGTATGGGTTGGCGGCAACGTACAGAAGAAAATAAATTTTCTAGTGCATCTTGTGTAAATCTTCCTAATAAAACATATTTAAAATTGTATTTTTCCAAAAAGAGTTTTTGCATATCAAGAGCGCTTTGTGTTGCTAATAACAGCCCTGTTTGAAATGGTTTCCAAATATTATCAACAGAAGTAATATTGTATATGATGTCTTTGAATGAGTGTAAAAAGTCCATTATTGACGAGTATTCTTCTTCATTATAATGCGATAAACCCAATTTTGCACTTCTACTGGTCATGTATTTAAACCATTTATGCATTAAAAGTAGAAACCAGGCTGTGGTTCGATATTTGTCTTCAATGTTGTTTGTTGTTATGTGGTACATAATGGCAGCTGCAACATCGCTGCTTAGAAGGGCCGTACTGAATCGCACATTCATTTTTTCAAAATGTGATGGGCTCAAGACATTTTTTTTTAGACGAGGGCAAAGTTTTAAAATATTGCATTGGTCCAAATTAAATACTTGTATTATTGCTTCAATTGATATTTCTTTCGATGGTAAATTATATTTCTGTGCAATATCATCTGTAATATATAACAATTTTCTACTAATGAGGGCTCCAGCAACATTTTTAAAAACATGTACTGCATCGGGCATTATAAATAATTTCTCTCCAGAAAGCATAGGATGTGGCACATGATTTCTTATGTGGCTATATTTGGATGCAGCAATATTCAAATGCTTCCAAAAACCACGATTTTGGCCCCCCATGTCTGAAACGACGGCATGTACTTTAAGATCAATACTGTGAGCTTTTGCAATAATTGCGTAAATTTTTTCTACCATTTCTTCACCTAAGAAAGAATTACTAGTGAACTCATAAGCTACAGTTTGCTTCCAACGTGTACTCAATCCCACAAGCATAAATACTAACGCATGCGTAGCAACAGCATCTTCCTCTCCTGAAGCCTTTTTCATTGTAGGCTGCCCTATAATTGAAGAAGTGGTAACATCAAACTGTTGACCTGGTTTTATGCTCATCTCATCTACAAGTAGGACAGCATGTTTTTCAGTTTCATCAAACAGCTTCACCTATCAAAGAAAAAATATACATTTATTAAACTAAAGTGGATAAATAAAAAAAAAGTACTAAAAAGTGAACTAGATTAAACAATTTGGTCTCGAAAGGCTACCTACTTTTCTTTCTACTAAATGTAATATGTGGAAGATGAGGAAAACGTGAAAGAAAAATAAAAACTAAACCAAACCCACAATTTACAACTAATACATACCTTTAACTCTAACAGATTGATAACATCTTCCAAAATACCTGGTTTAAATTTCAAGCTTTGAAGGCGATGCTGGAGCGTACGAATACTAGGATAAGGAAGATTCTGATTTCTCAGTTCATTATATCCTTTGGCTCCACAAGCCAGATATAATTTTAAGCTTTTAGTAAGTGTCTCATCAGACCATTTTTGCCCTCTACTGTTGCCTTTTTCTAAAAATTGTATTTGATCTTTATGGAAGACTTTCTCAAGATTTGTAACTTTTCTTTCAAATTTTTTTTTGTATGTGTTACGCTCACGTAGGGCCTTTCGTAAAGCCTTTCTCAAGTTATTAACCAGCTGTTCGTCTTTTACATCATCATTTGGCAATAACTGTTCCATTTCAGGTTCAAAGAATTCATCTTGAAAACTAATCCCCATTGTACTTTTTACAGATTCTTCATGAACCTCAGACTGTACTTCACATATATTATGTGTAGAAGTCGAAGGCATCACTTCTACACTTGTGTTGAATTCACACAATGTCCCGTGCAGTAAATCAGGAACAGCATTCCACTTCAATAACTTCTTTCCATCGGCCCTGTTCTGCTCGAACTGCATTTCAGAAAAATGTCTCTAAAAGTTACCAAAGTGAAATATTGCAAATTGCTAATTATTTTATAACTAACTAACCTCGCAAATTCTTGCAGTTTCATGTAACTCCCTGTTGTCAACAGCCCTTTTCCATATATCTCTTCTGTTTACATCTAAACAAACAAATATCATGTAATGTTATTAAACAATAATTAAATAATTTTATACAACTTACCGCTAGGTAATTTGAATAATCTCACATTACCCTCACGAGCATTGTATTTACACACGCAACACGAAGGCATTTCAGACGTTCTTAATAGTCAAATCACATAAACAAATCACAAATACTTATATTTCACCTATCACCACACTTAACGTAAATAGAAACGGAGAAATATAACCTTAAATTCTAATCGATACGTTTTTCAAACAGCTGTTTATATGAAAATCCGCCATATTTGTTCCCAAACGGGTGGTTCTCTCTCTTACTCATTGGTCCAATGAATTGCGGTACTTTTAATATCTAGTGACTTTACAATAAGTGGGAGCGAAAGAGAGAATGATCCGTGTCCCGTGATTATAGACTGTTCTGTGACTTCTATGCTTGCTGAAAACAACATAACCTCCATTCTTCTAATATGGCCAATTTCAATAAGTTAAATGGTTTGATAAACCTTTTCGGAAATTTAGCGTTAAGAAACGTTAACGTTCCGCAGCGTCTAAGGTAAGAAATTATCAAAACGATTGCCGAACATCTAAAGAAATAGCGCCCCTTAACTTTCTCAGCAACTTCTGCACTACTAAAGTCCGATATGATTTAATGGAATTCTTTGATGACAAGAGCAACTGGGGAAAAGACGAAGTCAAAAGCGGACGATCGTGGAAGACGGATGAACTGAGGCTCAAGTCCAACACCGATTTACATAAGCTATGGTTAGTAGATTCACAATAATGTGATAAAATTCAATCTTTAGATGTTGTTAAACCTTCCACTCATGGACAAATTATAGTGAAGCATAATGTACTGAAAACGAGCTAGCCCAGGATAAAATCCCAGATTTTGTGTTTATCCATTCTGGTTCTTTTCTTTAGGTATGTGTTGTTAAAAGAGCGCAACATGTTGTTGACGATGGAGCAGGCAGCCGAGGATAAGATCGAGATCTTCCCGAGTCCGGAGCGTTTGGATAAAGTGGAGGAGTCGATGGAGAACCTCGAGATTGTCGTACGCGAGAGGAATGTCGCCTATCATGAACTGGAGACCGGAGAGAAGGGCGAAAGGCCTGGTAGAATGGAGACCAGTCGTTTAGGATTGAGATTTTATTATAAGTACGTTCTAAGAACAAAAAACAAAAATATAGACAAAAGTGTTAATGTTGATGTGTTCATTGTAATATTTTTTTTTTCAGATACTGTGAATATCCTATCCCGAAGCATATGAATAAAAAATGGAAGGAAACCCATCAATTCTACAATGATCTGCCACATGATAGTGATGTTGAAGATTTCCTTTTGAAATACAGGGAGAAATTGTATCTTGAAAAGAGGAAGGCGCACAGGTGCTGTATTTTGATCACCAAATATTTAAAAAAAATCCCATACGTTCTAGAAATAAAAAAAATGTAATAAATTTATAACTTCCTGAAGGAAATCATAGCCTTTGCACACGATTCATCTAAATGAATTGTGTTACATACTGATCCATTACAGTTCAGTACTTGGACCCTTTGTTTCATGTCATATTTGATTTCAGGAGAAATTTCAACCATGTAATTCACCTGATGAATCGATTTCCCAACATGGACATGGAAGCTCTAAAACAACAGTATCCTGATGTCGACATCGAGAAAGTAAAAAACAGTAGAAAGTACAACCCCCGGAAAGCATGATAGTCTACATTTGTAACTGTTAAATAAAGAGTGGAAACTGTTATTATTTTTATTGTATAGAATATACTGTTGGTTTGAAGAAACAATTTCAACAAGAAGTATTTCAAGAAAGAATTTACTATTTTTGGGTATATAAGGAGTTAACAGTTAACTGTAGTAGCTGAGACACGTTTTTATAAATTGATTTCACTAAAACGCAAGTTGCCAAAAAGGTACTATGTATATCGTTCTACATTCTTAACTGTTTTACCATAAAATTCTTATTGGAATTTATGTGTGGTGCCTTGCAGGTCCAATTTGCCTACTGGGCACAATCAAACTGCTTTTTATAAGTCAAGTTATATTTTGATAATCATTTTACTAGTTTGTCACCTTTTAGTAGGTACCTACATTTAGCTAAGAATAATTTATTGTATAATAGGAGAATAAAAGGTGTCCTTTTTTATTAAAAAACTGGAATAAGACCCACAGAGGTTCCAGGAGACATCATTTTTAGTTCATTGGGAAGATATCAAGATATCATCGCGATTCAAATTTTGAGCATTTAATTGTCATGGGATAGAATTCCAAAATAAAATAAAGTAAGTCCACTATTACCAAAGATAATTCATAATTACAATAAGAGAGGTGTTGATAAGATAAATTCTTTGATATAGTTGTCAATCCTACAAGAATATGGTATAGGTATTAGTCTCTGATCGCATACCCTTTCGATATGTCAGCATGGTTAACGGTTGGCTGTTGATGAAGAAAATGCAGTAATCTGACGCACTAGAAGCCACAACTCTTAAGCTTTGCAAGATATTTCGGGATTAGATTTTAACATGCATAATACTATAACATAAAAGGGTGAATGTTTCTAATTTTTACAATAGGAATAAGCGACTTTGTCCAATGGTTAGGGACATTGTAAATATGAATATAAGTTAGATTATAAGTGTTGTATTTGTAAAAATAAATTAAGTAAGCCGTTTCGCGTGGTGTAGTGATTTTAAAATAGTAGGTAAAAACGTTACAAATATGTTTGTAAAATTATCACTTCTGGTACCTATCATGAATTTTGTTAATAGTATTATAGGTGACTAATAACCTAGGTACCTATAAATTGTTCCAGAGCGACAATATTACGAGGACTCTTGCGGTTGGCCTATGAAAAATTGATGGATGCGACCGACCGATCGAATCGTTATTAAAGACAAACGTCGTAAAGTGAGCGGCGTTCAGCAATTATTAGTACATCAGCAATCAGCATACATAACTGTGTGGTGTGCGCGATGTCGATGTGGGCAATTTTTTTTATTGGATAACATTGTGGATAACATTACATATTCAACCATGGTCGGATGAACATGTCTCCCTCTCTCTCGCGGACGAGATAAGCGCGTTCCGTTTTCGGTAGCGCTTTTATTTTTTTATCGCCGCCACCGTCTTGTTGTGCAAATGAGTGCGCGTGCACAATTTATGTTGTAATCTTTTTCGGTTTATGTTTATGTTAAATTGTGAGTTCTTGGAGTCGCCGCGATGAAGAGCCGAGGTAAGTCCGAGCGGAATTCAGGTATTACTTATTCATTCATAAAGAGTACTTGGGATGGGTTTGTTATAACAAGACGAACACTTTCATTGCTTTTTAGGTGTGCGTGGTGTAAAGGAAATGGATCGGGATATCTAAATAGTTACAATAAAAAATTGACATATTGCAAGAAAAATGTTTAGGTTAAAGTGCACACCTACGATATTTGTTGGATATTTTCCGAATTATCTACAAAGCATGCAATTTTCCTTTTTTTCTAAGTTAATCGATCTGGTACCCAATAAGTGTGTTATTATTCACTGAAGAACGAGTTTGTATGTCCTTCGAATTTTTCGTGGTTTAAAAATCGTTAGTAATCCGTAGACTATTCATAAAAAATACCTAGCGGCTCATAAAGATTCGTTGACTTTTGAGTAAAATACCCAGCGGCCCAAAAAGTTAAAGAAATCGAAAGGGTTTCCCGTGGCACGTTGAAATGACATTCCAAGCACGTGCGGGTATAAAGAGCGTTTTATTGTATTATGCAAACGATGTGAGAGGCAATGGTCAATGGCAAATTAGTTTCATTGGCAATTTGTCGGTGGACGTGCCATCGTAAAATTACAACATTACACTTGTTCCAAAGTGGTCCTGCCGACAGTTTGTTTATCAATGTTTAATTAACCGAAATGTGTTTGGTGTTTCATAAATTAAGAAAGCAATCCGCCGCCAGTAAGTTTTACTGCGGCAATAAAACTTTTGTTAAATATTTTGACAAACATCGGTGACACATGCCTCATTACACTATCGAGGATTGCAATGTTGAGCTATTTCAATGGGAACGTAAAATTTGCGTTTACCAGTAATAACTTTTCTAGTCGGAACCTATGTAATACCTATGAACCTATGAGGTATGTTTATTATTAGTTTGTGACACAATGGTGCGGTAAATACCAGAAAATTCCATCAACGTAATTTACGTACAGGAAGAGGTTTTATCTTCTCACAGTTGTTTCCAAGTGCACAATATGTCGCCTGTGTAATGAAGTGCATTAAGTAATTCGGAAAATTACAGATAATAAAACCACGACCTGCAACTATTAAATTAAACATCTATACAGCTATACCTACCTAGGAAAGTTAAAATAATATGTTGTAATAATTGTACAAATTACCTAATTGTTATTGTATTGTAAATTTGTATAATTTTTAACTTACATACAAAACTATTTCTTACAATACAAAACGAATAAAACAATTATCAAAAAGATACAGCTGACCAACATCCCGAAAATCAAAAATAATCCGCCGGAGTACGGATGGGACTCGGTTAACACGTCGCCATCTTGCGGCGAACGAACTTTGAATTTGATGTGTGATTCCCAGGAAGTTTCGTTCTCTGATTCCACCTGCCGCCTGAAGCGCAACGGGGGCGTTAAATTCGTACGGTCGCAAATCCCACTCTGAGAAAATAAAAACCAAAAAAACAAGCTTTCCAACTGGAAATCAACATACTGATTACAAAAAGCTTAGTTTCGCGACGACGACAACACTACTACCTATTTTGTCCAGGCAGCAATCTTAAACCGATACTTAATAGTCGATGAGATATCTAACAGAGGTGACCAAATCGCATTCAAACTACATACTCAGAATAGTTTTGGCTTGGCAGAAACCCCAAAATATTCCGAACCAATGAAATGTACCACTTCTATATTCTTTGTATCTACCATTAACCCAATTTCGCGATTTCCTCACCTGAAAGCAATCTTGCGCGTTTATGCAACCGAGCATCTTGACGCTCATCACCATGTCGTCCCCTTTGGAGGACTCCTGGAACAGGAAAGCCCTGAAATGTAGCACGTTGTCCAGGGGGGAGAGTTGACGCGGCTGGTAGGGGCATATCGCTTTTATGCCTGGACTCCTACAGCCGTTCTCTTCCACCAAGGCCATGGACCTTTGGGAATTGGTGCTGCGTACCACCACCGGACCCATACGGCTGTACCTCCAACCTAAGGGGGGATCGAGGGTCAATAATAGTACTTTTTGGTGTAGTTGAAGCAGGTTAATATTTAATGATAAATATTTATAAGCGACAAATTCTTGTATGTACCTACACCGAAATCGTATGGTGGATTAAATTCTTAATTGTTATGACGTTAACAGTACGGCTCCTAATAGGCCTTCAATTTAGTGTCGTATTTTAATTACTCACTATTGTTTCTTAATACACATCAGTACTAAGCATGCATTGCGAGAAATATTTTAACGAGGAGTTAATTGGTTTGGTTCGGGGTAATTGCTGTTAACATTTACAATTTAGGGAGGACAATTTTCTAATGATAATCCATTAAATGTGCTTCATACATACAATAAATACAGTTACAGCGGTGCAATAGATATGTTGTAATTGATATGAAAAATCCGATACTTGGAAGCAGATCGAATTCACATTTAACACTCACATCTGATTAAGGTTAAACGATTTTATTATTCTTAACTGTTATGACTCAACGTCAAACGTTGCATTCACTTCGACAGAATAAGTTAGGGATTTCTGTTGGAACAAACCGAAAAACGTACAAAACTCGTGCTTGTGTTAATGTTTCAGCTTCCTACCATCGCCATCTTGAACTGTAGCCCTCAGTATTATTTCCTCCCCTAGTGGCACGACGCTACCGCTGAGGAGGGGTTGATCGAAATTGCCGCTGTTAGGGGATTTTCTCAACAAAACGATGTGACTGTTGAAACTCTTTTGACCGCCCCCACTGGCAACTAATCCGTTGTTGGATCTCGCCCTTGCGACATAACTGGAAAACGAATAAACTAATAGTAGTTCGTTAGTATGACAGAGAAGGAAAGTTTTGCAACGCCGGCCGGTCCGTAACCCATCCCAAATATTCCCGTCGGAGGCTATACAGCGAACGATCCGGTAGAGTTCGGTGATAACTGTGATGTTTCGCGAGCTAGCAACGTCGCAAAAGTTCTTTCTCTGTTTAGCCAATGAGAAATATATGGCCTTTCTTTCGCTCTTATGTTTATACCATACTGCGACTCTGTAGAAACGGTCTTATATTTCAATTTTAGCCTCAGGTTTGCAATTGTTATATTTTTTATACAAAAAAAAACCTGGCACAAGTTTAAATGGAAATTGAATTAAATCGAGAAAAAAGAAAAGTTCTTTGGGAAGTTTCCTATGGATTTCAACAAATTCGTTGTTGCTTTTTTCTCTCTCGAACTAAATTTTAGCTTAAACTAGATTTAAAACTGACGTTATAGACTATAGCTAGAGAAATTGCTCCATAAGAAACTTCCATGTGAAATCGTGGAGTATCCATTAAATCAAACTGAGATTGAGACAAAATTGCACAAAGGATACTCAAATTTGAATAAATGTCCAAATAGCAAACGATTCAGCTTTTATTTCAAACTCAATCAAGCTTAGAAATGTGACAAAAGCATCGATTACCTACACTCGAGACGATATCAGCTTTATATTAGAGCTCAACCAAAATTTAGACTTCCATTTCAGTAACTGAGTAGAAAAACTGGTGCGATGCAAGAACAAGCGATTGCATTCGAGACGATTTCAGCTGTATAGGTACTAGCTGAAGCTCAATCTGAGTTATAGCGTCGATTTAAACCGAGTTGCGCCTTTAATCACGTTGATATTTCTCTGAAAAGCTAGCACAAGACCTGCCATTGACAGTCAAATTCAAATATGTATGCATCCAAATATATATCGAAGTCGTTAACCATTCCAATCGGATAGAATTTATAAAATTGAATTGCATCACTAGAACCAGTTGCTAAGATGCTCTCTAGATGGTATCATCTGTATACATTGAGCTCCATATCGCCAATCTGAGGTAACGACCAAGGTGTCCCAATTGTAAACCAATATGGGGATGTAACCAAACGATATTTAGAGTAAACAATTCCAATCATATTTAACTAAATACCCTTATCTATTACAACCTTTTGCCTTGAATTAAAACTAAGTTCACCTAAACCATGTTTAGGGTAAAACTCACGTGGGTCCCAGCCTGAGGTGCTTCGTGTGCGAGACGACGCTGTCCTGTGGGGTACATTGCAGGGTCACCAGGACGTCTTCGGGCAGCTTGAGGCCCTTGACCGCCGGCATTCTGATCACGACGCACATGTTGTCCCTCGAACCCGCCCTCGAGTTGCACCGTTTCACCCCACAGCTCGCCATCTTCCTAGCCCCGTCCGCGTTTATCCTGAAGGAATTCGAGGTGGCTGATGGGGAGATGCAGCCGGTGCTGTCATCGTCGATGACCGGGAGAGGATCTTGGGACGACCTCCCATCGATCTTTATGGTCGATTTGAAGGAGGAGTTCATGACGCAGGACATGTTGAGGATCCTCATTTTGGCGACGGGAGTCTGGTAGAGGGATGCCGGGGGAAATGGAGACGGGGGGATCGCAACGGTATCCTCGTCCTCGAATATATCCGTCGGAGGGGCCGACGGGGGAGGAGGGTACAATTCCTGGGGGTCCTCCGGGAAGACCGGGGGATACACCGGCAGATATACATTCGGTGGTGGAGGAGGAGGAGGTAGAGGAGATTGGGGAGGAGTGGACACATCCTCCAGAGGAGGTTGGGGATAGTTGTAACCGCCGTGACTTACATCGCCGGAAACTTTGATGAACAAGAGCGCACCGACGATGAGCCCCACGTCGGCCATCTCTTCGACTTCTTTTTTTAGGTTGTAACTGAGAGATTTGGACGGTCGCGCGGGTTTTATTGCCAAGCGAGTCGTGACTGAGATCGCCCCAGTTTTCATGATTTCAGGTGTAACTCCTGGACATCGATCGGTCGATGTTAACGATCGATCGATGCCGCTACCGGACAATACGGAATGATTTATATGCAGATTCCGTCTTACGTGTTACTCATTCGCATGGACGTGCACGAGAAAAATCAAAAAAGAAATGTAATACGAACTCGATGGAATATTAACAGTGCTAATCTATTTATCAAAGAAAAGCTTACTAACAATTACTGATAAGTAGTGATAAGCTTGTAGAAGTTAAGTTTCTACTGCAAGAAACCTAGGTGCTAGGTTGGCCACCATCAACTTGAAGTCCAAGGAATTGAGGCGAAATGTCAGTAAATGTAGAGTAGATATATACATTTTTGGGGATATCTATACCTAACTTCTCTGTTGGACTCAACTATCTTGAAGAACTCATGCCAGATTCGTAATCATTGTCAAGTTTTCTTGTTGATTTTCTAAAAAAAAAAAAAAGAAATACATCTGATAGGATTAACTAAAAATAAAATTTTGGTACATTTGAATCAGTTGTCAGTAGGTACATTGGTCTCTTAGGTACTCTGATCAGTTATTCAGTGAACATCAGTTATTATTGATCAGAAGGAAATTCCAAAATTGCTTCACAATTTGTTGTACCTACGTCTTGAAATTACAACTCAAAAAATGCACTGGTGTGTTTTCCCTCTCCTCTAGTATGTATATTTAAACATGGTGCTACGCCATTGATCGAAGCGCATTAACACCACTTTCCGCGGAGAAATCAAAAATTTGTCTTATTGGTAAACTGCTATCGGGATCGTGACATGTAAACAGCCTTTAAATCAGTGATTTATTAGTCATTAGTTCGATACAGTTTTTAGTAGCTACGAACGAAATTAATTTGCCGGGAAAGAATAAAATTTCACAAGACATCAAAGGTTAGACGAGATTAACTAGAAAATTGAATTAAGACGATACCTACAATTATTGTTTGAGAGAATAAAATAATTACGTTAGTAATTAAGGAGTTACCTTGATTTTTTATAGGTATTTATTGCTTAGGTGTAAATAACAACACATTAATAATTATCGGTGGACATTGTATTGTGTTTTACAACAGAATGACAATCACAAATCAGTGATCTTACTTAAAAGTTTTTATTATAAAATATGCGGATGCCTACACGCCTACACAGAAGATTGGATTAATCATTATTTCTCTATCTATACTGCTTCAATGTGGAATCTGTTTTTCAGAAAAGTATCTATATAGAAATGTGTAAAAAGGTTACAATTGGTATTCAATTTCGGAATAAACATACCTACCGAAATTTACTTTCACAACTGTATGGTCACAACACAAGTGTTTCAACATCTATACATATCATGAGGTAAAGAAAATAGCGTATCTGCCAAGGGTGCTGTTATACTGCTTTACTAGATATCTTAAAATTTGTAATCGAGGTTTAGTTGCAAAGGAACAGAACGCATCTGAAAAATATTTTAAGAAATTAATCGAGACATCCAAAAAAGCATGATGTATTAAGGAAAAATAAATGAATAGCTAAAATTCACATCAAAGAGAGCACATGTCTACAATGGTATAGTAAACCTTATAGGTATCTATAAGTACTCGTATATATTTATTAATAATATGCACGTACCTGCGATACATGTACCATGCCATGCGGTGTAATGTATATGGTAGTGGTAGCGGGAACTTTTGTGACACTATCCCATTATATGGTAGTGGAGTATCTATATATTATATATATCATCGTTGTTCAAAGTCGTTCTGGTCGTTCGTTTTTTCAGTGTTCATACCACTCAGTGCTCCGAGATAGACCTGCGATAAGAAAGCTATGTTGTGAGTGCTCTTTCATGCCAATACCTTTTCAAATATGTAGATAATTTACAGGTCGCTTTTATTGAAATTTTGCATGTCTCTTCCAAACTATACGTAATTATCGCCTGGAGTTTAGAGGCTCGGACATCAGTGCATATAGTCTCTAAACTTAAACCTGCAAATATTTTAATGAGTACGAATTTCATTCAGTTAAGACTTTGACTTTTCCTCACCTGGTTCGCTCATTTATTCCACTTCCAGTTCACCATGCTGACGGTCGACTTCTCTGAGCATGGACACGATCTCGGACGTCGCTCAGGACAAGAAGAGCGCGGCGCCGTTGCTGAGGTCGCGCAGAAAGCTCAGCATACCCGTCCTGAGCGGCCCGCACGGATCGGAACAGGCTGTGGTCAGGCGGAGGTTCAGCAACGTCGGCGACGCCGCCAGAAAACTCTCGACGTCCATAGGGTGGGTACTACTTATGCTTATGGTACTGATATTTGTGCCGTATACGCTGCAACAAGAACTTAACATCTATGTACTTAATTTTTTCCGTTAGATGGAGGAGCAACACAGGCGGGACCCCCATAGAAGAGATCGTCGTTGTGGGTAGAGCGCTGTGTACTTTATACATCAGGACAAGACTGAAGAGGGCGGGGGTCTTCAACAGGAAGCTCGGCTTGACGAGGGTCAGGAGCGCCGTTGGGTCGTTGGAAGGGTGCGGGGAGAAGGTCAGGGAAATCTTCCCCGGTAAGACAGTTTCATCTCATTTCTCGACCTACAGCGAGACAATACCTATCTACCTATATAAATAAAGCGTCTCCTTCGCATTTTCCAGGTCTGGCGGCGGCGTGCTCGGAGCTGGAGCGCCTCCACCCGAAGACGTTCACGAGGGTGACGCGTCAGACGGGCCCCTCGCCGGCCGGCGGCGTCGACGGCCTCCTCCTCGCCCTCGGCCACTACCTTCTGAGGACGGAGCCGACCTGGGGGAAGGTCGTCGCCGTATACAGCGTCGCCGGCGGCATAGCCGTCGACGTCGTCCGTCAGGGTAGGTCCGAACACCTGCACGTCATCCTGGAGGACATGTCCGAGCTGCTCGAGGAAAGGCTCGCCGTGTGGGTGTGCGCCAACGGTGGATGGGTAATCTGAAAGTTTTCAGTTTCTTGTTAATTCGTTAAATTTATTTGGGCTCTTTAAGAAAATCTCCCTATGTATATTGAAGCCCCCTTACCGCTTTTGTAACAATACCTTGGATTAAGGTGAAGTTTAATGTATACTCTGTTCAAAACAAATCCCGATGCACGTGATTTTGATGACGTCACCAAACATCCAATACTACCAACTTAATATAGTCCCAGGACATCGCAATTGTCAGTATTGTCAACCTAAAATATCCATGGAACACATAAATTGCGATGTCCTGGGACTATATTAAGTTGGCAGTATTGGACGATTCTGGCGTTATCAAAATGACGTGCATCGGGATTTGTTTTAAACAGAGTATAGTTTCATGAATCTATTTAGAACTGTTTGCCTAATCAAATCTATATCAGTACTTCATTTATACGTAATTTCCATTTGTTTTAGGCTGGTCTGTCCGCTCAGTGCAAGCCACAGGACCAAGAGGTCCCGATGAAGGAATACATAGCCCTTTTCGGATTAGTCGCCGGTATTTTAATTATAGTCTGCTTCTTCGTAAAGTTCTGTACTAGATTCTAAGTATTTATTAATTATTCAGTGAATGAACCGTTTGTGCAACATGTAATAGTATAATTGTTATGATTAAATCGATCGATGTTTACGATATGGTTTTGTTCCTCTAAGCCGAGCATAAAAATATGTTTTTCGAACTCACGGGATCTCAAAACGTCCAAAAATGCCAAAATATCTCAAATTCCGAAAATCAACGACTACAATACTTTCTCTTATTATATGGGTACCCCATATGAGAAAGTAAAAGTTGTTTATAAAATCTTAAGTTTATTTCTTTGTTAAGTGCACGATATTACATTTGAAATTCCCTATAGTCTTGACAGTTTTAATTGTTATTAATAAATTCCTTAACAGATTTCTTGAAGATGACTTCTTTAAAAGTGCTAACAGTTATCCTTACAAATTTTTGAATTCATGTTATTGGAAAAGGGTACGTGAGTGACTATCATTTCACTGTTTATTTTTGAAACATTATGCATTAATCAAATTTTACATTTTAACACTAGGTGCTGAAAAACGTGCTTTCACCGTCCCACATTCTCATGAGTAACGTATACAAACATAGCAGAGACCCTGCACTCAAATAGTACATCCTATCCCTCTCTCTTTCTTCCTCTATAAACCAAGTCCACGGTAGTCGGCAAGAATGTGAAGGCATATTTATACCGGACGATTTTGGCAAAGTATCAAACAGTCCAGGCCTAATATTAGACCCTATGGCCAGTCGGTGAGTTGATCCCTCTTAGTTCTGTGCTCGTCTGTGCATACATACAAGAGTATCTTCTTCATGAGATTTTTCCCACCATGAACGTGAGTATATTTTTAGACGAGCGCAAAAATTAACAGGGCGCAGACGCCATTAAAATCGGTGGTTTTTTTCTTGCCCCCGTGGGGAAGTGTGAGAATACGGGAAAATTGCGAAACGGGGCGTCGAAACCCGAAAAGTGGGTTCCTTCGAGCCGGCCACCGTTATGTAATTCGTCCGACCAACAGGTTGATAACAGTAGCTCATCGAGAGCCACTTGACTTTTAAATGAAACACTATCTTAGTGATCGAAAATAACTAATAATTCTCTTTAGGTCAACTACCAAGCGGTGTACAAGTTGCTGTACTCGAAATTCAGTCTGTTTTCCAACCATCTATTATAGTACTCATAGATTCAATTATTGTAAACAAAAACTTTTTTGCTGAGATTAGGTCTTGAGGAATCTCCAATGAGGACAGGTTGCAGTGTACTAACCAAAACGTCCGCCACATTAGCGGTAATTGGTAATTACGGATCTATGAAATCCATAAAGAAGTTAATATGTAGCTGAGCAGCACTTTGCTGATTATACTATTCGATGAAAAGTACAACCTTCGCAAGCAACGAATATATCAGTTGCGATTTCCGCAATAACGCTTCATTTCAACGACGCGCCGATATGAAAATAGGCCGCAATTGAGTGTGGTGATGCTGATAAATATTTATAGTAAGCGGAAGACATTTCAACGCAGAAATGTGACGTTTTAAAACTACCTACTACTACTACTGATCAGCTTGTCGTTTCGTAATTTTTTTCTCGTTTATAGAATGAATGAGCGTGAGATGACTGAAATGAAGGCCCTCATATATAAATAACGCGATAGCATCTATTCCCGTCAATGTCATTTTTTTCCCTTTCCTCGTGGTACCTCATTTTTATTCTCAAAGTTTTTTAGGTCGATTAATTAGATTAGCAGTTTACGGCCGTTTTAATTGGAACCGCTATCACTAAAAATAGAATCTGTAATAATAACCAGGGTATCTATCTGGTTTAAGGAACTTGTCGCATCGTGCTAAGTTTAGAATTCGAAAATATGGATATAATATCGGTTCTTGTGCTTTCGAAGACCTTCTTTTCAGTGGCTTTCGATTGGTCGAATGAAAGATCTGTTCTCAAAAAATATTTACTGTGATTATAAAATACAAATAATGCGATAAACAAAAACAGGAATCATTTCATCAATGTTTCAGAGTAAGAACAATACCAAATGGAGGCCGATGGCCATATCGAATCCATCCACGCGACTCAGGATGGCTAGGAACATGCCTCAATGGGTGGTGAGTCACTATAAAATAGGGTGTATTTGTTTTCAGTTTAAAGCTATTCACTATGTATCATACGTAACGTGGTTATCGCATTTTGCTAACTTTTAACAGTATTTGGTTTTATTTTTTTTTAAAAACAATTTATCATTAATCAGTACAAAAATGTTGCTCCGACAGAAACAAGCAGGAGGTTTACCTATTAGTCAACTTATTTATTAGTAACAGAAACTGTCACAATTACACTTATGAGATATTCATAGTAAATGAAACAATTACTAAATTTAGAAGGTTAGCGATAAATATCACAGCTGGGCCACTTATTGACATTCTTCACCTCAAATAATATTCAAAATCGAATCAATCAATCTGAGACTAGCATAAGCTCCTGCCTATTTCGGTATCTACCTATTGGTACTACACAAAAATCTTAAAAAAGCATACCTATATACAAAAAAGTGATATATGCGAAAATCTCTTAATAACTAGTTATATAAAACCGCGAAATATTCAAACAAAGCCTACTCTAAACAAGAGCAAAATAAGAGGTGGTAAATGTAAATAAAGGATACATGTAATTCAAAGAGTATGTGTAGCGGTTAAATCAATGGCCAGTCGTCGATAAAATTAATATTTAAATATCAATTAAACGTAATTATACTGTATACTCTATATATATAAAAACTGATAAGTCTTATCAAACGCAATACATAAAAACTAAAATTGGCTTTCTTAAAGGCAGATTCTTGAATATTCTGTAAGGCAGAAGGTAGTTTTGATCATGTACATATATAAAAAAAATACTTAAATAAAACCAATAGCACAATAAATTTAACACAGATTCATGACATTACTACATATAATAAAATATAATTTTTCAATTTCTTATAGATTATAATAAAAAATTATTACTATAGTAAAAATAATGCCAAGAGTAATCATTTGCATAAGTAGTCTCAAGGGTAAATATCACCTATATTTTTTTCAAAAATTAGAACACGAGAAATACCAATCAGCTCTTAGGATTAATAAAATATAAAATTATACACAGGGTGGTTCCTTAACATCTCAAAAATTTTTAAGGTGTCGTTCCTTGCTAAAAAACCAATGGGATTTATCATATCATTTTCAAAAAGTCTTTTTGCTCGAGCTAGGATGAATCGAAAGGTATCGCCTAATTAGTGGGCCGAGGGTTTTTCAGTTTAAACAGTTAAAAAACCTATGCACAGGATATATCGCTATTTTCATAAATTCGTCCCCAAAATGTTTGTGAAACGCGCACATATCTGACAAAACCATCAGAAGCTAAAATCTTCTACCCCCAAGGAGGATTGTAGATGAAAGAAAATGTTATTGCACAGAAAAGCTTTTGAGAGCACCCCGAACATTTTGTTTGTTGAAATTTAAAAAAATACAGTAACAACCGAAATTTAAACTATGTACTTCTTTGAAAGGGTGCAACTTGAATAGAAAATATTTTTGGAGCTTAGTTTATATGGGAGTTTTATTTTTTAACTAGAAATTTTCCCTAAATAAATGCCTTGTAGATTGGAAAGTCCCCCTGCAGTATGAACGCTGTATCTGACATTTGTTTAATAAGTTTCTAAATTTCATTTCACGTTGTAGAAAATGTGCCTATTTGTTTCAGTAGTATCGAGTTCTGCCCAACACCATTTTACTATAAAAGTACACAGTAACGGGTTTGTTTTTTTTTAAAAAACCTATAAAAACTGGGTTACCTCAGAGACTCCATGTACTGGCAGAACTCGACAATGTCTATTTGATTCACTATAATTACTAATGGAAAAAATTTCCACCTGCAAATATATAATAGATATCTATCTTCATATCACAAATTACGTATATTGTTTAGCTTGAAATTTATTATGCTATCAGCAATCTCTATGCACATGTGATCTGTTGTGCGGATCCTATTATTTACATAAAATAAAAGTATTGCATATTTTGAATGTAAACACCATTCATGACTTCAATTCGATAGAACTCAAATCTGTAAGTAATGTTTGTAAACAGTCTGTTGCACTCATGTTCAATCATCTGTGTCATGCTCCTCTCCCGTATTCGAGTTCTCCTCATTTTCCGAATTCTTACCGTCTACATCCATCTGTGCATCCTGCTCCTTTTGTTTGTCTCTCAATTTATTATTTTGCTTATCTATACTAGCACCTTCTTCAGTTTTATAAGTTCTCCTCTTATACATGCGCTTCCTCCGTTGACGGACCTTCTGAACACCATGCTCCTTGTCCGTCTTCTCGTTCACGGTGATATCGACCTCGCCATATTTACTCTTACCAAATACTTTATACTTATAACCGATATCATCCCTTAGATGCAGCTTCTTGTGTAACTGCATGTAAGACTGTGTGGAGAAATCCCTATTACAAATATCACATCGTGCATTCTTCATACCTTTGATGAAGTATTTCTTTTTGTTTTTTTCATGGTGCTTGCGCACTTTGTGTCTGAGGAGGCCGGTCGAGCTGTTGAACGGTCTCTTGCACACGTCGCAGATATATTCGCCGTTCTCGCTCGGCGTGAGGTTCGCCTCCAAATCCACGTCCAAGCCGCCTGATGTGTGCGTGAAGTCTTCCAATGTTAGCGATTTCAAAGCGTCTGTATCTTTATCGTGATGTGATTTCAGGCAGCTCTGGTATTCGCTGCGAGTGTAGTACTCCAAGTAGCAGTACTCGCACTTGAATGGCATCTTGCCGAGGTGAAACTGGTTGATGTGCGCCTTGAGAAGTTTCTTGGTCGTGAATGACTTTTGGCATGACTCACACACATACTGAATGGAGTTCTCGGAGGAGGCGAACAGGAAGTGTTGCCCAGAGGTGACGAAGTCATCCTGCTTTGGTAGGATAGGAACGTAATGTGGTTTCTCGTCACGGCCGTTTTGCACCTTCTCGCCGTTCGGCTTGAAGTCTTTCAGAGTGATTTTAGCGCTAGAGATCACCTCGTCGTAATCATTCAGTTCTTCTTCTTCCTCTTCGCCATTGCTGTCGGGCACCTCATCGAGATCGAAGATGGTCGGGTCGATTTCTACACTTAGCTCTTCACTCTTCACCTCAGTCAGTAGCTGGTTGACATTTACGTTCTGGTTTGCTTTCGAGTCATTTACAGCTTTCTTACTGACTTCGACGCTGATGGTCGGAGGCACAGTCGGCGTAGTGGTTATGGGAGTGGTAATGGGGATGAACTTCTGAAATGTGTTGTTCAAGTTTAGAAACACGTTCTGGTTGGTATCTTTGCTTTTGGCATTGGTCGTCAGAGGGGGTACAGTTGTCGACACGACAGAGTTCAGTGACGCGGCTGGTATCAGGTTGAGGAATACGTTCTGGAAAGTGTTCGCCGTCGCAGCACCCTGGTTCTGAGGCCCCACGAGGATCTTCACGTATTTCTGGTTCGGTAGCAACATGAAAGTACTACCTGTCGTCGGCAGAGCGGGTTCCGCCTTTGTCGACGGCGTCTGAGGTTCGTTCTTCTTTTGAGATTCCTTCACCAGCTCCACGTAGTTTTTTAATACGCTCGCCGACTGCACGCACTGCTTTTTGAAGCCGTAGGCGATATTCAGCCTCTTGATGCACGGGTGACATAGTAGGGGCTTGAAGTTCATCCATTCCTAAAAACAGATCAAGTGTTCAGTTTGACAGCCTAGCCCAGACAGAGTAGAAACAGAAATATTCTTAATTTTCAGGTTCATCGTAACCAACTCCAAAATATCCAAAAAATGGAGAATAGGACTTTAACACACTAAACTCTTAGAAAAAGAAACCTTTTCAAAAAGGTAATTACTCATAGTCCTGAACCCCTTCCATTAACTTTAAGTCGAAATATTCCTGTGTTGGAGATTTAAAAAAAAAACCTTACTAGTACACTATAAAGTTACACCCAACAATATTAAAGTTTAGTTATGTCCATTCAATTCAGTTGACTAGGGTTAGCTTCTAAACAGCACATTTGCTATTGAGTAGCACATAAGTATTGAGGAGCTTTCAAAATGTAAAGAAGAGATTAGTAGTAGTAACAATGAAACTCTAGAAGGAGACATGTAGAACTTCCTGAGGAGCATAGAATTATTCAGAAGAGTTAAAATCATAATGAATAGATAGCGATGTACTGTTAAAAATGAAATCCTAAGAGCAGATGTTGTAGAGACAATCAATGGTCGTCATTTGGCTAGTGATCAACTGATTTGTTATTTACAATTACTTGTTTCACATTGTATTTTTAAGCAATGCACTTAGCTTGGACCTTAAGAAGGTCTCCAGAAAAAAGATATTAAAATGCAATATGATTCATTTTCAAAACATTGTCATTAAAAAACAATTGAAACATGATCGAGCCTTGTGATTATAAGCATTTCTAATTATAATGAAAATATTTGAAATTGCTCAATAAAACTACTTTTTGGGTAGCTCAATAAAAGGAGGCTAGCTTTTTATTGAAACAAATTTAATTTCGCCCATTTATTTGTTTATACTGTAAATACTTATCCATGGTTTCACTGTTACTAATGACAGGGGAGTTTATGCCCAACTAACAGTTAACAATGAAGTATTGTGTCTATGTAGTAATGCAATTAATAATGCCCTCTTAATTGTTTGTTAAGATGTTATGAGGGTGGTACGAACCATCTTATGCTTCATCTCCTCAACAGTTAAATATTGTTAGTTGAGCATGAACTCACCTTTAGTAGTCCTCCTGTTCAGTATTAATGTAAATCGAATATCAACAGCAGAGGAAGGCAAGATAAAAAGGTAATATAGTGATTTTACAGAAGTCAGAAAACCTGTGATTTTTGTGTTAACATGAACTTTGCGTTCCTGTAACTTCTCTGAGAGCCCTAAGACCAATTACGATTTCAATTATTAAATACCTTATGGCTGTATATAACTCCATTAGGTATATAGTAACCATTTTTTTATGAATAGGACTCTTCTAATGAAAAAAAAATCTAGTGATATTCTGGAGCTTTATGTACCGGTCTCGGCGAGAACACGACGGGGAACACATCGTCGTACCCTCCATCGCTCTAAAACTCCCCATCTAAATGTGCAAAAAGAAAAGAAAATACTCACAACTTCAGATACACAAAGTTGAAGTTTACTCATAAGCGTCTCGCTCGGTTCGTTCTCGATGTGCGCCAGGTCTATCAGGTTTTTATCGTATTTCAGGCAGACGCGACAGAAATTTGGTAACATAAACATTGTCATGACAAACGAATCATAGAATAGTCTTGTTGAAAAATCTTGAACGAAAATTGTCAAAGCTTTGTCGTCTGGTGCGCCATATTAAACACCTTTTACCCACACAACACGAAAAACGAGAGGAGAGGAGAAGGAAAAAACAACAACCGACGCACGCACGCCAACCGAAAGGCGCGAAAAGCCACCAGCCGCTACGGTTTAAATTTAACCGCGAAACGAGCTATTTTCGGAAAGCGACGCTTCCTGTTGTCGATATTGAGATTATTTCGGAATTAAGTTCACACTCTCGAAATTTGACATAGGTTTTGTTGTATTCGGCGATCGAAAAATGTGCCTTTCTCGAGTCATACTAGGTACCTACCGTTTAACCTGAATTTATTCAACAGGTCAGTACTACCTACTCAGCATTATAAAACTTTTTGTTTAATATAAATTTTATAGGTAAGTGGTAAGTACGTTCTTAAAATCTTTTGCTTCAAACTGGGTTAGAGTGATTTGCTTGGCTTTAGAATTTGGAAATTTGGTCCAATTTCCCATATTCACCCGATTTAAATCCTCTTTTAGAACAAAACAGGCGTGAGCGGCGTCCCGCCTCCTCCCGTGCCGAAAGAAGAGCTTAAACCTCCTAAAAATAAAATCCAGGAACCTGACTACGAAGTCATCGAATTCGGGCAATACTCCAACACGCCCCTGGTAGCCCCTAAAGTGGAAACCAGTAAGTATCAACTGTTCTGGTTAATTGGGAGATGATGTGTAAATTGAACATTTAATTCAGGTGCCAAAAAAGATGGGAAACACTGTCAACTCTGCGGATCCTCCAATCCGTCAGTCAATTGCGAGGATTGCATGCAGATCTTTTGCTTGTCCTGCGACGACATGTATCACAGGCACCCCAAGAGACAGACTCACCTTAGAAGGGTGAGTGAGTTGTAATATTTTTTCTTCCTCCAGTTTAGTAGCTACATTTCAATTCATTGGTAACATATTAGTAATATTACGCGTTGCTTCACCTGTGATCAATGGAAGAACCACAATTGTTATACGATATGCAAATAATCTTCCTTATTGGGAAATTCGAAAAGTGTTTAGTCGAGCGTCGAATTTTTGAAATCCAGTCAAATTCACATTAAAGCTGTTTTTGATGGAGAGTAAAATTGGGATCCAATTCGAATCGACGATTCCTCCTTTTTGTTATTTTGGATGCTCTCTTACCTTTCGATTTTCGTCAGAGGACCGGCCAGACGATCCGCCCCCCTCTGCCCCCGAAGGGTGAGCCGCCGACCGCCCCCGTACCGCCGCCGCGACGTCACCGACGTGCCGGATCTACAGGCCCCTCGCCCTGCCCCAGCCCCACCCCCAGCAGACACAGTCAGGTAAATGACGAGCATTACTGTTGTCCTAGCTAACATAATATACGCTTTATATACTAAACTTTTTTTCTTTTCTGTAAAATAATAATTGTACCTACTCGCAATAAAATGTGGAAACTGAACGGAATTCGTCTCTTAATCCGAAGCCGAAGCCTTACACTGTTGTGATATAATGAATTGCTAATTAGGAGATTTCAATTTGACAGTATCCATATCATTGGCTAAATTTACTTATTTTTAAAGGATATCAATTTGGAACATGTCTCCTTACAAACTTGTATTTCAGTCAACGATTAAGAAGCTTTAAATACTACTTCTAATTTTACCACTGGACTTAGTACCTGTATAGAAAGTGAAATGGAAGTCGGAATGCTTTTTCCACTTGACCAGAAAAATTGTTTTACTCCATCTGTCCAACACATTTAAAAACCACCCTCTCCTATCCCTTCGACCCCTGCCAAGGTCTAAAAAGACTTGTTCTCTTCTAACAGAACACAGTACCTACTACGTATTAAATCCCCGTTTTTCAGCTCTAAAAGTGTTTTTCGCTTAAACCTTTAAACCACCATCAGAAAGGTAGGTAGCAATCCGGTTTTTCCACGAGAAACCTGGAGCGATAATACCGACTCCTTTCTAGGTGACGCAGAGGAGGGACAGCCCGGGATTTTCTCTGCGAGACAAAATGTCTAGCCTGAAGAGGGGAGTGATGGGTACGAGGCCCCTACCGCCCACCCCCGTTTCCCCAAACAACTGTAAGTTGTAAAAATACCCAAAATGTTCCCTATCCAGTAAAATATTGCCTCTTTTATCAGCTTTCAGATCGGAGTTCTCCAGAGACTCTAACGACTCCATAATACCGAGTCCGAGTCCATCTCTCCAGCACAGGTACAAGCAGCACCAGATGGTCATGAGGGGCACCACACCCAATCTAACCACGATGTCCGATTTCGACCAGGTGAGCTTACAGCCAACAGACAATGAAGAAAAAACGACATCCCTACTTACCTCCTAAACTTTTTACAGCCTTCGAGCAGGGACAGCGGTTATCCCGATTGGGAGCAGGAGGAGTGGCACCGGAGGCAACGTACCGGCAGCGTCTCCGGATCCGATATCGGCTCGAGGCTCCAGAGGAAGTTCAGCAACACCTCCTGTGTCTCGTCGCCGGGGCGGCCGCTTCCACACAGCGCCTCCGTGTTCGATTTGAACGCACCCATGGGGTACCACCATCACCACCATGGGTTCATGCCCATGCAACAGGTGAGGGACTGTCTTGATTCGAACAAGGACACGAGAGCCTGAAAAGAGAGATGAAGAAACTTAAGGAAAGCTTCAAGGACGTTTAGTTTTCAAAACATTTCGGATAATAAGAACAGGCCTTACGAAATTAGGCCCCAGATTCACGAACGTGTCGTCATTCAATAAACTCCAGATAGCTAGACCAAGTTCACAAGTTATCCCCAAAGTAGACTACTTTGTAAGTTAGTAGACTACTTTCAGAGTAGTCTACTTTGGGGATAACTTGGGAACTTGGTCTAGCTCCAACTCCACACCCCGAGAAGGTTACATGACTGGGATTTTAACTTGTCCCTAAAACTATTTATAAACTTTTTGACATTGTAAGCAATTAAAGTTCTTACAACATCGCTAAAGAGTGTGTACGTCTCCTTCCAGGCCCAGTCGGTGGCTCAGCTGAACTACCCGTACCCGTGCTGCCAGGGCGCCTGGATGAACCAGTGCGGATGCGACGACAGGAGCAGCAACATGAGCCTGAACATGACGACGCCCCCCGGCGGTTACCCCCCCATGTGGATGGGAACATGGCACGGTCCTCCCCCTTCGGCGATGTACCCGTACCCCGTCCCGCCGATGAGCCACCACGACGCCCGCTCGTGCTCCCACTCCAGACCCCAATCGCCTAGCCACAGCGTCAAATCCAGGAAGTCCACTACGAGCAGGAAGAGCAGGAGGAAGTACAGGGAGGTGGAGGACTCGGAAGATGACGATGCAGAAGAGAGGAGGTCGACGTTCAGTCACGAGAGGAAATCCCAAGGCAGGTACCCCTCGCGACCGCCGAGGGACGTGACGTCCGTGCCGAGGGAGCTCCCGAAGCGTCTCCCTCTGGACAGGGTGTCAATCGCCAGGAGTAGGCAGAGCGTGCAAGGATCCTCCAGCGAGAGCGACGACGAACACTCCGAAAGTCAGAAGGAGAACGACGTCGTCGTCGTCGACGAGGCGTCGGAATACGATAACGAACCACCGAGGAAGATAGAACCGGCCGACATCGACTGGGAGTGCGAACATTGCACCTTCGTCAACGAGGCCGGCACCAGGGTGTGCCAGATCTGCTGCAAGACCCCCACATCGGGCATGAGGAGGATCCCACAGGAGGCTAAAGGACCCGCCAAAACTATGTTGCAGAGGAACCCCTCCAGCGAAGATTACTCCAAAGATTATAGCGAGACGGAATCGGTGCTAAACAAACTAGGGAAGATAACCACGAAAGACTTAAAGCCACAGCCACCACCGCAGCAGCAGCCACCACAGGTGGTTGTTGAGACCAAGAAAGGTAGGGCGAGTAGAAAGATTTCCTTTTGGCCCGGGACCAAGTTCGCCTCGTTGCAAAAAAACAAGTGAACCCACACACGAACGTCCCCCGTCTCGCTTAACTCCCACCCCCGCTTAATAAGAAAGATACTGTTTATGTTTGTGTTTTGTGACAGTTATTGTTGTGTCTGTGATGGTTGTGATGATGTGATGTTAACCATGCGCCTGTTGTTGCAGGATTGGAGACGACTGCCGTCGGACCGAGTGCTAGTGGTGAAAGTGCGGTCTCGAAAAGTGCGGAAATTATTGATTCTAGTGAAGTGCCGATGAAGGATACGTCTTCGTCTTCCGAGAGGAAAGAGAATTCATCGCCAGGGGAGAGTCCACAGGGGAAGAAGGTGACGTCTACGTCGACTGGGACCTCGCCACCCCCACAAAGCATCTCCACGCAGGTTGGACAAAGATTTTTCCAAAAAACACACAGTAAGAGTTCTTTGTAAGCCCTTATTGTTTCGTCAGACTTACGAAGACGTGCCTGTGGACGTACCACCGAAGAGCCCTCGCCCGACCAGAGCCAGATCCTCCAGTCGCAACAGGCACATGGAACTGAAGAGGTCACAATCCATGAGGACCCCTTCCTCGCAGAGGAGAGGCTCGGAATGGTCCCTGCATAGGTCCTCCAGTAGGCTTTCGTGCACTACTGACTCACAGGTTAAAACCAAATCATACATATCATATAAACCAAAATAAAAAATATACATTCAATTTCGATGAATAGTAGGTAGTTGTGACTACAGCTTGGTTGAAATTGTGGCTGTCCTTAAGTTATTTTTAGGGGGCAAATTTTCGTTTGGGCATCCATGAAGTTGCGTTGATGGTTAGAAGCGTTGATTGTAGCTGATACTCTCAGATTCAGTAGATCATTTTCGAATTTGTAGCTTTTGTTTCGTTGAATAGTTTACATTCTTTAAATGAACGTTGTTATCGTTGTTGGTGTTTTTTCAGCTTCATCTCTTCTGTTTTTAGAGTCTGCCGAACAGCAGAGAGGCGAGTCCTATGCCGTTCGATTTCGAGGAGACGTACTACGAGAAAGAGAGGAACTACCAGAAGGACAAAAGACCGCTCGTGTCACGAGTGTCCCATAGCATCATGGACCTGCGGAAACCAGAGCTGTACAGGCGTCCTAGCCAACAAGACCTTGGATATTACAGGGTGCCTAGTAGCGAATCAAAAAAATAAACCTCAAATTGGTGTTTTGTCATGAACTTTATTGCTGAACACTATACTTGAACGCGAGAGCATTCCAGTGATTAAGGCTTTGAATTCGGAGACAGTTCACGTTTTGTTGCTTTGTTAATCTTCCAAAACTCGTCGGTATCTCTAAATACTTCTCCTTGACCCACAGATGGATCTCACGAGCCCGAGTCACCGAAGGAACGAGTCATCCCAAGACTTCTTCACGTCGCCTGAGAACGGATTTCAACGTTACGACACTTTCAAAGCCTCTGGAATGGAGCTGGTCAAACTCTTAAGGGTAAGAGCCAGAAGGCAATCTCATCAGAGACCGTTCTTACTTCAATTTGTCTACTGCAGGAAGCAGAACAGTTCAAGTACACAGCAGACGAAGTGCAAGCAGCTCTGCTGCACTGTAACGACATGAACCCCATGGAATGGTTAAGGGAACACTGGGAGAAGACTATAGCGAACGTCCAGACCCTCGCGACCCAATTGGGAAGAGAGGGTCCGATGAACGTAGTCGGGACGGTCTCGGAGACCGAGGCCCGGGACGCTCTCAGGAAGCATAAGGGGAACATGTGGCCTGCTGTGGAGGAGTGCGTGAACCAGAGGCAACAAAAGGTTCGAAAATGTTTCAGTTTCAAACTCTTATCAGAGTACTAATAATTTAGATATCGAACTCTTATCAGAGTACTAATAATTTAGATATCGTAGTGAAAACATTGCAAATACCTATAATAGTAACGTAATTTATAATGTTTTGTTTTTGCCACTGTGAATTTTCTATTCCAGTACGCAGAACTAGCTTCCAGAGGCGAGTTCAGCAGAGAGGACATAGTAACAGTCCTAACGGCAAACCACGGTGACTTGGAGGCCGCCTTCGGCGAGCTGAGTAAGACACAGCTCAAACCGTTCCTGATGAGGATCTGGGGTCCGCCGGCTGGTATCGAGAACGAGGCAGGTAATGAGGGGGTGTCGCCATCGGAATTAGGGGGCGAAGGTGAGCACGACACGCCATCAAATCCGACCCTTTAGGTTTGTTTGAATCAGTTAATGTTTTACAGAGGTTCGCCTAGAAAATAAGGTTACCAAAGAGGAAGCGAGAGCGGTAAGTACCCCCAATGACAACCCCCCTCTAGTAAATAATAAGGAAGATTTAAAAAAAACTCGGCGGACTAACGCAACGGAACGCGACGTAGTAGAAGACAGTAGAATACATTATTTAGATAGTATCGAAAATGAAATATTAAGGAATCTCGAAGATATTAATAAGTTAAGCGATAACTTACAAGGGACGTTCGTTTCCCCAACTAACACACCGATAGAAGACGAAAGTAGCTCGATAACAATAGCCCAAGGACACCCTGTAGAAACCGTAGTTACCGATGACAACGAAGAAATCACCATGACCAAGAACAAAGTTTACGTAGAGAAAAGCAGTACAGTTATCGAATTAGTAGATGGGAACGAATTTCAACCAATAACAGCCGACACACCCTCAGCAACTGAAAGCGACAGTAGCGATGATGACGATATGCAACACGAATTTGTAGATGCAAGCGATCACCCGGAAGACAACAATCATTCAAAAGGGCAACAGTTGGAAAGCTCCAAGAGTGTAGCGCTGCAATTTCCCGCCGACCCCACTTCGACCATGAACCAAACTATGACTAAAGTTAACGACAGTACCACGATTAATACCCCAATAGCACCAATGGTTCAAAACAACACCGGAACAGAAAGCACAGTTCATGAAGTTCTATCAGCAAAAACCAGTAGCCAGGAAGCAATCTCAACTCAAACACCAGAAATCTCTGAAGAAAAACAGAGTGAAGTTGTTTCTCATTACGTTTCCAAACCAAATGAATCGATTGTTTTAGAAAATGCAATACAAGTGGCACAACGAACTGATACAGATTTAAATAAAAAACAAACGGAAGAAATCACCAAACAAAGGAGAAAGAAAAAAATTCCCCAACAAATTGCCAGACCAGATGAATCGACAGTTCCAGAAATCGGAATACAAGAACAAAATTCTGACGCGATTTCAAATCAAACACAAACTGAAGAAGTCATCCAAGAAAATCAAAAGGAACTTATTCCTCATGACACTGCCAAATCAGACGAATCAATTGTTTTGGAGAACAGGATACAAGCACCAGACCTAGAACAAGGAAATGATGCAACTGTAAATCATGGAGAAACTGATGAAATCACGAAACAGCAGAAAGACGACAAAGAACTTGATTTAATAAATGAGAATGACGCTATTTCAAAAGCTGAAGAAGTCGACAAAGAAAAAGTTTCCGGTCATACTGCCAACAGCGATAAATCAGTTGATTCCGAAAACACCACACAAGCACAAACGTTAGAAGTAAGTGATGTGGAAAACAATGAAGAAGGTGACATGTTACAAACTCAATTAGTCCAGATAAATGCTGATGAAGACGATAAAAGCAGCAAAATAACTAATGGAGGTACAAAAAATGGCGACGCAGGGGATCAGGAACACAAACAGATTATTGTAGCACCTAAAACGTGCTCAAACGAAACAAGTTCGAAATATACAGAACATGCACAAAAAGAAATCGATGACATAGAAAAAACTCTACAGGATTCCAGAGGAACCAAACATGTCACCGAAGAAGAAACCCTTGCTGGTGAGCAAAATCAGTCCACAAGTCCTCTGGATCAGACCGTTACTGAGAATTCAAGCGTTGCTTCGAAACCCCCCAAGAAGGAAATCGACAAAAACGCCAAACTAACTAGCAAACAGAAGAAGAACCAAAAGAAGAGCAGGAAACGGGCTGAGAATCGCGCCTTACAACGAGAATCGAGTAACACCGAATCCAGTAGCGAAGTGATGGAAGACTTGGAAAATAGAAACGTCTCAGAGGACCAGAAAGAAAACCAATGTAAAAGCCCGACGGCAACAAAAGTGCATAGGAAGAAACCGTTGAAGAAGGCCGACAGCCAGAAATATTTGAAGTTCAAGAAGAAACCACCGGAAGAGGATAAATCCAAACTTGACGTGTTGTCAGAGAAACTCGCAGACGAATCAACTTCGGAAAACGGAAACGTCGGACAAGTAGAAATCGTAGAGTTAACCAGCCCAATCGCCATCAAGCAGAGCTTCGACGAACACCCCATCAAGACCACCACCACCATCCAACTCGCTCAGAACGAACAGACGACCATTCCCGTACCCAAGAGACCTTCGAGGATACCATTACTCAAACGGAGCGACTCGAAAAACGACGCAAAGTCCCCCACGTCCCCAACCACCAGCAGGATACCAGTACGAACCCAACAGAAAAGTCTCAACGCGACCAAAACGGTAACTGCGAAACCTAACGAAGGGACCAAAACATATGAGCTCGAGAAAGTGAAGGCTGATTCCAAAATCGATGAAAATAGGAAAGAATCGAGTTCAGAAAATCACCCAGATCCAGTCGAAACCTCCGATGATAAACCCAACACTACTACTAACAACACCACCGTCTCCATGAAACACCTGAGAAACTCCTCGGGGACGAGGAGCTTCGACTCGACCGCCAGCTCCAAGCAGCATTCCTACACTAAATCGCTGGACAATGACAGCGAATCCTCCGTCTCCGACAGCAACATCGAGGAGTTGCTCGACCCGAGCACCGATGAGGACGACTACGAGGAGTTCCAAGAGTACGAGGAGGCGCCCGAGTCCGACACCGAGGACTACGACGAGTTCGACAGGAGGAGCCTCGGCATCGGCAAGGAGATGGACCTGAGGCTCTCCCGGATCAGCGAGGAGATGGACAAGCTCACGAACAACCTAAAGGAGAACAGGACTAATCAGTACAGCATAGAGGAGACTTGCGAATCTGAGGAGTACCTAACCGACGAGGAAGGCGAGGCTATAATCGGCGAGGACGAAGAAAACTATATCGAAGATCCTAATGAAAAAAATTACGAAGTGAAAGAACCGACCGAAATCGAAGTGATGGAGGTAAGATCTCGGAACGAAGGTAGAACCGAATGTAATGTTTAAACGTTTTAATAAAACCACGGTTTCCTGTTAGAGGCAGGCGAGACGTTTCCTGGCCGAGGGACAAGTGAAGAGTTATCAACAAGCCGAGCTGGCAGTGAGCTTGATGGCGTTGAAGTTCTCCACGGAGGAAGCGCTCGAGGCAGTCAAGGACTGCAACACGTTGGACGCTGCCATCGCATTCTTGCAGCAAGACTGCGAATTGTGTGCCGGTAAATTCCCCATGAAACAAGTAAGTATGATTATTGTGATTTTAATAGTCAACTCTATGAACGTACAAGGTAGTACCTTTTTTCTTTGTGATACAAAAGGGTAAACCGTGAACTAGGAGTCTAACTAATGGCGTTGAAGTAAAGCTATTAGTACATTTAGTACACACAATACATATTGTTATTGTTGGGGTATCTATAGAGTAAGTAAACTGCACGTGTACAAGTAGGATTCTTTCCATGGCAGATCGTCTCGATGCTCAGATGCACACACTGCTGCTGCCGCCAGTGCGCCAAGAACTACTTCACCGTCCAGATTTCGGACAGGAGCATCATGGACTGCACCTGTCCGTTCTGCAAGCAGCCGGACCTGGCGGGCGACGACATCCACGAGGACGAAGTGTCCGACTACTTCGCCAACCTGGACATCCTGCTCAAGGGGATCCTCGACGAACCCATACACGAGCTATTCCAGAGGAAGCTCAGGGACAGGACGCTGATGCAGGACCCGAATTTCAAGTGGTGCGTCAGGGTAAGGGAAAACGGATGAGAAAGGAAGTGGACACGTTGTAATGTCGAACATGTTGTGTTGTAGTGTTCCTCGGGATTCATAGCGCATCCCAAGCAAAAAAGACTGATCTGTCCGGACTGCAAGTCCGTCACTTGCGCGAGTTGCAGGAGACCGGTACGTATGTAATAATGAATGATCGACACACGTTTAAACTTTCCTTGTCAGTCTAAGAACTTACTCAAATTCTCATAGACCGTATGCTTGGTGAAGATGGCGTGTGACGCATTACACGTTGAATTATTTGTGAGCCTTCCCGATTTCCTTTCCAGTGGGAGAAGCAGCACGAGGGCATCACCTGCGAGAAGTTCGCCGAATGGAAGGACGCCAACGATCCCGAGAACCAAGCCTCGGCCGTTTCGAAGCACTTGGCCGAGAACGGCATAGACTGTCCGAAGTGCAAGTTCCGGTACTCCCTGGCGAAGGGCGGCTGCATGCACTTCACGTGCACGCAGTGCAAACACGAGTTCTGCTACGGCTGCGGCAAGCCGTTCATGATGGGCGCCAAGTGCGGCCTCAGCCTCTACTGTGCCAAGCTCGGCCTCCACGCCCACCACCCGAGGAACTGCCTCTTCTACCTGAGGGACAAAGAACCGCACGAGCTGCAGCAGTTACTTAAAGTGAGTATTTTCATGGATTTTAGGTTGTGAATAAGAGGTACTGAAGGCATTGAGATCTGCGAATCACTTGGTCTGATTCTGACTAAGTGGTCATGGTCTGATAGATTCTGGTAGTGGTTATTTCCGAAAGATATAGAAATTCCTTCATACTTTCAATACGTCACTAGTGGTTATGCAACCACATTACATTTGCGTATCTGGACAAATTTTATTGCAACTGGAAATGTTCTAGGACCACAGTATTCCATTCGATACCGAAATCTCAGTGGACAAGGAGGACAACGCTTCTGCCGTCGTGAAATGCCCCATTCCCTTACAACGAGAGACCCCGACGGGTCTGGTCGACACGGTCTGCGATGGCGAGGTGCTCCCGAGCCAGGCGGGACTCTGCAGGTAATTATGAACCGAAACCCAAGTTCGTTCTAGTGACGTATACCTACCAGAACGTATTTTAAGACGATTCTTTTGCCTCTTCTTCCTTTTTATGTCCAGAATTTGGGCATGACTCTTCTTGGAGCTCGTTCTAAACGTATACGCATAAGATGTCCATCTTTTTTTGACTTGTTTCGTTATAGGGTTGTACCTACTTTTAACTTCTCTCTTATGTATTCGTTCTTTGTGGTCATGTTCTGTAAATTATTTGGCAGATCTAAGGTAGGTACCTACCTACCTACTTTATTTCTAAAGTTTGTGCGTATTACTTCGCTTTCAGTTACAATTGTTCTCCAATACAGACCTTCCCAATAAGGATGTTGTGTCTGTTAATGTCTTTGAGGCCGAGTGCATAAACTTTCTGAAGCCCTTCTTGACTAAGTATAACACTACCAAATATTACAAATCTTTTTCATTTTCATTACTATCTCGCATTCAAGCGACTGATGATGGGCCTTGTAATTTTGTGTTTTCTTCCTCTTTTTTATTTTGAATAGAGATATGACTTTCGCAGTTTTTTAGGGCGCATTACATAGAATACATATCGTTCGTAATAAGAAAGCACAGATTAGACACGATAGATCTACTATCGGCGGACGACCTGGAGACAGTCGTTAGGAGAGCAGCTAAAAAACTGCCACCTAACGCTTTCGGGACCCCGAGAGAAATGTACCGCTCGAGATTGAAACAGGTAGACAGGCGGTGCTCACCAGTTGCTCTCTCCGTGCCTTACTAATAAAGTATTCACATACAAATTTCTAATTCGACAAAGTCCGCCCCAACTGAATGCTCCCTTCGTCCCCTTTGATTGTTCTAACGTTTCGTCTTTTTTGTTGTGCGTGTGTAGGCTGCACTACATCGAGTATTTAGTTGGGCTCATTGGCAGACATAAGTTGGACCCTGTCACCATCTTCGATTTGGTGGAGGTCAGTCAGGAACTAAAGCGCAGAGGGAGGGAGCTGCCGGAAAGGTCCGCCTGGTGCGATGATCGCGAGTACAGGAACATCTGCGCTAAGGTATGTTTTGGAAGGCTTCTCTGTAGCTGAAGTTAGTCTGTCAATGTGCCCAACGGATGGCAAAATGTAAACGTGTAATGAGACCTACTGTTTGCATCGGTTTCTTATGTGTTGTTTGCCCCATTTTGAGTTCACTAACAAAAGAACGTATGGTCTGTCTAGAAATGTACGGTGGCGCTGAAAATCACAATACTTTTGGACATACAATGTGTTCGTGGGTCACACAGGAATATGTAATCTACCAAAATATTTCCATTTTTTTAAAACACTCATCTTCCAAATATGAGTGAAAACGCCCATGGACAAGGTGTTCTCAACAAATTTAGACAATGCCACGATAATAAGTAACCTTTATTTTTGACAAAAAAATAAATTTATCAGAATCCTTCAGAATTTAAAACGTCCTATGCATAAATTCATGATACATTTTTGAACAGACTCTACCTACAATTTATAGCTTGGCGAGATTTAAGTTTTGAATGTAACTATCTTCCTATCAGGATGATCTCCCAATAGTTTAACTAATATTTACTGTTTCAGATTATCATGGACCAGATACCCTTGGAGTGATCACAATTTTTATATTGTTACCTACATTATATTCCTTTTTTTTTTTAGTAAAATGTATGTGTGATTGTCTTTGCGTTTTTGTTACATGCGATTTGATTAAAAACCTACTATATACCGCTAGAAAAAATAATAAACAATTACCATCCTCACTGTTTAATTATTTCAAAGCGTATAAAAAATTTTTCAAATGCCTTAAATTTTTATTCGGCGTCGGAGAACTGTCCAAGATATTACTGAGTTGGTTAAGCAACTTATTCTTCTTTTCCATTTGTCTTTTACTGACAACCTTAGTAGGTGTCTTTACAGCTTTTGGTGGTGATTGGACCTGTTTCTTTAGCTTTGTTACACGAATCATCTTCTTCTCCTTGGCAATATCAGGAGTTCTCAAGTTGTGCATTAATGACATAGACAACACGGCTTTTTCATTTAAACCACAGAATTTATCTTTCTTCTTTTTCTTCTTCTTCGGTGTAGCAAACTGAACTGACGCCTCTAGTTTCTCACCAACAGTAGACTTAGACAATTTCCTTTTTTTTCCTGAGGATTTCAATTCCTTGACATTTGTATGTTGGTATGTCAATGAGATGTACCGCTGTTTCTTACAAAACTTACAAGTAATTTCCTGAAATTAAAGTTAAAAGAAACCACAACATACCTATATTTTCACCTGACTTACCAGTTTATTACCGTTATGCTCAATTCTGCTCACATATTTCTTTTGATACTCGGACAAATTCATTCCCTTTTGTTTTTTGCTTAATAATTTCTTAGCGAACTTAGTGAGCTTGTCCTTGGCTTTGATCCGATAACTCGCCGGACCATCGACTAACGGTAAGCAACACCTCTGACAGGAAACGGTGGACCGAGTCAAACTTGAAGGGAGTAATATCTGGTTCCGGAATTCGAATAATCTACGCCGCGTACTGAATGAAATAAACAAAAATGAGAGAGGAAATAAGTATGAAGCAGAAGTTGGCAAGATAGTGCCATTACTGCTAGTTGGGCTAAGGTCTAGTAATTACAATATTAATAGTGGACAGAAAGCAAAATAATGGTTGGATATAAAGACACAAGTTAGGTGCACCGAAATAACGTGAAGGGTCTATGTAAGTACAAATGAACACTCACTTGTAGAAAGATTTTAGAGCTGGAACATTCAGCTCTTTTAGTGTTGAAATATTGTACAAGTATTGTACAGAGTTCTTCGAGATATCTACTGAAGATTCCGTCATTTTGTCAAGGGACCGCTACCATAGACCGCTACACTTTAATCCACAGCTTTAATCCTTAACAAGTTGTGGAAAAAAATTTGGTTAGGGCAACTTGGGACTTGGGAGCCACAAAACACAAAACCATAGCAGCACCAAATTTGAATTACATACTTCAATATTTCTTATTTTTCACAGCTGATAGTTAAGAAATTTCGTTTACGTAGATTACCACCAACTTGAAAATTTTCCCATGTTAATCTCGCATAAGAAAAAAAAAAATTGTGTAGAAATAGTTGCCATGGTTACCAAATTCTGACGTCACACTTTCCTCACATATACACACCCTGGCGCCTTGACCTAACCTAACAACAATTTTTGGAAATAGTAAAGTAATAAGTAATGGTTATATATTATTAGAGCCATAGAAGAGTGAACGTGGGGTTCCTCATAAAAAACACCTTTTATAAAACTTCGAGAGTTTATCGATAAACATTTGGTGCCTTTGTTATATTACTTGTTTACCGAAAGGGAAGTGGTAAATATAAGATAATATTATAAACCCACTTGTCCCATCCCAAGGATTATCATTGTTACTCCACCTCAAATTAAGTAAGTCACTCACCCAAAATGTTCAACACGTTATGCATCAGGAATAAA
This sequence comes from Cryptocephalus moraei, assembly GCA_946251905.1. NCBI lineage: Eukaryota > Metazoa > Arthropoda > Insecta > Coleoptera > Chrysomelidae > Cryptocephalus > Cryptocephalus moraei. Next base: position 36,937,481 of record OX276456.1, on the reverse strand, counting down.
ACTCTTCCAGCATGGCTCCGAAACCCACGACATCCTTCCTGAAGCAGCTCAGAAGCCTGATGCGAAACGTGAAGTACGCGAAGGAATCCCTGAGCGCCTACATAGTCCCATCGAACGACGCCCACAACAGCGAGTACTTGGCAGATTGCGATCAGCTCAGGGGGTACGTCTCGGGGTTCACAGGTTCCGCGGGTACTGCCGTAATAACCGAGAACGCCGCCCTACTCTGGACCGACGGAAGGTACTGGCTGCAGGCCAGCCAGGAGTTGGATGATAACTGGACTCTGATGAAGGAGGGATTACCTGATACGCCGTCACAAGGTGCGTGTAATTTCGATCTTCAATTAATTATCTAGTATATGGGAATAAATTTGAATCTTTGGTTTCTATGTTTGTGATAAAAATTTTCTTAAAGGTTTATCATGTGAGCTAAAATGTGTCACATTTATTTTGTAGGAGACTGGTTATCAAAGAACCTTCCGAAAGGCTCATCCATAGGCGTAGATCCGAAGTTAATCACTCATAAGAGGTTCAACATTCTACAAACTGAACTGGAATCCTCGGGTCACAAACTGGTCTCGGTTTCCGATAACCTGATAGAACTATTGTGGACAGATAGGCCTGTAAGACCTGCTAACCCAGTTCTTCCACTTCCTTTAGATTTTACTGGATTGTCTGTCAAAGAGAAGTTAAGAAGTGTCAATGAGAAGATGATGGAGAAAAATGCTACATTTTTGATACTCGCAGCATTGGACGAGGTGGCGTGGTTTTTGAATCTCAGGGGATCTGATATAGAGTACAACCCCGTGTTTTTCGCTTATGTGATAGTAGGGAAGGAGTCCTTCACTATATTCATGAATCCCCAGCAAAATTCCCTAGGGATGAGAGAGCACTTGGCGTCTGAAGCAGGGAATGTGTTTAAAATAGAATCTTACGACTCAGTATGGGATAAATTGAAGGAAATGGCCGCTGATTTAGGCGATAATTATATCTGGTTGTCGGAGGAGACGAGTTTCGCCCTAGCGAGGCTCATACCGAAGAAAAACCGTCTGATCACCGAGATCACTCCGGTGGAGCAGATGAAGGCCGTTAAGAACCCCGTGGAGGTGGCCGGAATGAAAAATGCCCACCTGAAAGATGCTGCGGCTTTATGCTGTTATTTCGCCTGGTTGGAAAGCAACATCAAATACACCAAGATCACGGAAGTGTCCGGGGCTGAAAAACTACTTTCATTTAGAAAGCTGCAGAAAGATTTCGTCGGGGCTAGTTTCGCTACTATCAGTTCCGTCGGGCCACATGGCGCCATCATCCATTACCAGCCCAGTAAGGAAACTGACGTTCAGATCACAGCTGACCAGTTGTATTTGTGCGATTCCGGCGGACAATACAAGGACGGCACGACTGATGTTACTAGGACGTTACACTTCGGGGAGCCAACTCAGTTTGAGAAGGAATGTTACACTAGGGTGCTCAAGGGACAGATCAAGCTAGCAACGATGATATTTCCTTCTAAAATTAAAGGTGAAGTAATTAAGAATGGTTGACAATAAAATGAGTTTTCATTATCGAACACTTTTTTACATGTGTAACTTTCAGGTAACTGCTTAGACTCTTTCGCCAGGCAATACCTATGGGAAGTGGGACTGGACTACGGCCATGGTACAGGACATGGAATAGGTTCATACTTAAACGTTCACGAAGGTCCCATCGGCATATCATACAGGCCGAACCCGAAGGACACTGGCCTACAGGCTGACATGTTCGTCTCTAATGAGCCTGGCTACTATCATGACAATCAGTTCGGCATAAGAATCGAGGACATAGTCAGGATAGTGCCGGCGAGTACGGCGCACAACTTTAACGACCGTGGCTTTCTCACCTTCGAGACCATCACTCTCGTGCCAAAATCTAAGATTTTAATTGCCAAGGAGTTGCTTACCGGCTTCGAGATCGATTACTTGAATAAGTACCACGAACAGTGCAGGAGGGTCGTCGGGCCGATCTTGGAACAGCAGAAGGAATTCGAGGCGAAAGAATGGCTTATCCGCGAAACTGAACCACTATGAAGAAAGCTATGTGAAAGTTTGATGTAACATTGTTATATATTGTTTATAATATACATCGTTGACACTCCTAAGGGTTTGAGCAATTTTATTGTTGTCATTGTCGATATTATTGAACAGCCAACGAGGCCCCAAAACCAATAGATTTCTTTGCTCGGGGCTTCTTCCTAGAATCTTTCCGTTTCATGCTTGTGTGGGAGTAAATCGACATTTTCGTAACTATCGATTGAGTGTCTATCTGCTCGGTTTTCTTCATGTTCTCCATGAAATCCAGCTTTTCTTGAGCTAAGGCTATCAGAATCTCGTAGAACTCCAAGAAAACCAGTTTGTAGTCCTGGTTAAATTCTCTCTTTTTCTCGCTTAGGATCGATGCCCTCGGGCACACGCTTAAGATCCTTTTTAAGATCCTCTTTCTGCCTAATGGCCTGAAGGTGTACAAGGTTCTGGTGAAGACGTCTGCCTCCGTGGGTTCTTCAGGCGCATTGATGGTTTTAACTTGTCTCGGAGGAAAACTCTCGTCATTCTCTGGTAAAAAAAGGGGATAATCCTAGAGGGAGGTAATAACAATAAAGGTAAAAATGTCTTACTCAAGTAAGAGATTTCGTTCATCGGTACGGCATTGTACCCTTTCGACAACGTGTTCGCATCCGATTTGCTTTGTTCGTCGATTGGACAGTAATATGGAGGATCTTGCCCTTTTTTCATGAGGGTATTGTACAGGAAAGTCTTTATGGTGTGCGGTTCTCCCAAACTCTGGTACAAGTTGTAAACACTCTTAATCGGGAAGTAGTCCAAGTAATTATGCAAAGCTTGCCCTATGGAAAATATTGTCGCGTTCAATCGAAACGTCTGAGTTTCTGTGTGTCTGAGAAACGTGGAGAAAAAGGATATGAAAACTGGTAAGATAGGTATCGAACTCGATCACAGAAACAAGTATAATAAGAGCGGGAAACGAGATTTCAAATAAATCACAGATAATATCAATAGACAATATCAAAACAAAAATTATCTTAGACAAGACTCAAAGAAATAATAACGACAATTCCCATGTAGCAAAGAAAAATGGAGAGTTGTTTCCAGGATTTACATGTGTAGAATATAGAAACCGAAGACTTCAAACAATACCACCTTCGACACCCCCGATGTTTGGTAATATATCGCTGAAGACGAACGTCTTGAAGATGTGCACCACGATTCCATTCTTGGTGGTGTTCTCCAGATCGAGCGATTTCCTGTAGACGAGCCAGGCGCACCCCATGAGATACTGCAGGAACTGCCAAAAGTAGATGAGCTCGAATGGGTCATGGTCGCTCTCGGCGAACGCCTTCGGGTTCCCTGAGAACAGCAGGTCCGATTCGGCAATGGAGACGTACTCGTGGACGCCGACGTCCCGCAGGAGCTGCCACAGGAATAGCCTAATGAGCGTCGGCCTGTAGCTGGTCGGGTTCTTGCAGACTAGGTTTGCATATCCGTCGTACACGTTTCTCAACTTCGACATGTTCGTCATAATGCAGTTTTTCAACATGTCCTTCTCCTTCACTTTGTTCATCGCAGACGGGTGCCTTGACTCGCCATCGTCGAGTCCTTCCATGAAGTATATGTTCCGTTCGCTGAAATCGACAAGGGCCCTACTACTTTTTTTTGAGTAAATGTTTTAGAACTAGATCATAATTCCGGGTACGGTCAATGTTCGAAGTTAACTGGTCAATTCTTGGATAAAATGACATAACTTTGACTTACGACGGTACGATATCTGAATGTGCAATGGTGAACGACTTAACATAGGCAATTATCATATTGACGTAGTAATCCATATCGACCTCTTCGGCGACTGTATGTATCGGTATCTGGAGGCAGCACCACTTCTTATTTTCGGAGATCGAGTCGCAGATCTTCACAAAGAAGTTGGAAGGTATACGCGCCCCGTTCTCCCGGATCTTCTCCAGAATGCCCTGATCAAAAGCAGTCACAGGGACCTAGAACCAAAAGCTTCAAAACTGCAATTCTGGTGCTACTTATGAACCATCGTGTAAATATTGCGTATCGAACCTTTTTTTTAATCAAAACCATTATCTCCTTGTACAGCACATTTGGTTCTACGTACGCCTTGGGGTCCGAGCTGACGTTCCTGGAAGACTTATGGATCGGTTTGTCGTCGTCGAACAGCGGGTCGTTCGCGATCGCCAAACCGTTGCCGCAAATGACTATCCCGGGTCCATGCTTATTGTCGTACTCCCACTGACCGGCGTACTTCGAGCCGCATTCCGTACCGAAATTCATGATCCCTGAGAAAATTAAATTAAATCAAAGGAAAAATTTAATTTAGTCCAACGCCGATGACCACGTTAGAAATTTGGAGGACATTGCAGGCATCTGCCTACAATTTAAACAATGAGCCACAACATTATAACTAATACGAATAGTTAATAGTGCTTTGTAGTTCAAGTGGTTAACAACTGCCTAACATTGCTTTGTAGGTATCTACCTACCTAACTTTTGTATGATAAGTATATAAACACTTTTTTAAACACACATATCAAAGGTACTTTCAGACTGAATCGTTTTCCTACCTATTCCATGTCTCATTCCTTCGTGCCAAGTGCCTTTATACCAGTTATATGATGGGAAACTGAATTCCTTATTAAACACCATGTTCCAAATGTATTCCCCATATCCATGGGGTTTGTTGTCTCTCCATTCTCCTTTATAGTACTGGAAATTGAAACACCAAAGAACTGGGGGCATCATGACAATAAAATTCATCTCACGTCTCTGTTGCTCCAATACATTTCCCCAAAACCGTTAACCCTGTTCTTACTGTAATACCCTCTATACCTGAAGCCATCGTCAGACTTCCTTAAACCATAACCATGCCTCAAATCGTCCAGCCACTCTCCTTCGTACCAGCTGTTTGGTTTATACATTATCCACCCATAACCTGCATATCATGAAAGTGAAACCTTAACTGACGAAAAGGTTCAAAACAAGACCCTGAAACTGTAAATCCTTACCGTGTTTCCTGCCAGCGTTCCATTGTCCCTTATACATGCACTGGTTCCTGCTGAGTCTGCACACCCCTTCCCCGTGGAACATTCCCTTGCAGAATTCGCCCTCGTAAATATCTTGGTTGGGTAGTATCATCTCTCCTTTGCCTGTTGGGTAGCCATTGGTGAATTCTCCCTTATACCTGGTGCCATCCGCCCATATGAAAGTACCTAGACCGTGCATGAGATATCCGACGGTGGCACCCTCGTAGCAGTTCCCATTTTTGAAGGATACCTTAGTGCTCTTCGTTTCGAGGGCGATCCCGCTGGATTTCATGGAGGACTAAGAAATTGTGTAGGGTCTTAATTTGGAAAAGATGAGGTATGTCAAGTATTCAGTAAAAATCCATTCCTTGAAAGAGGAAATGGCTATTGAAGAGAGCCTGGTGAAAATATACTTTCTCTTAACTGGAACTAATTTTTGCAGAAATGTGTTTACCTTCATGGGTATTTCGTCTGTCCCTTCCATGTCATATTCCAAACTTTCTACAACAAACCACACAAAATCTGTAGATCCTACATACGACACTGCAAAATGATGCAACAAAATATTACAATATTGTTAGTGACCTACCATCCGTTGTTAGCGTCGCATTCGATGGCTCAGTCACATAGATTTCGATCTTGTAACTGTCAATGATACTGACGAATAACTGGTTGAAAAACGAGTTAACAATGCTCTTCCTGTCTAGTATGAGAGTCTCAAAGGACGGCTGGAGGTGTATAGTTATCAGCTTGGTTGTAGTGGATCCAGCCACATTCGAGCTGGACGTGTATGGGTACATCTCATTACTGATGGACATTATACTAATCAACTTGTCAGAAATTAGACAGACAACTGAGGGAAGACGGATGGAATGTTGATAAATCGCCCAATTGCATAGTAATACACACACCTGTTTGCAGCTTAGACTCAAAACTCTCAAGAAACAAAAATGAAGATAAAAAAATATATATAAACAACCCAACACTCATATATTACAGATATTACTATAAAAATAATAATTAATAAACTCTCCATTTCCCTAACTTATTCTGGGATCACCGTAAGCCTGCTGGTCCATAGCGAATCTCCCTCTCGAACTGCTCAGCCTTCAGAGTGCCATCGATGCTCTCGCAGTTTTCGTTGAAGACCGAATAAGCGCTGATCTCCCCTGTCTTCTTCGGCCCCGTCCTTGTGTTCAGGTAGAGTCCGACCAGAGCAGAGACGATAAAGAAGACTGTCCCAAATTGCAGTTGGACGAAGATGGCAAAGAGGGTAAGCCACAGAAGGAAATAGGTGACATAGTAGATAATACTGACGGTGCGACTAGTCGGTTTGGAGACAGGCGCTTCAGGCAAGCTTGTGTCCAAGTTTTCAGGTGGGGGGAGCAGTCTAGAATGAGGGTCCTGAATGGAAAAATAAAAAAGAGGTGGTTCGTCCATTGAAAATTTACTAATAATAGAGAATTGTGATGGGATTTAGAGATGCCTTTGAAATTTCATTCCAAATTCGATTGGGGAAAATGGTACAATGTTTACATTGAGAAATTCATGAAAAATGTAATTCGTCTCAAATTTTTCCTCACTTTCGAAATGTTAAGTGAGGAAAGCTTCCCAGAAGGGTGTACGAACTCTGGCTGGACTATTGCTTCCATATTCTACTTCTACTTATAAACTTTTAATTGTGAGTATATCTACTGTTTTCAATACACAAATTTCTATTCGTTCTAGAAATTGAAGAGCAAACTTAGACTCCCCAAAACATGAATCCGGAGTCTTAGATTTTTCAAAGACAAGACCAACTCCCAAATCTTACCTCTGAATACTCTTTAACCATCTCTGTATCGTTCTCGAAAAGTGGACTAGAATTACTATTATTGGTCAGTTGATTCTTCGCCCTGTACTCCAACAACTTTTTCTCCAATTCAGTCATTTCGCGAAGCGATTATAAAACGCCGAACAAAATAAAAGAAACGAAATACAAATAACAAGTAAAATAAGTAAACAGTTATGAAAAAAATAGGTTAAAAAGCACAGAACACATATTTAATAGACAGGATAACGATGATCTGTGGATTTTGACAATAATGTCAAATTAAAATCGAGTGTCACTGTCACTGTCAAAATTGTTATGTAGAGATGTAATTACAACGTACCCATTATTTTTGAATAAATATAGTTTTCGTCACCGATTGTACATTAATATTCCGAACGAATTATGATCCATAAAAGTACAAACTACCCCAAATAAGTGCTCCTTTCTACGATGACGAAGAGTCAGTTGTCTTTCCGGCTTCGGCAAAATGCCCCCCAACAAACAAGAAAGGATCTACGTAAGGAGACTCACAAAAAGACTGTAAAGAATCACATTACTAGGTTAGTAGTGAGGATAAATGAGAAACTTGTAGTTGGATTTAATTTTGGTTGTAAGCTAAATTGAATATCAAGCATAGAGTCTGTGTCTTTTCCTTTCAACTTAACTTTTCAATTCTTTTCAAGTTCACAATATTAATATAATTTCCATCAAAAAATTAATTTTTTAGTAAACCTGCTCAAGCAAAAGCAGAGAACAGTACAGGGTTGTTCTTTCCTGCGGGGGATACTGCATTTAAAACTTTGTTATCGGCGAGATTTTGTGCTGCAATATGGTCTCATGTGTCGGATTGCGATGAGACATTTAATTATTGGGAACCCATGCATTATTTGAGTAAGTATTGTCATCTCCCGCTACCTAAATTATCTCCTAATACTATATACAACAATAACAAATAAATATATCTTTTGTTCTAGTTTTTGGCAAAGGATTACAAACATGGGAATACAGTCCACAATATGCTCTACGATCATACTTTTATCTCATGGTTCACGCTGCACCGGTGTGGATATACCACAAATTACTTCAGCCAAACCCTCTTCTGATGTTTTACTTTATAAGATGTCTATTGGCTTTAGTTTGTGCATTTGCAGAGGTCTACTTCTACAAGTAAACATTTTTTCAGAAATACTAAATCTATTCTAAGTTTTAATTTTTAGAGCTGTTTGTAAAGAATTTGGAGTGCACATTGGAAGAATATGCTTAGCATTCCAATTATTCTCCGCTGGGATGTTTATATCTAGTGCGGCACTCTTACCATCCAGTTTCGCCATGTATACGACGGCGGCCGCTCTCGCCGCTTGGTGGCAGCAGAAGTTCACTCTGGCAATTTTCTTTACCGCTTTAGGCGCACTATTGGGTAACTCTAGTTTAAATTAGGTCTTGTGGAAACATTTAACTCTTCTGATAATTTTTTTAGGATGGCCATTTTCTGCTCTGCTAGGAATTCCTATTGCGTATGATATCATAGTGCAGAAGAAAATGTACCTGGACTTTCTGATATGGTCCGTGATATCGGCCACAATCATTTTGGTACCTATGGTTATAATGGATTCAATTTATTATGGTCGTTTGGTCATTGCTCCATACAACCTTGTGAAGTATAATGTTTTTGGAGGGGCAGGACCTAATTTGTATGGAACGGAACCGTTTACTTTTTACCTTATAAACGGGTTTGTCAATTTCAACTTTGTGTGGGTAAGGAAATTATGTTGTTTTCAATCCAATCAGTGTTCATATCAAATTTGCTAGAAAGAAAACAGAAACTTCCATTTCAATAATTATTATTGTTTTAGGTCTTATCTTTATTCAGCCCTATAGCAATAACACTAAATCACTTCTTTGTACCTGCTAAGAATAGATGCACACTGTACTTGCCTTATTGGTTATCTTTGAGCCCATTGTATTTGTGGCTGCTCGTCTTTATATTTCAAGAGCATAAGGAAGAACGGTAAGTAATATGTATTGAGTCAGTATAAAATAAAAATATATGTTTAAGGTTTCTCTATCCGGTTTATCCACTGATATGTTTGTCTGGAGCCATTACCGTGGATATCATACAAAAATTATGCTTTAGGATTTGGAGTGCAATAAAGAAAATGCCACCTGGAACGCATTATTTGGATAAAACTTTATTTATTATGATTATTACCATTGTTGTGACATCCTGGTTAGGTAAGTATTTCAATGTTGCGATGATTTTAATTTATTGGAATATAAATTTAAGGTGGTTCGAGAATTTTTGCATTGTATTGCAATTACCATGCGCCTTCTGATCTCATGGTAGAGCTCAACCATTACCCTGTGGAGGCGAAGATACCGGAAAGAGCTCAAGTGAACGTGTGTTTAGGGAAAGATTGGCATAGGTATCCAAGTTCATTTTTCTTACCAAATAATAATTGGCACGTCAGATTTATAAAATCTGAATTCGATGGTATGTTACCTGCGCCATATTCCAGTGAGAAGAACGCAACGACGATAGTGCATGAATATTTCAATGATAGGAATGAAGAGGCTCCTAGTTTGTATTTTGACGTCAACAAGTGCCATTTTCTGTTAGACTTAGATTTTGGAAAAGAGACTGAATTAGAACCTATTTATGCCAATAAGAAAGACAGATGGAAAATAATTAAGAGTTACAAGTTTTTAAATTCAGAAAAATCTAATAAATTTTTCCGAGCCTTTTTCATACCTTTTCTTAGTAACCGGTATACAGTATATGGCAATTTCACTTTGTTACAATCAACAAAGCTGAAAATTAAGTAGGGTAACAATAAAGTGTGGCAAATATTGAAGACTAGGCTTTACCTAACGATAGTTTTTACATTCCTTACAAATATTTTCTATGAATCCAATTTTGAGATTAGACCATTTATCTGAATTCTTAATGTATATTACGTTAATTGTTAGTCTTGGAAACTATCGATCCAAAATAAGTGTATAAAAGTTAAATTTAGTTTATACTAGATTTGCAATCTTTTCTATGGTAATTAGTTAACCATAAATAATGATATTAATACGTAAGCAACAATCAAGTAATAAATTTTTTTGCACTATGAAAGCAAAAAATGTTAGTTCGCTTAACAATCACAAGAAAACTTATACATTCATTCATTGGGTTTAATAGTGTATATGAGTGTACAAATTCAACCATTGGCCTATTAAACACCATTACACAACAAAATAGAAGTGGCTGTAAAGATACCTTTTTATACACATTACTTTTAGTCATATCGTGTTTGTTTTTATAGTTTTGTATGTATTTAATAAATGTTATTGTTATTTACTACAGTTTTATTTGAAGATTAATCAAAACGAAGACTCCAGAAGGAAATATCATCAATGGGCTTCAAATGTATCCTAACATAATGAGGATAATATATGTATTTATTGCTTAATAAAAAAAATACATGAGTATTCTAATAGATTAATAAAAAATATCACAGAGGATACATAAAAGGCAATATTTCTCTATCATGCACATTAAATATAAATATAGATTAATAGTATGGATATGAGAAGAATATAATAATTACACTTAAGAAGTACTGGTCATGCATGTTAACAAATTCTGAGTTATGAGTTCACATGCTAAGTATCCCAGACCTTTTGCTACAATGTATAATCAATACACCTAAAATTAATAATGATCAGTGCAAACTTTGTAACACATTTGATCACCAACAGACAAAAAATATATATCCACTCCTCTAAAATGCACACACATAAATATTCATTTAAAAAAAAGTTCTTTGGTAAACATTACAAAAGATAATAGATAATATAATTTGTTCCTTGCTTGTAACATTTGTAAAACATTGGAATTTATTGCTTGCTGTTTCCTTAAGTCATGTATGCTAATAGAAAGTATGAAAATATATCTCGTAATAGATACTTTGTGTTAATTAGGATATCGAATCAACTGGTACACTAGCAATGTTTACTGAGAAGTTAAGGCACATTAAGAAAAAACTCATTTTGACCATTCTACTTCTAAAAACATTGTACTTGACTAAATAAGATTGTTTAAGATGTATATTACAGTTCATTCTGGAAAACAAGACTCTCATTGAGCTAACTTAATCTAAAATTGAGCTTACCTTTTTGCTTGAAACTAAATAGAACTTACTAGCATTATAAAGTAGTAGAAGTAACAGCACTGACGCCACGCACAAAAATGGTTGGTGGCAGGTTTCTTGAAAACACCTCCAAGTTATTATAATATCTTACAGCCTCTTCATCATTAGTAGGTGGAGGAGGTAAGTAAATGAAAGTTACAGCCGTTTCACTAGTTTGTTGCAATATAAGCATGTTGACACTAAAAATAAAAGAACATTGTGTCATCATGAGAGGTTGCATTGACCTATTTTTGGTTACCTACCTTTTGGTATACCTTCTTTCATCAGCACCATGTGATTCGATGATGTTCATCCAACCAGTTACAGGAAACAACTCTGCTTCGATCCTCAAACTTCCCAATAGGTGATTCAATTTTTCGGAGTGTGTTTGAGACGAAGAATTTAGTGTAAAATAACTCGTTCGATTTTCGTCACAAACACACACCCTCAACTGAAGTTTGCTCCATAACGGTACCATGTTGACTATGCAAGCTAACTGCATCATGAACAGTGAAGTTGTATCAAAAGCATCATTTTCACCGGGATTTAGGAAGTTCACGGGCCAGACATCTATGTATCTTTTACTTCTCACACTGAAAAAGGCATATTAATAGAAGTAGATTATTTCAAAATTTACTGATTTTTTACCTTTTCACATCTTTTTTCAGCTTACAAAAATTCCTGCATAAACACAAGTTTTTGTTCATTCTTAACACATCTCTCATCATTTGGACATATTCTACAGGTTGTAGCATGCTACGACTTCTTAGTGGGAAAATATCATTCTCAAAATCCAAATTGTAGTAAGGGGATGTTACACTAAAAATGTACAGTACATATGTAGTAACGAAGAACTTGCTATTATTATCTATGTATATTGATCAGGTTGCCTACTGCTTCTATATCTAGTGAACAAAATTCAATTAATGCATTATAATGACAATGGAGTATATACTGTGTGTTATAGATTTTAAAGGTATGCTTACTGTTGCAGAAAGTCTTGGGACTCCTCCCCATCTAAAAACCCGAGAATGACAGTATTTGGTTTCATCGCCCCCATTCCAGATAATCTCACTAAATGCTGTAGCCCTTCCCTGACGGTTTTAGCAACAGTCACTTCGATAAACGCTTTCACTTTTAAATGGTCGATTAAATTTAGCCAGTGAGGAACCTGTAAAACATCTACTGTTTAAATTCTTCTGTAAAACATTCTTTCTTATTGTTTACCTGATGTAATGTAGGATCTGGTTCCTCATTATCAGATTCCGATGTTTCTACATGCCCTAAAACGTAGAGCCCACCTTTCTTTAGATCATTGATAAAGTCGATAAGAGGGCAAGCTGACCTCGGACTGTTCACCAATAGCAAAACCTGTGGCCTCCAAAATTTCACGTGATCTTTGCGAGAATCCAACAGGAGAAGGTATTTCCTCACCTGCCCAATTCAAAAATTAATACTTTCTTGATCGCTTAAAAGTAAGTATTCTACTAACCTGATGGAAAATAAGCGCTTGAGAAATACTGCCCCATTGGGCTTCTTTCGACGGAGAGAACAAGTGCAAGAAGAACAACAGAAGCAGACACAGTAAGATGCTGCAAGCCGCGTATATCGGACTGATAACAAACATCATTATCAAAGTGCCAACCAAACCAATAAGTGCGGTGTGCCACGTGAAATACACAAAAGATGGACGGAAATTCGGAGCCCCTGCCAGTTCTAATCCGAGACACGACAGATTCATCGCTAGGTAACTAAGTAGGAAAAGAACCGAATTAAGTTGAGCTATTAAGTTCAGCGAGCCGATCAGTAGCACAAATTGGACCAGAGTGGCTGAAACAAGGACTGCGGCGACGGGATTGCCTTTCCAAGTTCCCCTGGGGACAAATCCAAGAAGAGGACCTACAAGAAGTATTAGAATTATTAGGTATTAGGTTTAGTGGCAATTTTAGTTTTGAGACAAATACTACTTCAACAGAACTTTTAAATACTTTGTTTCCTCAAGAAAAGTAGTACTTATTCTAGTTTGAAATAGCTAAATTTAGTAGTATGTAGAACTATTGCATGATTTCTTGAAATAGAGTACTAATTTATAAATTCTACGCCACTTTTCATAGGAGAAAACTCTTCTTAAATGAATTCATATTTACCAAATATTCTATCCTTTGCCAAAGCTTCTAGTACCCTGGAGCTGCCAATCACATTACTCAACGCTGCTGACCAGGTGGCGGTTAACAGTCCAATAGCGACACTCGGTGGCCATACATTGATTCCAGCTAAGTACAGATAATCGTTTTGCATTAATTCTTTAGTGCAAGTAGCCGCATTCAGCAATGAGATACCGATGTACACAAAGAAAGTGAAAGTTATCGCTGAGAGGGTTCCTCTTGGGATGGATTTGCCAGGATTCTTGAGCTCACCTGAAAAAAAAGATGAGTTAGATGTGTGGAAAAGCATTTTGATGACATTAGTGTTTTTGCTGAAATGAAATGAAAACTCAAATGAGGGTAGAGTTTATGCGACTTTTATGTGATGTAGATAATTACATCTACAGCCTAAATTCAATAATTTATTAATAAAATGTATAGTAAATATTTACCGCTCATGTTTGCCCCAGCCATGATTCCAGTAACACCAGAAAATAGCACTCCGAAGACAGTAGCGAACGTCACACTTTCCCCTTTTGCAGTGTAATCTCTGCCATATTGTGAATAAAGATTACTTTCGAACGTTACGCTACTCAAACCCGTATAATTTCTATAGACAATTTCTGAGCCGTTTCGGATCAGTTTATTGGAGTCAGGTATGGCTACTTGCAGAAATCCTTCATAGAAGAAACTGAAAAACGTAATCCCGAGGCAGCCACACACCAGGACGAGAATGAAGACTGTCGTTCTAGCAAACATTGATGCACCGATGAGGCATATCAGCAGATTGAGGATGTTCAATGCGGTGCAGTATAGAAATTGCCACCATCTTCCGTCAGAAATCATATTCTGAACAAGGTATCCTGTTGAAATATTTTTATATTAGAATTAACACTTATGTGCTTATGAGTATGTTTTGGTTTTAAAATGGATTTACCTGTTGGTCCAAAATTTTCAACTAAGCCTTCAACACAACCAGATATGCATAAGGCACTGCTGACAATGTTTGCGAAAAAGAACAATGTTCCTATTGATCCTCCAAATTCAGGTCCCAAGGTACGACTTATCATAACTAACAATATTTTAAGGACAAATTTGGTTTGTTGGAATGTTGTCTCCCACATACATTATTCTACAGATACACATAACCCATTAATTAACATGTGTTTGAAATTTAATAAAAGGATACAATATGCTCCACCCCCTTCGACAGCACCGTTAGTTGAAATAGCACATACTGATGTAACTGTAAATACTAAAATAACATATGCTATTACGAACTGTAAGAGAGTTACTAGTAGGCCCGCGTTTCCAACGATATATCCTACAACAAATAATAATCATGGAATTTTTAAAATCTGAACATTGTTTCAGAGAGATTACATCAACAGCTTCAAAAAATATCTCTTACCCATCCGTAGAAATATCAATGCAGAAAACATGGACAAGGTGACGGGTGCGAATACCCCAGCGAACGTTCCCAATGTCCTGGTTGCGGACTCCTCGGAAAACGTTCCGAATTCGACATAACCGCTGCTACTCGACGCCCCCGTCTGGTTCCTACTGAATACACCGGAAATTTTTCTTATGATCGAAGCTCCGGCCAGAGGAGTCCCTTCGGGATTATTGGTTGACCCCTCGGGTGACGCCAACATTGTTCTTTACTTCCTCTGTTGTTGTTCACTGACTACTGACTCATCCAGGAAGTGATAACGAAAGGGGGGTTACACAAAACACCTAGTTTCCAATCGGTGCAATAAGATTATTGTTATGGTTTGTTTTCAATTGATTTACTGATAACTGTGTTATGGTAATTTAGAAAAAAAAGCCGAAATTTTTGTTGACATCAGCATAACCTCTACACACAGCTATTTCATCTTCTTCTTCCCTTAAGTTGATACTCGTGCGTAGGCAACCCTATATACAGTAAATTAGGAATTCACAAACAACTATTGGGATTTACGCAACCAACGAAGCAAAAAGGGATCGGCGGGTAACCATGATCCCAATTCAGGTAACCAATAATCATTAGATTACTTGTTAATTTTTAATTACCTAATAATAGTACGTGAATTTTTACGCTAAAACAGAATCATCAACAGGTTGCATTTCTCTTTACACTTATACACAAATTGTATTCCATGTTTAAACGTACTTGTTTAAACCCGACACGATAAAAAGAAAGCAAATATACCTGTTATTACGAAACGTATAAGTAGATCGTCTGATTTGCGCGAAAGTGATCGATATTATCAATTGTTTCAGATAACCTCATTATACTACTAGTTGAAGTGATGGATAATCATTGCTCCACAGCATGCGTCTTAAATTATTGCACGAGGAATCTGTTCAGATGTTATCCGAATAAATAATACTTAGAATTTTACTTTTTAACGGATACGAATAATTCAAAATGTTCTTGTGACTGAAGATAAGATTATCTAGTTTTAAAATCGTAAAAAATGTGTTTTTTTGACTTATAAGTATTATAGATGAAATAATACTAGAAAAGCAAATCCATTACGACCATACTCTGTTACTTTGGCCCACAGTCTTGAGATATATTGTTAAGAACAATTTGAAGATCTTCAAAATACTTCAATTACAAATAATATACGAACGTATCTTGTATGTAATAAAATAAAATTCATGTAGATACGTTTTGAAAATTTTTCTCAGCAAACAGTTACATGAATATATCTTGGTGTTGTTGCATGCAGAGTTCCAATTAGAATTGAATTTATGTTTAGTGCACATTTTATCTTCAGATCGTACCTAACTTGAAACATTTCATAGAGTGGGACAAACAATTACAATAAAATAAAAAACTGATTTAGTTTAATTGATAAGAATGAAGTGTTGTCAGATTTACAATAACTACCTAGCAATAATTGTACAATTCAGCTAGTTGATGCTTATACGTATGAGACCTGACCTGGAGAATTCCTCATAGCACAATGCTGCGATAAAATAATATCTTGTTCATCTACATTAGCATTTTCTAAACTATTTTTGGGCTAAAATTTACTTCTATAAACCCAAATCGGGATACACGTTGTCTCTACATTATCCCACTTTAACCCATTTGTGTTTCATTAGTGGGTACAGACGTAGGAATATGCCGCTAATAGGATATCAAACAAAAACAGTCAGAGTATGTAGCACGTGAGAGCTAATAGGCGAAATTTTAAAAAGATTCTCATTGCCATCTAAGATCTTATCGTCAGCTCAGATTATCGATGTTAAAAAGCAATTATGATCTTCAGTATGAAGTGGTCATGTCTGAGAGCAAGTTGTAAGTATTAAGTGATAGATTTTAAACAGAAAATTTAATAAGTAACCAGACAGTTGATGTAATTTCTTCCAATGAGTGTTATTTTCCAAATTACTTCACGAACATAATGAACGGTAAAATAATAAGATATAATTTTCTATCTATATACCTAAGTAGAAATTTTCCGAACACTTATTATTATTAGTATACATGTACTAAGTGGGAAAATGCTATTTCGTTTAGCTCTGTAATGTAAGTTGCCTTAATATGTAGTAACAAAAATTTTAGAATTACAGGAACGGTTTTGGATGTAATAGGGACATTTTGAATTAAGTATGAAGATTGCAGTTGCAACATATATTTTTTCTCAACGTGTAATGCACCCGTAAATTCAATAAAACTAAAATTGTATTTCTTAGGAACATATGAAGCACATATATGGGGTTTCAACAGTTTCAAGATTAGTCGTTATTAGTCTGATTAATCATTAAATATTTCTTAATATCTTTTCGATAATTAGTTTGGAAGGGTTCATTTCCAAATTTATAATTTAATATTTACGAAACATTAAGAAACGCTCCAAATTGTCTTGTTATGAGACAAAACTGAATACTTTAATCATAGTTTTTATCTAACGTTTTGATACAGTTGTATTTATGAGTCTGGAGTTCAATTATGCATGTTTCATATCACGGTTTTTTTTTAAAATTTACTAGTAATTAGGTACATTAACTGATTACAGCGAAGTAAACAACATACTTCAGATTATATGCATAAAACGAGTATTTTTCAATTTTAAACTAAATATCGAATCCATCCACTTTAATTTAACGGTATCAGCATATGAATCATAATAAAATAAATAAATAAAACTCTTGCCAATAAGTTTAATGATGAATAGTTTCGTCTATCTAGAAGTCATCTTCAGGTGGACTATATGGACTCAACATGGTGGTAACATTCTATATATTTGTATAGTCCGCCTGAGGATGACTACTAGGTAGTCGTAACTTTGAGAAGACTTTGGAGGAAACAAGACTTTAATTTTTATTTCTTTCATGTTGTATTATTGCCACTTAGTGTTTGTAACTTATTTCCTTGGTTAGTAGGAACATGGCCAAAGTGGGAGGACTTTACGTCCCCCTATTCTTGATAATTCTGACCGTGTCTCCATTGACCGATTGCAAAAACGTGAAAACGGAGGATTACCGTTTGAAAGACATCCACCAACCGACACACTATAACATAACTCTCGAAGTAGATCCAAACCGAAGTGAGTACAGCGGAAACGTGACGATATACTTCACGGCGAGCGAAGCCAGCGACCAAGTCGAACTCCACGCGTCTCCAAAGACTCTGAAGATCATCGACGTGGTGCACGAGTTCGTCAAATCTTGCTCAGTTACTGAACCGGAACACGACACGGAAATAGTAACTTTGACGTGTGTACCGAAGATTTTAGCAGGCGAGAGGAGCTTGACCATCATGTTCAACGGAACTTATCCGGAATATCCCGATAACGAGTACCTCGGCGTGTACAGGACGGTCTACGAGGGGGACTCGTACGTTTCGACCCAATTCGAACCGACCTACGCCAGGCGGGCCTTCCCCTGCTTCGACGAGCCTCGCTTCAAGTCCACTTTTCAGCTGAGGATCGTCCATCCGGCCGAGTACACGTCGGTTTTGTCCAATACCGAGGTGCAGAACTCTTCGGCGATCGAGGGTGATAATGGGTAATAGTCGAGTTAATAATCACACGTCTTTTTCCCAACAAGATAGACGGATATTAATGAGATGGTCGTCAAGGTAACAATATCATTTAGGATAACGGAGTACCAATAAGTACGGTATTTTTTGTTGAAATAAGGTTATTTAAACGTGAAAGGCCACTGACAACTCAATATCCTCTCGCCGGATTTCTGCTTATCCTTTACCTTCTTCTTCGCCTCAGGACCTTTTGTTCTGACACCACTAAACAGGGTGGCCCCTTCAAAATTACACAAAAACAGGTAAAAATGTACGTATACTCTGTTCAAAACAAATCCCGATGCACGTCATTTTGATGACGTTACGACGTTACCAAACATCCAATACTATTCTACAATTGTTTTTGTATTGTCGGTTGCCTTCTCCGTGGTGACGCTAGCTATCAATCATTTTGGAGACAAAATGCTTTAACTGTAAAATAACAAAAATTATATCAACAGAATCAGCGTCTAAAGAACAACCTACCTGAGTGTGGTAATTACTTTATTTCGTCTATCAACCGAGATATTTCATTACAAAATTTGCTCTTAAACGTAAACAGACAGTAGACATCTTGAATTGAGATCTACACGGAACACGGAACGAGAAAATCCTTCACGGAAACGTTTCCGGGCCTACGACTACGGTCCGGAAGGTTAGGTTTGTTTGGTTTGGCTTGGATAAAAAGCATAAAGAAGAATAAATAGTACATTATATTATACTAGTTTAATAAGACGGAGTATTGTCACACGAAAGTTTTAAAGCACGACGAGCGAAGCGAGGATAGCGCTAGCTACCACTCATTTCTATACATGATGTATATATATATTATATAAAGCTATGCTTCCCCTCCCGGTCATTCCCAGAGTGCCTCATTTCGTTTTATAAATCTGTTTTAATTCAGCCTCGATAAGATTACCAGTACTTAACAAAAGTAGTACTTAACTTTCATTCCTATTGCAGCATGACTCTAACGGTTTTCGAGGAAACCCCCCCGATGTCGACTTACACCTTGGCGTTCCTCGTGTCCAAGTTCAAGAAGAGCGCTGCACCGAGTACGAGGGACAGCACCTTCGAGTTCAACGTCTATACGAGACCCGAAATGTCGAAGTACACGACGACCGCCTTGGCTTACGGCAGCGAGATCGTCACGTGCCTCGGCGAGTGGACGGGGAAGAAGTACGAAGAGATGGGCGACGAGCAAATAGACCAAGTCGCCGTCGTCGACTTTCAATTCGGCGCCATGGAAAATTGGGGACTGATCGTCTACAAGTAAGATTAAGATCGTCTCTTGTGTAGGTATCGTCTCACGTGGTGTTACTTTAAGGGAATCCTACTTGCTGGACGAAGCTGGTAACACCTCGGAGCAACAGAGGCAGACCATCATTGGTAGCTTGACGCACGAGTTGGCCCATCAGTGGTTCGGAAACTTGTTGACCCTCGATTGGTGGGCTGACGCTTGGTTAAACGAAGGATTCGCTACGTACTGCCAGTACTTCATACCCGATCAAGTACGCTTCCTCCAGTTAAATTGTCCATCCAAAAATTAGGTTTACTCTTTTTCCCAACAAGATAGACGCATATTGATGAGATGGTCTACATTTTTACCTGCTTTTGGATAATTTTAAAGGGGCCACCCTGTTTAGTAGTGTCAGAACAAAAGGTCCTGGGGCGAAGAAGAAGAAGAAGGTAAGAGATAACCAGAAAAATACAGTAATTATTGGTACTCCGTTATCCTAAACGATATTGTTACCTGCACGCCTATGACCTTGACGGTCAACTCATTAACATCCGTCTATCTTGTTGGGAAAAAGAGGAAAATACGTTGCACATAACCTAACCCAATATTTCCAAATTTCAGCTAAAAGACATAGGAATGACATTCGAATCACAATTCGTAACAGACGTCACACAAGTCGCCTTGGAAATCGACGGTTTCGAGTCATCCCCACCGCTAAGCAGTCCAGACGTCGAAACTGCCAGTGAAGATATGGCCAAATTCGACGACATTTCGTACAAGAAAGGTACTACAATATCATTAGCACAACAAACTGAAAATTAGACGATATGAAAACTTTCAGGCGCAAGCGTACTTCGTATGCTGAGAAGCGTCCTCGGCGACGACAAGTTCCACCAAGCTGTCAAAGCTTACGTAAATGAGAAGTAAGTGTGGGAATGATCAAAAAGTTCCTGTCTTAAATAGTGGGTAATTTTAAAAAATGTTCGACAGAAGTGAAAACATTTATATGGTGCCTAGAAAATATTTTATTATATCGAGAAAGATATTGTAACGTTCATCCTAATTTATTTTTACAATTCTTAACACTACCTAATTTATTTAGTCTATTCCATGACTAATTAACTTATGTTAAACACTTAACGCGCTAATTTATTTGTACACTTATCGCACTTTTTCACTCACGGCGGCTCCTGGTCTACTCCCATTTGAAATGCGCCGCCTGCGTCATACAAGAAGGAGCACGCTTCACGCTGATGTTTACATTTAGCGTTACAATATGAAATTTCGCTAAAATAAAAGTTTTCACTTCAAAAAGAGTCAGTATCAATTAAAGACCGATGTTTAATTACACTTCTACTTAGAGAAAAATTGTTTAATGTAATCAACCTATTTTTATATTTAAATTATGTGTTTGGATATTCTTTTCTTTCAGTCAGTACAACATTACGAACCCATCAATAGTCTTACAGACGTTTGACAAATATTTCGATAACGACGATTACAACTTGACGGACATAATGCACAGTTGGATATACAAATCTGGCTACCCAGTACTAACAGTTACTATGAACGGCGATTCAGTAATTGTCAGCCAGGTGAGTTTAAAATTGATGCACGTCATTTTGATGACGTCAGAATCATCCAATACTACCAACTTAATATAGTCACAGGACATCGCAATTTATGTGTTCCGTGTATATTTTAGGTTGACAAGATATATCAAAAATATACACGGAACACATAAATTGCGATGTTCTGTGACTATATTAAGTTGGTAGTATTGGATGTTTGGTGACGTCATCAAAATGACGTGCATCGGGATTTGTTTTGAACAGAGTATATTTGGTTATATGTAATATTTTGTGGAAAAAAGTTATCCCAGTATTTTGTTCAACAGGATTAATTGAACTTTGATCTAAAAGTTCACAACAAATTGCCAACCTAATGCTCTTTGACCTTAATAAATACAATTATTGTTCAGGCTACTACTTGCTATAGTATTTATACCGTATTTGATTATTTTTTTCCAGGAACGTTTCGTCTATCCGACAATTACAGACAAAAGCAATACTATTACGAACGACTCAGAAGAAGTGGACGTTGATAGTACGCAATGGTTCGTTCCAATCAGTTACACTACCTCATCGGAGTTGGAATTCAAGGATTCGATTAGAGAGTGGTTGGAACCGAACAGTTCGTTACGGATTTCCGCGAAAAACGTCTCGTGGGTAATACTGAATAACCAAAGAACAGGTGAAAGGATTAACAGACCGTCTTTCTCGCAATGCTTACTTGGCACGTTATAGGTTTTTACAGGGTGAACTATGATGAAACTTTAAGGAAGAACATCATTAAATTTTTGAAAGGGAAGAACATGACTGACATTCACGTTTCCAACAGAGCCCAATTGGTAGACGACATATTCGCTTTAGCTAGAAGTGGCCACGTGGGCTATCAAGCGGTCTTCGATCTGGCAGATTACTTACAGTACGAAACCGAATATCAACCGTGGTCGGCAGCTTTTAAGGGACTCAAATTCCTTTTCAATAAACTCAACGACGACGACGAACTCATACAAAAATTAAAAGTGAGTGGTACAGAGTTCAGGACCGAAGGTTGTCCAGCTTCTCTAAGTTGGCCATGGCAATGTAACCAAATGAAGACTTGGTGTTTTCATTTGGTTACAAAGTTCAGGAGATGAACTTTCCGCAATTGTACGAACTTTTACAGGAAAAGACTTTGCTTTGGTTGAACAGAGCCTTCCCGAACGTCTCGAACGACGACGCCACACACGTCGAAGTCTTGAGGAACACTTTGGTGCTGGACTGGAAGTGTCAGTTAGAGGATTCCGATTGCTTGAACCACGTCAACGACATTTTTGAAAAATACAAGAAACAACAATAGTACGTTGAAATATTAATAATGTCATTTATTCTAAACACTCGTCATTTTCAGCATCGATGATTTTAACAACAGGAGAACGATCCTGTGTCACGGTCTCCGCAACAGTAGTTCTGCCGTGGAAGATTACAAGCTGTTGCTGTCCAATTACGAAAAATCGGAACTAGTCGTAGAAAAGAACGAAATCTTGAGCGCAATCGGTTGTTCAGAAGATCCTGACGTCCTAAATCTGTGAGTAATTAACTTAGACTTAAACGACAGAAGGCTGTCCAGCTTCCCAAAGTGGCCATGGTAATGTAGATCAGAAGAAAACACAAAGTCTTCGCCAACCAATTTACTGTAAATTATACTTAGAAATTAGAAATGAACTTAGACTTAAACGATAAAAGGTTGTCCAGCTTCTGGTGTTGTAGACCAGAAGAAAGCACAAAGTCCTAGACAACCAATTTACTGTAAATGAGACTTAGAAAATAGAAATTAGCTTAGACTTAAACGACAGAAGGTTGTCCAGCTTCCCAAAGTTGGCCATGGTAATGTAGACCAGAAGAAAACACAAAGTCTTCGCCAACCAATTTACTGTAAATTAGACTTAGAAATCAGAAATTAACTTAGACTCAAACGACAGAAGGTTGTCCAGCTTCCCAAAGTTGACCACGGTAATGTAGACCTGAAAAAATACAAAGTCTTCGCCAACAAATTTACTGTAAATTAGACTTAGAAATTAGAAATTAACTTAGACTCAAACGACAGAAGGTTGTCCAGCTTCTGGTAATGTAGACCAGAATAAAACACAAAGTCTTCGCCAACCAATTTACTGTAAACTCGACTTAGAAATTAGAAATTAACTTAGACTTAAACGACAGAATTAAGGTTGTCCAGCTTCCCAAAGTTGACCACGGTAATGTAGACCTGAAAAAAACACAAAGTCTTCGCCAACAAATTTACTGTAAATTAGACTTAGAAATTAGAAATGAACTTAGACTTAAACGACACAAGGTTGTCCAGCTTTCCAAAGTTGGCCATAACAATGTAGACCAGAAGAAAACACAAAGCCTTCGCCAACCAATTTACTGTAAATTAGACTTAGAAATCAGAAGTTAACTTAGACTCAAACGACAGAAGGTTGTCCAGCATCTGGTAATGTAGACCAGAAGAAAACACAAAGTCTTCGCCAACCAATTTACTGTAAATCAGACTTAGAAATTAGAAATTAACTTAGACTTAAACGACAGAAGGTTGTCCAGTTTCCCAAAGTTGGCCATGGTAATGTAGACCAGAAGAAAATACACAAAGTCTTCGCCAACCAAGTTACTGTAAATTGGTTGGTGAAGATTTTATGTTTTCTTCTGGTCTAACTTAGACTGAATTTCTCAGAACCTAAATTTTTGTGTTTCCTTAGTATTTCTATTTTTCTAGTAAATGTTTTATATCATTTATACTACGATTGGTGACTCAATTTCTTCAATCTCAATTATGGAAAATAATATGATGAGAGAAATATGTTTTAGGTACCTTTCTGAGATGATTTCCAATGACACCATCATCAGGAAGCAAGACATCACCGACGCATATAAAGCTGCTTATACGACTAAAACTGGTGTGAACGCAACCCTTGCGTTTCTCGAAGAACACTTAGGGGAACTGATCAAGAAGTAATAATTACTAATGATGCTTAATCCCCTTTGCATGTAATGGAAATAATGATTTCAGGTACGAGGACATAATTGAACCGGCGACATATTTCAGTGGATTGGCCGATAAGATAACATCTGTCGAAGAGTTACAAACGGTAAGAAATATCTAAATTTGAAATCTCAGTAGGTACCTACTTGGTTTTTTAATTGACAGATGGAATTTTCAAATGACTGATCTGTTGATGGATTTTTAAATCTGTTCTTGATCTAAATCTGGGATTTTTTAGTCCTCCAATTTTACAAAAAAAAAGATTAACTATCAAATCAAACTTGGATATAAATCAAGTTTTAGACAGTCAGTCGTTCAAGAACTCCTCGTTTCTATTATGGATTTGCATCAATTTGCATTGGTCTTTTCAGTTAAGTGACTTGATGGACAGTTATGGAGGTCCCGAGGATCTGCAGTCGATCAGGGCGGAAATCACCGACACAGTTAATGTGACCATGGAATGGATAAATAACCATAGTGAAGAGATCAAAACTATCTTATCTTCGAAGACCAGTTCTGCGGTGAAGCTTTGTTCAGTTTCAAGCATTTTCTTAGGATTAATGTTAATTTTGGTGAATGTGTACTGAGATGTAGTTAATTTGTTCAATTTAAAAGTGTTACTTTTTCCTTTATTTCCACAACTGGTTAGTTACAAAATTACCGTTTGAATAAAACTTTAAAAGGCGTTCCTATCTCTTATTAATAGCGAAGAATGAGATCACGACAATCTGAGCTTTGTTTGTGCGTATTAAAGATATCTTAATTGGACGTAATCTCAAGTGCTCGATGCAATGATTTGGTATAGATCTAAGTACGTTTCAATGTTGATTGTGATTGCGATGCTGTTGTTCAAACAGACGTCGAATATTGGTTAAGCTAAAAATGATGAAATCGAGCCGTCGTCAATAACAAATGTGTTCACTTCTAAGTTTCAAACAATTAAGTAAAACAGTGATTTATTACAGAAAATGAAGTATTGAATGTCAAATACGACATGTTTTTGAAGATATGCACTTTAAGTACTAGAATACTGAACAATAAATTGACAGAAACGACTGTTTTTGTTTAGTTTTGTTTTGCAAAGATACTAATAAATCAAACTATAAAGTCTAATATAGACGTTGAACTAGTTCACAAAATGGGGGGAGGGGGTAATAGTTGGTGATTTTTGATCAGAAAATTACAACTTACACTCTTTTCAAAACAAATCCCGATGCACGTCATTTTGATGACGTCAGAATCATCCAATACTACCAACTTAATATCGTCACAGAACATCGCAATTTATGTGTTCCGTGTATATTTTAGCAACCTAAGAACCTAAAATAGACACGGAACACATAAATTGCGATGTGCTGTGACTGTGTGACTATATCAAGTTGGTAGTATTTGATGTATCCTGACGTCATCAAAATGACGTGCATCGGGATTTGTTTTGAAAAGAGTGTTTCTTTTGTAACGCCACGATCATTAGTTTCACACATTTAAACATAGTCAAGAAGTTCAAGGGAGACTGGAAGATTTCCGGGAAACTCTCGTAATAAAAATTTTTGTTTTCACGGTCGATAAATTGTTACTGAATATAACAAACTACTTACTTTATGATAATATATGACATGACGATCAGTTGTAGAAACAGACTTTTAAATTATTTCGCCACTTTACGAAACAAAAACATTATTTTATAATAAACTTGAATTTGGTTAAAAATTGCTTTATTGTAATAATTATTAAAACGAGACTAAGTAAATATGTTAAGATCACGATTATTTAGAAAAATGACTCAAAAATTAATCTTAACGACTTAGTCATAGTTTCGAGAACACAATATTAATCAGCCAAATTGAGATTGTTGATAAAACTTAGTACCTAAGTACTAATGAGTTAATGAATAATTAATTGGAAACACTTCAATAAAACTATCTACAATTACACCGATGATAATAAATTATTAGTAACCACATTGCTTAGTTCAAGAAATATAGATTCTGTAATAATTAATTTGGTACTAACTGTTTAGCTTAATTAATTGTAATCGAGTTTTAACTCTGAGTGGTACCATTTCTGGATTTTGAATTGGATTACAAGTTTTTTATATTAGTACCATTTCAATTATTTAATTAAACTAATAAAAACCAAAATAAATGTCAATGTTGTCAAAACAGGTTTTAAAAAGGTTGTTTTACTACCTACATATACACCTGTTCATCACATATATAATAGGTATCTTTATTGATATCGTCAGTCGTAATTAAATTAAAACTACATTCTGCAATAACAAAATACATACAAAAGTCCACACGACTATTCATGAGATGCGTGGAATAATGCCTAATCATTTAAAAATTATCCTATTACCTTGCGTTGTCAAGTGAAACACGAAAACTTTGAAGTGGTTTTTATCATTTTGTTGTAGGAAATGTATCAGATTAGAGATATCTGAAGATCACAGGGAACAAAATGACCTGATTTGGTACTTGTTAACTTATTTACCAAAGATCGA
The DNA here is from genome assembly GCA_946251905.1 of Cryptocephalus moraei. Classification (NCBI taxonomy): domain Eukaryota; kingdom Metazoa; phylum Arthropoda; class Insecta; order Coleoptera; family Chrysomelidae; genus Cryptocephalus; species Cryptocephalus moraei. The sequence goes on along the minus strand of OX276456.1, from coordinate 36,910,910 downwards.
GAGTGGAGAGTGGAGACTTACGTCTAATAGTGTGAAGTTTAGGTAGAATTCTAGAGAGGTACGTATATAGTACTGTCATATGAACAAATGTGGAGAAACTGATTTGTTTAATAAATAATTTTTAATTTTGGAGAGGGGTACGTATACCAACTGTTATTTAATAGGATACGTTTTTTTAAAAGTTGTTTGTCATAGTAATAATTATTATATTTTTTTGCCACTTTTAGCCGGGGTTTTTCCCGGTACTTTACGAATTAATGGTACCTAACGTACGTCGTTATTAATAACAATAATTGCATTTATATAATTAATGATCCAACTGAATATAAATAAAGAACTCTCATCCTCAAGATAATAATTGTGTTGCCGGTAACGATTCGATATAATGAGATACATTTCAATTTTAAATCAAATCGGGTGGATGATCGCTTAGGTACTACTTCGAATTCAAATTAACCGATTTTTTCAAGTTTTATCGTTTTATTTTCAGCGAATCATGGGCGTAGAAGTCTTGATTTTACTGTCGGTGGTACTGGCGAGCGCCAATGGAGCAAACGTCACTTACACTTTACCGAACACGACAGTACCAAAATCTTACGCTCTCACTTTACATATCGACCCAGGGAGCGAGTCGTACAACGGTACGATCTCCATAACATTCACGACTACTAAGGAGACCAACCAGATATCTCTGCACGCTTCAAAGGATTACCTCAAGCTCACCAACTTGAACGTCGAAGATACCCTCGTCAGAGCTGATCAAGACCAAGACGACTGCAAAATCGCCACATGGAACAACGACACCGAAATCGTTACTCTCAATTGTACCGAGAAATTCTCTAAGACTAAGGACAACGTGGTGTCCATTCGCTTCGTCGGGACGTACTCTGATGAGCCGAGGGGATTGTTCAAGGGGTACTACGAGGATGAGGTGATGGTCGCTACGCAGTTCGAAGCGACGTTCGCCAGAAGGGTGTTCCCGTGCTTCGACGAACCTCAGTTCAAGGCCGAGTTCCAGATGACCATCTATCATCCGAACGGCTATACCGTCTTGGCGAACACTCCTCTCGATTCCAGTAACGCCAAAGAGTAAGTGCAAAGTTAATCACCATCGTCAACATGGCGATACAACCATCCCACTATTGATTTATCCATTTCTGCTTGAGAACTGGAAGGACACATTGATGAGCCCAATCAATATCGAATTAAAGGCAGAAGGCAGTACCTTCAGTGGTACTTCCAATCTATATATACTTAGATGGAAGTACCACTGAAGGTACTTCATTTCATACTGCAGATTTCCAGACTCTTGCCAGAGATTATCATGCATATTTCTGTCACTCATGTCATCATTTTCTGTCCATTCTGGATATTCTGCAAGACTTCCATAGTGCATCAATTTCTACTGAATTTAGTCTTTTTCCATCAGCTTCTTAACATCTCCAAGTTTGAGAACCATACATCACAGTACTTTTAACAACTGTATAGTAGATATTCTATTTTTCCTGTTTCGACATTCATCTGCTCTACCAGATACTATTTAGGAGTTTACTAGCTCTCCTCTACCTTATTCTCACTTCCATCTCTCCATGCAAGATGACTACCTTAAGTATTCCATCGTCTCCATGATGATTTTTTAAATTAATGGATATCTAAAAGGACTTCAGTTTAAATAGTGATTATCGCTATAGTAAAAAACCTGTGTATGAGATTTCATTTCAGACTCTTCACTTTATTTTTTTAATAGATGTGCGTTTCATTGATTTATCACCACTTGCTATCTTATCTTAACATGTTAATTGAACAGCAAATGGCTTCATGGTTATTTGCGTTCGTTTGTAATTTTCCAAGTACATCGAGTCTCTAATATAGAAATTATCAGTTATTTTTGAGTCATTTCTTTGGTCATACCATCAGTCTCCATAGCTTCAGTGGTACTTCCATCCATGCCTTTATTCAGATAGATGGTACTGATCGCATTATTTCAATCGCCAAGTGTATTGGTTTTTCTATGCATGATCAATAGTAGTCTGGCGAGCTTTTTAGTCCCTCCATGCTAGATCACTTCCTTCATTATTATCATTATCTAATGGGAATTTCCATTGTTAGTGATTAAAACTAATAGAAAATCTGTGTATAAGATTTCATTTTATCTTCAAACTCTCTTGACTTTAATTTTTTAGTAGATATGCATCTCATTTGCTATCTTATCTAACCTGTCAGTCAAACAGCAAATTTTTTCATAGTTATTTTTGTTCATTCGTAACTTATTGATTGACTAATGTAGAAATTATCATTTCTTTTTGTTTTTTATCGTTTCAATCAAATATATCGATTAAGGTTGTCGTGTTTTGTCTTCCCACTTCTACTGACTCATTGTGACCAGATGTTTTGGATATTCTAAACGGTCATGACGAATAGAATACCTTTCTCAAGTATACTCTCCTCAAAACAACTCCCGATGCACGTCATTTTGATTCGTCAAAATACTTCCAATACTACCAACTTAATGTAGTCACAGGACATCGCAATTTATGTGTTCCGTGTATATTTTAGGTTGACAATATATATGGTTATGTATACTGTCAACTGAAAATAGGCACGGAACACAATAAATTGCGATGTGCCGGGGCTATATTAAGTTGGTAGTATTGGATGATTCTGACGTCATCAAAATGACGTGCATCGGGATTTGTTTTGAAAAGAGTATAAATCAAGTTTCCATGAACGTCATAATACATGGAAAGACATGCACTGCTGCCCAAAAGTTTTGAGATAGTAATGAGATTGCATTAAAATAACCCAACAAATAACGTAAGGTAATAATAAGCTCATGACAAGAACCTGATGTGCATTTTTGTTTTGTTTTTGTATTAGAATGTAAAAATTACAAACAGTCTTGTCTCTTCTCGTTTCAAGTATGTAAACACAGCTGTGTGTGTCTTTCTGGGAATCGATTCTCCGCTAACGACCACACAATACACAAACTGCACTCTTGTCGGACAGTTTTTCACATTGCAAGTCTGTAATAAACATTGTATTTTTCAAAATTTTCACAAAATTTTCCCAATTATTCAATTACAATGAAGTTACAAAAACAAAATAATTATTGAACACCTAATTGATGTACTTATAAGAAAGTAAAAATCCTTTCGCTGTTTATAACACAATTCGTAACTGTAGCTTTTTACACGTTGCTTAAATACCAAATCTAGAATGGAATCTTAAAACTAAGATATTCATTTATGATGTGTTAAAATTTCAGCTCTAAATATTTATAAACAATGGGGATATGATTTTTTTATAAAAAAAAATCTATCTCGGTTCCTATTGGCCCTAGAAGGTTATTTTTTTTTGAGAATGTGTATTTTGACTCCAATTATCCAATTGCACCCACTCACAAGTTTGTACCATGAATAATAATAAAGTTATTCTAAATGTTTATTAGTTGAAAAGTAACACCTTTTTCAAAAAATAGGTATATAAAGTTTTCTTGGTATATGTTACAGCTAAAGCTACAAAAAATCTATTTTAACTTTCAAAATTTACCTAGATTAATTATTTAGGCAAGGACAATTGTTCAAACAATGGCCGTCTGGGATAAACAATTAGAATAACTTATAAAGTATTTGAGCAATCTGGCTGAAATTTAGCACACCTTATAAACACATCTATTGCCTCTTTTTCAAAAAGTTACGTTTAATGTTGTTATGTTAATAACGATTTTATTAACATTTATAAATTAGTGCAAAAATAAGAGTTTTTTACAATTATCTCAGGCATTTGTTGACCGATTTGAATTTATAAAACGTCAAATTAAAGGCTTGTTAATGCGCTACAACTTTTATTCAAAGCATTTTTCTTAAAAATGCAACGGAAACGTTTTATGAACAAAAACAAATTTTTTCACTTTTGAACATTGTTTAAAAAAACTAAGCAAAATTAGCTGTACGTCTTCACTGATTCGTCATCTAGTAACCCCCAAATACCTTTTAGAACCTTAAAATATCTGTATAAGATTATCCCATGAAATCTATGAACTTTGCATAGATTGACTGGAGTATGTCGCAAAACGAGATGCGAGGCTTTGAAAATTCTTCAAAATGGAGCAAAAGTGTCCAAAATTATAAACTTAGTGAGAGTAATATATTTCAGACCTAGCTACTACTAGTACCACTACAACAAGTACTACTTAATTCCTCCGTCTTAAATAAGAAAGAGTATTTGGTGCCAACCTTATCCACATTCACATAAGGCCACATGAACCCCATCGACGCCAATTTTCTTGGATGCTTGTCGCTTGTCGCAAAACGAGATGAGAGGCTTTGAAAATTCTTCAAAATGGAGTAGACAAGTGTCCAAAATTATAGACTTACTGAGAATAATATATTTCAGGCCTCTGTCTACTACTAGAATCTACCACTACAACAAGTACTACTTAATTCCTCCATCTTAAATAAGAAAGAGTATTTTGTGCCAACCTTATCCACATTCACATCAGGCCACATGAACCCAATTACGCCAATTTTCTTAGATACTTCTCGCAAGACGAGATGAGAAGCTTCAAAAATTCTTGAAAATGGAGCAGACAAGTGTCCAAAATTATAGACTCGGTGAGAGTAATATATTTCAGGCCTCTATCTACTACTAGTACCACTACAACAAGTACTACTTAATTCCTCCGTCTTAAATAAGAAAGAGTATGTTGTGCCAACCTTATCCACATTCACATCTGGCCACATGACGGCAATTTTCTTGGATGCTTGTCGCAAAACGAAATGAGAGGCATTGAAAATTCTTCAAAATGGAGCAGACAAGTGTCCAAAATTATAGACTCAGTGAGAATAATATATTTCAAACCTAGCTACTACTAGCACCAATAGAAAGAATATTTGGTGCCAACCTTATCCACATGAACCCCACCGACGCCATTTGTATCGACAGTACCATTTGACAATAATCATCCCAATTTATTTCCAGCTCGCCGACACAGTTCGTGACAACCCCGAAGATGTCCTCTTACCTCATAGCTTTCGTCATATCCAAATTCAGCACAAATTCCACGGCCGCGGCCGAATCTGGCGAGCCTGAATTCCACGTGTACTCGAGAGCCGATGCAGTGAATACCACCGACTTAGCCAATAAATACGGCCCGAAGCTGATATCAACCTTGGAAAGCTGGACAGGCGTGAAGTACGTCGACATGGGCAACGCCAAGATGGACCTGATCGCTTTGCCGGACAAATTCGGCGGTGCCATGGAGAATTGGGGATTGATCACTTTTTCGTAAGTCTCGTCGATGCCTTTGAATCCTCTAAACCTGACGTTACTTGCTGTTTTAGCGAGATCGACTTGTTGGACGACGGCAAGAAAACGACAGCCGACCAGAAGCAATTGATCGCCACGGTCATGGCCCATGAACTCTCTCACCAATGGTTTGGAGACTACGTGACGTTAGACTGGTGGTCGAACACGTGGTTGAACGAAGGTTTCGCCAATTTCTTCGAGAACCTCATACCAGACGAGGTACGTACGCACAGTTTGAAGGGCTGAGATTCGTCATCATTTTACTGCAAAGTACTTTGAGTACGAAATTACCAATTATTGGATTAGGAGATAATGAGGCCTCTTGATTTGCTATTTTGAAGAGAAGGTTTTCTTCTTCCTCTTTCCTTCTTGGTAGAAGGGTAGTAATCACGTAGACTGCAGCGAATTGCCTTCTTTACTATCTCTCTCCACCTAAGTCACTGCATTGTGGGCTGCTTCTCTGATGTTTGTCCCATTGGACTCTTTATTTGGTCAGACTTTCTTGGAGAATGACCTCTCAATCTCGACCCTTCCACTTTGCCATATATCACTAAGTTATCATTATTGCGCCATGTAACGTGATCGAAATATTTTAATATCTTGGTATTCACTATTTGTAATCACCGCAGTTCTCCAGTATTGTCTGGTACATATTCTTCTTCAGCAGTAGGTACATCTCGAATGCATCTATTTTTCTTCAGCACTGTAATTTCACGGTCCATGATTCTGCTCCATCTGCAATATTACTAAAGTGTGATATTATTGTCACTCCAGGTTTTTTCCAGATTACTAACTTGTATTTTTATTTGTAGTCTGGTTTAAAATTAGAACTGACTAAACAATTTGTAACGAGCGTTATGAATCAAGCATTGGACGCCGATTCTTATCCTGCTAGTCCACTGTCAGATAAGAAAACTGACATTAACACTCAGGAAAAGATTTCCGGGAAATTCGATGGAATCACATACAACAAAGGTGAGTTTAAGTTTATTATAGTAATTTGTTTTTAATAAGATATCGTTATCATTCAAATCGACAAAAGTTTTAGTTTTTATGAGATTATGAAAAGCACATTTTCTATAACAATCAGAGAGAATCGAATGTATTCGTTATTTCGGTTTTCTTTTAAATTTTAGAATGATCTTAAATAATTCAATTTTTTCCAGATATTTTTAAACAGGTTATGTGCCCAAAATATTATTTTCGATAAAAATAGTGATTTTTCAGCAATAAACGTTCCTTCTTCGTTTAAAAATTTCAAAAAAATTGAGGATGTGTATTTGCTAGTTAGGAAATCTCACGATTTTTTTTAAAGTTAATGAATAGTACAGTCATACTCCCGGATTAACAATTAATTAAGATTAATTAAGACAATTAAGTGTATTAAATAAGTTCATTTTTTATCATCAGGTGCAAGTGTGCTAAGGATGATTCAAAACATCTTAGGAGAAGATAACTTCCAGAAAGCGATTAGGCAGTACTTGAAGGAAAAGTAAGTACATAAATACTAAATGAAGTAAGTATGTTTAAAATAAAGAGGTGTGTACGGGATGTCATAAGACAACTGTCATATACTTTAAGTAAGTGTGGTCTGGCCCAAAATACGTAGAAAAGTCTCAATGAACATGTGTCCAAAACGGTCTTCTGGGTTGGCGACATTCTGCTCTAACCTCTATTTTCATGGAACATAAGCATCATTTCGCTACCACACAGAACATAACAACACGGAACATGACATAATAATTGGCGCGAAATACAAACTCGGCATTGTATTCCTACAGACAAAAATGTAGAATTGACCTGTACACCTCCAGAAATACGGAAAGCTACCCAAGAAATTTATTGAATTAATAATAATTTAACCATGACGTCTACGTGGCAGGCTGATGTACCAATTTAACAAAACTAAAAGTTACCAAAAGTAGTGTAATAATATGAATATTATTACACTACTTTCGGTGTAATAATGAGATCATTAGTAACACAAAGTACATAAAGTAACTCATTTCAAGAATTCATCACGTGTATTTTATGCTTCAGCAAGTTGAGCAACAGTACCCCCGATAAGTTATTCGCGAAGTTACAAGAAGCCTATACAGGGAAAGACAATTTGACCGAGAAACTTTATTCCTTCATCTATAAACCTGGATATCCAGTCGTTACGGCGACACTGGTGGATGAAACGATCGTGCAATTGACTCAGGTAAGATAAGTGTCATACGTTACTAAATTTTAAGTTACACTCTTTTCAAAACAAATCCCAATCATCCAATACTACCAAATATTGTTAACCTAAAATAGACACGGAACACATAAATTGCGATGTCCTGTGACTATGTTAAGTTGGTAGTATTGGATGATTCTGAGGTCACCAAAACGACGTGCATCGGGATTTGTTTTCAACGGAGTATAGACGTTTATCTTTTAATGTTTCAAAGATATGAATCGAATTGAGGGCTGTCTTTTATATTCCAGAAAAAATTCGCCATAATGGAAAGCGGCGACTCGAACGACACCGTCTGGAACATCCCCCTGAGTTACACGACCTCCAAGGAAAAATCCTTTAACGCGACAATAAAAACCTGGTTAGGAAACAACCCTATGAACATAACAATAGGAAACGACAGTTGGATAATCTTGAACTTGAAACGAACCGGATTCTACAGGGTGAACTACGATTCGACCCTGTGGAATAGAATAATCACCGCACTGAAGGGACCAGACATGAAGAAGATCGACGTCTTGAACAGGGCTCAATTGGTGGACGACGTCTTCTACCTGGGGAGAGTGGGATTGGTCGATTACGATTTGGTGTTCAGTCTGACGGAGTACCTTAAGAACGAGACCGAGTACTATCCGTGGGTCGCTTACTTCAACGGGATCGAATATCTGATGAACTTACTCGATTCTAGCTCAGTGGAACTATTAGAGGTACTAATTTGAATACGTCTGAATCACGTCTAACTGCTATTTCGCAGGAAGCCACACTGACTTGGTTGCAAGCAGCTTTCCCCAATTTGACTCACAACGCAAACGATGCCCACGTGAACGTCCTAAGGGACACTTTGATCAACGAATGGAAATGTCGGTTAGGGGACAAGAAATGTCTCGCATATGTCAACGATGTTTACGCCAGTTTATCGAATAACTCGAAGTACTAATATTGTAAACTGTGTTTTCACTGTGGTTCTTACTTAATTAACACACTTTTAGAACTGATCTGGACAACGTCAACGAACGGTACTTGGTGTATTGCAACGCTCTACTCATTAATTCCAAACCGAAAACTGTATACGACGATCTAATGGACAAACTAAATAAAACAAAGTCGGCGTATGAAAGGGCGGAAATTTTGGAAGCTCTAGCATGTTCCGTCGGCGACTTACAACAAGCGTAAGTACCTAGGCTCCATTCAAAACAAATCCCGATGCACGTCACCAAACATCCAGTACCACCAACTTAATATAGTCCCAGGACATCGCAATTTATGTGTTCCGTGTATATACATAACCATATTATATTGTCAACCTAAAATATACACGCAACACATAAATTGCGATGTCCTGTGACTATATTAAGTTGGTAGTATTGGATGATTCTGACGTCGTCAAAAAATAGAGTATACTTTACACTATTTTATACGCTTATTCCATATATTTACTTTTACAGTTACTTGAATGAAATAATAGCCAATGATTCCATTATCGCCAAGACCGAAGTTAGCAAGGTATTCAACGCAATCCTGAAAAATGGAGAGTCCATGAGCGTCACAATGTTCTTGGGAGATAATATGGAAGCAGTGATCGACAAGTAAGGAAATTGGGCGATATTGCTGTTTTCTATATTAATGCGAATAAATTATTACAGGTATGAAGGGTACCTGTCGATTTCATCTCTGGTTAACAAAATTGCGATAGAAATCAGCAATGATGAACACCTGCAAATGGTAATTACGATATTAGATTCTGTTGCATATACTGTAATTTAACAATAATTTTAGGTGTTAGAGAAGAACAAAGACCTCATCGAAAATGAAGAGGAAATCAGCAAAACGACTGACTCTTACAAGGAACTGAATTCAAACTGGAAGAAATCTTATGCTACTACAATAAAAAAATATTTGAAGAAACTGACAGGTAACTCCGGTACGGCGTTATCTCCAACTTCAATCATTAATTTATTATGTGCCTCTATCGGTGTCATCTTATTACGGAATTTGATGTGAAGGGAGTGCTGAAATATTTAAAATTTTATTTTGTATAATTAACTGTGTCTTATAAATTTGGCAAGTTTCGTTAATAGCCAGCCAAATTTATTGGATCGGTTTTTTATTATGAAAGCCATACAATGTTTGATATGAAGGTTCCTACTATTGTAAACTTGTTTAGGAAATAAAACATCGATTTTCATTTTTTAAATATAATTTACATCAATATTACTATACTTTCAAACTCACTATTACGCTTAGTGTCAAAAAGGTATATTTGCGCTATTCCTGAGTTTCGGTATCTCGATGGATTGTAAAATGGATTTAACGTTATCTCCATACGATTTCGCCCAAAGTATGTTAGTATTGGCGAATTTGTTACAGATTTCTAGAATTTCTTGCGTATCTCCTAAAATCTGATTGGCGCTTTGAATAAGCGATGTAAGCTGCAATAAAAAAAAATGTGTTAATACAATTATATCATTTTTTCAAAAATGACAAAAATTCCATAGGCCTACCTTATCCATTGTAGCTTCATTGTTCACTTTTCTCGCTATCGCAATAAACAGTGAAGGGAATGAAATGTAACCATCGTACCTAAAATTGATAAGACCGCGGTAAGCTATAAAAGGTTAGTACACAATTTGGAAACCTATCTTATCATATCTGGGAACTTCGAAACGGGGAGGATTTGGCGAACTGATGGGCGAACAAACATAAATAAATGTTGTTAAGATAAATTACACAATAATTGTTAAATTATATAAATTGGATAAGTGTTAGTAATTAGTGTAAGTGATTAATATAAATAAATTAGGACAATTCGTGTAGTTTAGTGAGTTTCGCGTAGTCAAAACGTTACACGTAATGTAACGTATTGTAATACGTTTCGTATTGTAACGAAGCAGCTGACCATAAAGATAAGCACCCGTTAGAAAGTGTCGCTTCTGGGAACTTCGAAATAACGGGAATTTGGCGAACTGATGGGCGAACAAACATAAATAAGGATTGTTAAGATATATTACACAATAATTGTTAAATTATATAAATTAGATAAATGTTAGTAGTTGGTGTAAGTGGTTGAAATAAATTGATTCAAGACAATTCGTGTAGTTTAGTGAGTTTCGCGTAGTCAAAACGTTACACGTATTGTAACGCATTGTTTATATACGTTTCGTATTGTAACGAAACGGCTAAAGATAAGCACCAGTTAGAAAGTGTCGCTTCTGGGAACTTCGAAACGACGAGAATTTGGCGAACTGATGGGCGAACAAACAAATAAATTTCAAGATAAATTACACAATTGTTAAATTATATAAATTAGATAAGTGTTAGTAGTTGGTGTAACTGGTTAAAATAAATAAATTAGGACAATTCGTGTAGTTTAGAGATGTTTTGGGCAGCCCAAACGTTACACGTATTGTAACGTATTGTTTATATACGTTTCGTATTGTAACGAAACGGCTGACCATAAAGATAAGCACCAGTCAGAAAGTGTCGCTTCTGGGAACTTCGAAACAACGGGAATTTGGCGAACTGATGGGCGAACAAGCATAAATAAATTTTGTTAAGGTAAATTAGACATTTGTTAAATTATATAAATTAGATAAGTGTTAGTAGTTAGTGTAAGTGATTAAAATAAATTAATTTAAGACAATTCGTGCAGTTTAGTGATTTTCGAGTAGTCAAAATGTCCCAAGTCATCGAGAGTATTGCAATTATATGGTCAACTAAGAAGAATGCCAGATGAACATTGATCAGATAGAATATGGCAATGAGGACGCAACCAAAGCAGACTCAGACGAAGAGAAAGATTAAGAGGTTATATACATACTTCTCTGCCAAAGTCGACCAATTTTCCTCCAAAAATTGTAATACGTTCGCCACGCCATTATCTCTATTCTCGAGAACGGCACTTATAACATCACTAGCTTCCGTGTTGGTAATCGTAGACTCCGTAAGCTCGTATAGAAACCTATCAATTTGAAAGCTTGAAAATCGTAGCAATTTTGGTTTTCAAATTGTAACATCTCACCTGTTTTGCATTTCATCTGTTGGAACGCAACCGAGAGCTCGCAATATCTCTTTCCTGGTGTAAGCCGAATTGCTATTTTTGAATAATTTGAAGACGAAATTGTAATCATTTTCGAGATCAGAACTGATTCTTAGGGCGTTGCATAAAATCAAGTAACGTTGATTGTTATTTTGGAAACTAGAAGTACCATTAAAAGGAATGGGATAAGATGGAAGAGACAAGTCGGTTTAATAACTACCTCCCGGATTGTTTAAACTGGGAAAACTCCCCCATGACGTAATTCAAACAGTCTTGATCGTTCCAGGCGCATTTCCATTCGTTTACAGATGTATCTTTCAGCACATTTAAATGGATGTCGTCTATCTCATTGTTCATGACCGGGAAAGCGGTTTTTAAATAGTAGCAACTCACATCCTGAAACAATCAATTTTTCACAAATAGCACTCGAAGCACTTCATGTTTCACCTGTAACAACTCGACTGTTTCGACGTCCGCCAATTGATCCATCATATAAGCGACTCCTCTAGCGTAGGCCACCCAAGGGAAATATCCGACCTCGTTCTGCAGATAATTCATCAGCTTGAACACAATTTCGTACTCTACTCGTCCCGTCCTGGCTATGTTCAGCATGTCATCGACTAACGCCGCTCTATCCAGCTCGCCTATGTAGCTCATGTTGGTCGCATGGAGGGCGTCCGCTAGTCTCAACCAGAGTGTGCTATCGTAATTCACCCTGAAGAAACCTGTAAGGGTATGTTGAACACGATGGAGTCTGTGATCAGGTTCTGGTAGTAGGTACCTTCTTGTCTGTTGTTGAATACGATCCATGAACCATTTTTCAACGCGATGTAGAATGAATTGTTCGATGCTGAGTACAAATTTAGGCTTGATGAGGTATAATACTCGTCGTTAGCAATTCCTGTCGTGAATAAAATTGGGAGAGCCCATACCACGTCTGTTTGGTTGTCGTTAATTATGCTGAATCTTTCCTGAAAGTGTTATCAACGTCAGCACTTGCTTAAGTGTGTCATAAGAACACTAATTTCAGACGTAACTGATGATGAATTCTAGATAATCTTACAAATTAGGTCGAATTGTCGTAGAAAAAGTCTTAACTAACAGCTCTCTTATTGGTGAAAATAAGAAGTAACTTATGTGGGACGACACTTGTGAAGTTATGAATTAACGTCAATTTACAAAACCAGTGGATTATTAGCTTTAAACTATGCTGCGAATTAAGTTTTCTCAAAATAATGAGAAATTGTGCAAGTAATTTTGTTATGAACTATTATTATAAATGTACATTAAAAATAATCAAGAAAATTTAAAAAAAATCTTTAGTTTATTCGTATTGAGCAACCTTTGTATGTTACAATTTTGTGACATTTTTGCTTCATACAAACTGGAATTGTTATTTCATAACTTCAGTTAATGTATTTTAAATGCTACGCCACTGGTAAGAAAGATTTCTTACAAGTAGTCGGCCATATGCAGAAGCCACTTTGGTCTGTGCTTTGGCATATTTGTTTGAACCACATTTGTTACCTCCTGTCTCTTTTATGTCTATGTCTTGAATAATAATAAAGAAAGAAGAAGGAGGTTTGTAAATCTAAAAATGACTCGTTTAAAATTTTTTACCTGATCTACTTCAACCTTCGTATCGTCCGCGATAGAAATCGATATTAAGGCATATCCGGAGTCATGGATGTATGAATCTAAATATTCACATCCACCGTACTCCTCGCCACAAAATTTGTTAGAATCAGTAACGTTGTATTGACTGAAACGTAATCATTTAAATTTTATGACACACAAAACCGAAACGGTACTACTACTTTTTACTTAGATATTCTCGAACTTGACTTTGGAATCTTCCATTGAGTATGTATTTATACATCTTCAGCACGCTAGCTCCTAGAAACAAATATCGCAGGTGTACCGATTTATAGGTTAGAATAGATTCTACCTTTTATCTTCGATAGTTCGCCAAGTGCACGTTCTATTTGATTTCTCGTCTGTACCTCTTTGACTGATTTCGATAACGGATCGGTGATGTAAGAATCTTCTTCGAGCGCGAAATGGAATACTCTCGACGAGAACTGTTCCACCAGTTGCAGATTCAATTCCTCCACCTGAAACGTATTACAAACTGAATCACATTTTTACATTAAAACAAACTTTGTGGTGTCTTCAATTTTGAAATCTAACGTTCTTCACCATTTCCGATAAGAAGAATTCAAAGTACGTGGCGAAACCCTCGTCTAACCAACTATCCGACCACCACTCCTGCGAGGTAAGACCGCCAAACCATTGATGAGCAATCAGACGGGACATGGTCGTTATGATAGTTTGTTTATGTTCTGCCGTCGTTGCTTCTTCCTCGTCCAACAGGTTAGATTCCCTGAAACGTGTGATATACAATATTGAAACGCGAAATATAAACATCAGCGTGAAGCGTGCTCTTTCTTATCTGACGCAGGCGGCGCATTTCAAAGAGGAGCGCTTCGCTAAAGTGCGAGCATAAAGACTCTTCTCGAATAGTCGAGAACGTCCAATTAGAGAAAGAATAATCCGGATGCTTCTCGAAAAGACATTATTAGGGCTACAAACAAATAAATTAGAATACATTAAATAGAAGCAAAAAAAATCCAAAAACCTTAAAAAAATTTGGTTGCACAATACAAACAAACAACAATTGGTTGTAACACGAAAAGAGGGTTCAACGTTACTCACTGAAATGTAATAAGACCCCAGTTGGGCGAACCTTGGGTAGCCAAACCTGGTAAAGCCACGAAGTCCATCTTCTTCAAACGCATACTCGAGTACTGTACGTCCGTCCATTCGCTCATAGCGTCGATCAGTACTTTTCCATATTGCGAGGCGGTTCCGACGGAATTAACGACACTAGGTCTCGTATAAATGGTGAAATTCCATGCTTCATCTGACATGTCTATACCTTGCAATTTCGATATCACTAACGCCAGCGAGTGGCACGAGATGATCGGCGTTCTCTGGAAGGTTGTGGTCGTTTCACTGAAATTTGTGTATAGTGTTTCTTGAAAAAAAAAATATAGATGCTACTGCAGGAAGGAAAAAGATGCTGACAGAGGTGATAAACCTGCCAAGAGTATCTAATAAAATTGGCCCCACATCTCTAACTAGTGTCATTTATAACCTAACCATAGTATGAGTGATGCAATAGATTAACCAAAGATTTTTTTTGGTTTCATGAACTGAGTATCAGTTTGAAACCTCAGCTATGGGTAATACCGATACTATTTTAGAGCTAGGCCAAGTTCTTAAGTTATCCCTAGTATCAAGTTATGAACTAGTACAATTCATTTCATTTCTACTTTGGGGATAACTTGAGAACTTGATCTAGCTCCAGCTCCACACCCCGAGAACTTCAACCTCATCTAGCTATTTTAGCTAGAAAATTTAGCTTAAAACAAACACATACTTCTCAGCTGGTCCTCTTTCCTCGTTCTTCACCGGGGTGGTACCTAAAGCAGTATAATCACTAGGATGCGTGACAGCTATATCAAGTCGCGCCTTGAACTTCGGTTCATCGAAGCACGGAAACAACCTCCTGGCGTAGATCGGCTTGAGATCGGTCGCGACGAGGATCTCCTTCTGACCGTTCTCCACGTAAGTACTCTTGAAAATCCCTTTACCATCTTTCGATATCGTACCGGAGTACTCGATGTTCATCCTGTGCTTCCTCGCAGAAAAGTGTTTGCTACACAGTACCTTGATGATCTCGCCTTCGATGCTCGTGTGATTTATCCGACAGTCGCTCTTCTCGTCTCCGTCTAATTTGAAGATATTGCCGATTTTAATGTGATCGGGAGACATGTGCAATTGCACCAAGTCGGTCTCTTCGGTGACGTTGAAAGTCAGTGTTAAGTTTCCGGTAAACTTGGTCGAGCCGGGTGTTATATGTAGGGCGAGGTCGTATAGAAGCGGTACGACGTCAGTCGGGAGATTGTAGTTCACGTAGGAAAGGGATTCCCGTGTAGCCAACAAAATTAGAAAAATCGCTGATAGATTGAGCGACATCTGTAAGTATATACTATTAAATTAACACGTTATTAACATTACTGAGATTAAAATTTACACTCTCAATGTTTCAATTTTATTTAATTTAATAATTAAATTTAACTCAATCAGACATGACATTGATAGGAATCATAAAGCTCTTTTTCATCGAAACTACTTTAGATAAGAAATATAACAAAAGTAGAGACTAATATAATATACTCTTTTCAAAACAAATCTCGATGCACGTCATTTTGATGACGTCACCAAAAATCCAATACTATCAACTTAATATAGTCACAGGACATGGCAATTTATGTGTTCCGTGAATATTTTAGGTTGAGAATACACATAACCATAATATTGTTAACCTAAAATATACACGGAACACATAAATTGCGATGTCCTGTGACTATATTAAGTTGGTAGTATTGGATGATTCTAACGTCATCAAAATGACGTGCATCGGGATTTGTTTTGAATAGAGTATAGAATGGAAACTTTTTAAATACATATAAATAAAAATAAAAAAAAACTGTATAATTGTTATGTAATACTTAAATATGTTTCAAACTCCAAAAATTTTTATAGTTTATAGCTGCTTAACGATTCAATCATTCAATTCCTTAACGATAATAGTAATATACTATTTATTTATCAGAACATTTCTGATTTTAATACACTATGTATAATAAAAAAACGATGCTGTCATTGCTTCCCTATTGTGCAGTATACAAAAATATTACTAAGTAATATAAAAGACAAAATTACAGCTTCATTTGTGAGCATAAAGCAATTAATACTTACGATTCCATACAAATATTGTTACTAATCGAAATGTAATTACTTACTGAATTATTAATCAATTAACATTAATTCTGCCCCATCGATACTGTTCTGTTATCTATCATTACATAAGGATGATAAGTTATGTACGTTCTAATTCATTTCCAACAAAAAATCTAATAAGATTTCATAATGAGATAGTATCTACATAACAATACACCATTGTTTTGCAATCACATAACATACTTTACATACGATACAAGTGGATAATTGAACCAATTTAGTTACTTTCCATAAGTTTCAACTGCATAGCGATTGATAAGATTTGAATTGATTAATTCAAGTAATTTAGTTAATTACTATGAAATCCAATGAATTCAAATCACTCGATATCAAAAGATCTTAAATTATTGATGTAAGGTTCTGATGTCACTATTCTCTCATTTACTAATAGAATTGATTGACTGAAATGATCTGTAAATTGACTTGGTCCTAACTGAAGAAAGAAGAAATCTAGTCATTTTATAACACTATCATATTGATGACTGATGAGTGAAATCTTAGTCACTTCATAATGTATCAATTGATTATTTGAAGGTCATCTTCATCAACGTCAACATCATCATCAACTTCTGTCATTTACTAATTTTACTAATAAGTAGAATTAATTATTTGAAATGATCTTTGAATTGACTTGGTTCTAACTGAAGAATGAAGAAATCTAGTCACTTTATAACACTAACATATTGATGAATGTAATCTTAGTCTCAGTAGATTTTTGAAAATCAAGAATATTTGACATCCAAACGTACCATTATAACTTCGAAACTGCTGGAGTTATCAAGTTCCAATTTCGTCAGTCTCATAGTGGTACCAACTTTTATAAACTGACGGAGTTTCATTAAAATTGGAGTTTGTTTTAAATTTATTCGAATTTTTGAAATTCAAGAATATTTGACATCCAAACGTACCATTATAACTTGGAACCTTCTGAAGTTATCAAGTTCAGATTTCGTCAGTATCATAGTGGTACCAACTTTTATAAACTTACGGAGTTTCATTATAATCGGATGTTGTTTTAAATTTTTTCGAATTTTTGAAAATCAAGAATATTTGACATCCAAACGTACCATTATAACTTCGAAACTGCTGGAGTTATCAAGTTCCAATTTCGTCAGTCTCATAGTGGTACCAACTTTTATAAACTGACGGAGTTTCATTAAAATTGGAGTTTGTTTTAAATTTATTCGAATTTTTGAAATTCAAGAATATTTGACATCCAAACGTACCATTATAACTTGGAACCTTCTGAAGTTATCAAGTTCAGATTTCGTCAGTATCATAGTGGTACCAACTTTTATAAACTTACGGAGTTTCATTATAATCGGATGTTGTTTTAAATTTTTTCGAATTTTTGAAAATCAAGAATATTTGACATCCAAACGTACCATTATAACTTCGAAACTGCTGGAGTTATCAAGTTCCAATTTCGTCAGTCTCATAGTGGTACCAACTTTTATAAACTGACGGAGTTTCATTAAAATTGGAGTTTGTTTTAAATTTATTCGAATTTTTGAAATTCAAGAATATTTGACATCCAAACGTACCATTATAACTTGGAACCTTCTGAAGTTATCAAGTTCAGATTTCGTCAGTATCATAGTGGTACCAACTTTTATAAACTTACGGAGTTTCATTAAAATCGGATGTTGTTTTAAATTTTTTCGAATTTTTGAAAATCAAGAATATTTGGCATCCAAACGTACCATGTACCATGTATTTATAATGTATCAGCCCATTAATTGAAGCCATCTTGTTACTTCGATTAATTTTTAACTGGTTACATAGAAATCCAAAGGATCCCTATTATATTTAATAACCTCTTAATCAATTTCAAGTAAATTTGAAAAAACTTGAAAATATGTAGTACTTGCCACCTACTCGCGATTTTCCAGGGCGTTCTCTCCTCTTAGTTAGCCCTTTTCTCCCCCCAATTCCTCATGGTAGACGTTATGTCACTCGAAAAACGTTCAAGTGCGCAATTCACTCGCCAGAATTATAATTTCAAGGCATTCGGGAGCCCAGGAACGACACGTCACTATGCTAACTCACAAAACTCGCGCCACAACTCACAAAACTCACACACCCGCACAGCGTAATTGTGCTGATAAGCGGCGATGATTTAAATATAAACGATACGATTTCTTTGTTACCGAAATGCCCGAAATAGTACGGGTGTGAAGGTAGCCAAAAAAACGTTCTCGGAGAGATTGTTTATTAATAAACAAATGTATCCGATACGATTTACCACCCTAGCTATCGTTAGGGGTTGATACATGGGGTAGGTTTACAAAAAATAGAGAAAAAAATATTTTTACCACCTAAACTAATCTCTACGCTGAAATTTTTTATGGGAAAATATCCATTTAACATAAAGTATCCCCCTCAAACAGTTTTAAGTCGAAAATCAGGGGGTGAAAAAATGGAAAACCGGGGATTTATGTTTAGAGGAAAAAGGTGGAGATTGGAGGTGTATTATAAAAGACAGAATTTGAAGAATAAATAACATTATTACTATGTAGCACCTAGTTGGTTATAAGTTATAAACATACCTTTGGTTTTTTTCGCAGAATCCGATGATGAGGTGCCAGGAGGAGAAAACCTGAAAAAAAAACAGTTTTTTGAGTATTAAATACTTGAATGGAGATATTTTTAAAAATGTGTGTTTTCCAGAAAAAAGAACAACTTGTATAACAATACAACCTTGTCATTTGTCAAAATTTCAATTAGAGGAGCCGAAAGACAAATTACTTGGTTTCTAAGTTATATTAACGAAAAACCACCTTATTGACGTCAAGTTCAATTTGGACTTTGTATATTTGAACCATAATTGAAACGGTCTCAAAAACATTACATACTTCCACGAAACTTTGAAAGTCCTGATACTTTTTGAGTTACAAACTAAACTTCTTTTGTCTAAACAATTTTTAAAACAAAATTATAAAGGACCGCATACCTATGTAACACTGGCAGAAATTGAGATAAGTTTATTTTACGTTACACTCAAAATAACTAATTGTGCACCTACTCAGTATTGAAACTAATAACTCAATTACGATTTATACCTACTTATAGTACCTATAATGAGCACGAAGAGAGTATGTGGGTATTTACTAGAGTTTAGAAGTCACATATGCCTGGAATACCTCCCTATACTTATTCTATTATACATATAATTTAAATGTGAGACAGTTAATAGGTGTATATAAGTAGAATATATACTAGGTATAGGAACAAGTAGTAGTATGTAGAGCCTAGCTTAGCAACTTGAATTTTTTTTCTATACGCGGATTTCGACAGGAGTAGTGCTATTTACTGGTCTTACCAGTAGGTACACCTGTATAATTAAAATACCCATAATTTCTATTCATTGTATTTAATTAATTTAGATGATGACATTATATCCAGTACTGCGTATAGGTACTATGTTTACCAATATACCAAAGGTGTAAATAAGCCAGTAGGTACTTATCTAAAGTATTTATAATGTCATTTACTATCGTTATACAATTTTGAGTTGTAGATAATAATATTTCGGTTTCGCAAAAATCTCGCCTCTCGCTAATATCGCCGGTAAAGAGGTACATGACCGAGAGAGTGTTAGACGATCGATATGTCTGGAGGATCCATGTAAAAACAAGGTCTCCGCCATTTTTATTGCCTCCCTTCCAGGTAACGCGAACGACCTAAGAACAGTCGAACAGCTGTTAAGGTATACGAGATACAATCTCTTGTTCGTACGAGAGATTATATAGGAGCAATATCCGACTTTTATCTAATAAGATTATTTATTTTTGGGGAAATTAGAAAGACTTCTGCCGGCACGGCAAGCTTGTCCTCTCGTTTCAAGGCGGCCGGCCGGCCGGCCATGTTTACCACATCCTACATACCTACAGCCTCTCGGATTAATTTATACTTTTCTATATCGAGCAATGAAATCGTTAATCGCCGTTCGATATTTCTATCGTTTCCCGCCATCGCCGATATACCTAAATGTTTACAACGAGAGCGAGAGAGAGAGAGAGAAACGTTTTCCCGCGCTTATTTGCCAACGGCTCCTAAATCCAATGGGAAAATTTTACAGAGTCGGATCAGGCAGATTTTCGTTTATAGCCTTTCTGGAATCGTCTCATTAGGAATCTTTGTCGTCTAACAAGAGGATTCATTACTATCCTAAACTATAGTTACCTATAACTGGTCGCGGTACGATATTTATATCAACGTTAGATAATGTCGTCATTGAGGATTAAGTCGGATAGGTACACACTTATAGGTAGGTCTCTGCCATAATTAGTATAATTTTCGTCAAGTTTTCTTTTCTTCGTAATACGTAGTATACGTTATACCTTATATACTACCAACGTTTTTAATATAAAGGTCTCATTAAACAGATACTTACCTACACCGATAGGTAGCCAGTTTTGGTACAGTGAGGGCTGTTATATCGATATTATAAAATATGGGATCTGTTTACAATCCCGACAGTTGAAATCCTGAACGTTCACAATTCCGACAGGTTTAAAATCCCGAAATAAATACATTTTGTACTTGATATTCTCATTACTGACAACTGAAATATACATTGATACTTGTTTGAATTATATAAATATGCTAATTCAAATATAATTTGAATTTGAAAACCTAAATATAGTTCTAGTTTAGGTTCTTTTTTCATCATTAAAACTATTATTATATTTGTTATTTTTTACGAAATATACAATACATAGGTATAAATTACTAGATTTTTATTACCAAAGTTTTTACATTTCCCTTAAAATTGTATTTGAAGTAGAATTTTTATAAAATTCAAACAAGTATCAATTTATATTTCAGTTGTCAGTAATGAGAATACCAAGTACAAAATGTACGCATAACATAAAAGTAAAAGTATTAATATTTTACTTAGGTTAATACTTAATAAATATTAAATATTATATCTTAAATATAAATAATAAATACTTAATACTTAGGTATATGTATGAACTAACGTACACCATATAACGATAGGAATATAAGTTGATTAGGACGTTAGGTACCTACTTATACGAAGGAAACTAATATTAGTCGCACCGAAATTATATTGAATTAAATTAACGAATACAAACTGGTAGCTATAGGTTTTCCTGAAATATTAAGTCGGATAAGTAAGTACCTACCTCGTAGAAAAATGAATTATGTAGAAGGCACGTAATGAGCGTGAATAAAATTAATTGCAATAACTTCAAAAATGGACGAGATATAAAACGATTCACACGCGTCAATTTTACCTACCTAAATCGGTAGGTAGGTATGATTGATAGTCTCTGTACGATTAATTTCGAAATATTAATGGTGTAGGTAGTATATTAGTATATACGACCTTTTCGTGATTTTCAAATTACGTTCGATTATCGTTACCTAAATTTATCAATCGAGTAGATGATAAAAAGATCATAAGTAAGTAGGTTTAGGTCGAGACGATCAAGGGAGTATTAAAAGTAGTAGTAGGTAGTATTTATCGTTATTTGTGACTTCCCACGTAGGGATTTGGTTACGGAAACGTTTTCACGGAAGATTTACCAACCTGTCGAGGGCGACACATTCCGGGGTAGTCCGACCCTGCGGATGGAAACGTTCTGGAACGACGACGGGCGCTCTTCCTCGGCCCGCCAATGGGATTTATTCGCGGGAATAACGGAGCGTCGGTTTCGGCGATCGGGCCAATCGCGGCTCGAGAATCGCGTCAGCTGACCCGAAGGGGAGCCGAAGACGCGTCTTCGGGGTGCGGCGCGCGTCGATGAGCGCCATTTCTCACCCTTTCCGGTGGTGACGGTCTTCGAGGGCGGACGTGTCGACGGACGGTAACGCGAGTGACGCCGAGAAAACTGTTGAAAAAGTGAAAAGTGCGGACCGGGAAATGGACGTCGCGTCGGGCGGGCAGTCGGTGCACCACTGCCGAAACGATAATCGCCACGTCCACGGGCAGAGAGAGGTTCTCTGTTCTCATCGGCTCAGCTGTAGTTTTTTTTACGGGTCTCGCTCATTCTACCCGTTTGTGTGTGTGCATTCTCCCCTTTCGTAATTAGGTATCTAGTACGCAGTCATTCGCGTAAAATTCACTTACAGTAGCTAATTTCAATTTAAACGCATGTCAAGCTGAGCCGATTTCACTTCAATATCGAACCGATTCCCGGTTCATTTTTACACATTGCATTACGACAACGACCTTTTGCTTTTTCTCTTCTTTTTCCGTTTCTTGGTGTAGCGATGTGCTTTAGTCGAAATTAGCTCCATGGGGCTAGTTCCGGCGGGCTGATGGTAGTATACTAGAGGCTAGTATTACTTAGTCGGGTGCCGTTATTCGGTGTGGGTGCTGAGTCGTGTGATGAGTCTCGGGTGGATACTGCCGGCCACTTGGGCTTCACACAACACAGAAGATCCTCACAAGAGGCGGACCCCGTCGCTACATTGAGAAACCCACCCCTCACTTGTAATGTTAAATGAGCTACTTTAAGTTGTCGGGCTCTTGCTATTTAGAATTTCCTGTATGTGTGTGGGAGAGTATTTTTCAAGTTTAAGTTTAGGTGAGAGACCTCTCGCCGGGCGTGGTGAGAACTACACGGGTGACAAAGCGAAGAGACTTAAAACGATGACTATTTACGATGACCTATACGATACGACACACAAACTTTTTACCATGTTACGCTTTTACTAATCTTTCGTCTTTGTGTTTTATTAGGAAGCTTCGTAGCCAGCTGTAGCAGCCACCGCCTCTGTTCCCGTTCCTGTCCAGCCTGGGCGACTGAGGCAGTGGACCGACTTCGCCCGCCATTATCGGGACCGCAATCCTCTACTCGACCCTAAACCGTGAGTGCCCTTCCAATAAATAATTAGGAAATTCGATTTTCGATAGCGATTGAAAATCTTCCGGGACAAATTTGCGCGCCAATCCGCCAAGTTTTCGCGGGAAATCGATCGCCTCTCGAAACGTCATGCCAATCTTTGAACGTAGATGGCGCGTCTAACTTAACCTATCTATAAAGCTATATCGAAATGTCATCCATCGTTCTGATCGTTCCGTGGGTTCGGTGGTATGGAAAATTCTCCGCTGTTACAATTAAATCAAAAAACCATCCGCTTTCACCTCATCACTCCCAAATCTACTACCGATCACTAGATTAGGGGTGAAACGAACGTTTCGCAGACTTATCTAATCTTGTCGTTGACAAATTTCGCCTTCGATGTGCCGGTTTTCATAAACATTCGCTTTTGTGTATTTTAGGGGGTTCGGTGACTTCGCCCCGGACGTCAGTCATCACCTGCCTCGCCCCTTCCCTGACCAATTGATGATGGAGTGTTTGACCATTCACGGACCATCGTTAGGAACGTCGACTTAAAAAATCATCCGGACTGGTGCAACGGTGAGTACTCAGTGCTTTATATGCCGAGGTTAAATAAAAAACAATATATATATTAGAATTACGTAAAGCTTTGAAACAATCTTACTCTTTTACTGATATCTCGTGTTTTTTTTAGGTGGATCCGAGACTCGACACGTAACCAAAACTGATCAGTCCCGTCGCTCTTCTCCCTACCTACGACTAACACTGGATACAGATACTGCCCACCACCATTAGGAGCAGCGAGCGTGAGCCATCGCCGCTCTCATCCCATCTCTGCCGATTGACGATGGAGTATTTGACTATTCGCCGACCATCTTTAGGAACGTCAACTTAAAAATCATCCCGACTGGTGCAACGGTGAGTACCCAGCGATTTATATGCTATATGCATACATATGTGTATAGGTGATTTTTAAAAGTACGAGTTCGAAATTACATAAAGTTTTGAAATAATCTTACACTTTAACTGATATCTCGTGTTTTTATATTTTTAGGTGGATCTGAGACTTGACAGCTAACCAGCCGGTGAGTCCCATCGCTCTTCTCGCTACCTCCGACTAACAATGGATTTGGATACTGCCCACTATTATTAGGACCCTTCAATCTGCAATGGTGACCGTAAGTGTGCTTTTGGTACTTTTTCCAAATATGCCCGTACCCCTAAAATTCGCGGAAAAACATTTTTTCTTCTCAAGGCGTTTGTCACTTTTCGCTCATAGATGACGCGTCGCAAACTTTACGTCTCGCACATTCATAATTGTTAGGCAACACACATATCTCAATTTGGATAATGAATTTTTCATGGATCTCCATGTGATCACAACGCGGGGAGTTCTTCCTCTCCTATTTTGTGAACTACCTACTTCGTAACTGTTTAAATTTGTTTTAATTTCCATTTCCGAAAACTTTTAAAATAATATATATAGATAATACGTTTTTTCAACGCTCTTAGATATCTGGCAATAGCAATTCAATTTTAAACTTTTGACATCTTGTTAGTTTCCAAATCGAATGTTGAAATATTTCCCATGTAACCTCATCAAACAATGTTTTACATTTTTTATTTTTTTTCCAGATGCGCCATCCCAGGCATTTCACCATTCGCCCACCCATCGGAGTGTGCAGAAGAAGAAGAGGGAAGAGGGCTACATTTCAACGCGTAGTGGAGAATAGGGCTCCTTATTAGAGGAGGGTTTTCCTTCTCAAATATTTATGTCACACGTTTCGTTTGTCAACTTTCCTTGATTCCTTACATGGTGTGTTTTAATGCGTATCAGCTATTCTCTGGTCTTTATAGCCATCTATTATTTATTTAACTTCTGTTAATGCCCCTAATCAGACAAAAGAAGGTTTTTCACATGTTCAGACACCATTTTTATACATGTCATTTCGATTAAACGTTGCCAATCTCTTTTCACCACGAGACTCGTGTAGGTACAAGTCTCAAAGCTTTCGAAGCTTATTTAATGTTTCATAATTTCTCACTTCATTGTCATTCTTATGAATCCGAGTGTAGAGTCGAAGTAAAAGCTTTCAAGTTCACGATTCTGCTTTACAGGCCTCTTTGATTGATATCCACAGACACGTCCGTAGATAGTCGTATCGATTTACACGATTTACGTTTCGATACGTATTAGTTATTTTGTTGTCCTTCTTATTTCAATTTCTAAAGGAGCGAACCCGCCACTCTCAATTGATGAGAAAAAAGTGGTAACGAGCCGTAGCAAATACCTCCTGGGTGGTTCGGAAACTTTGCTAATTTTTGTATGATTCGGTATCCGTTCTTCCCTCTTCTCTTCTCCGCTCCGATGCATTTTGGACTGCAACCTATCCATCTGGCTTGGACACTTGGACACTTGTAAGTATTTATTAGGGTCATATGAAAATTTCACAAAATATCATGTTTCGAAATTAAAAATCCACAAAAGCCGTCAGTCACCAAATCGACATTAAATCCATCTGGATATTTATTTACTCATCATTAATTATTATTGACTTCACAATTTTAATTGTCATAAAGAAAAAGAGTGAAATGAAAAATTCGTATTTTCACCTTCCGATCTCTATTTTCCATTTTTTAAATAATTTTCCGATTTCTCGACTATTTCGAGAACATGATATTGTATACAGAATACACAGTTCATTTTAAACAAAGAACGAAAGTAGTAAAAATTCTTTTATTGGTATTAAAGGATTACAAATTTTTATCATCATATAGTTATTTTAAAAAACAATTTCATTGATTATGTTTATTCATCTTTGCAGCTCTCCGTCTTGGTTCCTGTGTTTCCTGTCTCCGTGGATTGCAGCTCGACCAGAAGAGAAACTCTCCGACCCGGTGAGCGATTATTTTCTTTTTAAGACCGAATTCAGAGACTTCAATCCAACTAATTGACTAAACTATAATAACCCTGCCTCGTCAATAAATTAATCTTGAAATAAAATTTACCAGAATCCAAAACGAACTCATTTTCATGTTTTATTTGAGAATTTTACATTGAAATTCCAGAATCGACGGTTTAATAAATAAATAAATAAATTTGAAAACTGGTATTGACGGATTTTCCAAATGCGGACTCGTTCCTAAATTTGTCATTTTAAAATTTCATACATTACAAGAACTTTTCATGTTTCAAATATTTCCGGAGCAGTTTTGCTGTGTTGCTGCGTTAACTAACTCAATTTTATCACTCTAACTTCAACCTATTAAACGATACATTTTAAAAAACGTGTATTGAGATTGAGAGTCTTTGAGTTTGGTCCTGAGTCACTGTGTCGCATGATGAGTTGTAGAAGAACGGTTCACCAAAGTGCCAACGCTTCTTCTTACATTTTCCATTTTAAGATTTGACATTTTGATCTGCGTTAAGTTTATTCTGAAAATAATACAAATTAGTATATCGTTGATATTGAAAGGGACGAAGATCGTTTTGCACTTTGGCTTTCGTTTGAATTGAATTTAATGATATCGAACATGATCATCGGATTTTAACCTCCACCGTCTTCGACTCTCCAATTTTTTGATGAAACCAATTCGAATTTCGAACGTGTAGGTTAGAACCCTTTCCCGGGTTAGACAAGATTCCGGGATGTGAATTAGTCTCTCTTATTTCCCAGGTCAAGTAACTATAAATAGAAAGCGTGGTTCGTAACCGTCCTGTAAACATAATTCAATATCGCTCTAGTTAATATTCATTCTGTGCAAATGAGTGAAAAATGGTACGACGTTTTTATTTGTTACTAATTTCATCTTTATTATTTTTATTGCTAAATATTTCGATCGAATTCGAGCTTGCTACTTTTAGCCCAAGAGAATTAGATAAAAAAAGGCTTAAAATTTATCGTAATTCAGAACAGGTTGGCATGTGGAAAAATGTTCTGTATTGATCACAAGCAATAGCTCTTTGAAGGGGATCCCATTTTGAACCGTGCCGCCATTTTTTAAACATTGTTTATTAACGCAAAAGTAGGTAAAAATTGAGTTTTTTTTGAGCTATCTTTTGGCAATTTTTTAATTTCGTGAAAAAAGCACGTAGAAGCTTGAAACTTTCAGATTTTGTGTCCTTTAGTACCCTTAACTTACCATAAACTTTTTGTGCAAAAATATTAATTTGTTTATGAAAAAAAAAACACTTTTTGTAAAAAAAGGTGTTAAATGTAAAATTCAATTTGAATCTTTTTTCGTCGGCCTAGAGACGGTTCATCCGCGACTGTTTCTTCATCAAGAGTGAGATTTTCAATATTGAACTTAATATTTCAAAAAAATATTTCAATTTTTTGCAATTATTTAAACAAATTATTACCCAAATTTAATCTACCTGGGCTGAAATTAACCGTTTTTCAACAAGTCATAAATGGTAAAAATTTAAATCCTCTATCTAAAGTTGCCTAAAAGATAGCTCAAAAAAAGCTCAATTTTTACCTATTTTTGCATAAATAAACATTGTTTAAAAAACGACACCACGCTTCAAAATACGATCCCTTCAAAGAGTCATTGCTTGTCACCAACCCAAAACATTTTTCCACATGCCAAGCTGTTCTGAATTACGATACGCATCTCATCTTATTCTACTGGGCTATTTCACATTTCTGCTTTTTAGCAATAGCAATTTTTCCGACAAATATTTTCCCAGTTTTGGAAGTTTTGTTCAGCAGAACAACGGAAACCGTCTCCCCCCCCCCACGGTAAACGTAAAATAAATTGTCCTCGTCTCATCTTTTTCCACGCCATAATAAACAAACTGAAAACTTTTCCCGCATCCACCCTGATCAATTATTTAATCCGCACGCCACGCAAAAAAACCCGGGCCAAATTCTAAAAAAATAATTTTTGCTCCATGGCGCCGCCACTGATAATTTTTCAAATAATTTTTTCCTTGCGCAGCAGAAATTTTTTTCCCGACCTGCGCGTGCACAAATTTTTTTCAAATATTTTTTCCCGCCACGCCAAAAAAAGCCCCCTGGGAAAACCCAAAAATTCTACCCCCCGCCCCCCCGCCAGCTCGAATCAAAACGTGCTCCCCTCGCTCCGGCGTAAATAATTTTTCCCGACCTGTGAGCGCAGAATTTTTTCCGACCTGCGCGCGCACAAATTTTTTCAAACACTAATTAAAAAATCCCCCGCGCTCGCCGAGAAACCAAAAATTTCTCAGCGAGCGCGGTGGCGAAAATTTCCCGACCCGACCCGAATTGCGCACATTTTTTCCGACCAGAGCAGAAATTTTCAGCGGTACCATCCCAAAATTGCGCCCCCCCCCGCGCGTTTCTCGGCGAGCCTGGGGGGGGATTTTTGCCCAAAATTCTTCTGCGCACGCCCGGCCAAAAAATTATCTGCGCTCGCCCGGCCAAAAAAAAAATCACCCCCCCCCCGCGCCCGCCGAGAAATTTTTAGTTTCTCAGCGAGGCGGGGGGGGGGATTTTTTTGGCCGGGCGTGCGCAGAAAAATTTTCTGGTCGGGCGTGCGCAGAAAAATTTTTCAGCGGTCCGAACCAAAATTTTCTGTGCACGCCCGACCAGAAAATTTTTCTGCGCACGCCCGGCCAAAAAAATCCCCCCCCCCCGCGCTCGCCGAGAAACCAAAAATTTCTCGGCGGGCGCGGGGGGGGGTTTTGGCCGGGCGAGCGCAAAAAAATTTTTGGCCGGGCGTGCGCAGAAAATTTTTGATTCGGACCGCTGAAAAATTTCGGGCCTGCGCTCGCGCAGCCAAAAAAAATCCCCCCCCCCCGCGCTCGCCGAGAAACCAAAAATTTCTCGGCGGGCGCGGGGGGGGGAGGGTTTTTTTGGCCGGGCGAGTGCGGAAAAATTTTGGATCGGGCGTGCGCAAAAAAATTTGGGTGGGACCGCTGAAAAATTTTTGGACCGGGCGAGCGCAAAAAAATTTTTGGCCGGGCGAGCGCAAAAAAATTTTTGGCCGGGCGAGCGCAAAAAAATTTTTGGCCGGGCGTGCGCAGAAAATTTTTGATTCGGACCGCTGAAAAATTTCGGGCCTGCGCTCGCGCAGCCAAAAAAAATCCCCCCCCCCCGCGCTCGCCGAGAAACCAAAAATTTCTCGGCGGGCGCGGGGGGGGAGGGTTTTTTTGGCCGGGCGAGTGCGGAAAAATTTTGGATCGGGCGTGCGCAAAAAAATTTGGGTGGGACCGCTGAAAAATTTTTGGACCGGGCGAGCGCAAAAAAATTTTTGGCCGGGCGAGCGCAAAAAAATTTTTGGCCGGGCGAGCGCAAAAAAATTTTTGGCCGGGCGTGCGCAGAAAATTTTTGATTCGGACCGCTGAAAAATTTCGGGCCTGCGCTTGCGCGGCCAAAAAAATCCCCCCCCCCCGCGCTCGCCGAGAAACCAAAAATTTCTCGGCGGGCGCGGGGGGGGGGATTTTTTTTTGGTCGGGCGTGCGCAGAAAATTTTTGATTCGGACCGCTGAAAAATTTCGGGCCTGCGCTGGCGCGGCCAAAAAAATCCCCCCCCCCGCGCTCGCCGAGAAACACAAAATTTCTCGGCGGGCGCGGGGGGGGGGATTTTTTTTTGGCCGGGCGAGCGCAAAAAAATTTTTGGCCGGGCGTGCGCAGAAAATTTTTGATTCGGACCGCTGAAAAATTTCGGGCCTGCGCTTGCGTGGCCAAAAAAATCCCCCCCCCCCCCGCGCTCGCCGAGAAACCAAAAATTTCTCGGCGGGCGCGGGGGGGGGGATTTTTTTTTGGTCGGGCGTGCGCAGAAAATTTTTGATTCGGACCGCTGAAAAATTTCGGGCCTGCGCTGGCGCGGCCAAAAAAATCCCCCCCCCCGCGCTCGCCGAGAAACACAAAATTTCTCGGCGGGCGCGGGGGGGGGGATTTTTTTTTTGGCCGGGCGAGCGCAAAAAAATTTTTGGCCGGGCGTGCGCAGAAAATTTTTGATTCGGACCGCTGAAAAATTTCGGGCCTGCGCTCGCGCGGCCAAAAAAATCCCCCCCCCCCCCGCGCTCGCCGAGAAACCAAAAATTTCTCGGCGGGCGCGGGGGGGGGGGGGGAATTTTTTTTTGGCCGGGCGAGCGCAAAAAAATTTTTGGCCGGGCGTGCGCAGAAAATTTTTTATTCGGACCGCTGAAAAATTTCGGGCCTGCGCTCGCGCAGCCAAAAAAATCCCCCCCCCCCGCGCTCGCCGAAAAACCAAAAATTTCTCGGCGGGCGCGGGGGGGGGGGGGATTTTTTTTTGGCCGGGCGAGCGCAAAAAAATTTTTGGCCGGGCGTGCGCAGAAAATTTTTGATTCGGACCGCTGAAACATTTCGGGCCTGCGCTCGCGCGGCCAAAAAAATCCCCCCCCCCCGCGCTCGCCGAGAAACCAAAAATTTCTCGGCGGGCGCGGGGGGGGGGGGAATTTTTTTTTGGCCGGGCGAGCGCAAAAAAATTTTTGGCCGGGCGTGCACAGAACATTTTGGTTCGGACCGCTGAAAAATTTCTCTGCGCTCGCCCGGCCAAAAAAATCCCTCCCCCCCCGCGCTCGCCGAGAAACCAAAAATTTCTCGGCGGGCGCGGGGGGGGAGGGATTTTTTTTTTGGCCGGGCGAGCGCAAAAAAATTTTTGGCCGGGCGTGCGCAGAAAATTTTTGATTCGGACCGCTGAAAAATTTCGGGCCTGCGCTCGCGCGGGCAAAAAAATCCCCCCCCCCCCCCGCGCTCGCCGAGAAACCAAAAATTTCTCGGCGGGCGCGGGGGGGGATTTTTTTTTGGCCGGGCGAGCGCAGAAAAATTTTTTGGTCGGGCGTGCGCAGAAAATTTTTGATTCGGACCGCTGAAAAATTTCGGGCCTGCGCTGGCGCGGCCAAAAAAATCCCCCCCCCCGCGCTCGCCGAGAAACACAAAATTTCTCGGCGGGCGCGGGGGGGGGATTTTTTTTTGGCCGGGCGAGCGCAAAAAAATTTTTGGCCGGGCGTGCGCAGAAAATTTTTGATTCGGACCGCTGAAAAATTTCGGGCCTGCGCTCGCGCAGCCAAACAAAATCCCCCCCCCCCGCGCTCGCCGAGAAACCAAAAATTTCTCGGCGGGCGCGGGGGGGGGAGGGTTTTTTTGGCCGGGCGAGTGCGGAAAAATTTTGGATCGGGCGTGCGCAAAAAAATTTGGGTGGGACCGCTGAAAAATTTTTGGACCGGGCGTGCGCAGAAAAATTTTTGGACCGGGCGTGTGCAGAAAATTTTGGGCCGGGCGTGCGCAGAAAATTTTGGGTGGAATTTTTGGGGCACGCGCGTCCAAAAAAAATCTTCCCCCCCCGCGACCGCCGAGAAACCAAAAATTTCTCGGCGGTCGCGGGGGGGGGGATTTTTTAAATTTTGGACCGGGCATGCGCAGAAAAATTTGGGTGGGACCGCTGAAAAATTTTTGGACCGGGCGTGCGCAGAAAATTTTGGGTGGGACCGCTGAAAAATTTTTGGACCGGGCGTGCGCAGAAAATTTTGGGCCGGGCGTGCGCAGAAAATTTTGGGTGGAATTTTTGGGGCACGCGCGTCCAAAAAAATCCCCCCCCCCCGCGACCGCCGAGAAACCAAAAATTTCTCGGCGGGCGCGGGGGGGGGGGGGTTTTGGCCGGGCGAGCGCAAAAAAATTTTTGGCCGGGCGTGCGCAGAAAATTTTTGGCCGGGCGTGCGCAGAAAATTTTTGATTCGGACCGAAAAAAAAAATTTCGGGCCTGCGCTGGCGCGGCCAAAAAAATCCCCCCCCCCCGCGCTCGCCGAGAAACCAAAAATTTCTCGGCGAGCGCGGGGGGGGGGGGATTTTTTTTTGGCCGGGCGAGCGCAAAAAAATTTTTGGCCGGGCGTGCGCAGAAAATTTTTGATTCGGACCGCTGAAAAATTTCGGGCCTGCGCTCGCGCGGCCAAAAAAATCCCCCCCCCCCCGCGCTCGCCGAGAAACCCAAAATTTCTCGGCGGGCGCGGGGGGGGGGGATTTTTTTTTGGCCGGGCGAGCGCAGAAATATTTTTGGCAGGGCGTGCGCAGAAAATTTTTGATTCGGACCGCTGAAAAATTTCGGGCCTGCGCTCGCGCAGCCAAACAAAATCCCCCCCCCCCGCGCTCGCCGAGAAACCAAAAATTTCTCGGCGGGCGCGGGGGGGGGGAGGGTTTTTTTGGCCGGGCGAGTGCGGAAAAATTTTGGATCGGGCGTGCGCAAAAAAATTTGGGTGGGACCGCTGAAAAATTTTTGGACCGGGCGTGCGCAGAAAAATTTTTGGACCGGGCGTGTGCAGAAAATTTTGGGCCGGGCGTGCGCAGAAAATTTTGGGTGGAATTTTTGGGGCACGCGCGTCCAAAAAAAATCTTCCCCCCCCGCGACCGCCGAGAAACCAAAAATTTCTCGGCGGTCGCGGGGGGGGGGGATTTTTTAAATTTTGGACCGGGCATGCGCAGAAAAATTTGGGTGGGACCGCTGAAAAATTTTTGGACCGGGCGTGCGCAGAAAATTTTGGGTGGGACCGCTGAAAAATTTTTGGACCGGGCGTGCGCAGAAAATTTTGGGCCGGGCGTGCGCAGAAAATTTTGGGTGGAATTTTTGGGGCACGCGCGTCCAAAAAAATCCCCCCCCCCCGCGACCGCCGAGAAACCAAAAATTTCTCGGCGGGCGCGGGGGGGGGGGGGTTTTGGCCGGGCGAGCGCAAAAAAATTTTTGGCCGGGCGTGCGCAGAAAATTTTTGGCCGGGCGTGCGCAGAAAATTTTTGATTCGGACCGAAAAAAAAAATTTCGGGCCTGCGCTGGCGCGGCCAAAAAAATCCCCCCCCCCCGCGCTCGCCGAGAAACCAAAAATTTCTCGGCGAGCGCGGGGGGGGGGGGATTTTTTTTTGGCCGGGCGAGCGCAAAAAAATTTTTGGCCGGGCGTGCGCAGAAAATTTTTGATTCGGACCGCTGAAAAATTTCGGGCCTGCGCTCGCGCGGCCAAAAAAATCCCCCCCCCCCCGCGCTCGCCGAGAAACCCAAAATTTCTCGGCGGGCGCGGGGGGGGGGGATTTTTTTTTGGCCGGGCGAGCGCAGAAATATTTTTGGCAGGGCGTGCGCAGAAAATTTTGGGCTTGCGCTCGCGCAGCCAAAAAAATCCCCCCCCCGCGCTCGCCGAGAAATCAAAAATTTCTCGGCGGGCGCCGGGGGGGGGGGGCGGATTTTTTTGGCCGGGCGAGTGCGGAAAAATTTTGGGTGGGACCGCCGAAACATTTTGGGCTGGGAGCGCTGCAAGGATTTTGGGAAAATTCTTCCCCCCCCCCCCCACCGCACTCTACGAGAAATTTTGGTGTCTCGGCCACCTCGGGGCGGGGGGGGGGGTTTGTCGTGGCGTGCGGGAAAAATTATTTGATAAAATTTGTGCGCCGTCGGGAGTGGGGAAAAATTTTCGATTCGAGCGGGTGGGGGGAAAACAGTTTTGGGTTTTCTCTTAGTGACGCACCCCGCAATAAAAAAATTATGTGATCCGGAAGGCGTTGGGGGAATACTTTTCGGTCTGTTTACTTATGACGTGGAAAAAGTTGAGAAGAGGACAATTTATTTTTGCGCAAATCGGTTGAAAACGTGTCATTTCTATATACCTGTACCTCGCGGAAAACGTTGGCGGAAACCCACGAATTAGGTATTTTCACATTTTTTGAAAACTGGCTAAACGAGAGATTATGTGCCTATAAATCTTAGGTTGAAATTAAAAACAAAAAATTAAAAGCATTCAAGCAAAAAAAGTCATTTGAAATTCAAACGCTAGGAATTGGCGCCAAAACGTACTCCGACGTCACATCATATGATGTGACTTTAATTATAATCATAATTTTATGATTATAAAATTCGTCTGAGGGTTTGTCCCTATGAATTTAGATATATTTCGTTTAATTTAAAATATATGGCAAATACCTAATTACCGGCCGAAATATCACGAACTGCGATTGGTGAAAACGATTGCTCTATGGTCGCAACACACAATACACATATCGGTACAAACGGTACAAAGCATTAACATAGGACACGCGGGTTCGGAAAAGGTCACATTTGTTCTGCTGAACAAAACTTCCAAAACTGGGAAAATATTTGCCGGAAAAATTGCTAAAAACCGGTAATGAATCTATAGGAAGACGAAAAGCAAAAATGTGAAAGTAGCAAGCTTAGAGCGGTATTGAATTATGTTTACAGGACGGTTACTAGCCACGCTTTCTATTTATAGTTACTTGACCTGGGAAATAAGAGAGACTAATTCACATCCCGGAATCTTGTCTAACCCGGGAAAGGGTTCTAACCTACACGTTCGAAATTCGAATTGGGTCCATCAAAAAATTGGAAAGTCAACGACGGTAGAGCCTAACACTCGACGACCATCTTCGATATCACTAAATTCAATTCAAACGAAAGCCAAAGTGCAAAACGATCTTCGTCCCTTTCAATATCATCGATATACTAATTGTATTACTTTCAGAATAAACTTAACGCAAATTAAAATGTCAAATCTTAAAATGGAAAATGTAAGAAAGAAGCGTTGGCACTTTGGTGAACTGTTCTTCTACAATTCATCATGCGACACAGTGACTCAGGACCAAACTCAAAGACTCTCAATCTCAATACACGTTTTTTAAAATGTATCGTTTAATAGGTTGAAGTTAGAGTGATAAAATTGAGTTTGTTAACGCAGCAACACAGCAAAACTGCTCTGGAAATATTTGAAACATGAAAAGTTCTTGTAATGTATGAAATTTTAAAATGACAAATTTAGGAACGAGTCCGCATTTGGAAAATCCGTCAATACCAGTTTTCAAATTTATTTATTTATTTATTAAACCGTCGATTCTGGAATTCCAATGTAAAATTCTCAAATAAAACATGAAAATGATTTCGTTTTGGATTCTGGTAAATTTTATTTCAAGATTAATTTATTGACGAGGGAGGGTTATAAGTTAGTTAATTAGTTGGATAGAAGTCTCTGAATTCGGTCTTAAAAAGAAAATAATCGCTCACCGGGTCAGAGAGTTTCTCTTCTGGTCGAGCTGCAATCCACGGAGACAGGAAACACAGGAACCAAGACGGAGAGCTGCAAAGATGAATAAACATAATCAATGAAATTGTTTTTTTAAATAATTATAATTTATAATTATTGTAATGATGATAAAAATTTGTAATCCTTTAATATCAATAAAAGAATTTTTACCACTTTCGTTCTTTGTTTAAAATTAACTGTGTGTATTCTGTATATAATATTATGTTCTCGAAATAGTCGAGAAATCGGAAAATTATTTAAAAAATGAAAAATAGAGATCGGATGGTGAAAATACGAATTTTTCATTTCATTCTTTTTCTTTATGACAATTAAAATTGTGAAGGAAGTCAATAATAATTAATGATGAGTAAATAAATATCCCGATGGATTTAATGTCGATTTGGTGACTGGCGGCTTGATTTTTAATTTCGAAACATGATATTTTGTGAAATTTTCATATGACGACCCTAATAAATACTTACAAGTGTCCAAGTGTCCAAGCCAGATGGATAGGTTGCAGTCCAAAATGCATCGGAGAGGAGAAGAGAAGAGGGAAGAACGGATACCGAATCATACAAAAATTAGCAAAGTTTCCGAACCACCCAGGAGGTATTTGCTACGGCTCGTTACCACTTTTTTTCTCATCAATTGAGAGTGGCGGGTTCGCTCCTTCAGAAATTGAAATAAGAAGGACTACAAAATAACTAATACGTATCGAAACGTAAATCGTGTAAATCGATATGACTATCTACGGACGTGTCTGTGGATATCAATCGTTGAATCAAAGAGGCTGGTAAAGCAGGATCGTGAACATGAAAGCTTTTACTTCGACTCTACACTCGGATTCATAAGAATGACGATGAAGTGAGAAATTATGAAACATTAAATAAGCTTCGAAAGCTTTGAGACTTGTACCTACACGAGTCTCGTGGTGAAAAGAGATTGAAAACGTTTAATCGAAATGACATGTATAAAAATGGTGTCTGAACATGTGAAAAACCTTCTTTTGTTTGATTAGGATCATTAACAGAAGTTAAATAAATAATAGATGGCTATAAAGACCAGAGAATAGCTGATATGCATTAAAACACACCATGTAAGGAATCAAGGAAAGTTGACAAACGAAACGTGTAACATAAATATTTGAGAAGGAAAACCCTCCTCTAATAAGGAGCCCTATTCTCCACTACGCGTTGAAATGTAGCCCTCTTCCCTCTTCTTCTTCTGCACACTCCGATGGGTGGACGAATGGTGAAATGCCTGGGAATGCATCTGGAAAAAAATCCAAAATGTAAAACATTGTTTGATGAGGTTACATGGGAAATATTTCAACATTCGATTTGGAAAGTAACAAGATGCCAAAAGTTTAAAATTGAATTGCAATTGCCAGATATCTACAGCGTTGAAAAAACGTATTATCTATATATATTATTTTAAAAGTTTTCGGAAATGGAAATAAAAACAAATTTAAACAGTTACGAAACAGGTAGGTCACAAAATAGGAGAGGAACAACTTCCCGCGTTGTGATTACATGGAGATCCATGAAAAATCCATTATCCAAATTGAGATATGTGTGTTGCCTAACAATTACGAATGTGCGAGACGTAAAGTTTGCGACGCGCCATCTATGAGCGAAAGGTGACACAAGCCTTGAGAGAGAAAAGTGTTTTTCCCGCGAATTTTAAGGGTGCGAGCATATTTGGAAAAAAATACCAAAAGCACACTTACGAGTCACCATTGCAGATTGAAGGGTCCTAATAATAGTGAGCAGTATCCATATCCATTGTTAGTCGGAGGTAGCGAGAAGAGCGATGGGACTCACCGGCTGGTTAGCTGTCAAGTCTCGGATCCACCTAAAAATAACAGGAGATATCAGTAAAAGTGTAAGATTATTTCAAAGCTTTACGTAATAATATATATATATATATATATATATATATATATATATATATATATATATATATATATATATATTGTTTTTCATTTCGAACTCATACTTTTATTAAATCACCCTATGAAAATCACCTATACACATGTATAATGTATATGTGTATTTACTATATAATAGCATATAATCACTGGGTACTCACCGTTGCACCAGTCGGGATGATTTTTAAGTCAACGTTCCTAAAGATGGTCGGCGAATAGTTAAACACTCCATCATCATCAGTCGGTCAGGGAAGGGGCGAGGCAGGTGATGGCTGACGTCCGGGGCGAAGTCACCGAACCCCCCTAAAATACACAAAAGGGAATGTTTATTAAGAACGGCACCTCGAAAGCGAAATTTGTCAACGACAAGATTAGATAAGTCTGCGAAACGTTCGTTTCACCCCTAATCTAGTGATCGGTAGTAGATTTGGGAGTGACGAGGTGAAAGTGGATGGTTTTTTGATTTAATTGTAACAGCGGAGAATTTTCCATACCATCGAACCCACGAAACGAACATTTCGATATAGCTTTATAGGTTAAGTTAGACGCGCCATCTACGATCAAAAATTGACAAGACGTTTCGAGAGGCGATCGATTTCCCGCGAAAACTTGGTGGATTGGCGCGCAAATTCGTGCCGGACGATTTTCGATCGCTATCGAAAACCGAATTTCCTAATTATTTATTGGAAGGGCACTCACGGTTTAAAGTCGAGTAGAGGATTGCGGTCCCGATAATCGCAGGCGAAGTCGGTGCACTCTGGCAGTCGGCCGGGCTGGATAGGAACGGGAACGGAGGCGGCGGCTGCTACAACTGGCTGCGAAGCTTCCTAATAAAACACAAAGACGAAAGATCAGTAAAGGTGTAACATGGTAGAAAGTTCTTCTAGGGGCGTTAGCCGGTAGAAGATGTATGTGTGTGATTGTGTGTCGTATCGTAGGTCATCGTTAAGTCATCGTTTTAAGTCTCTTCACTTTGTTACCCATGTTGTTCTCACCACGCCCGGCGAGAGGTCTCTCACCTAAACTTAAACTTGAAAAATACTCTCACACACACATACTGGAAAATCAAAATAGCAAGAGCCGACAACGTAAAGGAGCTCATTTAACGTTACAAGTGGGGGGTGGGTTTCTCAATATAGCGACGGGGTCCGATCTCCGGAGAGGAAAATCTGTTTCGTTTGAAGCCCGGGCTGGCCTGCCGTATCCACCCAGTAACTCATCGCAGTACTCCAGCATCCAAACAAGATCACGGGCCCAACTAGGTATAACTAGATACCACCGTCCGCCCGTCGAAGATAGTCCCATGGTACTACCTTCGATTGCACGTCGCTACACCAAGAAACGGAAAAAGAAAAAAAAAGCAAAAGGTCGTTGTCGTAATGCAATATGTAAAAATTGAACCGGGAATCGGTTCGATATTGAAGTGAAATCGGCTCAGCTTGACATGCGTTTAAATTGAAATTATCTACTGTAAGTGAATTTGACGCGAATGACTGCGTACTAGATACCTAATTACGAAAGGGGAGAATGCACACACACAAACGGGTAGAATGAGCGAGACCCGTAAAAAAAACTACAGCTGAGCCGATGAGAACAGAGAACCTCTCTCTGCCCGTGGACGTGGCGATTATCGTTTCGGCAGTGGTGCACCGACTGCCCGCCCGACGCGACGTCCATTTCCCGGTCCGCACTTTTCACTTTTTCACATTTTTCTTGGCGTCACTCGCGTTACCGTCCGTCGACACGTCCGCCCTCGATGATCGTCACCACCGGAAAGGGTACGAAATGGCGCTCATCGACGCGCGCCGCACCCCGAAGACGCGTCTTCGGCTCCCCTTCGGGTTAGCTGACGCGATTCTCGAATCGGGATTGGCCCGATCACCGAAACCGACGCTCCGTTATTCCCGCGAATAAATCCCATTGGCGGGCCGAGGAAGAGCGCCCGTCGTCGTTCCAGAACGATTCCATCCGCAGGGTCGGACTACCCCGGAATGTGTCGTCCTCGACAGGTAGGTAAATCTCCCGTAAAATCGTTTCTCAAAGATTTATACTGATCCGAATTAATATTTCAGGAATACCAACCACTTTGTATTCGTCATTTAATTTATTGAGTATTAGATAATTTCCATTAGGTCAATTTGTATGAGTTAGTCGAAAAAAATGAAAACTGGCAACTTTTTTAAAAGAGATCCGACTGAGATGCGGTTTTTTGCAAAATGTTTAGGAAAGCGTCTATAGCAAAACGTACATGTAATCTCTTTACGCTCGCAATTTTTTATTTGTTTATATAACAAATAATGACCGATATTTATAGTTACAGTATTGATGAACATAATGGTTTCTCGGGCGTTTCAAAGATCCATCTTTATCACTTTAGTGTTAAATTTATTACATAATGCTAAATTGTTGTAACTTTGGTAATTAACAAATTAATAACTCAACGCCCGAAATCACTAGAGAACCTAATTTTTTTCCGATATCTCTGGCTTTTTAAGGCGAACCATCGGCGCAAGATTGTTGCATATATAATTGTTTATTGTTCGATTGTTGCAGCCTCGCTAATTTACAAATTAATTACCATACGCCTAAAATCATTACAGAATCTTTCTGGGTTTTTAATGCGAACCATAGGCACAAGGTCTTTGCAACTATAATTGTTTATTGTTCAATTGTCGCAACCTGGCTAATTAAAAAATGCATAACTCTACGGCCAAAATTATTAGAGAATCAGAATTTTTTCCAATAACTCTGGGTTTTTGAGGCGAAACATAAGGATCTTGCAAATATGATTGTTTGTTTATTTGTTGTGACCTGGCTAATTAACAAATAAATAATTTTCGTCTGACAAACGTAAGAGACTTTGAACTTCTACCCAACGATTCGTCGCGGCACAGTCGAAACTATCACTTGGAGATTTTTCGCACATTTATTTGTCAATTGTTGCAACCTGAAAAATCGCTGTATTATTCAAATAACCTTCTATTACTTAATACACAGTTGCATTACAATGACAATTTGAACATCTAGGCTACGAGTTCTGAATAGCCCCATTCCATTACAGAAAAGAACGCCAATATTCTGACATTTATCGGATGAGAGTTATTTATTTGTTAATTTGCCAGGTTGCAACAATTAAACAATAAACTATTACGGGCAATAACCTTGTGCCGATGGTTCCCCTCATGATCCTGAAAGATATTGAAAAAAAAATCTGGTTTGGTTCCGGGAGTATGGTTATTAATTTGTTAATTAGAGAGGTTGCAACAATCGAACAATAAACAATTAAGTACCTTTGCAACAATTTTGTGCCGATGGTTCGCCTTAAGAAGCCAGAGATAGTATCAGAAAAAAATTCGGTTCTCTAGCGATTTCGGGCGTTGAGTTATTACTTTATTTTAATACCAAAGTTACAACAATTTAGCACTAAATAATAAATTTAACACTTAAGTGATAAAGAGCGATCGTTAAAACGCCCGAGAAAACATTTCCGAGACATTTTGGTTGAACCGTTTGTAATATAACTCTTTTAACTTATTCATCTGAAATTACTTAGTCAATTTATAGGTAGCATGTAGCTAGATAGACCGACAATTGAAAAACTTAACAGGGGAGTTGTGGAAAGACTTTGAGTAAAGTTGGGACCGGAATACCATATATATGTTCATCAATACTGTTAACAAAAATGGGTCATTTGTTAAATAAACAAATAAAAAAAACCCATGGCATGCCAGGCTGAAAGGTAGATTTATGGGTAGGATATATAACACACGGTGTGTCCAAAAAATGCATACGAGGTGTGAAAAAATACAAACGTCAAATTTTTTAAATGTTTGCAAATAACCTTTTTCTCTGTACATTTCTTAAAGATATGTTTTACACAACAGATGTTCGTCTCTATAATGGCAACAAAAAACCTAAGTAACATTTTTCTCTCAGATGTGAAATAAAAGTTTTTCTTATTTTTATTTATATTTTGAAAAAAATAACTTTTTTTCTGTACATTTCTCGAAAAAAATGTTTTATACAAAAGTCGTTCGCGTCTATGAGAGCAACAAAAAACTCAAGTGACATTTTTTTCTCAGACGCGAAATAAAAGTTTTTTGATTTTTTTTTTTGAAAATAACAAGCCGCCATTTTGAAACCGCTGGACCGATTTGGCCCATTAACGAACTCGACCGAGATTTTCGGCCAACTGATTTTTGTACCGAATTTCGTTGTGATTTGACTAATTCGACTCGACTAAGTACCATATTGGATTCGACTAATATACGTATCGTTATATGGTGTACCTGAGTTCGTAGTACATATTAATAGGTACCTAAGTAAAAACATCAATACTTCTAATTTTTTGTTACGCGTATGACGTTTAGTTTGTTCCTTAATAGCGCTAATACCTACTTTGTCCAAATAATTTATTAGAAATGTAAATATGAGGCGTTCGGAT
This sequence comes from Cryptocephalus moraei, assembly GCA_946251905.1. Lineage (NCBI taxonomy): Eukaryota > Metazoa > Arthropoda > Insecta > Coleoptera > Chrysomelidae > Cryptocephalus > Cryptocephalus moraei. The sequence goes on along the minus strand of OX276456.1, from coordinate 36,869,266 downwards.
TATCAGTGCTCGTCGGCAAAAGCTCGGTCCCGTCTCGACCGGATAATCGAGGTTCTACCGTAGTAGGTATACCTTATACGTGATACCATTTTTTTAAAACAAATTTATTTTTTTGGTCGTCTCAAAAGATATTAACTATTGTCGAATAGATATGTTCTGTATAAATATTTCGTGTGGTACATTAATGCGTATATAATTTTCGGTAGATTTCGATAAACGTTATGTCTCTCATACTTATTTGATAATATCGATATTAACAGCCTGCACTGTACTACACTGGCTACTTATCGGTGTACACTGATTTAATGAAACTTTAGTATCAAAAACGTCGGTAGTACGTTATGCCTTAGGAACACCTACTACGTATTACGAAGAAAAGAAAACGACGAAAATTATACTATGATGGCCAGACAATGCCTATTTTTCCAATAGGCCCTGGCCCCAAAATTGTCCTAAGTATCCCTACGAGGGGCCCCCAGAAGATATATGGGCCTAGGGCCCACTTGACCCAAAAATAGGCCCTGATGGCAGATACCTAATAAGTAAAATCTAATGAGTAAGTACTACTATGTCCGGATATGTTTCGAGGTATTTGTAGCGGGAAAACATAACATTTCCATAAGTGTCTATCCTAGGTAGGTACTACTTAATTCGCATTAACTACCGTTGATATCCTACGATATCTAAATATCGTACCGCGACCAGTACCTACCTAACTAGTTTAAGATAGTAATGAATCCTTTTGTTAGACGACAAAGATTCCTAATGAGACGATTCCATAAAGAGACTATAAACGAAACTTTGCCTGATCCGACTCTGTAAAATTTTCCATTGGATTTAGGAGCCGCCGTTGGTAAGTAAGCGCGGTAAAACTGTTTCTCTCTCTCTCTCGCTCTCGTTGTAAAGATATAGGTATAACAGCGATGGCGGGAAACGATCTAAATTATCGAACGGCGATTAACGATTTCATTGCTCGATATGGAAAACTATAAATTAATCCGAGAGGCTGTATGTAGTGTAGGACGTGGTAAACATGGCCGGCCGGTCGGCCGCCTTGAAATGAGAGGACAGGCTTGCCGTACCGGCGGAAGTCTTTCTAATTGCCACAAAATGTGATACAAAGTCTGATAATTGCTCCTATATAATCTCTCGTACGAACGAGAGATTGTATCTCGTATACTTTAAAACAGCTGTTCGACTGTTCTTAGGTCGTTCGCGTTACCCGGAAGGGAGGCAATAAAAATGGCGGATACCTTGTTTTTACATCGACCCTCCAGACGTATAGAGAAATTAGTAAAACTTGCGGTGCCGTCATCAATGACGTCACATTTATTGCCAATTGCCGTTGGTGTAAGATAAAAATTTGGTTCAAACAGAGCGCACTGTTATCCCAGTTAAAAAGAGATAGCACACTGTCGGATGTTAGCCGATAAAATATAAGTTGGTAGCCGTGTACACTGTTGCCGGACGATTCACGTATTGGCACGAAACTTTTGTTATGATTTTGAGGTTATACTTCGGAATATTTGCTCGCTTCGGTAAATTGTAAATTAAATACGTGTTTGAGTGTTTTCGAGTGTAAGGAATTACAATAAGATGCCTAAACCATTGAACAGTCGGTGTCAGCAGCTGGTCTCGTCTCTAATCAGTTACTTTTTACTGGAACGAAATAATGGGGGGCCCCTTACTCCCGTTAAACTGCGTTAGAGAGGTAAAGTATTGATACTATTGGTTATTAAGCTTCTATGGCCCTTATTGGAAATATTTTTAGCGTGTTTCAGCTGCACTGAAGATCAGTGTGTGTGTGTGTGTGTGTACTGTGAGTAGAATCTCGCAAAAAGTGAAGAGTGATGTGGTGTTAAAAGTCGCCGAAGAAAAACCGTCCACATGTGAAGGGAGTCACGAATCAAGATCACCTTGATATTGGTTCTATTCGCAATCAAATTTACGAACTGTATAAAAGAAGTAAGAAAGTTTTTTTACATTGTATCCTTGTCATTGATTGTATTCACCATATACAATATACTACAATGAGTGATAATTTAATGTAATTATTTCAGAGAAAACTGTTACTCTTGAAAGTATTCATCAAAAACTTGAGAATATGAAGCTCTTTGAGGGATGTAAATCATCACTTCGTATCCTTTTACGAGATATTGGTTTCAAATGGAGTAAGGATAATCCACGAAGGGGGCTAATGGAACTTCCAGATATTACATTTAAAAGAATAAAATTTTTGAGAATGTATCAACAAATTAAAGAGGAATCCACATCCAATATTGTTTATTTGGGTGAAACTTGGATATTCCAAAATGGAACATTGGGGTCACTCGTGGCAAGATGATAACAGAAAGAGTGTAAAGACCACAAAAGTTGATGGGAAAAGGTAAACGTTAGAATGCCATTTGATTAGGTTTTGTTAAAGTCATATTATTTGCTAGTAACTCATCGCAGAATTGGTATGAAATATTTGAGTATTAATTAATAGTGATTTATTATTGCAGACATATCATTGTTCATGCTGTTAACAAGAATGGTTTCATTCCTGGGGCTGAATTAGTGTTTTCCTCTAAATCCAAAGGTGACTATCATGGGGAAATGAACCAAAACAACTTTTTGCTGTGGTTTGAGAATCAACTTTTGAAAAACTTGGAGGAATCGTCAGTTATTATTATGGACAACGCACCGTACCACAGTACATTGGTAGATAAGACTCCAACAAGTGGATCGACAAAGCCTGTTATAAAGGATTGGCTTACAAAGCATAACTTTCAATTGGAACATACAATGTTGAAGAGTGAACTACTTCATTTGTGTTTATCTAAATTTTTTTTCTAGAAATAAACCAGAAAAGATATACCTAACGGATCAGATGGCTGAACAATATGGCCATAGAGTGTTACGTCTTCCTCCCTATCATTGTATATTCAATCCAATCGAGTTGAGATGGGGCGTGGCGAAAAATTATTATAACCAACATGTAGGTCGAGATGGAAATGCAAACGATAACTGTTTGGACATGCGGAAAGAAGCATTGTCTACCATTACACCTGTGGTCTGGATCAACTCCATCAAGCATACAGAACAAGTAATTGAGAAATGGTGGAATCGTGAACGAATGTTTGATAGAATGGAAGTTAACAATTTAGTGATTGACTTGAACAGTGACTCAGAGAGTAATAGTGATTTTTAGGAAATATTTAACATCTACACGAACATGTCATCTGTAGTGACTGTGAATCTAAAATCGAGCCTGATATGTCTGGTATCTCACTTTTACCTATATCAGATTCTGACTAAAGTAAATACATCTTACTCTAGGTATGTGCACATAATGTATTATTAGAATATTATTATATTGTAACTGCAGTGCATGCATATTTATATAGTAAAACTTTTTTTAGGTGAACATAAAATGAAGGCTCGATGGACACATGTAAAGCTGCCAATAGAGAGTTGATAAGAGACAGTACTTCCGACGGGTTGACCGGGGTGTGTTTCCTTCCGCGACTTTCATAACTACAATATTCTGCTTGAATTCCAGATTCTAGGCCGTTGGACATGCACCTCCCTACAATGTCTCCACGCTCCTCGATCCAATTACACCTGCCAATTTAGTGTACACTTTCTTGATCCAAATGTTGCAGATCAGTTATTATATCATACTTGTAGTTTGTAGCTTATCTTCAGAGCAGTGTTTCCATTTCATTTTCATAGGTGTAAATATTTCTTTACTGTTTTGGATTTGTCATCTATTAATGTTATTTGTTTTCTTCTATTTGCTACTGTATTCCTTAATATTTTTGGTTCTATACTTATGATTTTCACAACAATGTCAGTCCCGACCTCCATACTTCTATTTATTATAAAGAAAAATGCACCTTTAATCCCGAAAAATATATTCTTTATAAAAAATCACTGAGATGTTAAACTGAGTTCAGGTGAGAGAAGTTAGGGGTATAATTCAATGTCGGTAGGGGTATTTGCCCTCGAAGTAGTTGTTTCCTCTAATTGCTCAAAAGTTCAGTTATATTTGAATTTCTCTATTTATTATTTTTAATTGTAGGCTTAATTTGGGTTTCTTTGTTTCAATTGATGACCACATATATTCTGGCAGCAGATACTTTACTTACTTTATTGTTGTTTGTTTCTCACATGTTAATTTGTTCTGTATTGCCCTCTATTCTTTCTCATCTGTACTTTTATTACCTAATATTACATTGTAGGTCATTTTGGTCAACAATTCAATTTCAATCTTGTATTTTCTGTGCTGTGGCAAGTCCATTCTCTACTGGGTTTCTCTTTATATGAAAGTACACACTTCCTATTCCACTCTTTTCCTGGCAAAGGATACTCACACCTCCCTGTGGTCTTTGGTGGACAGTGAGTTTTTATGACAAAGCAATGCATAAAGTCAAAGCACTTGCAGATATGTAATTCAATTAACAAGAATGCATAATGGCAAATTAGAAAAACTTATAAAATGACACTGACTAAATGAGTAAATTCCATATACCTTACTCATCCTAGAACATATGATCCTATTTGAATTGTAATTAGTGTATATAAATGTGTTTGTAATTAAGAATTTTCATAATTTCTAATATAATTAATCTATTAATATCTATTTTGTTTGTAAATAATTGTATAATAGCATAATAGTGTATAATGTAATATGTATAGGTAATGTAAATGTATAATAATACTAATAAAATCACACTGACTAAATGAGTAAATTCCATGTACCTACTAACTCATCCTAACACATTATGATTTTATTTCATTTCCAATTATTGGTGTATACTAATACCAATATATTTTTAATTATTTAAGAATTTCACAATAATCTCAGAGCAAAATTCATGAAAGACGAAGAAAATGTATACTTTTCAGTTATAAATTTACTAGCCAAACCAACAGTCATGTCAAGTAAAAAAAAATTGATGTGGCAACATGGCGACGTGCTGACGTCATAAATTTTGATGACGTGCACCGCAAGTTTCGCTAATTTCTCTATATCGATCGTCTGAAGCTCGCTCGGTCATGTACCCCTTTACCGGCGATATCAGCTTGAGAGTAATTTGTAAAATTTACGTAGGTATAACAAGTTAGGCGAATCAAATTAATTTTTTTTGTGTAGATGGGATAAACAATTAGGATTTTGCAAAAACTGCTCCACCGATCGAGCCCATATCTTGTATACTTATAAAGTACATTACAACTCACAAATTGTAAACATTGCACTTAATTCGACCAACTAATTAAAAAGTTATTAACAATAGTATCTAAAAATGACCATTTTGCTTCCTTTTTTGCAATAACTTTTTTGTTTACAGTGCAATTTTAATTTAGAAAGTCTCATTGTAAGGATAATTGTTTTCACTAAAAGTTCTCTCTTGTCTACAAAAGTCTGAATCTAAGCCGTTTCGAGTTATAAATAAAAGAGTGATTTTGGCACTTTACTACTCAAACTCAGACTAGTACCTACCATTTCCAACCGTTGAACCCGTCTAAGTACACAGATTTTTACAAAAACACCTATTTTCTTTCTAATTTGATTCGCCTAAGTATAAGTATAGATTCTAGATGATGAGATGATTAAAAATATTTTTTATTATAGTATCTACTTATTTAAAACTAAATTCAATTGACATAAGACAAATTTGATCATCACTAACTTTGCTGCGCTGATTACAAATTATGAAAATAAATCTGTCACAAAGTTACCTAAATGTGATTTGTAGGGAGTGTTGGGTGTTAAAATGTATAAAAATGTAACTGTTCTAACTGTAACTTTATACGTAACTGTTTAGAGATTTCAAGTTATGAAAAAATAATTTTCAATACTAAGAGCTGTAGTTCTCCAGAAAATCAGAAAATTACTATTGAAACTCTTAAAAACGTTGTTGAAAATTTGTATTAGTATGTCAAAAAAGAAATCACAAACTTCAATGGGTGATGATATGCATATCCATGGCCCGAAATAAGAAAAATTCTTGAATATGTGTCCGCAAATCGACGGTTTTGGAAATGAGGGTTATTTTGCGTTTTTGAGACCATACAAATTTTCAATAATTTTCAACACTATTTTTCTGGAAAACTGCTGCCCTTATCAAAATGGAACAAGAGTAGGTATCTACAAGTATAATGTCAATAGCTTAATTTTTTATGTGTACTAATTCTTTGTCAAAATGTCCAAATAGCTAGGTACTTATATAAAAAGTTAAAGGGCTTTTTGTCCAAAATAACCCATAAAAATCACAGTTACCTTATATTCATAACAGGTTTATTTTCGGTACCATAATTGTAATCATTCTACCAAAGTTAGTAATTGGCATAAATCACATTTGTCAATTGAGATTAGTTTTGAAGATGATCAACAATTGATTATTTTTTCAATAAGTTTGACGCCCTGTAGCTCAAAAATTAGTACTTAGATGTTTTGGGAGACATGTTCATTAAGACATTTCTGCATATTGTAACACTTGGTTTTTTAACACTCTGAAGTAAGAAGGAATTTTAAAAATTCCAGAATTAACCCCCAAAGAAGTTTATACAGACAATCGATGACTATTTATAGTTATAAACAATCTTATTTAATATAACTCGTAATTTTTTTTAATATCTCATTGAATCACTGCGATATTCCCTAATTTCTTATTTGGATTTATAAGCGAAAAGACGCATAGAGTTCACCTCTAAAATTTAAAATTGACTCGTGAAACTAATAAAAAACATTACATTATTGCTGTTTCTCTTACAGACACAAACACATGGCACTCAGGTAAGAAAAGACCTTATTTCTCAGAAAAGAATGTTATGTCTATACGTTGGAAAATGTGTATACACACAACATTTAATCCTTGTGTAGAGTATTAAACACAGAGTTATTTTAAAATGAGATCCGCAAAGAGAAATAGGTTTTGAGTCAATTAGAGAGACAGTTGTGGAAGATCAAGTTGAAGTTGGTGTCGATGTGACGGTTTCTCGTCAGTAGTACCAACTTAGAAAAAGGTAGGTATACTCTATTCAAAACATATCCCGATGCACGTCATTTTGATGACGTCAGAATCATCCAATACTACCAACTTAATATAGTCACAGGACATCGCAATTTATGTGTTCCGTGTATATTGTCAACCTAAAATATACACGGAACACATAAATTACGATGTCCTGGGACTATATTAAGTTGGTAGTATTGGATGTTTGGTGACGTCATCAAAATGACGTGCATCTGGATTTGTTTTGAATAGAATATACCCATAAAATTCTTTCGTTAAACAATTTAGATAGTAACTACAATTTACGTAATTGACGGGATAGAAAAAACATTATTGATATCTTACTAATAAAAATCTGTTTTCAGATACTTAGTATCAATGTGGCATCATTAAATTTTGTCTAACCTATAATCGCAATGGGTAGAACTACTTATTAAACGGTTGTATGGGTTGTAATCAACTAAGTTTATGAAAATATACTTTACCAAAAAATCTACAACAAAATAGAAATCAGCCCCTTTACAAAATAATTTAAAAAAATACTACTACTAACTTGGATAAAAGATCGTGTTCCTGCCAACATATCCTGCTTTGCCGCTAATACGCCTATGGTACCTGAAAAACGGAATGATAAAAGTATTAAGAACATTGAATTAAGGTATAAAAAGATAGTTATGATGTCATAATTCAAAAAGACTTACCATTAGAAGTTTCTGCCCGTCACTGCTGCGTCCATGATGACTTGACTACCTGAAAAGACATTAATAAAATATATTAACGTTAATCGTAGAATTTTTCGAAAATACTTACCATTTTAAATTTACACCGTTAAGACTGCTTTTGACTTTCTGCCCTTCTACGGAGTTGTCTGCCATTACAGCAATATAAGGCAGAGGCAACTAATTTTGCCTCTCTGCCCCTTTTCCGTCACTGAAAATCTTACCTGAAAAAATGAATAAAGAAAGTATTAACAACAATGCAACACTACAACATAAGAAAAATAACTAAAGAAAAAAATACTAACCTTACAAATTGCAGACATTCTCTTGAATCTCCGCCCTTATCTGAAGTTCTATGCCATTGTCGACGATAATACTCACCTAGAAAAAAAATTAATAACATTAGCAACAATGACTTAAAGTAGGTATATAAAGCAAAACCAAGTTATATTAGGTATATGTTTTCAAAATAGTAGTTTAAAAAAATATCTACCATTTGACAATGACACGTCGGCATGATGGCAACTGGTTCCATCCTTGCCCTGCAACTACACGTCACTGCCACCAACACCACTGATCACTATCACTGAAACAATAATAACAAAACATATTAAGAACATTAAACTACAAGATATATAATTTATTTTTTAATTCAAGAATTTGTAAAGAATTTTTGTTTCTTTTTAATTGCATTTCTAAATTTTTTAAATTGTTACAGAACAACTTTAAAGAATTTTAAGAATTTTGCAAATTGAAAGGTTAAAACACGAACGCCTCTAAATTTGAGTTTCAGATAATCTGGAGAGTTAATCGAGTAAGTACATATTCAAAAAAATTGAATACAATACAGGGACTGTCCAGGACAATCTTCAAGTAAACTGAGTAATTTTATTATTGCATTGTCTTGTAGCTACTATAATGAAATTATCTTTCCAATTCAAATGTTAATTTTAACATATGCACAATAATTATTAAATGGTGTGTAGGTGAAGGTATCGGAATTGGAGTAATAGGTGCCCGTAGTAGGTATAATAAAAATTAAAAACTTATTATGAAAAAAGTAACAAAAAATTACCAATGATTCTACAAGGCGATTAAGTGTACTTGTCAATTATGGCGTTTCTCAAAAATTATTTTTTATACTAAGTGCCAACCTTTCATTAAACATTGTTACCCGCCATACAAACTTGTGAACTTTTTTGTAAAATGCCACAACCTATTGTAAACCCATACAAACACAGTACCTGCATATAGGTAATCATCCCCTAAAAATACCCACACTTTATGATCATGTTTACTTTTCTTTCTTTTTTTAAACTTTCCACCCTTCTTGATTACTTTATTATTCATTTCGGTTTAAAATTCTTTCTTCTAAAATTCACAATAACATCTGTTCCCTAATTTACTTTTGCCGACTCGCAAGAACCATATTTATTATCCCAAAGAGATTAGGGTAATAAACTAATAAGCAAGTAGCGTTCAATTTGTCCAAACGAAGCCGAGAATAACAGGAAATTCCCGAAAAGGGACAACCACACTCTCCTACTTATTTATAAACCCTCGCAAGGGCACATATATAAAAGTTGTACCCATTTTAGTTGTAAGACAAGAGAATTATACACCAGAGTTGGTGATTTTTTTTATTGTCTTTGGTGAATGGTGAGAAACTTTAGCTTTTTTAATAAATCTGGGTATTTTCGGTAATTTTTTTCTTTCTTTAAATAATAATTCCACAATTTTTGAATAAAACGGAAAAAGAATTGTAACAATTATGAAAATGTATAAAAAAATACATATTATAAAACACAATTATAAAATAGTATATATGCACAGTAAAAACCATGTTTTATAAATGTTTTCTTTGAAATTATGGAAAAGACTCCTTTTTTCTTCATTTTTCTGCATAAATAATACAAAATTATTTTTAGTTAAAAAATACTTATAAAAAGTGAATTATTAGCTTCCATTCTTGATTTAACCATTAAGCGAATATTCAGAAGCCAGAACAAAAGCCGTTATAACAATTCTCATTTCATTAAATTCGTTGTTATTGTCTGTCATTACTGTCAAATATCGTTTTTATAAAATCTGGGGATATCTGGTGGTTTTTTGTTATTACGTTGGTGAATTTTCAAAACTGCCTCTGGCAACGCTGCTAGACGGCAAGAAACAGTGTAACGAAAGATAACTTTGCTATTAAAAGGAAAAAGATAAAAGTGTTTAAATCAAAAACAACGGTGACAAGGGTGAGCATTTCACCCAGCGTCACCACAAACCTATTTAAAAGCATAATGACATTAATTACCTAAGTAAGTTTTCTTAAGATCATTCTTACATGTTTAGAGGTTAATTTGTCTTAGAAACTCAGTGTAGAAACTGTATTCAGGAGTCAAAACTACTTTTCAAACTTTACGATCGTCTACATAAATTCTTTCAAAACTTCCACTGAAAGATCAGATCTAGTTTAAAATACGTTTGGGTAATTCAAAACCTCGCAATTTCAAAGTTTCAATTAGAGCGCCTCTCATTGGTCGAGTCCCGATTAACCAGTCGGTTCTGGCCAATGACAGAAGCGGAAAATGTATTTGTGGTTCTGACACCAGTTCTGTGACGACAGATTATTTTTCAAATTGATGAGTACCTAACCCACGTATAACTTGTAATGCATCGTATGAGTTTATACAAACAGCAATAACAATAATTCAGATTATTTGAATTTGACTTATTTGATTTTAATAACCTTTCCAAAATATACGATACGCTAGTTGTGAAATTTAGCGCAAATAACTGAAAGTGAGTATTACTTGGACGATAGTTAATGTCTGAAGCAACAACCATTCAACCAAATTCAGAACAAAAGCGAAACATTAATAGTATCTTACCTTTTTCGAGAAAATTGTCAGCGTGCTCACTAATAAATCCGAAAAGCCTCCAGACACTAACACGTAAAACACACGACGAGCATTCACGAAAACCGACCGGAAAAGCGAAAAACGTGAAAATTCCCGAGGAATTTCCGTCGCGACGACCAAATTTGAAGAGAGAATCGGCCCGCGCACGTTAGCCCTTCTCGAACAAGCAAAGACTTGTCGAATAATTGCCGAGTGATAAGAGGACGAGGGTGAGGTGAAGAGAGACGCTTGAGACGAAGACGAGAGGGGACCAATGGGAAGACGCATTTCAAAAAATCACCATATATGGACCTGTTACCGTCGGTGATACACCGACAGGAAAAAAAACTATTCTCGAATGTTCTACGGAACTCTTGGAAACAGGGGCATTCCGAAAATTTTTAATAAAAATACAAATAAAATGCGGCCATTTAAATGCTTTCAAAACAACGTAAAATGCACATTTGGCTAACACCTAACACTAACATACTGAGACACTAAGGGCTCAAAACACATTGAAAATGAATCAATGAACTATGGATATCTTCCCATTTAAGTAGATAATATAAAGAAAACTGATTATTAGGTTTTTCCTTGCTGACACGCTGAAAATATTATACTATGCCTCCTTTCGTAACGTTATTAGCAATTATGTATATGAAAGCAGTGGGAAAATGCCATACCTACTTCAAAGACCAATAATAAAATTATATAAAGCTAATGCGGCGAGTTTCCAGAATCTTGAACGATTTGAAAGTATCTTTAATTGTAAATCAAAAACTACAGAAGCGATTTATAAGTGATGAACCCAAATTTCAAACGCTTAGAATAAACAAGAAGCATAACTTCCTCAACGACATAATTAGAACTTATGTGGATCGATAAAAGATCCCATATTTAAGCATATCGACTTGGGGATTCATATCTTTTTGTTCATTATTTACTAACTATTGTTGAAAATGTTGATGAATTATATCCGAAACTTAAAGTTAACGAAGTCAATTATAACTGAAGGTTTTAACATTGATAACCCTATTCTGATATTTGGGACTAGGTATAAAAAAGTCAATAATAACCGGTGATCAATTATACTCGAGGTCGACTATATACTTTTGTATTATTTAGTTTGCCGAGACATTTTTGCGAAAGGTCTGACGTGCCGAGAGAATGCATTTACTTAAAGAATGTAACATTATTTAAAAATTCAAAACCAGAACGTTCCGACTATGCGTATTTTTCTAGTAGCATGCAACCCACAAAAGTTCTCGGATCGTACCTCGAGCGAAGCGAGACGAAGCAAAAAAATCGTAGCAAAAAATTACGCACACTAGATAAGGAATGGAGAATACACGAGAAACCCTTCCTTAAAATTAACACACGAATTTAAAATAAAATAAATCGTACATATCCTAATAAACTCTTTCAACTGTTATGCTATTTCTTTGAATCAGAATAATCTAATAGAACTTAGTTTATAACGTCTCAAGTTGTAATTTGATCTTTGATTGAAGCTGTTCAAATTTGACTTAGTATAATTTCATTGCGATTCTTTTAGGAACGTCGTGGACCGATTTCACAATTATTATATTTTTCTTACAACTTCCAACTTCTTAAATTTATAATTATCGCCACACCTACTATAAAAACTAGGAGTTACAGTTACCCATTTACATGTTATTTCAAGTGACAATTATTACGAATTCTTTAGAATTTTCTCGATTTCCTGTGAAACATCAAATGACCTGGTTCAAAATTATCTACAACTTCTTTAAAAATGAGCAACTGTCATAAGACTACGTCCCAAACTCCACATCAACTGTTATAATTCAAATTTCATGCTGTCTTTGAGATAACATCAAGCATGATAACGAATTAATCATTATTATGAGAAATATGAGGTAGTAGTTACGCTATCATTCGATAGATGAGATACTCTAAGAAGAACTGAATAGATTCCTTTTCATAGGCAATATATTCACTACATATCGGATATATATTAACAAAGTCATTAATTAAATATCTGAGACCTTAACAATCCATTGGGTTTTCAATTTGCCTTTCAATTATTTTCTGAAATAACTTACTATTAATAAAAGATGATACACCTACTCCTAATTAATTAAACTGCAGGACTTTAAACATATTTGTTGTTAATTTACTGACAGTAGATACCTTCCATATTTTTTGCAAATCGTCCCTTCTCAATATCGACTCAATGCCTATAATCTATTAATGGGAGTATTTATTCCATTCAGCAGTAAAAATACATTTAACGTATATAATTATATATTTTCATTAAAAAATAAGTACTTGCATTCAAAAATAAGACAATTATACATAAATAGGAACGAGAATTTTTTCGAAACTGCTAGAACATTCCAATTTTGATGAAACAACTGAAACAAATACACATTGGTATTTTTATACAAACTTATTACCTAAGTTTAAACATTTATGATACATACTTTCCTTGATACACATTACAGCCTGACTTATTCAATAATAAAAAAAATGGAATTTGGTTCACTTAACAATACATTAAACCTGTTTCTATTTTTAGTACGGCATTTTTCTTACGAATCTAAAATAAACTAACCCTTAACCATTAAATCGCATGTGGTCCAATACAACGTTTTTGATTTAAAATGTTGATATAACACGATCAGTCTGAAAGCAAAGAAGAATCAATTTAGCACCTTGTACTGCGCAACAACCTACACTTTACCTTTTACTCCACAGTAACACTCTTGGCCAAATTCCTGGGACAATCGACGTTGCAATCCTTCAGCACAGCAATATGGAACGATAACAGCTGCATGGGGATAACAGTCAGAATGCCTTGTAAACAATCGACGGTCTTAGGTATTTCTAATGCTTTATAACCAAATTGCAGAGTTTCAGTGTCGCCTTCTTCACAAATAAGTATTGGTTTTCCATTACGGGCGGCTACCTAATAAACAAAATATGTTTCATAAGATGTTTTCGATACAAGTTTCATTTATATCTGTACTAATTTGTGAATGGATTGGTTTTGTGAAAGTTTACCTGCTGTAGTGCGTTGATGCATTTCGTATAAACTGGATCCCTCATGATAATCATCATAACGGGCATAGTTTCATCGACGAGGGCCAAAGGTCCGTGTTTCAATTCACCAGCCATAATACCCTCGCTGTGCATGTATGTCAACTCTTTCACTTTCTACAAATTATGGATTATAATACAGAAGCGCCTCTCTTGCAATCACTCACCAATGCACCCTCCAGACAAGTAGCAAAGTTAAAACCACGTCCCATGATCAGCAGAGACTTCTTCTTGTAAAGGTCCTCGGCCAAAGCCTTCACTTGATCGTCCAGTTTCAGAACCTGGCGGATCTGTTGTTGCAAATTTTTCAAACCTTCGATAATCTAAACGAAAAAAAAAACCAACATTTATTTCATTATTTAATCACCAACTAATTTATTGCGTTTACTCAAAAACAACACTGCTTTTCCCAACTCTTACCTCTTGCCTTCTCTGACGTAAGGAGTACCTATCCTCGCTCATGACGAGTGCGAACATCACCAATGAGATGAACTGACTGGTGTACGCTTTGGTGGAGGCTACTCCTATTTCGGGGCCGGCGTTGATGTGGACTCCGCAGTGAGACTCGCGACATATCGAGCTGCCGACGGTGTTGGTGATGCCGATTATTAAGGCGCCCCTCAGCTTGCAGTAACGGAGGGCCATGAGTGTATCTGCTGTCTCTCCTAACAAAAACGAAACGTTATTAAAAACCGATAAGGCAAACTCGTTTATTGAGTCTGTGTGCTTCAGTTTATGTTAAAAAAGAAATATGCAAACTAAGAGATGAACAAACCGACAAGAGATTCTGAAAATAACTGAAAACTATTACAAAAACCTTTATAAAAGTCAAAGGAGGTGCAATGATGAAACGAAACATGTTGAAAAGCCAATAAATCAAGGCTCAGAAGATCTCCAATCTACTACAGTAGGTATCTGAGATAAAGTGGGCTCTTGCAGAGATGAAAAACCATCGGTCACCTGGCGAAGATGGAATTGTTATAGAGACAATAAAATCAGGGGGAGAATAACTATTACCATCACTACAAGACTTGTTTAATAAATAGGTCAAATACCAGAGGAATGGAACAATGCAATAGTTATCTTACTGTACAACAAGGGCGACATTATCAAATTAGAAATTTGTAGACCTATCCCATATGTACAAATTATTTTCATGATGTTTGTAGATTATAAGAAAGCCTTCAGCTCAGTGAAGCTAGATGTAATATTGAAAGTACTGAGTTAGAATAGAGTTGATTATAGATATACATAATGAGGGACGCCTATGTTCAGCAATAGACGCGAATTGCTGCATGATGATGATGATAGTTTGCAAACTAACTATAGAAATGTTATCCCAATTTTCCGCACCTGATTGAGAGATAAAGAAGCAAACGTCATCCCTGAACACGGGCGTGGTACGATCTAAGAAGTCGCTGGCGAGTTCGACCATTACGGGCAGTTCGGTTAGTTCCTCGAGCAGTTGCCTGGTCGCGATGGCGCTGTGGTAGCTCGTGCCGCAGCCGATTAACATCAACCTCCTACACCTCTTGATCTCTGGGATGTACTCTTTGATGCCGCCCAAGACGACGGTCTAAAGCAAATAGAATTTGATTACACAGCTGATGAAATTGTCAATGTTCAAGCTTACCCCCGACTCGAAATTCACTCTGCCCCTCATGGTATTAACGACGGACTCCGGTTGTTCAAAGATCTCCTTCTGCATGAAGAAATCATAATTCCCCTTCATGATTTGCTGGAGTTCCATCTTCAATGTCGTGATCTCACGTTTATGGGGATCGTCTCCGCCCCTTCTGATCCTGTGAATGCTCAGCGCGCCGTTCTTAACGGCAGCTACGTCGTCATCCTACATCAAATACGACATAAGTCAGTAACTGGACTCTTAAATTTAAATATGTCTGTGTTGACTATTGCTTACTTCAAAGTAGATAACCCTGTTGGTGTGCTCGATGATGGCGGATGCATCGGAGGCGAAGAAATATTCCACTTGTTTGTCTTCCAAAGGTTCAAATTCGGAAGTGGAGCCCGTCCTGGGTAAGGTGGGGTATTCTCCCCTGCCGTGAGGACGATGTTCTAAATATTCAGTATAAGTTAAAAAACGGGTAATCTAGTAGGTAAGCGTGGTTAGATATAGTAAGTTCAGTCGATCTAACGGTTATCTCTTCCTCACACCCTACTCCTCGGTGTGGGGTTGGTAATAGTCACTTAAATTTTGTTACCGTCAGGTTTTTGAGTTATCGCTATATCTACTGAAATTACTATAGTGTACAGCGTTAAAAGTAAAAATGGGAAGGATTAGTTAAGGAGCATTTTTAACATTTGAAATTACTTTTAACTTTAAAGCTGTGTCTGCAACAAAATTGGCTCACTTCTATAGCATTTAAAGCATTCCACTATAGCTTGTGATATCCATTAAACAGTGCTTGTAATGTTTCATACTATTATTACTCAACACTGTTTTTTTATTTAAATAACAAAATCATGTTAACTCATGCTTATGAACTTGTTACACAATTTTGTTATTTTACACCCAGTATGTGTACATTTTGCCCAGGAAGAGAATAAGTTAATGTGTTCTACCATTCAGAAAAGTACCCATCAATTACTTACCCGAAAATAAATGGTCCGCCACCAAATAAAAAAGGAGGCAAGAAAGGTCCCTCAAAGCCCTTAGAAGAGTAGGAAAGCGTAAGCGAAATATTTGTATAAAAATAAAACAAAATACAAATAGGTACTACCTGAATTTGAGTCAGCCTCTGCAGTGAGGGTCCAGAAATAAAACAGGGAAAAACAAACATATTAAAAAACATACGAACATAAAATAACAATAAAGACGTTCCATGAAGTTCAAGCGGGTGAATTATCAAAATAGCCGAGCGGGTTTGTGTGTAAAAGGACAGGAGAAGTCGTTTTGTTCCTGCTCATTTCTTGGTTATTGATTTCCTAGTTGCTTTACGAAAAGAAACGAAACTTTATTAAAGAAGCATGAGAATGTTAAATCTTTAAAAGTACTAATTAAATCTGAAATTTCGAAATTGTTGTTATGTGGGAACAATAATTTTAATTACTTTTATTTTACGGAATAAACACAAATTTATGATATTTATACAACTAAAGCTGAGGAAGTTAAATAAAAACAATTTTGATTTTTTTTGCAACAAATCCATGAGAGTTCAATAATAAACGACATGGCGAAAAGTAGTTATGTTTGTACAAATGGCGGTTACCCACTGATGCCACAACCCTTCACAAGCATAATGTATAGCCGAACAGACACCAAAATCCCCAGAAAAGTTAAATGTTCTTTCATATACCTTTTATTACTGGAGACAGGGGTTCACCTTCTACAGAATACCATTTCATCCAGACAGAGAGAGAGAGAGAGAACAAAAATTGGGAAACAAACAAAATTATTTGGTTAGATAAATATGGTTAAAAACATAAAAATCAACAAAAAAAGTTATTTACATTCATAAAAATAAAATTAAACGGACCTTTAATCATTGTGGTGGCATTAGCGAATATGTACAGTCTTGAAAGCAAAAAAAACAAAGCAATTGCATTTAAAATAAACAAAAATCGTTATTGCGAGTTAGTCACGTAAATATTTTTTTGTACATGAAAAATTTGACAAGAAACTACAATTTGTACATCTTAAATCTAGTTTAGTACGCGATAACATTAGTTATGTTAGTCACACAAAAATATCATGCTAACTACAACATACATATTTCTATTCGTGCAAACTACAACATACATAGTATTTCTATTCGTGCAAAGACCTACCACCTTCCATTCCAAACAATTCGAAACCTTTAAAATCGAATTAAAAAATTTCCAATTGAATGAATACGATATTAAGTTTTACTCACCCTTTCCATACAAAATCGGTACATGGTCTGTGGCCAACCTGGTAGCTGTTTTTATACCAACCAATAAGGGTGAACCACGTCGGGTACCGACGCACTCTCCCGGAAAGTATTTCGATTTGAAACATAAAGCGAAGGCTCCCTCCTAGAAAACGAAGTAATTTTAATTCGCATATTTTCAAGGGTTGTATAAGCGTACAGGCTCAATGCCTATTTTTCCAATAGGCCCTATAGGCCCGTGCCTGGGGCCCCCTGACTCAGGGGCCCCAAGATTGACCTAAGTATCCCTATGAGGGGCCCCCAGATGGTATATGGGCCTAGGGCCCACTTGAACCAAAAATAGACCCTGTACAGGCTCCCACACTTTCCCCAAAACTTCATTTAACTTCTCTCTCAGTACTACTCACCAACTGTTGCACGACGTTCTCGACGAGCTCCCTGAACGAATAATTCGGATGTTGCTCGTAGAAGAGGGCTATCAACTTCGCTATCACCTCCGTATCGGTCTCGCTCTCGAACCGGAAACCTTTCTTCTCGAGGAACACTTTGACCTCCTTGTAGTTGGTGACGATGCCATTGTGGACCACCACGAAACCATTGTCGAGACCGGACCGTTGAGGGTGGGAGTTCACCTCGCTCGGCACGCCGTGCGTCGCCCAACGGGTGTGAGCGATGCCGCAGTGGGTGTCCGTGCTGCTGTCCACGTCCAAATCGGAACTCTCTAAAAGGAAACGAGAAATGGTTATATACTGAAAAGTGAGGCTTAACAGAGGCAGTTTATCAACAAGGCGTACAGTTGTAGCCTCAGAACAGGAGAAGATTCTATGAGGCCCTTTCAGTTTTCTTTTTACACCTTCTGAGGTTTATTTGTCGTACAAAGTAATCTTACTAATTGAACTAAACACTTGTGTTACTCAGTTTAACTCTACCACAACGTAAAATAGTGAGCTCTGAGCTTTGTCATAGCAGGAACCTTGCACAAAATATATGTAGAGAATTTACTTTAAAGTATTTTTTAATGCAGAGCAAACAAATGGGTGTGATGTTTGAATGCCTTAAATAGCACTGTAATATCCATACTTTCTCAAAATCAATATAAATCACCACCACCAGTTTAGATCATGGGTGATATATTGAATCAAGTTCAGATATAAAAATTGTAGAGACCCATATTTTCAAAAATTATATCCATAGGCTTGCCAAGACATTCCACCAGCTTAATCTTTTTGCCTCTGTTCATGGATTTTAAAGTTGAACATATCAACTTCTAAGAGAACGCGGAACCTATAGGACGAATCAACGAATGTGAAGCTATATGAAGTGTAGATGTAGTGATCTGCCAATTAGGTAATGATTATGTAAGAAAACTTCCACAATAACTTACTGTTTTTAATCTCTTCCTCGAGCAAGGCGACCTTCCCAGTCTTCTTGATGATCTCGATGCTCTTTCTTTCGGCGCCATCCACAGCAACGCCTTTAAAATGTTTCGTCCAGATTTGTCGAGTTTTTCCTTCTGCGATACTCACCTGCGGAGTCATAACCACGATATTCCAGACGTTTGAGCCCATTCACCAGGAGTTCCAGAATTTCGCTCCGTTTCTTCGGAGTGAGATAGTTCAGGTAGGCGAAAATTCCTAAATAGAAAAGGTGGATAATTTAATGAATGGTAAACGTGTTTACGTTGTAAAGTTGTATTAATCCCTGCGATAATCCAATATTTTATTACCTCCTGAGTAGATAAAAAATAGGATTTTGTAATTGGTGTGTGTAGTGCTCGGAAATCCCGAACTGTATCAGACAGCCTAGTCATATTTGAAATAAGGTTTTAATCGAAATTTGAGGAATTTTCAAATAAAAATAGGAAATGTAGGTATTAAGATTCAAAATGTCAAATATATCAGTCGCATAATTAATTAACATTCGAAACATCTTATACATATAAGGTTACTGAAAGTAAAAGTACCGTATTGTCGCCTTAAACTATTCACACAAAAAGCCTTGAACTGTTCACATTAGAACAGGTTGAGGGCTTAGCAAAGGATTCAATTTCTTATATAAATAATATCAATATTAATTATGAATAGTGAAAGACACTTAAGTTTTTCAATGAAAACGGGAGAGATAAAATTATTGCACTTCAAAAATATGTTAATCAAAAAATCGAACTACATACATACTTTAAAAACAGTGACACTTGTCCAATCAAAGTTCACGTCACTAGATTAGAACTTCGCAAAATCCACAGAAGTACCAGTTTATTTTTATCGATTGTGATTGATGATGATGAACTTAGTTAATCAATTAGAGATAATCTAAACGTTTCAAGTGCAATACGCCCTTCAGGAAGAAATATTCCCGGGATTAAGAAATGAACAAAATGTTTCTCAATTAGAGTTTCCTGTTGTACGAGACGAGTAAAAAAAGATTACTGATAAAGTGTAATAAATACGAGAGTTCCTTTAATTGATTGATTACTTCCACGCATTGTAGATAGTAGTTTCATTTTTCACGAAAAATAATCTACGCAATCGTATTTCTTATAATGTTGCCCCACTGAACGTGTTTAAAAAGGTGCAAGTACATTTGCACTTTCTGATTAGCGTTGTTGACATGTCATCTCCTTCAGAACCTCCAAATACAAACATTTTACTTTCATTTCAATTATGAGTGGCATTAGTATTTGCTTCCTAATTGTTAATAATCGAGCCTACACACGTCATAAATATTTAGCAAACCGAAAAGTGTCCTAGGTACTTCCTAGGTATAGACACTGTTCAAATGAGTGAAAGTTAATACATTGGAAAGGTCAAAGCTAGCAGGAATACTGTCTGTTACGAAAGCAGAAGTGTTGTACCGGGCAACACTCCCATATTTCTTGTAATCATGTGATAGACCTGAGCGTTGTACAGATACCATTGCATTTCTTGGAGTGGCAGTCTTTTTTTCAACGCGAATACCACTTTATTCTTTGGGAATGTCAAGGTCGGCGGCTCTTGGCTCTTATGGTGTGATGGCCACGTTTCCGAAAATACAAGCAAATGAACCTCAGGCCAAAAAGTCGAACCAAGTTATTACTCTTTGGTCTGCCCTTTTGCCACTATTTTTTTAACGATAGACTTATTAAATTATTTTTCATTTAATTCAATGGAAAGACTGTTCACCTTAACATCGTAGACGTATTTGATCACATTTTTTTTTATCTTGATATATTTGAATTAAAGAGATTACGATTAATTCTCTGCATTGTGTTCGTTACTGATAGGACTGGACTTCGTTTGAATAACAATTTCGTTGAAAAGTAATGGGGTACATTCCTACATGAATACTTAATACCTGAAACATGATTGCAAACAATGCCAACTGATTATTATTAAAGATTTCCTTGTAACAGAAAGGTGATAAGAAGAATATGTCTCCCGAAGTGATAATTAACGATACAATACTAATATAACACCTCATAACAGTACCTACTTGTATGTTTTAAATTACATTGAAACAAATAGGCACTTTAATTATTTGTGGGTAAATATTAGTGGTACTAACACTTAGATTATTATAACTGTGAATGGGTGAATACGGATTTCTTACTGTACTAAATTATCTTAGTGGTTTGTAATGCAGTGAGTTTTTGAACGAACTCTCTCCGTTATTCAATTATTCTGTAGAAGGGTGAAACAGAAACTAAAGACTAAATAACGAAATGCAGGAGGAACGTTAGAGCGAATATGTTCAGAAACATAATCTATTAGAAACTTAAATTTGAACTCAACTGTTGACCGAACAAAGAAATGATCATAAAAACAATTATGAAGAACAATCAGGAGGTAAAAAATAAATCCAATAAATAGGGAATAAACATTGTTTTCCCATAGGTTCTAGAAACATTCATTTAAAACCTTTTAGAGTGCATTTACAGATTTTTAAAACATTTCTCATTAATATCGTGCTTCATTTGAACGTTTCCAATAAAACATTTTTCCTAAGTGACTCTTCATAAACCATCTATCAAAACTTTGCTTTTTATTAAGCAACCAAAATTTCTATTTTAATTTCTGAACATTTTTTCCAAGAGTCATTAGGAACAGGTATGGTAATGGCATTTTTTGAAAGTGCAAAAAAACAAATCCAAAATTGTCTTGTTCTTGGTCTTGTAGTGTTGCAAGAACTTTACAAGCAAATTTCCGTCAAAAGCCACAGCTCCATTAAGCGTAAATCTTTTTTGATACTTTCACTTTTGAGAAATACATACATAAGTTCGTTATATAATGAATTTTTTCCCTATTAATATCGAATTAATTGCATAACGAGGTATTTGGGGCAGTAACACAACAAATAAAGGTAAACATAATTAACATTATAGTGTTGTGGTGAATGAGACGAGTTACGTTAGGGAGCTCGCAACTTGACGGAGTTAAGTTGTGTGTTAACTATAACACGTGTATTTATTTGTAAGCCGCTTAATTGCCGCCTGTTATCATCACGATGATCCAATATAAAATTTATCAGGTTCTTCGTTGAATATGCCACTGGCTTATAAAACAGAAACAAAAAGGAGAAACAAACAGTACTTACCACACATTCTGAATTACAATGAATCAAACAAAAACACCGAATACAACCTGAAAGCTACTAATCTACCGTCGATCAGATACTATTGGCAAAATTTTAAATCAACACCTTTTATAAACGTAAACGTCACCTGGTTTTGACACAGAACACCAACTCCCTTCTCCAATGAACGGAGTTATCAACTTCCCCACCAACGAAACTTTTATACCGAAAAGTTCCACGTCTGTTCGGAACGTTAAGTTTAAAAAAATCTTTTTTTGGTTCTACAAGTTATCCTGCGTTTTATACACTTTCAAATTCGCCACCATTAAGTTACAAATAAGTACCTTCGTTCAAAACAAAACTGCTGGATAAACTGGCAAACAAAACAAAACACAGAACTCCAAATGAAGTGACGTCTCACAATTTGACATTTGACATATGACGATTAGATTGAAATTCTAACCAAAATTCCAAGTAAGTGTCCCAATATTTTCATCCAGTAATTTCGTGTACGCCGTGTTAAAGTTTAAACCGAAAAGGATCGTTTGATGCATCCCATCGATGGCTTAATGGATCTAGATCATCTCACTACTGCACGAACTATGCATAACGTACCCTGCAATACACTGGCCAGGAAGAAGATCACCCCTACATAATCCTCCTTGAAGAAATATGTAGTTATCCTTAAGAGCAACCTGTTAGATTTACGTGATGGGTATTTGCTGGTGTAAGAGGAAGAATGAAGAACAGGACACGCACATCCCCCATCAGCAACAGATTTACGTTACTAATAGTATATCGCAGCCTACCTCGCCGGTCAGCACGCAATACTCCCTCAAGCTGTCCAAGACCCTGGACGCCGGTTATGTTGATAAGCTCGTTCTTGAGACGCTTGGGATCATCGCCACGATCGTCGATAAGTAAGTTAGAGTGCTTCCGGCATGAATATAAGAATCAACAAGACACCAAGTGAACTTATTCTAATGTTCAGTCACCAGTTTTTCACTGTAGGGATGGCTACATCCATTAACTGCGTTATAAGTGCAACAGTTTTTTGTATATCCTAAATTTACTCTGGAAACACAGCTTGGTGTTTTAATACATTCCTAGTACATTCTTTATATGCATACATAATGAAAATCCCTCTCGAGGGAAATTATCAAAAGGTTCTTCATAATGTTAAATATATCTTTCTACGCCAAAATGCAATATTTACAATGAAATTTACCTTCGTTTGATGGGTATTTTTATCATCATCATTATGTCAATGATGATTATTGACATGATTAGTGATATTATGACAGTTAGACACCCCACACCCCACCATCCTTTATGCATGGTTTTTGTGGATTTTTGAAAATCATCTTGATATACTCGACATTTTTTGTCAACAGCTTAGAACTTTTGCGTAAAACCAAAAAAGCGAAGTGCTGAGTTGACATATAACCTCTTATCAACAAAAAAAAGGACACTTGCACTTTAGATTTGAAATCACTACACAAATATCTGCTTAACTTCAATATTGATAGTTATTATCATGTATATCTGATCAAGTGTATAATACACATTTGTTTTTCAGTGAACAGGAACCACCGAACTCCATGCTCCTCCTCCACAACATCGCTGACAATGAAGAGGGCTGGATTCAAGTGGTACACTCCATGATCAACGTCATTCCCATGTTGGATCCACTGGGACCTTCTGTGATAACCCTCCTACTAGACGATTGCCCTTTACCGTCCAAGGAATCTGTGCTGAAAGTAAATATTAACATAAACAAAGTTTGGTACTATCTATTACTAAGTACTGGTACTAAGTTTATTACTACTTTTGCAATTGTTTTTGTACTACATATCACGTTCTTAAATTTATGTTAGGCTTCTCCTAATTGTAATTTATCTACCGATCAAAGATATATTTTCTATCAGAAATTATAACGGTTTCTCAAACCTGTTCGTTGCAATCCTTGATTTCATTTTTCTTTGTAGGTCGCGCAGACGTTGAACCTTTCCAAACAGACTGCCATAGCTGAGAGATCGAACCCAACAAGGCAAAGGAACGTCTGCGTAGTTTTAGGTTGCATAGCAGAAAAACTAGCCGGCCCGAGGAATATGGATATATTAAACGATGATACTTTGGAATATCTACTAACTAATTTGGTAAAATTGTATATTACCTCCATAATCAGGGTTGTACAACGGCAGTTATTTGCAGCATCCAGATACGGATCCGAACGTAATATTATTTTCATTGATAGCTTTGGAGAAGTTTGCCCAAACTAGTAGAAATAAAGAGATTATTATGAAGAAGTTTAAAGACCTAGATTTTTGTCCAATTGCACAATTAGAGAAGTGGAAAGATGAGAAGCATTACATTAGAAGGCAGGTCGGGTTTTGTGTGCAGTGGGTATTAGATAATCTCTGTAAGTATCAATTGTTTATTCGGAAGAAACAAAAGTTATTGCCAGTCGAACTGCACTTATGTTCTTATTCTCTTTTAGTTGTAATGGACAATCGCAAATACAGTTACCTCACTGTAACCATGGACAATATAAAAGCAATGCTAAACACCAGTGATGTTAGTGAATACCTGAAGATATCACCAGATGGTCTAGAAGCGAGATGCGACGCTTATTCCTTCGAAAGTGTCAGGTGTACCGCCCAAGCAGATGCCGGAGTCTGGTACTATGAAGTTTGCATAATTACTCCAGGCGTGATGCAGATAGGCTGGGCTACGAAGAATAGTAACTTTTTGAATCACGTAAGATGAAAATGATGCACATCAAAAGCATGAATATTTACATGTTGACGTTTCAGGAAGGTTACGGTATTGGAGATGATAGGTATTCTCTGGCTTACGACGGATGTCGCAAGCTAATTTGGTACAATGCCAAATCGGACCCACAAGATCTGCCTAGGTGGGAATCTGGTGATATTCTCGGTTGTTTTTTGGATTTGGACAACCAACAGATTATATTTTCCGTAAACGGGATGAGTTTACCACCATGCATGCATGTGTTCACTATGGCCAAGTAGGTGTTTCATTTGACTTTATTAGCTTGTTTGCAATTCGAAATTAAGGTACTTCCAAATAGGTTGGAAGGTTGAAAATTATGACATCTGTGAATCTGATGATAATACACTGTAAAGTTGTTTGTGGGAGAGTATAGGGTAGTTGTAGATTCTGTTTTTAATGCATTCTGCAGATCTTGATTTGATATGTTACAAATACCAATGAACAATCATGAATCTATAATATGATTTTCATATAGAAAATTGATAATTAAGGGTTTGATATATATGCATTTTTTTAGGTCTGGATTTTTTGCTGCCGCGAGTTTCATGTCGTTCCAGCAGTGCCGTTTCAATTTCGGCGCTGAGCCATTCAAGTATCCCCCGAAAGTAGCTTACTTCACGTTTAATGAGCACGGCTCGTTACGGGCCGAGGACAAAATCGTCCTACCTCGCCACATCTATCTGAAGCAGTTGAGGGAACAAAACATCGGCGAGGACAGTTGTACGTTGTGCTATGATCAGAAAGCATCCATACGACTTATACCTTGCGAACATTCGTAAGTGCGCTCTCTATTTCGTATGTTTTATTATGTTTCATGTGGAATATTTTAGGGGCTTTTGTGCATCTTGCGCCGATCAGCTGGTGGAGTGCCCCATGTGCAGGTCACCATTCCATCTGGTAGTCGAGGAGAACCCAGCGTCATGACACAAAGGTGACCTTGCGTTATGCCTATTCATCAGATTTATATTCGTATTTTGTACAAATTCGATGGTATTTGCTGAAAGCAGGCCAATGTCTTTTTATTTATTTTTTATTTGAAAACGTTTAAAATGTCGCTTTTAACGTTTTATTTGTATTTTATGAGTATATCTATGTTCTGTATATAATGGTAAGAGGCTTCTACTTCCTTGAGAACAAAGTAGTATGTATATAAAGTTTATGAGGATTAATTGTCTTATGAGATATTTTTTGTTCACTAAAATTGAATATATTTTATCGTTATGACCATATCTGCATTATTATCCCAGTGTGTTATGAGACAGGTTAGGATGAAACTATTTGCAATCTTACCAGTTTATAAAGATAAACTGCCTTTTGTCACTAGAACGTACCCTTCTTCGGGGTCCTGGTATTGTGGTAAGCAATTTTTGCAGGCACTTTAAACTTATTTAAAAAATATGATTTCAGATTGTTGAGGTTATTTCGATGTGAATCCAACAAACGCAACAGCAGTTTCATGACATAAATGATAAAATGGAGGTATCCGGATTGACTGCTTGATTTGTATCTGTATGTCCGATGAAGTTGGGGATATCCTTAGCAAAGAATTGTCAAGAGTTATCGCAGAGATAAATGGGAGTTCAGCTGCAGCAGATAATAAAAATATTTGTCAAAGCCATACAGATCATAAAGGCTATCATAATTTGCCAGGTAATGAGTACAATAAGTTATTTTTAATGTGCACTATAACTGTAAGGATATTGAGATAGGTTCCAAATAATATTGAAAAATGGTTAATTTATTCTTAGAGAAATTCTTCTAAGGAAATTGGGTATTTAATTATTATGTAGAAATTCCAAAGAAAAACCATTTTATTGTGTTTTCAACCTATTTATCTTACTTCATCTTTTTGAACGATTTGAATTTATATTTTCGACTTTTCGACCTGCATATTGGTTATATTAAATCATGTGTTAGGCAACCAACAAAGCGAGCGTAAGCACAAAGTTGATGCGACGAGGAATTTCCTATGAATTAACGGCAATTTCTGGTCAAAATTCGATTTAATGGTCTGATCTTATCGTACATCGTGTAAATGCCTCAAATACGTCTCCTGAAGGTATGAATTGGGTCCGTTCAGCCGAAACGATCGATTTTGCGTTAGACGCGAATTCGAATCTCGCGCCTCATCTAGTTAGTTGTTTTTATTTATATACATTGGCATGACAATTAAATTTGTTAAATGACCTTTTGGCAAACTAGTGTAAGAAAAGCTTGTGCTAAAATAGTAGTTAGTGTCAAACGATATTAATTCCGACTGTGCAGTTAAGATTACAATTCCGCTAAATGTGTTTATTATAAAGTGCCATCGTAGTTCCGGTTGGCACACACACATACACCACACACACACACACACTCGCACGCATACGCACAGACAATTAGTAGAGTTTACGACGTGCCTTCCTTAATGTTATGTATTTATGATACAAAATGGCTGGTGAGTGAACTCCATTCCTTCCTTCACTTGTGTGATGTATCATCGAATTACTGTGTTTTAGATGGCTCACTAACACAACAACTCTACGTGGATGATTCAGATGAAGGTACGATACCTATTCTTTTCTTTCTTTAATAATCTAAGCGTACATGCTCGCTTCAGTTTCACGAGACGCCCGCAATGTTTTTTTTGGTTAGGTTAGATAAACAAGCGTTTGCTCTGATGAAGGCGTGTTTTCGTATTTCCTCTTCAGAAAAGAAGGTGTAAATCTTTAAATTTGTTCGAATCGTTTCTTGACGTTCATCTGGTCATTTCCGTAACCATATATTCATCTTGTTACTTGTTTGTGTGAGCGTCCTGTACAAGGTTGTCTTGGAGAAAATTTTGTCTAACTGAGAAACCACACGCTCTTCTTCCTCCTGAAGTGAAATAGTTTACCTACAGTACACATCGCGAGGGAAACGGGATGTTTGCGCCAGGTCTCGCATTTACACACATTCACCTTTACCTTTTTTGGGGCCTGGCTTAAAATCGCACTTTGCCAAGTTTTATTGCGTTTCAAAAAAAAAACCTTTGAAAAGAAGAGTGTAACTCATTTTTCTTTCTTCACTTTTCCTTCTAACATAGTACTCATACAATTACTAACATGATTTCCACTATCATTCAGTATTTATCCTAACATGACTCGTATGGAGTCATTCAGTCCAACAACCAGATAGGAACTAGTAGTTTTGAATTAGTAATTTTCATCTGATTCAAGCTACTCCATTTAAAGTAGGAATATCTGGATAAGAAGAGTTCAATGAGGGATAATGAGGGCTGGGCAACGCTTATAAACTTATGGCGTTTCGTTCACCAAACCTAACATATACTTTCATTCGCCGTTCGTGATCTGCTTTTCATTGGCTAGAGGTTTGAAGCTCAACCTCAAAACAGTAAATTTGCCCATCTCCCAGCTGCAAGTCAATCTCAAGAGTCTATAAATTCAGCTGCTAAGAACTATCGAGGTGAGGTTTAGTGGAGATCGGCGAATTTCTGAGCTTGGCAACATAATCAACTTTTATCGTTTCGTCCACCTAACCTAACATTTTGCTATGGTTTCATTCGTCGTTCATGATCACATGATCTGATAGGTGATGATTGGCTAGAGGTTTGTCACGGAACCTCAGAACATTAAATTTGCACTTCTCCAAGTGAGCTCCAGTTTTCAAAAAGGATAGGTTAACTACTCTCAACAACAACAACTCCAGAGTTTATAAATCTAAATAAATTTATAAATAAAGTTTTTCACAAAGCTAAGTAGGATGATATTGCGATTTTGTACATTCAACTCCTGTGTGGGTAATTATGCAAGCATTTTGCATGTAATATTTTTAGCTGTGAGATTTTATTTTAAAGTTTTTTGGGTCTGCTAGTTTACTGTTCTGAAGGGTTTTAACTGTAGCTCCAATCCAACTTCGAGTCTTTAATTCTGATAACATAAATGTGCAACTACAATGTATGCAGCATGTTATCTGCTTGCCGGAGCAAATCCAGTACAATCTGTTTTACAGTTTAGAACAAAATTATGTCCATTTAGTAGATTTCAAACTACCCCTGTAGAAATACAAAGTGCCACTCTTAAAGAAACTGCTAAATAGAAATTGCTTCTGCTGTGTAAAATATTTTTGTCACTTTTTCGAAAACATGCATCAAGGTGTTGTCCTGCATGAGACATAGTTCAGTCGTATGCTGTTTGATTAATTGCTACTTCTTGACAGAACTATTAGCTTCATAACGAGACAACCGTCATAAAAAATTGGTGTAAATAATTTGATTCTAAAACGATGATTCACCAAACAAACTTAATCTCCCAGTAGACTATTAATCGCGTTTGAAAAATGGTTTCGCAGGAATTACACATACTTGTCGGGAAATCAGTTCGATATTAACAGATAATACTTATTACTGAATCACTTAAAAAATGCTGATTCACCGGTTTGACTCATCAGTTTTTGGAATGTACGCAACGTGACCAAACGTAGTATTGATTTGATATATTGATTGTAGGTTTTGTGTAGGTAATTCCAAATTGATTTCAAATTATCAAAATTAACCTGGTGCAGTTTATGGTGAATTCACTATATATATAGGCTCGTATGAGAATTCGCCAAATGTTTAGCTTTGCATGCCTAATTACTATGAAATGCATTTAAGAGGAGTATGAAATACTTTTCAATTTTTATACTGAAATTTACTTTTTTCTAAATCTAGTGTGTATTTAATATAATCGGTATAATTTGGTATTTGGAAAATGGAAATGGCAGTCATTTTTAATATAGTAGGATGTGAGAAGAGGCTGACTTTCAATTGTGTCCAGCTTGTGCCCAGAATAAGCCTATGAGTATCTTAATTATCATGGTATCTTAGAATGACATGTAAAGTTAGTGCAATCCAACCAAACAAAAAAGGGGGTTCATGAGTATTCTGCAGACCCCACACTGCCATTTAATGGAAACAGTGCAATATGTGAAACCATTACAACCATGCTTTTATATTTGTTTGCTTGATGGGTAATGATATTGTTGGATAGTGAAAGCTCGGTTTTAGTTGTTTTTTACTTGCATTTTTTGAAGCTTCATTGGGGTTGGTACTGTTGGTTACTGTAAGAATTCTTTTTGGTAGGTACTGTTCGTAAAATCAGCTAATTTGAGTTAAACCTGTTTCTGTCGGGTGCTTCAGCTCAATAAAGTCTCTATAATGCATCAAACATGACTCCATGAGAAAGCTGTGAAGGACTTGGATAAAAACGAGTCGAGGATTTATTGCGGCTGCATTAAGTGGATTCCGGGGTACACCGCTACCGACCGGCTAGATTGATCTTAACCTAACCTAGGTCCGCGACCTCATCGCGTCTATGTATATAAGGGGAGGTGGCGCAGATGACAAGTCACCACCACCACCACCACCACGCCCCGATACGCAGGCTCCTATTGATTTGCTCTCGAAGGAACGATCAGTAGTTGCGCCTCTCTTTTTCTATATTTCTCTCTCTCTCTCTCTCTCTCGCTCGCGCTGGCGGTGCGTATGAGGTGTGAGGACTTTTGCCGATGGCGCAGTAGGCAAGAGGATCGCCCCTCTTTTCCTCGACGACGGCGGCGGCGACGTTGTCGAATTTCGGCGCCCCCACCCTCTGGTGGACGTTTAGAGGTCAGAGGTCATTGCTACGAATACGTCATAGTGAGGGGTGGGAACGAAGGTGGTGGTGGTGGTAAAAGCTTGATTTACCGAAAGTTGTGCGATTGTATGCTCGCAAGTTTTCGAGTGGGTATTCCTTGGGTCTAGGATCGATTTTTATTTCTTTCAATCGTTCTTCCGCAATGTACATTAATAACGGTATTGTCGCGGAGTTTAGGGTTATAGCATCACCTGTGACATTGTGGCTGGTGTTATTTTAATGAGATTTTTGAAGAATATAAGAAAGCGCGATAGCGTCATATATCTAAATGCTGCTACAATGCTATAAGCCCAAAGTAGGCATCACAACAATGAGAAAGTCAAAGTGAAAGAATGCAGCTTCAACTATTCCCTTCATGATGGTTAAGGAGGCTTCCTGAAGGAATCTTGCTGTACCGATTTAATCTTGTTTACTTCATCATATGTTTCTGTCTGTTGTCCTAAATTGAGAAGCCACGATACCTATTCGACGTCTTCCGGGTCCTCTCCTGCCGTCTATCTTTCTCCCACTTTCTCTCTTTGATAGTCTTCATCACTTCACTTCCTTTGGTCATACGTTGGAGAATTGTCCCATTTGTTTCATGATGTGTACAAGATATTCGAAGCATTCGTCGATAGCACCACATCTCAAATGCCTCTAGGCGCTTACAGGTAGCATCAGTCAAAGTCCAGGCCTCTAAACCATACGTTAATGTGGTGAATATGTAACACTTTAAAATGTGAGTGCATAGTTGGAGGTTAAGCTACATGTTGCACAGCAATGTCCTCATGCTATTAAGAGTGGCATTCGCTTTCTCAATTATTGCTCCAATTTCCTTAAACTGGTCCCAGTTTTCATTCAGATGTACACCTAGATACTTAATGAATGGTATCGCTTAAATGGGAATTGCCTCTTCCGTTAAATTTCTTTTAAGAGTAGAACTAATTGTGCCTTTCCATGTTTCGATGGCTCTACCAACTAACAACGCTCGCCTTCTCTCTGGTTGCTTTTAGTGTTCCATGGAGTAAGTTGAAGGCATGTTATACATCTATAATCAGAACGCATCTATTTTTACTGCATTTGCAACTTTGCATTGCCTGCCATTTTCTGAACCCTTTCGAGGGCGTTTACTGTTAAGTTGTCTCTCCACAAAACATTTTGGACGTCTAGCCCTTCACTTCCACTTGCAGCCATTATAATGTTTACTGGAATATCGACCTACCCCTTTATATGTCCTGATTTGTACCTTTTAACAGTGGTTCAGTACTCTGGATAGATCCTTATGCTATCTGGTGATACCATAATTGCCATCCATTGATAATCGGACCCCCTTTGTCGCTGAATGAGTTGGAAAGATTATTTTAGCTGCTTGTACTGTTCAGAAAGAGGAGACTTATTTTGCAGGGGTTCGATCGCCTCGGCCTGTTGATTATCTAGGTCGCCGAAAGGACCTTATCCTACTGACTGCGCCAATAATTTTTTCGTACCGTCGATCGACGCAATGGGATTTATAGATTACATTGAATCGAGACTATAAATATTTAATGCCTTACGCATGAATAACAGAATGAGAATGGTTCCTAACATCACCCCGTAATAGCGTTTATTAATACAATTCTATAGTCACCACTTGGCGACTTCACTAAGATAAGGGATGTTTATGTTGGTGTGCCATCTTGTTTTGTAGACCACCTAATTTAAGTTCATTCATACAAACAGCCAAATACCATATATTCATTTAATGATTCTATTGTAGGATTCGAACAGGGGGACTCGTGGGAATTGCTGGGGTTGTTCCAGCTCAAACCCGACGATGCCTCCTTGTCGCCGTTGCTCAGGGTCCAGAAGTACTCCTGCTCCACCAGTATCGTTAGCAGGTTAGTGAAGATTGCTTTCCGAATTAGGGTTTTACAGAATTGTCTCGTTAAGTGTAGTTGGGACGCTGTTCCAGCTACTTATTTGATACAGAATATTGGGGTAAAGATCCAATTAGAGGAATGAATGCTTTGGATGTCACTTCATTCAAGCAGAATTATGCGAAAATTGTTCATTTGTTATTTTTTAAAAAAAGGTATAAAATTTGTTATTTTTTAAAAAAAAGGTATTTTTGATGTGTTTTAAAGAAGTTTCGAATGCGAATTTCAAGGAAACGTCCATCAACGATTGAAAAGTGTTCATGGCGCAATATATCCCAATGAATGTGTTAAACGAAAAATGCTGTTTAACTACAGTTTTGATTCTCCCAACGTAATTTATATACATTTTGGGAGTAAAATTTCGAATGTAGCTATTAGTTTTTATGAAATTGTCATAAGCGTTCAGGTGGGCAATTCAGGCAAAATTTCTCCACTTGCTCCCTGTATTTGTTATTGAAGACCTCTCATAGCGTAAACACGTTATGGGAGGACAAGGGTGATAGTCGATCTATCGATAACCGCTATCAACGCACGAGGAAACATCTAAACTGTTTGTGTACACTTACATCGGCAATTGCAAATTGAATCGTGGCAAACATTTGGCGAATCTGACGAACTGACCTTTATTCGGATGGTTTACGATCACGATTGATTGGTAACTTTGTCACTGTTAATCGTCGATAATTCGCGTTCTGTGTACTCTAAAATGATCAGCTGCAGCGCCTATCAGTAGATAAACAATATTCGGCGGTCCTCTTTGCCCGTCCGATTTCCTGTCTAAGAAACCGTTGGGAGATCGGAAAAAACCTCCACGAAGGTCAATTAAAATAGAGAGCATCTGTAACCGAAGCGTGGCGTCCTGTTCGGGTTTGATGCACCTTCGGTGTATAGAGACAGAGAGAGCGAGGGGGAATAAGCGTCGGTTCCACATATATATACACACCCATATATTAGTCGGATCGGCCGCACGTACCTACGGGACCAGAAGGTAAGGGCTGTGCACACATACTCGCATCTGCTCCCGAGGGCAGGTGCAAGGCTTCTTTAACATCCGCACGCCACCATAGACATTGTCGCAGACGTCGACGATCGTTTTAAGGGTTTACCTACTATCAAAAGTATTCTCGGTATTTAAAAAGGGCGATAAAGACGATACTAACAACTATAGAGGGATAAGCGTACTAGAATCAGCCTACAAAATGTATTCCTAAATTTTAAACCCAAAACTAACTGAAATCCAATACTGTAAAACGAGCAGATACTCAGAGGTTATTTGGAACATTCGTTGAAAGTACCATCAGATGTAGTGCAGAAAGTTGGACAAAAAATAAGAAAAGGCAAGGAAGGATTTGTTTCGAGGAACCTGTAATTTGTAACTACAATTTATAAAACACTAATGGATAGGGAACGAAGCAAGAATATTAGGCAATCATGCTGGATAGATAATATCAGTGACTGGGTACTAAAGGAAGGTAAAATGGAATGAACACATTGATCCCATGACAGAAGAAAGAATTGTAAAAATAGCAAGGGACAAATCACCAGCAGGACAACCTTCCAAAAGAATACACAGAGGCAAGAATGTGAAGAAAAACGTACAATATGCCTGTATACCGAATAAAGAAGAAGAAAGGATTTTTCTACAGAGACGAAGTACTGGAGGAAATGGATCACTCATGGATAAAATAGAGCAAAGACCACTTTTATGGTAAGGGCACCTAAGACGAATGGACGAAAATAGAGTACCAAAGAAATTATAGCAATGAAAATTTCCACAAAATAGAAAACAAGGAGGCCTAGACACTCTTGCAAACGCTGCAATAGAGGAAGCTTTGGATAAAAGAGATTTATAAGAAGCTGACTATTTAGGTAGAAGCCTTTGGATGCTGAGATGCGGTAGATGACCTAAATATACTGAAACCCATAACAGGATGACAGATAACAAATAATAATCGGAGAAGAACAAATGTGTTTCCGAAAAAGACGATCAACAATAGATGGAATTTTCAGACTGCGACACGTGATTGAAAATCACAGAGAATTCAATAAAGAGCCACGTATCGGCTTTATAGATTTAAGAAAAGCTTTCGACAGTCTAAATCGAGGAGAATTATGAAATATGGGAAGACGGGATAACCTTAACGTTATTGGTTCTAGTTTCATCATCGATTTTTACATGAAGGGAGCATTTTTGTGGATATTTTCAATTATTGTGGCATACTTGGAATGCGTGCGTTGTACATGGAGTTTGATATAATAACAGATCTCAGTTGAGTCTAATGTCTTGTGAAAATCAATGAAGGCTGTATGAATTGGCACATTATACTCCACAGACTTTTTATTATGTGATCGAGGTAAAGACATTGAAGAAAAGCAAGGGTTAAAGGTTGCACACGTACCGACAGAATAAGAAATGATAGCATAAGAAGAGAAACATCTTTAGTATAAACGAATGCATTACAGAAAATAGGAGAACATGGAAAGAGCATGTAGACAGGCAAAACCATAATACCTGATATGGAGAAGCAGAGGTAATCGCTACAGATTTCGCAATTACAACAGGAGCACACATTGGTCGTAGTTTCTGAAAAGCTGGTTAGAACCATGTTTTCGATAGCTGGGAACATCGAAACCCACCTAGACAGCCGTGCGATACCGTCACAAGACCAAGGAATTTTCGTAAAGCTCTTGGGTCTGGTTAAATTGGGCTGGTAGGCGAGACGAAAATGGATCTCTACGTCCCTGCCGAGACGGCACACCTGGAATCGGAGTGTATGTCTATGTGTGTGTGTGTGAGAGAGAGAGAGAAAGAGAGGGAGAGAGGCGTCGTGGTTTCGTTGATGGAAAGAAAATAGCGGTGGCACGAAGACGACGTGTAGAAAGAAGGTGCAATGACATTTTGATCAGTGAAGCTGCATTGACAGCTGCCGGCTCGTGCCCTTTTACCTTACAGCTGGCGCGCATCTGGCGCCCACGCACGCATTTCGGCTTAGGCGCTCAGCGCAGCCTACAGCCGACGAATCAATTCTAGAATAAGACAAAAATGAATTAAAATAATTGGGATTTTAGTGTGGCATTAATCGATACCGGCGAATATGAAGTTCCTGCACAACTACCTTTCACAAAACTTTGTACCTCATTATGCTATCTAATTTTTTGGACCTGTTGATCTACGATATAAACGATGAAATTTCTATATCCACGACCATGTCGATAATGATAATGATGATGAGAACGATTATTATTGTACCGTTGAAAATCCGTTTACCGGTAGACATTCTTGCTTCCAAGATGAGATTCTTGGTAATTCTTGAATAAATATTGACGCGTATTTGAATAAAGACGTTTACGTGCGTCGACATGCTTTTTGCGCTGGAAAGGTTGTACCTAATATTTTCCAATTAGCAATCGTTCGACACCTGCTTGCATTACCCGGAAGAACGTACAGGGTGCCTCAGAAATGATGAGCAATCTTTTAACTGTGGATGGAAAACCCCTGTAAGAAATCTAAGGAACGGGTCCGGGAGTTTTCTTTGTAGAAAAATTGGCACTCCTGGCCACCCTAACGAGCGTATTAAAAGAGTACTCATTAATATAGCAGTGCTGTTAGAATTGCATTAAAACATGAACTTATTTTTCAAGTAAAAATTTACGTTTTGTTTAATTCTTTCTAATATGTAACCAGAATAAAAACAGAATATATGATGAGTAGGTGAACAGAGCGAAAACCTGAACTTAGGAGCAGTGGCTATAAGAAATACTAAATGGTATCGAATTTAGGAGTCAAATTGTCAGAAAAAGATATTCACAACTACAGACATGATAGAGACAAAGCAGTTACTATGGTATGGCCACGTAATGAGGATGGAGGAAGAAAGGTGGCCAAAAATTGCCCTGAATTACAGTCCCAAATGTAGGAGACGAAAAGGAAGACAACTTGGATTTCTGGTGTAACACAAATTATGGAAGATAGAGCAATAAACGAAGACGACTGGAGGAATAGAGAGGTTTGGAGATCAAAATGCGGGAAACGGCAAAGGCTGTAGGATCCCCGTCTGTATATATATTGTCAGAAAAAGGAGGAAGCAGTGATGAAATCTTAATCAGAATGACGCCAGCAAAAGTGGCAACAAGACACTTAAATGGAAATTTATGGACTGAAAAAATAACTAAGAATACTAAAATACACATATATGTCTATAGTGGAAATACTAGCAATTGAACTATGGGAACTGAAAAGGGGAGATACTATCCACTTAAACGAACTATCGGAAAAGGTGCTGTACGCTAACAAGACAAGATGGGACACTAAACCTCGAAATAAGAGCGAAAATGGGTATTGATCTGGATATTCTAGATACAATCGAGACACAACGCTTAGTATGGTATGGATATCTAAGACGTATGCCATACGAAATATGGCCAAAGTAGATATTGGATTAGACTCCACTACAAAGACGATGTAGAGGAAGACCTCGAAGATCATGGAGAGAGGAGGTCGACCAAGCCATGGAAAGCAGAAATTTAAGAGCAGAAGACTGGAAAGTCCTAAACTCGCTTTATATACATAGGTGTTTTCCATAAAAATCAGTAAATTTTCCTCCGGTTTAATAAGGTTTGTAGAATATTTAAGGGGTTTAATTGCCTTCAAAAGGGCTGGGAATCTTTTTGAAAATTCTGAAGATTTACACGTATTCCGGAATCATAATATATCTTGGATCATTAGTAAAATATACCTTGGAATGTCCCAGAACATTTCCAGGATGTCCAAGAATTATACTTGGTGTCTGAAGTACATTCCAGAAAGACTCTAGAGTAATCCAGATCTTTCCTAATCGACCAGAATAATCGTGGAAAATTCGTTGAATTTATTAATCATCCTGAGAATATTTGAAAGGTTTATGTGATGCGAAGGCCTCCAAGGAATAATCTTAAAAAGTCTGGAGCTTCGTAGTGTCCTAGGATTAATCTAGAATTAGAATCAGTTTATTCTATTAACAATAGTCGGTAGGTACATCACGTGAAACATGAGTTTGACTTTAACTCTGCAAATGTGAGTAGATAAGCTATGGGAGTTCTGGGCCAAAACCGCGTGTTATTTTAAAGGGAGCTTCTGAAGTTGTACATTCTCTCTCAAGAATTTTTTTACATTTTGAATATGTATTCTACTGTCGAATATGTACTAGAAAGATTTAAGATATTTTGCATAATTTAATTTTGATATTTCAAATTTTCCCGAGTCTATAGAAGAAGCATGTATTTTGGGTGCGCGCGCGCACAGTGATTCGCTTCGCGCTCAACCTCTTCCAAAACGCATCGAGAGCAGGATAGACGCAATTAAACGGTAAATTGTTCCTCCGTCGCTATTATTCGATATTTCCGGATAAAAATTATTTTAAGCAAACCGAACGCGACTTCCTATACCCGGTCAAGTCGCTGCTGCTGCGGCGGCGGCGGAGACGTGACGTCACTTCCGGCGGGCGTTTTCGAATCCGAGTCCGAGTTTGTTTATACAGATAAAGAAATGTGTATGACTCCATACGTTCGCTTATCGGCGAAGATGCTCTCGCTCTCTCTCCCTCTCTCTTTCTATCTATATTTTCTCTCTCTACATTTATTATCTCGACTCAAGTGGAATTATTTCGTTTTCACGGTCTCGTGTGTTATTTACAAACACAAACGAGCGCGTGCGCGTCTACAGGACGATCCATTGAATTCATTCTTATGTCTGTTCTTGACTGACTTGATAGTACATACTTTAATTCCTGAATTTCGATAATAGAAGAAATTACTTACGGAGTAAGTAACGTAAAGTTGGCTGAAACGTACTCCCCTATATTGGCTGAATTGTAAAAAATGCAATCTCTGAAGTAGCTCGGCTGACATTTTTCTTGTAACACTTGGTTTGGATGTATAATCTCCAAATTCTCATTATTCAATTAAGGCTCGAGTAAGTCACGTAATGCTAAAATAAATGAAATTCTGAGATTTTTTGTTCATATTTGTGATTGTTGTCAAACGTCAAAACACCAATCCGACGGAACACGGAACAGATAAATCACAGGACACAATGAAGTTCAATAGACTACCTAAGTGATGACGTCACGCGAGGGGGCGGAGCTTCCAAACCTTTCCAAACAAATCGAGAAAGCGTGCAATTTGTCCATAAGAGAGTTTTAATTCTACATCTATTCATAATTTTGTTGTAAATAAGAGTTGCCAGCTATGTATTGTGATAAAGTTTGTTCAAACCTATCGCCAAATATTTCTAGATAGGTAAGTAGTATAATGTAGTTTTGGCCCATATTATAGGTTATGTTATCGTTTTATTTTCATCAAAACTCATCATTTTTGTTAAGTTTAGTGGTGTTGCTGTGTTTGAAGACCGTTTTTTAGGCTCGTGGTCAATATCTATAGTCACTGCTATGTGTTTTGTGCCTAACTGTAAGCACTACAGTGACCAAAAAGTTTGTAATATTTTTACATTCGGAGGTAAGATCCAGAACCTTCAAAGCACTCCTTACTTTGCAGTTGTCATATTATAATGCCCAAAAGGAGCTAGCGCAGCAATATGATGGTAGTTTGTACCCCTCGGGTAGGTACAAGTAGCCGAAGTAATCTCTCCTGATTTATTTAGCGTAAACTGCAATAGGAACATTTAATAAGATAAATATCTATAAAATCTATGGGAAGCAGAATACCTACCTGTACTCTATATATTTTATCCTTCATGCTGGCATGTATTTCCCCTCTAATAATCATAAAATCAGCATCAAACTGCATGCTTTTTACATCATTGGATTCCAATGCATTTTCACCCCTTTTTATCATTTTATTCTCGTCTTCAAAAAACTCGATATGTCGCAGATCTTCAAAACATGTTTGGATGCCATTTTCAATCAAAATTCTGACTTTAAATGGTTTTATTTAACTAAAAAGTACACAGAATAAATCACACTAGTAAATAAAAACATAACCTCAAAAAAGTAAAATGGGCGAAAAATAATAAGTAGACTTATACCTTTTATCAAAAATACTTTGTTAAAACGTCGAACCCCTCCCCCCCTAAGTTTTCACCAGATATTGACCTAGCCACTCTTATTCACGTCAAAACTAATAACATAATAAACTTGAAAACAAAATCTTCTTATGGGAAAATTGCACGCTTTCTCGTTTTGTTTGGAAAGGTTTGTTTAGCTCCGCCCATTTGTGACTTCAGGCTTAGGTAGTCCATAGTCGCCTACTAAAAGGCTGTATTGTATTCATAGGTACATGCTGTAACGTTTATTCTAATTTAT
Organism: Cryptocephalus moraei; assembly: GCA_946251905.1. Classification (NCBI taxonomy): domain Eukaryota; kingdom Metazoa; phylum Arthropoda; class Insecta; order Coleoptera; family Chrysomelidae; genus Cryptocephalus; species Cryptocephalus moraei. The sequence continues at coordinate 36,829,505 of OX276456.1, read as the reverse complement.
TTATACAGTTCTTAACACATTTAGTCCACTCCTTAACGAATTAATTTATACTCTGCCTTCGACCGCAGGTCCGCATTTATTATATCCTCAACAAAGTCTTTTATAGATAATTCTTTCTATAATTAGACTTTTCCGAATTTTTCGAGAAGGTCTTTATGGTTTATAAGAATGCTTTATAAGTCTTATGCTTTATAAGAAGGAGCACGCTTCACGCCGATGTTTACATTTCGCGTTACAATACTTTAATTTGTGGGTGTAGGTTTTGGTACCGCTTTGCTTGACTTACATTTTGGTCAATATGGTTACATTTTATGTGCCAAATGATTTTTATATGTAAATTGAGATCAAATTCCGGTACCTACTTAAGTCGGTGTGAGATTGATCTGTTGATTGCGGTTCGCAAGTTTTTGGTCTGTTATCTTCGGCGATAGATTAAAGGCGAGGGATCCGCCGATAATAATTTCGTAAGCGCATTCGAACGGTTTCGCTTTTGGTCGTGCCCGGTTCTTTCACCCCCCTCGAGTAAAGATATATATATGTGTATAATGGTTTCCCGTAAAGCAGGCGTCGATGCTGTTGGGGCTTTGTCCTTGCCCGTCTAAAATTAGCCGAGTGTTCGCAGGGGGCCAGTCATAACATCGCTGGAAATAGAAATTTTCACACCTTCCGAATCTCCACGGCACGGGGTTGCCGGTTGGCGAGTACGTACGTACGTACCTTCGTTTTCTTTTCTTTTTTTCGAATCTCGACGGTCCCGTCTCTTTCTGGGATCCTCGCTGAGAGCGACAACGACGCGCCCCTGCCTAAAATTAGCAGCGGCGTATCGTAGGTGGGTAGGAAGATAAAACCGCCACGAAAATTAATGTGTCTGTTTGTGTAGTTTCTAAAACACAATACACACACACACACACACACATACATGTAAGGGAAATTCTTTAATAATACTCGATGGTACAAGGGCAACGGTCTGTATTACACTACTTTTCTCTCTTCGGATTCTTGAGGTTCGCCCTCGAGAATCTAAAGGTTTAGTACGATCTCAAGTGCAGCAAACGGTCGAGTGTTGACAAGAAATATCCCATTACACCATATCACACCATGATATGTTAATGTGGGATTAACAGGGCCTATTTTTTCAATAGGCCCTATAGGCCCGTGCCTGGGGCCCCCTGGCTCAGGGGGCCCCAAGATTGGCCTAAGTATCCCTACGAGGGGCCCCCAGATAGTATATGGGCCTAAGGCCCAGTATATCGGCCTAAGGCCCACTTGAACCAAAAATAGGCCCTGTGTGGGAATGGATAAATATGAAGAAAATGATCCCTGAAATGTTCCCTGAAGAAATGCAAGTTATTACAGAGAAAAACGATCATAATTCTTCGAAAATCGATGTTTTCGATTAGACGATCGAATACAATAATTCTAACTTATTTGGAGACAAAAGATATCGACGAAATTAATTCGACGAACAATTCGATGTTGACGTAATGCAGCGACTCGCATTAGAAATTTACCTGTTGTTTAGATCAAATTAGCTAATAGTTTCGTTATAATTTAACTTAATTTGAAACGAACCTTATTAATTACTCTTATGGATCCATTCGACACATCTAAACTTCATATTTATTATAGTTTCGAAACTCACAAAATCTTCTTACTCGTGGAATCGAGATTGTAATCTGTCAGACTCACTGCAGCCAATTTAATCACAAAAGTTGGCACGGCATAGTGCCGTCCTATGTATGCTGTGTTGCGTATGGCTTTGACATTTGACAAAATAATTCATATCGTTTTCCTCCGTAATAAAACAGTCTATAGGTTTGTTCCGACAAGTGCCTGAATTAGTTTTGAATCGCAAAACATGAACTAGTCCCAGGATTAGTATTAAACTAATTCGGGGACTTTGTTTTAAACGTGAAGGAGGATAGGGACAGACAGTAAAGTCACAGACACACTAGACTGTGGTAAAATGCTAGTTGAAACAAACTTTTCTTAATGGTCGCTGATATGTATGGAAGTTCTCAATTATTTCTTATTTTCTTAATTATCTTCTGAATTGAATACAAAAGTTTTAGAGTTTTAATAAAAATAATTAAGGGTCATTTACTTATACGGACCTACTCTATTGAAATGCAGGGTCCGAAACAAGAGCGAAAGAGAAACTAATAGTAGTTCGTTAGTATGACAGAGAAGGAAGTTTTGCAACGTTGCCGGCCGGCCGATCCGTAACCCATTCCAAATATTCCCGTCGGAGGCTATACAGCGAATGATCGGGTAGAGTGTGGCGATGACTGTGATGTTTCGCGAGCCAGCAACGTCGCAAAAGTCCTTTCTCTGTTTAGCCAACGAGAAATATATGGTCTTTCTTTCGCTCTTATGTTTATACCATACTGCGACTCTCTAGAAACGTTCTATATATATAACGGTAATACAGGGTCAATCACAAATAGCATAGAGAGGCAAAGTTACTTTTTATGTTTGGAAATTTGAGATACTGGCATTTCTGGACCATTTGAGGTCGAAAAAACATTTTTGGAAACATGTCTGTGTATGTATGTGGTCAACGTTTTCTCAGATACTATACATAGTAGAAAATTGAAATTTTGTATTTAGGCTGGATCCACTAAAAACTTGCTACCACATAAATTTCATCAAAATTAGTGAAGGGCAAAGGGCATTTCACACTTAATTTTTAAATTTTTTTGGATTATCTCAAGAAATTATCTCAGAAACTGGTCCAACGTTTTTCTTAAACTTTGTATGTTTACTATTCAATCCTTATCGATTGTCATTATAGTTATCTTCACTGATCTTCTGCGAAGGGCCCTATTTTTGTGAATTTTCAGTTTTTCCCAATTTTCTCCAAAACAGCTTTACCGATTCTTAACAAATTTTAGACTTGGACTAATAGCTACAACTTTTATTTGAAACATTTTTTTCTAAAACCTCCCTAAAAGGCACTTTACTTCGAACATTTTTTTTCCAAATTTTATATTTGAATTAACATATTACATGTATACAATTTTTATTCGAACTATTCTTTTCTAAAACCATCCTAAGGGGCACTTTACTCTTAATAATTTTTATTTTAGTGTATAAATTTCTTTAAAACGGTTTTGGTAATTTATACCAAATCTCATACATAATTTAATTTATCTTTTTAATGCCTATAGCTCTTATTTAAAACATTCTTATTTATTACTGCCCTAAAGGGCACTTCCTTTAAGTGCATCGGTTTGTAGAATAACTGTTGTCTATATTTTTTTAAATAAATTTTGTCTATAAAAAAACCCCATGGCATGCCTGGCTGAAAGGTAGATTTATGGGTAGGATATATAGTAATATAACACACGATGTATCAAAAAAATGCATATGAGGTGTGAAAAAATACTAAACGTCAAAATTTTTTAAATATTTGCAAATAACTTTTTCTCTGTGCATTTCTCAAAGGTATGTTTTATACAAAAGTCGTTCGCCTCTATAAGGGCCACAAGAAACCTAAGTAACATTTTTCTCTCAGGCGCGAAATAAAAGTTTTTTGATTTTTTTTTGAAAATAATAAGCCGCCATTTTGAAACTGCTAGACCGATTTGGCCCATTATCGAACTCGACCGAGATTTTCGGCCAACTGATTTTTGTACCAAATTTCGTTGAGAATGCAATACTAGATATAAATCTACCGAAAGAAACGAAAAAAACAGCTTTGTCAAATTGTGAAATGAAAAAGCGTCACTTCTGGGACTTAATTAGCAAGTATTTTGTTTCATTTAAACCCATAGAACAATTTCTCAAAAGTTTTAGGGAACTCCCAGATCCCCAGATACAAAACTATATGTTATTTAAGGATTCTGCCAGATTGGAATTAAGCTAAGATGGCAGCTTTGTCACAGGAACTCGGCAAACTTTCTGTTTTTGGTCAATCACATATTTTTCCCTCAATCTTTATCATTGACAGTATTGACATAATTCAGAGACCAATTTCATCCAAGAAGCACTGTATGTATTTTGAACATTTTTTTATGAATTGCAGTGCTATTAACCTGCATTAGTGAAATCCCCGTTGAAGACTGTTTTGATATGAAGATGCAGCAATCCTTAACATCCATTTTTACTTTCTCATATGAGGTACTCATATATAAGAGAGTATTGTAATCGGGTCGGTTTTTCGAAATTGAATTATTAGCATTTCTGAACTTTTTGAGGTCCCCCGAACCAAAAAACATGTTTTTGGAAAACTGTCTGTATGTGTGTGTGTGTATGTCTGTGCTAGGATTTTCTCAAAAACAAAAAACCACAAACGGTCAAAACTTTGTATTTAGACTTTGTACCATACCGGGACGTAAAATTAAGCTTTTCATTAAAGTCGACCAGGGTAAAAGGGTAGTTTAGTCTTGTCATTTTTCGGTTTTTTGAATTTTTCTCGAAATTCGCTACAAGAATTTTTTTGAAACTTTGAATATTTATTGTGCGATTAAATAAGCTGAGTTGATGTTCTAGGTGTGCGATCCAACACATGTGCGATTAAATAGGCATAAAAACGTTTTCTAACGATTTTGGCTAAATCTTTGTGAAGGGCACTTTATACTTGTGGTTTTTTGGTTTTTATATTTTTCTCAAACTTTGCTACAAGAATTTATTTTAAATTTAGAACATATATTCTACCATTGAATTAGTATAAAATAAACTTTTCTATCGCTTTTTGCAAAATCTTCTGTGAAAGGCACTTTGTATCATTCTTCAGTTTTTTGAATTTTTCCCGAAATTTGCTCCAAGAATTTTTATAAAATTTTGAGTAGGTACCTATTCAACATTAGATATAATATATAAAAAAGTTGTGTAACGTTTTTGGCTAAATCTACCGTGAGGAGTGCTTTATATGTACTTGTCGTTTTTCGGTTTGTTGCTTAAATTAACCGTATCTATTTCCGGTTTGAATCTGGCAAATGCCTATTGAAACACCCTATATATGAGAAAGTACTCTGATGAACACATCACGATTTTTTCACCAGAAATGTCTTGTGGGATAAAGGTAGATAACTCTATCTACTTGACAGATTATATTATGTTTATTAGTTGTATGGCAAAAAAAAGTAAATAATGCCGAACGTACACCTGCATCGTTTACGCTTCTTATGGTTTTACGACTGCAGTGATCCGACTCTAATTGTGAACATAGATGTGCTATTGCTTCGCTCGTGATGGTTTCGCAATAAATTATACGAGGGTCAGTCGAAATAAATGCTGCGCTTTAGTATAGGGCAAAGAGGTACTTTTTGAAGGCGCTCGGTCTGTCGGTATTTACCTTTGAAATCTCTAGCGACTTGGTAAAGGCAATACGATCGGTCGCATTGATTTTCACAATAAGTAAAGACTTATCGTTAACGTGTAAGACTGGCAGAACTGCTGTGCTTGTGTGGTGAAGCTAATGGCGGTGGTGATGTTTCGTGTGTTTGTGCGTGCGTAGCATTTCTCTCCCTATACGGAGAGGTAATGCCCGTGGCCTTCTCCAAGTATACCATTTCTCGTCGTGTAGCCTGCCCTCCGCCCAAGGTTATCCGTGTTGTAAACAAACTCTCGAGCCCACCTGAAAGCGAGAAGGAGAAAGAGGAGGTTGTTTGTTGTTTACGTCTTTTTTAACTTTCCTTTCGATTGTACCTTGCGTCTCGTTTATGTGGGTTACTTACGTGTATAAAGTGCATATTTTTCAAAAGTAAAAGCAGCCTTGTCCCGATTGGGGCGCTTGCGACATTACGGCGTAGCTGTGCCCAAATATGTAGCGATATTCGCCAAAATAAAGAAAATCGTCCTGTTACTTCCATCCCATCCCACTTCTGTATTTCTTTTAACCCGAAACAAACCCACTTCCCGATGCATGTTTATGGGAACTCGTTATATGGATAATCCATAAAATTTTTGATCACGTGCCCTTCGCCATCCACACAGCTCTCTTCCCGTCGATGTCGCTTTTGTATTTAATTGGTAGGCATCCACGGGAAACCTGCAAGTCATCTACGTTATATCGATCTGGTCCCGGGGAGAGTAGAGCATTCTAACCAGCTTTTTGAACCCGCATTAATAACGAAAATTTTATAATTGATGGGCCGCGACCGAAGACGTTTAAAAAGTACTTTCGACTCGACGCAATATATGAACCGTAGCACGTAACTGGAAGATTATGTAACGGGACACAATTCCACTTGATTCGACTGTGAGGAATTTTATACGTCAAATTAAAGTTAATTGTAGTTAAAGTCGATTATGTAGTGAGTATAGTACGAAATGATGGAGACGCTTTCAGTGTGCTGTTGTATTGATATGATGGTAATTTGTGTAGGTATGTAAATGAGAGTTTCTGCTCAATCATATCACATGAAACACAGATGGCAGGATTCAAAATTGAACACCAATTCGCACCAAAAGTATTTTTAAAAATTAGGCACTTATTTTGAAAAACCCAAAAATGTATAATTTCACAAAACATTTTGTGAAATCGCCTACAATAAATAAAACTGCATGAAATCGCTTTATAAATTTGTAGTACAATCAAAACATCGTAACGCCCTTTTTGCGTTTTATTTTGGGGTTTGAATTCGGTTTGCTCGGGCGCCAGATTTTAGGGTTTACTCCCTAAAGCCACGGGTGAGTCTGATACTCTGGAGAATACCAGGGGGTTCGTGAAAATAAAACACAGTAGTTATTATATTACGGGAGATATTTCTCCTAAAAGGAGATTTACCATTACATGTATTACTGTACCAAATAATAAATTAAAGCCATATGCGCTTTGTGAAATTACTTATGCTTCGTCAATTTCACGAAGTTTTGGAGAAATTGTAATAGCTGTATGAATTTTAGTTTTTGGAAAATAAACAGATAAAATATATTGCGTAGGAAATAATACACTTTATTCAGTACATTGGTCTATCTATGTCGGCTATTACGTTTTTTTAAGGCGATATATAAAATAATACCTACTACCTACTCAATTTGAAAAGTTATAAAGTTATTTTTCTTTGAGAGAATTGGAGACGATACATATCCATGATGAACTTCTTTCGAAACTCCCAAGTTTTCCTTGACTAGGTCTGTATTGGTGTGAATTTCCGTTGACTGCCTCCATTACAACGCTCTTATTATTGGAATGTCCTTATCGTCTATGCCCATTTCTCATAGTCATGTCAGTTAGTGGGGTTCATGTTTAACGCTGTGAAAACCTCTCTGTTTATCGATAAAACACAGAAAGACGTATTGGCCGTAACGATTTTGCTTTAAAAGATTCATTCAGAGTCATATTGAATAGTTCATATTTTTTTCTTGTAATTTCTTGCCTGAATTTTGCGAACTCATTCGATTTAGAAATCGCAGTTATTAGGGTTGCTTGGGACTTAGATTTTTATACGATTTGGGATTCGTATTCCTTTAAGCTTGTTCCACTTCTGGTTTAAGGGTTGTGGGCCCAGTTATGTTCAAGATGTCGTCTGGTGGGTCAGATGTTTTTAATACTAGTTAATGGTCTTAATGGATTAACCCAGTCATTGGTTACTTCGTTACTGAAGGTTGTGAAGCCGTTCTGCTTGCCTATATATTCTCCTAAAAGTGTATTTTTCCATAGTTGTGAAATCATACGTTTACGGGGTACTAAAAAGTTTTACGATTATGTGAAAAACCTGGAAAAAACGACCCGGTCGTATTCATCTTTTTCATCTCGTAAAATCTTCGTATAAGTCTCGATTTCACCATACCCGACGTCATTTGGGATCCGTTAGACAGAAAATAGTTTTCTAGTTTTCGTCGCGGAACGTAAAATACGACGCGTCTCGTGCGCCGGGCTTAAGATAGACCCGGAGTCAACCTCCTACGGCACGACCCTGCGGGTTAAGAGCCACTGCTCGATAGGACGTGGAATATACGAAGCAACTGAATTCCAGGAAGGACCGGCCCGTTTGCATGCATTACACGTAGAAAACCTACCCGGCGACGTTGCCGCTGTTCCGAATCGCAAGGGTCGTGGAAAAGCGTAGACGAATGGGTGGAGGCAGTCCGGTGATTTGTAGGGACCATGTGGAAATGCCGGGAGTCGAAAGTTATAGTTAGATGTTTTCGGGACACGATTTGGATCGGGATCAAGTGGGAGAGTTTGTAGAGTGGAAGCGACGGTTCCTTCACCTTGACGCATTCCCGACTGCAGCGGCCACATCAAACTAATCATTCATAACAGGTCGGCGCCGCTTTCTTCTTATTCTTTTCTCGTTCCTTTTTTCTCTCTTTCTCGCTCTCTTTCTCTCAATTAGCAGGGTGGTCCAATTTAACTTACCGCCGGCAACGCAGCATCATCATCCGCTTTTAGGGTCAACGCGCACTCTGCTTTTAGGGGGAGCGCGAGGGGGGCGGGAGAGACGGTCGTTTGGGGTCGCAAGAATGCGGCCGGTGATGCCGCGTGCGGCCGAGGAGTGTCTGGCCGGAGCCGTCCGCTCTGCGGGCGGATGTATGTGCGCGCGCCTTTCGTGGGTACTAAGCGGCAACGTCGCTCCGTTTCGACTGCGTTTTTCCCTCGCTTTAAGGGCGGTACACACGTGTTTATTTGTGAATTATTAATAATTTGAAAAAAAAATAGTAACGAGCGATTCGCTTATAAATTGTTTGGTTTTTCGTTTGGATCTTCACTTTACCCTTGCCTTAAGGGCGGTACACACACCTTGCGTGCTCAAGTACGCATTTATTTAAAAAAAAAACTGAAATGTTGCACTCAGGGGACTGCCGACAGAAGTGAAACCTTTGATACGCGTGCCTAGAAAATTTTTTTATGTTGAGAAAAATGTGAAATTTCGCTGAATCCCAAAATATATTTAAAATTAATTATAGTATTATGTGACTGCATAGTTTCATATAACTTTTTTTATATTCTTCTTAATTAATCACAAAGTATAAATCTACATAATTTTTTCCACATATTATACTAATCATTTTTCGAATTAAGTTCGGAGCTTGATCTTCCATCTAAATTGATGAAACCCTCCTTGGCGAGAGTTTTAAATTCAGTTCCGCAGTGAATGACAGTAACTATCTTTCCAGTTTTTTTTATGTGACGCAATTTTCGAAATATGTCGATTCAACTCAAATTCGTTAATACATAGTATCGATTGAAAAACGGCTACGTAATTAAACTCTGTTCAAACCGTAATTGAAAGACCTGGCCTGAGTGTCGCTTCTGTGTATTCCGCGACGCAACTTCAAAATAGGTAATCCGGCAACATCGCAACTCTAACTCTTATCAACTCTGATTTTACCCAAAATAACCGTCGAATGAGAAGTTCAAAGCTTTACTGTCATCAGATTAGAGCCAATAAAATCGTAGTACAGTTACTGAGAAGAAAAGACTGATTTAAACATTTGAGTTCAGAGTAGGACTGGCCCACCGGGGGACAAATTCTCTTACGTCATCTTTATGTTTTTTTTTTAACTTTAAAATTGTAGTATAGTTACTGAGAAGCAAAGATGGATTTAAACATTTAAGTTCTTTTCACTCGTTCACACAAACACTGCGGTTTTGCTAAGTATCCATAAAATTTGGATCTTTTAGCACACAGGAATTATTACATCCACCTTGCAAGTGTTTGTTACACCTATTTCCAGATTTTCTATATAATTTGTTTAGTCTCTAATTTACATGAGCTTCTGAATCATTTGGTTCGCTCCTAAAGGACTTTCAGATGTTTTCAATTTGCTATTTTCTGTTTAAATCTTGGGTTTTTTTAGAAACCCTAAATGGGCCTTTCCTCACACGTCCAGCAATTTTTTTTCTGAACTTATTGGGTTCTGGGAGACTCATGAATTGTGGATTTTTTTCTGAACTTATTGGGTTCTGGAAGACTTTGGGTTCTGGGAGACTCATGAATTGGGGAACCACCAAAAAATGTTTAATGTAGAAGCGGTTTCCGCGTTAAATGCACTCATAAAAAGTCCCTGCCCCCTCTTTTTCTGTGTTATCATCATCTCCCATTAAAAATAACGGTATGGGATTATACTTACTACTAACAACAACATACACACGTTCCACACTGGTAAATAGAATGCACAAATCCGATGAGAGCTGATAGGTCAAAGACACTGGGAAGGCTTGTAAACACATACACACATCTCTCTCTCTCTTTCTCTCTCGCTCGCCCGAACACACGTACGTTTTCTCTCTTTCTCTCTCTCCCTCCATGAACATTTTTCTCTGTTGATGAAAGACATTCAAGAGCGCGACATTCAAGAGCGCCGGCATCTCCACTATGGCGGGAAACCGATATACCGGAGGAGAGAGAAAGAGAGAGAGAGAGAGATGGGACGATCGTAGTAGTGCCACGTTGCCGGTCCGCTCATCGGAATGTGTCCATTCGTGGAAAAAATAACCGACCTGATATATTATCGAGAGCTTCGCTCGCTCGCTCGGTTGGTTTGTTCGTTCTTTCGCTCCTATTCCAAACATTCCAGCCAAGGAATTGTATTCGAGATGCTTTCGCGCTGTCTGCAAACGGACACTCTTGCTCTCTCAACAGGTCACCCGGTTCAAACTGTATCGACGCACGCTACTACTTTGCTGAGACTCTGAGATTTGGGCGTGAATTTGTTTTCCAGCGTTAACTTGACTTGATTGTTGGGGATGCAGTCTGGTGAAAGCCTAAAAGAAACGAACGTGTCCATCATCAGGACATCTGTAATATCTATTATTTGATATCCTCTAAACAATAACTATGTGAGCATAGACTATATGAACTACAATGACACAAAGATAGCGTACGTTTTTTGAAACGGTTAACATCAACAGTACAACCAACTATATCAACAGAAATACTGACATACAAAACCTCAGCGTCATATCATATTCGAATACCTTACATTGACGTGACTAATGAAGTTATGAACCAATGTAGAGTCTGGAGTAGATTTTAAAGAGAGATCTCATACTATTAAGATGCACCTCAGATTGGTGAACCTTATTTACATGTTCAATGGGTGTGGCTGCACCAGTGTGATTGCATTGAAGGGATTCTTTCCATCGTTTTCCTCTATGGCAGAGTGGTTGACATCTTATTGTATGTGCTGCATAAGATCGTAAGCTTTCTGTCCTGAGGTTATAATTGGTTCAACCCTCAAAGGTTGGTACAGATCTGGTGCATCATGGTGAATAGTTTATCTGTCCTCTTCTTTATTAATCCAGCTTTAAAGCTTCCTGATCCAATTGCCTTCTTCATGTCTTCTGTACTTATTTCCAACCTTTCCTCTTCTATATTTATCGGCTGTCTCTATATTTGTACGTTTGGGTCGATCTTCAGTAAGTAGCTTTTTATAGTACGCTTCCCTGCATTTCTTAGCTGGGATGGGATGGATCTTATATCTTCTGTAAGTTGCTTCAGTACATCTTCTACCCCCTATGTCCATGTCTATGTCTCTACATTTTCGACCCCAGCTTTCTTTTTTTTTTGTTGCGTCACTAGTTTGGTGCTGATCCATTTCAGGTAGGCTTGTTTTTTTCCACTAATTTTCTGTTGTACGTTTTCGATTTGCAATTATTTCATATTCTTCTCTTTGAAAAAAGCGATACGAAGATCACATCATTCGCGTACTTAAATCGATGATGAGTATGAGTACGCGAGGGATTGGTGAACTGTGAGAACGAAAGAGAGAGAGAGAGAGCGAGAGAGTGGAGGGGGCGGCTTGTTTGTGTCCATTGCGTGCCCTCGGGGGCATTCCTCAATGGTCGAAGGAATGTCCGGTGACTCCGAGCCCGCAAATGCACCATTACAAGGACGCAGGTTCAAGGAGGTGGCGGAATGTGGCGATGACGCCGATTATTGGGAGCGAGCGTGCGCGCGCACACACACAGCACAGAAGCGTCACTTTGATCAAACGTCTCGACTTTTCCGGTGGAAATTCGCGACGGATGAAGGCGCGGGAAATCGGAAAATTCTCCCGCAGCCCTCGAAGTTGGGGACACTCCTTGAACGCCTCCTGCTTTATTAAGGGGCGAAATACAGGGAGCAAGAAATATTTTAGCGGCTACCAAACTAGCCCCATATTTACAGGGACCGAGTAAAATATGGAACAAGTTTAGGTAATTGGACAGGAAACTAGATGTATTGGGATGTTTGGAGTAATACATTTGTTTTTTTTTGTGTAAGATTTACTGACCGAAAAGATCCTTTTTGTAGTCTAAAAAACTGATTGAACTATAATATTAAATGCGCCATTTAATTTAATTTACTTTTTGGTGTATTTAAAATTCAAAAAAATTATCTTAAATTTGGATGAATGAGACATGCCAATACGATTCTATTTTAAATCTTGGTTAATGGTAACTTGTTAAACACACTCCTCTCTAATCCCATGAACCTTGTGACTGTAAACGGACCGATTCCTTGAAAGAGTAAGCTCCCAATCACTTAATTACTTAATTGAAGTGTTAGTTGTACATCTCTATTAGGTTTTAACAATGACAGCAACTAAACGATGTTCATGTTACATTTTATATAAAAATGTTAGTGATTTAAAGGTCTCTTTGAGATTTCTGGTATATCCCAGTTTAGATGTCAAACAGCTCTGTAGGAAGCAAAAATTAGGAAAATCGCGTTTCTTCACTACGGACAATCTGGTTGAAAATTTTTTGTTTTGGAGTCGAACCTGAAAATTTCAATTTTCAATTGTCCATAACTTGAGTTCTATTCCACTTGGGGCCCTAAAACTTTAGGGGTAGTTTTGGGGGCCCAAAGGACCATTTTCCTTCACTTCAAGCCTCATCTAAAAAAATCTAAATTCGGCGTGGAACGTACCGTATACATACACATAGATATAATAGGGTGGTAATAAAAGTAGTTGCGATATTCGACAGAGTTCAAAAGAGTGTCCCAACTATATCGTCCCGTCTGTAAACTTTGGTTCAACCAAGGCATAAACCCCTTATCCGTTTCAAGAGTTTTAAGGGCGCTATAGAGGGTCCAGTGTGAGGAAGGTAATAATAACTCCATTGTTTTTCTAATTGTTGGAAACGAATGGAATGTGGCACACTAACCGTTAACGCCGTAACGGACCTTTCGTTCGCCACGTAAAATTTTTTAATGCAGGCATGTGTAAGGAGAATGAGAAGCATAGAAGCCGGACAATAAAAATTTTTACAATTTTGTCAACTGTAGATTTACTTGATAAACTTGACAGATCTGGAACAATAATTTTTATGTAGAGTGGACCTATCTGATACTAATCACAATGACATTGAGAGAAAACAAGGAAAATATGTACATATCTGTGGCACCTTAAACTTGAAAACAAAACCACCAAAGAAACGAAATTAAAGTTTTATAAAATAATGTCCTCACCGATACTGACTTATGGAAACGAGATGTGGACAACAGTAGTGAAATGAAATTCCATAGAAGAGTCAAAGGGTGTACAAGAATGGATAGCATAAGAAACGAAGATACAAGAGAGGAGCTGAGAATAACGACCGAAGGTTGTCCAGCTTCTCAAAGTTGGCCATGGCAGTAAACCAAAGGACAACACCAAGTCTTAACCAACTGCTTTGGAGCTGAGAATATATGAGATGAAAGACAGAACACAGAAGTACAGAATTGGCATGAACATGAAAATAGGATAGAACCTTTGAGAATCCCCAAAATTACGTATGGATATAAGCCAAAAAGGTGAACGTCCTACGGGGAGGCCACTCAAGAGGTGGAGCAGCTCACTAGGTAGACGGAATAGGCAATACCTAAGCCATAAAGTGAAGAAGGAGAAGGGAGTTGACCTATCTGATCTTGCATATCCCAAATTAACCTATTTTACAAGTACGCATTTTAACCAATTCCAATTACACTGGTTGCCCAAAAAAATATGTGTGAAAATTTGCGAGACACGTCCTTCACCTTTCACGCTCGATCTCGTAACAAATAACATGTCTCGTCCCCAATCCCCCTTCGATAACGATCCGTCGGAGCCCGACAATCAGCAGAAGAAGAAGCATCGTCGGCAGCCTCTCTGAGCTCCAATCCACAATCACAATGGTATCATCATCGTTATTCGAACAGGTTTCGAGTTCACGCATCAGGTTAAGAGCCGTTGTTTAAATAGAAACCGATGGGAAATGACGAATTCCACGCTTCGAGATTCCGATACGCCAGTTCCTCGAACGCATCGGAGTCGTTTCTCGAGACTCTATACGTGTATGTCGGTGTAGTACTCGTAGCACTACGATCCACGTTTTTAGGGTGTTCTATGAGCCTATTCTGTACTATTGTCAAGTGTTGTTGGATCCATTGAACGCGATTCGAAAGAGAGTGGGCCATTCCTCGCTCGACACGTTATAACCTCCACAATCTGAGTGGAGAGATGACAAATATCATACCGTTTCGATTAATAGAAACAACTTTTTTAAACCAAATTTGTAATTAATTTCCATGTCTTAACGAAATTGAGAACGTACCGCTCCGCTAATTGGGCCATAAAAACAGTTCCAGAATAATCACGAATTTAAAAAGAGAATGATCTATTACTTTCGGGAAGAATCATCGAGTAAATACTAATAGCACAAGAATAACTAACAATCAGAAGACCAACAGAAAGAGAGGTCCGATATTCAGGTAGGTTGTCGGTCGGACTTTGGAGGAACTTGGAGGAACGGGTGCTTACGGCACTAATCGGCAAATATCAAAGCACGTGCGTTCAGGGTCATTGAGGACCGTATCGGACCTCTCTTTCTGTTGGCTGTTGGTCTTCTGATTGTTAGTTATTCTTGTGCTAGTAGCTTCTCGAGACATAATGGAGGACTATAAAAAGCGAACGCTGCGGACGAAGAGCGGATTAGACGAGAAGCCGCGTGAGTAAACAGTGCGATAAACGGACAAGTGAAATTTTATAAATCAATTAGCGGTTAAGAGTGTGATATAAATTAATGAGTTAGGAAATAGTCTAGATAAATTAAGTAGTGTTAAGACAGTGTGTAAGTAAATTAGAATAAACGTTACAATATCATATTTGCCACAAGACGAACAAATAAAAATTGAATTGTAACTCCGTCCGGTTCGGGAACGTGCCTCTTCTCTATTAATACGGAGACCAAAATGAGGGTAAATCGGATAATAATTTTACGTAATGGTTTATTACTTATTACATTAAGTTTCTAGTTATAATTTTAAAGCTTCATACTTTAAAACAGAAGCTTGGATTTTAGGTGTGGTTAATTCGAATCTCTTGTCACATCTGGTTTCACATATTGTCATGTTCGTCTGAAAGGGAAGCGGCGAGTTCTGCCAGAAAATGAGTTAAGTTAGATCGTTCAATTTTTTTAAGCTATAAAATTTGGTTATTCGGTGGTTTATCTTCGAGCGAATGTGTTTGAAATTTGCTCTTTTTATCTCTTTACCTGCTTATTCTTGATTTATGTAAATGAGGCCACTGACAGAACTACCTAATACCTATACATTTACTTTGCATTTTATTTGTTCATAGTTTGATATTTTATCAATGAACTCCGATTGGTTCGCCCCCGTAAGTGCGTTTCTAAAAGTAAAATTTTGTCACCGCAATATTATGTCATACAACTCATAAAACCTCGATATTCAATATACACATACATACGTATGTATATATAAAGAGTTGACTATTCACGTTCGCCAGCTATATTTACCTACTATAGGTCGGAAAGTAGTAAATGAATGCGAAATTTTTGTGAATGAACTTGAAAGCCAGTAAAGTGTACACAAAAGGTTCATTCATTAACGTAGCGATGCGTCGACGCGGGTCAAAAGAGTTAAGAGCCTTGACGCAAATAAAAAGATAACACGAGAGACGAGATATCAATCCCATTGATGTTAAACCAAACGGCGTGCGTGCGTTTTTCATATTTATCGAATTAGCTCTAATTCACTGGGTTTGCGCCTATTTTTGGGATCGGGAAAAAAAATTTTTTAGAGCGCATCAGTCATTTTTAACACAATTATTTTGTGACCACAACAATTATTGTAGTTTTTTTTCTGATTACTTGAATTTTGGGGAATTATCCTGGTGAGAAGTGTAAAGTTCGAAAATAGGTAACTATCCGACGACAAAAAAAACTTATGTAGATACTTATCATATTACATTATAACTAAACTAACGTCAGTTAACTTAGGCAGGGAAGTTATGATGACATTTTTTTTATGAAATTTCGCTTCTATTTAAAAAAAAAGATATTTGCCAAAAAAATAGTTACTGATATGTAGTTTACATTAACTAAAGCTAGATTTAAATAAAATGTATCTAATGATTGCGATGAAGAATGAAACATGGAATTACGGTTAATTCTAACGGTTAAATAGTAGGTTTTGTAATGCCCTCTAAAAGTTTACTAACTTGTGACGTCACCAGCGACTTTAGCTGTCTTATTCAAAAAATTGAATTTATTTGACGCACCTAACTCACAAATTTAACATATTTGCAGATATTAGCTGCAGTGAGAAGATTCTTTTTAAGCGAGTAGTTAAGGATAAACGATATTTATCCCTTTTTCCCTTCAGTTTGTTGTAGTAGTTTTTCCGTCCTTATCCACTCGCTGTGTATCCCTCTCTCTCTCTCTCTCTTCTCGTTCCCTCTTCCTCGCACGCCATATACGAGACCAGAGCCATTGACCCAAACAAGGGCCGCCCAAGTTGAATGCGTCAAGTGTCAGCGCCTTTCTTTTTACTCGCGCTCTCTGCGACGTTGCCGCCTTACGATTCCTCCCTAATTTCCGGACGGGAAGTTTATTACACTCGAATTTTATTATTATTCGCCGCCGTCTCGGATCGGATTACTACACCGAACCTTTATGATGTAAACGACATAACCACCGGCGATGTTTTGTGGAGTGTTGCCATTTTAATTGTCGGCGGGACGAAGAAGAATTTTTTTGAAAATTTTTGAATGTCGAGAATCCATATATGGTATGTATTACCTAATTTCAATGACAATTACGCAGCCCTCGTCTGTCTACAAACCACCAATTGTTGACAGTGCGACGAATTCTAAATGTGGAAGAAAATCGAAGCGCGTGCGCACTCGCATTGTTTTCCTTTAAAGCGCAACAATTCGATCCACATGAAACGTGTTCCTGAGATAAATCATAAATTAACTCTTGCGGATAAAATCGATTAGAGAAACATATTCAATTTCGAGTAGCGTTATGGAGCTGTTAACCGTTTTATGGCCAATAAAACGTACACCTTCTGACGGTACCTTTTATGTACTCGTACATCCTCGTTAATCTGCGAAGAATTCGGCAGAGGAAGTGGTG
This sequence comes from Cryptocephalus moraei, assembly GCA_946251905.1. Lineage (NCBI taxonomy): Eukaryota > Metazoa > Arthropoda > Insecta > Coleoptera > Chrysomelidae > Cryptocephalus > Cryptocephalus moraei. The sequence goes on along the minus strand of OX276456.1, from coordinate 36,812,224 downwards.
TCAGATAGTTTTTAACTCTGGAGAGATACGGGTGAATTGATAGAAGTGTTTATGATGATATGGTATCATTATGAAAATGTTAGGATTTTAAACGGTTTTAATTTAGAATAATACCACTGCATTTTCGTCAAATAATGGGTAATTTGTGATCCCACAAGTACCCCACAAGAAATGAAACTTTTTGGGACTTACTGGATGAACCATTTATTTAGAACATTTCATACTTTTCGTGGTTTTTACTTGACATAGTACCAGTGGAAAGTGTCCAATTATCCCAACGTCCCTCCTGAAATTATGATCTTTCTTAAAACCCTCTTGTTTTCATGTAAGAGCATTTTTCTATATCTCCTCCTCTGCTTCAGTAGCGTCCGCTACCGCTGAAAAGCCCTTCTATTACGAACGTCACGAACGCTCAGACTCGCACTCACACACACATGACCACCTTAAAACTGTACAAACAAGTCTTTGGCCTAGCGGGGCCGATTCTTGGAAGTCGGAATGAGGTTGAGAAAGAGAAAAAAAAAGGACGTTCTTTAAGAGGACAGGAATTTGGTTCCCAGCATCAAGTGGTGTTAGGTAGTTTTTTCCCGAAACGAACCGACGATCTTTTCGACGAATTCTCTCTCGTTCTTTCCCGCTAGTTTATTGCCAATGCTAACAATGGCGATAAAAGTGTCCGGATTGGGGTAGTTTTTTCGAGGTGAGGTCTATGTGTTGACCGCTGACAGATTTTGGCCTGGCATTCCTTGAAAGTGGATGAATTTAGGCTCCGATTCGATTTTGAAATTGTCGTTTAAGTCGAGTTTAATGAAGTGCTACATTAAAGAAACTCAAGAAATCTGAGGTTTCTATACTTTCTCAAAGTTACTCTAGCTTCGTCAGGTTCTCCATATTCTGAATATCGCGAAAAATGTTGAGTGCTTAAATAGTATAGCTCAAACTATAAGAGATCTATATAACAACAACATCTTCAGTGAAAATCAATGAAAAATTAACGGATACATTCCCAACTACGTCTATAGGTATACGTACCTCTTACACTATCAGAATATGATCAAGGAAATGTTGAAGCATGGGGATTCAAATAAGTGGTTCTCCCTTACACACGCTACTATTTAGGTTGTTATAGCCGTAGATAGAGATGACGCAGCTTACATGACAACGAAGCTAGGGGATTAATACGAAGTCTGGGGATTAGAAATTAGTGTATACAGACCGATTCTACAGAGTCGCAGGATGGAATAAACGTGAGAGCGAGAGAAAGGCCATACATTTCTCGTTGGCTGAACAGAGAAACAACTTTTGCGAAGTTGCTAGCTCACGAAATATCTCAGTCATCCGCCTCGCAGGAGACGACCCGAGACCGAAAAGCGTAAAGCGATACGCGTTAGATGCTTGGACTTGGACTGCGGCCGGCAACGTTGCAAAACATCGTTCTCTGTCTCACTAACGAACTACTATAAGTTTCTCGTTTGCTCTTGTTGGATTGCCACCATGCGTTTCGATAGAAAACCTCCGTATAGAAAAAACTGACTAACTCTCAATAGGGGCTGAGCCGGAAAACCTAGATTTAGATGGGACACAAATAAATAGCTGCGAAGAATTCAAATCCTTGGGATCTGTCTTTAATAGAACTTCAAATGCTGAGTGATCAACAAATACTGTTTAAGTTGGCAATCCTTCCTGGAGGATTTTTCTGCCTAAGTGTTTGCAACGCTACACCGGAAATCTCTACACTCTGCATGACAGCGACCGCTAAATAAACACAAATATTTTAGGTTTGGTGAATTTATTTACGATTAAAAGACCACACCAGAAAAAACTTCAATATTTAAAGGTACTGTTCGAATTGAGCACCATTGTGTTCTAAACATAAATCCACTCTCCGTTTTAGGCTCTCGAAGACATTAATTAACATCCGAGGAGAAATATTTGCAACTTTCTCGATAATGGCAGCTTTCAGTTCTTCACGTGTATGTAGAAAATTACTGAACATCTTGTTTTTAAGGTGCCCAAAGAAACAAAAGTCTAGAGGTGTCAGGTCTGGTGGCCTACTTGGCCAGATTCCCGTACTTATGACTCGATGGCCAAAAACTTCCCGCAAAATATTGCATTGTGGCAATGTGCTCGAGCCGAATCTTGTCGAAAGTAGCCATTTTCGCGCTCCTTTACGTGTAATTGGGCAACGAATGGCTGGAGAATGTGCTGAATGTATTGTTCAGAATTAACTGTGAAGTTAAAAAACACAGAACTAATTACTCTCTGCCGCGATACAGCCAGCCAAACACCAACTTTAGTAGGATGTAAAGTTGTTGTTCTAACAGCATGTGGATTTTCACCAGACCAAATTCTGTAATTTTGAGAATTAACATAGCCATTCAGATGGAACCAGGCTTCATCGGAAAAAAAGGTTTTATCCAGGATATGTCATCATTGTTCATTTCCTGATTGAACCAGTTACAGAACAGGACGCGTTGTGGACCAGATTGGACCATCGAAAATTTGTACGGGTGGTATTTCAATTTTCTCTTCAACACAGTGGAACAACTTCCATGTGATAAACCTGTAAAGTAACGAAACGGAATACGGGAAATTAGGAATAAGTGGAAATTGGTGAACTTTTGATAAGGATCAAACCTGTTTGGAGGGAAAGCTTCCTAGCCGATTTGCGAGGGCTTTGTTGCAGTCGGGCCCTGACGTCTGGCCATTGCCTGTATTCAAATATCGTTGAATTTCGCGCATGCAGTGTTGTTTAAAAACGTCGATAGTGAACACAACTTCAGGAAACATTTCTTCAAATTGGTGCAAATTGGATTCCAAGGGGTATTGCCATCCAGAAATGGGGTAATGAACTGCACTCCGAAAATAAGCCATGCCAATGAAAATATCCTGTTCTAATGTAAATAGTACCATTTTTATAATAAAAATTTGAATCGCCTCTCAAGTGTCAATGCTGTCACTGTTAAACGTCGAAGTAGCTGTCAAGCAACCGAAAGTGGTTCCAGTTCTACCATTTTAAAGTAAAATTTAGGATTGCCAACACAGTAGTTCTTGATCGCGTTGTAGTACCGAAAAGCTTACGAAAAGATACTACACGTAGAATATACCAAATTGTAGTGGAAGGAGTAACTTTGTATCATGTAGCAATATGGAACCTCTCAAAAAGAGACACCAACCATTGGAATATTGAAACGTCGAAAAGGACATAATTGATAGAGTGAAAAAGAAAAGGTTAATCTGGTATGGCCATTTGAATAGGATGGATAGATAGATGGCTAAAGAAGCTTTAGGGTTAACACCTTGTGGACGAAGGGAAAGAGAGCTACCTAGAAGAACATGAGCACAAGGCGTGGAGGAAGCTATGAAAGGCAGACAACTATGTTTAGAGGACATAATTGATAGTGAAAAAGAAGAGGTTAATCTGGTATGGCCATTTGAATATGATGGATAGATAGATGGCTAAAGAAGCTTTGAAATTAACACCTTATGGACGAAGGAAAAGAGAGCTACCTAGAGGAACATGGGCACAAGGCGTAGAGGAAGCTATGATAAGCAGACACCTGTGTTCAGAGGATGCTCAGGATATGACGAAATGGCGTATTGGTTGCGGAAAACGGGGCACTCTGTAACAAAACCGCTGTATGATAATGATTCCTACTTTAAAAAAGTAATACAGTATTTGAACTATTTTAAGTGAGAAATGGCTGAGCCAAGGGATTCGTCATGCACAGTTGTTATGAACTTTGTTTATACTATCTTAAGTATCGAATAATTCGAAGCGCTGAGTTAGAAAGTGCGGGCAAAAGATTGTTGAAAGAACAAATTACGAAAAGGACAGTCGAGTCGATTTTTAGCCGTGAAATCGACATGACATAATTTAATAAAAACTGTTTTTCCATAATTTCTTACACCCATTTTTGACGCGAAAAAACTGCTTCGGTTACGTTTCACGTTCCGTGGTCCAACGGTCGTTCCGTGCAATCGCGCAGCGCCACCTGGAGACCGTAGCGGAAATCGTGGAGCTCGGTGTCCACGATTGCGCACTCGAACGCAGACGAGGGGGTTGTCGAAGGGGGTTTCTTCTAAAAATGGGGGCGTCGCGAAAAGCCTCGAGGAACGAAAAGTCTGGGGTTCCACCTTTTCCGACGTCGGCGTCGTCTTCGTCGATAAGTGCGTCGTCGGGAGTCGGCAACGCCGCGCCTGCGCGTCGTCTTCGGTTCGGAGCGTTCGGTTTCCTTTTCCTTCGCTTCAGTCGATGTAGGGAGGTCGGGAGCGATAGAGAGTAGTGCGTGCGTGCGATCAGTAGTAGTTAAATGGGAGCCAGACGCGCATGTAATATTTATTAGTGTTTAAATAAATGAGCCTCTCCCGCGGGGTGTTGACGGAGGTGAGGTTATCGGTGGCAGGTAGTATGTGCGTCGCGAGGGAGCATCGACCCTTCGAGGGACTTGGTGATGGTGATGATGGTGGTGACGAGGATTTTACGCGGCCGGACGGAGGCGGCACATGGAATTGCGTAACTGGTGGAGGAAGAGGGGGAGGAGGTGATCACCCCGAAAAAGTAAGACGTCATTCATTTCCTTTCGGCGTGGTCGTGACGCGCGCGTCGTCAGACCCCTCCCGTTAATGTGAAATACCATTATTCCTCTTATGCCCTTATGGCGTTTATATGCCGTTCCGTCGAAAGTTAAAAGGACCGTGAGAGAGTCGCCTCGGCGATGGAATGCGCGTGTACCGTTATCATACCGAGGCAAACAAAACACGCCCCCCCTCCTCACCGCCGCCGCCGCTTAATTGCGCATAACTAACAAACTTTCTTCTTCTTCGAGATGGTGTCGTCCTCGTCTTCTTCTCCCCCTTGCCCAAGTCGACGCCGAGATATATATCGAAATTTTCCCGTTTTCCTCAAGAAAATTTCTAGTTTGTATATCCACACTTCCGATAAGGTTAGGGGCGTGTATTTCTACTCTTAACGACAAGCGTGAAGGGGCGCATGCGCGATAATCCGAATTCAAATCAACGGTAACGAGCGTGGTTTGAAATATCGAATGTTATTAATGAAACCCGAGTTAGTCATTAAACATTCTTACTCCTGATTTAAGTTTATTGTAATGTATTCAAATAGGGTCATGAAAACTGAATGTCGCTTTGTGCTATTGACTAGATTAGTAAGTTGTTACCTCTTAACTAGGTACAACGTGATCAAGAAATACTGTGTTTAAGTTGACAATACTAAATTTTACTTCAAAGTGGTAGAACTGGAACCACTTCCGGTTGCTTGACAGCTACTTCGACGTTTAACAGTGACAGCAATGACACTTGAGCGGCGATTCAAATTTTTATTATAAAAATGGTACTATTTACATTAGAACAGGGTATTTTTATTGGCATGGCTTATTTTCGGAGTGCAATTCATGACCCCATTTCTGGATGGCAATACTCATTGGAATCCACTTTGCACCAATTTGAAGAAATGTTTCCTGAAGTTGTGTTCACTATCGACGTTTTTAAACAACACTGCATGCGCGTAGTTCAACGATATTTGTATACAGGCAATGTGAGGAAAGGAAAGCCACCTGGTAGACCCTCCGTACTCACTGAAAATGTAGTGCAAAACGTCAGGGCCCGACTGCAACAAAGTCCTCGAAAATCGGTTAGGAAGCTTTCCCTCCAAACAGGTTTGATCCTTATCAAAAGTTCACCAATTTCCACTTATTTTCCCATATTGCGTTTTGGGACTTTACAGGTTTATCATATGGGAGTTGTTCCACTGTGTTGAAGAGCAAATTGAAATAATACCACCCGTACAAATTTTCGATGGTCCAATCTGACCGTCCACAACGCGTCCTGTTCTGTAACTGGTTCAATCAGGAAATGAACAATGATGACATCCTGGATAAAACCTTTTTTTCTGATGAAGCCTGGTTCCATCTCAATGGCTATGTTAATTCTCAAAATCACAGAATTTGATCTGGTGAAAATCCACATGCTGTTAGAACAACAACTTTACATCCTACTAAAGTTGGTGTTTGGCTGGCTGTATCGCGGCAGAGATTAATCGGTCCTGTGTTTTTTAACTTCACAGTTCATTCTGAACGATATATTCAGCACATTCTCCAGCCATTCGTTGCCAAATTAACCGTAGAGGAGCGCGAAAATGGCTACTTTCAACAAGATCCGACTCGAGCACATACGGCTCGTGCCACAATGCAATATTTGCGGTAAGTTTTTGGTTATCGAGTCATAAGTACGGGAATCTGGCCAAGTAGACACCTCTAGACTCTTGTTTCTTTGGGCACCCTAAAAACAAGTTGTTCAGTAACGTTCTACATACACGTGAAGAACTGGAAGCTGCCATTATCGAGGAAGTTGCAAATATTTCTCCTAGGATGTTAATTAATGTCTTCGAGAGCCTAAAACGGAGAGTGAATTCATGTTTAGAACATAATGGTGCTCAATTCGAGCAGTACCTTTAAATATTGAAGTTTTTTCTGGTGTGGTCTTTTAATCGTAAATAAATTCACATAACCTAAAATATTTGTGTTTATTTAGCTGTCGCTGTCATGCAGAGTGCAGAGATTTCCGGTGTAGCGTTGCAAACACTTAGGCAAAAAAAAATCCTCCAGGTAGCATTGCCAACTTAAACAGTATTTCTTGATCACTCTGTATGTATTTTGTCTTTTCTGGACCGAAATTACAAGCTTTAATGGGAACGGAACTTTGTACCTACTCTTAGCTTTCTTGAGAAGTTTGAAAAAGATATCTTTAATTGAAAGTGTTTTCGAAATGCTCACAATTTTGGCTAGAGTTGATTTTTTTTGAGCCCCAAAAACGAAACATAACGAGTCTCATTGCTCACATGTATGTATCAGTATTGTCTTTTTTAATGTAAATTGCAAAATGGCGTCAGTGGGAACAAAAATTCGTAATCTGAATTTTTGTGGAAAGGTTATTAGAGTTCGTTGCGTCTGTTTGACATTGTTTGTTGTTTTGACTCGCCTGTTGCAATAGTTTCAGTTTTGACTCGCTTTAGCTTAAGAGTCTCTATGATGAAATATTAGTATTTCTAATTGGTAATTATTTCATATTCAGCAATTAAAAACCGAATTGCGCCTTATCGACTCATAATAAGGTACCGAATTTTCGGATAACCTTAAACTGTATTTTGATGTTAGCAACGATGGGCTTTATATTATTATCCCTTTAGGTCCTGGAACCCAAACCCTTGCATATTTCAAATGAGATTAGGTAATTTTCAGTTTCTTTTTTTTTGGACGAAACTGGCAGTTAGTTCAAAAGTAGTAAAGCTCTTGAAACTGATACATCTGAGGTTCCCGTTTCTGAGGTTTATTATTATTTTTACGACTTGCGGGAAGGTTGCGTTCCAGATCCTCCAGACGACGATGATATTTCGGTAACCGCAGTCTTTCGAAAATTAATCATTAATTTGATAATGTCTTGTTGTGGCGGCGTTGCGTCGTAATATTATTGCAAGTAAGCGGTGTGACGCATAAATTCATTCATAAATGTGGGCCTCAAGATTGCCGTGTACTCCACTCGTTAGGTCTCTCTCTCTCTCTCTCTCACTCTGTATGTGTGTGTGGGTTCGTCTCTTTCTTCACGTCACCGTCTCTTTCGCTCTCTCATCCGACTATAATGGGCCTCCGGTGATTTCTTAATTCAGATTCGACGTGGAATGCGGAAGTTTACGCTTCTTTTACATGTACGTCCTGGCGAACGCTTATTTCGGTGTTGGAAGAATTTCATTGAATGCCTCCTAGTCGCTTTTCCGAAATTGCTAATTATTATCTGCTTTTGTGTGTATGTGTGTGTTGTAAGTAGGTAACTCGCCGTCCACGTTTTGTTCATCCATCTCATTCATGTCGAAAGTATGTACCTACATATGTATGTGCGATACGACTTGAGTCATAAGTATTTAACGGACGATTGTGAGTTAACAATAAATTCCGCTTGTTATGGGCTTGCTGCTGCCACCAAAATGTTATGGGCGCTCACGTCGCGTCCGAGTTTTTGTAAAATGAATTTTAAACAATTGTTTAATTTTAACTCGTTTTATTTTATAAAGTTATTATTACAACTGAACGATTGTGAGTGTTTGACGGAATCGAATAGAATCACCGAATGCCGTCTTCTTAAAACTACGTGTCGGTACCTAACTACTCAAAAATGTGGTGGTGGTGGGAGTTTCCCTCTATTGTCCGGGACCACCCGTAATCCGACCTTCGGCACTTTTTGATAATAATAACCATCGGAATCTTATCATAAAAGTTTAGGTTCAAATATGTACAATTTAAGTGGAAGTATGATAACAACTATTGTAAAGGAAATTGGTAATAAAGGTTATGGGGTTGTTTACTAACTACTAATGACTGAGGGTACATTACGAGGGAAGATTAAATTAACAAAAGAGGAATATCTTCAAAGGGACCGATGGTTTTTAGGGTTTACAATATAACCAAAGTATGAATTTAAGTATTTAAGTGGAAATAGTAATATTAAAGGAATAAAGTATAATTAGAAGTAGGTACCGAATGATTGGATTACAACACCTCCCCCCTTGAGGAGAGATTTTATAATAATTAAATTGAATTATTAGAAAATCTCTTTGAAAAATTTAAATAAAATCCTAATACAATATATATCTAAAAATGATAAGATGAAGGCGAGGAAAATTTTTACCAAAATAACATATATAGTAATGTATAATGAATACCTAGTATAATACCTAAAGAATAGCATAAAAATTATTATAATGAGATTATAATTTAAACATACTTTTAAGCTTAACAATCGTTTACAAGAAATATCAAGACATATATCATACGATGCGTTTTCATGCATCTTATACTTAATGTAATTACTTAGAAAACCACTTTTAATAGATAATTACTCATTTGTTTAATTGTCGCCTAGTTTGCGGGATGTATTTAATTGTGCTGCGCTGTTGTTCAACGGCAGCGCTTTCCTGTTCGATATTTTCCGTCGAACTGGAATTTTCGCGATTTTGACGAGAGGTATATTGGGCAATGTAACTTCCTCTACGTGAGGATGGTTGAACAGTTTGGTTTACCCTTATACAAACGTTGGGTATACCACAGCAAGAAGAGGTTCGTGAAAACCTCTTGTACATTTTATATATTAAAAATATCACGACAATGATTGCTATAATGTATGCTAATACCGATGAAGAAAATGTATAATTTGATGTTACATTATTTTTTTGTATGTCGTCTGCTAATTTTTCTATGTCGTCTAATTTATGGCTAGCAATATCTAATTCGGGAATGTGTTTTGCTAGTGTTTTGTAATTTTCGTTAATTAATAATTCGGTTAAGTTTAAGTTTTTCTCTTTAACATTACCACAACATTCATCGTCGATGTTAAACGGGGGCACAAATTCACTAAAAATTTCGGATTGAAGCACATTACCGTGAGGCACAAGCATTGATGAAGGGCTGTAAGCTTTACATCGTTTACCTATTGTGACACTACCATAGTTTCGTAATATAACGTCTTCGGGTTTATTTGAATTTTGACAGGAAATAGTTAAACTTTCAGGATGCGGTGTTGAGAAGAGCCAGGTGTTGCTGGTCATTAATTGAATAAATACACATTTTTTGAATTCATAACTCTCTTATCGCAAACATCAGGTATCATTTTCTTTACTTGCAAAAGTTCTACTTCACAATTTCTAACTAAATGAGATAAGGAAACAGGTTTTTCTTGTTTGCACATAATTTTATCTTCGGTGATTTTTATAAATTTTAAATAGTCTAATTCCGAAAATGTAATAAATTGCTGTTTGGTTTCATCTATAGCTATGTATTTCGAACTTGGCTGGATGAATATAAATTCATTTGTAGTGAACAATTTCGGGAATGGTGTTACTTTATACAGTTATGTATTATAATAATTTTAATTACTAAGAAAATGTTCTAATCGTAAAATTGTTTTAACCTATTAGCATGAATGGTTTGCTTTTTGTTGCCTTTTCGTATTGTATAATTTACGTCAGAATTTTTGTTTATTATGGTATACGGGCCTATCCACAAGGAAGATAGTTTTTTACTTCTACCTCGTCGAACAGATTCGTCGTAAAGTAGTACTTTGTCACCTATTTCAAAGTTTCTAATGAAATTGGATTTATCATAGTTTTGTTTCGTCTTGCTTTTATAATGAATAAGGTTATCTTTTGCTATTAGTCTTGAATGTTGCAATTTTAACTTTAGATTAGCTACGAAATCGTCGTAAGAATAGTACGGTTTTATGTGAGTAGGCGGATTGATTGAAGATGGTAAATTGGGTGAATAACCAAAAAGAAGTTCAAATGGTGAGTATTGTGTTGCAGTATGTGGAGTAGTGTTATAGGTGAAGGTTGCGTAAGGAATCCAATTATCCCAGTCTGTTTGAGTGTTTTCAATAAAATGTCTTAAATATTCTTCCAGAACTCTGTGGGATCGTTCCAAAGCTCCGTTAGATTGTGGGTGGTAACTAGTGGTATGAATTTTTTTTATTTTCAAGAGTTTACAGGTATTTTTAAAAATTTGACTTAGGAAGTTTGTACCTTGATCAGTAACTATTGTTTCAGGTAAGCCATATTGACAGATTACGTTTGTTACGAAATGATGTGCAACTGTTGTTGCTTCTTGGTTTTTTAAGGGGACGTTGATGATGTATTTTGATAAATCATCTTGAAAAGTTAAAATATATTTGTTGCCTGATTCTGTTTCTGGTAATGGACCTACTATGTCTAGAAAACATTTTTCAAAAGGTTGGGAAGCTGTGCTAGTGATTACAAGGGGCATTTTTGTTTTACGCGATAATTTATTTTTTTGACAAGATTCGCATTCTTTTATAAATTTTTTTATGTCTTTTTTCATGTTTTTCCAAATATATAGTTGTGATATTCTTTTATGAGTTCTGGACACACCTTGGTGACCACCTAAAGGACTGTTGTGAAATTCGTGTAATATGGTAATCCTTTCGGAATCTGTTGGATTTTTTAGAGTATTATCGAATATTGTGATTTCAATGTCTAAATTTCGGAAAATGTACCTTAACATGGGATGTATAATTTCCCATTTTATAGGGGGATGATAGTGGTATTTAAGAAAAGACAGTTTAGTATTACTATTACTTACAAGATTTTTTAATTGGAGTAAGCAAACCCATATATTTTCATAATTGACTTCATCAAATATGTTTTCACTATCTATTAATAAAAATATATTATATTTATCCGTTTTATATTGCTGCACTGATGGTACTGTGAATTTCGTGTCGGAGTTAAAATTTTCTAAGAGTTCTTTTATTTGTTTATTGTGTTGAAATATTTCTAAATGTTTTTGTTTAAAATTATTTGGAAGGAATAAAACTAGGGGGTGTAAATTATTTGTTTGGAATAGACATGTATTTTTATCTTTGATTTTTGAATTAATGATAATGTTAGTTTGCAAATAGTTTTGAAATTCTGTGTAATTAGTAATAAGGTTAGTATTTACTAAATTAATTACTCTGCTCAATGAATCAGCGTTTGTATTCATTTTACCTGCTTTATAAATGACTTCATAGTCATATTCCTCCAGTTTTAAACGAAATCTAGTTAGTCGTGAGCCAGGATCGTTAATATTAAAAATGTAAAGTAGAGGTTTGTGGTCTGTTATAATTTTGAATTTAGTGCCAAATACATAGGGTCTAAAGTGTTTAACAGCCCAAACTATAGCTGCTAATTCTTTTTCTGTTGTTGAGTAACGTTGTTCCGCTTTATTTAAAGTACGGCTTGCGAATGCTATTGGTTTATCGTTATTAACTATTCCTTGTGACAGAATTGCGGCAATTGCATAATTACTCGCATCGGTTGTTATGATAAATTCTTTTGAGAAATCGGGATATTGGAGAATAGGTGGAGAAATAATATTTTCTTTCAGAGTTTGAAAGGAATTTTTGCACTTGTTGTCCCATTTAAATTCTACGTCTTTTTTCAATAAGGCAGTTAATGGTTTCGCAATTTTGGCAAAATTGTTAATAAATTTTCTGTAATACCCTACTAAACCTAAAAATGATTTTATATCTTTGGGATTTTTGGGTTCGGGAAATTTGGACACACATTCAACCTTTGCAGGATCAGGTTTAATGCCATTTTCGGTAATAATGTGACCTAGGTATAAGCATTCTTTGCGTAAAAATTTACATTTGGAAGGTTGAAGTTTTAAGTTATGTTCTCGTAGTCTTTGAAATACTTCTAATAATCTTTCATTATGTTCTTTTAAGTTGTATCCGTATATTACAACGTCATCTAAATAAATAAAACATTTCATTCCATTTAAGCCACTTAAAACAGTATTCATTAACCTTTGGAAGGTTGCTGGTGCTCCTTTTAAACCAAAAGGCATTCTATTGAAGACATAATGTCCTGTTGAAGTGCTGAAGGCAGTTTTTTGTTTATCTAGTTCGTCCATTGGGACTTGGTGGAACCCGTTAGCTAGATCTAGAGTAGTGAAGTAATTTGATTTTCCTAATTGATCGAGTATATCTGTTATGTTGGGCAAGGGAAATGCGTCACCTACGGTTATTTCGTTTAATTTTCTAAAGTCTACGACAACTCTATATTTAGGTGCTCCAGTAATGTCAGGTTTTTTTGGTACAACTAGGAGGGGACTATTCCATGGACTAGTAGAGTGTGATATTATATCGTCTCGTAACATTTGTTCTGTATGTTCGGTGATAATTTCGCGATGCTTAAATGGTAATCGATAAGGTTTAATATTAACTGGTCCTTTTGTTGGATCCGTTGGTATTTTGTGTTTTACTGTGCTAGAACAAGGTATTTTGTCACCTTCAAGATAAAAAATGTCACTAAAATCCTTGCAAATATCTAATAATGAATTAATTTCTTCAACATTAAGATTTTCTATTTCAATTAAATCTTTCAGTTTTTTAAAGCGATCGACGTAATTAATATTTTCGGTTTCTTGATTTTGTTCGACATGTGAATGAAATGGTTCAACGTTAATTCGGGGTAAAGAAATTGTTACTGATTCGTTTGAGATATTTAGAATACTTGCTAAACATTTATAATTTTTTACTGTACTAATAGCTGAGCCTAAATATACATTACTACAAATTTCTTTAGATTCTATTATACATTCTGTGTCGGAAATGTTTGTTGTAACCGGAATTATTTTTTCACATCTCGCTGGGATAGTTATGAATGTATTTGAGGGTAGAATTTTAAAATAATTGTCTTGAAACTTAAGATTTTGTTTTTCGTAATCGATAATGGCTTTGTATTTTTGGAGAAAATCACGTCCTAGTAGACCATCTTGTTTGATTGGGATATTATCTGGAATAATGTGAAATGGGTGTATTATTTCATTTTTATCTTGTAAGGAAATGCGTATTTGACAAGCGCCTAAAGTGAGAACGGGTTGTTCGCTAATGCCACGTAATTCAATCTTGCAATTGTTTTCTATATGAAAATCTTTCTGTAGTTTAGAATATTTTAGAAGAGAAACATCTGCGCCAGTGTCTAATAAGAGTAGCATTGACATATTCACTACTTGGGGAGAATTCATTTTAATAATGTCTAATTGTTGGTGATTGTTGGAAAGGAAAATAGTTTTACAGTTTGTTTCTACATAGGTTTTTTCGCTAGTATTCGTGTTTATTAAAGATTGCTTTAATTTGTCTGTTTCTGAGGGGACTTGATTTGAATGATTTGAACAGCTAGGTTTAATGACTTTTACATTAATTAGAGAGGTCTTGGTCGGCTGTTCGCGATCAAAACCTTCTATTCGTTTCCCGGAGGATTTTGAAGATTTGCGCTGGTTGGTGGTACAAAATTATTCGAAGTTACATTTGGGATTTGGGAATTAATGGTGTGTATTTCTTGTTGTGGTATCGAAGGGTTATTTTGGAAATTACGTTGGTTTTGGAAATTAGATCTTCTGGGAAAATTCTGTTGAAAGTTTTGATTAAATGGAGTAAAATTTCCTGTATTTCTTTGAGATGAATAATTTTGGAAATTTTGGTAGTTACGATTGGGATAGTTAGGTTGTGTTTGATTTTGGAAGTTTGCATTATTATTTTGATTAAAGTTTGAATTTTGGTTAGGATTGTGCATGTTTGTAGGCTGAAAATTAGATCTATTATAATTTTGTCGATTAAAATTTTGCGTAGAAAACTGGTTTTGGTTAATAATCCTGTTGGGATTCATTTGATTTTGTTCATGTCTCAAGAGTAATCTACAGTTTGAAGTAACATGATTATTTTTATGACAGTAGAGGCAAAAGAGATGAGGTGTATTATTAAATTGGGGAAATCGTTGGGTTTGTGCAAAATTAATGTTTCTCGAGCTAGTTTGGATATTTCTGGGATTTTGTTCAAGTTCCATTTCTATTGCCAGTGATATTGCTTTGTCAATATCTGTGGTACATTCAGCTATCACACGAAGTTGAATTTTTTCGTTAAGTAAACCTTTCCTGAAATTATTAACTAAGGATGAAGATAGTGTATCAGTTAACATTTTAGCCTGTTCTGTTTCATAATTTGAATTACAAGTTTCTTTATATTTATTAAATAATTCTTTTAATCTATTACCGTAATCTTTTGCGTTTTCACCGAATTTTTGCCTGATGTTCATGATTTGAGTTAGAAAATGAGGAGGTGGAGTTTTGTCTGTAAATTGTTCAATTAAGAAATCTTTTATTCCATTCCAATCGTCAAAAGTTTGGAGCTGAGTAGCTTCCTGAGCTTTTCCTTTAAGCTTGGTACCAAAAATTAATTTTGTTAGATTGTCCTTCTGTGCAGGATCAACCATCTCCATCATTGTGTCACAATTTTTTAAAAAAAATTGAAGGGAATTATAATCTCCTTGACCGTCGAATGAATCGATTTGTCGTATAGCCTGAAAGGCATCTATTCCATTATTTGCTTCTGTCATTCTAAAAAATATGACTTAATATTCTAAAGATTTTACTTTGAAATTTAAAAGCTTTACGAATTTGTTTAAAATTTTCTGTATTGTATATTATTATTTAGATATTATTTACTTCGTTAATTAAGGGAATAGTGTCACCATACGGAAAACGAGGCAAACACTTACAGTTTCATCGTCACTATCACTTTTCCGCTGCCGAAGCTCGACCGTCTGGAACGGGAATACGGAAGTTGAAATGCTGGCGATGATTCGGGTCCTCCTCTCCTCTGGGGTCCACTGCGTCTTGGCGCTCCTTTAAACCGCCTCAGAGATCCTGGTTCTTGCTGCGTACTTGGCGCTCCTTCAAAAACTTCGGGTCGTAGTCTCGTAGTGGTGATACTATTGTTGGGGTAGTTGGAGTGCTCCTGGATCTCGATGATCTGCGTCTCGACGCTCCTCCAAGTAACCGTCGGCTTTACCGCTGCCACCAAAATGTTATGGGCTTGCTGCTGCCACCAAAATGTTATGGGCGCTCACGTCGCGTCCGAGTTTTTGTAAAATGAATTTTAAACAATTGTTTAATTTTAACTCGTTTTATTTTATAAAGTTATTATTACAACTGAACGATTGTGAGTGTTTGACGGAATCGAATAGAATCACCGAATGCCGTCTTCTTAAAACTACGTGTCGGTACCTAACTACTCAAAAATGTGGTGGTGGTGGGAGTTTCCCTCTATTGTCCGGGACCACCCGTAATCCGACCTTCGGCACTTTTTGATAATAATAACCATCGGAATCTTATCATAAAAGTTTAGGTTCAAATATGTACAATTTAAGTGGAAGTATGATAACAACTATTGTAAAGGAAATTGGTAATAAAGGTTATGGGGTTGTTTACTAACTACTAATGACTGAGGGTACATTACGAGGGAAGATTAAATTAACAAAAGAGGAATATCTTCAAAGGGACCGATGGTTTTTAGGGTTTACAATATAACCAAAGTATGAATTTAAGTATTTAAGTGGAAATAGTAATATTAAAGGAATAAAGTATAATTAGAAGTAGGTACCGAATGATTGGATTACAACACGCTCATCTAATCACTCGGGTGACTAACATGTGAGGAATTTACTTCGGTCGTGTGTCGGTCGGATATTTCCCGTTATTAACCCTCGGATCGATATTAGTATGAAACGCGTATTTATCGATCGCCTGAAAGAGTTATTGTCTAAATTTTTTTTAAATTCTGTATTCATGTTGCAATTTTTATCTTGTCATCACAGAACTTCAATTAAGTTACCGAAAATGCCAATTTGTTTATTAACTTTTAATGATATTAGAACACTGACTACCTAACCTCTCTAGTAATTATAGACACTTGGGCCAATATACTTCACAAGTGTTTCAACTAAAAGATGTTTGCAAGTTCAAAGAAATGTAATGGAGAGTTCATTTTACGATCTTTTCATTATTGAATCATTACTCGCCAAAATAGAAGTTTGGTTAGTTTGTTCATAAAGGTGTTCTGCTTTCTTGACATGATCCAGTGCCTACGTCTTATTCTGAATCACTCAAAAACATAATGAGCGCATTGAGACAAAGATGATAGTGTAATTTGGATTTAATTTTTCGAAAATTTCCGCAAACTCTTTCCAGCAAAAGTTTGATTTTCCAGGTAGCTGAAATTTGCGTGGAAATCGCCTGTTTTCTTTATCACTGCAAAAGAGTGGATTAACGTCCGGAAAATTCAAAGAAAACTACTGAGATTGTACCTCTTTACGAGCAGAATCTAATTTACAAAAGACATCTCTCTCAATTAGTTTAAAAGTACTTGATTTATGCACCAAACTTTTCAAGATGTAATACATATAAGTAAGAAAAAGTTCTTGGTCCGATTTCATTTATGAGGATTCTAAGGATTAGCCTAGACTAGATTGTTCAGTTTTTTTTCAAAATTTCGATATCTCAAAAAACTCTAAAAACTTTAGTGTATATTACATTTACTGCTAAACCAATAGAGAGACAGTGATGGCCCTTGTATGTTTTATTTACCTGCGAGGAAGTGCAATTGGAGTATTTTCCGCACGTTAACACAAGACCACTTAAATTTCATCAGAATCAGTTAAAGGCAAATGGCAATTTACTAAATTTTTATTCTTTTTTA
The DNA here is from genome assembly GCA_946251905.1 of Cryptocephalus moraei. NCBI lineage: Eukaryota > Metazoa > Arthropoda > Insecta > Coleoptera > Chrysomelidae > Cryptocephalus > Cryptocephalus moraei. Next base: position 36,795,121 of record OX276456.1, on the reverse strand, counting down.
GTTTTTTTTATTATCTCAAAAACTAGTCCAACGTTCTTTTATTCTTACAACGTTACTATTCAATTCTTATCGATTGCCGTTATCTTTACTGATCTTCTGCAAAGGGCCCACTACTTTTGTAAATTTTCAGTTTTTCTCAATTTCCTCTAAAACGCTTTTACCGATTCTCACCAAATTTTAGATTTGAACTGACCTAACTAATAGCTACAACTTTTATTGGAACCAGTTTTTTCTAAAACCTCTCTAAAGGGCACTTATGAATATTTTCAATTTCTCATTTTTTTTTTTCAAAATTGCTTTTAATGTTTTCACTAAACTTTGTACTTGAATTTACATATTAAATGTATATAAATTTTATTAGAAATATTTTTTCTTAAAGGGCATTTTATCCTTAAGAATTTTTATTTTGTTGTACAATTTTCTTTAAAACGGTTTTGGCGATTTATACCAAATCTCATAACTTAAATTAGCTGTTTAACGCCTATACCTTTTATTTGAAAATTTTTTCCTAAAACTGTCCTAAAGGGCAGTTCCTTAAGTGCATCGATTTGTAGAGTAATTGTTAAATCTAACTGATACATCTCCATCAAGTAAAGTTGACTAAATTATACAATATGAAACAAATAAAAAAAATAACGATTTCTTATTGAACCGCTTCGTACCTTTCGGAAACAAAGAAATCCTATCGATTACAATGAAATCACCGTGTCGCTTATCAGCACAATTACGTTACGAGATTTATCTCTCGTTCGCAACCGTAATTACCTTCAGTTTAACGTACGGTACGGTCGAGGTAGGACGTGTCAGTCTCCGCGTAGGTATGCATATGTGTGAGTTTCGTGAGTTACCGTGCGAGTTGTGTGTTAGCGTCGTGACGCCTTGTCCTTGAACTCCCGATTGGTTTGAAATTATAATTTCTGTAAGTAAATTGCCCACTTGAATATTTTCAATAACGAAAGGAGTCGTTTATAATTTTTAACATTTAGATAATGAAAAGTCATTGCTTCATTTAGTAGGAATTAATATAACACACTTAACAAAAATCTTAAATGAGTGTACTTTTATGAATCATCACGCGCAAGAGATCGTCATTTTTGCTTCTAATTTATGGTATACAAATTTTTTTCTTATTAAAAATATTTACTTCTTAGAAACAAAGTGAATTACATATATGTACTTGTAAACAACAATGTGATATTAAAAGTTTAACTATAAATTGTATTTCATGACCATATGGATGTTTTTGTAATTTTTAGTAGTAATAGAAAAAAAATACTGTGACACTCAAAAACGTTTTATAACAAATTGTTAAATTAATAAACAATGAAATTATCAATGAAAAAAAGGATTTTTTCTCCTATTTTATTAAGAGCCATTTATAATGATTTTTGAACACAAAATTATTCCTTAAGTAATCATTCAAATAATGAAAACATTAAAAAACGATTATAAACTATAACAAAATTTTTAAGATATTTTTTTCATTTTAAAAATCGTAATTAATCCTAAACAATAAAATGGCAAAGAAAGAATTTTCAAAATTATTAAACTAAGCCGTTTATTGGTAAATAATTCTTAAACGAATAGCTGTAAAAAAATTCTTAGTTTCAATATAAAATCAGCCATACATAAGATAAAAAATTTTTTAATAACAAATTCTGGATTTTTCGTTTTTCGTTGACTTTAAAAATTCGTTGTAAACTAAATAAGGAAATTTTAAATAATTTTATGACGTCATCTTATTGAGTACACTCATAGAAAGGACTTCAAGAAGCGAAATATTTATGGAGAATTTATTTAAACATTTAACCTGCTTTCAATGAAGACGGAAGTACGAAAATAACTAGTTCATTAACAATATACTAGCTTTTTGAAAAATGCATTTAAAAACTTTTTTCCAACGGGATTTTATTTTTTCAAGTGTATAGAATACACTAAAGTTTGTTTTAAATTTTTAAACTAATACTTAGTACCTTAAAAAAATATTTTCTATGACGTAGTCGCTTCAGAGCGCATGTCGAAACTGTCGCGCGGAGCCTTACTTTCAGCAACAAATTAAAATTATAAATATTAGAGATAGAAATCCGGGGGTGGGGACTTCTCTATCGGAAATTTCCTCCTCTTTAAGGATCTTTTTTGCAAATGCCTCCATCTCTTATGGTTTTTGAGTTGTTATCAAAAAATCGAAAGAGCGTTTTCATTTTTCGTTTTTTGTTAATAAAAATTGCAATTTTTCTTAGCAGAAAAAATCCTCAAAACGCTTTTCTCAGATTTGCACTCCGCGTCGAATGAGCTATCGCTCATATTTTTCCGAGCTAACTACCTATTTTTCGCAACAAACACACATCTTGACTAGACTATAAGAAGTTTAGCATAGATTTTACGTCGAAAGGAAGATGTTCTTGTTATTATTTAACGCTTTTTAAAAGAAAAAAACAACACGCAACGTCGGGTTTTAAAGATATTCGGACTATCTCGTCTATACACTATCAGTATTAGTTGCGATTTTTCCCCCGAAATTTGTGCGCATGCGTTTACGCGTTACTGTTACTATCTACTCCCCGCTAGATTAAGATTCCGAATGTGAATGAATATTGTTTGCCGCGATTTTCGTTCGTTGGTACACTCGTTACTTTCAGGAAGTCGTTTAACGATTAGTCAAAGTTTATGTACGTCATATCTCCGCGTTTGTTTTGGTTGAATGTGAAAATTAAAACGCAGTTTGCCGCGTCTTCGAAGCGTAATAAAAGTAAAAAATACCATGGAGTGATTGGCTTTGTTTCAAATAGGTTTGCTTTGTAGTAGTATTTCCGTCGTTTTTGACGTTTTGAGTATTGGCGTCGTTTGGGCTTCTTCGAGTCTATATGGAAATGAGCGTTTTTCCAACTGTATTTCTTTAATAAGGTCAGGTCAGGAATAATACTCGATGGGACAACGACAACGGTCTGTATTACACTGATTTTCTCTCTTCGGATTCTGGACTTTCTGGAGGTTCGCCCTCGAGAATCTGAAGGTTTATAGGTATAATCTCAAGTGGGGTGGACGGCCGAGTGTTAAGAGATATCCCATTACCTACACTATCTCGCACCATGATATATTAATGTGGGAATGGATGAATGTGAAATAATCATAACACAACAGAGTTTCGACAGAATATTCAATCTATCTCGCGGTGTATGTGTGTGTTTGTTATCCCTAGTTTAGTCCCAGAGAAAGTTAGTGCGCTATTCGCAATTGATGACGAGCGTCCCAAACTTTATTCTGGAACTAGTATCACTTCACTAAATTCGCTACGTTCTCCCCGTAAATCGTGAACTCTCTCTCTCGTGTCTTTGAGACGAGTCGCATCCTTTGAGGCGGAATATATGTTTCCTGGATCTAAATTTAGTGCAGCGATGGCGTCACTGGACCGTTTTCGCTTTTTCCTCCGTCTAGTTTTCGTTTGTCTCTCTTGCAGTCATTGGCACTTGCACATACCAACATAAATTGTCGCGAATCGAGGTGACCCAAAAAAACGTTGTTAACGCGAGCGCCCGCGTTTATTTTTAATCCGTCTGGCCCGTCTGAGGATTTTTACAGAAATCTCTTTCTGTCGCCGACGATTTTTCGACTGGCGAAAAATTTCTAAACTATCCATCCAAACTCAATTTAAGAAGAAGCACAGCCCTAGATACGTAGAAATTGATTTTGGAACGAGTGTAATTTAGATGAGGCCAGGACAATGAGTTAGTATACTATGTCCAGTCACAATTATTGGAACACCAAAAAGAAAACACTTAATGGGTTTTTAAGTAGTGAAGAGCGATGCCGCCTTGTCCTCCATGGGCGTATCATTACGGATAATAACTCTAACCTGAGCCTGAAGATGGCTTCTATGAAGTCGAAACCGGTCGCTCATCTTCAATAAAGCAGTTGGTTAAGACTTGGTGTATTCCTTTGGTTAAATTACCATGGCCATCTTTAAGAAGCTGGACAACCTTCGGTCGTTGACTCTAACAATGAATTCACTTCCAAATCGCACAAACAAATGGCACACACATTCACACGCCACTGCTTTCTCGAGTATAAGTGCGGAAGAAGCCATCACAAGGAAAGCACACGTGGCCGCTGTGTTATGGTCCAGTGGACCATCCAGTATCCGTAGCGTCTCGCGTACTTCCTCGTACACGATTTCACTGATCGACTGTACACCTGCACCTTAGAACAAGAAGAAAATACAAACGAAGTGCTGCTGTCGTAAAAAAAATTTGCGGTCCAATGGACCCTCTAGTTCTTTATCTGTACATATTCATACATTCACATATATGATTTCACTTGAACACCTGCATTTTAAAAATACCAGGGCGTTTCTGAATAAGCAAAAAGATAAATCCCATGGTTTTGTATAGAGACAACGGGCTCTTTTCGAATGTCCTCGGTAAATTCAGATTTTATTGAATATTCCAATTGCTACTGGTTAGAGTATACAGTTTACTGTCCATTAAAAGAAACGTTACATTTCCTTACTTGTTCAAAAGAAACTTCCCTTCCATAATTCCGCCTACGAGTAAAAAAATAATTATTCGTTATTCTCTCCCTCATTTCCATTGAGAGATCTCGTCGGATATGTGAAATACGTAACGCGCATGGTGTGTGTGTGTACTTTTCCTTTTAATTGCTAAAGTTGCATGTTATTGCACATGACCCCCACTTGTTGATCGTCCAGTAATCGGTATGCAAAACCGTTTAACACCGTAGGAGGATAATTTATAAGGGTTTTTACGGTAAACGTGTGTGCATAGGGGAGAGCGCTTATTCGTAGGAAATCATGTATGATTCGCTCTATATATGGAGAAAGAGAGGGCGAATATATTCAATATCAATGGACGTGTAGACGTCAATTCCAGAACTGTATAAACAATGCGTCGGAAATTCCGAAGGAGGTTAAATCCGACGTGGATTCAATTTAATGCAACAAACGGATTTAACACGTGCTCTAATCGAATCGCTGATACCTAATTGTAAAGCCGAGAAAACGACAAGGACTCCTCTCTGATAGATTAAGTCTGTTAGACTGTAATTCAACATTTATAAATGAAAAGCGGATTTAATATTCTCACATTCCTGAATTCGTACTGCAATGCACTAATATTTCATTGCATTCCTGTTATCCCGTAAAGATTCTTTACTTAATTTCAACAAATTGTAAAGAATGTGAGAAAACTGGAAGTAATGTGCAGTTTCACCTATATATTTTGCCAGTAAGGTACATATTATCGTTTCAGATTTTTTAAACCTGTAAAGGGTATTTCTGACGAGTAGGAAATTGCAGGACTTTCTGCGACATAGAATTCAATTTTTGTGGTTCTATTATCTCACATCTTCTGTTTTTCCATTTGTTGTAGATGTGTCAAGGTTCCGATTTTCCTGTAATAAATTTCTGGAACGTTCTGAGCTTCCTGCGTTAAAATTAAATTTTTATAACACCTATTTTACATGTAGAGAGTAGTGTTTCTTTTCGGTGCTTAGCAGAGGCTTCTTTTAATCGTCGTTTTTCGGATAGCGATACAAGAGACCATAAAAATGCTACGATTACTAAGTATTACACAGAAGTGTTAAAAATTGATTACGGAATTAACGTGTTAAGTGTCACAAGTACAGAAGTAACATCCTACTGATCATGTTTGTGGATTTGTTTTTAGTTTTGTTGTCGAGTTGGTCGGAATAGAAAATTTTTATATTTTTCTACAATTTTTGTTGTGCTGTTTTAATGTACCGCAATTTTTGTGAAAACTGATGGGGAGGTTTTTATGGGATAGTGACCATAATAAACACGGCACTTCGACTTATTAAATATGCAATAACGTTCGTAGTATAGATATTATGGCGTATCTGTTTGCCGGAGGTGGACCTTTCTTGGTACTTTATTTAGTTCATATCAGTTACATCTTGTTATGTTGGGTTCAGGAAAGTCATCACTTATTTTTTCACAGAAGCTGTCGTTCCAATAAGCATAAATTTTTAACAATCTTCCATCTTTTTAGTCTTCAAATTGGGTTACTTTGTATTTCACTTACCTCTCTTTCTTTGAAATTGAGGTTAAAGCGTTTCTAAGAACCCGAGAGTTTTAAGAATTTTACACCTCTTTCTTAGTTAAAATTTTGGAACGGTCCCTTTATAAACAAATACATATTTGTATTATAGTCCTACTAATAGGTAGATATCGCTAAGAAAATGATTGGTTTTTATGGTAAACATTTCGTACATTGGTGTCTTAAGGGGGATAACCACTGTGACGGCTGAAAAAATTAGTGATCTTCAAGAATTTTTTTGACCTGGTAAATAATGGAATTTATGGATCTTTTTTTTAAATATTATTAAGTACATATCCCCAGCAAGAATTCCACACATTTTTATTAAAAAAGTACCTATTTATTAGTTTTAACAATAGAAACGATGTCATAGAGCCCGAAAAAAAATTCCCATGCCATGGTCGCACCACCGATTGTTTAAAAGCCCGTAATCAGAATAAAAAAAGATTAAAACTAGCACAATCTGTATGAATATAGTTATCGTTGTACATAGCCGTATTTTTTTATATTTTGATTTTTCACAAAGTGGCGACCGATTGGAAATATTTTTATTGTTTCTACGGTTTTTTTTGTTTTCAAACAGTTTAAAAAATAGTAAAAAACAAAATTTTCCAAATTGCCTACGCTTAACCTTAGTCACTATCAAGACGAACAAAACAAAACAAAAAAATTAAAAATCGGTTAAGAATTGCCCGAGTTATCGATGCGACCAATTTGAAAAAAGTCGTTTTGAGAAAAACGCGTTTATAGTTTTTAGTCCATTTCTCTCGCAATGAAATCATGAATCTTTTAAATTTTCATACCTACATTAAACTATCGAGTCCTTTACATGATATGATTACTCAGCACTATAAAAACACTAAAAAGTTCATAATTTTATGACTTATAGCAGAATGGACATCATATTCAATTTTGCGAAATTTTGCATTTAGAAGCACTGGTAGGCCGTTTGGGACTTCTGTTTTCACCTGTTTCTATGTCATGTCTATTACGCGGCCGATAACATTTTCTTCTATTTCCTGAAGATCTAGTTGTACTGCTTTTATTAATTTTGTTACCTTTACGATCCATTTCGTAATAAAACACAAAATATTTTTAAAAATTGATAAAAGCAAGAGCCAGAGAAACGATGTGCGTTCACTACGAAACTTCGAGAATAACTAAAAATCTGCCGAACTTCTAGGCACGTAAATCCATAAACTGGACATTTTAAAACCGCTACAAACCAGATTTATATTACAAAACAAAGTCTAGCGAAAAATATTGTGATTTAGTCAATTTTTGAAATTTTGACCTGCAATTTTGTACAGCTATTTTTGAATATATAAGCTTTGCTTTAAGACAACAAAAAAAATATATTTTTTTGAACCATCACAGTGGCTATCCCCCTTATTCTTAAGCATTCTTAAGCTGGACTTACAAACTATGAGGTTGAGGTTCATTTGACGTTGAGAAGACTGGAGGTTGGGTACGATTTACAAACGTCGTTCAATTGCGTTTACATAACGCATGTCATTTGACATAACCTAAAATATTGTATTTTCTTTAATGTATATTAAATATACTATATGCACATTTATTTAGTTTAGTGGTTTCGATATACACAACACTTTTGTGTCAATTGTGTCATTTCATTTGATTGCGTTTATGCTAAAGTGTGATGACGTGATCTTGGCTGGAGGTTCGTTCTCTTTATAAACAAAAATTTATCAATGACAGCATGCCATCCGCAAGTTTCATGTTACTAACGTGACTTGAACTTCAACCTCAGAGTTTATAAATCCAGGTTTAAACTCGGGCGACTACAGTCGTGAAACAACAAACATCGCAAATGATGCAGGTGCACTTTCGGCATCTCCGACGATTTTCGAGCTTCCCGCCGCGTGCGCGCGCCGCTCGCGCTCGCCGTCCTCGTTCGGCTCGCCTCGTGTCCGGACGACGTTTGGCGGGAAACCGGCCACGAGACGCGAATCTCGCCGAGACGTACGGGACGTCGAAGAGGTGAGATTCGCGTGCGTCGCGGTCCGCGGTATAGCGAACCGGTCCGTGCCGTCACCGTCGGGCGATTGGTCGCGACCGGACGGCCACGCCCCGCGGATCCGTCGCTAAGATGGCAGGCCGCCGTCGCGGACGCCAAAATGTCGGCCGGCGTCGCGAAGTGCAAATTTTCGAGATGGTTTTCGGGTCTGGAAAACGGAAAAAGTGTGAAATGTAGATCGAGAAAAGAAAATGGTGTGTACAGGGTGGTCGCGGTATGTGGAAATTTTGGAATTGAGGATACAGGGTGGTTCCGGGAGTTGTTTGTGGGTGACTCGAGAAGGAATGGCGTTTGAAAAAATTGTTTCTAATTGTAATTTTTTGGGCATGTTTTCTATGAGTACTTTGGGTCTACATAATTAACCGTTATTTTCAAAATAAAGCTCCACTAGTTCTATCAAATCTATCAATTCCAAGTTTTTAGTTTCTAAATCTGGAAAGAAAATAAAATGTTGAAGAATAAGAAACTTATCGTAGTATATTGGAGGTTTGTTACCTCCAAAGTTATCAAAATGTAAATTAAAAATTAATCGCAAGTAAATTTTGGAAAATTCGCCCGAATGAGCTAACTTCCACCCTGCATTTTGACATCTATTTACTCATCAGCACCCAGGACGAGTTGAGTAATTTGCTGGCATCGTCATCACAATTTTAAGAAATCCGAAAAACACGTACCCATCACTCATTTCCAAGTACCCCTCTGACCAACAAGTACCAACAAATTCCATGAATCACATTCTCAAGTATTATAGAAAAAAAATTCCTGGCAGTAGGTACCTACTAAAGTTGAAGATTGTGTGGTCACAATTTCATTTGGTTGTTCTAAATATGAAATGAATAAAACATACAGTTCTTTTATTAAAAGTATTTAAGTAGGTAAAGTACTAAGGCCAATTTGTGCCAAAATATATGCCAATACCTACTTTCTCTCACCTAACTTTCTGAAACAGAGGGAACTCGTTCGTAGGGTGTCCAAGTAGAGTGGATAAACGTGAAGGGGGCAAATTGCCTTTGCTTTGTCATTTTACAAAATAGTAGTCTTTTCATACAACTACACTGAACGAAAAAGGTACGTGATATTAATAAAAAAGTACATCAAATCAATGAACGTCGACATAAATTTCGGGCCGATGACGAGTGTTGTTGATTCAATGAACGGTCGTACATAAATTTCTCTGTTCATTAAGTTACGATTTCTGTACATTGAGTCAATGTACAGTAGACATGGATCTATGTTGGCGGTTATTAATGTGATGTTTGCTATGTGTTAAACCAATGAATTGTGAGCATAGATCTAAGGTTGCCGGACGTTAATATTATGTACGACATACGTTAGGCCTATGATTGCTGTACGTTAAATTAATAAACAGTGAGCATGGATCTATGATCGCCGGTTATTGATATTACGAACGATCAACATTGGCTTATGATTGCTGTACATTAAATCAATAACTGGTGTTGATAGACCTATGACCTCCAATTATTAATTGCAGTGACTTTTGAAAAAATATTTTATGCAGCGTTTCAGAAGCCTTGGAACGCGGAAGGTGGAAAATCTTACTAATACATACCACTTTCTAATTCTTCGCAAAGGGATTTGCAGAATAATAGCCTTTTTTGCTACATCAATTTTTTATTGCATCAGAAACTCACAAATCATATGAACCTTTGGGCTCTAAGCGACACGTTATGTTTATAAAATGTGTTTTCCATTTGGCAAAACTTGGCCGATGGCACCAAATATCCATGAATCGCCAATCTGAAAAAAGAAGGGGAAATGGTAAACCAAAACTAGATTTACGCTTTAAAAAAATATTCGTTTTATGACGTTAGAAAAACCTTAGTTAAACACCTTACGTTTTAGAACATTAACAGGTGTGTTTATAACTATTTCTACATAAAACAAAGTCCGAGCACGATGTCAAGCACAAAAAGACATATTACAGTTATTTAGCAACGAATATTCATTATCTGAAACAAGGATTTAAAGAAAATGTTTTTTAATGTGGAAGGTTTAAGAAAAGCAAATTTTCCTTTTTATAAGTATGTAAAATAGAACTTACTTTCATTACAAGCATCCTCAAACGCTTTATTTAGAAGGCCTTTAGTAGTTTTATTTTTCATGTGTCCGTCTTTCTGTAGAAATGTCACTGTGTGGGGAAACCATTTTTCCCAATTATTTAAAAGTAATTTCCAATTTCCGAAAGCAATCTCATAGTTTATACTAACCTAAAAAAATAAAAGTGTTATAAGTAATACAAAATTAGACATTTTCCTAAATGATTCGAAAGAAAAATAAAATTTTAAGACTACCTACTAGTAAGAGATTGCATAGAACTGTGTTATTTCAACTTTCCGATAATGCTAATACTTACCAATTTTCCATTCTTAAAGGGAAATACTGTCTTTCTCGAGCCTGTTCATCTATCACACAATAATTTGGCACAATTGGTATAATAGTTAGAACGCTGTACTGCCTCTTCTACTTTATCAGACCGACTGGAGGAAATTCAAAAGAATTCGCATAAAAAGTGGTACAAGCAGAGAAGTCTACGACGGAGATTCGTAATATTAATGTTCGCCGACATCGTTTCAACTTCCGACAACATTAAATCTGATGCGTTTTTAAAAGTTAATGGCTGGCTTCGTAAAATCAATGTTTGATGTTCATTGAAACAACGAAAACCGTTCATAAATATTTTATGTTTGCTGTTCATAGATCTATGACGAAAATTTATCGTTATAATGATGAAGAACGTTGTTTAATAATCCTCAAACATTAACTCAATGAATTTTTACATTAGATTAATGGATGAAATATTTAATTCCAATGTTTTGCGTTCACTGTTTAATGTTGGCTCGTTTATCGGTTCAATGTATGAAGTCATAAGTTTATGACCAGAAATCGTTGTAACCATCACCGATTCATAATATTAATGTTCACAAAAATGACGACGGCCGTTCATTGATTTTACGTACGAAATTATTTTCTGTGTAATCAACGCTACCAGAGTTATCCTAACAATTTAACTCACGAACTGGTATTAATTTGTTACCTGGCGTTTGCTCAAAAGCGACTTTGTTCTAATTGCAAACTTCTCGTCTACTTTAGTTTAAGGGGAATAGCCACTGTGATGGTTCAAAAAAAAAATATTTTTTGTTGTTGTCTTAAATCAAAGCTTATATATTCAAAAATAGGTGTACAAAATTGCAGGCCAAAATTTCAAAAATTTACTAAGTTATAACAATTTTAGTGGGCGCAGGCAGGGCACAATATTTTTCGGTAGACTTTGTTTTGTAATATAAATCTCGTTTGTAGCGGTTTTAGAACGTCCATTTTATGGATTTACGTGCCTAGAAGTTCGGCAGATTTTTAGTTATTTTCGAAGTTCGTAGTGAACGCACATCGTTTCTCTGGCTCTTGCTTTTATCACTTTTTAAAAATATTTTGTGTTTTATCATGAAATGGTTCGTAAAGGTAACAAAATTAATAAAAGCAGTAAAATTAGATCTTCAAGAAATAGAATAAAATGTTATCGGCCGCGTAATAGACATGAAATAGAAACAGGTGAAAACATAAGTCCCAAACGGCCTACCAGTGCGTCTAAACGCAAAATTTCGCAAAATTGAATATGATGTCCATTCTGCTATAAGTCATAAAATTATGAACTTTTTTAGTGTTTTTATAGTGCTGAGTAATCATATATCAAGTCAAGGACTCGATAGTTTAATATAGGTATGAGAATTTTAAAAGATTCATGATTTCATTGCGAGAGAAATGGACTAAAAACTATAAACGCGTTTTTCTCAAAACGCCATTTTTCAAATTGGTTGCATCGATAACTCACAATTCTTAACCGATTTTTAATTTTTTTTGTTTTGTTTTGTTCGTCTTGATAGTGGCTAAGGTTAAGCGTAGCCGATTTGGAAAATTTCGTTTTTACTATTTTTTAAACTGTTTGAAAACAAAAAAAAACGTCGAAAAAATAAAAATATTTTCAATCGGTGAAATTTGTAAAAAATCAAAATGTAAAAAAACGGCTACGTACAACGATAACTATATTCATACAGATTGTGCTAGTTTTAATCTTTTTTTATTCTGATTACCGACTTTTAAACATCTGGATATGTACTTAATAAAATTAAAAAAAAAAGATTCATAAATTCCTTTATTTACCAGGTCCAAAAACATGAAAATCTTGAAAATCACTAATTTTTTCAGCCGTCGCAGTGGCTATCCTCCTCAAGTGTTCCATAGTATCTACCCATCCCTCTTTTACCTTACCAATTGTGTTCAGAGCAGTAGGTAGTTTCATTTTTACATTCTGTTTATATGTACAAGCCTGTGTGAAATAGGTACCTACTTATCTAGTAAAATCCACCGCAAAAATTATTACCTACCTACTTCAATTTGAGTATAGTAATATTTTACTTGTTTTGCATTTTTAATAAATTGTATAACAACAGTAAAGAACGTATTGTTCCATTATTTCGCCATTATCCCGGAATTGTTTCATTCATGCATTCCTTAAAATTTTATGGAACAGTTTGAAAGTCTCCCGAAACTAATGCCGAATTCCACGTTTCTACATTCTCGACATCGTGGCGGTGATGTAACTTGAAAAATTTAAATCTAAACTTCTCCTTATCACATTGAATTGCACTCATTACTTAGTCGTTTCACGTTATATGGAACTACCTATTTCCCTCTCGTGATTTTCGCCTCAGGTGCGGCGAACCGAATTTTCATTACGTCCAATCGCGTCCCTCAAGACCCCGAGAAGTCTCTGTAAGACGTCTAAAAAATATATTATAACAACAACGAAAAATAAGTTTGGCGACCGGTTCCCGAAGGGCCAGAGGGACGATTTCGCCCTCTCTCTCTCTCTCGCTCGTGCCCTTAAATTCAGGTAGACAAAACCTGCCCGAGGCTTTCCCGCCAATTCCTCTCGCCCTATGAATTATTGATGGGACGGTTAACGATTATTCCGGACTTGGCTCTATTGAAATTGCGAACAACGGGCGGTTCGTTCTCATTTTCCGAATTCCTGAGACAAATTGATAAATCGAAGTTAAAGGTTGGGAGAGTGAGAGAAGTTGATGTTATCAAGTAATGGCGAAAGCGCTGATATCCGGACGACTCAATCTTGGAAGGCTTGTCTGTCCATCCAAACACGGCTTAAGATGTCATTAAAATTTTTGCCTTCACTTGAATGTAGTATCTATAATACCAAAACTTAAGAATACTCACTCTGCAGTTGTGAAATAGCAATTTCCCGTCCTGAGGAGGATAACCATATTAATGGATTTATCCTCTCAGGAACATTTGTTTTGTACATCACATTAACATTGAAAAGAGTATACCTAATTCTCGTTAGGAGATTAAAACAGAATTCCAACACTTTTCCTCTTTTCAGGCAAATGGTCCCGTCGATCATCATCGAACTTCTGAGAACCGCCTCGCCGGAAAGTTTGGAAAAGGACTTACCTGAGGCCATGAAGGAATTCACGAGAGTCGGCGAAGGTAAGTCCCCTATTTTTTATTTCCCCATACAAACGGCGTCTTGTAAATCTAGCCGCCGTAAAGCCCACAGTTGAGATCAATCCCTTTTCCGCCTTCGGTAGTTATATACTTTTTTTCTCGGGTATTTACATGTTCTCTTCTCGAAACTCGCTGCGGTTATACCTCGGAATAATTCCAAGAACGGTCTATCCGGAAACGGTTCGTCCCAAGAATGCGGGCACATTTTGTTCTCGAATGTATCAACGACGGGCGGAACAACATTTTTTTTTTTGAGGGATAAATTTTTGATTAATAATGAAAGTTTGAGTCACGATAAAAAGTATTTCGGTATTACGTGAATACTAGAATCTCGATTAAAAATTATTCGTTACCTATAAGTAGTCACAGGAGATATTGTTAAAAATTTGTATAAATATAACCACCGAAAATTAAAAAAAAGGAACAATGGTATTAGGTACTTATAAATTAACGCGTGGGTTGTAAGCGTTCTGAAAAGTATGAGTCATGCTGCAGATGTAGCAAGTGAATATTCTGGATCGATCGTTTTTCCATAAGTTTAGCGCAAATGAGGAAGAATTTGCTACGAACTTGGAAAGCTCACTATTTATTTTTAGTTACCTGATGGTTTTTCGGTTCATTTAACGCTCCTCGTGCGTTTCTTGTTAGGAATATTGCACTTCTTACTATTTAATTACTGTCACTGGTATATGACAAATTGAGAAAATGTACAAATACCCCCTTAATCAACTTTTAGAACGCATTGTGATTAAAGTTCTTACTACAAGTTTCAATCTTCTTTGATAAAATTACCCGAACGGACGAAATTTTATTGTAATTTAATGAAAGCTTATAGAAATTCCATGCCTATTTAATATACAATTACTTAATTGTGTTATTCACTTATTGTGCTGATGACACTTTCATTAGATATTGTTATGGGCTTGCTGCTGCCACCAAAATGTTATGGGCGCTCACGTCGCGTCCGAGTTTTTGTAAAATGAATTTTAAACAATTGTTTAATTTTAACTCGTTTTATTTTATAAAGTTATTATTACAACTGAACGATTGTGAGTGTTTGACGGAATCGAATAGAATAGTCGAATGCCGTCTTCTTAAAACTACGTGTCGGTACCTAACTACTCAAAAATGTGGTGGTGGTGGGAGTTTCCCTCTATTGTCCGGGACCACCCGTAATCCGACCTTCGGCACTTTTTGATAATAATAACCATCGGAATCTTATCATAAAAGTTTAGGTTCAAATATGTACAATTTAAGTGGAAGTATGATAACAACTATTGTAAAGGAAATTGGTAATAAAGGTTATGGGGTTGTTTACTAACTACTAATGACTGAGGGTACATTACGAGGGAAGATTAAATTAACAAAAGAGGAGTATCTTCAAAGGGACCGATGGTTTTTAGGGTTTACAATATAACCAAAGTATGAATTTAAGTATTTAAGTGGAAATAGTAATATTAAAGGAATAAGGTATAATTAGAAGTAGGTACCGAATGATTGGATTACAACACCTCCCCCCTTGAGGAGAGATTTTATAATAATTAAATTGAATTATTAGAAAATCTCTTTGAAAAATTTAAATAAAATCCTAATACAATATATATCTAAAAATGATAAGATGAAGGCGAGGAAAATTTTTACCAAAATAACATATATAGTAATGTATAATGAATACCTAGTATAATACCTAAAGAATAGCATAAAAATTATTATAATGAGATTATAATTTAAACATACTTTTAAGCTTAACAATCGTTTACAAGAAATATCAAGACATATATCATACGATGCGTTTTCATGCATCTTATACTTAATGTAATTACTTAGAAAACCACTTTTAATAGATAATTACTCATTTGTTTAATTGTCGCCTAGTTTGCGGGATGTATTTAATTGTGCTGCGCTGTTGTTCAACGGCAGCGCTTTCCTGTTCGATATTTTCCGTCGAACTGGAATTTTCGCGATTTTGACGAGAGGTATATTGGGCAATGTAACTTCCTCTACGTGAGGATGGTTGAACAGTTTGGTTTACCCTTATACAAACGTTGGGTATACCACAGCAAGAAGAGGTTCGTGAAAACCTCTTGTACATTTTATATATTAAAAATATCACGACAATGATTGCTATAATGTATGCTAATACCGATGAAGAAAATGTATAATTTGATGTTACATTATTTTTTTGTATGTCGTCTGCTAATTTTTCTATGTCGTCTAATTTATGGCTAGCAATATCTAATTCGGGAATGTGTTTTGCTAGTGTTTTGTAATTTTCGTTAATTAATAATTCGGTTAAGTTTAAGTTTTTCTCTTTAACATTACCACAACATTCATCGTCGATGTTAAACGGGGGCACAAATTCACTAAAAATTTCGGATTGAAGCACATTACCGTGAGGCACAAGCATTGATGAAGGGCTGTAAGCTTTACATCGTTTACCTATTGTGACACTACCATAGTTTCGTAATATAACGTCTTCGGGTTTCTTTGAATTTTGACAGGAAATAGTTAAACTTTCAGGATGCGGTGTTGAGAAGAGCCAGGTGTTGCTGGTAATTAATTGAATAAATACACATCTTTTTGAATTCATAACTCTCTTATCGCAAACATCAGGTATCATTTTCTTTACTTGCAAAAGTTCTACTTCACAATTTCTAACTAAATGAGCTAAGGAAACAGGTTTTTCTTGTTTGCATATAATTTTATCTTCGGTGATTTTTATAAATTTTAAATAGTCTAATTCCGAAAATGTAATAAATTGCTGTTTGGTTTCATCTATAGCTATGTATTTCGAACTTGGCTGGATGAATATAAATTCATTTGTAGTGAACAATTTCGGGAATGGTGTTACTTTATACAGTTATGTATTATAATAATTTTAATTACTAAGAAAATGTTCTAATCATAAAATTGTTTTAACCTATTTGCATGAATGGTTTGCTTTTTGTTGCCTTTTCGTATTGTATAATTTACGTCAGAATTTTTGTTTATTATGGTATACGGGCCTATCCACAAGGAAGATAGTTTTTTACTTCTACCTCGTCGAACAGATTCGTCGTAAAGTAGTACTTTGTCACCTATTTCAAAGTTTCTAATGAAATTGGATTTATCATAGTTTTGTTTCGTCTTGCTTTTATAATTAATAAGGTTTTCTTTGGCTATTAGTCTTGAATGTTGCAATTTTAACTTTAGATTGGCTACGAAATCGTCGTAAGAATAGTACGGTTTTATGTGAGTAGGCGGATTGATTGAAGATGGTAAATTGGGTGAATAACCAAAAAGAAGTTCAAATGGTGAGTATTGTGTTGCAGTATGTGGAGTAGTGTTATAGGTGAAGGTTGCATAAGGAATCCAATTATCCCAGTCTGTTTGAGTGTTTTCAATAAAATGTCTTAAATATTCTTCCAGAACTCTGTGGGATCGTTCCAAAGCTCCGTTAGATTGTGGGTGGTAACTAGTGGTATGAATTTTTTTTATTTTCAAGAGTTTACAGGTATTTTTAAAAATTTGACTTAGGAAGTTTGTACCTTGATCAGTAACTATTGTTTTAGGTAAGCCATATTGACAGATTACGTTTGTTACGAAATGATGTGCAACTGTTGTTGCTTCTTGGTTTTTTAAGGGGACGTTGATGATGTATTTTGATAAATCATCTTGAAAAGTTAAAATATATTTGTTGCCTGATTCTGTTTCTGGTAATGGACCTACTATGTCTAGAAAACATTTTTCAAAAGGTTGGGAAGCTGTGCTAGTGATTACAAGGGGCATTTTTGTTTTACGCGATAATTTATTTTTTTGACAAGATTCGCATTCTTTTATAAATTTTTTTATATCTTTTTTCATGTTTTTCCAAATATATAGTTGTGATATTCTTTTATGAGTTCTGGACACACCTTGGTGACCACCTAAAGGACTGTTGTGAAATTCGTGTAATATGGTAATCCTTTCGGAATCTGTTGGATTTATTAGAGTATTATCGAATATTGTGATTTCAATATCTGAATTTCGGAAAATGTACCTTAACATGGGATGTATTATTTCCCATTTTATAGGGGGATGATAGTGGTATTTAAGAAAAGACAGTTTAGTATTACTATGACTTACAAGATTTTTTAATTGGAGTAAGCAATCCCATATATTTTCATAATTGACTTCATCAAATATGTTTTCACTATCTATTAATAAAAATATATTATATTTATCCGTTTTATATTGCTGCACTGATGGTACTGTGAATTTCGTGTCGGAGTTAAAATTTTCTAAGAGTTCTTTTATTTGTTTATTGTGTTGAAATATTTCTAAATGTTTTTGTTTAAAATTATTTGGAAGGAATAAAACTAGGGGGTGTAAATTATTTGTTTGGAATAGACATGTATTTTTATCTTTGATTTTTGAATTAATGATAATGTTAGTTTGCAAATAGTTTTGAAATTCTGTGTAATTAGTAATAAGGTTAGTATTTACTAAATTAATTACTCTACTCAGTGAATCAGCGTTTGTATTCATTTTACCTGCTTTATAAATTACTTCATAGTCATATTCCTCCAGTTTTAAACGAAATCTAGTTAGTCGTGAGCCAGGATCGTTAATATTAAAAATGTAAAGTAGAGGTTTGTGGTCTGTTATAATTTTGAATTTAGTGCCAAATACATAGGGTCTAAAGTGTTTAACAGCCCAAACTATAGCTGCTAATTCTTTTTCTGTTGTTGAGTAACGTTGTTCCGCTTTATTTAAAGTACGGCTTGCGAATGCTATTGGTTTATCGTTATTAACTATTCCTTGTGACAGAATTGCGGCAATTGCATAATTACTCGCATCGGTTGTTATGATAAATTCTTTTGAGAAATCGGGATATTGGAGAATAGGTGGAGAAATAATATTTTCTTTCAGAGTTTGAAAGGAATTTTTGCACTTGTTGTCCCATTTAAATTCTACGTCTTTTTTCAATAAGGCAGTTAATGGTTTCGCAATTTTGGCAAAATTGTTAATAAATTTTCTGTAATACCCTACTAAACCTAAAAATGATTTTATATCTTTGGGATTTTTGGGTTCGGGAAATTTGGACACACATTCAACCTTTGCAGGATCAGGTTTAATGCCATTTTCGGTAATAATGTGACCTAGGTATAAGCATTCTTTGCGTAAAATTTTACATTTGGAAGGTTGAAGTTTTAAGTTATGTTCTCGTAGTCTTTGAAATACTTCTAATAATCTTTCATTATGTTCTTTTAAGTTGTATCCGTATATTACAACGTCATCTAAATAAATAAAACATTTCATTCCATTTAAGCCACTTAAAACAGTATTCATTAACCTTTGGAAGGTTGCTGGTGCTCCTTTTAAACCAAAAGGCATTCTATTGAAGACATAATGTCCTGTTGAAGTGCTGAAGGCAGTTTTTTGTTTATCTAGTTCGTCCATTGGGACTTGGTGGAACCCGTTAGCTAGATCTAGAGTAGTGAAGTAATTTGATTTTCCTAATTGATCGAGTATATCTGTTATGTTGGGCAAGGGAAATGCGTCACCTACGGTTATTTCGTTTAATTTTCTAAAGTCTACGACAACTCTATATTTAGGTGCTCCAGTAATGTCAGGTTTTTTTGGTACAACTAGGAGGGGACTATTCCATGGACTAGTAGAGTGTGATATTATATCGTCTCGTAACATTTGTTCTGTATGTTCGGTGATAATTTCGCGATGCTTAAATGGTAATCGATAAGGTTTAATATTAATTGGTCCTTTTGTTGGATCCGTTGGTATTTTGTGTTTTACTGTGCTAGAACAAGGTATTTTGTCACCTTCAAGATAAAAAATGTCACTAAAATCCTTGCAAATATCTAATAATGAATTAATTTCTTCAACATTAAGATTTTCTATTTCAATTAAATCTTTCAGTTTTTTAAAGCGATCGACGTAATTAATATTTTCGGTTTCTTGATTTTGTTCGACATGTGAATGAAATGGTTCAACGTTAATTCGGGGTAAAGAAATTGTTACTGATTCGTTTGAGATATTTAGAATACTTGCTAAACATTTATAATTTTTTACTGTACTAATAGCTGAGCCTAAATATACATTACTACAAATTTCTTTAGATTCTATGATACATTCTGTGTCGGAAATGTTTGTTGTAACCGGAATTATTTTTTCACATCTCGCTGGGATAGTTATGAATGTATTTGAGGGTAGAATTTTAAAATAATTGTCTTGAAACTTAAGATTTTGTTTTTCGTAATCGATAATGGCTTTGTATTTTTGGAGAAAATCACGTCCTAGTAGACCATCTTGTTTGATTGGGATATTATCTGGAATGATGTGAAATGGGTGTATTATTTCATTTTTATCTTGTAAGGAAATGCGTATTTGACAAGCGCCTAAAGTGAGAACGGGTTGTTCGCTAATGCCACGTAATTCAATCTTGCAATTGTTTTCTATATGAAAATCTTTCTGTAGTTTAGAATATTTTAGAAGAGAAACATCTGCGCCAGTGTCTAATAAGAGTAGCATTGACATATTCACTACCTGGGGAGAATTCATTTTAATAATGTCTAATTGTTGGTGATTGTTGGAAAGAAAAATAGTTTTACAGTTTGTTTCTACATAGGTTTTTCCGCTAGTATTCGTGTTTATTAAAGTTTGCTTTAATTTGTCTGTTTCTGAGGGGACTTGATTTGAATGATTTGAACAGCTGGGTTTAATGACTTTTACATTAATTAGAGAGGTCTTGGTCGGCTGTTCGCGATCAAAACCTTCTATTCGTTTCCCGGAAGATTTTGAAGATTTGCGCTGGTTGGTGGTATAAAATTATTCGAAGTTACATTTGGGATTTGGGAATTAATGGTGTGTATTTCTTGTTGTGGTATCGAAGGGTTATTTTGGAAATTACGTTGGTTTTGGAAATTAGATCTTCTGGGAAAATTCTGTTGAAAGTTTTGATTAAATGGAGTAAAATTTCCTGTATTTCTTTGAGATGAATAATTTTGGAAGTTTTGGTAGTTACGATTGGGATAGTTAGGTTGTATTTGATTTTGAAAGTTCGCATTATAATTTTGATTAGAGTTTGGATTTTGGTTAAGATTGTGCATGTTTGTAGGCTGAAAATTAGATCTATTATAATTTTGTCGATTAAAATTTTGCGTAGAAAACTGGTTTTGGTTAATAATCCTGTTGGGATTCATTTGATTTTGTTCATGTCTCAAGAGTAATCTACAGCTTGAAGTAACATGATTATTTTTATGACAGTAGAGACAAAAGAGATGAGGTGTATTATTAAATTGGGGAAATCGTTGGGTTTGTGCAAAATTAATGTTTCTCGAGCTAGTTTGGATATTTCTGGGATTTTGTTCAAGTTCCATTTCTATTGCCAGTGATATTGCTTTGTCAATATCTGTGGTACATTCAGCTATCACACGAAGTTGAATTTTTTCGTTAAGTAAACCTTTCCTGAAATTATTAACTAAGGATGAAGATAGTGTATCAGTTAACATTTTAGCCTGTTCTGTTTCATAATTTGAATTACAAGTTTCTTTATATTTATTAAATAATTCTTTTAATCTATTACCGTAATCTTTTGCGTTTTCACCGAATTTTTGCCTGATGTTCATGATTTGAGTTAGAAAATGAGGAGGTGGAGTTTTGTCTGTAAATTGTTCAATTAAGAAATCTTTTATTCCATTCCAATCGTCAAAAGTTTGGAGCTGAGTAGCTTCCTGAGCTTTTCCTTTAAGCTTGGTACCAAAAATTAATTTTGTTAGATTGTCCTTCTGTGCAGGATCAACCATCTCCATCATTGTGTCACAATTTTTTAAAAAAAATTGAAGGGAATTATAATCTCCTTGACCGTCGAATGAATCGATTTGTCGTATAGCCTGAAAGGCATCTATTCCATTATTTGCTTCTGTCATTCTAAAAAATATGACTTAATATTCTAAAGATTTTACTTTGAAATTTAAAAGCTTTACGAATTTGTTTAAAATTTTCTGTATTGTATATTATTTAGATATTATTTACTTCGTTAATTAAGGGAATAGTGTCACCATACGGAAAACGAGGAAAAGACTTACAGTTTCATCGTCACTATCACTTTTCCGCTGCCGAAGCTCGACCGTCTGGAACGGGAATACGGAAGTTGAAATGCTGGCGATGATTCGTGTCCTCCTCTCCTCTGGGGTCCACTGCGTCTTGGCGCTCCTTTAAACCGCCTCAGAGATCCTGGTTCTTGCTGCGTACTTGGCGCTCCTTCAAAAACTTCGGGTCGTAGTCTCGTAGTGGTGATACTAATGTTGGGGTAGCTGGAGTGCTCCTGGATCTCGATGATCTGCGTCTCGACGCTCCTCCAAGTAACCGTCGGTTTACCGCTGCCACCAAAATGTTATGGGCTTGCTGCTGCCACCAAAATGTTATGGGCGCTCACGTCGCGTCCGAGTTTTTGTAAAATGAATTTTAAACAATTGTTTAATTTTAACTCGTTTTATTTTATAAAGTTATTATTACAACTGAACGATTGTGAGTGTTTGACGGAATCGAATAGAATAGTCGAATGCCGTCTTCTTAAAACTACGTGTCGGTACCTAACTACTCAAAAATGTGGTGGTGGTGGGAGTTTCCCTCTATTGTCCGGGACCACCCGTAATCCGACCTTCGGCACTTTTTGATAATAATAACCATCGGAATCTTATCATAAAAGTTTAGGTTCAAATATGTACAATTTAAGTGGAAGTATGATAACAACTATTGTAAAGGAAATTGGTAATAAAGGTTATGGGGTTGTTTACTAACTACTAATGACTGAGGGTACATTACGAGGGAAGATTAAATTAACAAAAGAGGAGTATCTTCAAAGGGACCGATGGTTTTTAGGGTTTACAATATAACCAAAGTATGAATTTAAGTATTTAAGTGGAAATAGTAATATTAAAGGAATAAGGTATAATTAGAAGTAGGTACCGAATGATTGGATTACAACAATATGTCTGGATAAGGGTTCTTGTCCGGCGGTTTAATTTATTGGATATGAATTAACCGCTTTAATTCGATACAGCAATACAGCTTATCAAATAATTAGCTCACGTACTCTTGACGTTTCTATTGTTTTTGGAACAAGTGACAACGGCCAGTATTTCGGGTTAAAATTCAGGAAAGACTTTATGAAAATGTTATAATTGTAAATACCTACTTATTCATTTTATATATAAATACAGTGATGGAAAATGATCAAAAATGGTACTAAATAAACATCATCGATCAGGTTTTATCAAAACAAATTAATAACCAATTTTGGCACAAGTGATGTTAATGCCGTACAGTTAATTTATCTTCGTTTATTATTCCGAAAGTTTTATTGATTGTTTTAAGGGTTATAATGTAGCTACAGTAATGGAACAATGTACTTCTAACAAGAACATGAACAAGATCTTCTAAGCGTTCTTTTTTTTTTCTTGTCTTATTACGAAATGGGGTTTTAAGCACTTATTAGAAATGTTAATTAATTAGTCACAGTCTTTGGGTTCACTTGAATATACCTGAGAATAAATCGACGCTATCGCTTTGTTTAATTGGTTTTAATCCAAAATGGCGGCGTGCGCGGAATGATGCGCACTAGTTTCCCGCCATATGGAGTCTGCGAGCAAGGTATACCGTGGAATAATTTTGAGTTATTACTCACGTCTTCGTGAGTAATAGCCGTTGTACACCACTTGGATTACACTATCACTGTGAATATTGTCACAATCAATCTCCGCCGTTACAAATTCACTAACATCCGTTACATCTTAGTATAGAGTTTCAAAAAGCGACAAGATGTAAATTAAGCTTCCCGCTGATTGGTTCGACTCTAATTTGACGTACAAGTGGAGTACACCAAAAAAAAATTAATGAAATTTTACTCAAAAACTCAAACTCATCATTGAATAAAGTTTTTACTCGCCCGAAATGAGTGATCATTCGGTTTTGGAAGTGGAAGTGTAACAACAATAATGAGTTATTTTTACCTAATCAGAATTACATGTAACGTTAGTATCTAGTTGAGTAACTTAATTTCTGTATTGCTTTGATATTTTCTGTTTGGAATTATATTTAACAAGTACAAAACAATTCAGTGGAGAATTGCAGTACCACATTTGAGTTTATTTTTAAAAGTGGGAGGAGGTAAATAATAATTATTTATTATACAAGCGGATATATCGCGAGTTAAACGTTAATTTTATCCGCGAGTGTATTACGTTTTATTTAATTTTGCCATGTATAAACTGACGTTTAGCAGAGTAAGTCCAATTTTGAAGAGAAAATTTGAAAAAATCACAACGTCTGTGCCGCAACCTTGACAACGACGAAAACAATTTTAAACATATAAAACGTCAGTTTATACGGCAAAATTGAATAAACACCTTTATTAAAAATAAAATTCATAAAATATGTATTTCAGTAGTATCAAATATTTTGATGGATCATATGGTACATGATTTTTTTTACGGTGTAATTTATGTAATTAATTACACTGCAAATTTTATACTGCGACAGTCGATTAAACGATATTGTTGGATTAAAATCAAAATAGAAGTGTTAAAATCGTAATTGGTAAATTTTGTTATAATTCAGTTTTTTTAATATAATGTAATGGCACTTCTAATCAATATATGAGATTAGAAATAAGTAGGCTTCCTTCGGTATGACTTAATCTTGGAATTCTCATACACCAGTTACTTACATTCTTAAGAAATTCACTCCGTTATCGTTGTGGTGTATACGCTATGGAAGTTAAACATAAAAATTGACGCAAATGTGTACGTGTTTAATAACATTCTTATCTGTTTTCGTGTGTGTGTCGTTTTATTTCACGACAGTAAAGAAAAAGGAGGAGTAATACGTTCCGTTTGTGTGCGTGCGCGTTCCATTTATTTTGTTTTGTTGACATCTGTAATCTTTCTCGTACGTTCCTCCACTATCCTCCAAATTCCCTGGGAAGGAGGAAAAAATTCGAAAAGACGGTTCGTCTCTATCCCGAAATTTCGGGCGGCTCTCGTTCTCCCCCACCTCCTTTTCTCCCTTCCCCTCTCTCTCACTCGTTGTATCTCTTCCATTTACGAGGAGCAATGAACTTACGTTGGGATACGTACTGAGTGATTCTCGATCAGATGATTTCAGTCGATGAGAATTTTTTTCAAAAAATAAATGCGTATGAATGAATTGGAATGTTTTTATTGAATGTCTCAAAATTAGTATTTATGGTTACAACGATTATTTTTAAGGGTTTCTTAAGGTAGATACTGAATTTAAGATTTTTCCTCACGACCGTTGTTTAGTGGAATGTCACAAACAAATAACATGTTTAAAAATGAAGATATCCATTGTAGATGCGTATGTAAGTGTATGTGTGTTTTTGTACCCGCCGTTTCCGGTACATCGGAGGCCCGAAGACAGGAAATAGCGCACGTGGATCAAGTCCCCCTCCTCATATACGCGACACTTTCTCGAAAGTATTTATACGTCGGTTAAATTTAACTCTTAAACCCGTACCCCAGTTATCGCCTTCCTCCAAGAGCAGGAACCCTAATGCCGATGACTTTACCCCCAGCGAATACGGTCTATTTTGGGCAGTCAGGATTAACCGATGTGAAGTATTGGAAAGTCGCGTCTTCCATTTTAGTACGTAGTACCTAGCTATTTCTAGTTAGTAAAATCGGTCTGGTTATATTTAATAGTAGCTTTAAATTTGAACAAAACGAAATAGTAGTTTAAAGTATTACAAGTTGCAGAAGCGGCGAGCTTTAGAATGTTGGAATGTCTTCTGCGACGTATGCTTTACAACATTTTCTTTGTTCCTGCTTCCATTTCATTCTTATTTATGTTTAAATCATTTAAAATTTCTTATCTGGGGATTTTTTTATCGTGGCATTTAAGTTGGTATTACTGCTGTTTCCTAGACATCTGTCAATTTTCACACCATTTTCAAATTGAAATCATGTCTCAAGAATCCGAATCTCATCAAGTACAAGAGAGTGTTTGGCGCGGCGGCCATTTTTTTTTAATTTTGTTTCGACAGACATCAGACAGTATTAGGGAATATCTTGTTAACAACCCAACAAAAAAAAAATTGCCAAAAACAATGCTTTAATAAGCCTCATTAAAGCACTGTTTTCGGCCATTTTAGTGCTAGAATAGCTGTGATTCTAGTGCCGGAACATAGAAAATCTATTTTACTCTTCCTGCGCCTGTTCGTAAGGATTGTTTCATAGAAAACTTATAACTTCTCCGTACATGTAATTACAGTAAATATACCTTCCTATATTGACTCCACTTCGAATAATAATAGACCCTTGTAAAAGTTCGTTGGATGCGACTCGACCTTCCCATTTTAGAAATAACGTGTACTGTTGCATTAACGCTTCTTTTACGTTACTCTGCGTTCTGGGTACTTTGCAAAACTTACCGATGCGTATACATTGCGAGGGGGAGTAGGTTATGCACTTTGAGAAAAAGTGCATAACGAAAAATTGACCTAAAGCAGGTTGAATCGCTCAAAACAGGTTTCGTTACGCAAAAACAGTGCAAGCGTGAACATGCTTTATAAGAAAATGAAATAGTAATTCTCTGTTTACTTCAATATGTGTAATTTTGTTTTCAACATTATTAAGAAGCAACTTAAATGTTGCGTACACAAATGACTTCTTTTGCGACATTTCAGAGTCCAACTGCCGCTAAATGAGACGATGTGAATGCTAATAATAGCCTAGTAATTAATTCAACAGTTTAATTAACACATCTCGACTATAGTTGATTTATATTTGTATTACAATTTCTGCTGAAGGATGTTTATTTCTTTGAAATCGTTATTTGCTAAGAATGTTTAGCTTCTTTTGAAGTTTAACAATGATGAGCTTCGTTTTCTAAAATATATTCAATCACAATATTATTCCTTCTAAGTTGAGGCGCTGAAACTTCCTAAATGAGCACTTTTCTATCTATACTCTATTCAAAACAAATCCCGATGCACGTCATTTTGATGACGTCAGAATCGTCCAATACTACCAACTTAATATAGTTCCAGCACATCGCAATTTATGTGTTCCGTGTATATTTTAGGTTGGCAATATACAGACAGTTTCTAAAGAGTCGCACGGTGGGATCAACATAAGTGCGAGAGAAAGGCCATATATTTCTCGTTAGCGAAACAGAGAACGACCCCCTGCGATGTTGCTAGCTCGCGGAACATTACAGTCATCCGCTCCGCACACTGTACCGCACACATCCGAAAGTGTGAAGCGATACACGCGCTGACTTGGACTGCGTGCTCGGCCGGCAACGTTGCAAAACTTCTCTCTCCGTCACGCCAACGAACTACTGCTGGCTTCTCTCTTGCTCCCGCTGGTTTCCCATCAAGCGTTTCGATAGGAAAGCTCCGTATATGGTTATGTATATTGTGAATCTAAAATATAATTGCGATGTCCTGTGACTATATTAAGTTGGTAGTATTGGATGTTTGGTGACGTCATCAAAATGACGTGCATCGGGATTTGTGTTGAATAAAGTATACTAATATGTGTCTAATTTAACTAATAAAGCTCTTTGACATCCATATTAGTCATGTATAACGTTTTCAGATTTGACATTTTGAAAAACTACATTCTTAAATTTTAACAGAGGATTGTTGTGGTGTACTAACCTCCTTAATGGGGTATCTCAGATATGATTCTATGCAATGCATCATTGAAAACAAACTACACCGATCATGACGCACATGACCATTCAACTCTTGTCCATATGGCAGACAAAAAAGGAACATGTTCCTCGAGAGTAGAAAAATCGTGTCAAGGTGCCGTTTAATCCGGTAAACGACCGGAAGAGTGAGAGAGAGAGAGAGAGAAAAAGAGGAGGCGCCCCCCCCGCAAAAGTAGAGGTCGCTTCCCTATCGATCGTTTCACGTACCTACCCATCTTTCGCCCTTCTATACGTACACATTTAGGTAGTAATACTTGATGTTGTAAAACGTACGCTTTTATGAGAGATATCATCGCGCACTCTCGCCTTGTTTCTGTTTATGTTGGCGGAAGAAGGAGAGAAAAACGCGAGGGATGGTAATTAGCGACACGTTACGGTTACCGTGAAAGGGTTACGGTTACTAGTGAAAGCCGACGTTAATGTCAAGATTTGTAGATCGAGAGGGAAAACTTATCCTGATCCCGCAGAAGTGCGAGAAGGAAATGCGATTCCTACAGAACCGAAATTATCAAAACCGGCAATAAATTGTAGAATATTTATGACTTTTTTGATATTACTAAATATTAATGTAACTTATCTGATTTTAGAACTAGAGGCGAAAATATGTGAAATTTTTGCACGTGGTCGTTTAACACGTTATTTCTTTTCTCAAATTACGATTGAAATATGACGCTTCGATTAGATTAAAGGACGAGGTTCAGTGAACTTGACGAACGTCAATATCTTGAAAAACAGGAAGGGTAAAAAAGAGTTCTGCATGGTTACTACATCAAAACTTGATCGATTCTTTGGGTACTAACCCAGTACTTTTTAGCGTGTGAATATTTTAAAATTAAGAATTAAACAAGAATAAATGGTTTGAATTAACGTTACAGTTCTATGTACCAGAGAAGGATAATTTGAAATGTGTGACTTCTTTCCTGATTAGAAATTAGATAGGGAGTAGTGATAAGTGATTAGCAATAAAATTTGCAGGAAATAATCTAATCTAACTTATTAATAACCCCTAATCGGTAGGGCATAAGAGTGCTAATGTCACCTAACCAAAGTGAAGGCCATTCTGTAAAAGCAAGATATCAATCACACAGTTCTTATCTGTCTCTCTGCCTGCATAACAATTTTGCTCGCTATCAATCATTGTAACAGTTGCAGAATAGATCCCAATTCACTAGTAAGATCGGCGGTGGTCAACTCGTAAGAAATTTTAATCCCCAACCCTAAGATCGGTCAATTGGTAAGCGAACCGCGGCAGGTAAATTTTTAAAGGGTAGTTTTGGATGAGTCAACTCGTAAGAGGATTCGCAGAAATAATCAAGGGGATGATGATTGTAACGAAGTAGTTCGGATATTTGTTGAAACTAAGAATATGTTATAAGGGGGTGGTTTGTTACGTTCCAACTAAACGGTGACGATGGATCGCACCGAGATAGTTGTGGATTTTATTGAAAGTCAACGCGGCAAAGACTTGTTTGTTGTTAATGATCATATGCGTTTCATGAACGGGTCGGGTTCCGCAGGGTTTCCTTGCCCTCTCGCAAGGAATACGATAATCCCCCTTTTGGGATTTTTCAGGCAGTTCTAACCCTTACGAGTTGACCGATCTATAGAACCATATTCTTACGAGTTGACCAATCTCGCAAAGCTCAAATGCGGACCGGGGATTAATTCTTACGAGCTGACTCGTGCCCAGTAAGATTAGTTGTTTGGAAATGGGTAGAAAAATCTCTTGCTCGTCCTATTCACAAGAAGTTTCTAATCTCGGGAATTCGTTAAGTCCGCTCACTTTCGACGAACCTAAAGTCAAAATGCCTTGCGCTTCCTTCAAACAACGATTTAGAATTAAAATTTCGCGGTATTTTCTCTCATTGTTATCTCCCCCAAAATGACAGAACACAACTTTTCCGGAAGTATCCTCGTTTCGTTTGTATACTTCGGAAAACTCATCGTGCGATACGAAATTGGGAATGTAACTTTTCCGGCATACCTCTGGCGCGGTACCCTGTCTGTTGACTTTCGACGAACCTAAAGTCAAAACGGCTTAAGCTTTCCTCAAAACATAAAACATTGATTCGTAATTTAAATTTCGCGGTATTTTCTCTCAATGTCGTCTTCCCCAAAATGACAGAACATAACTTTTCCGGAAGTAGGTATCCACGTTTCATTTGTATACTTTGGAAAACTCATTGTGCGATACGAAATTGTACGTATAACTTTTCCGGCATACGGGGTACTACCCAGTAAATTGTCTCCTGACTTTCGACGAACCTAAAATCGAAACGGCTTATTTTCTCTCAATGTCTTCTCCCTCAAAATGACAGAACACAACTTTTCCAGAAGTATCCTCGTTTCATTTGTATACTTTGGAAGACTCATTGTGCGATACGAAATTGGGAATATAACTTTTCCGGCATACCTCTGGCGCGGTACCCTCTCTGTTGACTTTCGACGAACCTAAAGTCAAAACGGCTTGAGCTTTCTTCAAAACATTTATTCATAATTTAAATTTCACGGTATTTTCTCTATGTCTTCTCTCTCAAAATGACAACACAACTTTTCCGGAAGTATCCTCGTTTCATTTGTATACTTTGGAAGACTCATCGTGTGATACGAAATTCTACGTTTTCCGGCATACCTCTGGCGCGGTACCCTGTAAATCGAAACGTTTTCGTTCCACTTTCACTGTTTCCCTTTTCTCCACGGCCGATCCGTTCCGGCATTCCGGCCGCGAGACGCGACAACTCTGGTCACGTGACCTGGTCTTGGCGCCCAAAAAAACGAAGCGTCCCGGCATCCGGCGGTACCTCGCCGGGACGCATAGTAATAATAGAGTAGTAAAGACTCGTAACGTGCGTTCCTCGCTCGCCGCATATACATCCGTAGTTCCGTTCCCGGCGGGTTTAGGGAAAAGGGAAACGACACGGGCCGGTGGTGGAAACTTAATTCCAGCGCGACCGGGAACAGGTTAGAGGCCCAATGGGATGCGCGGAACGCGTCCGCGTGACCGGCATAGGCGAGTTTTGATTCGCTCCGGTTCTCGGTTTATCTCCCCGTCTCTCTCCTCGCGCCGGTCGTGCCAGCGAAAAGCGGCAACATCGCATCGGACGTAATAATTCAACAGAGAGAGATGGAGCGAGCGAGCGTACCTACTACGCACGTAGAGGCAGAGAGAGCGGCGAAAACTGTTAGGACGCTCCAGACGTTGGGCGGTGCTGCGCGAAGTTGAATGAATCGTTCGCGTAGAAAATACTACGCTCGCTGGCGGTAGAGAAGAAGAAACGCCGTATGTGTGCGTGCGTGTGAGAGAGAGAGTGAGTGAGAGAGGGCGAACGGACGGACGTTCAACGATCTCTGCTTGCCGCGACGCGGGCGCCCCCTAGCGGCGGTAACACCGACTGGCACTTTCAGCATGGCCGCGGGAACGCTACTTGGTGTTTGCATCCGCTCTCGTGTCCGACCGAGAAATTCCAGCGGGGAAGCGTCCCAGGGCCGCCCTCGTGCACGGGAAAACGTACGCCGCGACGAAAGGTAAGCGACCGTGTAGTTTTCCGAGGCGGTCCCCCGCCGACGGGAACGTGTACGCGCGAAGCGTTTCCGGTTAACCTGCAAGAATATTTTGGGATGAAATCAAAATGGTGGGCAACCGCGTGCTTTCTACGTTTAGCGCTTTTTTTATTCCGTTCCCCCCGTCTCTCTCTCGCGCTGTGCCCGTGCCTTATCGATATGCCGGATTACCCCACGTGTAACCTAAAACTCGGAAATTTGTTTACTTTCCCTCGCTCACACACACGCACATCCACCTCCACACACCCATTACATTGCACTTACTAATATTTTCTCTCCTTACTCCAGAATCGATACTGAGAGCAGATTTACTAGATCGAATCCCGCACATCGCCAAAGAGCTACTGATATGTTCCGACAAGGTGAGCAACGCGAGGAGCGTCATCGGCGACCACCTCATCCCGTTCCTGGTAAGAAACTTGGGTTCCACAGACACCGTCATAGACAGGACCGCCCAGGCCGCTCTCATCCAGCTGGTCGAACATCGGTTCATCAGCAAGTTCCAGGTGGAGATACAGGTGTGCCCCTCTATATTGGCGCTGTCCAAGGCTGAGATGACCGCCGACATCAATGCTCACACAGGTGCAATCACTGTAAGTATACAGTAATAGGGAGAGGGGCTTCGAGTCATCGATGGGGTGGTTCACGCCCTATCAGCTCCAGAAGGTAGCGAGTTGTACAATTCTCAGGCAGCTGTGGTCGAAAATCAGTTGTGCAACAAAGAGCACTGTGTTGAAGTTCACAGTTTGGTTCTTTGATTTTTCCAGAAACTATAAAACTTGAGCTCTAATTTCCTCTGGTTTAGTTATACTTTTGAAGATTTGTTGTACAACTGGTCTACGTTCATGCCGTCAACTGTAAATGTAAGCAGTAAATTAAAACTTTAATTCAGGTTTATATCATCTATGAACGTGGAACTGCTAGTTGAATATAAGTTTCAATTAACTGTAAAACTTGTCACCTTTTATTTACCATATTAATCTGTAACCGAAAATTTATACATGTTTAAACGATTGATCAAGTGTACTCAACCATTTCAATAATATCGATTAGCAAGGGCTCTATGAAAGACATGGGTAGTGAGATGTTAAATTTTTTTTTGTCTCACTACCTTGTCTTTCATGGGGAGCTTGTTCTTTCGACCGAAGTAGATTCCAGGGTAGTTCCGGCAAAGAGTCTCGCCGGTGCACATCAGAGTTGGCAGTTTTAGATTCTATCCTTCTATCACAGCCAGCTTTGATGAGCATCGTTAAGTCTCTACTACACACACACATCATCGAGCACCGAAGATGAACACCCAAGTTCGTGGATTCGATTACTAATGCCCTTTGCACAGTCATCAACTTGGTTGTGAATTCTTTTTATTCAATAAGATATCACAGCCACTTTGATGAGCTGGGCTTTGCGGCGATTACTTCGAGGGATCCCCAGAACGTGCTGCTGGTGCC
This sequence comes from Cryptocephalus moraei, assembly GCA_946251905.1. NCBI lineage: Eukaryota > Metazoa > Arthropoda > Insecta > Coleoptera > Chrysomelidae > Cryptocephalus > Cryptocephalus moraei. The sequence goes on along the minus strand of OX276456.1, from coordinate 36,762,746 downwards.
GGAACTCGTCAGTTTGGTTGTGTGACCTGGTATTTCGATTGGTATCACAGCCATTTTGACGAGTTCTGTTGCCGGCACTGCTGCTACAACGAATCTACGTCTGAAAACAGTGCCATCTTCCGTTACTATGTCGCTCATCAGATGGTTGTGAAACAGTATATTGAACCTGTATCACAGCCAGCTTTGATGAGCGAGGCAGTAACTGAGGTCGTCTGAAGTTGAAAATTTCTTCCTAATATTTTCTTTCTGCTTACGCTTCGTCAAGTGGTTGTGAAATGTTGTAGAGATTCATATCACAGCCAGCTTTGATGAGCGTAAGCTGAGAGAACAATCGTCTTACAGTATTATAGTTCTAATAGTTTGAAGTTGGATTATATTGTTAAGTAGTTTTTAAAATGGTTTCTGGTATACAATGAACTGTCTTAAATTATAAAGAATATTAGCTTTAGGTAAGCCATAGAAACATTGTGAAGTTGTTATTAAATTGTAATAGATTTAATAATATGTATGAGATTTATAATTTTGTATGTAAATTGATGTAGACATCTTGCTATGATTAATAAATTCGTTTTTATAATAAGTAATGTAACTAGTTTTCTAGATAGAAATCTAATAGGAAAATAACATCTGTTCATACTTTTTCATTAGTAAACTGGTGATCTCCTTTTGCTAAGTATATATCTGTTTTTTCTAGCTGATGAGCAAATTAGCTCAATACCTTGGCAGAGACGTGGTAGAGAGGGTGTTCCTGAAAAGGTTCACCGAACTGTGCTCAAGCTCAATCTTCTACGTACGCAGGCTGTGTGCTGCTAACATTGGCGAGTTCAGCAACGTTGTAGGGAGGGAAGCGTTTGAGAACCAGCTGGTGAGTTTTGTTAACATTTTGGAGGGATGTTCAATAATGTATTATTTTTCTAGTTGCCGTGTTATCTGGCTCTCTGTAGTGATCAGGTGTGGAGTGTGAGGAAGGCCTGTGCCGAAGTCGTTATGTACGTGTCGTGTTGTTGTACTTCACAATGCAGGAAGGAGACATTGGCTCCCGTTTTCATCAAGCTACTACAAGATGATTGCAGATGGGTGAAAAGGGCCGCCTACCAATCCCTAGGGTTTTTCATATCAACTTTTGCTAATCCCACTGAAACGAACATCGGTTATAGCAGCAACGGCGACTTAGTACTTACTAATAAAGAAGGCGAGGAATTTGAGTAAGTCCATTAGCATCATGTTAGTTTTATAGAACTTCAGTTTCCTATTTTGTTTGCAGGATGAATTGTAGTACCCGAACGTTGACTATAACTGAAAAATTAGAAACTAGCGGCATTATAAATTTGGACAATAAAGATCGAAGTTTCGCCGAACTGGTCATGTTAGAGTATGATAAAACAGATACTCTTCTTGGAAGAGGCTTTTTGGAAGGGCTGGATGTGTACCATGACGACAATTTAAATGGCAGTAAAGAGAATCCGTACCTTAATCTGCCAAACAACTTTGAGCCTCATATAAATAGTGAAACTGATGAAAACCTAGAAAATGGTAATATGGATGCCATAAATAATATAGTAAACGAATATAGTAGTACTAGTAGTGAAAAGGAAAAAGTGATTGCGTCAAATAGTATAAGAGATGTAAACGATAATGAAAAGGTAAATAATACCAGTGATAGGTTCGAAGATGATTTGCATTTATTTAATTCACATATTTATTGGTACATAAGTCCCGATTTGCCTTTAGACCCCAGTATTATCGCAGGCCAAGATCATAACATTAATGAGGAATCTTTCGATTTAGTTACGGTAAGTAAATATCACGCACGCGCACACACATATACATTTTAAACATGTTCTAAGAGAAAAACTTATTAATATTCATTAACTAGCTACAGAGTGGTGCGAATTAAAATCTATTCTTTGGCTATTTAAACAATTTCAATTTTACATCTTGGTCAAACCCAATTGCTTTTTGCTTGCAGATCTTTGAAACAACTGTTAAACAGTCTGCCATACATAGCAACTGTTCCAAATTAATTTTGGTCAGTTTAAAATTTTTTTTCGTTTACGCTTTTAACACTGAAGGCCAAGTTTGTGAATGAACGTGGGATTTGAAATTATTGTAATTTGGATTGGAAACGTTCAGATTTGTCCTATTTCATTTTTGATGTAGCTTAATAAGGAAATTCAAAATATTTGTCTGCTTAGGTATATACAAAATAATTCCAGTCTACTTAGTGTTACAAGTGTTAAGCTTAGTAGTTAACATACTAGTCCCAAGTTTTTTATGCCTTCTTCAAACCAAATGTAAGTATTCATGGCAGTTGCTTTTTGGTTTTTGCTAATTTTTCGTCTCGTTTTATCACCAAACAATTGTATAAGCTGTTTCTTTGCCATACATAGTGTTTCTGAAGCTTCGCTATGTTATGTATTAGTCCCATTTTAATTCATCACATGGTTGCTACTAATGCTCTAATCTGCAAACATTTTCTCATCTTATATGTTATTTTTCTTGGATCCAACAAAATTATTAGAACAATGATTACTCATTTAATCCACTAGAATTAATTGCCAAAATTCCTTTACTATTTCAATGATGATATTAGACGACGGTCTTCTGAAACATAATTGAAGTAACGATAACGTCAAGCTGATTATATACTTGTATTATTAATTATTGAATTAACCTGTATAGACTGCGATGGTATTAACACTTTTTTTTAATTTATTTCAGCCCTGTACAGAAAATGTAGAAAATGTAGTTAGTACTGATAACCTCGGCAGTTCAATTGATACCAATTCCCTGCAAACTTTGGATGATACGAACTCCATCATTGAAAAGGATGAAGTTGGGGAAAGTATGTATATTTAATTTTACATTTTATCTCATGTGCGATATCAGGGGGTTTTAAACTGATTTATGTTTTTTACCTTTCTTTCTGTCGCTAGATTATTTTGAATTGGGCAGAGTCGAGCAAGCCAATTGCTTTAAGCTCTTCCCAGTTCTAACAGTCACTTTATATAATTTTATTATTCTTGTTACATGTTTCCCCTCGATCGAAATTGAAGCATAATAATTTTGATTTAACAGGTGAAGAACATGCCGAAGAAGTCACCGAAACTGAACCTCCACAAGATGTGGTACCGCAACCTCTAGTAGATCACTTCATATCAATGACGGACGCCGCACTCTCATTACACATTGATAGTGAATTAACTTACCATTGCGCCTACTCGTTACCGGCAGTCGCTTTAACCTTGGGCAAGGAAAACTGGCACCTCCTAAAGAACACAGTTGAACTCCTGGCCAGCGACATGCAATACAAAGTTCGGAAGACCGTCGCCAGCGGCCTCCACGAAATAGCTATAATCCTAGGGCCCGAAATTGCAACCGAAAGTCTAACGCCCCTTTTCGATGGTTTCTTGAAAGACCTGGACGAGGTACGGATAGGGGTGCTGAAGCACCTGGCCCAGTTCCTGAAGTTGATCGAACCCAGCAAGAGGAAGTCTTACTTGCCGAGACTTAGCGAGTTCCTCAGGACGGACAACGAGTGGAACTGGAGGTTTAGGTACGAGTTGGCGTCGCAGTTGTTGTACTGCATACCGTTGTTCGAGCCTGCAGATACTGCGAAGATCATGGGGGTCATCGCTATCGGCCTATTGAGTGATAAAGTCGCTGCTGTCAGGGAGATTGCGCTATCATTGGTAGGTAGTACCTGCTCACTGTTTAGATCGATATGATAACCTAATCTCTTTGGTATGTTACTAAAGTGACTTTTTTTCTTTACTTCAGGTCACTGAAATCTTGAACTACATATCGAGGGAACAAGGCCTAACTCCGACGCTACTCATGAAGTTGGTTGAGCATTTCGCTCATTCCAAGAAGTGGAAGAGGAGGCAAACTTTCTGTCTGTTGTGCTCCGAGTTGCTGTGTGAGAAAACGTTACCTTCTGAGCAGTTCGTATCTGAGCTGATGCCTCATTTGTTGGATCTTAGCTGGGACCCAGTCGCTAACGTTAGGCTGGTGGTTGCGAACTGCTTGTCCAAGGACCTCATCACCGATAGTAAGTATACATGCAGTTTCATTCATCTGTTGACGAATATTTAGGTGCACTCTCTAGCAAAAAATTGTCATGAATTAGTTTTTCAGTGACTAAGTGCGTGAAAATCTATGTAGGTGTGTTATTCATTGTCTGGGAATGCATTCGGTGCCAAGTGTTTCATTGAAGGTTTAAAAATTATTTGGACCACATTTTCAAAAATACATTATACAGAATGGAGTTCTAGAAGTGCACTTGTAAACTAATACAATTTTTGAGTTAAAGCTAGCACTTTGTATTTTTGTTTGTATGATTATATCAACTTATGTTTCGGATATCACTTGAAGACACAAGGCAGACTATGATACGGTCTGAATTGGAATTCTTTTGAAGCAAGTTTAAAAGACGAATGTTAATATGATTTTTTTAATTTTAAAGGCTACTTCTCAAACCCAAACAACGAGCACTACGAAGGCCTCGAGACAGTCTTAAGAAGACTACAAGCGGACAAAGATAGGGACGTTCGACAATCAGCCGAAGTCGAACCATAACTTTTTAATTACATTACCAATTTATTATTTTGAAGACGACGGATGTTTGATATGGTTGAGATCGATGGAATACTGTGAACACAAGAGATGTAGAATATTTTTTTAAAAAGTGTAAAAGGTGTTCCGACTCTCCTGTCAAATGATTGTACTACTACATGCATAATTCCTGTACTATGTTTCCATTTTACTGTTTATACATTATTATATTTTTTTTTGTTTAAAATTATTTATCTTGCAGTTTGAATATTTGTACTTTATTGCTTCGATTCTGTTTTTTGAAATATACTATGTATCGAGTTATTTGTTTCTCTCTAATCAAACGAAAACTGTGAATGATACCAAATAAATTTTAATTTCTAAATAAAGATGAATTTAAGGTGTCTTGTTTTATACTATGATTCCTTGTTATTTAAGGGTTTTTTTCTGTTCTTGTTAAAGGTTTGGTCTGACATAATGGAGGTCCTGGAGGTAATTTTTGATGGTGTGAAGAGTTAAAAGTTTCCCCTCTCATCAGTGTTTACGCCCTTCTCTCGATAGTCCCTTTGATTATGGAATATGTCGTGTTACCTATGAAGAACAGAAAAGTATAAGTATTCTCCCAAGGCGAACATGCCTCGAGGATTGGAGTAAAAAGCAGGTATTTCCTTAATACTATTACAAGTCCCGAATTGGGAACGGTTCATTAAAATTAATGTTCATTAATTTGGATGTTGGCAAGGGATATTCCCTGTTTGAAAGTGGTACTGCTATTGAGATATTCCTTAATATAGACGGTGTGTAATCACATTACACCATTAGTTTTAAAACAGTCAAATTACATTGTGGTCATTTATCAGAAAAGAATTTTTAGTCGCCTCAATCGTTTGATTTGTGTGGATAATTATTTGTGGGAGAGGGTATTTTATGTAAAATTCGCCAACAGAAACGTTAGGTTAGTAAAACTTAAGTTCGCCGGCGGTCTCCTATATTTATTTCTGCTGCTGTCTAAAAATACCTAAGGCAGCTAAGTTTAAAAATAAGTGCCAGTCGCTTTTGGGACTTCGACGACGCTGTCTGTGTGTGCGTGGAGGAATTAATGTAAAAAAAAATAGAATAAAAAGTGAGTATTTGGGGGATTGCTTGGATGTTCATTGCTGAGGGTGTGGGGAATGTATGGAAGAGTCCTAATTAGCAGATATTTATATCGATATTATTTTTGTTGCTTTCACTTGCGTTGGCAATGATTAGTTGTCTTTTGTTGGAGTTTGGAAGAGAAAAAGTGTGTGAATGGAATTTTGTATTAATATTTCAAAGTGGCTCGCTTTGATTAGTAGATTCGAGAACGTGGTGTGGGAAAAACTATCCTGTGCTACGATCACAGGACGACTTTGAAGCGTCGCGACGTCCTATCACGGAAGTGACATATCTAGGAATTTAGAGTCTCGTTCCGTGTTATTTAAAAAGCGACCTTGAACCGAGTTTAATCAATTGTTGACTTTTAAAAAAGGGTAATAATCCTAGATACTAATTGTTATGTTCACCCCAAGGAAACTAAACCCCCATCGCCATGGCGGACGCTGAGGGGGGCTCCGAGCAGGACGATGTCTCATTCCTGCGGACGGTGAGTCCTTTTTTGTTGGTGACATTGCGGCGTTTATAAAGAGGGAATATATTTTTTTGTTTAATTAATAGGAAGACATGGTGTGCCTTTCTTGTACCGCCACGGGGGAGAGAGTCTGCTTAGCTGCTGAAGGCTTTGGCAACAGGCATTGCTTTTTGGAAAACATAGCCGACAAGGTAGTGTTACCTTTCTGATACAAATTTAAGTCAACTATAGGTATAATCAATTCCCTTGAATTGTGACCTGGATTGGTGACCAAAAGTATTATTTAAATAATTACAGAAAGGCAAATGGTCTGACTTCAAAGAACGTAATTGTGTATATTAGAAAAAGAATAATGAACGGGCCAAAAGATTGTTTTGGCATATCCCAGTGAAATAATAAATAACAGTTTCACAAAAAAAATTCAAATGAGATTTTTCGTCTGATTCTTTGGGGTATTTTATTATTTGCAGTCTTTAAAAAATCAAACGATATGTTAAAGGTGATTAAGAACGTAATTTCTTAATAAGTGTAATAAATGTGGGCCGTTAGATACTAATTGCCAAAAGTAGGTTTAAACTTCAAACTAAAATCACACAACTCTATTTTCTTTATGTATGAATTTGCTCTCAAAGTTTAAAATATCTCTAAAACCGTAACGTATTTATCTTCTGAGCTTGACATCCCCCACTCCCAATTAAAAATGGAAAGTATGGAAAATAATCCATTATTCACTAGACACCCAAAATATTCCATTAAAAACATTACGAATTACGATTGAAACTTTCTATCAATCGATGGAAGAAAATACCTTTCTTTTTAATAACCATCAAATATTCATTTTTCCATTAGAATATCCCTCCGGACTTATCACAATGCGTATTCGTGATAGAACAGGCCCTGTCTGTCCGTGCGTTGCAGGAATTAGTCACCGCAGCAGGAAACGAAACGGTAAGTACATGATTTTATGGTATCTTTTCAAAATTATTTCTTCTACACAATGTATTTTTAATGGAGACGGGATGGTTGTACTGGGCTTCACCCGAATGTTATACGATTGGTTTATTTCACAGTAGGTACGTGTCGTTAATTTGGAAATGAATTAAGGAACGTGGAAGTTTGTTTTCTCCTTTTGGAATTAAAATCCTTTGTATAAAAGGTCATAATCATATTCATTTTTACTTACACATTAATAAGTGATAATTGAGTATTTTTCTCTCTTGTAATAACATTTTTACCATGTTTCTGTTGTTTTTTTTTACCATAATGAACCATGCAGAGCTCATCTGTAATATCTACGATATTACAGTAAAGTTCTCGATTTAACATTATGTTCCATCTGCTTCTTGATATTTTGCTTTTTTCAGGGCCAGGAAAATTTAGTAAGTAAATTCTCGATTACACGGAATATGCATTTGTTGCCTTGATGAGAAATAATTTTTATTATGGCAACAGAAGTGTTTCCATTTCGTTTTATATTCGGTTGTTGCTGCTATCATTATTTGTTTTTCTTTTGATTTTATTCATGCGAGCTTATTCAATGTTGTTGCACATTGAATTGGTAAAAAGAGTAAATGCAACAACTATATAAATATTTCAAACCATAACGTTCTTTTAAAACTTGTCGATTCCAACAGGTTGGCGACACATCTTCATCTACTCCTGTATGTACAAATATTTTGACCCTTATTTAGTTGTATTTATCTCCTTCGTATTGTTAGATTCCTACCAAATTACACGTGTGCAATAACTATTGGATATAATGTAGTAGTTGTTATTATTACTGTACATACCTTTTTATGATTTTAAAGTAGATGGTGCACTTTCGAGTGCCATTTGTTGCGCTTATATCGATCATATTTTATTATGGCCTTTTATATTAACGTAATTGCGAGACTAAATCTAACCCAGAAACGCAGTAGAATTTGGAATATTTAACTTTTGTCAGTATCTTTGGTAGTATCTAGTTAACAACCTATTTTAGATGTACTTAGATATGCGTCATAGATCTATTTCATTGTGAAAACTTTCAGGGTAAGGGTACCGGATCCGGGCACCGTACCTTGCTATACGGCAATGCCATATTACTTCGACACCAGAACAGCGACATGGTAATAATAATTTCTCAAATGTCGAAAAGTGCGCACTTTGAAGATTTATTTCTTTTTAGTATTTGGCTTGTTTATCGACGAGCTCCAGCAATGACAAGCTCGCTTTCGACGTTGGTCTGCAGGGCCACAGTCACGGTGAGGCCTGTTGGTGGACTGTACATCCAGCTAGCAAACAGAGGTACCTAATAATGTTAATTATCAGAGTTTAAACTTATGCAATGTTATATCTCAGGTCTGAAGGTGAAAAGGTCCGAGTCGGCGACGATTTGATCTTGGTGTCAGTAGCTACCGAACGTTATTTGGTAAGAAATACCCCAGAACTTTCATGATTTCGTAATCTGAATAATTGGATTATGAATTCTCACCTTCGATTCGTTTTCAGCACACTACTAAAGAGAACGAAATCTCGATTGTTAATGCCAGTTTCCACGTGACCCATTGGTCCGTCCAGCCTTACGGCACCGGTATATCCCGCATGAAGTACGTGGGGTACGTGTTCGGTGGGGACGTTCTGAGGTTCTTCCATGGCGGCGATGAGTGCCTCACTATACCTTCTACTTGGGACGTGGAACCTGCTCATAAGTAATAATCTCGGTGTGCGTTTTGGGAAGAACGTATTGGTATTTCGTCCCTTTTCAGTATCGTCGTGTACGAAGGAGGCAGCGTTATGTCACAAGCTAGATCCCTGTGGAGGCTGGAGCTGGCTCGTACCAAGTGGGCGGGTGGTTTCATCAACTGGTACCATCCTATGAGGATAAGGCATATCACTACTGGTCGATATTTGGCTGCCAAAGAAAATAATGAATTGTACCTTGTGAGCAGGTAAATGGAGTTTCGAATGGTTCCACAGTTTGGATATCTGTTGCGATTTTCTCTTTAGGGACGAAGCGAATACTGCCACGACAGCTTTTTGCCTGAGGCAAGAGAAGGACGACCAGAAAGTCGTACTCGAGGACAAGGATCTCGAAGTTATCGGTTCGCCTATCATAAAATATGGTGATTCGACTGTCATAGTCCAGCATTCTGAAACTAGTCTCTGGTTGTCCTACAAGGTAACGTTTATATTATTAACGAACTGGAAATATTGAGTGTATTTACTTATTCACGTTTCGATTATCTTTGTTTTTTAGGCATATGAAACAAAGAAGAAAGGTGTGGGAAAAGTCGAGGAGAAACAAGCAGTACTACACGAAGAAGGTAAAATGGACGACGGTTTGGATTTCAGCAGGAGTCAAGAGGAGGAATCTAGAACCGCTAGAGTTATCAGAAAATGTAGCTCCCTCTTCACACAATTCATCAAGTAATTACATTTTATAACCACCTTGACTGTATTTCCCGCAATACTAACTGTCTTCTTTACATCTCTTAGCTGTTTGGAGCAGTTGCAGATGAACCGAAGACACTCGATATTTTTCCAGCAAGTGAATCTTAACGAAATGGTGATGTGTTTGGAAGATTTGATCAACTATTTCGCCCAACCCGAAGACGAAATGGGTAAAGCCATATTATAAATTCAGCTGAGGGACGATATCGAATTTGTCTTTTCAGAGCACGAAGAGAAACAAAACAAACTTCGAGCCTTGAGAAACCGCCAGGACTTATTCCAGGAAGAGGGCATCCTTAATCTCATCTTGGAAGCCATCGATAAGATCAACGTGATCACGTCGCAAGGTTTCCTGGCCGCTCTGGCGGGCGATCAGAACTGGGAGATGATCGGGGGTTACCTTTATCAACTCTTAGGTAATAATGGACTAATCCTCGCGTTTCTTAATACTCGAACTGTAATTTTTAGCTGCTATCATAAAGGGTAACCATACCAACTGCGCCCAATTCGCGAACTCAAACCGCCTGAACTGGTTATTCTCGAGATTGGGCTCGCAAGCTTCCAGCGAAGGTACGGGAATGTTGGACGTACTTCATTGCGTTCTCATCGATTCTCCGGAAGCTTTAAATATGATGAGAGTGAGTACTTTGACGTATGGCTATGGTAGATGACTGATTAATATTTTTTACTGTTGTAGGATGAACATATTAAAGTAATCATTTCATTGTTAGAAAAGCATGGTAGAGATCCCAAAGTCTTGGATGTGTTGTGTTCACTCTGCGTTGGTAATGGAGTCGCCGTACGCAGTTCTCAGAATAATATTTGCGATTTTCTTCTACCTGGGAAGAATCTCTTGTTTCAGACTCAACTGGTCGATCACGTCGCAAGGTATAATTCGATTAGAATCCTTCAATTATCCTTTCTTGAGATTCTATAAAGCAATTAGAATTTTGTTGTTAAGGTCACCCTTTAGTCTTGCATTCTTGTAAACCTTCTAAATTTTGTTTTTGTTGTAGCGTTCGTCCCAACATCTTCGTGGGTCGAGTGGAAGGCAGCGCGATTTACCAGAAGTGGTATTTCGAAGTCACAGTCGACCATCTCGAGCAGACTACACACATGATGCCGCATTTAAGAATCGGCTGGGCGAATTCTAAAGGGTAAGAAGGTATAACGTGAAAAAGGTGCTGACTGTACGTCACGTGCACTCTTCAGGTACGTGCCTTATCCTGGTGGGGGTGAGAAATGGGGTGGAAACGGAGTCGGCGACGACCTCTACTCCTTCGGCTTCGATGGGGCTTATCTATGGACAGGCGGGAGAGCTACCATGGTCGTCGTTGGTAATACCGAACCCTACATTAAGAAATGTAAGTAGTACTTTATTATATCTATAACTTTTCGATTCCTAAGTTACTACTAAAGAGACTCTAGAGAAGACCTTCATACCAATTACGATGTCGTGCCTTTAGGCAGGGTTTTTAAAAACGAAAATTTACTACACACGTGAGACGTTTATTGCAAGGCTAACAACAATAGTCTGAAGATACACCTCAGTTGGTCGTATTTATAACATTGCATTGAGAATGCTGGTTCAGCTGAATAAGTGTGTATCCAGGCAAGTACTCTCTCGTAACTCCTCCGGGGTCAGATGAGAACTATGGGGTGGAACCAGAGTTCGAAATTAGGGGGAAGTTCCTAAGGTCGTTGTCCGCAGGTGTACAGGCATCTTGCGTCCTTGGCTGCTTCTTCTTGAAGGAAAACTTGTAGACTACATAAATGGCTACAAAAATAACTAAGACATATAATAAGATGGTGTAAAAACTGACATTCTGAAAACGTATGGCTGGAATCTCCAAATTTTTTATTTCTGCCTGGTCTTGCCGCAAAACGCTCTGTATATTGTCTAGTTCGTCAAGTTTAAGAGAATCTATTAAAACTGGCTTGAATGTTGATTTATTGAATATGTGACTGTCTTTGTAATTAATCTTAGGAAGTTCGATGGTTTTATAATTTGGAATATCGGTTTTAAAAGTTTTTAGTAACACATTTTCTATTATCACTTCACATGAATTGTCAAGTTCGATTAAATAAGTTCCGTTCAAAGGGATATTATCCGCGATTTTACCACACTTTTGAAGGGCGACTACGCTACGCGGAGTAATGACAATCCACTGGTTTTCTTCGATCTTCTGGATCTTCGTATCGCTGATCAGGGCAGGAACTTGCTGGCAGTCCGTGGAAGGTTTCGAAAATTTTAGGAGTTGTATTTCGCATGGGGCATTTTGAGAGGCTTCTAACATTTGGGCGTTCTGGCAGATAAATTCGTCTTGTGCTACTTCTTGACATCTAGCTTCAAGGAATGCGTATTTGTGCTCATTTAAAAGGAGAAATTTGGAATGAGGTAAAATGGTTCGAAAGGACGTCGTTGAGGGTGTAGGTAGAGAGTAAAGGTGATAGTAGTTATAGTCGCTATTCTCAACAATTGGTACTTCCAGTATGAAAACAATGTTATTATATTTACTGTATCCCTTAAGTTCTATTACCTTTTCGAATAAGAGAATATTCTGTAATGATAATTCGAATGGAAATCTGATATTGTTGTTTAAATTTTTACTAGCTGCTACTATTTCTGAGAACAACTCGTTCGGGTCGGTTATTGAATTATGAAGGATATTAATTTTTGAAAAACTAATGGCTGTCTGAATTTTTTCCAATATATCATATATAATTTGGAAGCTTATCATAAATTGTGAGGCGACACGTTTTTACGAAAAATAGTGGAACGTTTCTACCTTCTCCGCATTTATGTTATTTATTATCGATTCAATGTCCTCGATACGAGAGCGCAATATTAATTGATTATGAGCTAATAGATTGGAGCCATTTTCAAAATTTTGAATAGAGGTCCGTAATAGAGTGATTTGATGTTCGACTAAAGTTTTAATCTTGTTTTGATTCTTAGAGAGAGAAGAAATCGTTTCGTCATATCTTTCTGCGTCGCTTTGGTCTAAATTACCTGTTATGAATTTTACGGCGGAACCTAATCCGTTGAAAAGTGACCTTTTTACTCTTGAGTTCCACAAGGGGTTTAACTGATTTAATTGAAGGGTTATCTTGCTTTCGATTATCTGAATTAAATGGTAGGAGTTTTGAAATTCTTCTTTCAAGTTAAAATATGGCGAGGATTTAGAGAGAGAATTATTAATTGTATCGTATTGTTGTTTAAGAGTTAAAAAGTTTTTCGTGATATTCGTTATATCGATGACATGCACAAATGTCCAAAAATCAGTTTTAACCTGAGCGGTTCCTAATCTAAAGGGGAAGATTCCCGGGTTGTCGTTTAGGTTATGGTACTGGGGTGATCCTCGTTTTGCATCGATGGTCCAGAAGAGGAACCTGCAATAGGAGGTTTCTTTAATTCTTTAATATGCACGGTCTCTACGTGTAACTTTAATTTTTTATGCTTTAACATTTCTCTACTAATTTCTACGCGGTTATTGTCAAGCATTTTAGTTATGTGATAAGGACCTAAAAATTGCTTGTCCTTTTTATTCCTTTTGTAAGGGTTTGCTTTATATACCGTTTGTCCGATTTTGAATTCTTGATTTACTTCACCTTGATTGTTTCTTTTTTCTATGACTTTAATCTTTTTCTCTACTAGTTTATCGTGTACGGTTTGATAAACATGTTTTAACTTTTCTTGATGGTCTTTAACGTAATCGGCGTAAAAGCTATGGGGAATAAATATTTCGTTAGGATTTCTAGAATCTGTGTGCCCAAAGGTGAGTTCAAAGGGGGTAAAATTTGTCGAGCTGTGAATAGAGTTATTGTATCCGATTATTGCGTAGTCCATTAGATCGTTTTCGTCTGGATAAATTTCTTGTAAAATCCGTAGATGTTCGATTAAAGTGGAATGTAACCGTTCTGCTATAGAGTTCGATTCGTGATGGGCCGGTGTTGTAAAATGAACTTTGATTTTATGTAATGCAAGAAGGTCTTTAACGGTTTCGTTATGAAATTCTCGACCTTGATCAACTATTATTGATTGTGGAACGCCGAAAGAGGTGAAATATTTTATTAAGGCTTTACTAATGTGTATTGCCGTTTTTCCTTGTATGAAGATCGCTTGAGCGAATTTGGTGAACGCGTCGGTAAGGGTCAAATAGCTTTTAGCATCGTAAATAAACACGTCCATGTGAATGATCTGAAAAGGTTTAGTGGCAGTTTCGGTAAGCATTAGCGGAACGTAAGGAATTTGTCTGGCATATTTATTTTTCTGGCAAATAGTGCATGAGTTAATATAGTTTGTTACAGAGACTTTCATGTTTTTCCAATAATAGTTTCGGCGCAATCGCTCTAAAGTTTCATTGATACCTCTATGAGTGGTTTTACTTTCGTGATAGTTTTTAAGTAAAAGGATTTGTTCTTCTTTATCAGAAACGGTGTTTACGAGTTTAGTACATTTAATTAACTTGGGTCCGTGTTCTGAAAAGTGTTTTAAGTACACGGCGTTAAAGTCTTGATACAATTTTTCTTTATTAAAGTGAAGGTAAAACGTATTCTTGGTGTCGGTGAACTCGACTAGGAAGTCGAAAATTAACTTCTCGTTGTTAGTTTCGGGGATTTTGATTTTGGTTATTTTATGGTGTTCGTAAGATTCGTGGGCGATGTCGATCTTAGGGAGTAAGTTTGGATAAACTAGAATTTGATGGGTTTTATTGTTTACGATCTCGTCTAAAATTTGTATGCCAGAATTTGTAGTTTCGGTCGCGGTCGAGTGTTGTGTTGAAATTTCTGAACGAGTCCGATTAGTCGTCCAGTTAGGTTCGGGGGTCGTTAGAGTGTCTCGATGGTCGTTTTGTAAGGGTGGTTGGATTTGAGTGTTTGATAAAATTTTAATTTTAGGAGGTGGTGGTTCCTCGGGGATATTTTCTGCCAAATCTCGCAAATATTCCAAAATATCATTACCGGAGTCACCTGCATTGTTAACTACTGATTCGGTTTCTAAAGCGTTAATTTTAATACGCGAGAGACAGTCTGCGTTCGTGTTTGATTTTCCCTTTTTGTATATCACCTTGTAGTCGAATCCCTCTAATCTTAATCGCCACCTTACCAATTTTGAATTTGGCTCCTTTAAACTAAACAACCACGACAACGGTTTATGATCGGTGTATATGAAAAATTTCTTTCCATATAAATAGGGTCGGAAATGTTTACACGCCCACACGATAGCTAAGAGTTCCTTTTCAATCGTCGAATATTTGGTCTCGGAGTCGTTTAAAGTCCTAGACGCGTATGCCACTGGTTTGTCGTTAGGTACGTTGCCTTGTGATAGGACTGCACCTATTGCAAAGTTGCTAGCGTCGGTCGTTAGAGTAAAAGGTTTTGTAAAATCTGGGTACTGTAGTACGGGGTCGTTTGTTAAAATTTCTTTGCAAATTTGGAAACAATTTAGGAAGTCGGGGTCATGAACTACTTGGGAACCCTTTTTTAAACATTTTGTCATTGGTTTAGTAATTTTCGCGAAGTCTCGGATGAAACGCCGATAGTATCCTAATAGTCCAAGGAAGCTCTTTATTTCAGTTTGGGTTTTTGGGATAGGAAAATTTTTGATAACCGAAATTTTTTCTGGATTTGGTCTAACGCCGTCAGGGGTTATTACGTGTCCTAAATACATGACAGTTTTTTGTAAAAACTCTGACTTGTCCAGTTGTACCTTTAAATTGTATTGTCTGAGTCTGTGGAATATGGTTTTCAGTCGTTCTATATGTTCTTGAAGGGAGGTACTGTAAATTAAAATGTCGTCCAGGTAAACAATACAAGTCTCGTCGGTCAGTCCTCTTAGCACGTTATCCATAACTCTTTGGAACGTCGAGGGGGCATTTTTCAAGCCGAAAGGCATTCTTTTGAATTGAAAATGACCTTGAGGGGTGCTGAAGGCGGTTTTATCTACGTCTTGGGGATCTACTTCTATTTGGTGAAAGCCGCTTGCTAAATCTAAAGTTGAAAAATAATTCGCTCTGCCAAGTCTGTCTAAAATTTCTGTTATATTGGGCAAAGGGTATTTGTCGTCCACGGTTTGTTCATTTAATTTTCGGTAATCAATTACAAGACGCCACTTCCCTCCGCGTTTAGGGACAACCCATATTGGAGACGAAAATGGGGACGTCGAATGTTCGATGATGCCTTCGCGTAACATTTGAGATATTTGTTTCTTAACTTCTTCCCTGTGAACTTCGGGAAATCTGTACGATTTTGTGTAAATTGGAGAGTCGTTAGTTAATTTTATTTTATGTTTCACCTGATTGGTGAAGCTTAGCGGAACGCCTTCGCAATAAAAAATATCCCTGTAATCGTAACAAAGCTTCCTAAGAATTTCCTTTTCTTCCCTGTTACAATGATCGAGTCTGATGTTCTTTAAATTTTGTTTTAACTTGATGTCTTGAGAATCAGTTAAATTTGAATCAGGGACGGTTTCGAGCCTCTCCATGAAGTTGACTTCTACTAAGTTTAAAGTTTCAATATCAAAAGGTTCGCAAATTTCTAATTTAACCGGATTTTCCTTAATGTTAGTGATAGTTGTAAAGGCAAAATTGTTCGATACTGTTACCAAAGCTTTAGGCATTTCAAGACCATTTCCAAAGTTTTGGTAATTAAGTATACCCAATCCATTTTTTATCTTTACTGGTAGCTTAACTAATTGTTGGCAACGACTCGGTATTGTAATAGAATAATTTTGCAGCTGGTTATCCTTGATATTCGTGTCGAAAATTAAAGGGATGATAGCATTCGGAGTAATAATTTGGTTCTTACTGACATTTATTTCGGCCTTTAATTGTTTTAGTAAATCTACGCCTATGATCCCTTTGAATCTGTTACTAACTTTAAAGAGATAAAATTTATGAAATTCTGGCAGGTTAAATATGGCAAATAAGGGGATGTTAGCTACTTCGTCATGATGAGAGATATCGTGAGCGGTTTGTATGTTGAAATTTTCTTGGAAAATAAAATTTTGATAAAACTTATGTGCTAAATCGGGGTCAATGAGAGATTTTGAACTACCTGTATCAATTAAGAACTTAGCATTAAGTTCTTTAATTTCGATATAAGGTAAATTTGCTTTCAACGCGTTAACTAATATTACGTCGGGTTGGTTGAACTCTGAACTTGCGGAAAATCCTGACGTTCTTCGGTTTCGTTCATCTGAGTCGGTTGGGAATGAGATGGTAGGTCGTAATCTGTATTGTTGTTCGTGACATGTGTAAGTTCGTGATAGTCCGTCGGATATTGAGTTTCAGCGAGATAAGAATCGTAGACATCCGTGTGGTATAAGTCTTGATTATACTCGTGGTTGTGAGAATTATCAAATTGATGGTATTCGTAAAATTCTGGATGTTGGTAGGGGTCATGGATCGTTTGGTTGAAAAGTTCGGTTGCAATAAAATTGGGTTTCGATTGAATTCTCGAATTACTAGACGATGTGTCCATTGGTTCTGGTTGATCGTTGCGAAAGGTATTGGGACGGTTAGGTTGAATTTGAGGAAAATTTCTCTGCATTTGAACATTTCTTTGATTTTGGAAAAATGGGTGAAGGCGAGTGGGGAAATTATTGTTCGGACGCCAGTTATATGAAGGGTTAGACTGGTAATTAGGTCTAAATTGTTGAGAATTCGGAAATGTGTTTGGCCTAAAATGTTGAAAATTCGAAAATGGGGTGCGCGGTGTAAAGTTAGGTTGAAATGCGGGACGAGGGGGATGTGACATAGGTCGAACGTTACTGAAATTCGGAATAAACGCTGGACGCATCCCATAACTTGGATTTGTCGCAGGAGCAATTCGTAAGCCAGGCTTAAACGAAACGTTTGTATTTAGGTTATTGGAACTTCTAGTAGAGTATAGGAAATTTTCTTCTTCGATTACTAAGCCCATGGCGGTCTCTAAGTCTTTTGGTGACCTTAGTCGAACATTAGTTTGAATAGGCAAAGGCAACCCTCTAATAAAAGTTTTTAAAGCCAAATCGTCGTAATTTTTTAATCGCAACTTATGTTCCTCTTTTGTAATACCTTCAATCGAATTTAATTTGGAAATAATAAGACTTCTAGAATCTTGACACCTCATGCCAAAATTGTATGGGGTTTCGTTTTTGTTTGGTTGTAAATTAATTAGATCTTGAACTAAACAATCAATATTTCGTTGGTCTCCAAAACTCAAAATTAAAGCACCTTTTATATCTTTCCAAGTTTGAAGCTCTGTACGAGATCCAATTAATATTTGCGCTCTACCCGTCAATTTGCCTACAATAGCTCGTAATAAAAATGAATTCAACCCGGCATCGGTTGGACTTGCAAATGCGTTGATCAGGCTCTCACAATTACTGAGAAAAATCGTTAACGTATGAGGATTTCCTTCATAAGGAGGGATCGAATCTAAGTAAAGTCTAAGTAGTTGATAATTGGTCGGAGTCGTAGCCATTGTGGTATGTAAATTACTAGGGGCGGTTTCAGATGGAGTTGGTTGTAACTTCTCGGCAAACAACTCTACTAATTCGTCTAAATCGGGTTCATTCATCAAATTTGATAACTTTAATCTAGTTTAGCTTAATTATTATTATTATTTTATAACTACTAGCACGATGGGGAAAGTTAGAATGGGAAAAAAAATTGGAAAGAGCACTTACGCTAAGACGATTATCTTCATTTCTTGAATCTTAGTTCCTAGTCCTTAGTCCTATCTTCTTATCCTAGTTCCTGTAGGTTCGGACGATTGGTGTTCCTCTCCCAGGATGTGTAGTCCTCGTTTCCCTGCTGGAGTACTCGACTCGTGTCTCTGAGGTAAACTGGTACTGTCTTTTCACTACCCGATATTCACTCGAACAGGAAAGCAGCTTTCGATTCGATATTCACTCGAATTTACAGTTTTACCGATTTGAGGTTCTTCCGGTTAGTCGTTGAAACGATTAAATTGCCCGTTCGATACGTTCAATTCCCGAAACATCCTACTGACTGCGCCAATTACGATGTCGTGCCTTTAGGCAGGGTTTTTAAAAACGAAAATTTACTACACACGTGAGACGTTTATTGCAAGGCTAACAACAATAGTCTGAAGATACACCTCAGTTGGTCGTATTTATAACATTGCATTGAGAATGCTGGTTCAGCTGAATAAGTGTGTATCCAGGCAAGTACTCTCTCGTAACTTACCTTAAGTTTGTTTCTTTTTTAGCTGACGTTATCGGTTGTGCTTTGGATTTAACAATACCGATGATTAGTTTCACCTTTAACGGTAACCCTATTCGAGGTTATTTCAGGAACTTCAATCTAGATGGTATGTTCTTTCCTGTCATAAGTTGCTCGTCGAAATTAAGGTAACTACGGAATGTTTCCTCTATAGTCGTATTTACTTAAAAGCCCATTTTTTCCAATTCTAGTTGTCGTTTCCTTCTGGGAGGCGATCACGGTAAACTAAAGTACATCCCTCCCGACGAATTCTCGCCTCTCGTCGAAAGTTTGCTACCCCAGCAGGTGTTGATGTTGGAACCATGCTTCTATTTTGGAAACATGACGAAGAACGTCATAGCCGGTCCGTTGTATGTAGAAGATGATATTGCTTTCGTTCCGAATCCCGTCGATACTTCCATGGTAACATTGGCTAGTTATGTTGAATCTATCCGGGATAAATTAGCTGAAAATATCCACGAAATGTGGGCCATGAATAAAATCGAAGCTGGCTGGCAATGGGGGGAATACAGGGACGATATGCGGCACGTCCACCCTTGTTTGGTACCATTCGATAAGTTACCATCTGCCGAGAAACGATACGACACCCAGTTGGCCGTCCAAACATTAAAGTAAGAAAATTAAAGAAGTTATTCTGTTAATATTGCAACACTTAATTACACTCTTAAAATTTTAGAACAATTATCGCGCTTGGCTACTACATCACAATGGATAAACCGCCGTCGAGGATCAAAACCATCAGGTTGCCTAACGAACCCTTCATGCAACCCAATGGTTACAAACCTGCTCCTCTCGATTTGAGCGCCATAACCTTAACTGCTAAACTGGAAGAGTTGGTCGACCAATTAGCCGAGAACACCCATAACCTTTGGGCCAAAGAGAGAATCCAGCAAGGTTGGACCTACGGACTCAACGAAGTAAGACACAAAACGAATATTACTCTAAACCTTTTTTTCAATCGCTATTTTTACAGGACTCCGATATGTTCAGGAGTCCCCACTTGGTCCCTTACAACAAAGTCGACGACGCGATCAAAAAAGCAAACAGGGACACTGCCTCGGAAACTGTGAGGACCCTTCTGGTGTACGGTTACAATTTAGACCCGCCGACTGGAGAGCAGCAAGAGACTTTGCTTTCTGAGGCGAGCAGACTGAGGCAATCTGCGTTCAGGACGTACAGAGCCGAAAAGAATTACGCGGTCAGTTCCGGAAAGTGGTACTTCGAATTCGAGATACTGACCGCCGGACCCATGAGGGTCGGATGGGCGAAGGCCGATTGTGCTCCCGGTTGCATGCTCGGGTCGGATGAGAACACTTGGGCTTTCGATGGATATAATGTGAGTAGGATGAAGATATTGTGAAAGGTGTTTCGTTTTGGGGAAGTAGAGTAATGTTATGGGATTTTGATATTTCTAACCAGTCTTCTAGGAGTCTTCTAGATACTTTAAAATTATGCAAAAGCTACTTATCGATTGGTTACATGAAGTCCTCCCAAATTATCTTTCATTTATCGGATTGACTTACTTCACAATTGATGATTCGAGATTGTTTTTATTAACGTTTTGAATTTTTTGTCCGGTCAGTTAAAAAAGTACCATGGGGGAACATTCGAACCGTTTGGTATAAAGTATCAAGTCGGCGATGTTGTCGGTTGCTTCTTAGATATCATTGACGGGATCATTAGTAAGTTACATGGACAAACTGGATTTGATTGTTCTGTCGGGTGCTGTACCTGAATGTCATTAATTATTAACAAATCGGTTTCACATTAAAAGTTCCATTTTTTCACCATGTTTTGTTAACAAATCAGAGCTTAGAAGAGAACTAGATCTTTATTACAATTATGAATTCAAAAAAATAGAGTGTGGTATGAAAACAATACAAAATTAAAAAGAGATAAATCAATGTAATAACCCATTTCAATTAGAAAGAAATTAAAACAGGTCTTATTGTATTACTTTCGAATAATTCTGAATGAATTTGACAGTTCATTTTTTCAATGAAATATGTTTCTTAGGAGGAGAAAGTGTACAGCAATTCCGCAGAATCTTTCGGCAAACAGTGGCAAGTTAACGATGTCGTTGGGGTTTTCCTCGACTTAATCGATCACACAATAAGTAAGATGGAGCTTAAATTACCCTTTAAGCTTTGCCGAGTTTAATTTGAAAATCAACAATGGCCCTTACACCACCAAAAGCACCAATAGCAGTTTATTTATTGAGTAGATCATCCCTCTCTTTGCACGAATTAGAACAACTTACGAGCTCTGCTGCTTTCATTAACTTACGTTTTAATTTCTTGTTTTTTGTGAAGCACCCCAGATTGACATGAGGTGTGAACCTGTTTCGCTTATACACACACACATCTTGTTATCATTTTCTGAGTACTTTTCAAATTAATATAATTGCTATTTAGGTTTCTCTCTGAACGGAGAGCTACTGATGGACACCCTTGGTGGTGAGACGACGTTCTCCGATGTTCAAGGCGAAAATTTCGTCCCAGCCTTCACTTTAGGCGTAGGTCAGAAAGCGAAACTCATCTTCGGACAGGATGTTACTCAATTGAAATATTTCACCATGTGTGGATTACAGGAAGGTTACGAACCATTTTGCGTGTAAGTAAATAATAACAGTAAATACACCCTAATCTAAATCAGTCGCTCTTAACATCCTTCAGGAAGTTTAAGTAACAAATAATTTAACGTTTCATAAAAAATTCTCTCTTTTAGAAATATGAATAGAGCCGTCACGTATTGGTACACAAAAGACCAACCGATTTTCGAGAATACCGACGATTTTCCCGATTCCAAGATCGACGTAACAAGGATTTTAGCGGGCTCAGAAACTCCGCCTTGTTTGAAGATAAGCCACAACACCTTCGAGACAATGGAGAAGGCGAATTGGGAGTTCCTTAGACTCAGCTTGCCAGTAATATGCCACTCAGAATTCATCAGGTATGAGAAGCAGAATACCTACATATTTTATTTTAAAATTCTCACCTATTACTATTAATTAGTGAAGAGGACAAGATTCGCAGATGGAATGAGATTAAGATAAGACAGCACAGACTTAAGGTGGAGGCTGATTCGCAGCAAGGCCCACCCGCCCATATAGAAAATATAATGAAGAGTGGTTTCTCCATAAGTGACATCAAAGGTTTACACAGGAATTATTCTGAAGACGCCGTAGAAGCTGACGAAGTTTTAAAACAGCCCATGAAGAACACGAGGAGCATGCCATCGAGGCCTCCCAGGAAAGGATCTTTATCCAGAAATGTTAATGGTTATGACGACAACAGTAAGTGATACATACCTACTTCATTTTTCCATTTATTATGTAATTCTCTTGTAGCATTAGGTGTTAGTAGAGGGGTACACCGATCAACCAGCGAGCTCGATATCAACAGATACAACGACATAGCACCGAGGAACCAGGAAAAAGTCGACGATAAGAAGAAAAGAGGCAGATCTCCCTTCAGGTATGACACTGTTGCTTGCTTGCGTTCTCAACTCCCTTTCTTACTCTTTTATAGGTTCTTCTCGAAGAAAAATAGAGAAACCACTACAAGTGGCGAGAGAGTAAAAGGGAAAAGTGCGAAGCATGAACACGTCGGTTGGGAGACTGACGTACAACCTCAACCGAGATCTGTTGGAATCTCATCAAGTACCATGCTGCAAAGACAGCCTACTATAAAACAGTCACAAGTAATGCAATTTTTTTTCTGCCTGTTATACTTATTGATTAACTTTCTTTTAGACTGATTTGCAACCCCAGACTGCTGTTGACCGTCAACACAAGCAGTTAACCATTACTCAGCCCTCCGATATAGAATCGATAGGCAACGAAATATACGATGCCGAATGTCTTAAGTTGATCAATGAATACTTTTACGGTATGAAGAATATTCCATATATTATATACTATTAATTCTACAGATTTATTATTTGTTTAAGTAGAAATAGTTTCTTACAAATTTAAAGCTATTTAGGAAAAAAGTACTTCAAAGCTATCATTATTTCTTTTTTAAATGTAGGTATTCGTATTTTCCCTGGTCAAGACCCCACCCACGTATACGTAGGGTGGGTAACCACTCAGTACCATTTACACAGCAAGGACTTTAATCAGAACCAGGTACTTACTTCTTCTGTGGTACTCACTGATGGTTATGATGGCGTAATTGACTGGTAAGTAATGATGGTATACAATGTTGTAAAAGATGATATTTATTCTGAAATTTATTATATAGCATCGAAAGGCAGTCTTGTTACATGGTCAGAGCTGACGAATTGTACAACCAAGTAACTCAAGACGCTTCAGGAAAAGGAGCCTCCCAAGGGATGTTCATTGGTTGTTTCTTAGACGCCGCTACCGGCATTATCACGTTCACTTGTGATATGAAACCAACGTCACATAGATTCAAGGTATAAACAAACTTCCCTCTTATTCTCTTGTGATTTTCTGTAAGAGATTTACACTACTCATTGTTTAATAGATGGAGCCAGAAACAAAACTTTTCCCGGCGATCTTTGTAGAAGCTACCAGCAAGGAAGTATTACAGGTCGAGCTCGGAAGGACTTCTACAACTCTTCCACTTTCGGCAGCAGTCTTACAGAACAGCACCAAGCACGTCATCCCTCAGTTTCCGCCTAGGTTAAAAGTGCAGTGCTTGAAACCTCACCAGTGGGCAAGGGTAATCGTTGTTTTTATGTTAACGTTAAATAAATTTAACCCGATAACCCTCCTTAGGTACCCAATCAAAGCCTCCAAGTTCACGCTCTCAAGCTCTCCGACATACGCGGTTGGTCGATGCTCTGTGAAGATCCGGTTTCCATGTTAGCCCTTCATATACCAGAAGAAGACAGATGTATCGATATCTTAGAATTGATCGAAATGGATAAGCTACTAAGTTTCCACGCGCATACGCTCACTTTATACGCGGCGTTGTGTTACCAGAGCAATTACCGGGCCGCTCACAATTTATGCTTGCACGTTGATCAGAAACAGTTGTTGTATGCTATCAAGTCGGAGTATATGAGTGGACCACTGAGGCAAGGGTTCTACGATTTACTGATAGCGGTGCACTTGGAGTCGACGGCGACCACTATGTAAGTACCAGTGCACTGGTAATAATATTTAGGTTTCTCCCATTACCTTCATTTTGTTGGAAGATATTAGTGATTATTGGTCTTGCTGTTTTTGTTTCAGGGAGGTTTGTAAAAATGAGTATATAATCCCGGTAAGTCAAGAATTGAAAGATATGTACGAGGATCCAGACATGGGACACAGTTTAAAACACCTGACGATGGAATCTGTCCGACCACAAATGAAAACGTCGGAAATAACGTAAGTTCGAGGGTTATTAAAACACTGTGACTATCAATTACTTTCCATTACAATCCTTGACTATACCTTGACACATGCTGTTTTTTAGAGAGCACATCGAGAACATCAAAAACCTGTACTCCCCATATTTCCCATTGGATGTTGTCCGCGATTATGTTATGACCGCTCTGGCTGAATCAGTAGAGACAAACCAAGTGCACAATAGAGATCCTATCGGAGGATCTAACGAAAACCTCTTCCTGTAAGTACAATGCAACTCTACTAAGTTTCTAGATGACTAAATTTCGTTCATTTCCAGGCCACTTCTTAAGTTAGTAGATCGCCTGCTTCTAGTGGGAATGCTAAGAGACGAAGACGTCGAAAAATTGCTAATTATGATCTTCCCCGAGACCTGGAATCCGACTTTCGATAAAGAAGGCAGGGACGAGCATCGTAAGGGTTTATTGCAAATGAAGATGGCGGAAGGGGCGAAGCTGCAGATGTGTTACCTCTTGCATCATTTGTGCGACATCCAGTTACGCCATAGAGTCGAATCCATCATAGCGTTCAGTCACGATTTTGTCGGGGAGCTTCAAACTGATCAGCTAAGACGTTACATAGAGATCAAACAATCGGATTTACCCTCAGCCGTGGCGGCTAAGAAGACGAAGGAATTCCGTTGCCCCCCACGGGAGCAGATGAACGCGATCTTGTGTAAGTTTAAGAGGACTTCAGGTACGTTCAGAAAAATTGACAGACGTATACATAGTTTTCACAGTAATCTGTGTTTATTTAACATCACATGTATTTACTAAATTATGTTCAGGGTAATAATGAGAAAATTTCTTCGTTCTAATGTAAATCAGTATGTGCTTGAATTACAGCTTGTCAAAAACGTCCGTTTCACCATTTACATGTATATGTCGCAGAAGCAATATTAAATATTATGTAAACTTAAACTTTTACTGCACTATCCATAACGCATGTCAGTCTGTGTTTTATACTCTTAACAATAATATGTATTTAACAGTTGCAGTCTCTGTGTACAAAAAGAAACCTTTCTACGAACTTCCCAAAATAAACATAAAATACTTTTTTTCATACAATTATAATTAATTAGCGTTCAAGTGTAAGTAACTCAGCGTTTGTCAATTTTTTTAAATATGATGTGCGGGTTTTATAAATTTTCTTTTCGAGTTACGTTTTTGGTAGTATCGGTCCCTGTAGCTTCATTTGGTATGAGTTCAGTTTGGTATCAATATTCCTTACTCTGCTTATGAAAACAGATGAAAAAAAACTTATTCTATTCTATGCGTATAGAATAAATGCTTGCTTGCTCACCCTACTAACATTATCCATTTAGTTTAACCCAAGTGTTTAAGACTTGAAATTGATCTACTGTTTTCTTTATAATCTTCTTTTTGTTTCCCAAATAAAACGTGTAAGTTTCTACTTTCTAGGTTTTAAGAATTTAGAAGAGGAAGACAAAGAGAATTGCCCATTAGGCGAGGACCTCTGTGAGAGGATGAACACCTTCCACGAGAGGCTCATGTGTCACGTATCTCTTCAAGCTCTACTGGCACCCGAAGAAGGGGAGAACCCTGATGATGCAGTCAAACCAGGCCCATTTAAAAAATTATATAATCTGATTAATGCGGTAAAGGAACTGGAAGAGGAACATAAAGTGGAAGCCGAACCCGAGAAGAAAACTCCAGAGGAAACATTCAGGAAAGTGTTGATCAGTACTATTGTTAGATGGGCTGAAGAGGAGCAGATAGAAACGTCAAAATTGGTGCAAGAAATGTTTAGGTAAGATAATCTAATGCAGACGGAGAGAGCGAACTAATATAAATTTAACATATTGTTTTGTATCCTCTAGTTTATTGGTGAGACAATACGACTCAGTAGGTGAGCTGATTCGAGCTTTAGAAAAGACTTACATCATCAACGCCAAGACGAAATATGACGTGTCAGAAATGTGGGTAGGTTTGAGCCAGATCAGAGCATTGCTACCTGTACAGATGTCTCAGGAAGAGGAGGAACTGATGAGAGAACGTCTATGGAAATTAGTCAACAACCACACGTTCTTCCAACACCCTGATTTGATCAGAGTATTGAGGATACATGAGAACGTAATGGCGGTAATGATCAACACGTTGGGGAGAAGGTCTCAGGCGCAAAGCGACGCCAATGCTCAGCAGCAAGCGAATGAGGGAGAGGTGGTGGCTAAAGAAAAGGTAGTGTAATATATTGCATATATGCCATATATATTCAAAACTACACATGACTGATTTTTACTTTCACATATGGATTTGAATGAGCATATTAAATGAATACAATTTTTATTCGAAATATTTTTTCTTAAAAATGTCCTAAAGGGTACTTTACTCTTAAGAATTTTTATTTTGTTGTACAATTTTATTTAAAACTTTTTTTTAGGATACGTCTCATGAGATGGTCGTGGCGTGCTGTAGATTTCTGTGCTACTTCTGTAGAACCGGCAGGCAAAACCAAAAAGCAATGTTTGAACACTTTGACTTCCTACTCGACAACAGCAACATCTTATTGTCCAGGCCTAGTCTGCGAGGTTCTACACCGTTAGACGTCTCCTACTCGTCTCTGATGGAGAACACCGAACTCGCCCTCGCTCTCAGGGAACATTACTTGGAGAAGATCGCCATATATTTATCTAGATGTGGTCTGCAGTCGAACTCCGAATTAATCGAGAAAGGTTACCCGGATCTGGGTTGGGATCCGGTAGAAGGCGAGAGGTACCTGGACTTCCTGAGATTCTGCGTTTGGGTAAACGGTGAAAGCGTCGAGGAGAACGCTAACCTGGTGATCAGACTGTTGATCCGCAGACCGGAGTGCTTAGGTCCCGCTCTGAGGGGTGAAGGTGAAGGTTTACTCAGAGCTATCGTCGAAGCCAATAAGGTGATTTTTCATAATGTAGATTAGTTTTTAATAATTTATACCCTCATTTATTTTTTTGTGATATCTTTTTAATGAGTAATATTATTGACCTTTTTTAGATGTCTGAACGAATCGCAGACAGAAGAAAGTTAATGGACGAAGCTGAAGGTACCGTTGTGAATTGTGCTAACTTTACCCACCCCTTACCTGAAAGCGACGATGATGAGGATTATATCGACACAGGAGCAGCTATTTTAAACTTTTATTGTACTTTAGTTGACTTATTAGGAAGGTGCGCCCCCGACGCAGGTGTAATTGCTTTGGTGAGTTCATGTAAATCTATTTATTTTCAGCAATTTTTGCTGTTGTACTATTTCAGGGTAAGAATGAATCTCTTCGAGCCAGAGCCATCTTGAGATCACTTGTTCCCCTGGAGGACCTTCAAGGAGTGTTGAGTCTAAGATTCACTCTACACCATCCTGCGGCTGGCGAGGAGAGACCCAAATCAGACATGCCCTCAGGATTAATTCCGGGCCATAAGCAATCTGTGGTGTTATTCTTGGAGAGAGTTTATGGTATCGAGACGCAGGATTTGTTCTACAGACTACTTGAGGAGGCTATTTTGCCAGATATGAGATGCGCGACTATGTTGGATAGAGTAAGTAGAGAAAATGACTAGTGTATCAAAAGAACTCATGGAATCATTTCATTTTAGAACGATGGTAGTGAATCGGACATGGCCTTGTCCATGAACAGATATATTGGCAACTCTATCCTTCCTTTACTTATACAACACAGCAAGTTTTATAGTGAAGCCGAAAATTATTCCTCTTTACTAGATGCCACCTTACACACCGT
This sequence comes from Cryptocephalus moraei, assembly GCA_946251905.1. Lineage (NCBI taxonomy): Eukaryota > Metazoa > Arthropoda > Insecta > Coleoptera > Chrysomelidae > Cryptocephalus > Cryptocephalus moraei. The sequence goes on along the minus strand of OX276456.1, from coordinate 36,734,827 downwards.
TTACAGACTGTCAAAGAATCGCATGCTTACGAAAGGCCAAAGAGAAGCAGTCTCCGACTTTTTAGTCGCTCTAACCAGTCAGTTGCAACCTGCCATGTTACTTAAACTGTTGAGGAAACTTACAGTGGATGTATCGAACCTTTCAGAGTATACAACGGTCGCTCTAAGACTGTTAACTCTTCATTACGACAGGTGTGCTAAGTACTACGGCTCCAGCAGTGGACAAGGTCTGTACGGCGCGTCGAGCGATGAAGAGAAAAGGTTGACCATGATGCTATTTTCGAATATCTTCGATTCACTGAGTAAAATGGATTATGATCCAGAACTGTTCGGTAAAGCTCTTCCTTGTTTGACTGCGATCGGCTGCGCTTTACCGCCAGATTACTCGTTATCTAAGAACTATGATGATGAATGGTACACTAGTAAATCGGCGAAGACCGGACCTGACGGACCTTACGATCCACAGCCGATAAATACATCGTCTGTCGTCTTGAACAATGATTTGAATAATATCGTCCAGCAATTCTCCGAGCACTACCACGACGCCTGGGCTTCTAGAAAATTGGAGAACAGTTGGCAGTATGGTGAAAGTTATTCCGGTTGGGACGGTAACAAAACACATCCCAGGTTAAAGCCTTATTCCATGCTCAATGACTATGTAAGTGGAAGGAATTTTTTTTCTAGGGTAGCATATGGTAACTTTGATTACAGAATATTGCAAAATTAAAATTTGTTCTTAGTTCTTATTTTTGTCAATTGATTTTCGATTTTCGTTTTTCTAGGAGAAAGAGCGATACAAGGAACCGGTGAGAGAGTCCTTGAAGGCCCTTTTGGCTATCGGCTGGTCTGTGGAACACACAGAAGTCGATCTACCCTCAAACAATCGCAATTCCGGTATGCGCCAGTCGGATGGCGCTTCCGCTTTCAATTACAACCCTCATCCAGTCGACATGACCAATCTGACTCTGTCGAGGGAAATGCACAACATGGCCGAGAGGCTAGCGGAGAACGCTCACGACATCTGGGCGAAAAAGAAGAAAGAAGAGCTGACCACTTGCGGTGGTGACATCCATCCACAGTTGGTGCCTTATGATCTATTGACCGACAAGGAAAAGAAGAAGGATAGGGAGAGGTCACAGGAGTTCTTGAAGTACCTGCAGTATCAAGGATACAAATTACACAGGCAAGTAAAACAACAAGTGTATGTGGTCAAACGAGTATTTTAGAGTGATCAGTTATTTACCTTCAGACCTTTCTACCTCTGAACTTCAGATGAGTATTGTGGATTTCGATTTCAGGCCGAATCGCGGAGGACAAACGGAACAGTCGACAGCAGGACCCTCGGTAGAGCTCCGTTTCGCATACAGTTTACTCGAGAAACTCATCCAGTACCTGGACAGGGCCACCATCAACATGAAACTGTTAAAACCTTCCCAGATCTTCAGCAGGCGAAGCTCCTATAAAATATCCTCCAGGGACATCAAATTTTTCTCCAAAGTCGTGCTGCCATTGATGGAGAAATACTTTTCCACGCACAGGAACTACTTCATAGCTGTGGCCACTGCTACCAATAATGTAGGAGCGGCCAGCTTGAAGGAAAAGGAAATGGTAGCAGCCTTGTTCTGTAAATTAGCCAATCTCTTGAGGTCTAGATTAGCCGCTTTCGGGGCGGACGTTAGGATCACCGTGAGGTGCTTGCAAGTTTTGGTGAAGGGGATCGATGCTAAGTCTCTGGTGAAGAATTGTCCTGAGTTTATCCGCACGTCGATGTTGACGTTCTTCAATAACACAGCAGATGATCTGGGACATACCATCATCAATTTACAAGAGGCAAGTATATGAATATCAAAACGTTTTAAATACTCAAAACGTATTTTGTTCCAGGGGAAGTACAGCCATCTGAGAGGAACTCACCTGAAGACCTCAACCTCCTTGTTCTACGTAAATGCAGTAGTTCTCCCAATTTTAACCTCTCTATTCGACCACTTAGCTAACTGCGAATATGGAACAGATCTGCTACGTAAGGAACACTCACTTTATGAAAATTCCGCTTGTCTAATTCATTTTTTCCTATTCTATAGTCGACGAAATCCAAGTGGCATCCTACAAGATTCTGCAAGCTCTGTACATCCTGGGAACAGATCCCAATCTCACCCATGACAGAAAGTATTTAAAAACTGAGATGGAGAAGTACAAACCGGCTTTGGGCTCTTGTTTGGGAGCTTTCAGTTCGACGTTCCCAGTCGCCTTTTTGGAACCGCATCTGAACAAGAACAATCAATTCTCGTTGTTGAATAGGATCGCTGATCATTCCTTGGAGGCTCAAGGTATCGAGGTTTCCGCAGTTATTATTATTTTTTGTGACTGATTTCAGAAATTCTCTTTATAAGAATTTACAAAATTCAAACTACCACTTTGATAAGTTGTTTTTATTATGTTATTATTAACAAATTATTCTTTAGATATCATGGCTAGAATGGAGGGCTCGATGCCAACGTTGGAAACTATCCTTTCCGAAGTTGACCAGTTTGTGGAAAGTGATAAAACCTATGCCGATGCTTCATATGTTATAGACGTTATCATGCCGATGCTTTGCTCATATTTGCCGTTCTGGTGGTCTCAGGGTCCCGATAACGTTAGTCCAACTGGAGGGTGAGTTTCTGTTTCCATTTTCTTTCAACGTTTTTAATTTTTGTAATACTAAACAATGCCTTTCAATCATATCTCTAAAATACCGGAATTTTGCCATTCAGGACTCACGTTTCGATGGTAACATCTGAGCATATGAATCAGCTGCTCAAGAATGTGCTCAAGTTGATCAAAAAGAACATCGGTAATGAGAACGCCCCATGGATGACTAGAATAGCCGCTTATACTCAACAGATCATCATCAACAGCAGTGAAGAGCTGTTGAAAGATTCATTTCTACCGTTAGCTGAACGCGTGAAGAAACGTACTGAGGCCATGTTCCATAAGGAGGAAAGCTTAAGAGGGTTCATCAAGAGTTCTACAGATGATACGTCACAAGTAAGGAAAATTATGAGTTTTCCAGGGAGATAGTGTCTAAAGTTACTCTTTGAAAATATGACCATAATGTATTGATGTAACATTTCCTCTAGATCGAGGCGCAGATCCAAGAAGACTGGCAACTCCTCGTCAGAGACATCTATTCCTTCTATCCCCTTCTAATTAAATACGTCGACCAACAGAAGAATCACTGGTTACGCCACAACATCGCCGAAGCGGAAGATCTCTATAATCACGTCGCTGAAATATTTAACATCTGGTCGAAATCTCAGTACTTCCTTCGTGAAGAACAGAACTTTATATCGGCCAATGAGATCGATAACATGGTGCTCATCATGCCCACGGCTACGAGGAGGACCGTCGTGCCTGAAGGGAGCCAACCGACTGTCGGAAAGGTAGGAACTACAAACGAAAGGATAGAAATGTGCTGTTTACAAGAGTAAATGTAAAAATTTGTATATATATTTATTACAGAAAAAGAAGAAACACCGTGATAAAAAAAGAGACAAGGACAAAGAAATCCAAGCTTCACTTATGGTCGCATGTCTGAAGCGTCTACTTCCAGTGGGTCTTAATTTATTCGCTGGTAGAGAACAAGAACTTGTTCAGCACTGCAAAGACAGATTCTTGAAGGTAAGACATGGTTACTTTCATGTGTATATATAAAGTTTACAACTACTGCTTTCGTTTGTAAAAACATAATTTTTGTCCATATTTTAGAAAATGCCTGAATATGACATCATAGACTTTGCGAAGACTCAGTTAACCCTACCTGATAAGATCGATCCGGCAGATGAGATGTCATGGCAGCATTACCTTTACAGTCAATTAGGTAGCAAAAAGAGCGTTTCTGTTACGATGACCGACAATAATGGCAAGAATCAACTGGAGGAAACTGTGGATCGAATTGTTGCCATGAGTAAAGTTCTGTACGGTCTGCATATGGTAAGAATAATAATTTTGAGAGAGAAAGGATCTGTTGTTAGCGCTTTAGCAATGATACGTTATGAAGTTCATAGTTTTTTTTTGGCTTTACATGAGGAATTTTAAAGATGGCATGAGGTAGTGGATGATTTCATTAGTATACTTTCGCTCTTTGTTGAATTAGAACAATTTTAATCGCCTAATTAATTTGTTATTGCTGATTTTCAGTTTAAAAAAAGGTACCAATATGGATGGAAAAACAAAGTAGTACCTGCTGATTAATAGTGTACTGAAATTTTAAAGAATGTATCTGAGCAATTTCCTTAGCAAGACAAAACTTTGAACATTTACACTATACATTTTATTTTATTAGGGAATTATACTTTTAGTTCTATTTAGTTAAACCACACACCATAACAGTTTTTTTAGATATATTAATTTCTATGGGTCTTACATAAAAAACAATTATGGTTTCAAAGTCTTTAAAGAAAATGACTATTACAAGTGAGCTGATTGAAACAAACATCATCAGCATGGTTACATTTTACCACTTATTTATTTTATGTTGCATCCGCTATAGATCGATCATCCCCAGCAACAACAGAAAGGCATTTACAGAAGCGTTGTTTCAACTCAAAGGAAGCGTGCGGTACTCTCTTGCTTCCGGCAAGCTTCTTTGCACAGTTTGCCCAGGTTCGTTCTAAAGTAGCTTTTTCTATTACTTCTTTGTCGCTTGTTAATATTAATTCTGATTGTTTTCCGATAACGATTAGTGGACTAACATATATATAGTTTTGGTTTCGTTTCTTTTTACTAATAGGCTACGAAGCCGAAAAATAATAGAGACGGTTGGAAACGTATCCTGGGAGCAGCTAGGAAAAGAGCTGCTCTGGCATGTCTCAGGATGACGCCCATTTACAAGCTCTCCAGGTGCGTGTGTGTGTGTTTATTTAACAATTTTACTCTAATACCAATTTAGACGACTATTTTAAAATACCTTCTCCACTTATTATCTCAAATCATTCCACAGACATCGAGCTATCAACATTTTTATCCGCACGTACCGAGATTTCTGGCTGCAGGATGAGAATGTTGGTCAGGAGGTGATGATCGAAGACCTGACGCAGAGCTTCGAAGATTCCGAGTTGAAGAAGAAAGACGATGAAGAGGAAGAGGGTAAACCTGACCCTCTGACTCAGTTAGTCACGACGTTTTGCAGGGGAGCGATGACCGAGAGGTCGGGAGCTCTCCAAGAGGATCCCTTATACATGGCTTACGCTGAGATCATAGCCAAGTCCTGCGGAGAGGAGGAAGAAGAAGGCGAAGAGGAAGAAGGTGCCGGTGAAGGCGAAGAGGGAGGCTCTTCTATACACGTGAGTAACTAGAGGATTTTAAAGACCTGTGTTGCTTAAAACGTGTGTTTGTTTCTTGCGAAACGTAGGGAACGATGAGAAAGTTAATGGTAAGATTTCAATGTCTTCTTAATGTTGTATGGAGCTTGAATTTTTAAATGCAATGAGATGATTATTACAAGATTTCACTTTATTTGTTTGTCTGTCTGTTTGGGGTATATCTTAGACTCCAAAATTAAGATATTTTCAAGATGAGTCAGATGAGGGTACACTTTAAAGTTGTTTATGAGGCAATGAGAGACACACAGTACAAATGCCACACAGTGTGGCATTTGTAGTGCACATTTCTCATATTTAATTCTCAAGAAAAATAGGAATATGATGTGTAATCCCATAGTAACTGGAAATACTGTGTTTTTGCCTTTCCAGTAAGGTCGTTATGATTTGCGCTAAGTATAACATTTATAGTACAATGTATATTTTCAGAACGCTTTGATCCACTGTTTTATTTTTCAATATTATTCAAATATGTTTCTAATAAAAGCTTATTTTCAAAAACTATTTACAGTACAGTAAACCACAAATGTAGTTACAACCTTAATAAAACAATAGCGATTACTCTTTTACTAATTGATTTTTTTCATTTTCAAGGAGCAAGAAATGGAAAAACAGAAATTACTTTTCAACCAGGCTCGCCTGGCTAACAGAGGAGTCGCCGAGATGGTCCTTCTGCACATCTCGGCCTGTAAGGGCGTCCCATCAGAAATGGTAATGAAAACGCTCCAATTGGGCATCTCCATTCTTCGCGGCGGCAATTTCGAGATACAGATGGGCAGCTTGAACCATCTGAAGGAAAAGAAGGACGTTGGGTTCTTCACCAGTATCGCTGGGCTGATGAATTCCTGTGGCGTGTTGGATTTGGACGCCTTCGAGAGGAACACGAAGGCCGAGGGATTGGGAGTCGGATCAGAAGGTGAGAAAAATCAATATTGATCCCATGGACTTCGAATTGGCCAGTTTGTAACTGTTATTGTCGTAGGTGCCGCGGGAGAAAAGAACATGCACGACGCTGAATTCACGTGTGCCCTCTTTAGATTCATCCAACTGACTTGCGAGGGTCACAACTTAGAATGGCAGAACTACTTACGTACCCAAGCGGGTAACACTACGACCGTGAACGTCGTGATATGTACGGTTGATTACTTGCTGAGGTTGCAAGAGTCTATTATGGACTTCTACTGGCACTATTCCAGTAAAGAACTCATAGATCCTGCCGGTAAGGCGAACTTCTTTAAAGCCATCGAAGTCGCCAGTCAAGTGTTTAATACTCTCACTGAGGTCATTCAGGGGCCTTGCACGCTTAATCAACAAGCTTTGGCTCACTCCAGGTGAGATATATAATTATTCCTGCAATCAGGAAGGAACATATATTTCTTTCGTCCAGGTTGTGGGATGCAGTTGGCGGTTTCCTGTTTCTCTTCTCTCACATGCAAGAGAAACTATCGAAACACTCTAGTCAGGTAGATCTCCTGAAAGAACTGTTGAACCTGCAAAAAGACATGATTACGATGATGCTTTCAATGCTTGAAGGGAATGTCGTCAATGGCACCATCGGTAAACAGATGGTAGACACATTAGTGGAGAGTGCTGGTAATGTAGAATTGATCTTGAAATACTTCGACATGTTCCTCAAGCTTAAAGATTTGACTTCGTCTGCCTCATTCCAAGAGATCGACCTCAACAATGATGGTTGGGTGTACCCTAAGGATTTCAAGGAGAAGATGGAGCAGCAGAAAAGTTACACACCGTAAGTAACACTTTGCAAATATAAAATTACAGGCATAAAACTTGCAAGTCTTATTTTAGTGAAGAGATAGAGTTCCTCTTAGCCTGTTGCGAGACGAACCATGACGGTAAACTCGACTACATCGGTTTCATAGATAGATTCCACGAGCCTGCGAAGGAGATCGGTTTCAATCTAGCCGTCTTACTCACGAACTTATCTGAACACATGCCGAACGAGCCTAGGCTGGCGCGTTTCCTAGAGACTGCCGGATCCGTACTGAACTACTTTGAACCTTTCTTGGGACGTATCGAGATTATGGGTGGCAGTAAGAAGATTGAGAGGGTGTACTTTGAGATCAAGGAATCGAATATCGAACAGTGGGAGAAACCACAAATTAAGGTAAAAAATATGTCTTTTTCACCCTCTGGCAAATGCTAAGTGGCAGCTGAATATATGTACATTTTCTTACCAGGAATCAAAGAGAGCATTCTTCTATTCCATTGTCACTGAAGGAGGCGACAAAGAGAAACTCGAAGCGTTCATCAACTTCTGCGAAGACGCCATCTTTGAGATGCAACACGCGAGCGGCCTGATGGCCGTCGAGGAGTCCGGCAGCGGCGGCCCTACGAGGGCGACAAGTTACAGCTACTTGACGGACGAGGAGGAAGATCGGGCGTCCAAGAATCCGTTCCAGAGGTGTTACAACTCGATCAAGGAGGCGATCTCCTTCGGACTCGCCTCGTTGAGTCCCTCCAACATAAAGCACAAGATCTCCGAGATGCAACAGATGACGTTCAGCGAGCTCTTCGTCGGATTCTTCAAGATGATATTTTACGCCTTTTACTATTCCGGTTTCGGGGTCGCCATCGTCATTAAGTACATAGCCGGGATTCTGATGTCGTTGATGAGGGGACCTGTCGTAGAGGAACCCGTCGTGCCAGTCATTCAGGAAGAAAAGATCGGGCACATGAGGATGTTGCCGACGTTGCCGTCTACGGAGGAGCAGAATACGCAAATGCAAGCGTTCGGTCTCGATATAACAAAAGAGGATAACGGGCAGTAAGTGTTGAAAACTTTATCACCGCCGCTTGTTCAAATTCGTAATTGTAGGTTTAAAATGGCACTGCACGAATCTCCAACCGGCAGTCAACCGTCCTCCGGAGAAGGCGAGACGACCCCCGAGGAACTCGGCGAGCACGTTGAAACTGAAACGCTAGAACAACCACTTTCTCTTTCTGACCTTCTAGGGTGAGTTATTTTAACTCGAATGAACCTTTCAATACATTCTCTAAAAACTGTTGTGCCAATAAGTGGATCACAATCAACCACAAAACAATTTTTATTCCATATGTGTAAGTTATGAGAAATTATGCTTACAATGGTAAAAAGTGGATGTTATTAACAAGCCACTTGGCCACCTCTACTATATCACTTTTCTATGCGTTTGTAAAACTCTGAGTTATGTTTTTAGGGGCGAACAAGCGAAAAGAGCGCAACAGGAGAAAATGGAAGCCCAGGCCGCCCAACAGGCTGCGATGCAAGCGATAGAATCTGAAAGTAAGCAAACCCACACAACGGAACCTTCTGCGATGTCTCAGATCAATTTCGCCGCTTACGGACACAGAGCGGTCTCGTTCCTCGCCCGAAACTTCTATAATTTGAAGTACGTCGCTTTGGTGCTCGCCTTCTGCATTAACTTCATGTTGCTGTTCTACAAGGTGAGCAAACTAAACTTTGAAGTTCGACTTTTATTGCAAATTTACAACTTTTACAGGTTTCGAGTTTGAATGAAGATATGAGCGGCAGCGGCAGCCCCGGCATCCTGACCGACATAATAGAAGGCTCGGCGGATGGTAGCGGTGCTGATTCCAGCGAGGAAGACGACGGCCCGGAATTGGTCCATGTGGATGAAGATTTCTATTATATGGAGCACGTGATGAGAGTGGCGGCGTTGTTACATAGCATAGTCTCCCTGGCGATGTTGGTGGCCTATTACCACTTGAAAGTACCACTAGCTATATTCAAACGGGAGAAGGAGATCGCCAGGAGATTGGAGTTCGAAGGGTTGTACATTGCTGAGCAGCCTGATGATGATGATCTCAAGTCGCACTGGGACAAGTTGGTCGTTTCCGCTAAGTAAGTTTAAAACTGAATGTCAAAGAACATAAATGTGATGGTAGTTTAATATGTACAATTCATTTTTCAGATCGTTTCCAGTTAACTATTGGGATAAATTCGTGAAGAAGAAAGTGAGACAGAAGTACTGCGAAACTTACGATTTCGAATCTATCAGTAACCTCCTCGGAATGGAAAAGACCTCTTTCCAACAGCAAGAGTTCGAAGAAAAGAAGAGCATAATATCTATGTAATTAATAACCTTTTATTAACTGTTCAATCTTATCATTGTACGTTTTTTTTTGCAGCATTTTTAACATTGATTGGCGCTACCAAATCTGGAAATCAGGCGTGACAATCACCGACAACTCTTTCTTGTACTCGCTGTGGTATTTCACCTTCTCAATTTTAGGTAAACATCACTTAAAACAAAAGTTAAAGTAGTGTGGTATAAATGAAATAACCCCTCTTTTCGTTATTATTACTATTTTCGAATACAATTGTATGTATTGCTCACATAGCATATCTCTGGCCTTTCAACTTATTTTATGAAACAATACATATTAAGCAATAATTTCCTATTTTTCAGGTAATTTCAATAACTTCTTCTTTGCCGCCCATCTGCTCGACGTCGCTGTCGGTTTCAAAACGCTGCGTACCATTTTGCAATCTGTGACACACAATGGGAAACAGTTAGTGTTAACTGTCATGCTGTTAACTATCATCGTGTACATTTACACGGTCATCGCTTTCAATTTCTTCAGGAAGTTTTATGTACAAGAAGAAGATGAAGTGGTCGATAAGAAGTGCCACGATATGTTAACGGTAAGGACGTAAACTTTGCTTTGATGTGATCGTCTCTGTTTCTTTCGTTGTAGTGCTTCGTATTCCATCTTTACAAAGGTGTGAGGGCAGGCGGGGGCATCGGAGACGAGATCGAACCTCCGGATGGAGACGACTATGAAGTGTATCGTATCATGTTTGATATCACTTTCTTCTTCTTCGTTATTGTCATCCTGCTAGCCATTATTCAAGGTACACAAATCTAGTTTCCATTGAAAGGGAGACGAGAAGATAAGCATTCACTGAATCTTTTTAGGTTTGATCATCGACGCTTTTGGTGAGCTCCGTGATCAACTGGAGAGCGTAAAAGAGGACATGGAGTCGAACTGCTTCATATGTGGCATGAATAAAGAGTACTTCGATAAAGTTCCACACGGTTTCGATACACACGTCCAGCAAGAACATAACCTAGCGAATTACATGTAAGTTACGATTATTGTTAAGGGCTCTTTGTAAGGAGACACTAATTACTATTTGTATTTCATTGAGTTTAAATGTATGTAACAAGAATATGTTGGAATTTGAAGAAATAAGTTTAACAATTTCAAATTGAACAGAAGGTGTTTCTCCCTAGCATATTCTCTCACACTGATTTCCTAGCTTTTCTCTGACTTTTCCTCCTGTGTTTTATTCTGCGCTCTTGACTTATATATATTTTTATACTACTTTATCCTTAATCCTGCCATACTGATTCTGTATATTTCTTAAGAACCTCATTTCTGTGGCGTTTACATTCCAAATGTACCACAGAAAGTAGATATGAGATATGCAGATAGTTCTCATTCATTTATTTGTTTTTAGGTTCTTTCTGATGCATCTAATCAACAAACCGGATACGGAGTACACTGGTCAGGAGACCTATGTGTGGAACATGTATCAACAAAGGTGCTGGGACTTCTTTCCTGTAGGAGATTGCTTCAGGAAGCAATATGAGGACGAGCTAGGGGGAGGCGGTGGATAAGTATCTTTCATCTCTTTTTTTCCTACGGAAATTTTTGCTCAAGCTATCGTCACAGCACTACGCAGCAACAACTTACTTGTCACCATTCGTACTCTTACTGGATTCAATTTAATCGTGTGTGTGTTTGTTTTTTGCATAAGTTGTGGCTTTAAAGTTAGTAACGACTCCTGTTCGTTTCAGAGTTGATTGTTGTTACTTTGAATTTTGGTGAAAGGAGGAGAGTGTTAAACGAAATTCTCGTTCTTGATGTAAATTTTTTGAAATCGAAATTCAAAGCAGCACAAAAGGGAAATAAAAGTTGTTCATAGAATATAAGTTCTTTCTCCGATATTTGTATTTCAATAATGTTGATATTTTCTTCCCATACTTTATCACCTTCACTTTGATTAAAGGGAGGAAATAAACGAGGAATTTAAACTTGAGTAGTTAATTTATTATATGCTCGTGATTGATAACACTGAGTAAACTTACATACTATTACAACAACAAATCATAAATCTTTGGTAAATTCGGAATCTTATTTTAATTGCATTTATATCACAATTAAACTGTGCTATTATATTAGCCGTAGTTAAGACTTAAATATTTTCTATGATGGCAAGAGTTTAACGGTACTTTCTTTTTCAGTTTATAGATTACTTACAGCCTTTTGAGTATCTGTTGAAGTCATGTTTTTGTTTTTATCCGCCGAGTTCCTCGATCACTTCTATTCGTTTTCTCTGTTTCAATGCGTTTTTCTCATCTTCCAAGATGTCTGGTGCGGCCATCAAATCATCATTGTCAATCGAGTAGGACGAGTCTGTATCTAGAAATTCAGTGTAATCCAATTTTTATTATTACGTTACAATGCAAAAATAATTAGGCCCAATGACTCAATTACGTAATTGACTTAATTAGGCCAATGGGCCACAACCTCTTTGAACTTTAAATTGAATGGCCAGTAAAAACCATTTTGCATTTTATATTTCGAAAAGACACCCACTTTTGATTGTAATTCTTGAGAGTTCTCACTTACCGCTATTGTTGAGGAGAAGAGCTTTACTTTTCTTGTCATCTTCAACGAAATGGATGTACTCTTCTGAGTTGATGATCTGGTACCAGCTTATCAGACAGACTACAGCGATAAAGAATAAATTCGCAGTTATACCTGGAAATCACCAAAGAAAATAATTATAAGATTACCTAATGAGGATCTTGGTCATATGTAGGGAGTGGAATTAAAATGATTTTCATCTAGTCGCTTTTGAATTATCCATGAAGTGAATAATGAGTGTTTTCTTGTTACACATGTTAACCATTTCAACCTAGTATCAATTAAATGTCGATTTGATTAATTGGTACCAACATTTTTTAACTGAACTAGCAGTCCGTTTTTGACAAGGAAAATCTTTTTGTCCCACCGTTAGGAATTATCCGTCTTCTAACTTACCGACAGCTGCGGAAATGACCGGCCAATGGAACATCACGTACCTGATCCCAGAGAACTGGGCGTTAACAGAAAACCTTGCGGAATATATTTCTATGTGACGCGTCTGGATTTCCACATAAATATCGGTAACAGACTCTTTCTGAAAAAGCAATGCCATGCAGCGGTATACCGTACCTCTCCAGCTCGTTTACTTACATCTAATTCTTCGTAATCAGAGAAAAGCTCGACGTGGACATTCTGTTTCTCTTCTGCAGCGCCGAAAACGAAGAACGGGATGTAAACTAACTTGTAAATGGTATCCAGTAGTACTCCCCTGTAGTGGAGCATCGCAGATCGACACGAGCTCGCCACCAGTCTGCCGTCCTTCGCCATGAACTCGACACACACCATAAACATACCTGAAAAGAATCTTTCTCAATGATTGTAAGCAACGATATTTTAGTTACTTAAATTCGTTAATGTATTAATGTCCCTTCTATGTTTCGTCTATGCTATAGCAACACAGGCACTTACCTAACTCACGATTTGTAGGTGACTCGGGCATATCCAAATCTAAATGGATCTTATAAGGCTGACCTGACATCAGTAATTGTTGACGGTGTGTTAATTGGACATGAGCGGAAGGGAAACTGCATATCCCTTTCGGGGCTGTACAGTTGTCTGTGGCACCGCATGGTCTATAAGTAAGAAATACAACACTATTATCAGTAATTCTTAAGCTATTGTTGGATTGAATCATAAGATAAGGATGGTTGTTAAATGTAAGAGATCCTGCAGAGTTTGCCTGTATTTTGGAATGAGCAGAATGGGAATATGAGTAATAGTCAAAACAACGAGATGCAGACAAATGAGAATAATTACAAATGTAAAAATTACCATTCCGCCGTTTTGCTTTCGCCAAAATATCGGGCAGTCTCAGCAGGATCAGAAAAGTTCCCACTTACTTGAACTTGAGGTAGACGGGCCTCTCGTGCGACACCTTCGGCACGTACACGTAATAAAAGGCGACGTACATAATAATGGACAACCACACGAGCACGGCCGTTAAGAGCGCTATCACCGAACCCCTGAGGAGCACATCCCTCACGTTGTTGATGCCCGACTGGGTCCTCGTCTTGTACAGATTTATGGTGTCGTAAATGAACTTGGCGAGGGGTAATTTCACTTTCCGTCTCACGTATTCCCTCGGCCCGAGACGCACGACGGCGCAGAGCGTCCCATAACCGAACATCTCGCCTCGAAATGGAAGAGAGGGCGATAAAACGGCATCCACTTGTAAATAAGGAAAGTAAACATAACCTAAAAGGGTCGGTACACGGAACACGACTTAAGTTGCGTTCCGTAATAATAGATTTGTTCCAAGAGTTGTTCTGAGGTATGCGAGAAAGCGCACCGGATTTACCGGCAACCCAACATGCAGATACAGGATACAACATTAAATATCATGTCTACTTACTTTATAAAAGTAAGTACAATCATAAGATTGATCAATATATGATCAATCGTTGGAACTTACGCGATACCGTATGTATTTAACACTCCAGTATGGTGTGTTTAATAGAAGGGGTAGAAGGAAATAAGGTACAAATGAGTTTTAGTATTTAACAAATTAACGTATCGCACCACCATTTCATTAATATATGTAATTAAAATGAAACTCAGGTTTGTACGGGAATGTCGGTATAACTAAGATTTATGTATGTGTGCACACGAATCGCCTTTTTACCATCTGATTGCGTGTAAGCGCTCGTCAGCTCTCTTTTGCTACGTGCCAGACTCTTTCTCTCTCTCTCTCTCTCTCTCCTCTTTCGAATCTGTTTTCGAGCGGCGTCCCGTGAAATAAAATTATACCCTCAACTAAACAAAACAAGTAGTCCCGAATGAAAAATAAAAAGATAAGCCGAGGGACGACGGGACCCTCGGAATCACATCAGTCGGATATAACTCGATCTGGACCGCTTTTATTCATTACCCATCTACGGCCCGGAGAGACAAAGGTACAGATTGTGTTTAATATTCCCTATACGCGATTGGCGGATCTCCCGGAATTCATTTGGTCGCCTGAATACTTCCTCGCCACGAATACCGAATCGCACAATAACAAGAATACCGACACAGATATGACACGATTTAATTTACTTGGTATCGATATGGAAGTCTTAAGAAATTTCTCTTTCACAACACGAGAGTGGAATCACTGTAGTACACTTAGTCGAGTCCTCTCTATTTCAATATAGAATGGTCAAAAATATTACCATAATGTTGAGAGTATATTATAGTTAGGCTAAAGGGACACATAATGAGTAATGAGATACATTCAAGTTGTGGTTGATGTGAAAGTATACTCTATTCAAAACAAATCCTGATGCACGTCATTTTGATGACGTCAGAATCATCCAATACTACCAACTTAATATAGTCACAGGACATCGCAATTTATGTGTTCCGTGTATATTTTAAGTTGACAATATATATGGTTATGTGTATTCTCAACCTAAAATATACACGGAACACATAAATTGCGATGTCCTGGGACTATATTAAGTTGGTAGTATTGGATGTTTGGTGACGTCATCAAAATGACTTGCATCGGGTATATGTACTTTTTTCATATTGATTCAATATTAGTACAGGACTAATTTCGTAATTATAACAAACGTACGTTTTAATCTATGTGTAATTAACGAGATTTCGAGGTTTTTGTGTAAAAATAAATTCCCACGTTTATTCTGAAAATCAATTTTTTGCTTTTGGTTTCAGGAAATCTCCCCCAAATCGCTTGACACCAAAATTTTCAAACTCCGAGATGGTCCGCATTTCTGGAGAAGTCCTTGGAAACTTTGAATTTTGTGGAACCCACAGAGTAAGTAAACTGGTATAAAATCACATTCAAAAATATTTCGATTTTTCAACGATACGTAACACAATAAATAACATCTGAAGTTTTGTTCCATTTATACACAATATCAGATATTTTTTGGATAAGTAGACATCTATATTGATAAGAAACTGTTTTTTCTCCATTACAGAGAGTGAGCGAATTCTTCGTCGTCGTATTAGTTGCCCTTGCTAATTGAATACGTGGAGAGCAGGAAATTGGCGCCCTTTAACGCGGGACGCGTAATGGAATTTACTTAGAGAAGCCCCGAGACTAATGAAGTAAATGCCGGCTCCGTGTCTTCTACGAGTGTTAATCGATGGCAATTGGGATCTAATTATAGGGAAAAGGTGTACAAGGTATGGCTCGGTTGCCACGTATAACTCCGTCTCATTTGTAACGTAAGTCATGTAAGTAATTAGAACGCTGAAATTCAAAATAATAAGATTTGTCCGAGATGATCGTTCGTTTAACGTTCAACGACGTGGAATTAAAAATTCCCGCGTGTTGTTAGAGTGATACGAAATTATGCGCTTCTCCCTTCGCACCCCGAAAAACCTGCGGGTGACAGTTTAAGCGAAAGTAATCCCGCAAACTGTCACTCGTCCCGCATTTTAAAAACAATTCCTGTTTATTCTAATTGGTGCACTCCGACGTTATCCGCGTTTTTATCGCCGGCCCTTTCTTCCCCCTTTTTTAATTAGACCGGGGGGAATTTCGACGGGTCGGGATACGTTCGGGTGAAATACTTAGGGAAAGGTGAGTTTTTAAGGCAATTTCGGAATGGTAATCCTCGTAAGGAACGAATGGAAAGTATGGGTTGTTATGAAAATTGATAATGGCGTTTATGGCGAATCAATGACGGAATTGGGTTTCATTTCAGCATTTTCTAAATGCTCGTCTTGCTTTAAAACTCCCGTGTGACAATACTCCGTCTTATTAAACTAGTATAATATAATGTTACTATTTATTCTTGTTTATACTTTTATCCAAGCCAAACCAAACAAACCTAACCTTCCGGACCGTAGTCGTAGGCCCAGAAACGTTTCCGTGAAGGATTTTCTCGTTCCGTGAAAGATTCTCTCGTTCCGTGTTCCGTGTAGTTCTCAATCCAAGATGTCTACTGTCTGTTTACGTTTAAGAGCAAATTTTATAATGAAATATCTCGGTTGATAGACGTAGTTCGTTCTACCTGTTATATCTCTCCCTCGAAAGCACGCTGGCCAATCGCGTTCGAAACGAGAGCGATAAGAACTAGCGCTATTCGCCTCTCACAATCTTCTCCTCTACTAGGCGATTATTGCCAAGTGATGCTTCATAATAATACGGAACAGAATAAACCCGAATGAACTCCGGTCCACCCCTCCAGCCCCTTACTACCCCGTTATTCTCATTGTAATGGCAATCTCCCGGGAGCGAATTAGCGAAACAGTGCGATCTCTCGTTTTGCCTTGTTGATAGCCCTTTCAGACGATAACGCCCGACGTGATATCGCCGCCGCCATTTCCCACACATTCACAATGCGAGTTATCATCCGCTTCCATCGAGACGTCGATTTCGTATACGCGAAAATTAGCTTCTCTCCTCTATTTATTATTGTCGCCATTGTCCCCAAACGTGTTAGCCTTGCCTTTCGAAAAATTGCCAAAAAAGAGTTTTGCTAAGGGTTTTTATTGGTTTTTGTAACAACTACTTAACAGATTGGTGAGCGTGGAACACAACTCGACGACTCTCCTCAGTCTTGGAAGTGAAAGATCCGAACACTTCGCAGAGTTTGCATTTTTACAGTCGCCCGCATTTTCATGACAATATAAATTCATCCCTCACGTTCTAAATAAACTCCGGGTGCCTCGGTGCCGATTCGATTCCGGCAAATTCGACGTCGGAATAACAATATCGCGCATTCCACAATCATACAGAGAGTGGGATGGAGGCTTGAAAAATTCAAAATAGTCCAAGTTTTGAGATTTACTTTCTTCACATATCGCGAGCTCATACGAATCAACAAATTTTCACACAGTAAAAAAAATGGCGATGTGTGACATGGTAAGAGGTTCTCATATGGCCGGACAATATATTCATGGCAACATTACCACCGTCTTACAAAATAAACTTAATATTCGATATTAAAATTTTCTCTTATTATTAGTAAATATTTCTTTTGGTTGTTTGTAAGGTGACAGTGGTTTCTCAAAAATATTTCTAACAACAAAATAAAAATTCTTAAGAATAAAGTGGCCTCTAAGACCAAATCATAATGTCACTATTTGAAAATAGGTTGGTTACTACATATTTTGGCCCAAAAATTTCTACAATTCTTGTTGCAAACTAAGTACCTAAGTTATTATTTAGTTTATTGCATAACGTAAGTGCATCTATTAAGGTCACTTTAAAGAGTAATAGTGGTTGCACCAATTTCAACACCTAATGACAAGTGGGATTGTTGCTGTCTTATTTTATCAAATGCAACTCCAAAATGCTCGAAAATTGCTTGGGTACCTCCCTTTATACTTACACTCCTTTGATTTTCAACGTTAACTTTAAGATACAAGATTAGGTTTCTGTTCTTATTTTTATTGGTGTGATTAATTTTATGGGAGCACTTATCACTTCGAGTTATTAAAGCGATACATTTATTGATGCTCTGTTCTATATGTTCTATACATTATATTCTATACCGTTACGCTACTGCTATATTCTATTCATCGAAATATTTTAAAGTATCTATACGAGTACTGCAATATTTTCATTTGTATTTAGGCTAAGATGTATAAAAAAAAACTACAACTAAACATCACAAAAATATCTACATTATTCAGAATTCTTAGAAGAATTTTTGGAATTCCGTTTCTAAAGACTCCAGAATTTTTGTTGTTTGTAATTAAATAGAGGTAGTTTGGGTGTTTCCGAAAGGCTGCTAGGTTACTTACTTACATACTTAGAATCGTTCTGAGACCATTTAGTAGCTTTTAAATATTTACTGAGATCATTAGGAATCATCTAGATTATTTAGAATTCTTGGAACAATTTCTGGAATCCCCTTTCTAAAGACTCCAGGATTTTTGTTGTTTGCAACTAAATAGAGATAGCTTGGGTGTTAGGATAAGGCTTCTAGATTACTTATTACTTACTTACTTAGAATCGTTCTGAGACCATTTAGTAGCTACTAGATATTTACTGAGATCGTTAGGAATCATCTAGATTATTTAGAATTCTTGGAAGAATTTTTTGGATCCCCTTTCTAAAGACTCCAGAATTTTTGTTGTTTGCAACTGAATAGAGATAGCTTAGGTGTTTCCGAAAGGCTTCTAGATTACTTACTTACTTACTTAGAATCGTTCTGAGACCATTTAGTAGGTTCTAGATATTTACTGAGGTCATTAGGAATCATCTAGATTATTTAGAATTCTTAGAAGAATTTCTGGAATCCCCTTTCTAAAGACTCCAGGATTTTTGTTGTTTGTAACTGAATAGAGCTAGCTTGGATGTTTGCGAAAGGCTTCTAGATTAATTACTTACTTACTTACTTACTTACTTACTTAGAATCGTTCTGAGACCATTTAGTAGCTTCTAGATATTTCCTGAGATCATTAGGAATTATCTAGATTATTTAGAATTCTTTGAAGAATTTCTGGAATCCCCTTTCTAAAGACTCCAGAATTTTTGTTGTTTGTAACTGAATAGAGGTAGCTTGGGTGTTTCCAAAAGGCTGCTTGGTTACTTACTTACTTAGAATCGTTCTGAGACCATTTAGTAGGTTCTAGATATTTACTGAGGTCATTAGGAATCATCTAGATTATTTAGAATTCTTAGAAGAATTTCTGGAATCCCCTTTCTAAAGACTCCAGATTTTTGTTGTTTGTAACTGAATAGAGGTAGCTTGGGTGTTTCCAAAAAGCTGCTTGGTTACTTACTTACTTTGAATCGTTCTGAGACCATTTAGTAGCTTCTAGATATTTACTGAGGTCATTAGGAATCATCTAGATTATTTAGAATTCTTAGAAGAATTTCGGGAATTCCCTTTCTGAAGACTCCAGGATTTTTGTTGTTTATAACTGAATAGAGATAGCTTGGGTGTTTGCGAAATGCTGCTAGGTTACTTACTTACTTACTTACTTAGAATCGTTCTGAGACCATTTAGTAGCTTCTAGATATTTACTGAAATCATTAGGAATCATCTAGATTATTTAGAATTCTTAGAAGAATTTCGGGAATCCCCTTTCTGAAGACTCCAGGATTTTTGTTGTTTGTAACTGAATAGAGATAGCTTGGGTGTTTGCGAAAGGCTTCTAGATTACTTACTTACTTACTTACTTACTTAGAATCGTTCTGAGACCATTTAGTAGCTTCTAGATATTTACTGAGGTAATTAGGAATCATCTGGATTATTTAGAATTCTTGGAAGAATTTCTGGAATACCCTTTCTAAAGACTCCAGAATTTTTGTTGTTTGCAACTGAATAGAGATAGCTTGGGTGTTTCCAAAAGGCTGCTTGGTTACTTACTTACTTAGAATCGTTCTGAAACCATTTAGTAGCTTCTAGATATTTACTGAGGTCATTAGGAATCATCTAGATTATTTAGAATTCTTTGAAGAATTTCTGGAATCCCCTTTCTAAAGACTCCAGAATTTTTGTTGTTTGTAACTGAATAGAGATAGCTTGGGTGCTTGCGAAAGGCTTCTAGATTACTTACTTACTTACTTACTTACTTAGAATCGTTCTGAGACCATTTAGTAGCTTCTAGATATTTACTGAGGTAATTAGGAATCATCTGGATTATTTATAATTCTTGGAAGAATTTCTGGAATACCCTTTCTAAAGACTCCAGAATTTTTGTTGTTTGCAACTGAATAGAGATAGCTTGGGTGTTTCCAAAAGGCTGCTTGGTTACTTACTTACTTAGAATCGTTCTGAAACCATTTAGTAGCTTCTAGATATTTACTGAGGTCATTAGGAATCATCTAGATTATTTAGAATTCTTGGAAGAATTCCTGGAATCCCCTTTCTAAAGACTCCAGAATTTTTGTTGTTTGTAACTGAATAGAGGTAGCTTGGGTGTTTCCAAAAGGCTGCTTGATTACTTACTTACTTTGAATCGTTCTGAGACCATTTAGTAGCTTCTAGATATTTACTGAGGTCATTAGGAATCATCTAGATTATTTAGAATTCTTAGAAGAATTTCGGGAATTCCCTTTCTGAAGACTCCAGGATTTTTGTTGTTTATAACTGAATAGAGATAGCTTGGGTGTTTGCGAAAGGCTTCTAAATTACTTACTTACTTAGAATCGTTCTGAGACCATTTAGTAGCTTCTAGATATTTACTGAGGTCCTTAGGAATCATCTAGATTATTTAGAATTCTTAGAAGAATTTCGGGAATCCCCTTTCTGAAGACTCCAGGATTTTTATTGTTTGTAACTGAATAGAGGTAGCTTGGGTATTTCCGAAATGCTGCTAGGTTACTTACTTACTTACTTACTTAGAATCGTTCTGAGACCATTTAGTAGCTTCTAGATATTTACTGAAATCATTAGGAATCATCTAGATTATTTAGAATTCTTAGAAGAATTTCGGGAATCCCCTTTCTGAAGACTCCAGGATTTTTGTTGTTTGTAACTGAATAGAGATAGCTTGGGTGTTTGCGAAAGGCTTCTAGATTACTTACTTACTTACTTACTTAGAATCGTTCTGAGACCATTTAGTAGCTTCTAGATATTTACTGAGGTAATTAGGAATCATCTGGATTATTTAGAATTCTTGGAAGAATTTCTGGAATACCCTTTCTAAAGACTCCAGAATTTTTGTTGTTTGCAACTGAATAGAGATAGCTTGGGTGTTTCCAAAAGGCTGCTTGGTTACTTACTTACTTAGAATCGTTCTGAAACCATTTAGTAGCTTCTAGATATTTACTGAGGTCATTAGGAATCATCTAGATTATTTAGAATTCTTGGAAGAATTCCTGGAATCCCCTTTCTAAAGACTCCAGGATTTTTGTTGTTTGTAACTGAATAGAGATAGCTTGGGTGTTTCCGAAAGGCAGCTAGGTTACTTACTTATTTACTTAAAATTGTTCTGAGACCATTTAGTAGCTTCTAGATATTTACTGAGGTCATTAGGAATCATCTAGATTATTTAGAATTCTTAGAAGAATTTCTGGAATCCCCTTTCTAAAGACTCCAGAATTTTTGTTGTTTGCAACTGAATAGAGATAGCTTGGATGTTTGCGAAAGGCTTCTAGGCTAGATATTTACTGAGGTCATTAGGAATCATCTAGATTCTAGATCATTTCGAATTTTAATCAGAACCTTTTGGAAATATTTTTTGTAGGCTCTTCTTATCCTCTTATTTTTGTAGTTAAGTATGACCCGATGCTTATTGGAATCTTGTATATTTTTGCCAATGTCATCAAGAAACGTCTATCTCATTCAAAATTCTTAGGAACTTCCAAAATCTTCTTTCTAGAATCTTGAGATTTTCTTATGTTCGTTACTGAAAACTGGATGTTTGCGAAATACAAAATATTTTTAATAAAAATAATGTTCAATGAGATATAAAACACCCTACAATATGAAAAATATCAGAAATGCTTCTACGATGAAAAAACTAGAAATATAGTCAAAAAGTTGGATATAAAGTACCATATAATTTGAAAAACAATAAAAATGCTTTTGCAATAAAAAATACTTGATAGAGATGTATCAGTTAGAATGAACAAGTAGATAAATTTTAGATAAATTAGATAGAAAATTTAGATAAAAATGTTTGAAAGAAAAGGTATAACAGCTAACTTAAATTGTGAGATTTAGTAAAAATCACCAAAACCGTTTTAAAGAAAATTTGTACAACAAAATAAAAATTCTTAATAAAGTTCTAATAAGTTTCTTAATAAAATAAATTCTCTCTAATAAAGTTCTTTTATGGCAGTTTTAGAGAAAAATATTTAAATGATAATTGTATACATTTAATACGTTAATTCAAATATTATAAAGTTTAATGAGAACATTCAAAGCCTTTTCGAAAAAAATTTGAGAAGGTGAAAAGTGTTCTTTAGGGAGGTTTTTCATAGGGAAGTTCGTGTTTTTGGTCCAAAAAGAAAGAAGGTAACCCCCTTCTGATTATTCGAGATTTTGCCAAAACTGTGAACCGTCTCAAAATTCATGTTTTTGGTCGAGAAAGAAGGAAGGTTAACTCCTTGCGATTTTTCAAAATTTCTCAGAAAATGTCTTTGATGTCAAACGACTATAATAAGCGAAAATTCAAGTCGTATAGCGACACGATAAAGCTCGTTTATTAATAATTATTACTCACTTTAAAGTTTCGTGTGGTCTTATAACATTTTTGCGGGATATCCGTAGCTATACACCCAATAGCCCTTTTTTGGATATGTTCATCTTTTATTCTCTCTCTTCCTCTCCTTTCCTCCCTCAGAAGATACCTTCCGGTCGAGGAACAATTTACATTTTCATATCTCTCGCGTGTTCAGTGCGTGTGATTTAACGTTTATAGCTTCGATTATCTTAAGACATACGGTCGGGTTTAGTGGACCCTTTTTTTGTGAAATTGCGCGTGAAACCTTAAGTGCTCCTCCATCCGACTTCGTGCGTGTGTGTGTGTGTGTGTGTGTGTGTGTGAGCCTCTTTTCGGTTGAAAATTTGAAACGCGGGTCTGGTTTTACACAAAAGCTTTGAAAAACTGCTAACGAAATTGCGCGAAAAGCGACGTTTTCAATGGAAAGGGAGGGACGTTTTCGTATTTAAGACGGTTGAGGAATCGGGATTGGGATTTAAGACGCTCGATTCTGTTTGAATTATGGTGAAACGTTGATTTAATTGATCATTCATAGCGTAACGCGAAATGTAAATATCAGTGTGAAGCGTGCTACTTCTTATCTGACGCAGGCGGCGCATTTCAAATGGGGGGGGGGGGGGCATAAAACCTCTTCTCGAATAATCGGGAAACGTCCAATTAGAGAAAGAACCTAACGAAAGTCTTAACCAACTGCTTTATTTAAAGATGAGCGACCGGTTTCGGCTTCATTGAAGCCATCCTCAGGCTCGCAAACAAGTTGTTTTTAGAGCTCCTGTTGCTCGAAATGTGCGGCGTCACACATACAAAACAAATACGTCGACATACACAGTTAAAATAAATAAAAATTGACACGCATCGAGCAAGAATGTTAACTACATAAAGTTCTTTCAGGACATGGATATAGCCCTAAAGGAGTGAGCCTTCTCATTCTAGAGAGGTTGGGAAGTAACTCCCAGCCTCTCTAGACCCCAACCAACTTATTTGTTTTGTATGTGTGACGCCGCACATTTCGAGCAACAGGAGCCCTAAAACAACTCGTTTGCGAGCCTGAGGATGGCTTCAATGAAGCCGAAACCGGTCGCTCATCTTTAAATAAACATTTTAAGAAATGTCTATTACGACAATAAGATTACACTCAATTTATATCACATCATATTAATTTCGTTACGTAGACTGCCCGTTATCAGGAGATGAATATAATGAATCCCTTGATTACCATTAAACTCAGCACCGACGAGAACGTTTATCAATAAATAAAATATTATTCTCCGAGGTAGCGGATCGTCGTGACCGAGGAGCTGGAAGGGATTCTCCCGAGATGAAATTTAATCATTACGATACGGCTCCCGGTTTATTTTTAACGGTCCGGCGGAGTCAAAAAGGCGAACTCCATCCCGCGAAATTACATTACAATTACAAAATCCCCTCGGTCGCCGCTTATTTATACCTATGGTCATTAAATGATATCCGCCTCGGCCTCTCCTGATGGTATTTCTTCCCTTCGGACACTCCGGGGAATGTTGCTCAAAGAGGATTGAAAGAAAATTAGGGGTAGTTTTTGACTGGAGTAAAAAAGGAAAAGTTGACGCCTCCCTTACCCCGACAGTTTTCTAAAGGGATAAATTACACTCGTCATATTTCCTACAACAAACATGTGCTTTGTTACATTTGTCAGCCGCAGACGGAAGCCGCTTTTAAAACAATCAATTAACCAGACGGGGTTACTTATTGTAGCAGTCGAGAACAGTCGATATCCGAAGTTATCTCGGGATTGCTTTAACAAGGAGTTGCGTCCCTGCCGTAAATTATATCTATCCTCCTAATCTTGCTCCCGCTTCCCTCCCACCCAGGCGATTTTAACCGAAACAGTTATAAAGTTAGCGGATATCAAATATGCTGAATCAAAATTGAATGTGACGTACGGCGATTTTATGAGTAAATATTTTGGAAGTAGTACCTACCAGACAGAGTCGCAGAAAAATTTGATTTCTTTGTATGTATTACAATTGTAACGTTTATTTCCCATTTATTTACACTGTCCTAATTATACACTACACACTACTTAATTTATTTAGACTATTACTGAGCTAATTAATTTATATAACACACTTGACTTTTTAATTTATTTATACAATTCGCTTGTCCGTTTTTCGCACTGTTTATTCACTCGCGGCTGCACGTCTAATCTCCCTCTCCGACCGCAAGCCCGCTTATATAGGTACATATCAATTGTATTCGCGATTGTTACTCGATCCTTCTTTTCCCTAATAATGTTTATCTAGAAAACGCCCAGAACGTAATAAATCATTGTTTCCTTAATAAGATGTTGCCGGAACGTTGGGGACGGTTTTTTTTATTGCCCACTTAACGGAGCGCTTTGAAGTAGACGCCGAGGTCCGATAAGAGTAAACACGTTGCTCGCTTCGATGATGTGAGTAGTTCACTCCAACTTCGCAAAATGTAAATAATAAACAAATGTCACTTCATACTGCCCGAGACGATTTGTATCAGTGCTGAAATAAATTGTACATTTGGACGTACAATTTTATTATCATATTCTGTTATACAATCATCCTTACATTTAAGCGCCTCTATTAACAAATTGTACACATCTTCTTTTGCAAAAACAATACAAAAACCGTACATTTACAAATTACATTAAAAATATTCTCCCACAAAGAAAAGTAATAAAAAAAAACTCAAACCGACTTTTATTGTTTTTCTTTGTGCTCTCGATATATCCCTACGTAGGTATGTATTAATAATAATATAATAATAAAACAGCAATAACCTTCAATAACGGACATACCCCCTTTTTAAGGTTTTTAGGAACTGCGTTTTCTTTCTGCGGATATATAAGTAATAACAATAATGATAATGGCGATGTTATTAAAACGTTGCATCGTTGTGCTTTCTCATTTTGGAAACGTATTTTTAGTCCGATAAAAAAATATACTATCATAATATCATCCATGTAATATGTATATTAGGCCAGTTTTAGGTACAACGTTTTTTTTTTGAAAATAAAAAATCATTACAGATTATTACAGTCAATTTCGCGCGACCTGTTAATTAATCAATCAGTTAATTAATAACAAACAACAAGCAAATCGAAAAAAATACCCTCGCGAGGGTGTTAACGCCCAATGAACTTCGATACGAGAGGCTATATCCGTTTTGGGGGTAGGTGTATGTCATGATGCCTTTTTGGTTTTTGTAAATTTCCTCTTATCCACGTGAAAATCGAATAGTTTCTATGTTCAGTCAGTAATAACAACGATTTAATACTAATACAATCACATTCAGGTAAATTGATGCAAAAATATAACTCGTGCCGCTATCCACACTTATATCTTCACCTTGGACGTTATAACCGCTCGCGTACGTAATATTGACGTAGAAGTTACCTTCGGAGACGCCGTTCGGGGATCTCACTATGAAACTGTACTCGCCGACGTCCCGACCCGTCACCCTCGTCAGGAATAAGACCGCCTGGTGGCAATTCGGGCTGTTATTCTGCAACAAGAAATAGCACAAATTAATTATCTCTCATTTTTGACTAAATTGAAAGAGTTGTTCATTTCTCTGTAGTATGGTAGGCAGTTTATAGCACTAAACGACAAGTACCATCTATAGCTACACTCTTTTCAAAACAAATCCCGATACACGTCATTTTGATGACGTCCGAATCATCCAATAATACCAACTTAATATAGTCCCAGCCACAGAGATAAAAGAGCGAGGAGGTAACAAATGTGGTTGGAACAAATAGACCAAAGCACAGACCAAAGTGGCTTCTGCATATGGCCGACTTCCTGTAAGAAATCTTCCTCTCCAATGGCGTAGCATTACATTAACTAAAATTATGAAATAATAATTTGTATTTATTTTCCATAAAATGTCACAAAATGCTAACATATGAAACACTACGAAGATTAATATAAAGAATAATAAATAATAAGATAAATATATATATAAAAAAATAAATAAATAATAAAGAATGCTTTTTTTAATTCTCTTGATTAATTTAACTCATATTTATACTAATAGTTCATAACAAAATTACCAATTTTGGGATTAATCAGTTAATAGAAGAAAAATTACCAAAAAAGAAATGTACTTCAGGTATACCAGGAAGACAAAGAACTAGCTGGAAACGAGGAAGGAGCGGAAGAGCTGATTCAGTTATGTAGTGGGTATATTATATTAAAAATATGTGTGTAATTATTATTAATTGCTAAACTTTGGTTCCCAATGGTAGACTGTAGCTCCCCCCATAGATCCGCCACTGCACAATAATTCAGCAATAACAATTGCAAGCACGCGTTCGAAAAGTGGCTTCTCAACATGGCCGATTCCGTCTACAAAAGTTATTACCTCCTCTCTCTTTTATCTCTATGGTCCCAGCACATCGCAATTTATGTGTTCCGTGTATATTTTAGTTTTACAATTACATACATAACCATATTTTTCTCACAAACGTTCTCATAAGAAAGTATCATTTGTATACATGCCAAAGGTGAAGGAGTCGTCGTTGACGAATCGCGATAGGCAACAAAACAGTTCTCCATATGTGTAACAATAATAAGGGTCAAAAGGAATCAAAACCGAGAAACTAAAAAAAGAAAAAAAATTGTTTCCATTCCATTCATTGCGCAACGAAATTAATTTTGTCGAAATGCATGGTATTGTATTGAGAAGGTCGCTCCGTTTAATTGGGCCATAAAAACCTTCCCGAACGTTCCGGAAACGTCTTATTAAAGGAAGAATGATCTACTCCTTTCGAGAACGAAACATTATTAGAAAAAAAAAGGATATACTAGAAGGTTCCCGAATGCATTATTGAAGATATATAAACACGGGCTTGCGGTCGGAGAGATTAGATTGAAACGAGAATCCGCGTGAGTAAACAGTGCGATAAACGGACAAGTGAAATTGTATAAAATAAATTAGCAGTTAAGGAAATAGTGTAGATAAATTAAGTAGTGTCAAGACAGTGTGTAAATAAATTAGAATAAACGTTTCGGTATATTACAACCATGAAATATTTTTTAGGATTAACTTTATCATTTATTCTGTAATTAATTAATGGCGTTTAATGATCGAACTCGCGTTTAAAAAATAATAGTCTCCAATTCACTAGTTAGTAAACACGGCGGTTGTTACGATTGAAGCCGACATTAATTACTTTACTGCTTCGGTTAACTAATAACGAAACCTTAGTTAGGCTTATTATTATCGTTCTGTTTTCGCCACCGAAGCCTTAAAGGTTCCATCTCACGAACTAAACCGAATGAACAATCCAAATACACCTCTACCTATCATTATTCGAATATTGTCTTCGAAATCACAACTTTTCGAATCGAAACGAGTAGGTATTACAATTAATAACGTCGTAACCTGAAAAATACATTATTTCTTTCGCCATTTTACCCTCGAATAAATATTAAATAATTGCAATGAAAAAAGTGTAATAAAATTAACTGCCGCGGCTATTATACGTTCGTTTCGGGACGGCCGATTTGATCTACACGAATCCGCGTCGGCGATAAAACCGGGAATTATCGTTATGGGCGCGACATCATCCGGGAATACGATAAATAAAAAAAAAGAGGGATTCAAATTCGAAACGGCTAAAGTTTGATTCGAATTCCACGGGGGGTGGGGGGAGACAAGGGGGAAAGTGAGATGGGAATCTTTAAAATAAACGCACCTCACCTCTCCCGGCGACGAAATCCGATTTGAGCAAAAAAACCTTGTGGCGTCTATCGCGCTGTTCTATCGAATATTTCACGCTAATCTTTCCGTGGATGCCGTCCCACATATTCCCCTCCGCCCTTCCTCCTCCCCTTCGCAGATCGCGTACAACGAGAATGGATGTCTTTAGAGCCATTTTATCTGCATTAACACGGAAAGGTATCGCGAACATTCATAACGTCCCTTATCGTTCTCGCAGGAGCCGCCCGGATTCATCCCTTCTTCCCGGCGACGTCGAGCGCGGGAAGTACTTTCCCCTAAAAATCCGCCATCAACTAATAATCCTTTGTTATCGAGAAACGGGATTTATACCATTTTTTACATTTTACCGCAAAGAGTTCTCACTTATTACATAATTACTATTGTAATTTTTTCGGGTTCAAAATAATTACACTCCAGTTGTTAAATACTTAACTAATTTATTTAACACTAATAACTGACACTTATTGCGTAATTTATATAGCACAGTAAACAGTTGTTTATTTATCTTTCGCGCACGGCCGCTCAGTTCAATGGGACGTAACGTTTCCTGGTTCAAGGTAACTAGACTCCATTTCACATAAGGAGAACCGTGGGCTAGAGTTACACGGAACGACATATTCCGTCGGCTATGTTCGGTGTCCATAGTTTAATGTAGTTCGTGTATAAGCAGTGGCGGGAGGGTGGAGGTTTAGCGTAGGCGCGTTGGCGTGTTTTTCGGCATTGTCGCTTGTCGCCCGGCGTTCGCGTATCTAACGTGACGTAACGGTCGTTTATTTTATTATTATTACAGTTTTGTACGTTGTGCATTGTGTATTTTGACTAAAGCGAAATGATTTAGATTAAATTATTCTTGTTGTTTACACAACATAGGCAACTAACAATACACGAATTAATATTATCCCCTAATACGATTACTACTCGGACCGCTACTGTCCAGATGCCGATCGGGCGACTTCGTGTCGGAGATGCCGCCTGCATGGAACTCAAGGCCACGGTTCTTCTTATGTGAAATGGAGTCTACTTAAATACTCAACTAATTTATTTAACACTAATAACTGACACTTTTTGCTTAATTTATATAGCACAGTTGGTGATCTTTCGTGCACGGCCGCGCAGTTCAATGGGATATGTAACGTTTTCTGGTTCAAAATAACCACTTAGATACTTAATTAACATATTTAACACTAATAACTGACACTTATTGCTTAATTTATATAGCACAGTTGTTTATCTTTCGTGCACGGCCGCTCAGTTCAATGGTATTCGTCGCGTTTATGGTCATAAACCGGGAAACTGTACGACTATAATTAACAATGTAACAAGTTTCTTCTTCTTCTTCGCTACAAGTATTAGGCATATATTTTTGCCTGTTACGGTACCCATATATAACAAGTTTAAATAATAAAAAGAATTCTTTCCTAAAATATCAATATTGTCATGTCATTTATTAAAGTTTTAATACAAATACTATTTTACAATAGTATTTTATACTCAGTATTGTTTTCAGTGATCGAATTATCACCTAAAATGGTATTTGTTTTTATGTAACAAAAAGATATCATTCATAACTTACACAATTAGACAGTTGTTAAAAAATAATATTGAAAATTCACTATACAAAATATTAATATTGTATTTCAGTTTTTAACAAATACAAAATTTTATTATTCAAACAAAAGTGTCATATATCTTAAAAAAATTCAATAATAGTTAACTTCAGTTTTAAGTACAAAATATAAAAAAAATATTACCTCGTAAATTTTACAGTCTTATTAAATATTTAAAATAAAAGAAACTGCGTTTATTTTTCGCATAAAAGTAAATAATACATTTTTTATGAAAGCTAGTTATTAATAAAACTACTAATAACCTATTCTTACGAAAATGAAAAATCTCACGAAAAATATTGATTTTTTGGAAAAACATTTTTAATTTGTTTAAACAAATTACACTGTTTATTTACGAATCGAATGATAAACCAATTATTTATTTGTAGTGTACGCGAAGAGTACATACAAATTAAAATAAGAAATATCAAAATCCATCAACCAGAACCAAAAATATAGAATATTGCTCCAGTTTGAAGATGCTTTTTCACTTTTTGATCTATTAAATTTAAGTTCTCCCTCCACACTGTCCGACTAGTGACGGTTTGTGAAACTGTGAACCTTTGGCACCAAAATGGCGCTAGTCAGATTTCTTAATAGTTATAATCAAATTATTTATGATTTTTTTTTTAAAAAAATCTATCTTTGGCCAAAATTGACATAGAACAATTTTTCATTTTTTTAAAATTCGTGCCAAAACCCAAGCTTTCCGAATATGAAAAAAAAATATTTTATTTTCGAGCAATAGAGAAAAAGTTATTCATAAAATGTTAAATTGTTTAACATTTTTTTAAACCCATTTTGTGTTCTGTTAAATTTTTAAGTTCTCCCTCCACACTCTCCGACTAGTGACGGTTTGTGAAACTGAACTTTTGGTTCTAAAATGGCGCTAGTCAGATTTCTTAATAGAGTTATAATAAAGTTATAAACAAATTATTTATATTTTTTTTTAAAAAAAATTCTAACTTTGGCCCAAATTGACCTAGAACAATTGTTCATTTTTTAAAATTCGTGTAAAAACGCCAGTTTTCCGAATATGAAACAAGATTTTATTTTCAATCAATAGAGAAAAAGTTATTGATAAAATGTTAAATTTTTTAACATTTTTTTAAACTCCCTTTTTGATTTGTTAAATTTTTAAGTTCTTCCTCCATACTCTCCGACTAGTGATGGTTTGTGAAACTGTTAACCTTTGGCTCCAAAATGGCGCTAGACAGATTTCTTAATAGTTATAAACAAATTGTTTTTCTAACTTTGGCCTAAATTGACATAGAACAATTTTTCGTTTTTTCTAAAATTCGTGTAAAAACGTTAGCTTGCCGAATATGAAACAAGATTTCATTTTTGAGTAATAGAGAAAAAGTTATTCATAAAATGTTTATAATTAAAAATGGTAATATTTTTGTACAACAATTTTGCAATAGAAAAAAAGTAATTTTTTTACTTTTTTTGACTCATTTTGATAGTTTAGCTCACCTTCTTCTTACGGTACCTATCTGGTACAATTTTAGTATCTTTATTATTTTCTGACTTATGTTATTGCAAAAAAATGGTTTCTGGGATAAACAAATGGAATAAAATTTAAACTATTTGATGGATCGATCTGGAATTTAGAGGGTTTATGGAGTACCGCAAGATTGACATTTTCGCGTAAGTTTTATAATTAATTGTTATTTTTTTCTTATTTTGCAAATTTTTAAGCAACAAATTAATTTATCGACATTTGCAGAAAACGTTGATTACTTACAACATTTTATTGGATATACACATTTGCAATGATGGGTGATAATAGCGAAAATTTGGATTCTTAGCACTTAATTGTTAATAAATAAAAATATGACCGAACCTCACGCAGGAAAGTGGTTGAATCTCTTCCTATAGCTCGACATAACCTAAAACTCTCCTCAGATACCTGGATATTTCACAGAGCTGTTAAATTTTTATTTCCCTAATCTAGCACGCCTGTGCTTCGAGTCATATAATATACGAGCATAGGCGTCGCGAGCGGGAGCAATTTCGTCACTGTCCATGTTTATAAACTTTTGCCAAAACACGTCGATCACGGATTCAATTTGCGGCAGTAATTCAATCAGGATCCTGCGACTCGAAGGGTCGAAACGTGAGACATTTCGCATAATGAAATCGATGAAAAGCACCTTTAACGCCTACGACGCGAGCGAACACAAAGCGACTATCTAAATATAGACGCGAGAAGGAATCGTAAAAGTGCCAAGCAAGGGCATAGATACATCAAACGGAATTCTATTGATTTTTATGGAAATTGCCCAGCTGTAAACAATGTTTTTTTTTAGCATATTTTGACTTCTGCTTGTCTCTCGAAAAATAATCCACAAAGTTAAGGACCGAAGGTTGTCCAGCGTCTCGAAGGTGGCCATGGTAGTTAAACCATAAGAAAACGCCAAGTCATCACCACCAATTTGTCTAGCAGTCATCTTTAGGCTCGTACTAAATACATGAGGAACATTAGAAATTGGAAGGTAAGTACCTTACAAAGCAATACTCACATAAGAAATCATTTTAGCCCTAAAATGATTTCCAATCTCTAATGTTCCTCATGTATTTAGTACGAGCCTGAAGATGACTGCTAGACAGTCGAAACCGGTCGCTCTTTTGGTGGTGGTGATGTCTTGGTGTTTCCTTCTGGTTTCACAAAGTTAAGTACTAAACGTACTTACCGTTATTTCATAGGCTATGATCGTGTCGTCGGCGTCGCCCGGCTTGTAGACTTTGTAATCTTTCGCTATCCAAAAAACCTTAGTATGTGGGGGATTGGCACAAAATTCCATCGTGAGCGTCAGTGGCTGCCCGTGGACGGCCGTGATGCTCTTGTTCGTTGGTGTTACAGTAGGCCGACCTGCAATACAAAGAAGACTCACATTAAATCACCAAAGACGAGGCTGTGAAATTTACGATTTGTTTTGACGTTCACGCTAATAAGGGTACGCTGAGATACGATCTTATCCGGAGCGATTCGTTACATTTTTTGAAAGTTTCGGACGTCTCCAGCAAAAGGCGTCCGTTAATTAAGGTCGCTCGTTCCGAATCGAGATAGTCAGTCGTCCTTGGTTACACGGATTAAGGTTGATGTTACCCCGGAGAATTATTGAATGGAACCCATCCGCCCACCGACGAGAAAATTCTTATAAATTCCGCAAGAAGAGAGAGGGAGATTCGGATTTATTTCGGGGAGGGTTGTTAACGGATCTGGATGTTCTCCCGGCGGCGGTTTAAAACCTTTTTTTTCCGCCCCCGACGTCCACCCCCCACCCGTCTTCCTCCTTTCGCCCCCCGAAAATGATTTATGACAAGTGCGATGCAGACGTAGCGCCTTTTGTGTCGATAAAATACAAAGATTCGTCGAGGCAAAAATATGAGCCGCAACCTATTTCATCCCGATACCAATCTCTACCTCCCTCCCTCCCTCTACCTCCCTCCTTACACAGTCAGAAAGCCATAAAATATTTAATCTCCTGTGCCGGTCTCTATTCTAGATCGTACGGTATCCCCCTTTTTCGATTCAACACCATTTATATAACATCTCGAGGATTTATGGACGTGACAATGACAGGGAACGAGATCCTGAAACAAAGCACTCCATCATGGCAAAGTATACACACCGACACCAAGAATTTATATAAGAAATCTCTATGTCGATCGCGAACTTGACCGTGATCACTGCTGTCTCATCTAGAGATCAGAATTAGAATTTTGTCAGGATGGAGCTCGATGTATTAACTATCGTTGGTAAAAAGTTGAAAGTGTTCCGTTATACGGTTCGTAGGCTATTGACTATGTCATTTAATAAGGAAGTAACGCGTGCAAGATATTTTATTTTTTCATATGGTCAGTTGAGCTCTAAAGAAATAAAATCCAAAAGTGCTACTAAATTTAGCCATGCGTTTTTGAGAACGGGGCAAATTTGTCCACTTTCGCTTTTTCGGCTATAGCGCAAGAACTATGCATTTTTCGAAGATATGTGCCGTGAGATTTCTTGTAGACAATTAAATTTCCTATGAAAGTGGTATTTTTTGAAATAAAAAGAAATTGTTTTAAAGAAACAAATTCAAAAAACAAAGTTAAAAAAATGGAAAAATTTCGAAAAAATGTTATTTTTTGAATTTTTGACTATAACTTTTTTCTGAGTGGATTAAGGTATAGGCATTGCTTCATAGAAAAGAAAGCTCATGAAATTCTCTTTAAAACGGTGGTTTGTAAGACTTTATATGTTTAATATTGACTAAACGTTTGAATTCAGCCATCTTTTCTCTATTTTTTACTTTTTGTTTGAAATGCGTATTGTTTTATATTTTTACCTGAAAACATATAAAACACAAAAATACCGTTTTAAAGAGAATTTCATAAGCTTTCTTTTCTATGAAGCAATGCCTATACCTAAATTCACTCAGAAAAAAGTTATAGTCAAAAATTCAAAAAAACATTTTTTTTTAAATTTTTCCATTTTTTTAACTTTGTTTTTTGAATTTATTTCATTAAAAAAAATTTTTTTATTTCAAAAAATACCATTTTCATAGGAAATTTAATTCTCTACAAGAAATCTTCCCTGTTATTTTAGACATAGTCCATAGCCTATTGCCTCTAATTACAGTTAGGCACAGTAAGGTAAAGAGATATCCGATATTTTGGCATAAACATTTTTTAATGGTTTCTTGGAGGAGGCCGTAAATTCAAAATTACGCTGTGCTAAGCACTTCGCGAGAGGTGAGCTCGTTGGGAGGATATTTGATTGGTCATGAGAGTAAGAGTGGGATTTGAATTAGAGACATTTTTCGGAGAAAAAGGAAAAGAAGGAGGATTGAGACACGGGATTAGGTCGAGGTTACTTGTTCTCAGCAGTTCATTGTAGATACTTTCAAGAGTTTTTAAAAACGACCTCTGGATGCTCAAAGTTATAACTCGGACGACCTCGCCCAGAGGTGTGCAACGTAATTACATGTAAGAGTGAAAACATGGGGCTTACTCATTTTGTCATTTTGACCGAAGAAAACACAGTTACAAAATCGAAGACAAATTATACCGAGAAAGAAGTTTCACTTCAAAATTATCCCTATCTACGTACAAATACGTTCCAAACAAGACTATCACTTTACATGTCGAAATTTATTCCTCGTTACGCGACCGGCGGCGACAGTTGAATTGCGGATAGGTAAAGATCCTCATGAATCTTTCAATCGAATCGTTGATTTATTATCTCTTTTCGGGATAGTGTACTCGTTGCATTCCCTCTTTTTCGCTCCCGGATTTATTACGCGCCCTCTCCGTGAAATTGTGTTTTTATGAGCCGTCGTTCCGAGAGAAAAAATATCGAGAAACTTAACGAATCTCATTAAGGGATCTCCGCTAGAGGTCCCCCGTATGTTTTATGTATCGGGGGGGATATTCCCGGCAATTAAAAGGGAATGGGACGAAACAAAGAAACGACGCCGGAAGCGACTAGGGCGAATAACGAAAAAAAAGGTTTTAGTCATTTAATTTGTTGAAAATTCGTCGAGAGGTAACGGAACGATTTCTCTCCTTCGGGAACAAAAATTCCCGATATTCGCTTCCATGCCCCGAATTCCGCTCTTATTATCACCGTTCTCGCGACCGACGAGATTCGTCTTAAATACGTATTTCAAGTAGGTAATTCTGACGTGGAAATTTATTCTTCAAATTAATTCACAAGTAAAATATGAAACCTTTCTCGCTTAAATCCCATAAGCTCGTCTCTCTCTTCTTTCTCGAGAACGAGGAGGAGGTGGAAGACGAGATATAATCCGAAGTGCTCTTGTGTGAAACACACAACTTCCCTAAGCGTATCTCCTTTTGAATAAGGGCGCCTCCATCTTTCGCGGCTCTCATAGAAACAGATGTAAACAATTTGTATAACGATTTAGGCAATTAGGAGACACGGAAGGGAATAAAAGAGGTTAAACGTTATGGAAGATCGTCGTTCACACAACGACACCCTGACGTGACTGTTGAAAAGAATAGGGAAAATACCTGGATGAAATTAGATCGGCGTTAAATACTTAAAAAAAGTCTCTTTATGTTTCACAAGTACATAATTATATTATCTTTTATTTCATATTGTCGCGTCCAGGGTAGGGGGTAGCTCTAGTTCTAGCTC
Source organism: Cryptocephalus moraei (assembly GCA_946251905.1). Classification (NCBI taxonomy): domain Eukaryota; kingdom Metazoa; phylum Arthropoda; class Insecta; order Coleoptera; family Chrysomelidae; genus Cryptocephalus; species Cryptocephalus moraei. The sequence continues at coordinate 36,698,711 of OX276456.1, read as the reverse complement.
TAGCTCTAGAGACTAGAGTTTGATAACCGCGGAGCGGATGTTAATTATTGCAAAAGTTGTAATTGCAGGTCGGTAACTCGCGGGGATAACGATGACCCGGGTCGCTTAATTAGGTCGCGACAATATTCGACATGAACACTTCCCTTTCTCCCCTCGCTAAGGAAGTGTAATTTAGGATTATCCCACTTTTTTGAACCATCTTGTAATCTGAGCTATAAGCGGACCAAGTTTAAAGATTCTAGATATTTAGGTACTTAAATAAATTTCACCCTCTTTTCCATCCCCTCGGTAAGGGAAATTTGGATTTTTTAAATTTTTCCGATTTCCTATTTTTCAAATAAATAAATTTCGCCCCTTTTTCACCACCTCGGAAAGTGAGGTTATTTTCAATAATTCAAAACTGAAGAACATGAAAAGAGAAAACGATTTCATCAACGACGAAGTAAGAAATAAGAAAGGAAGACAAAAAGGAAAACTAAGTCAAAATCGATTAGAATTGTAAACGGTAAAGAGAACAAAAAACTAAAAAAACCTTATAACAGTAATTTAGTAATTTGATCTGCTCTGATCGTATACCATAGAACGACTTACACATAGTACATATTGTCACACCTAGGGGCTTGTTGAAATCATGAGACCGCTCGAAATATTACGCTCAACGATTTTTTTAAACGTCTTAGGTTGAACCTGGGAGGAATATATATTAGAGACATTCAAAAATAGACGTCCTAAATATGTCCACTTTAGGCATATAAAAGATCAGGCATAATATTGACGTCAATTAGACATCATTAAGACATCTGCTTTCGAAAATTTTACAGACATCCAAAACTGGACGGCCTAAAGAGGCCCACTTCAGGCATAAAGAAGGGCAGGCATCAAAACGACATAAATTGGACGTCATCACGACGTCAGGACATCTTAGAGACATCCAGAATTGGACGTCATAAAGACGTCCATTTCTGGCATAAAAGAGAGCTGGCATAAAATTGACGTAAATCACAAGTCCTTAAAACCTCTGCCTTTTAACATCTTGCAGACATCCAAAACTGGACGTCTTAGGCATAAAAAAGATCAGGCATAAAATTGACGTAAATCAGACGTCCTTAAGGCGTCCGCCTTTTAACATCTTGGGAACATCCAAAACTGGACGTCCTAAAGAGGTCCACTTCAGGCATAAAGAAGGTCAGGCATCAAAACGACATAAATTGGACATCATCACGACGTCAGGACATGTTAGAGACATCCAGAATTGGACGTCATAAAGACGTCCATTTCTGGCATAAAAGAGAGCTGGCATAAAATTGTCGTAAATCACAACTCCTTAAAACGTCCGCCTTTTAACATCTTGCAGACATCCAAAACTGGACGTCCTAGGCATAAAAAAAATCAGGCATAAAATTGACGTAAATCAAACGTCCTTAAGGCGTCCGCCTTTTAACATCTTGGGAACATCCAAAAATCGACGGCCTAAAGAGGTCCACTTCAGGCATAAAGAAGGGCAGGCATCAAAACGACATAAATTGGACGTCATTACGACGTCAGGACATTTTAGAGACATCCAGAATTGAACGTCATAAAGGCGTCCATTTCTGGCATAAAAGAGAGCTGGCATAAAATTAACGTAAATCACAAGTCCTTAAAACGTCTGCCTTTTAACATCTTGCAGACATCCAAAACTGGACGTCCTAGGCATAAAAAAAATCAGGCATAAAATTGACGTAAATCAAACGTCCTTAAGGCGTCCGCCTTTTAACATCTTGGGAACATCCAAAAATCGACGGCCTAAAGAGGTCCACTTCAGGCATAAAGAAGGGCAGGCATCAAAACGACATAAATTGGACGTCATTACGACGTCAGGACATTTTAGAGACATCCAGAATTGAACGTCATAAAGGCGTCCATTTCTGGCATAAAAGAGAGCTGGCATAAAATTAACGTAAATCACAAGTCCTTAAAACGTCTGCCTTTTAACATCTTGCAGACATCCAAAACTGGACGTCCTAGGCATAAAAAAAATCAGGCATAAAATTGACGTAAATCAAACGTCCTTAAGGCGTCCGCCTTTTAACATCTTGGGAACATCCAAAAATCGACGGCCTAAAGAGGTCCACTTCAGGCATAAAGAAGGGCAGGCATCAAAACGACATAAATTGGACGTCATCACGACGTCAGGACATCTTAGAGACATCCAGAATTGGACGTCATAAAGACGTCCATTTCTGGCATAAAAGAGAGCTGGCATAAATTGGCGTAAATCAAAAGTCCTTAAAACGTCCGCCTTTTAACATATTACAGACATCCAAAACTGGACGTCCTAAAGAGGCCCACTTTAGGCATAAAAAAGATCAGGCATAAAATTAACGTAAATCAAACGTCCTTAAGGCGTCCGCCTTTTAACATCTTCGGGACATCCAAAACTGGACAGCCTAAAGTGGTTCACTTCAGGCATAAAGAAGGTCAGGCATCAAAACGACATAAATTGGACGTCATTACGACGTCAGGTTTTGAACATCTTAGAGACATCCAGAATTAGACGTTATCAAGACGTCCATTTCTGGCATAAAAGAGAGCAGGCATAACAGGCATAAAATTGACGTAAATCAGAAGTCCTTAAAACGTCCACCTTTTAACATCTTACAGACATCCAGAACTGGACGTCCTAAAGAGGCCCACTTTAGGCATAAAAAAGATCAGGCATAAAATTAACGTAAATCAGACGTCCTTAAGGCGTCCGCCTTTTAACATCTTCGGGACATCCAAAACTGGACAGCCTAAAGTGGTCCACTTCAGGCATAAAGAAGGTCAGGCATCAAAACGACATAAATTGGACGTCATTACGACGTCAGGTTTTGAACATCTTAGAGACATCCAGAATTAGACGTTATCAAGACGTCCATTTCTGGCATAAAAGAGAGCAGGCATAACAGGCATAAAATTGACGTAAATCAGAAGTCCTTAAAACGTCCACCTTTTAACATCTTACAGACATCCAGAACTGGACGTCCTAAAGAGGCCCATTTCAGGCATAAAAGAGAGCAGGCATAAAATTGACGTAAATCAGACGTCGTTAAGGCGTCCGCTTTTTAACATCTTCTGGACATCCAAAACTGGACGGCCTAAAGAGGTTCACTTCAAGGCATAAAGTAGGTCAGGCATCAAAACGACATAAATTGGACGTCATTACGACGCTAGGTTTTGAACATCTTGGAGACATCCAGACTTGGGCGTTATAAAGACGTCCATTTCTGGCATAAAAGAGAGCAGGCATAAAATTGACGTAAATCACAAGTCCTTAAAACGTCCGCCTTTTAACATCTTACAGACATCTAAAATTGGACGTCCTAAAGAGGTCCACTTCAGGCATAAACAAGATAAGGCATAAAATTGACGAAAATTAGATGTCATTACGACATTCCGCTGTGGACATCTTAGAGACATCCAAAAATGGACGTCCTAAAGACGTCCATTTCAGGCATAAAAAAGATCAGGCATAAAATTGACGTAAATCAGACGTCCTTAAGGCGTTCGCCTTTTAACATCTTCGGGATATCCAGAACTGGACTGCCTAAAGAGGTCCACTTCAGGCACAAAAAGGTCAGGCTTAAAATCGACGTTAATTAGACGTCTTTAGGACGTCCTGCCTTGGACGTCTTAGAGACGTCCGGATATGGACGTCTTATAGATGTACTTTTTTTGTTGTTTCAAGGTGTCCAGGCATAAAAAAGGAGTAAAATGGATGTCTTTAAGACGTTATGGGTAGCTTCGTGGGCAAAACGGCCTATTAACCACCCTACCTACGAGTTGCCGTATTGTGCAGTCGAAATCCCGCCGCCTCTCTCGGGCGTCAACCTAATTAATCCCGGTCGAATTTATGCACGTAATAGCCGGCAAACATTCGCAATGAAACCTCGGGTAATTGTTCTCCGTATATTACACGGCGATGCAGTAATATTCCGGGGTAGTAACCTAACGTTATCCCCTCCGACTAGGGACGATAATTTATAATAATAACACCTGATAATTCATCCCTCACACGAGACGAGATTCAATATCGCCCGATGTATGTACTTTACGATTAATCTGCCGCCAGGGGGACGTGCATCGAAGTCGAGTAATAAATTTTGTTTTTACTTGTTGTTTATGCTTCCATTAAAAATTTCGTAGGCTTCTGAGGCCTACCCTGTTGGGTGTCTAGGCTTGCATTATCACAAAATGCAAAAAATATGTTGGGCTACATTGGCTACATGGGGCTACATATGTTGGGCTAATTACACACTATACTACCTAATTTATTTAAACTATTACTTAACTAATTAAGTTATATGACACACTTAACGCTAGTCGGTTTTTAGCCCGTGTTTAAATATCCCCAATAATGTATTCCGGAACCTTCTCGATAGTACTCGATTCTTCTGTTCCCTAATAATGTTTATTCTAGAAAGGCCCGGAACGTAATACATTCTTTCTTTAATTGAATATTCGCGATTATTCTCCAACAGTTTTTATGGCCCAATTAAGCAGAGCGGCCTCCGCTTTGAAAGTATTTAAATAAAAATTATTATTATTAAGGTATTAAAGAATGGGCGACGGTGCAATATACGGTACTGTCCCTATTTGTGTGAACATTTCAGGAAACATCGAAAGAAGGATAAACATAATGATTGAGTCATCGGTTCCAATTTTGGTGACTTTCAAACTTTAAATTACCGCCATTTTATCATTACAGTTTAAATTGCATGGACTTCAGATAACTTTGCAAAAGGCAAATTATGATATAAATATATTGCATTAATTTACTTTATTCAAGTCGAAGTTAATTAATTAATTTTGCTTTTATCAAAAACAATCAAAACAGAATATTATAACCGAATAAAGTTCTTATAAAAACCGAGCAAATTTCAATAAACTAACTTAAGTACTATGAAACAGAGAACCTATTCCATCTAACTTAAGTACTGGTTTAATAAATAAATGTAACGACCTTTTTCGATTAACTGATCTAATTATAACGTTACAATATTGTAAAAGTACCTACTTTAAGATTGAAAAATTTCTAATTAAAGTTACCATCGTAAAGGCTAACTTTATAACTAATATTAAAGTTAGTTGCAATTATGATTTCATTATTAGCACCTGCTACGAGTGACACGATGTAAAATGGAAAATTAATTAATCAACTTTCATGTAACTTTGTTGCATGTAATAGCGAACATCCGCTATTTTCACCCCTCACACATATACCAATAGTCCAGTCATCAGCGGTAAAAAACCTTAAAACTGTGGAATTTTGGGAAACAAGGTCGATTTCTTTGAAAATTGGGATTTAGGTTGTATTTGTAACCTTCTTCAAAGTTGGACTTGTACCGAAGTGTGGTTTTTCCCTAAGGGTGGAAGCCACCCCTTCTAAAATAAACCAGGAGGGTTTTTTTTCTTATAAGAGATGAACATGGAAAAATTTTCAAGTAAGTGGTAATCTACGTAAACGAAATTTCTTAACTATCAGCTGTGAAAAATAAGAAACATTAAAGTATGTAGTTTTCTTGTATGTAATAGAATACATGATACGTTATGGAGGAAGAAAGAAAAAAGTGATTTATTTCGGAGCCGCCCTAACTGTTTAGTGGCAACTCGTGTTGCAATTGTTTGTATTGTCGGTTGCCTGCTCTAGGGGTGGCGATCGGGGGCTGAATCGGAGAGTGGCTAGCGCTAGCTACTGATCGTTTCTATACATGACTTATAAATATATTATATAAAGCTATGCTTCCCCTCTCAGTCATTCCCAGAGTGGCTCATTTCGTTTTATAACTTTCTACATATATTATATTCAAGAGAAGCAGATTGAATGGACTGACAGTTAGGCGAATTAGATCTTCAGCATAATATCTGGCTAGTTATTTGCCACGTGAGTCATAATTTCGAATATTTATAAGACACATCATATTTGCGATAGAGAAAGTTTTTTTTATATATACATAAACAGGTACCTTACAAAAAATATACCATGGTTACAATTAAACCTTCCTTACTATCCACTTCGTTTGTTTACGATAAAAATTTCCCCCTTCCATTCCTCTTTGCGTGTTTGCGTTTCAAATTTAACGTCGAAACGATTTTCGTCGGTTATTTTAATTTTAGGTAAACAAATGTTAACCCCTATTTGAAAACCAAATCGGTATTTACATGTTTCATAAGCGATAAGCGAGTTTCGGATTATTTCGCCGTCCCGGAGTTTACCTTGCATTCAAACCTAAGAACGTAGTTGTCGAACTCGGAATAATCAGGGGACGAGTAGGTACTTCCTTAAACATTGCGAGACGTTAGCACAATAGACCGTTAGTTTGTACAAGTCACAAAAAATGTGGGAACTAAAATTACCATACAGTCATTGAATGTTAGGAAATGTTTTTAATGTTTTTACCACTTTTCATTGAAAATTACATGTTATTGTGTACTTTTGTTAAAGAATTTAACTTCTTTTAAACGTATTGTATTTTCACTGAATCATTAGTCAGTCTTCCAAAAAATGTTTTTAAAAATTACAAATATTTTTTGTGATTCAATTTACTGTAGTTTTTACTGTAATTACATGGATTTATTCAAAGTTAACAAAAATGTTCAGCTTTTTAACACCTATTATTTTCAAAAATTACACATCTTATATTGTATTTTCATTGAGAGTATCTCCTTTGACCGTTAGATTTAAACCGACCGACTTATTCGTTATTTGTTACGTAACCGTCCGATTGTGAACGTACTACCGACCGATAAATGTAATTGTAAACGTCACCGCCGTTAGATATAAGCCGCCGAATCAATTGTTATTTGTGAGTGTACGTAAATTGTGAAATATCCCCCGACCGCTAGTTTTAAACCGATCGAACTATTTGTTATCTGTTACGTAATCGTCCGTAAACTGTGATTGTCACCGCCGCTAGATTTGAGACCGCCGAATTCTTTGTTATACGTAACTGTGATCGTTCCGCCTTTAGAATAAGCCGCCCGAACTCTATGTTACCTGTAAGTGTTACGTAATTGTCTATTACCGACCGCTAATAGTAAATGTCTTGTTATTCCGTCCGTATATGTTAGCTCGTATTAAGTTGTAACGCAAGCGCCTTACAACTTCCTACACATTTTTAGTAAGATTACCGAAATATTTTTTACCAGTATTAATCAAAATGAATCGCACTATAAATTTGCAGTAGAGTATATTAAAATTACCTAACATTTTCAATAGAATTTGTTTAGTAAAATTACAATATCTATAGTGTAATATTTCTAAACCAATTTCTGTGAGTGCTTAGTAAATTATAATAAACGTTTTGTACTGTTCGTAAACTGAGTAGGAATAAGTCGTGTAGGAAAATTATAAAACTGAATTTTGTTGTGCGTAAAAACTTCCTTTTACAATAGAAATTTTTAACGGTGTAAGGTTAACTTTTAGAACGTTAAAACCGGGATTAATTCACCTCGCGGTATTGACTCGATCATCGCGACGGTATATTTTTCCCTCGGAAAATGTACGCGTCAAAGGGACAATAAGTCGCCGGAGCGGGACCCCTCGTCCGAGGACAATATATCTGTCGCGAAGTCGGAGATAACCGTAGGGAAGTTTACGGAATCGATCGGGCAACGTGCAGGGGAGGGAAATGTCAACGTGCAGCGGAGAGCCCCGCTGACCCTCGTTCACGCAGTCCTCCTCCTTCGAGGGTCGTAATATTCATAAAATCCTCGGTTGCAACGTTACATGTGTCGTACACACGTAATGCGGACTCTGTCTCTCCTTCCTCTATCCCATAAAATTACACGAGTTCATATTAAAACGTTAGCGCGGCGACAAACTATTCCTCGCTTCCCGGCCCGGAGGAACGGGAACCACGCGGCACGAGTTAATTTATTAATAAATGGACGAAATGTAGTGTGAAGTGTTACACAAAGGGAAAAATGCGCTCCGGATTTATGATGATGCGGTCTGTCGTGCCGCGCCTATTGTTCTGGAATTTCTGCGTTATGTACATATCTGGACGCCCGTTCACGGGATAAGGGGAAACGGTCCCATCCGTCGCTTTATTGCCGCGTCCTCGAAGCGAATGGCTCGTTAAAAACCGTATAGTAGGTATATATATACGTAATCCTAGGGGAAGATCGTAGGGAAAAAAAGGGGACTCCTTTTCGGGAGTCGACTCGAGTGAGACGATAGGAAATCGTTGTAGTCCAGTACAGAGTTATGAGATACACAGAGCTGACAAACCATTCATAGATACGCATTTTCTTGTCGCCAGCATTGATATGGAGCAACGCGGTGATGACATATAGTGGGGAAAGACGTGAGGTAGGAGTGGGGATAGGAATGGGTATAAACATAACCAACTTCCACTAAGATAGAAGATAGGTTAGGATTCTTATAATCCGGTTTTCCGCAAACTTCACAGATTTTAACCATTTCTATTAACTGTTTTTATAAATGCGGGAAGTAAACAAATAGTATCCGTAGCAAACTACACGAACAAACCTGAAGAAATACCTAAAAACACCAAATAACACCGATTGTTAAATCATAGTAAAATTGACCTTGGGCCCCAAGACTAGTTTACGTGGTAGTAATTTATCGTCGAATATATTTGATCTAACGATCTGTATTTGTCTACATGTATTTTAGGAAAGTTTTATAAAACAAAATATACCTAATTTATTTCCACAATTAACATCTTTGTATCGATGGAATAGCACTGCATGTAAGAAACAAGTATTTCTCCTCCTTACGCTGTGGGCATAGATCTCATTTTCCATAAAAAGACTATATTTTGTGTAACACTGGCAACATTATTGTTTATCCCCATTTTCAGCCATCTTTAACTATTCAATGTTGGCTACACGAAAAATGTAAATAATCATCTGTGTTACTCTTATAACTCTGTGTAGTCCAGCCATCAGCCATTTTCGCGTGGAATTTTGGGAAACAAGGTCGATTTCTTTACTTAAAGAAATCACTCTTACGCAAAGAAAGACACACGTACTGCAGACGAACATTGTGATAGAAGGTCCACGGTTCAATCAGTACGAACTAGACGATACAGCTAAGAGTTTCGATGATAAAAGCGACAAAAGGCGCAGAAAGGAAAAAGTTATATTGTCACGCTTAGGGGGAGAAAAATTCAAGTTTCGGTGCCATCGTGAATTTTGGGTAACAAATCGTTTTTAGGGGAAAAGTATGGAACGTTATTTACGCGAATTGGATTTGTTCTAACGTCATTTGTGAAAGGTGTCATCAGTTAATGGATATTGGAAATAAGCGCAATGATTTTCCTTGCCCTTTCGCAACAAATTCTTTCTTTACACCACAAAACAAACTTTATACTTTCTCATCTCCTCTTTGGCCCGCCCATAAGTGTCTTGTCCGGTGGCGAATTCGCCAAAAATAAGAGTATAACTCGCCGGATTAGTAGTTAAGTAGCGCATCCACCATTTCCTGGGGGAATTGGGAGAACCTCAAAGATAAGCCATTTTCCTCACCGGAAATTATCTCCTACGCGTTTTCCTCAAAATTTCGGAAAAATAACGTCACGCGTAACACGTGACGTCACCCAAGTTTCTAATATTGCGAACCTTAGCGTTCCCATTTAGCCTGTCCCTTTTCGAAATTCGTTAATTCGTCACGTCCGTCGAGTTAAGTTAAATTCGCGGATATTTTCGCCGCGGGGTGCGACGCGTTCCCATTGTGTCCACGCGTATACAGCTAATAACATTGGTTTAGTTGAAATACATCGCGGAAACAGGAAGGAATAATAACGGACGGACCGCGACTTGTGCCGCCGATCGTATCCATAAATCCATTCAAACGCGGCGGCCATCCATCAACAATTAAAATCGAGACGTAAGCAATATTCGACGTGTCCATCGAGCGGCGAGAGAGGAGGAGTCCGAAAAAAAAAAAGGGATACGACGCGGAAAAATCGCGCCGGGGATGATTTTCCCGATTCCAGATCGTGGAAAACTTTATTTGTCGGATTTAATCGGCGAACGATAAAAATCCAATTTGCAGGAAATTCTTTTCGCAAATTATTTTTGCCCCTAATGGTATTTATAATTGAGGTTCGAGAGAGAAGGGGTGGGAGTGAGAGGGAGGAGGTGGGAGGGAGACAGCGACAGCGGGCGAGGAGGAGAGGAGATGAGAGGCGAGTTAAGACCTTTTTCAATTGAGTCGAGCGACGCTAATAAATTACTTTTCGTCGGGTGAACGTGTTTCGGACACCTCTCTCGTTCTCTCTCTTCTCTCTCCAAAACTTATCTATAAAGGAAAAAAGTTGGAAGCTTAAAGACGTAATCGGATGACGAACGATCTAAACGCTACAAAAAAGGCCCGAACCAAGATTAATTAATGTCTTTATGTTATTTTTTTCTCTCTCTCTCCATCTCTTCTCTAACCGTGGAGGAAGGCATATGTAGGCCGACGAGGCATTGTTTCAATATTTTTTTTATCGATCTACACGTCCGTTAAAAAGTGTTGCTTCGCCCTCGAAACGCAGAAAAGATAAACGAGGCCGTCGAAATTGAGGCTAGAGAAGAGCTGCACATCTACACCGACGCATTAATTAGTACATTAATTAGTAATTTCCATTTCTTTTAATAAGCATACAGATGGATCTGAAGTAATCAGAGTAAATTCTGAAAGTAAACCGATTGATCAATTTTCAAATTTCCTTCATAAATCAGTTCTTATCTACACTGAAAAAAACTCTATTACGATACCAACCTCGTCATGAAGTCGGCAAATTTACAATTAAATCAAGCAAGTTTCATTTCCACCAAGTGCAATATATTCAAACCTACCACATACTTTTTTTTGGGACAAAATCATCACGAAGTAACATTTACCTTCTTTCAACCATTTCCTGAGATTGGTTGAACTTAAGGAGGGGTTCAGTAAACTTCATAGATATACATCGGTCAAAAAGAATATCTAAATTATCGGTTCCCTCAAACTCATAGAAATTTTGTGACCAATATAGATATAATATTAATAATTGTATGGATTAATGTAATGCAAATAATTATTAATAATTTATTAAATGAAATAATATTAAAATATCTGTCAGAATATTTTCTGTTTTAAATGTACTGTAATTCGCATTTACCCACTCACAGTTATCAAAAAAAAAAGGAGAAGGTTGCAACTGAGATAAGAATTAACTCAAATTCTTGATTATTACAATTATCTTGATTATTATGAACAATATGCAATTTTTATAATAATTTTTTTTTCTGTCATTTAGTTAACCTCTGCGGGTGGGTGCTTAAATATAATAGATAATTTGAGAGGATCGGGGTTAATCCAAACCCACCCAGTGTGATATGACTCTCAATAGCGGCCATGCCACCTTCTCTGGGTGACCGCTATTGAGAAGCTTAACCAATATTGTTCTAGTGGAGACAAAAAAAAACTTCACCCGTTATTCTCTCTCTCTCTCTCTTTCTCTCTCTCCGATAGATGTTTAGCGAGTGTATTTATCTCTCCGGTAATAAATCCGTCCGGTTCCTTTTTGCTGATTTCCAGTTATAAAATTTTATGTGTCGCATAAAAAAAGATATTTATCGTCCAATAAGCCCCGTTGAGCGCTATATGTATGGGAATCGCCGATAAGCCCGTGAAAAATAAGTCGGATCCATACAGAGCGGGAAAACATTGCGTCAATCTCGAGTCCGGTCATTGGAGGATTCGAGGATTAAGAAATAAGCGTCCCGCGGGATCTTAGCGATATGTTCAATCTCGTAAGGTTTCTGTTAATGATAAATGTCAAAATTGTACAATAATTCTTTGCTGCGTTTCCATTTTAGGGAATTATTTTCTTTAAATTACAGCTTGTAAGCTAACTACTACGATAAGTACTATAACCTTAAATTTTAAGCACAACACTTTATTGTAGTGAGTCTGAAGCTTTTGCCGTCTGAATTTGATATCACCTGTGTCATATTTATTAACGTTACAGTTCAATGAATACAACATTTGGATCGTTCCAATTATAATTTTTTATACGTCTATCGATACGATTCGTATTAATCCCACCTGTTAGACGAAAGCGGCGTTTTGTAACCAATTTCGGATCTCGGTGAATAATTAACGTCGACTATAGATCTTTGGAAAGTACGTTGAATATTTGATGAACGTCTGCATTCACTGTATCCGTCCCTTTCCCTTTCCATTCGGACCCTTGTTTATCGTACGTTATAATACGGCATTCTCGACGATGTGAAAAATCGATTACAATAACTTATTAACGGGTCCCTTTGAAATACTTTAGTCCCGATATTAGGTTACTGAGGGTCTGTTTATTAGGTATTGATCCGTCGGATTCGATGTAAACGGCGTTATAACCCAAAACCCTCGTCTCGCATAAAGAACGTACTTTGGTCGGAAATTAACGAAAATCTTTAGGGAGCATGTGGAGGAAGGGAGGGAGATAGTTACAAAGTGAGATTATCTTGCAGACACTTTTATGGGGCTTTATTACGTGCCGAGTATGCAGATATATCGAACGAAGGGAAAGTTTAACGAATTTGACGATAACTAATTGATTAATTATAAAAATGTATAATAATAGCATTTTTTTATTGGAAAATAGGCGCAATTACAATACGACAAAAATTGGATAAATTTTTACCATATTTCTTCGAATATCCAAAAACCAACGAACCAAAATTTGTTTTCGAAAAATTAAAAACTCTGAAAGTAAGGGCTTCGTAAATAAGATTCTTCCACTTTTGGCATCGGGGGATCGTATTTTTTCATTCCTCATCGAAAAGCAAAAAATCTAATTTGGGGCCATTTTTGAAAAGGCTGCTTTGTCAGACCAAGAAAATTAATTGATCAAATTTCGGCGTGAACTTTCAAGATCGATAAGCACGACGGTTTTTAAGATTTTAATTTTCAAAACTCTGACTATCTGAGACCAAACCCAAGAGTTATTCATTCAAATAAGCTACAAATACGTGTCAAATACGCGTTTTCATATTATTCAGCCGTCTCTAGTGATCGCCAGGGGCCTCCAATTTCATGTCTCTTCACACGTGACACTCCATCGGTCCCCGAGAAACACCCGTGCATCACCATTTCAGATTTTGAAAAAGTTCAGTAAAATAAGCTATAAATACGTGTCAAATACGCGTTTTCGTATTATTCAGCCGTCTCTAGTGATCGCCAGGGGCCTCCAATTTTATGTCTGTCCACACGTGACACTCCATCGGTCCTCGAGAAACACCCGTGCATCACCATTTCAGATTTTGAAAAAGTTCAGTAAAATAAGCTATAAATACGTGTCAAATACGCGTTTTCGTATTATTCAGCCGTCTCTAGTGATCGCCAGGGGCCTCCAACTACATGTCTGTTCACACGTGACACTCCATCGGTCCCCGAGAAACACCCGTGCATCACCATTTCAAATTTTGAAGAAGTTCAGTAAAATAAGCTATAAATACGTGTCAAAAACGCGTCTTCCAATTAGTCAGCTGCTTCTAGTGATCGCCAGGGACCTCCAGTTCCATGTCTGATCGTACACGGCACTCCATCTGACACCGAGAAACACCTCTACGTCAATATTTGAGATCTGAGACCAAACTGAAATTTTTTTCAGTCGAATAAGCTACAAATACGTGTCAAAAACGCGTCTTCCAATTAGTGAGCCGCTTCTAGTGATCACCAGGGACCTCCAATTCCATGTCTGATCGTACACGGCACTCCATCTAACCCCGATGAACACCTATACGTCAATATTAGAGATCTGAGATCAAACTCGTTATTCAGTCAAATAAGCTAAAAATACGTGTCAAATTCGCGTCTTCCAATTAGTCAGCCGCTTCTAGTGATCGCCAGGGACCTCCAATTTCATGTCTGATCGTACACGGCACTCCATCTGACCCCGAGGAACACCTCTACGTCAATATTTGAGATCTGAGACCAAACTCGAAAATTTTTCAGTCGAATAAGCGGCAAATACGTGTCAAAAACGCGTCTTCCAATTAGTCATCCGCTTCTAGTGATCGCCAAGGACCTCCAATTCCATGTCTTATCGTACATGGCACTCCATCTAACCACGAGGAACACCTCTACGTCAATATTTAAAATCTGAGACCAAACTCGAAAATTTTTCAGTCGAATAAGCGGCAAATACGTGTCAAAAACGCATCTTCCGATTCGTCAGCGGCTTTTAGTAATCGCCAAGGACCTTCAATTCCATATCTGATCGTACACGGCACTCCATCTGACTCCGAGAAACACCTCTACGTCAATATTTGAGATCTGAGACCAAACTCGAAAATTCTTCAGTCGATAAGCTACAAATACGTGTCAAAAACGCGTCGTCCAATTAGTCAGCCGCTTCTAGTGATCGCCAGAGACCTCCAATTCCATGTCTGATCGTACACGGCACTCCATCTGACCCCGAGGAACACCTCTACGTCAATATTAGAGATCTGAGATCAAACTCGTTATTCAGTCAAATAAGCTAAAAATACGTGTCAAATTCGCGTCGTCCAATTAGTCAGCCGCTTCTAGTGATCGCCAGGGACCTCCAATTCCATGTCTGATCGTACACGGCACTCCATCTGACCCCGAGGAACACCTCTACGTCAATATTAGAGATCTGAGATCAAACTCGTTATTCAGTCAAATAAGCTAAAAATACGTGTCAAATACGCGTTTTCGTATTATTCAGCCGTCTCTAGTGATCGCCAGGGGCGTCCAATTTCATGTCTGTTCACACGTGACACTCCATCGGTCCCCGAGAAACACCCGTGCATCACCATTTCAGATTTTGAAAAAGTTCAGTAAAATAAGCTATAAATACGTGTCAAATACGCGTTTTCGTATTATTCAGCCGTCTCTAGTGATCGCCAGGGGCCTCCAATTTTATGTCTGTCCACACGTGACACTCCATCGGTCCCCGAGAAACACCTGCGCATCACCATTTCAGATTTTGAAAAAGTTCAGTAAAATAAGCTATAAATGCGTGTCAAATACGCGTTTCCGTATTATTCAGCCGTCTCTAGTGATCGCCAGGGGCCTCCAATTTCATGTCTGTTCACACGTGACACTCCATCGGTCCTCGAGAAACACCCGTGCATCACCATTTCAGATTTTGAAAAAGTTCAGTTAAATAAGCTACAAATACGTGTCAAATACGCATTTTCGTATTATTCAGCCGTCTCTAGTGATCGCCAGGGGCCTCCAATTTCATGTCTCTTCACACGTGACACTCCATCGGTCCCCGAGAAACACCAGTGCATCACCATTTCAGATTTTGAAAAAGTTCAGTTAAATAAGCTACAAATACGTGTCAAATACGCGTTTTCGTACTATTCAGCCGTCTCTAGTGATCGCCAGGGGCCTCCAATTTCACGTCTGTCCACACGTGACACTCCATCGGTCTCCGTGAAACACCCGTGCATCACCATTTTAGATTTTGAAAAAGTTCAGTAAAATAAGCTACAAATACGTGTCAAATACGCGTTTTCGTATTATTCAGCCGTCTCTAGTGATCGCCAGGGGCCTCCAATTTCACGTCTGTTCCCACGCGACACTCCATCGGTTCCCGAGAAACACCCGTGCATCACCATTTCAGATTTTGAAAAAGTTCAGTTAAATAAGCTACAAATACGTGTCAAATACGCGTTTTCGTACTATTCAGCCGTCTCTAGTGATCGCCAGGGGCCTCCAATTTCACGTCTGTCCACACGTGACACTCCATCGGTCTCCGTGAAACACCCGTGCATCACCATTTTAGATTTTGAAAAAGTTCAGTAAAATAAGCTACAAATACGTGTCAAATACGCGTTTTCGTATTATTCAGCCGTCTCTAGTGATCGCCAGGGGCCTCCAATTTCACGTCTGTTCCCACGCGACACTCCATCGGTTCCCGAGAAACACCCGTGCATCACCATTTCAAATTTTGAAAAAGTTCAGTGAAATAAGCTACAAATACGTGTCAAATACGCGTTTTCGTATTATTCAGCCGTCTCTAGTGATCGCCAGGGGCCTCCAATTTCACGTCTGTTCACACGTGACACACCATCGGTCTCCGTGAAACACCCGTGCATCACCATTTCAGATTTTGAAAAAGTTCAGTGAAATAAGCTACAAATACGTGTCAAATACGCGTTTTCGTATTATTCAGCCGTCTCTAGTGATCGCCAGGGGCCTTCAATTTCACGTCTGTTCACACGTGACACTCCATCGGTCTCCGTGAAACACCCATGCATCACCATTTCAGATTTTGAAAAAGTTCAGTGAAATAAGCTACAAATACGTGTCAAATACGCGTTTTCGTATTATTCAGCCGTCTCTAGTGATCGCCAGGGGCCTCCAATTTCACGTCTGTTCACACGTGACACTCCATCGGTCTCCGTGAAACACCCGTGCATCACCATTTCAGATTTTGAAAAAGTTCAGTGAAATAAGCTACAAATACGTGTCAAATACGCGTTTTCGTATTATTCAGCCGTCTCTAGTGATCGCCAGGGGCCTTCAATTTCACGTCTGTTCACACGTGACACTCCATCGGTCTCCGTGAAACACCCATGCATCACCATTTCAGATTTTGAAAAAGTTCAGTTAAATAAGCTACAAATACGTGTCAAATACGCGTCTTCCAATTAGTCAGCCGCTTCTAGTGATCGCCAAGCACCTTCAATTCCTTGTCTGATTGTACATGGCACTCCATCTGACCCCGATGAACACCCACACGTCACCATTTGAGATCTGAGACCAAACTCGAGAGCTATTCAGACTAAATGACTCAAAAAGGACTTACTGAATGAAATTCTTGCACATTTGGCAACAGGAAATTATTTTATTCCGCCTCCAACGGTAAAATCTTAAATCCCATATTGGAAAATTTGGAGAAAAAATCACATCTTTTACGAGGGAGTAAAAATGTGAATTTACGAATTTCGTGACGAAACTCGCAGGGGAATTCAATGAGAGGGTTGTAAGACAGAGAATTGTTTTTGAAAGGAAGAAAATCGATTTTCAAAAATTAATACCTGGGAAACTAACAGCCTCACAAATGAAATTTTGGCACTGTTGCAAAATCCAATTTTGGACAGTTCTTTTTTAAGAAAAAAATCAACCGTTCCTTTTTTTGACAGAAAAATAAATAAAAATCGATATTCAGCAATTAATAACATAGAAAGTAATCAAGAGTTTTACCCATGAAATTCTTACACTCTTGGTATCAAGGAATGGATGTTAAGGAATATAGTCTGCAATGTTTTTAATGAATACCTGGAAAATAATGCCTAGAATAAGGATTGACTTAGCCTCCAGAGCGGAGAGGTCGGGAACATTGTTAAAACGCAACCATTAAAAAAACGCGTGTTTTTCCGACTTGTTTTGCTTCCAACTTTCTAAGTATTGAATTTAAAAGAAAGTTGGAGAGAGGAAAAAGTTGCAGAATCGCTATTTAGATAATGTAGCATAGGTTAGAAATTTAAAAAAATATTTTCGGTTTTGCAAAATAGCAATAAAAAAAGGAATCGACCCAAAAAAGTGGTTTTTTAATTTACTATTTTAGGCACTTTAAAATGTAGTTAGGACTTCCATATCACAGGTGGAAAATCATCTTTACCTCAAGTACTTGGTGGAGTACTCCTTGAACTTTGACTTAAGAAACGTGAGCGGTCATCCCTTTCATGATGACAAATTTTAGCATTCCGAAGAGATACATATTTTCTCTCGGCGTCAAATCCGACCGTTAACTTTTTACCAAAGAGAGGCCCCATTAGACCTCAGCAGGGAAAGCCATTTATTTAATCAGAGGAAGCGCGCATACGATTCGGATGTTCGTTAGGGCCTCGATTCTATGCGAATAAAAAGCTAAAGTTCGCAATATGTGCGAGAGAGAGAGAGAGAGAGAGAGAGAGAGAGGCGGATAATTAGAGTACAAGTCTGGATGCCTATTGTACGCACAGAGAGAGAGGAATATTTTGCCATGAATCTTACATAATCATCTGACACATCTCATTTGGGACGTAGAGCCGAACACTGATGAAATCATTACCGCGAACAATACGTCTAGTTTATTATTTAAAAACGACCCAGAATTAAAACATTCAATCTCGTACATTAATTAACGTTCGTTGAACGTAAAGGTTTTTTTCGTAGTGCCGTCGAAGGGTCTTAATTGGATTTCCGAAATCGCACAGACGCCGCGTTTAATTCATTCCTCATTCCGATGGACCGTTGAATTTAAGAAATTTTTCTCTACGTCAGATATATACATATATATACCTAATCCGTCTCGTTGATTGCACTTTCACCTCCCTCGGGAGTGCCGAGATTCCGGGCGCGCGGGTTTTTGGTTGACAAATGATTCATTCGAGTCGAATCTAATCCCGGAAAAGTTTGCAATTTCTTTTTATCACCGGGAGACTTTATAAAAGGGCTGGAGAGAAGATTTCACTTTGAGATATATATATCTCTTTCTTTTCGTCCTCTCTCGCAAGTGTACCTAATCAAATTGCGTCGCTCTCTTTGTGACACCGTAAGCGGAACTTTTTTCGGTGACGGCGCTTCCTTTTACCTCTTAAATTGTCAATAAAAGCAAGAAAACGAGAGCAGCCGACTGGTGATTAAATTGTATTTTTTTATATGTAGCATTTAAATGGCGGCGCTCATAGACGCCATAATGAAAGTTTTTGAGCCGACCAATTTCGACTTTTTCAGGAAGTCAGAAGATGGCAGGGCCATATCGAATTTCTTGTATCTACTTCGTAAGTCAGCATTTACTATAGGCTCACAATTTTATCGCTAATTTATTGCTAGACAATTTTTAGAAAGCTAGCTTTCTTTATATTTGTATATATATATATATATACAGGGTGTTAGGGGTTTGACTGCCTTTTTTTTAATAGGTGATAGTATTCATCAAAACAAACAACAAAACCTTATATAACGGAGGTCCTAAAACCAATTGTTTTCGAGAAAAGTCGAGTTATTTTGTCAAGGTATTTCACCACAACTTGGCAACACCGACAAGAAAGGAAACGTAATCATGACGTTTTTGGTGTTGGCTCTCGGTAAACATGACGTGTACACAGCTGATCGTGCGAGGTTAACGTTTTTGTGAACTCTTCTTAAATGCCGTCTTTACGCTGTACGTAATAGTAAACGAAATAATAGTAAGTGATTCCAATTGATTCAATTATGTAATTTTTACACTTGCATGTATAAATGGTAAATCAATAGCGATCAGTAATTCAGGGCCACTAACAGCATTAGAGAAGGATCGTGCCGTTATTGATATGTTGTAATTTTTAATATTTACCTGGTTATTACAGCATGTGTTCAAAATGTCTACCGTTGTCCTCTCACTTCACAAATGTTCTACGGTCGCCGTTGAGGAAATCGTTCGTGATAGATACCACGTGCACTTGTAGAACTAAAACGCGCCTCCCCGTAAATTAATAGCATATCGTGATATTCACGTATACTGAACATTTTAAGAACCGAAAAATTTACACGCACCGAAAAGAAACCGTAACGATCACACGTATCTTTCGAATTCAAAGATGGACACTGCCACTGTCACTTGTATCACTGCCTGGTTCTCATTTCGCGACGCGTGCGATACCTTCGCGGTGTTGCCACACCACATCGTAGCCATTTTATCGAGTTCTATTGATTGGAAAAAAATTGTTCTTTAAAGAAAAGACTGTTTTGTTACAAATTAAACATAAATACATTAAAAGAATACATCTTATAGTCATTTCATGTACAAAATTATGTGACATTCTTTAATAAAACTGAATTTTCACAC
Organism: Cryptocephalus moraei; assembly: GCA_946251905.1. Lineage (NCBI taxonomy): Eukaryota > Metazoa > Arthropoda > Insecta > Coleoptera > Chrysomelidae > Cryptocephalus > Cryptocephalus moraei. The sequence goes on along the minus strand of OX276456.1, from coordinate 36,678,900 downwards.
CTTAATATTAGAAGTTTGCTAATTTTTTTTTCTCGAAAACGGTTGGTTTTAGGACACCTGTTATATAAGGTTTTTTCGTTTGTTTTGATGAATACTATCACCTATTAAAAAAAGGCAGTCAAACCGCTAACACCCTGTATTGCGACGTTGTTGCCACAGAGGTCAGCACTGGCTATAGTTTTATGTCGGCATTATGTTTAGCATTGTATTTAGGTTGGCATTATGTTTTGGAATAAAAATGCAATGGCGACTGTTTTGAGAACGAGGTGCGTCGTCGTTTTTTTTGTATTCTCAATTTTAGATATATTTTCTCATTCGATTTCTTATTATATTGTACATTATTGAACTGTATTACAACCACAGACCATTAATATAACTAGACCCGTTTGTTTACAAAATAATGTATTGACAAGATCTTAGCACATTCTAAGCGTTTTTTTGCGCTGTTGCATGAATGCAAATGAAGAATTCTCGCTTACGATTTGCTTATACATCCAGCCTACTTCGCCTGCGGTTGGTCAGTTGTACGTAAATCTAAAATAATATAGACTTTCGTTATGAGAGGCAACGTGGCAACATCGCGTCCTAGTCTGTCACACGCTAACCTAACCAAACCAAAACTAACCGGGAGTAATTTTGATAAAAATAGGAAACATTTAACAATGGTTAATAGGTGCAAGATATGCAACGATTATAGCGATGCAGGGAAAGCCTCGGGATTGTCTTTTCATAGGTAAATAAAGAAATTTATTAATGAAATTTTTTGAGGTTATGTATCATCTCAGTGGCGTTCTATCAGTGTTATTATTTTAGGTTTACAGCAGATCCAATTAAAAGAAATATTTGGATTTCTGTTTGGGACTTAGCGAAAATGATAACATAACAAAATCGTCCTATATTTGCTCAAAACATTTCAGTAAAGATGATTTTGTGTCTAAAATAGGTGCAACCGACAATGCTAGATATTTAAAGAGAGATGCTGTTTCATTGCGAATGCATCAAATTTTTGAACCTAAAAGTACTACAAGGTAATTAATTTCTACCCAGTAACTGTGTTCAATAGAAATGTCAAATTTATGTATTTGTCAAAATTCGAAGCGAGACATTTTTTTGAATTTAAATTTCAATCTTTTTAATGTAAATTTAAACAAAAATATTATACTGGTTACTGTGAGAAACAATTATTTCTTAAGATATGAGAAAAAATAGTAATTTTATTAACCATTATTAACCATTTTATTAAACACTAAAGAACTTTGAGGAGTTATATCTCAGAAGCTAAGGAGCAAAATAGCAACTTATTATGAATAAAAAGAAGCGTCTTTCCGAATACTTTATTGCTATGTTCTCAGAATTTCATTTAACAAAAAATTCGCCGAGATAATCTATTTGTTTATAAGCAAAAAAAACGACACCAACTTTAAACAATGACTGTATCCGTTCTAATAAATATTTTTTAATTCTGACAAAAGTACATGAAAGCTTGTTCCCTCTTATATATGACCGCTAGTTTTATTAAAATCGAATAGTGGAAAAAAATTTAAACAATTTTGAAAATTTTCAATATTTTTCGATTTTTCTGGATTGCAAAATTATTGTGCAAACTGTAATAATCCGATCGAAACGAAATTTACTCGATTCTTTTATTATAACTTGAGGATTTTGTACCTGTGATATGGAAGTCCTAACTACATTTTAAAGTGCCTAAAATAATAAGTTAAAAAAACACTTTTTTGGGCCGATTTTTTGTTGTTTATTACTATTTGGCAAAACCGCTAATAAATTTTTGAATTTATAACCTATGCCATTTTATGTAAAAATAGATTCTGCAACTTTTTCCTCTTTTCAACTTTCTTCTAAATTCAATACTTAAAAAGTTAGAAGCAAAACAATTCGGGAAAAAACGCGTTTTTTAATTTCTTTTTAAATTGTTGCATTTTTAACAATGTTCCCGACCGATGCGCTTTGGAGGATAAGTCAATCCTTATTCTAGACATTATTCCCGAGGTATTCATGTAAAAACATTGTGGTTACCTCTTATGTCAATCTAAAGCAACTTTGTGACAGATGGGTCTTGGACTATACTTATTGTATGCATTATTACTGTCATGATGATTTTGATAATCTATGTCCTTCTTTATCATTTGTCACTTATTTCGCACCTTTGTTACCTAGCATGTAAAGGGCTTCATTGCCCGTTGATCTAAATAATAAATAAATTATTTTCTTAATTTTGTTTCCTTTTTGCCCTTTATTATTAATACGCCTATGGATAGCTACTTTGTACGCTGTCAAAATTCGTCAAAGGCGGCCATATTTTCTTCCCCCTTTACACCGCGCCTATCGGCTATGTTGGCATGTAAACAAAGATCAGTTTCTAATGGGAACACCGGGTCTAGTTATATTAATGGTCTGTGATTACAACTATATAACATTACAAATTGAATTTATAGACTGAAATAATAATACTAAGATATACTTCAAGTAAAACATTGGCGAGCCATTCATTTACATAAATTATCCATAACCTTACAATAATTTTTAACCTTCTATAACTCCCAGAGTGCAACGTGTCTGTTTTTTTTTCGGCGACGTTTCACTAAAATCAGGTAAAATGCGTTTCCTCGGCTCCTCGGCGATCCGAAAAGAAAACAAACGCCCATTAAGGGAGCGAAATTTCCCGAAAGTTTTCCGGCGAACGGTCATATTTCCCGAAGCAGAAACGTGAAAATCGTCGTCACGTCCCGGACACGGTCAAGTGAAATTGCGTTCGACGCTTTTTCCGAAAGACCAACAGCACAGAACTTAAGTTACGCCAAGTTTTCCCTAGGAGCGATCCTCATATCATTACGTACGTATACAATTACGGAATCTATACCAATAACGGAATGTCACTTTGTCTTATCCAGATTCAAAGGGTGTGATGATTTAATTTTTGCATGTTGTACTTACCACCCTTTTCGTCTACTGTGTAATATATACGGTGTTGAAAAAATACCTATACCTTAATGTAAAGGGAGGAGACAACCTCTGACGTAGAGCCGGGGCCGGTTTTGTTTGCAGTAGCTGCATGATGCCAAACATATCGAGCATTAGAGGCGACCTAACAATGTAAACAACATCCACATAGAGATATGGATGACTTGGACAGCCTGATGCATTGCTGCATTAGCGACTCGTTAATGGATTATTAGATACAATAACTTCAAGTACGTCCTGTAGTTTAATTAAAACTTTGTCAGAAACGCACGTGAAGAATTAAGTATGTTTATGTTAAGAGTTCGAATCAAATATCATTAAAATGTATATTGTCACATCCCGGGGAGCTGTAGGACCCAGAGGGTGTGCTCTGATTGGGGGTGTAGTCAAAAGACAGGGTAACACTAATGACGGTTTATTGGGCACAAAACATCTAGGAGAGAGAGAATTAAAAAAGGGCAAAACGATGCACAGAAAGTGAGAGAGGTGGTTGCTTACGTGAACTTGTGGAAGGGTAGCAGGTACGAAGACTGATCCCCCTGATTGATCTCATCGATCTGTATAAATAGTACTTTGAGAATTGTTTACGAACGTGCCCCGTTGCCTGTCCGCGAGTCACGTATTGTCCTTGTGTCTAGGTCACCTCCGTGCTGATTTAGCTTAGGCGCTAAACCTAGTTTCGCTAATTGGGGCCGCATCGCGACAATATCCAACACGAGTTTGGATATACGATGACTCGTAGCGTAACAGATTTCATGCTGACGGCGAGTTGAAGATGTGACTCCCATCTGAAAACGTTTATTTTTCTCAAGCGCGAGTGTAGAAGTTTCCACTTTAAAAGTAAGACAGCGTAACGTGTAAAATTGTCCAACTACTTTTCGTTACAAACTCATTCTCAATGTTGACTATTTTTTACTATAGGATTAACAGTTTTGAAATTTCAATATGATTCTATGCAGTTTTTTTGTAGTCATTCCAAGGATTTACCTAGGAATTTTTGGACTCAATTTTGGAACTTTTCAAAGTGTCACACTAACGTTTGATGGGAACATATAAAGAGACGAGGAAAGTTTTACGATTTCCTGGTGTTTCTGAACTTTTATTTAAATTTGTTTAATCAGCAACGTGAGTCCTTTAGCTACCAAGGAGATGATCGATCAGTCGCCGGTCAAGTTCAACAAAGTATCTGTTCTACGTTCTGAGTGTACCTCCAGACCCTTAGGTGTGACAATACCTCAAAAATCAACAAAGTAATGTTACATAATTACATGTCAATTAAATGTTGAAAATAATATTGTGTGCCAAATTTGCAAAATGGCTGCTTGATTTTTTTTGTCTATACTCAAAAAAGTTAAACAAATAAATAGACCGAATTTGTGTTACTTTTAGTGACACTTTATACCAATCTTCGAAGTGAGAAAATAGAGGCCTCGCTCCCGACTTAATTAATCGGTCCATATACTGCTACCTTTCGTGACAATATATTCAAAATATACTTATATTTTTGAATGACATTTAACAAACATATGCAATCACGAAAGTATATTTAATGAAAATTGGCATGCAAACAATAGTAATAGTATTGTTATTATTATTAGTAATAAATTAAGGCAACTGAAAAAATTATTAAAACTAATTGGAAAGTGATAAAAGTAATCGGGGAATTTTATAAATTGGTCAGAATTTTAGGATCTATCATTGGAATCGATAAAATTGAATGAAGACCTTCGTGCCCATCACATTGTTTCTAAAACGTGTTTAACGGTGTTTGAAGGTTTTAAAGACTGTTTCAAAAATTTCCCAAATTTCATCATCAGCACATTTAAAAACTGATTCATATCCAGTTATTTTATGCTTTCTCAAGTGGAAGTTAGATGATTATGACTGAATTGTGAATAATTCTACTGTTGCTATTACTAAATGCAAGTAATTCTTCGAAGAAGTAAATTTTTCTGTACTTCATGCAATTTGTGGAAAACAAATACGCAAACTATGAAGATGCAGTGTGCATAACTGCATTCCAAAGTTACTAAATAACTTTAGTAATATAACAAAAATACAAAGAATACCTCGATCGAAACGATATTTATCCGTAAAACGAATCATGAAACGTAGCACTTTTTCGGCCCATTACTCGTGCTCGTTAACCGTTTTTTTTTTGTCGCGTCCATCGGCGCGCTTCGATTTACTGCGGAAAAAATCGAAAATTTATCGTTCCGCCTGATGTATTCCAGGCAAGTGAGGCTTGAATTTTAATGCGGAGGACCTTCTCGCCGAATTGCACGCGACAAATTTACGTACGTTTAAATGTGCTTGTCCAAAAAACAAACACCGATAGATTTAGTAATATCCAGGGTGAGTTGCAGCAAAGTTTACAGATCTAAGGGTATACTCTTTTGATCTCTACTGATAGATATGTCGAATATTTATTGTATAACAAAGTGTATAAATATTTTTTTACCTATAGGAATAATGTATTTAAATTGTATTGAATTAATAGTTTCTTATTGTTATCTTATTATTTTTCAATGTACAGTGACACGTATGGTGCTGGTGCATATTTATAAACGAGAGAATGGCTCAAGTACCAAAGTGCCAACTTACAGAGCTTAAGTAGGTTTTTTATTTAAGAAAATTATCAGAAATAAACATGTTTTGATTTTTTAAGTACACCTACTTACATGTACTTTATGAATCAGAAAATTATCCGAAGTAATGCATTTCAATAATTTCATTCAATTGAAAGAAAATCCGAAATTTCTCGTTCTTATCATTTAGTTTTTTATGTATAGCAATATACAGGGTGTTAGGGGTTTGACTGCCTTTATTTTAACAGGCGATAGTATTCACTAAAATAAACAAAAACCCTTATATAACAGGGGTCCTGAAACAAACCGTTTTCGAGAAAAAATTAGCAAACTTCTAATTTTAAGATGTAAAAATTCACTTTTATTAAAGAATGTCACACAATTTTGTACATGAAATGACCATAAGATGTATTCTTCTAATGTTTTTCTATTTAATTTTTAACAAAACAATTTTTTCTTTAAAATAAAGGCAGTCAAATCCCTAACACCTTGTATATGGTAACTGGTTCCTACTAGTAACTACAATTGTAGGTACCTACTTACCTATAGTCGAGTCCCTTTTACTTCACGAGTGACTCATCCCCACAACAAGTTGCGAGTGGCACACGCAAAACTCATAAAATCACATCCCTAGTTCGAGCGAATCGCCGCTTTAGCAAATTTTCAACGTAAAGAGAGAGAGAGAGACAGAGAGAGAGAGAGAGAGAGAGAGAGAGAGAGAGAGAGAGAGAAGAGGAGTTGCCAAAATTTAAAAATCCGCTCTATAAAACATAAGTCAAAACCCGTAGAATGCCAATATGGAGAAAGTTGTTTACAAATCGTACACGTGTCGGCGAAAACACAAAATGAAACCGCTACCGGTTCGAAGGGGGGTAATGCTGGGGGTGGTCTGAAGTGCCCCATTACCTACTATGATAGTTATTAGAAATTTATATCTGACTCGATTTTCACCAAGAATCATCCAAATTACATGTTCGTGCGATTCGAAATCAGCCAAATCGTGACGGTTGTTCCTCCCACCGAACAATGTTCCCATTAAACCAACGCCCTTTTAGTTACCAAGTATAAAACACGACCGTAAGTGAGAAACGACGCTTAAAAACCGTATGAAGCGTAAAGAGCACGAATCGCGAAAAAATCCGACATGCATACACGTACATACTCACGCAACTCTCCACCCTCCCCTCATTGCATGCCGGGGGCGATTAAATTAAAAGTTCTAGAATTAAAGTACTTTCCTCTCTCCTTCTCTTAACCCCCACCCTCCCCGTCTCTCTCTCGGGAAGGGCATTAAATTAACTCAAGACGCCGGAAACACGCGACACTGCTGTTTGTTTTGCCGTTAAGGGATATACAATATCCGCGAGCGAGAGAGGGAGAGGAGTTAAATTTAATGCCATAAATTGGATATTATTTCGCATTCGCTTAACGTGACTTCGGCCTGATAGAAATTTTATAGAATAATAGAAAAAGACATCGAAGACTCCCAGTCACACTCGAAATAATATTTCGATAACTGTTATTTCTTTCCCGATATCTTTGTTTTGTTCGATTTTAAAAACTTGTAAACCAACTACGAAGAGACTATTTTCATGCAGCGTTCGGTCTAACAAGTTCTCGCCCTCCGGGATTTTAATTAATTGGAAGGGAGAGTTCCCAACAGTTTGCGAATATTGTATTCGCACTTGATGTAAGGAATTTCGTTTAAAATCGGGTGGTGCAGGAATATCTGGCCATGAGTTGGAGATGGAGTTTAAGCAATCGTCAAAATACGTATATTGTCGCGAACGACATTGCAGTATCGATTTAGTTCTATGGACAGCAAAATGGTTTGCTGAGAAGTAATGGTAGATATTAGTAGTAGATATACTAGGCCGCTTCGGCGACCACGGCGAAGCGGCCTAGTATATCTACTAACGTAGAATTTTTTTTTAAATTAAAATCTTGTCAATATATCAATACTCATTAAACCGTATGTAATATTCTTCTACGAAATACCTAATTATTATGTACAATTTTCTTGTATCATCTGCACAAACCTCATTTATATTCACCTTATGAATTATTCACCCTTTATCCATGTCGCTCGCTTATGCGAATGCAATTGTATGCCGTATTATTACCATCTCGACTAGTCCCAGTTTAACACCCTTTACAACGTACAACATATATACGTCCCACTATATATTTCACTCGAACTGTTATTAATTGAGCCTCCTTCCTTAATATCCGCGTCCAAGTAAGAGGTCGAATTTTGGTTCCGTTAATTATCCCCGTTGAATACTCTCTCGCCCGCACAAAGGAAATGCTATTGTAATGAATCTCTCGTTAACCTAATAGGAGAGAAACGAAGAGTAAGAGAGAGAGAGAGAGAGGGAGAAAGGGTGCAGGCGGTATGAAATTACAGGCGAAGGGAAAAATTACGTGTATGGGTTTAGGAAATGGGAAATTAGCCGGAAACTTTCGCAAATGAGAGTACGAAAGTTCGGTCTGCCAGGTACTTTCTGGCTAACTTCGTTGCGACTTTTGTGTCTTCTTTTTCCTGTTCGGTTAATAAAGAGTCGTTTTTCGCCGATCAATTAATCGCAATTGCCTTTACTTTCACTGACTTAATAATAGACCGCTTAATTTACGTTACGCTGTATTAATTGATTTGTCGCAGGTCGAAGTGATTATGTACTAGCTTTACTCTCGCTTGGATTGAAGTTTTGTCGGTACAGTTTTCGGGAAATTTAGAGTTTCCTGGCGTTTTCCTGGAGTTTCCTCACAATAATACTACAAATTTCTAGGCCGACTTGGTATGTTCAGGTTCTGTATCTTCGCAGGATAATTCGGAGGCTACAGGTTTTATTTGAGAAATTATGAAGAGAGAAGGAAGAATAGACCTATTTTCAAAAATTTTGGGTGACGCAATACAAGCAGTAAACCTTAGATTTTTTATCCCTTACGAGACAAAGGTATGTGGGCAACGAATTGCGTAGTGCTAACACTTTTTGCTGTTCTTACGATATCCTTAGACATAAGTGTCTTTGACAATTAAAAATTGTGGGAAATTTTGTAGGACAACATTATGACTTTTCATTTGAAATACTTAAACAATTCCGAAAAAGTCAGCTCTTAGTAGGCCTTCACGATATCGAGACAAACTCGCAGTCTCGGTATCGGTATCTCACGAGACCGATACCGAGACGAGAGTGGTAAAAACTTCCGAGACCGATATCAAGACACAATTGACCGAGAGTCTCGCCGAGACGATACTAAATTTTGAAAACTGTCAGTGTCGTTATAATTTATTATTTTTCCATATATTATCCAAATTTATACATATTATTATATGTGGGTGGTATACGTTTCATTCATGATGCCTCAGGTAGGGCAGGTCAAAACTACCTGCTTTAATCCCTTAGTTAGATTTTACCCGTTACCGAAAACATTTTGTGTGGATTCTATGAAAAGGATAAGGAATCGTATTAAGAAATGTCTAATGAAGACAAGATAACGATGAATACGCTTTAAGATGCGTATAGCAACCGCCATGGTGGTGTTAAATGGGTTATCAGGTTCTATTTAAAAATGGTTTCGGGAAGACCAGTAATTATGGAAAAACCTATAGCTCTCTTATCAAAATTAAATAAATACTTACAAACTTTTCGTTCCATAAGCGGCATCGTCCATACTATGTAAAATAAATTTTTACTTACAACTTTTCTTTTTTCAATTAATTTTTTTGGCAAATTTCATACGTAAATATTTTTAATTAGCCATGTAACTGTAAATAGAGGTTCGAAAAAAATATATTCTATGCACGTAATTAAATAGTTCACCGCTTATAAATTGTTAATCAAAATATTACGCCGGTGAGATCCAATCTTCTTTGACGAGAGTAATTCGAGACCGAGACGATAGTAATCCTCTGTCTCGTCTCGGCGATACCGAGACGAGAGTGGAAAAATTTAGTTTCAACGAGAGCGAGACGATCCCACCGGCAGGTCTCGGTATCGTCTCGGTATCGTGAAGGCCTAGTTGTCAGGTACCAAATTTATTGATTTCATAACTTTGCCATAACATTATATTATATATTTTCTATTTTATTTTCATAAAAAAAATCTTTTGATTAACCAAAACGTTATGTTTAGATCGTAAATATTTTTATTGCATTAACTCAATGAATTTGAAGGGATCCCAAAGAAACACAACTCCTTACCGAGGATTTTCACAATAGACACACTTTTTTACACTTTTATTGTTAATCGACAAGTTGCATTTTATATTTCCTACTCACTAATACTTCCGTATCACTCTTAATGTCAGCTGATTTCCAGTGCAATGTATTGTGACGCGAAATGTAAACATCAGTGTGAAGCGTGCTCCTTCTTATCTGACACAGGCGGCGCATTTCAAAGGGGACATCATTAGGGGCTATAAATTACGAGACGGTTCTGTCGTAGACAAGGAGCCGTAGTGAGTGAAAAAGTGCGATAAGCCCACTAGCGATAAGTGTACAAATAAATTAGCGTGTTAAGTGTTTAACATAAATTAATTAGTTAAGTAATAGACTGAATAAATTAGGTAGTTGTAAGAACTGTAAAAATTATCACTCATTGTATATTGTATATGGTCAATACAATCAACGATACAATGTAAAATAAAGTCGTTTACGGACGATAATTTTTACGTAATGACGTCATAAGAAGACATTGATTCAAAATGGCATACGCTTATGAATTGAATAGAATTATTATCACTAAATTATCATTATAAGGTTTTTTTCGTACTGCGGTTGGACGGTCCAACTGGTCATTTTAGACACATTGTTATGACATGTGTGAAGTTGAACATTAATCTTGAACCTTACATGAATTGCTGCGCAGGATAATTGTTTTTATTGAATACTAAATGAAGGCAATCAACTTTTTACACCATCATTTATATCATTCATCATAATGTTTTAGTCGAAATCGTAACATAACCTATTATTACTACACTTATTGACCGATGCAAGAGATTATATAGCTAATCTAACTCTTAGAATGCAAGAATTGAATACCTTATTGCAGCAATTGTTATTGTAATAGTAATAAGCAATGGTATGCACAGTAAATATTCAGATAACTTTATAAATAATAGTGCGCTGATTGCTATCGTCGTCCTCGCTGACGACGGAGTGGAAACGGTGCAATCAGAACGCGCGTAGCGCGTACCCCTTCGTCCCCTTCGTCGCGCTCGCGAACCGAGCCGATCGCCAAATCGAGCTTTCACTCGGACGCATAGATGCGTCGTAAGGCAACCGCCAAGCTCTGTCTATTGTTGTCGCTCTCACTCTAACTCGCACGCATAGGTCTGGCGTAACGTTACGATGTTTTGTGAACCGGCAGGTAGCCGGCACATCGATTTATAAGACGTATATCACGTCAAAATAAATTAGAATAAACGTTACAGTATTAATAACTAATTCTAAAATAGAGTGATCGGACTATTAATTGCAATACAATTATGACAGTTCCAAGCAACAATAATAATCTTAATAATATATAACTCAAAAATTTCAGATATCGAAGCTCGGTATCTTGAAAAATGTCTAAATTTCAGTTTAGACCAGAAAAGCCCCAAAATCTATGTAACGGTACCGTAAGAAGTGTTAGGAGCTGTTGTTTGTATCGTCTGTATGTATAGTTCCCTGTAATGAAAATTCGAACCGGAGCGAGATTAGATAAGCGGAGGGAAAACGTGAAGTAATTCTACGAGCTAATGAACCATTTAGGATGATTGAGGAATTCAATTAGCATGAAAAATCGTGATTTACAACTTTAGGAACTCAATTTGCTCGAAACCGACCGAGTTAATGGGGAATTACAACTGTGTTTGTATTTTATTATTTTTTTTGCCGGTCTCGGGGGAGGCACTTTCCGTACGATTTATCATCGCCGCCACTATATTTATCAGAACTGTGTAATTTTAATGAAATTACAACCAACTTCGTCCTTATTAAGGAGGGTTCGGAGCTATTATATTTCACCGACGTACACCGCCCCGAGCCCGGATATTTCCATTAAATAATTTACATCGTAGTACGCACGAGGTGTACGTACGTACGCCGACTTTACGTACGTGCGTAGGGTCGAGGGTGTTTTATTAAATTTTTAATTTTGAATCTATTACACGCTTAACCCCTAGTCCCGGTCGGAAACATCCCTCATTAACGGATATCGTTAATACATGTTCCTCCCTTATCCTCGTTCCGGAAAAAGAGGGCAAATTACAAGTGCCCTCGGAGTAGATGCGTGTTTGAGATTCCGCGAGAGCGAAGTTAAACCCTCGCGCCATTTGTACTTGTAATAGAAGGAGGATGTACGAGCTGAGTGTGTGTCTGTGTGTGGGAGAAGAGGGAAAGTTGTCCTTTTACACGCTCGCGTTATATCAGCGATCATCCTGTACGCTCGTTGAGATCCGACGCGCGATAACGGATGTCGAGACTTCTTTAATTTCCGCGTCTAATACGCGTCTTATAGTCTCGTACTACACTCGTACGCACACACCTAACGTTTCCTGTTAATTACGTTCGGAGACGGCGGATTTAATTATCTCGGGACAAAGGCACCCTCTTCTCGCTCAAAATTTGGAAAGTAGGTCGGCCGCCCACCTTGAACAATCGTTCGAAATAATAAAACGGGATGAGAGGATCGTCGGAATATGGATATTCGATGTCTCGATAACGATCATCATCGACGACTACCGTCCTCGAAACACTAATTCATCGCGGCGGTCGTTCCCAATTGCTCAAGGGTGGGATCGCGAAACGGGAAAGTTTCAGACACTGAATTTTAACGTTTTTGTAATTTTACTAGAAAGTACTTTGAATACCTTGTGATGAACGCTTAAATAGCTATTTTATTTTTGACGTGATGAACGTCTTATAAATCGATGTGCGGGCTACACATCCCAGAAAACATTGTAACGTTACGCCTGACCTGACCAATGCGTGGAAGCGAGAGCGAGAACAAGTGACAGAGATAGACCTTCGTTTGGCTTGCGACGCATTAACGTAACGTGTTAACCTGATTTTATATGAAGTTGAGCACCTTGCTCATTACTTCTCCATCTTGGTCTTTCTTTCCTCCGCGTGATGGTATTTTCTGGGTTGTCCTGGGCGTCCTGGTGGTCTTCTTAACGTATTTTTATCTTCCTGGTATGTCCTTCGTGCTTTCATTGCCGTCTTGGGTCTTTTTCTCTTTAATCCTGCGTCCTCGTCGTAGTCCGTCGCTTTCCTTATTAGTGGGTTCGTGTGCTCCATTGCCTTGATTATCGTCTTCCTCGTCCTCTTCTTGATGGTCTTCTTCAGCCGTTGTCTATTCCTCATATACCATGGTGCGTCCGTCATCTTTCTCATCGGTTTGTTCTGTATCCTCTCCAGTTTCTCCACGTTCGTCCTTGCTGCTTGTTCCCACACTGCTGTTCCATATGTCATTATTGGTCATATTCCTGCCTGGTAGATCCTCCTCTTGGTTTTCAGTCTCAGCTTGCTCCGTTGTCCTATTAGTGGCCCCAGGCTGTTCAATTGGTCTTTCGCCTTCTTCTCGATCTCCTCTATGTGCCTTTTCTAAAATCTTCGATTTTGTAAAATAAATGACAAAGGCGGCGAATTTTACGTGTCGTTAAGAAAGGACCTTTCAGTATAGCCACTGTACACCAAGGGGTATTTCTCGAAAACTTTGTTAACGTGATATTTGTAGGATTCAAATAAGCAAAGGTCCCAAAAGACGGTCCTCGGATTTCCCAGATTTCGGAACCTCTCATTGGTCAAACATTAAGTACCGAAAAAGCCGGGCCAATGAGAGACCCGAATTGGTCAATCGATAAATCTGAGAAACGGGAGACGACGACGAAGGAAAGACATTATTTAAACAGCATTCGTACAGATTATTCGAAAAGCAGTCAGACAGAAGTCTTCTGCCTTAAAAGTTCATTTTGTTAAAGTCTTGTTGTGTGATCTTTTTGTTAATATTTTCAATGAAAGTTTTTTTCTACCTGAACGTCATTCGTTCATTAAATCAACAACAAAAAAAACTACAAGAGCACCTCTTATTAGTTTAACGGGTATGTTTGGTAATTATTCCCTATACAGGAAAAAGGTGCCAAACCTTTCAAGTGCACTTCGCTCATTTGGTTAAGGTATTCCATCTGAAGTGAGCGAAGATAAGCGCACTACCCAACATCTCGCCCAAATACAAGAGACATTTCACAATTTCCAAGACTTCAAGATGCTAAAGCTACTAAAAGATTCGTGGCACTTGCAAATTATTACAGGTCTTTTATTCCAAATTTTGAGCAATTAGCAGCCCCCTTAAATAATAGTTTGTTAAAAAAGAATGTACCTACCATTTACATCGAAGGGAATCAAAGTGTCAAGAAAACACCGATTTTCTCTAGTTACTAATGGCTAAAACAACTTAAAGAACCGAAGAAGTAGGTAAATCAAACGAAACAAGCCTCACTCGAAACGCCCCACACATGACACCACAGGGTACCGGCGAATTCGCCATCGTATCGGTTTTAAGACATTCTTTTAATCGTCCCGCAATGTGGAGAAGAAAAGAGTGAAGCACTGTTAACGTTTTAGGTGTGTGTGCCGAAGCGGCGGTCGATTCATCGTAATCGATCATCTCGGCCGTTACGGCGATTTAATCTAGTCGAGCCCGGCTCTTCAATAATCAATTATCAGCCGTCAACCCTTTTCGTTCCCCACTCTCACTCTCTCTGATCTCTCTTTTCCCCGTTGGGATCTCTCTTAATTTTGCGGAGAAGGTGCCGCCACCCCCGACGACTGACTACGTCTCCGGAGTGTTTCATCCCTTTCCTCTTCTCTCCCTCTCGGAGATTGCTTAATGAATGGCGGTGATATTTCTCACATCACCGGACATTACGTCCCACCTTCTCCGCCTCGCTCCATCGAGAGATATATATATACGAGAGTTTCGGCCGCAACGAGAACATAGCGTCGCATTTTAGCGGATTACTAGCAATTTTCGGGCTTACGCGTTTTTGTCTCGTCCGTCCCGTCGCGGATTTAACGGTTCCGACGACTTTTTTGTCCTTTCTGACACATTTACATAACTCGCAAAAGGGAAACCCTATTTGCCGCACGCGTTAAACTCGGAAACACGATGACCTTTAACGAAACGATAACTGAAGGGTAGTTAGGCGGTTCTCGGACTCGTCTAACGAACGCACAGTGGTTCCTGTGTATGGTAAGTTCGGAGATAGTAAGAAAAATAAAGTTATTCCGATACTCTTGCCCAACAAGTTATACGCATATTAATGAGCTGATCATCAACAGAGGGACTTTTCATGACTTTCAAAAATTCCGCAGTTATGATAAGCTACCTTCATTTTTTTTGTATAATTTTGAAGGGGCCACCCTGTTTAGTGGTGCCAGCACAAGAGGTCCGAAGGCGAAGAAGAAGAAGAGGGTAAGAGATAAGCAGAAATCCGGCGAGGAGATATTGAGATGTCAGTGGCGTTTCGCGTTCACCGTATCTCAACAAAACGTACCATAATTATTGGTACTCCGTTATCCTAAATGATATTGTTACCTGCACGCCTATAACCTCATTAATAGACTTATTATTATTAATAGATTAATAACAAGATAGACGCATGTCTATCTTGTTGAGAAAAAGAGTATAAGTACTGACGCAACATAAAAAAATTCCCATTACAATACCTTTCGCCAGTTGCGACATACATAAGATAAGAGAGCGTCAGGTAAGCAGGATTTGATATTTATTTGTAAGCCTCAATCGTTTTTCATTTTTGGAGACACATAAAACGAAAACTAGAGCTTTGATTTTAATTGTGAAAAATGGATTTTTCTCATGACAGTAAGCACTTTTTAAATATGTAAATAAGAATTTATAATATAATGTCCAAATTTCAAAGTTTTAATAGAAACAGACTAATTTTTAGAAAAAAAAATGTAGCTCAAATCAGTCAAGTTTAGAAATTCGATGAGTTTCGGTTAAAATTTTGATACAGAATGATAGAAATTTTACAAGGAATGTGAAATAACAAAAAAGTGTTGGAAACATTACGTCTTGAAATTTGTTAATAAAATAGTTACAAAATTCGTGATTTTTCTCGAAAATTACCCGTTTTTTTGTTTCTCCAAAAATGTATAGAAAAGCAGGAAAATCTGAAATAGTTAGTAATCTGATATTTACTCAAAAAATATATTTTTAAGAATATTGCGACCTCAAAAACTTAGCTTGCTTAACCTAGGCGTTATTGCTAACACAATTCATATATTTGAAAATTAAAACATTTTTTTGCAAGTTTAATGCTCTATTAATTTTAGCAATATTTTGCATATTACAAAATTTGTTTAGTTTTTTGTAATGTTTCAAGTACGTGATGGATAATTACTCAAAAAATATTTTTTTCAAAGATATTGCAAAAAATAACAAAATTGTTCAGCGACCCGCGACACCAAAAACCTATATTTATACCAATTTTTATCTGACTTTAACAAAATTTTTTTACCATGTCCGAACTCACCATATATACAGTATAACACTATATTTAACCTTACGTATACTGCACACGACATAAAGAAATGGAAGCGAGATCGATAGGGGGAATGAAACGTTTACCGCCGTTAAGGAAACTTTTTCGCTCTTTTTTCCTAATAGAGATTGAGAATTTATCTTTTTTATGTGTTGTTACGCTCAAGTTTTTTTCACTTTCCCGGGCCGCTTTCAGAAAATATTACGTTAAGGGAACGTTCCCTAGGAAAAAGTTTAACAAGTGTTTTAGTTTCATCATCGACGCAATTGGTGAGACGCCAAAGGCGACGAAAAACCGATTTTATTGCGAAATATATTTCATTATATCATTTTGCGGTGGAAAAATGTTTCAAATGTTTGAACAAAGTCGAAAAATGACGAGGATAAAGTACCACTTCGCTCCAGCCAATTTTGATAAAACAGCTTATTGGGGAGGGGTAGTGTTATACGGTACAGTCTAAATACAGTGCGTGGTTCTTAATTTCTCAGGAAAATGTACCATAGACACTTTTCATGAACTTAGAACGCCTAGAGATACAAATAAGTTTCCTATTTCAATACTTCCCATTAGACAAAGTAGAAAACCGTACACACTGCATACTTTTTTCCGAACAAGATAGATGCATATTAATGAGCTGACCGTCAAGGTCATAGGCGTGTAGGTAACAATATCATTTAGGATAACGGAGTACCAATAATTACGGTACTTTTCGTTGAACTAAGGTTATTTAAACGCGAAACGCCACTGACATCTCAATATCCGCTCGCCGGATTTCTGCTTATCTCTTACCTTCTTCTTCTTCTTCTTCGCCTTAGGACCTTTTGTTCTGACACCACGAAACAGGGTGGCCCCTTCAAAACTATACAAAAACAACAATTTTATAGAAAAATTCCTGTGTTGACGACCAGTTCATCAATATGCGTCTATCTTGTTGGGAAAGAGAGTATAGTTTAGTAACCCCCGGTCGTATTAGAACATTTGTTGGTGAGTAAATTACCCGAAAACGCCTGGACTACGAATTTTAACAACCCTCCCGTTACGAAAGAAATTAATCTAACGAGTGTTTAAATGCCTCCGCGTGACATTAGTAGTCCAAGTTCGGTGTAATCCCTTCGGTTCATTCGGGAACGGGAGGAGAAGGACAATACGGTTAATGGAGCGTCGCAAAACAGCGTAATTTAAAAACGTCATTAACCGCGGTCTTATCTCTTCCCTTTTTTTCCCAGTCCTCCCCGGGGAGGAATTCCGGACGGGAGGCGTTCGATACTCCGTAGCCGATGTGGTCAATTCCTTCGGCGTTTAACAGGAAATTAGGACGGCTTTTTTCGGGATAGAAAAGAGGAGGAAGATTATCGCACGGAGTTATTTCGTATACGGCGAGGGAACGAAGCGAAGTCGTAAAACCCAAGGCACGAAGCGGAACCCTTTCGAAAGCTCCCGGCTAGAAATTGAGACGTATATATGCCACTACACTATTACTGTAGGTCGTGCTACTTAACGATGGGTTTGACGCGTCTCGCTTGAGGCATGCGCAATGATGCGACGCATTGTTAAAATTATAACGAAATCAGTGAATCTAAAAATTCCTAGTTGAATATTGTCATGAGATGCAAAGTAGGCATTCAAATAAGTGATTCTATTTACAACGTTTTTCAAGCTAAGCTCAAGTATCTTGCGACTTACAAAACTAACAGAGGTCGTAATGTAGTGTGGCAACAGGCCCTAAGCGTGACAATGAGTTCATATGATAGAATAATGAAAAATGACGTTAGTAACGTTGAAAAACGCAATGAGGCACTCTGGGAATTACCGAGAGGGGAGAAGCATAGCTTTATATAAGCAAAAAGATAGTATAGGCTGATATGTATAAAAACTTACAACTTTTGAAGATATCAGGGCTGCAGCCTGGGGGCGGAGAAAGAAAATCTCTTTTCTAGTAAAACTCCCTCGAGTCATGCGCATTGTGGGTTTATGATTTTGTTAAAGTTATAACGAAATCAGTGAGTCTAAAAATTCCTGTTTGCATCTTTTCATGAAATGCAAGACAGGCAATCAAATAAGTGATTCTGTTTAGAACGTTTCTCAAACTAAGCTCAAATATCTTGCGACTTACAAACCTAACAGAGGTCGTAATGTAGTGTGGCAACAGCCCCTAGGCGTGACAATGAGTTCACATGATAGAATAATGAAAAATGACGTTAGTAACGTTGAAAAACGCAATGAGGCACCCTGGGAATTACCGAGAGGGGAGAAGCATAGCTTTATATAATATATTTATAAGATAGTATTGGCAAAAAGATAGTATTGGCTGGTATATATAAAAACTTAAAATTTTTGGAGGTATTGGGGCTGCAGCCTGGAGGCGGAGAACGAAAAACTCTTTTCTAGTAAAACTCCCTCGAGTCATGCGCATTGCGGGTATAGAATTTTGTTAAAGTTATAACGAAATCAGTGAGTCTAAAAATTCCTAGTTGCATCTTGTCATTAATTGCAAGGCAGGCAATCAAATAAGTGATTCTGTTTAGAACGTTTCTCAAACTAAGCTCAAATATCTTGCGATTTACAAAACTAACAGAGGTCGTTATGTAGTGTGGCAACAGGCCTTAAGCGTGACAATGAGTTCATATGATAGAATAATGAAAAATGACGTTAGTAACGTTGAAAAACGCAATGAGGCACCCTGGGATTTACCGAGAGGGGAGAAGCATAGCTTTATATAATACATTTATAAGATAGTATTGGCAAAAAGATAGTATTGGCCGGTATATATAAAAACTTAAAATTTTTGGAGGTATTGGGGCTGCAGCCTGGTGGCGGAGAAAGAAAATCTCTTTTCTAGTAAAACTCCCTCGAGTCATGCGCATTGCGGGTATAGAATTTTGTTAAAGTTATAACGAAATCAGTGAGTCTAAAAATTCCTAGTTGCATCTTGTCATGAATTGCAAGACAGGCAATCAAATAAGTGATTCTGTTTAGAACGTTTTTCAAACTAAGCTCAAATATCTTGCGATTTACAAAACTAACAGAGGTCGTAATGTAGTGTGGCAACAGGCCTTAAGCGTGACAATGAGTTCATATGATAGAATAATGAAAAATGACGTTAGTAACGTTGAAAAACGCAATGAGGCACCCTGGGAATTACCGAGAGGGGAGAAGCATAGCTTTATATAATATATTTATAAGATAGTATTGGCAAAAAGATAGTATTGGCCGGTATATATAAAAACTTAAAATTTTTGGAGGTATTGGGGCTGCAGCCTGGTGGCGGAGAAAGAAAATCTCTTTTCTAGTAAAACTCCCTCGAGTCATGCGCATTGCGGGTATACGATTTTGTTAAAGTTATAACGAAATCAGTGAGTCTAAAAATTCCTAGTTGCATCTTGTCATGAATTGCAAGACAGGCAATCAAATAAGTGATTCTGTTTAGAACGTTTTTCAAACTAAGCTCAAATATCTTGCGATTTACAAAACTAACAGAGGTCGTAATGTAGTGTGGCAACAGGCCTTAAGCGTGACAATGAGTTCATATGATAGAATAATGAAAAATGACGTTAGTAACGTTGAAAAACGCAATGAGGCACCCTGGGAATTACCGAGAGGGGAGAAGCATAGCTTTATATAATACATTTATAAGATAGTATTGGCAAAAAGATAGTATTGGCCGGTATATATAAAAACTTAAAATTTTTGGAGGTATTGGGGCTGCAGCCTGGTGGCGGAGAAAGAAAATCTCTTTTCTAGTAAAACTCCCTCGAGTCATGCGCATTGCGGGTATAGGATTTTGTTAAAGTTATAACGAAATCAGTGAGTCAAAAAATTCCTAGTTGCATCTTGTCATGAATTGCAAGACAGGCAATCAAATAAGTGATTCTGTTTAGAACGTTTTTCAAACTAAGCTCAAATATCTTGCGATTTACAAAACTAACAGAGGTCGTAATGTAGTGTGGCAACAGGCCTTAAGCGTGACAATGAGTTCATATGATAGAATAATGAAAAATGACGTTAGTAACGTTGAAAAACGCAATGAGGCACCCTGGGATTTGCCGAGAGGGGAGAAGCATAGCTTTATACAGGGTGGTCGTGATATAACCTTACAAAAAAAATCTGGGCCATTAGGAGGATCCAATAATTCAAAAAAACCCATATTTGGTAGGTCCAAAATGATGAAGAAAAATTAACCCCTATCCACATTCATTTGACGCCACTGACCACAAAAATAAATACCTACATATTTAACCAAGATTTAATTGTTAGTTACCTAGTTACAATAAATTGACAATTTGCTTTCAAATTTGATAGACGTTTTCTTTTGCCAGTGATTTACTTGTCAGTTTGCATATGTCAGTTGTCATTTATATGTCGTCGCCTTTCTTGTTTTCAATGTATTTTTTCTCCTATATTAATTTTTGTACAAGAAGTCTATAAAATCAATCTTTTTCAAGACTTCACTTGCGTTTGTGTTTGCAGTTTGTAAGTAAATAGCAAATTTCATGGGTCAAGACACTAACGGATAATCATGATTGTGGTTTTAGGTTAGAATCTGCCGATAAACACAATATTCAACAAAGAACAACGATCTCAGCTTTAAACGGCAAAGGCAACGTTAAGTTTATAAATCGGCTTTAATAAATAACAAAACGAAACCAGTGTTTTTTACGCATATTCTTGATTTATAAATTTCATTTCTACCGCAAATTCAAAATTATTGAATTTGACAAATGTCATTCAGTTTAATAGTTGATACAGGTACCGATTATCGTTACTAGACGACCAAAATCACATTTTTTATCCTGATTAACTCATTGGCGTACAGCAAATTTTGTACAAATTTTCAATTATTTTTATCTCGAAAACGAAAAGACTTTTACAAGATTTTTTTTTTGTATATGAGTTCTACTCATCGTCACCTATTACCGTTATTTTTTTGTAAGGTTATATCACGACCACCCTGTATAATATATATAAGCAAAAAGATAGTATTGGCTGGTATGTATAAAAACTTAAAATTTTTTGGAGGTATTGGGGCTGCAGCCTGGAGGCGGAGAACGAAAAACTCTTTTCTAGTAAAACTCCCTCGAGTCATGCGCATTATGGGTATAGGATTTTGTTAAAGTTATAACGAAATCAGTGAGTCTAAAAATTCCTAGTTGCATCTTGCCATGAAATGCAAGGTAGGCAATCAAATAAGTGATTCTGTTTAGAACGTTTTTCAAGCTAAGCTCAAGTATCTGACGACTTACAAAACTAACAGAGGTCGTAATGTAATGTGGCAACGGGCCCTAAGCGTGACAATAGCAATGAGTTCATATGTAGAATAATGAAAAATGACGTTGGTAACGTTGAAAAACGCAATGAGGCACCCTGGGAATGACCGAGAGGGGAGAAGCATAGCTTTATATAATATATATATATAAGCAAAAAGATAGTATTGGCTGGTATGTATAAAAACTTAAAATTTTTGGAGGTATTGGGGCTGCAGCCTGGTGGCGGATAAAGAAAACCCTTTTTTCTAGTAAAACGTTTCGAAAACAATTGTAATCTTCATTGTATTGCGATTATAAATTTATTTTTGCAATTTCTGACACCGTGTACACGCAATCTGCGACTTTTATGGCGATTGTGTGAATCTCCCCTCGAAGTTAGTATGTAATACGGATTCTACCGCACCCTACACTCACAGATAGATAAGGGATCGAACATTGCCGCCCCTCGCGCACTCCCCTTTATGGGACATTCCGCCCTTAGTTGCCTCGATTGCCTGAGAGCGACGAAGAAAGGAAATTAAAGCTCGCCGAAGTTATATCGAGGAGGGAAACAAAAGGGATTCCCGATAGATCTCTTAATGTTATCGGGAGGAGGCGAAGGAACGTCGAAACTACGAGTTTACGCTCACATTTTCGGAAATTACTCGACGAAAGTTCAAGAGATTTTTCGTTGGGGCAGATCGTTCCGTCCGCAACCATACGTTTTGCGTTTTCTCTCGACTCGGCCAACCCTTCGCTCACAAACTTCCATAACTGTAACCGGATGAGGCGCTCAAAGTGCCATCACTTCCTTCGCCTAATACGGCCTAATACGCCATCGGTACACATTATAACTTGTAAACTACATGAAAATTTAAGTGAGCCTAATAATTCAAAGCGGTAAGCACTCAGAGGGGTAAATTAGAGAAATTGCGAAGCACGAATACAGAGACAGTTCCTCGGTATATAGTTAACAATCATAGCGGCTTACACGTACTTTAGGGGACGTTAAAGGCGCTGACGATGACTAAAATTTCATAACGTGAAACGGAACTCACCTTCGGGGAGCGGTGAAGTTCAAGTAAAGATGTACATACCTGAAAAACAAAAATTGAAATTACTAAATTTATAATGCAATAATAATTTTTTCGAAATATAGTTTGCCTCAACGTATTCACAAATCAAAGTATCTGTTTCACGTTGTAATTTTATTAGATCGGTTTGGTAATACGGTTGTCGGAAATTCGATTACAGGGCTCAACTATATCGCATGTAACGCATTTCACATTTTCCGATACATGCAGATTATTTCGTCCAATCGATACCGTATCTAGTCTCTTCACATATGCATTCGGACGGTCCCTTTAAATTGTGAGCGACGTATTTTACGCGCCACGCTAATTTCAGTAATAATGCAGTAGGTAAGTTATACAAATTTGGCGCCCAACGTGGGGCAATTACTTGCAGAGAAAATGCTAAAGAGATACCGTATCCAATCTCTTCACATATGCCTTCGGCCGATCCCTTTAAATTGTGAGCGACGTATTTTACGCTCCACGCTAATTTCAGTAATAATGCTGTAGGTAAGTTATACAAATTTGGCGCCCAACGTGGGGCCAATTAAAAAATCAAAGGATTTAGGGGAACCGCCGGCGAAGTCCGGCAGGAATGCTGACTGATAATCTCTATCTACAGTATCTATCACAGGTGTTCCAGTTCAGTGTGAACTTTTCACACAAACTTAAGGGTATCAAAGTACTCATGAAATTTAATAACATATTTTTCTTAAAAATACGCATAAGATCTACACTTATCGCTGTTAATGAGGTAAGCTCTGATTAAAAATTCTGTAGGAGCAGTCTATAACGTGCACCATAAAACCGTACGGAGCAGACTTGAAAGGGCATAGCAAGGGTCGATAATGCAATGGCAGACCATTAGTCGAATCATCAAATATTAATTCCAGATAAATAGAACTAGAAATAGATAACAGGTCTCTTGTTGGTTAAAATAAGTAAGTTTTTTTTAAAAATTTACTGTAATATTGTTCAACAAATAAATCTCATATATTAAACCGTCGACAACGAACCTTTCGGATCGTACGGCAGATCGATCGAGTGGCGGCGCTTTAGCGTCCCTATTTAAATCGCCATCTCGTAAATTATTCAAAGGTTACGTTTCGTTTTGACACATGCCTCGAACGGGAATTTAACGTCCGAATCGATACCGATAAAAATTTGATTGTTTATTCGATCGTACGTGTACATAATACGTCCTTCCATAAGTATCCTTCAGTAATACGTAAAATTAATAAGAGTATTGCAAAGATAATAATAAAGATACCTTATTAGAATTAAATACCTTATTGCCGCAATAGTAATAAGCAATGGTATGCACAGTAAATATTCAGATAACCGCTAACTGTCGCGCCTGTCGCCGCCGACGGAGTGGAAGGGAGATAGATGCGTCATCTCACTCCCGCATGGCTCACATTGGTTGTGTGGTACCGGTCTCTCTTTCACTCGGCCGCTGTAGTGGAAGAGAGATAGATGCGTCGCAAGGCAAACGGTTAAAACGTGTATTGTTCCCGCTCTCGCTTGCACGCATGGGTATGGCGTAACGTTACAAAGTTTTCTGGGACGTGTACCGATTTATAAGACGTATATCACGTCAAAATATCCTTACGGTGTGTAAGTATACTTAAGTATACTACTTAGTAAGTGTACTTAGGGATTAACAAGAGTAGGCAGCTGGTGGCGGAGTTGACATCCCCCAACACGCCATCGGCTTTTCCAGAAATTCGATACAACGCGTTTAGGTGGACGTAATGATGGCGAAATAAGAGTACGTACATCGAAATTTAATCTCAGGCTTGACCGTTATCGTACACGTACGTCTGATTACTTGCATCGGGTCCTTCCCTTTCTCTCTCTCTGTCGCCCTCCATTATTTATGCGAGCTCGGAGTCATTCCATAACTTTGTACAATATCCTATTACTATACCTAAGGTTTATCCTCCCCCCGACTGTGAGAGATATTCGTTACAATACGCGCTTCATTAGAATTCAACCGGAATTTCTACTCACTTGCACCCGCTTGCCGCTAATACCTTCAGAGGTGGATTATCATCGAATTTACATACTTTTCGGCCGTTTTTGGGGGTTCGGGAGAAAAGGAGGACGAATTTCGGACGGGGGAAAGCGAAAGTATCCACGCAAAATATTTTTTAGTTGGCGAAAATTTTGGGTCGATTTTAATCCATGACTTCATGGTGTGCAGTTACTTTGGCGGATGACACTTTTTGAAAACATAATGGCACATGCCATTGACCAATCGGAACGAAGGAGGGAAACTTTTTCGCAATCTGTCGTTTATATCGGGACGTAATTTTTTTAGGAAAAACAGCGTATCGCTCTTAAATCGACCGAAAGCGTCTCGTCACTGAAGAAACCAAAAGTGCGGAAACGTCGGGCGATCGATTAAACTCGGAAAGACTTTCAGTTCGTTATTTTCTAAAAATATCAAAAAAGGAGAGGAGAATTTCCCCCTTATTAGATTCCGTCGCGTAATTTCCCCCGTTTTCCTCGACGGGTTACGATTCGGCGGAATTTCCTCCCACTCGCCCCCGAAATGCCCCCACGACAAACCTTATTTACCGAAACCGTATTGATTTCGCCTTTTGTTCCAATAATCTCATTTCTGATCAATATCGTGATGGCCGCAGACTCTCCCTCTCCCTCTCTCTCTCCCTCTCTTTCACTCACTCCCTCCTCTCCCTCAAATTGACCCCTAATTTAAGGAACGGGAGGCGGAAGGGACTTTATCGTCCAGGAATTTATACGGGCGCGCGATTGGAAACTCTATCATACTTTGCCGGAGTCCTCTTTTATATTTTACGATGATATCGTGGATCGCGTATAGTACGTACATATAGGAGACGTAAACACGCGTAAGTAAATTAAGGAAACGTCCCGGAATACGTTGTTTTCCCGGAGGATATTATATTACTTTTATGTGGCACGGGTCGTAAATTGTAATTACGCGGAATTGCCTGTGCCGCTGCAACTGCATCATATTTGCGTGAAATAAGGCCCGGACGTGACTCGTCTTCGATTAACTTGATCGTAACATTTTCGGTATTAATCCTCATATCTCACGGGACGTCCTATTGCAATCGAAAATGTTTGATGGTGCCGACTAGAATTTTCAAACAATGTGGTATTAAACTTTTCAACTAATTTCAATGCAGTTGGTACAAAATGCATTTTATAAAATGCAGTTGTTATTATACCATCAACATAATTGACTTGCTGGTATACTTCTGTCGGCGCATTTTAATAAAGCCACAACTGCAACAATTTACTTATAATTAACATGTATACCAATTCACTTGAAATTAGAATACATAACGCTACCGCATTTCTCTCTGGAAGAATAACAACAGACTTATTAAACGTATTCAAAGCGTTTCGCTATTATTTCCAACAGCTTTTATCCATTCACGTCGTCGTTCCCATAATCACTTTCTTGTTCGCCCAATTATCTCCGTTGTACTTTTGACGAACGGTCGGAAGTGGAAAATTCACTACATCAACATCATAGCTTTTTCGCGGGGATTCAGCCCGTTCAAATTTAATCAAAGATCACAAGAAAATTTTTTGGGATAAATTTTCTTCAATTTTCTTTTCGAGAAAAATTCATTTCCTCAAAAGTATTTTTCTCAAATATTTCCTCATTCCTTCATTATAGGAACGAAATTCAAAAGGGATAATTGGATTAGAAATTACGAAGATAAACAATTTGTGAGACAATAAGTGTGTGGATAGATGTAATCATAAAAAGTGATTAGATGAGAAATAAGTTTCTCGTTACATTTGCTACAAAATCCAGCCATGAATATGAGTATTCGTATGATTTATGCAAAGTCGAAGGAATTCTCCTTTGAAACCTAATTTTGAGTTAAAGAAACTTATACATGTGAATCTAATAGTAACCTTAAGGCCTTCTTAGACAAAACTTATGGTATCAAAATGCACAGAATTCAACAAGCATTGATAAGCAAGAAGATATGAGCATCGTTAGATGATAGTGTGGATAATGTTGGATGGGATTTTCGTGGTGAATGTGATTATGGAATATTTGGAGAAACTCAATTCCAGAACTTTCCTACTGACTAAATTTAGAAGGGAGCAAAGGGACCGTTCCAATTGATCACTGTGTAACGAAGCCGATTTCAGAGAGTCGAGGGTAGACCACCCACCATACAGTTAATCGCGAAATCAAACCTATCTCAGATAGATGGCGGCCGATCAGGCAATGTTCAATCTACCATCGTTTAAATATCAAGAGTAAATTTATATAAGCCACTCGCCCCCTCCGGTATTCTCTGCCCGAGTTAATCCAAGGTGAGAACCACTACTTCTTTCCGTTATTCGTATTTATCCGTTGTTGTCTGTTTCCGTCCGACCGACCGATATTTGTAATTGTCTGATTGTGAGCGTCCCGCCGACCGCCGCTATATGTAACTATTTGTTACCCGTTACGCAATCGTCCATAATCTGTGCTTGTCACCGCCGTTAATTTTAAGACCGCCGAATCCTTTGTTATATGTAACTGTGAACGTACCGCCGATATCCGTCAACTGTGATCGTCACCGCCGTTAATTTTAAGACCGCCGAATTCTTTGTTATATGTAATTGTGAGCGTATCACCGACCGATAAATGTATCTGTCATCGTTCCGCCGTTAAATGTTATGTAATTGTCCGTTAGCGACCGATATATGTGAGGGATCTGTAGTAGCGTCAAAAGATCAGTCTCTCCGAACCGATTTGAATTAATTTCTCCCTCGTCGAGTTAGGGAAAAATTAATTCACCATGATCTTCCGCTCGCTCTCTCGCTCTATCCTAATGTAAACGACCGTATTACCGAATATTAGACACTGCACGTTTTCCTATCGTCTCCGAATTTAGCTATTTCTCTTTCGTTGTGAAATTGTTAGTATAATTCTCTGTTTCCCATTTTCAGTATTAAGAGGGGTTTTTCATATTTCAGATCTTAATTTTATTGTTCGCAAAAGTATTGTAATTTTCCGTTTCCGCATTTTTCGTTTCGCCTCATAATTTTCAACCTTTCCGATTTCATTTAGAATAAAATTTTATTTCTCTCCAACTGTGATAATTATACATTCTCGCATTTGTGTGTTTCCTTTTCGAAATACATAAATAATTGTAAATAGGTTTTTACCCGATCTCCGTTCGACGACCTAGAGCAAGCACCTTCTACAAGGCGGAGTTATTTGATGTGTCGATTGTAAAAGTCCACAACATTAAAAATCAGGGATAATGTATATTTCTTATTATTCTTAACGCCTTCCCATTTAAAATTTTTTAAATGTGGATATTTTCAAGATTTACATACATATCACTCGTCTCGATATTCAATTAGTAGTTTATTTGAAACTCACTTCTAAAATAAGTCAATTTACTCAAACAAAAGTTCGCAGTAAAGTGTGGCGGAATGGTTCGAAACTCCGCTCGCCTGGAAATAGAAGAGATGAAAGAATGTAAATCGGGAACGCGTAAGACCTCCCTTGTTAACTGATAGCGATCTATATGAAGGCGAGGACTTTGATGTTTTGTTTCTCGTTTTTTCGAATTGACAAGGAGCTGTCGCTGTCGCGTCGTCCTCCCTCCTTTCCCATTTTTAGTTTATGTTTGACGTCCTCCCCTGCACTAAGATAAAATTTACATCTAAAGAGGTGTACTCCGCGGAAAGTTTACATGCCTCGCGCCTCCGGCGAACTCCCCCCTTCGCGCGCCCTCAATAAAACATAAATTCCTTATTCCCACATTTCCACTGCAGTAAAACGTTCCGCGACTATCTCATAATCTTTTCTTGTGTGAGTTTAAGTCGCTTGTTTTTCTCCCTTTATTAAAAGTCTGAAGGAGGGGAGGGGAGTCTCCCGTTCACGTCGAGGCGGATTTATTCCGTATTTTTTCTCTCTCTTCGGCGTCTTCGTCGTTCGATCTAGCGCGCGCCTGACAGATAATAATCAATCTTTTACAATTTGCAATAAAAAACGTTTAAGGATGTGGAAAAGCGCGCTTCCGGACGATTATTATGGCAGCTTTACAGAATCCATTATATGTCGAACGTTTATGAGACGTATTTTTTGGAGGGGACGCTTTCGACTCGATCAAAGGATATACCGCGATACCCTCCCGCCCTTAATCGAAGGACGAGGATACGACGTACGTCTCGAACACGCGGAAGTAAATTTAACGTCGAAACTTGGAACGTAATTTACCAAACCGAAGCTACACGAAGTTTAAACTTCGATATAACGAGCAGATACCAGACGTTTAGACGCTACAGTTTCACATACTTACGGCTCGATCCGAGATAGATTAACCCAAGTTTAAGTAACATTTTTCGACGCACAATATTATTTGAACATCACGAACATTATTGTTATATTCCTGTTATACCATTACGGGATCAGTTAAGCACCAGAAACCTGTGTCGCCACCCGTTTGACACACGCTACCTTTTCAGGCCCCCTGGGGACCACTGTAAGCAACCATCCACATTACACCATTCCATTTTTGCCCTGTTTATCCATTGTTTTGACTTTTCTCATGTTCCATTTTACCATTGCCGCCCCTAACATGGATACTGTCGCGGTGCGGCTCCAATTAGCGAAACTAGGCCATCGCCTAAGCTAATTCAGCACTGAGGTGACCTAGAGCGAAGGACGATACGTGACTCGCGGATAGGCGGCGGGCACGTTTGTCAAAAAACGAGAAGTATTCATACGGATCAATTAAATCGATCAGGGATCCCGTCACACTGCCAGTCCAAGTTCGCCATGACGCACATTGGGGCAGCCTCGTACCTACTGCCCTTCTACACACAACCGTTAGCAACCACCTCTCTCCTTTCATATTCATCATTTTTGCTCTTTATTAATGCTCTCTCCCCTAGATGTTTTGTACCCAATAAATTATCATTAGTGTTACCCTGCCTTTTGCATTGTCTCTATCTGACTACACCCCCTTTGGGTCCTAGGCCCTTAGGCATGTGACAATATACTCTCTCCCTAATAAACCTTACTGATTTTTCCCACGTTTCCTTCGTCCCTACCGAGCTACCACCCACCAACCAGAGCACCCCTTTTGGCCCTAGGCCCTCAGATCGTGACAATATACATTTAGGTGATTGAACTCCTGATTTAACGGTTTTGTCCGTATACTGCTCCCATTCGTGACAATATGACGCCTCGAAGAAATGTGCAACTATGTTTGTTATTCTGGTGATAACGCCATGGGACAGAGTTTATGTACAAAGCAATATTAGTGACAATAAAATATGTTCAATCATGCGGATGCTTAATTAACATTTCAATTAAACTCAGGAAGACTGTGCTATCCACGATACACTTTTTTATTTAACTGAATGTCATCGAAATTGACAGCGTATAGCATTATTTCGCTCTCGATTAATACGTTAGGTGGCCAGTTGATAAAACCGCGTCGCTTAAATGCACCCAAGTCCGTAATAAAA
This sequence comes from Cryptocephalus moraei, assembly GCA_946251905.1. Taxonomy (NCBI): domain Eukaryota; kingdom Metazoa; phylum Arthropoda; class Insecta; order Coleoptera; family Chrysomelidae; genus Cryptocephalus; species Cryptocephalus moraei. Next base: position 36,648,966 of record OX276456.1, on the reverse strand, counting down.
CCGCTTTTTTAAAACCGAACTATAAATCCGTGCATTGCGCGCCAGATGAATTATATCGCCGGAAAAATGATAGATGGTGACAGAATTTGCATTTCCGTGAATAAATTTAATTCCCCAGTGAATTCATACACGTCAATAACTCGCAGCGGGCATAAACACACATACCATATGTCTCTAATAACATACGCATGTTATATCGATGACATGTACTTAGCATTAGTCTTAGCCCCGGCATACGATTACGATCTATTATTAGTTATGGAGCGGTCGTTTTGCATGAACTCCGGGATTAACTGGTAAGCAGTATTTGCAGGGAAACATTACTACTAATTCGCCAGCGCATGCAAAACGCTCTTTGCCGGTTTTATTTTTAATCCGAAAAAATTGCAATTAGCGTTCTTACAGGCAGGCAGGAACGGTAATCCTCTCAAAATTAAATTCGAGTTTCTGACGGAAAAATGCATGTTCAAAAATTAGGATTTTGATGTAGACGATGTATTAGATAGCAAGGCACCAAAGAGGATGAGAGAAATAATTCAAAAGTCGAAATCAAGTGTAGGACAAATTTACAGATCTACCGTAGCAGGAACATTAGGTTCAATTTCATAAAATCGTCTTGCCCAAGATGACATGTCATAATCAACAGGATTTAGTTGATAAAGAAATTTCGCAAAGTTGTACTTGTATTTGAAAAGTGAAGCAGTGCTTTAAGAATTAAGAATTAAGCATTAACCAAATTTTCCGGAAGTGTCTTACACGTCTGTCCAGGGGGCCTGGATGGGTGACAGGTGCGTGGCTCTCCCAATGCGAACCATGGTGCTAGGCGTCGAGGGTGGTGTGGCGCGTACGTAACCCCAAACTGGCAGCGACACAGGGTACTGAATGATTGATCTCCAGATCGCTATTAGGTTCAATTTCGTAAAATGGTCTTGCCCAAGATGACATGTCATAGTCAACAGAATCGGAAAAGAGTATGGAGTTGATAAAGAAATTTCGCAATGTTGTACTTGTCTTTCAAAAGTGAAGCAGTGCTTTATGAATTAAGCCTTAACTTAATTTTCCGGAAAAGTGTCTTACACGTCTGTCCAGGGGGCTTGGATGGATGGCAGGTGCATGGCTCTCCCAGTGCGAACCATGGTGCTACGCGTCGAGGGTGGTGTGGCGCGTACGTAACCCCAAACTGGCAGCGACACGGGGTACTGAATGATTGATCTCTAGATCGCTATTAGGTTCAATTTCATAAAATGGTCTCGCCCAAGATGACATGTCATAGTCAATAGGATTGAGTTGATAAAGAAATTTCACAAAGTTGTACTTGTATTTGAAAAGTGAAGCAGTGCTTTAAGAATTAATCATTAACTTAATTTTCAGGAAAAGTGTCTTACACGTCGTCCAGGGGGGCCTGGATGGGTGACAGGTGCGTGGCTCTCCCAATGCGAACCATGGTGCTACGCGTCGAGGGTGGTGTGGCGCGTACGTAACCCCAAACTGGCAGCGACACAGGGTACTGAATGATTGATCTCCAGATCGCTCTGACCGTATATATTGTTTTGTTTTTCCTGTGTGTCGCGTGGTATGTTTTAAAAAATGGACCGTTATAATGTCCGAAGTCGGCAAGAAAATAATTATTAAAATACGACAGAAAAACATACAAAAAAAAATCCGTTTGAGGCCAAATAAGATCCGAAAAGAAACGTCATCATCCATCATCCCCCTCCGGGCGAACTCCGAATTAGTTAAATCAGGGCGAGTGTATTATCGCAACGTCCACTATTTATTCGTACGTATTGAAAGAGAGTTTCTCGTTTGTAAGATCGCGAATATATGTATAGGGGCGGGTGAACAAAGAAAGGTTCCGTTTGGCCGAAGAGAAGCAGAAAGAGGAAGCGGGAGCGAGAGCAGATATCCCGTCGATATTTATGAACTCGTCCGAGGGCAAAAAAAACAACAATATATCTCTTAAAAACCGTTCGAATCCCGGCATTGTTCTCTCACCAACAAAGACATTAAACCTGTCAGCCTCACCGAGAGAAATTCGTCTGGGAACGATTCACCGAGGAGGCTATCGCTTATTCCTCTCATCCCTCCCGAACCGCATAAAACCCTATTAGTCGAGAGAAAAATCGTAAGAAAATATTCAGAATGTAACATTAGTAATTCCCAGGAGGTCATAAAACCTCCCTCCGAGGGAAGATATATTGCGATGTAAATTCGGCCAGAGAATAAGAATAATAAATCACATCTGAGCGCAGCGTCAACTTTAATAACGCTTCTTCCCAGATCGATATCTTAAAAGTTACAGACACCGAGTAGAGCGCGCGACGCGGATAACTTTTTCTCATTCAATACACGATCACACGGAAATTCCTCGAGCATCACCGTCTCCTTCTCTCTCTCTCTCTCACTCCTTGTTATATCTACCGCTCTAATAAATTATTCAACGAGACTTTCATTTATCTATTTTTTCCTATCCGCCCCAACCGAATCGAATGTAAAATCGAGGAGCACGGCCCACCCATAAATAGCGAGAAATCAAAATCTGGCGCCCGAGGTGAACCGATATTAGCCCGTAGCCGCGCGAAGACAAAAAGACGCTGTTGATATTGTCGCGACCTAATTGAGCAACCAAGGGAATTGTAATCCAAGCGAGTTACCGACCTGCAATTACAACTTTTGCAATAATTAACATCCGCTCCGCGGTTATCAAACTCTAGTCCACCTGTAATATCATATCATATCATATGATATACCTATCATATCCGCTTCTCGGGTATCGAACTCAGCCACGAGTTAATCAAGTAAATACAAGGTAAATAGATATAACTCTCAATGTTTTCTATGGTGTCTATAATTTCAATTACGTTCTCTGTTGTCATCAGTTTAGTGTTCCGTTTCTCCTTCCCGCGGATAATAATTTTGGGGACAGTCTGAGAGATTTTTTTTTTGGCGCGGTAGGCGGGGTACAACGCCTAACGTCGAGATAAGACGAGCCGAATTCTCGACAAATTAATTTATGGTGTCAGAATGGAGAAGGGGCATTATGAAGTTTTTCTCTTCTTATTTAATCTCCGAGCGTTTACTGGGTAAATTTGGGCTTGTTGTTAGGGGAGATGAATTGGATTTGCTTAAATTCGGGGGCGCGTTCCACTTTCAAGGAAAACCGAAAGTTTAAGGCACTTAAAATTTTCAATGCTGGCAGCTTCGGTATGCGCGCAGTTCGAGAATAATGACGGAATGTTGGTAAAAACAGATGATTCATCGAAACCGATTGGCTCCAGGAAGAAGTAAAGAAGGTAATTAGTTAATATCGTGACGCCAAATGTAAACATCAGTGTGAAGCGTGCTCTTTCTTATCTGATGCAATCGGCGCATTTCAAAGGGGACCGCTCCGCTAAACAGTCCAATTAGAGAAAGAAATAATCCACATTCCGGAAACTTCTCGAAAGTAGGGCGTCGCAGGCGGACATGAGGAGTTGATGCTTGGTCATGGAAATCATGATTACATTAATAATTGCTTTGCGTAACGCAGCATGTAGATGAGATAAGAACGCGTCGGCAAGGTCAGTCAAAACAGTCAGATAAACACTACTAAGAAATGGACGTTCTTAAGTAACTACACGTTAGATTCGCATCGATACTATGGAAATTCCATGAGTCGATGATGACCGTTCCATCAGTCGTATCGCACTTATATATTAAACAGCATTTAAACCACTGGCACACATACGCGAACCGAAAAAGTTTTCCAATTTAATCCAGAGAAGTTTTATTGCGAAAGTTCAAACACTCTTTAACGCTCGACCGTCCGAAACGTCCGAAATCGTAATCGGATACATGTACATTTCGGTATTTAAAAAATGTGTACGTGTTACGCGGGGAAATTACCGAAACGCCGTCGAGGGTCGAACAACGTGGGGGACGTCACGATTTGATTGATCGAGGAGTTTTCGAATATTTCCACGGGTCGTATTCACAGCTCGGAAACGTGTCATCGTCGAAAAGTTTACCATCAAGTAAGAAGTCCATCGATATGGGATAGGAGAAAGCAAAGCTAGGTCCACGCAACCATAGAAGACAACAGCAGAAGCACCGACACGTCATGGGGGGTAATGGAAGGACGAAACACCACGATGGGCAGGATAATTAACAGGATGTTAATAGACATCAAAGTCTGGGAAGGGCATGAAACTATCCCAGAACAACAGGCTTAGAAATCTACTCAGCAACAGATAATGGAGAAGATAGTACTGTCGCGGTGCGGCCCCAATTAGCGAACTAGGTCACCGCCTAAGCTAATTCAGCACTGAGGTGACCTAGACCAAAGGACAATACGTGACTCGCGGATAGGCGGCGGGCACGTCAGTCAGCAAACGAGAAGTATTTATACTGATCAATTAAATCGATCAGGGATGAGTCTCCAGCACCCCCTCACGCTGTCCGTCCGAGAGTCCGCCCTATTCGACATGTCGCTAGTTGGGAAAGCCACGTACCTGCCACTCTTCCACAAGTGCACGTAAGCGACCACACCTCTCTAACCTCTTGTCATTTGGTATACTCTCTTCTATTCTCTATTTATCATTTTTACCCTTTTAATATGCTCTCTCCCCTATGTGTTTTGTACCCAATAAATCGTCATTAATGTTACCATGTCTTTTTGCATTGTCTCTACCTGCATACACCCCCAACCAGAGCACTCCCTTTGGGCCCTAGGCCCTCAGGCGTGTGACAATACTGTGAGGATCAAGGACGAGAGAACGACTCATAGGCCTCAGTAAAGATCTAATGAAGAACATTACTAATATTGCTATTAAAGATATAAGCATAATTTAACTACGAAATTAAATATATGAGCAGGAAGTCTCATAATCGACCAACATGGACCAGCATGTTATGCAATTTACTACAGCCAGTGAGTGATGTAAGGCGATCAAGTAATAAAAACCATCTCATCTCGCACTCAGGGTAATCCCACATTTATAGGTACATATAAACTTTGTGTATTTCGTTTACCTGTGTAAATGCGAAGAAACTCGCAACACATAAAAGTAGACAAGATGGAAGAAGCGTCTAGAACCAACTTTCTTCCCCGTCCGTTCGCCGCTCGAAAGACAGATTAAATTTCTCTTTTACGGCCACTCATAAAAATACGACATAAATGTCTTTCGCTGAATAAATTCGATAAAGCATCAGATTTATGAAACTGCTGATTCCATACACGAGTTAATCACACTTTTATTTCTTTCGAACGTTGACTGGCCGGCGAGTGCTTAACTTCTCTCTCTCTCTTCCCAACTTTCCTAATAAAAGTTTGTTAAATTATGTTGTAAAAGGTTTTGCAGTTGCTCGCAGTGGGGTAAGGGGCGATGGGGACGTAATGTAATTTGCTTCGACTACGTCTGTCATTCGCCGCCACAATAACAACCGGACCCCGTTTACGAAACGTTTATTTTTACGGTCGCCTCCCGATATTCCTCGGGACTCGGGAACGTCGGGAATAGCACGAATTTTTCGAATCGACCGTCGCGAAACTACGATAGTTCCAGAGGGACGATCCGATATCGGGAATTAGAACGGACCGTGGTTTTATCTGCGATCTACATTCGCGCCCCCCTCGATTTGATACCTCTTGCTATGCATCAACTTACTTAATCTGTAATTACAGACAAACAGTATAGCGGAATAATTTCAAATTTTTACCAACGATAGTTAATAGATTGAGCCCCATTCTGACAAAATTTCAATATTCTAAGTTAACCATGCTTGCTGTAATCGGTGGCCAGACACCGCGATGCCGCCTTATCCACAATTTTCAAGCCATAAGGAGATTATTTCGCCCAGTGTAAGCTGAGACTAAACAACAGACAATACCCCACTACTACAAGACAGAATAGTGGTTTGTGCCAAAATATCTAATATTATTTCTTTGCCTCACTGTGTATCAACTTACTTAAACTGTGATTACAGGCAAACCGTTTAACGAAACACTTTCAAATTTTTACCAACGATAGCTAATATATTGAGCCCCATTCTGAAAAAATTTTAATATTCTAAGTTAAAAATGCTCGCTGTGATCCGTGGCCAGACACCGCGACGCCGCCTTAACCACAATTTTCAAGCTATAAGGAGATTATTTCGCCCAGTGTAAGCTGAGACTAAACAACAGACAATACCCCACTACTACAGGACGGAATAATGGTTTGTGCCAAAATATCTAATATTTTTTCTTTGCCTCACTGTGCATTAACTTACTTAAACTGTAATTACCAGCAAACCGCATAACGAAACACTTTCAAATTTTTACCAACGATAGCTAATATATTGAGCCCCATTCTGACAAAATTTTAATATTCTAAGTTAAAAATGCTCGCTGTGATCCGTGGCCAGATACCGCGACGCCGCCTTAACCACAATTTTCAAGACATAAGGAGATTCGCCCAGCGTAAACTGAGACTAAACAACAGACAAGACCGGACTACTACAAGACGGAATAGTGGTTTGTGCCAAAATATCTAATATTATTTCTTTGCCTCATTATGCATCAACTTACTTAAACTGTAATTAGAGGCCAACCGTATAACGGAATACTTTCAAAGTTTTACCAACGATAGTTAATATACTGAGCCTCATTCTGACAAAATTTCAACATTCTAAGTTAACAATGCTCGCTGTGATCTGTGGCCAGGCACCGCGACACCGCCTTAACAACAATTTTCCATCCGAAAGGAGATTATTTCGCCCAGTGTAAGCTGAGACTAAACAACACACAGGACTGAACTACTACAAGACGGAATAATGGTTTGTGCCAAAATATCTAATATTTTTTCTTTGTCTTACAGTGCATCAACTTACTTAAACCTTATATACGGGCAAACCGTATAACGAAACACTTTCAAATTTTTACCAACGATAGTTAATATATTGAGCCCCATTCGGACAAAATTTTAACATTCTAAGTTAACCATGCTTGCTGTAATCGGTGGCCAGACACCGCGACGCCGCCTTAACCACAGTTTTCAAGCTGAATGGAGATTACTTCGCCCAGCTAAACTAAGACTAAACAACAGACAATACCGCACTACTACAAGGCGGAATAGTGGTTTGTGCCAAAATATCTAATATTATTTCTTTGCCTCACTGTGCATCAACTTACTTAAACTGTAATTACAGGCAAACCGTTTAACGAAACACTTCCAAATTTTTACCAACGATAGTTAATAGATTGAGCCCCATTCTGACAAAATTTCAACAATCTAAGTTAACAATGCTCGCTGTGATCCGTGGCCAGATACCGCGACGCCGCCTTAACCACAATTTTCAAGCCATAAGGAGATTATTTCGCCCAGTGTAAGCTGAGACTAAACAACAGACAATACCCCACTACTACAGGACGGAATAATGGTTTGTGCCAAAATATCTAATATTTTTTCTTTGCCTCACTGTGCATTAACTTACTTAAACTGTAATTACCAGCAAACCGTATAACGAAACACTTTCAAATTTTTACCAACGATAGCTAATATATTGAGCCCCATTGTGACAAAATTTTAATATCCTAAGTTAAAAATGCTCGCTGTGATCCGTGGCCAGACACCGCGATGCCGCCTTATCCACAATTTTCAAGCCATAAGGAGATTATTTCGCCCAGTGTAAGCTGAGACTAAACAACAGACAATACCCCACTACTACAAGACAGAATAGTGGTTTGTGCCAAAATATCTAATATTATTTCTTTGCCTCACTGTGTATCAACTTACTTAAACTGTGATTACAGGCAAACCGTTTAACGAAACACTTTCAAATTTTTACCAACGATAGCTAATATATTGAGCCCCATTCTGAAAAAATTTTAATATTCTAAGTTAAAAATGCTCGCTGTGATCCGTGGCCAGACACCGCGACGCCGCCTTAACCACAATTTTCAAGCTATAAGGAGATTATTTCGCCCAGTGTAAGCTGAGACTAAACAACAGACAATACCCCACTACTACAGGACGGAATAATGGTTTGTGCCAAAATATCTAATATTTTTTCTTTGCCTCACTGTGCATTAACTTACTTAAACTGTAATTACCAGCAAACCGTATAACGAAACACTTTCAAATTTTTACCAACGATAGCTAATATATTGAGCCCCATTGTGACAAAATTTTAATATTCTAAGTTAAAAATGCTCGCTGTGATCCGTGGCCAGATACCGCGATGCCGCCTTAATCACAATTTTCAAGCCATAAGGAGATTATTTCGCCTAGCGTAAACTGAGACTAAACAACAGACAAGACCGGACTACTACAAGACGGAATAATGGTTTGTGCCAAAATATCTAATATTTTTTCTTTGCCTTACTATGCATCAACTTACTTAAACTGTCATTACAGGCAAACCCTATAACGAAACACTTTCAAATTTTTACCAACGATAGCTAATATATTGAGCCCCATTCTGAAAAAATTTTAATATTCTAAGTTAAAAATGCTCGCTGTGATCCGTGGCCAGATACCGCGATGCCGCCTTAATCACAATTTTCAAGCCATAAGGAGATTATTTCGCCTAGCGTAAACTGAGACTAAACAACAGACAAGACCGGACTACTACAAGACGGAATAATGGTTTGTGCCAAAATATCTAATATTTTTTCTTTGCCTTACTATGCATCAACTTACTTAAACTGTCATTACAGGCAAACCCTATAACGAAACACTTTCAAATTTTTACCAACGATAGCTAATATATTGAGCCCCATTCTGAAAAAATTTTAATATTCTAAGTTAAAAATGCTCGCTGTGATCCGTGGCCAGATACCGCGATGCCGCCTTAATCACAATTTTCAAGCCATAAGGAGATTATTTCGCCTAGCGTAAACTGAGACTAAACAACAGACAAGACCGGACTACTACAAGACGGAATAATGGTTTGTGCCAAAATATCTAATATTTTTTCTTTGCCTTACTATGCATCAACTTACTTAAACTGTCATTACAGGCAAACCCTATAACGAAACACTTTCAAATTTTTACCAACGATAGCTAATATATTGAGCCCCATTCTGAAAAAATTTTAATATTCTAAGTTAAAAATGCTCGCTGTGATCCGTGGCCAGATACCGCGATGCCGCCTTAATCACAATTTTCAAGCCATAAGGAGATTATTTCGCCTAGCGTAAACTGAGACTAAACAACAGACAAGACCGGACTACTACAAGACGGAATAATGGTTTGTGCCAAAATATCTAATATTTTTTCTTTGCCTTACTATGCATCAACTTACTTAAACTGTCATTACAGGCAAACCCTATAACGAAACACTTTCAAATTTTTACCAACGATAGTTAATAGATTGAGCCCCATTAGGACAAAATTTCAACATTCTAAGTTAACAATGCTTTCTGTGATCCGTGGCCAGACACTAACCACAATTTTAAAGCCGAAAGGAGATTATTTCGCCCAGTGTAAGCTGAGAATAATCAACAGGCAGGACCGGACTACGTCTTATCATAATAATAAGGGTCATATTAAATAAATTGGAGTCGTGTAATAATTTGGATCCAGGAAAACGTCACAGAAGACTGTACGTTAAGGTCAGGTCATGAAGATAAATATTTCGGAATCCACGAAGACGCGTCTACGCAACTACTAAATTTTTCAATCGCTCGGAATGTTTAGTTAATAGCGGACCCGACAACACACTAACCTAAATAGTGGTTTATCTCCCTCTCACCCTCAATTTCATTTAACTCAAACCATTAACTCTCCCCCCCCCTCTCTCTCTTTCTCACCCCTTCTCACTTTCCCTCTCCCACCCCTATCACGTCGACGTGACAACTTTCATCCCTTTAACCGCCCAGTATATCTCATAGAAAACGGGCCCCGACCACAACCGCCACCAAAGTCCGCAATACGTGCGACGCTGGACAACGGTCATTGTTCCGTGCGGTGATACAGTTATTGATACTGCGGTCAAGTAGACTGCTAGACGCCCGGCCGCTCTATATCAATTGCAACCCCCGCCGTATACATATACGTGCACATCGTATGCGAGCATTCAAAGGAATATCATTATCCTTGCGCCCCGAAATTATTATGTTGCGGAATTAATTTGGTGCGGACCGGCCATTGTTGTTGGCGGTACTCGGTAATTCAGTTATAACTCGAGCGTTAAGTTATTATGTATTAATGTAGATCGGATAGTTCATGCGAAATTTAAAGGCGATTTCGACGTTTGTAGTCACTAAGGTTTTTTTTACCTTCTGTGAGAAGGTGATCACTAATTTTGAAGTTAGTGTATTCTCTTAAGAAAATGAAGAAATTTGAATTATGCGTTACTTTTTGGAGAAGATTGAAGATCATGTTCATTTTCTGGTGAATTTGGGGGAACTGTGCTTTCTGAGTAACGGTGCAACTCTTTCCCTATTGGGTTGGTAGTGAAATAAAAATAGATACTTATTTCTGGAAAATTAAAGGCCTACATATATAACTTTTTACTGTAAAACGCATGTCAGCAATAACATTTAAATAGTTACCAAGTTCGACTCTATTACTTATTCAATAAGTGTCGAATTACCAGTTCTTGGAAAATATTTCTTAAAGACACTGTTTTTTGTATCGAAACAACAGAATTGTTTTGTACCCCATGCCCATTTCCCAGTGACTTTAACATATTGTCACGTACACAGGCCAGTATATGGGCCACGTAATTAAGCCGTAGATTTCAATATGTACATCCGTCCTGCCGTGGTGTACGCCTGCTTCATGTAAGCCATGTTAGGACCTAAGTAGGTCCTAAGTGTGACAATATGAGTCGATCCAAGCGAAACTGATATGAAGATGAACCGCTTAAGTTATGAAATTTTTTTCCGAGTTACCTCAATGGATTTTTCGCTGATACATACATAAGATCTTTACATTCCACTTTCCTCATCAATTCTGTGAAGTGTGGATCGAAAAACGAGTTACATCAGCAAATTGTCCCTTATACTTATGCGACGTCCGGAAAATTTAAACCCCCGCTCCCTTTCCATTAAACTAAAAAAAAACTTTCGCTTAGTTTTCCTAACTTCGCGATATAAACTAGAGGAAACGTCGATGCTACCACACATATATCTCATGCAGAAGCGAAGATAACACATTTCCCAATATGCAACTTTTATCCTAATGTAACTTTTAATTTAACTTCGCGAACTTTTTCTGTGGGTGGTGGGGAGGAGGGGGTTATATGACCATTCGAGCGGAAAAAAGAGAGATAAGTGAAAGCCATCGGGAAAAAGCAGCGTTCTCTATCTGGCAGTACGTAAATCTTTCCGGGTAGACTAACAGGATTCGGGGGGACTTCACAACATGTTATATACGAAATTAAAGAAAGATATATTAGGGAGCTTTTAATTAAATTGAGAAAATCATAAATTATTCGCGGGGCTCGGGAGAGAAAAGGAGAAATATGGAGTGCGGGGGGATGATGAAGTGGGTGAACGGCACCGATGTTCTCCCTCCTCTTTTTTTCTTGTTCGTTTTTAATCTGGATATTTGAATTTTTGACGGTTAAAATAACGGAACCGCCATTACGGCGATGTTTGCTAAAGGATTTATAATGTTAATTTAAACCGACAAATGTTCCACGGGGGAAAAATAAACCTAAACTGCCGACCCGTCAACTCGACTGTGAGGAATTAACTTGACTGTACACGTGGCGCGGAATTATTAAAAACAACATGCAACTTTCATAAATCATCGCCGGCAACGTTTTATCTCCGACATAATTATCCTTCAATTCTCGCCATTAGCGCCGCTCGACGTATAATAATAAAGTACTTTTTTTCTCCATACCGAGGTAATAAAATTATTTCTACTTTGCATTAATCGTTCATTTGTTATCGATGAAATGGAACGTTTTACACAAGTTAATGTTTTTATGCCATGAAACGTACAGCCGACAATACCTCTGAGCGCGATGCACAACGAGATAAGAATTATCTATCACGAAAAAATATTTCCTGTTTGTTAATTGGTATGATTTAAATAGGAAACGAACGTAACGTACAGATGAATTATAAATATACGGTAAACAAAGTCAAAAAGTTGAATATAAAAGGTGACTTAATTAAAGGCATAGTTTACATGCATCTGTTGTCGGAGCAGGGGTACATCACAGCAGGACGGATGGACCGTTCTGTAGGAATCTTGACAAGGGGCAGCGTGTCAGAACAATTGATCATGACTGACTGATCAATAACCCATTATCGGTTATCCAGATTGTTCATTTCGTCGCATATTTATTCGAGACTAACTAACTAAGCCTTAACTAAAGGCACATGCAACATGCATCTGTTGTCGGATCAGGGGTACATCACAGCAGGACGGATGGGCCGTTCCGTAGGAATCTTGACAAGGGGCAGCGTGTCAGAACAATTGATCATGACTGACTGATCAATATCCCATTATCGGTTATCCAGATTGTTCATTTCGTCGCATATTTATTCGAGACTAACTAACTAAGCCTTAACTAAAGGCACATGCAACATGCATCTGTTGTCGGAGCAGGGGTACATCACAGCAGGTCGGATGGACCGTTCTGTAGGAATCTTGACAAGGGGCAGCGTGTCAGAACAATTGATCATGACTGACTGATCAATAACCCGTTATCGGTTATCCAGACTGTTCATTTCGTCGCATATTTATTCGAGACTAACTAACTAAGCCTTAACTAAAGGCACATGCAACATGCATCTGTTGTCGGATCAGGGGTACATCACAGCAGGACGGATGGGCCGTTCCGTAGGAATCTTGACAAGGGGCAGCGTGTTAAAACAATTGATCATGACTGACTGATCAATAACCCATTATCGGTTATCCAGATTGTTCATTTCGTCGCATATTTATTCGAGATTAACTAACTAAGCCTTAACTAAAGGCACATGCAACATGCATCTGTTGTCGGAGCAGGGGTACATCACAGCAGGTCGGATGAACCGTTCCGTAGGAATCTTGACAAGGGGCAGCATGTCAGAACAATTGATCATGACTGACTGATCAATAACCCATTATCGATTATCCAGACTGTTTATTTCGTCGCATATTGATTCGAGACGGTTGATTTGTGTAATTTATTTGACGGTCAACTCATTGAATGTACGAGAATAAGAAATTTCTTTCGATGTTGAAGTAGAAACATTTCTGGCTTAATTACATGGTTCAAGTTCTGATGTAGTAACACCGTCCAATTTATAACATAATTTTTACAGTGCCCTAGATGTACAAGAAGCTATCATGAGACATAGCATCCTCAGTTATTGTTGTTTAAAGCCATATTGATTTGAATCTAATAATTTATTGTTATGGATAGAATCAAACCAATTTAATTCAATGCACTTCTCCACCACTTTACATAATATATGTAATGTAATGAATCTACAGGGAGACATTTTAATTGCTTGTAAGAAGCTACATGCATTACAAAATGTCGTTTCATTTCTCTGGCCATAAATGGTACTTAACATTCATGAGTTATATGTTATATTTAATTACGCCACAAGGAAACGCAATGGAAGTCAAAATGATACTGGAAGCTTGCTGCAGGCAACTGAAAACAATGTCAACAATACGAATAAAGGCTTTTTTTGTATAGAAATGAAGTAATTGCTTTTTATGCGAACTGGATCTACATATGTCGTCCACTTTGTGTTTTATTGGCGTTCCGCGTTCGACAATTAATAAATCCTGCATACTCCCCACTTTAATATGCAACTGATTCGTATTTAAATCTATTCTGACTATGAATTTTCAATGAAATGTTTCATTTCACTCTACGTCCCGTACCTTGCCACTGCGCCCGCTTGCGTAGTAAAGCCGATGTTTGTCGTGTGTTAACGGCGATTATTAAAGTTGCATCTGGGGAGCTACGAAAGCAAACAGCCGAGTTGTTCCAAAGTTGTGGTTCATCGAAGTCAATACAAGACGTAAACTTCGGCTGTTCGGATGGGCGATGTATTTCCTTGCTTACCAAATACGTTGTAAATTAATTGCATTAAAAGTTTGGAGACGTGAACAGTTGGAAGAAATCAAAGGTTTCCTAATAAAGATATAATGTAATGCTTGTTACGTTACGATTTTTTAAAAATCACGAATTAGCAACGAGTCGGATTCTCCATTCGTTATTCTAACTAATTCTGACTAACGCAGCACTACGTCATACACTCCGTCCCAGTTAGCTTGGTCAGAAGAACGATCCGAAATTGTGCTCGCGAAGAGTCAACAGTACGTGTAGAAACTTTTATCTGAATGCTCGCGACACTACGTCGCCGAAGCCCTATGTCGAAAACTACGATAGATGGAGGTTTGAGATTTTGAGAGATTGATGTGGTACTATTTGAGAATAAGTCGTGTAAATTTGAACGCGATTCTCCGGTTAGTTTAGTCATTATCGACCTCTACATTAATTGCACAACGCGAAAATCTGTCTCATTTTGGACGGACCGACCGACTTCCGGTTAGGAATTTTTAGAGAAGATGAAGAAGAGATGACTGACGTCATCATGTGGTGGGAGATTGATAGTTGCTAAGTGGGGAGTTCAGAAGTGGCTCGGATAGGTCCGAAATCTGGAAGGAAGGAGAGTTGAGATTCGGTTATTGGTCATGACGTCACTTCCGGTTAAGGGAAGAGGTCAGTCGGGAGCGGATGATGGCTAAGCTCCCGAACTCGAAAGGGTTCAGATGGCTGGGCCACTGTGGTCCAGCCATCTATTTGTGTTTGGTATTTGTTTGGAAATTAGTTGGTACCAGTTAATTAGTTTTGGAGATTTAAATCAGGTTTGATCAGTTCTGTGATAAACGTCGGGATTGAAAAGCATAAGGATTCCCATTGGATCTGAGTCGCTTTCAGCACGATCGCGTATAGTAGGTGAAAAGGGGTGAGAGGGTGGGATGGAGTGCATCACCGTCTGCGACGCCGACGACGTTTCGTTCGTTAACCTCATTATCAGAGCCGACAGTCGTTAACACTTCGTCGAAAACATCCGGCGTTTTGGCCGTGACGCGACTCTCGTGCCGGCAAAGACGCACAGAAAGAGAAAGAGGAGGAAGAGGGAGAGTTAACAAAGAGTCACCTAACACAATCAAAGAGGCGAAATGTGCAGGAGAGAGGAGAATTGAACAAAGGGAGAGAGACGCCCGAGCGAAACACCGACACACACACGGAGAGGGAGACAGAGAGAGAGAGAGTAGACTCGCACAGACACCATCATC
The DNA here is from genome assembly GCA_946251905.1 of Cryptocephalus moraei. Classification (NCBI taxonomy): domain Eukaryota; kingdom Metazoa; phylum Arthropoda; class Insecta; order Coleoptera; family Chrysomelidae; genus Cryptocephalus; species Cryptocephalus moraei. The sequence goes on along the minus strand of OX276456.1, from coordinate 36,633,736 downwards.
GATCGGGTACATTTTGGCGTTGCAACCGCGCACGAAACACGCCGTATTACCGCCAGAGCCGAAAACCACCACCTCCTCCATTTCATCCCCTAAACCTACTTATGCTACCTCCCTATCCCTCGCAGAAAGAATCGGGAGCGATTCTCCTCCGAACAAAACTCGCCGATGCAGACCGCAACGGAACGCTATTAGGTCAGGTTCATTTCGCTGGGAGTTAGAAAAGACTTGTTGCTAGGCGAAGAGGTAAATAAAGTGTATCGAGTGCGATGCGTTATGACACCAAGAAGTGAATCATCTCAATAATTACGCCGGTAAAGACATTACTGCATTTATACCTGCATGCGATTTGAGTAATGAGTTAAACCACTGATTCGCCACAAAGATGAATAGATCTGCATATGAGGCATTGATTATTACTTGTGTGCATGGGGATCTGGGATTTCGTTGAAATTTTAAAAAGTTGTTCTATATTATAACGAGGGTATAAATATAAATCAAAATATATTATATAAATCTCAAAATAGCTGAGTTACAGCCTTTTAAGTTGCTCCATTACACATGAACGTGACGATTTAAAAGTCTCAAAATAGTCCAGTGAGTGACATTTTTTGGAAGTTCTCAAACCCAAAACATCTCAGAGCTAAGCCCCAGGCTATAACTCTTGGGCCCCACGTTGGGCGCCAAGAGCTAAGCCCCAGGCTACATATAGGTTATTATTGACATTTCTAGGAAATTCCTGCTTCAGTCAAAACATAGAACATTGTATTACCTATCTATTAATATCAGAACAAAATTGTAGAAAGTTGTATTTCCGGAGTTACAACGTTTTAAGTAACTCCATTACACATGGATTTGACGATTTTAAAATCTCAAAATAGCTCAGGTATTGACATTTTTCAAAGATTAAATCTGCTAGGCGAAGAGGTAAATAAAGTGTATCAAGTGCGATGCGTTATGACACCAAGAAGTAAATCATCTCAATAATTACGCCAGTAAAGACATTACTGCATTTATACCTGCATGCGATTTGAGTCCTGATTTAAACCACTGATTCGCCACAAAGATGAATAGATCTGCATATGAGGCATTGTTTATTACTTTTGTGCATGGGGATCTGGGATTTCGTTGAAATTATGAAAAGTTGTTCTATATATAACGGGGGTATAAAAATAAATCAAAATATATTATATAAATCTCACAATAGCTGAGTTACAGCCTTTAAAGTTGCTCCATTACACATGAACGTGACGATTTGAAAGTCTCAAAATAGCCCAGGTAGTGACATTATTTGGAAGTTCTCAAACCCAAAACATCTCAGAGCTAAGCCCCAGGCTACAACTCTTGGGCCCCACGTTGGGCGCCAAGAGCTAAGCCCCAGGCTACATACGTTATTATTGACATTTCTAGGAAATTCCTGCTTCAGTCAAAACATAGAACATTGTATTACCTATCATTTAGTATCAGAATAAAAGTGTAGAAAGTTATATTTTCGGAGTTACAGCGTTTTAAGTTGCTCCATTACACATGAACGTGACGATTCGGAAATCTCAAAATAGCTCAGGTTTTTTTTGGAAATTCTTGCTACAGTGGTGGCATAGTTAATTGTATGATCTATCTTTTGATATAAGAACAAAAACGCTGAGAGTTATATTTCCGGAGTTACAGCATTTCAAGTAACTCCATTACACATGAACGTGACGATTTGGAAATCTCAAAATAGCTCTGATTTTAACATTTTTTGGAAATTCTCAATACAGTAAGGGGATAGGCCTTTGTATTATCTAACTTTTGATAGAAGAATAAAAGTGCAGAAAGTTATATCTCCGGAGTTAGAGTGTTTTAAGTTCCTCCATTAGACATGAACATGACGATTAGGAATTTTAAAAATAGGTATAACACCCTGACTATTAATACTCACCAGTCTGATACCAAGGACCGTCAGAATATCACTCTTTACAGTGCATGCTATTCGATAACAACAGTTCCATGTATGACAGGATCTAAGCTAAATACTAATTTTCTCGCTCATCACGGCAATATACGGGAGTAGCGTAAGCCATACCAAATATTCATTGTTTTCTCGGCCAAACCCCACCCAAAACATCCCAGAGCTAAGCCCCAGGCTACAACTCTTGGGCCCCACGTTGGGCGCCAAGAGCCCCACGTTGGGCGCCAAGAGCTAAACTCCAGGCTACATAGGTTATTATTGACATTTCTAGGAAATTCCTGCTTCTGTCAAAACATAGAACATTGTATTACCTATCCATTAATATCAGAACAAAATTGTAGAAAGTTGTATTTCCGGAGTTACAACGTTTTAAGTAACTCCATTACACATGGACTTGACGATTCAGATATCTCAAAATAGCTCAGGTATTAACATTTTTTACAGATTAAATCCGTTTCTCGCATCTCATCTTCCACCCTCTCTTCTAAATTTTCTCTTAGAAAATTGGAACTCTTCTCGAGTTCCAATTTTCATTTAATTCGTTGTTAATTTTGCATATTCTATGGACTAAAAATAAGACAAAAAAACGTGCTGAATTGCTTCCCAATGTGACCTTCCCTGATCTTAGTACGCTATTAAGATTTCTGACAATGACAGCAATTATTCTTGAATTTTAGAAAGACAAAATTTCAAAAAAAAATTTGATCGCTCAAATTCATATAAAATTTTCTACATTTTTCGGAAAAAATACTATAAGTGGCGAAAAACAGACTTTCTCAGAAATTCTCAAACTCCCTAACTCGAAGTAAGGGCGGATGGGTTCATCGCTACAATTCTCCCTTAATTCAATCTAATCTTAGCGGTTAGACTGTATTTTTCAAAATTTTAATACTCCTTTGGTAAGATCTAATTGTTATGTGTATAATCGAAACAAAATAGTGCCAACGATGTGACACTTTCGGTTAAACCTAAGGCAAACGTCACCTCACCTATTTTAAACCTAACACTTCGTATATAATTACATTTTTGAGTTTTTGTCAAAATGGCAAATGCGTATAAGAAATTTACATGTTTTTGTAAATATATTTTTAGTTTGTGTTATTGGCGTTTAATAAAGGACTTCTTTATACATTAATATCGTACTGGATGTTTACACAACTTGTTGGAAATTGAGATCAATATCGGGTATAACATGCCTGAAAGTCAAAATATACCCATTATTAACGATTGCCATATACTGTACACGTAATAAATAGTTATCAGTGTATCTGTAAGTAAATTTTAGTACAAAATGTGAATTACTGTTTTTGACCGATATTTTTTGTGTGTCTAATGATGAAATACTATTTCATAACGATAAATATTTTTGAATTATGTATGTACAATCGTTAACTTATGTTTGCTGTCACGTAATAGGATTTCGAAGATATTAGATACGATTTAGGCGTACTTACAATACAGGCGAGTATCGCGTGAAAAGATAAGCGATGGAAACCCAATGCTTTATCGATTTCATACAAATTGTGGATAATCTGTCAATTCGACTTTGAAATTTGATCCTTGAACAGTTTCAAATCAATTAGAAATGTAATTTAAAATGTACCCATTACCAACAAATACGAACCCTTTCTTTAATGTTCCCGTCTCCGCTAGCCGACTTGTTTATTAGGTTCACTACGACTGCGACCAAGTCGCCTGATATGTAAATCACTCGAGGACGTAGCAGAATGCATTCGAGGTAAAGGAAACCGATGTTCCAGTTTCCGAAATTAACATGGAAAGTACTCGTGATTTACGACGACGAGTAACGAAATAATTCATTACCTTCCGGATGGCACGACAAAGAAACACCAACAGCTTTCAAATCTTTCAATCTCTTCAATCAAGATTTGTGGCTCGTTATCCGGAAGAAACCGAAAACCGCCCTCCTCGTCGATTTGCATTCGCTTTCGTTTAAATAAACATTGGCCCCGGTAATTGGCCCGTTCAGATTTACGGTTTACGAATCTCTCAGAAGCTGCGCTTTATGGAATGTCATAAAAATAAAACTCTGCTCGGAACAAAAGTGATCGGATCGCATTTACGTTAAGTATCGCGTGGCTGACGTCCTTGCCGCCGAACGATCTGCACTAGGGGGTGGATATTACGTTTTCATTCCCCCGCCCTTTTGTCGCTCATACATACATCCCTGCGACAAGGAACGCATGCCAGTTTACGTTAACGACACGACCCAACAAGATACACGCAAAATAATGAGCTGACCAGGCGTGCAGGTAACAATATCATTGACGATAACGGAGTACCAATAATTACGGTAAATGAACCAATTAGATTACAGTCGAACTTTTTTTAAATTATGCTTATAACAGTACAAACAATGATTAATCATCGCAATCTACTTCTCTCCTATAAATAACATTTCACATTCCTTCATCACAAATGATGGTGAGGCCATCAAGCGCTACTTACTTCCAACTAATGTACAAGTTTATATGTACGTATTTACATGTTTGATTTGTTGTCGAGATTCAAAGTTATCAACGTTTGATTTTGTCTTAAAGTTTATGACTTAGTTTGTAAGATACTTGGGCATTAATTAGTTTACACTCACAACTCGGTAAGTCAAACTGAAAATCGGTCGAAAACTTGGAAAAATGTTTCAGGGAATTAATTCCGGATGAACTGCACCTGCTATTGAGGTAAATTTAAACATTAACAGTATGTCACCGGGGAATATAATTAATATAAAACCCTATCTAATAAGTTTTATAAGTTTCAAAGAAATAAGAGTTCACCGTTATAATATTCGAGTAATGTATAGTTCATAATATTGAAATAAACTGGAATAATAGCCTCAAAGTTGGTGAGTACTTTAATGAAATCGTATTATATAACTGTGATAAGTGTCATCAAAATTGAAGTTTCGATTAATTTTTTGGTAATTTTTAAAGTTGGGCGTTGTATGTATAAACGTATTTTTGTATCAATCTGTTGACGTTAACGTCAACATTATTTTAAGTTAAGAAATTGTAATTTATGATGGACTAATTTTGGGGACTTTTCAATACGCGTTGTTTTACAAAACAGAAAAATAAGTCATAATTAAGAGCGAAGATACTTATGTAAAATATTATTGGATTGTTTTAACGTTCGCACACGAATCAATAACACTAGCGACCATTTCACGTTACTAGAGGAAAACAATTACGATTAAACGTGAGCCGGCCAAGTTCAATTCTCCATACTCAGCTGACTAAGCATAACACGACGTCTAGGTAACTTGATAACAAAACGATTCTCGAGAAGGTCAGTCTAGTGCAAGGTAACAAAACAAATAATATCTCATTTAACCAATGTAAAACAAGATGTATAAAAGCTCTGAAATTTGGGACAATAAATCAGTATACGATGTATGCTCAAAACGACAGTGTGTTGTGATCTTTCTTCACGCCACCCAAACCGACAACCCCTAACCTCTAGAACTTCAACCCTGGAGAGCACGTTACGCCCTCAGGTCCACACCGGAGGGCACTATACGCCCTCTCTCCAGACTTCAAGAACTTCAAACCCGGAGAGCACGTTGCGCCCTCTCTCCAAACTACTAGAACTTCAACCCGGACCTGCACGTTAAGCCCTCAGGTCCACACCGGAGAGCACGATACGCCCTCTCTCCGCACATTTCACACTTTCGTTCATGGTCCTTCGAGGAAGAGCTACGGAAAATATCTACATATAGTCCACTCTCTAAAGAGATCACTTCACACTTCGTTCAGTATCATATCAAAACCAAGTCCACAGTATTCAACCAAATTTATATAGGAACCTCCAACTCCGTGAGTAGGTACTTTAATAATATCATACTGTATAGCTTTGATAAGTGTCATCAAAATTGGAATTTCGATTAATTTTTTGATAATTTTTAAATTTGGGCGTTGTATGTATAAAAGTATTTTTGTACCAATTTAAAAACCAAGTCCTCAGTACTCAACCAAATTTAGATAGGAACCTCCAACTCCTCAGTAAGTACTTAATAATATCGCAATGTATAACTTTGATAAGTGTTATCAATATTGGAGTTTCGATTAATTTTTTGTCAATTTTTAAAGTTGGGCGTTGTATGTATAAACGTATCTTTGTACCATTTCAAAACCAAGTCCTCAGTATTGAACCAAATTTAGATAGGAACCTCTAACTACGTCAGTGGGTACTTTAATAATTTAATAATAATTTTGTTTAGTACTAGTTTAGTAGTAGATTTTGTTAGTACTGTACTAAGCGAACTAAACAACTTTTAGACGTTTCATCCAAATTGGAGTTATTATTATTAAATTATTTCTGATTTTGTTCTGTTCGGAATTAATATGCATTTTTGCAAGGGAATATCATAAAAAATGTCGCTCGGTGTAATGATGATGAATGGGGGAGGGTTTAAAAACGTGTGAAGACAAGTTGTGAAATTGTCCTTTTGTTAAATGTGAAATTATAACCTACAGGATTGCATTAAAAGAGTAAATTGGTAAAAGCTACAAAATTTTACAAAATCTGACAAAATTTCGAAACGCGCAATTTGACTTAAATAAAAATACCAACAACTTTCCAAATATCGACAGATTCGGGAGACTTTTATTTAATCAAACACACTAAATCAAGATTGACGTCGTGTCGAGGGCCTAAAGAAACACGGAACGACAACATCGGATCGCGCGGTTGACCGTCCGGCTGGTGGAAGTCGAATTTAATTAAATTAATCGAAGTTCGAAGAGGAAAAGGGGGGCGAGACCTCTCCGCCCTCGAACCGACAACAATTCGGTATAACTTCGAGCCCCGAAACAATTATTACTAGGTTCGCAACGTCCCAATGTCTGCGACACGACCCCGGCCATAATTTCAATTTCCTTCGGTTTAATTTCCTACAGAGAGCTCCCACTTGACGAAAAATAATTACGAGCGGAAATTGCCGCGGCGACACGATATTTCATTGTGTTGCAGAGACACACGTCGGTTACTCGTTTTGTCTCTTTTCGACGCGACCCGGAAAATGCTGTCGTTTATTCACATTAAAACGATATTTAGTCCAGTCGTCATCAATAAAATACCGTATCAACACCAATTTAAAAAAAAATGGGTTCAAGCTCTGCTTACCCTTTACTTCAAAATCTACCCAGTGCCGGGACCGGGATTTTTATTTTTTAGGGGTGAAAACTACCCTTATGAAAAAATTAAAAAGTCGTAGATTCTAGCATGTAATTGGTTAAAATAATGTTTGGAAGAATTATTTGTAGATCTCTTGACATTTTTGAACACGATTTATCATCAATCGGATAGATTCAACCCCTGTAAATCTTTCAAAACTAGTCTTAAGGATTCTTATTATAACTTGAAATAATTTAAAAGTGCCCAAATCCTATTGGGGAGAATGCCTACTAAATCCCAATTTTTAAGAAAACCGATGTTGATTCCCAAAATTGCACGCAAAAAAAACCCAATTTCATCTTCGATTAAGAGATATCGATTCTACGTTGTCAAACATCATTTTCGAGGTTTATGTATATATATTTCGTGACGACATCCATCCAGTTGATTATGATTAAAATTCACGCAAACACATCACGGTAATTATCAAATTGGTCAAAAGGAAATCACAGTGCGTAATGTGGTTTGCATTGAAATTGCCTCGGTGTCGTTTAAACGCAGGGCTTTATGAAATAAACCAGCGACATAAATTACTAATTTAATGATACAACAAAAGTTTCCAATAGGACGCGTTCATCAATCCAAATGAATGCGGCGAAATATGGAAATCGACGGTTAAGTTACGTAATGGGGTGTGATTGTACTCATATTAATCAATTTATCAAAAAAATTCTAGAATTCGGAAATTCCTTCTAGATTCTGGACAGTCTAAAATATGCTATGATTCGACAATTTTATTAGGTCTTTTACTCTTGGTTACATTTTTCTTAATAATTTTGGAATCTATTTAATATCGGCTGTTCTAGAATACCTCCATTCCCACTGAAATTCTTAACTGTCTAATCATCTACTATTTCAGCGTCAGATCTCATTAAATTGATTTCGTATCTTTTTTAGACTCCATAGTCATTACCTTTAACCAAAAATTTGTTTCACAAATCTGCCTTTAGAACCAAATTCAGAGGATTTGAAGCAATCCAAAGTATACATTAATACTGAATTACAGTCTACCTGCAGCTTAATGTCGAAAATACATCCATCTTCACACAAAATGGCGTCGGACCATTCGGAGAACACGCTACATACGATACAACAAACAATCGATAAAAGATTACGTTATTGTTAAATCGAACGAAAAACTATAACAATCCAATGACGTAAGAACTCCGAGGGGATTAACTCGCGGAACCGACTATCATCTATTAAGAGACATAAAATAACTCACCCTTACAAATACGAAGAGGTAAACAGGGCGATAACAACAAACCTAGAGAAATAACGTTTCCTAAATATAATTCATCGAGTTTCAGTCATGAAGCTTAAAGGATCCATATAGAAGAAGACCAAAGCCGGGAAAGGACCTTAGGACCGGGAAAGAAAGCTAAAATGAACTCATCAGTGTTGTTTTCGCTTTGTGAATTTTACCAAAGGTCTTCAAAAACGAATTGGTTTCATCAACGTTGAGAATTGCTTTGAAATTAACTTCAATTCCATCGATAGCAAAAAAATTGGACGATTTTCCACGAAAACCACCCCAATGAGATTGGGTGAGATAGGTTATTCAGATATTGTCGGTCTAAATTTAAATTAAGAAACTTATGTGTTCCAGTAAAAACATACATTTTCTACGAATTTCCGCAAATACACGATTAAATCAAGGATCCCCTTTGAAACCCCAACGTATCGAGTTTTATTCGTCGTAAATCGATAAACACCACCCGATAATTCTCGGCGGACCGTTTTCGTTGGCCCACGCCGTACGTATTCGTACGAAGACATGCAAATATTACCGAATCCGCGATTAATTCCGGTAAACACAATACTTCATTAGTCCCGATCTCCAGGAATCGATAATTAATTTGGGACTTCTCGCGTTTCATAACTCTCGCGTAGTTTCTGCGCAATTTGAGCGCCGTCTGGTGAATACCGATGTATTAGTATCCGGCACGGCAATAATAAATTTCGGATTACGGGGGAGAAAAAAGTAAATTGGAAGGTACGACAAATCGGACAAAACGAGTAATATCGACACAGTTTAGATTCGGAAAGGGGGATGATTTAAATGATGTGATTGTTCGGTGGAGCGGTAAATGTGACGTCGGGGTTGAGAGAAGAGAAATTCTATTTTTTTTTTCGGGAGTGTACGTCTGCGAATCGCATTATTAATAGTGGAGGGGTTACGCCGGTCGCTCTAATAAATAAGAGAATTGAAGATTGATTCGATTCGAGAGTCGACAAAGACAAGCCATAAAGCGTACACTCACTTATAAAGTAAATCAAACAATTACTCGTACCGAATATCCAGCTTCAATTTTGAATCTATAAAATTTTTTCAAAGCATGGTAAACAATTAATATTTTAAATAGAAAACTCTGAAAACGACAGATAAATTGTGTTGGTACTGAATTAATGAAAACGTAAGCTATCATTGGAAAAGATCCAGTAATTTTTAGAACAAGCAGAAGAAGGAAAGCTAAAATAATAAGCACAAAAATTTATTTTTATTTTTTTTGTTAATTATAATAGAACCTTAAGATTTTTGGAGTTTGCTACCGATATCAAATACATGTGAGAACAAAGTGGAAGTGCTGTGGCACAACTGAATATGACCCAAGAGATTTTATGCATCTTTATCGCAACAATCGTTATGGTTGAACAATGAGTTGTTTCCTACCTTGTCGGAAGGGAGTAAGGAAAACGCTGAAAACGACAGATACATTGTGCTGGTACTGAATTAATGGAAACGCAAGGTTCAGCTATCATTGGAAAAGATCCAGTAATTTATAGAACAAGCAGAAGAAGGAAAGTTAAAATAATAATCACATTTTTTTGTTGATTTATAATAGAACCTTAAGATTTTGTGGAGTGCGCTACCAATATCAAATACATGCGAGAACAAAGTGGAAGTGCCGTGGCACAAATGAATATGGCCCAAGAAATTGTTATGCTTCTTTATCGCAACAATCGTTATGGTTGAATAATAAGTTGTCTCCTACCTTGTCAGAAGGAAGTAAGGAAAACGCTGAAAACGATATTTAAATTGTGCTGGTACTGAATTAATGAAAACGCGAGGTCAAGCTATCATAGGAAAAGATCCAGTAATTTCTAGAACAAGCAAAATAAGGAAAGTTAAAATAATAATCACAGAAAATATTTTTTTATTTTTATTTTGTTGTTACTTAATAATAGAACCTTAAGATTTTGTGAAGTTCGCTACCAATATCAAATACATGTGAGAACAAAGTGGAAGTGCTGTGGCACAAGTGAATATAGCGCAAGAAATTTTATGCCCTTTATCACAACAATCGTTATGGTTGAACAATGAGTTGTTTCCTACCTTGTCAGAAGGGAATAAGAAAGAGGATTAATATCCCCTGGGCCATTTAAAAATTGCACACAGGGGTTGTCGCAAGAGATTAAGATTGACTTGACTGAAGCAATTAGAAATTAAAAAATGCTCGGTTTTTAGACTTGCGTCTTCAGGCGAATTAATTAAAAAAACATCTCATTGTTCCTAACAGCTTAAAACACCCCCGAACGTCTCATTACGTTTAAACTGAACGGTAATCAAAAACGTGTCAAGACACGTTTTGTTTAGAGATATTGCTCGTTAGTAGTTGGCAGCCGGACAGAACCAAAAATTGCACTTCTGAATGAATCGTTTTAATTTTCGTATTCGTCCCACTTTTTGGCCTTGTGCCTACATTTCTCACGACTCCATTCCGCCTAACGATCCAATTGTTAATAACGAAAATCATAACCGACGACCGGCGATTTTAAATCTACCTCGCTTATAAAATTTATGGTGATGTCAGACAAAGGGCACGGATACAGTGACTCTGTCCGGAATCAAAACCCGACAAATAAGTCCTTATCGGGACCGGATCGATACGGGAAACAAAAGCGCATCTCTCTCACACACCAAACATTCTCATTTCGGGTAATCGAAAAGTCGAAACACTCCCGTAGGTATTACGTGAGTTCTGGCGGAACTATTTTCCCGTGAATTTATCGCGATGAAATATCGACTGGGGGAGAGGTTAATTCGGTCGTGAGAAATGACACGCGTCTCCATATTTCGGGGTGGACGAGCCGGACGAATATCTCCACGGCAGAGAGGATTAGAAGGGAAAAAAAAACGAGTCGAAAAGGTACATTCAATGAACCCCATCGACTTCGAATAAATACCTTGATAAATTACGCGAGGGCCGTAATGACTTATTGGGCTATCAATTATAAACGGCGGTTAATCCATCGGAATCGTTCCGATGTGATAAATGAATTGTCGCCCGCGTTAAACAACCCAAAACCCAGGTGTGATTCGGGTTTAATTCTTAAAGATAAATTAAACCTTTTTATTATCGATACTTTTTCAGCCGAGCCGCGGGAGAGCCTCCCACCCGACCGACCTGATACAGTTTAATTGGTTCGTTGTAATTTCTTTTGTTCAATTAGGAGGGAGCCGCAGAGACGTTATAAATTCATTTCTTAATTAGGCAGCCAATTAAAATTAATTATCGAGGAGGCCTCGCTTCGGATCCGAGACGTGAATCACAAACAAACGAAAACCACGGGATGATTATGCAATCGAATTAACAAGATTTTTTTTATATAAAAGTGAATTTGTAATGTAATTTGTTGTCGGTGTTCGACGGATCCTTAAAACACTGTTACCCAAAATATCCAATCGAATATTTTACCAAGTATGTGGAAGAGAGTTATATAAGAAACGACGGAAATATACCTAATGTTTAATCCGTAGATGTTATAACAGAACTATGTTACAGACCACACAAAATCCCATCTTTATCACGGAAATATTGAAGGGCAAGGAAAATGATATTAAAGGGCCAGAGGGCTAAATACAAATATTATGCCTAATATTGTCACACGCCTGAGGACCTAAGGTCCAAAGGGAGTGCTCTGGTTGGGGGTGTAGCTAGGGGGAAGCTAAAAAGAAAGCAGGGTAACACATACAATATTTATTTGAGCATCAAAAAATAGGGGAGAGAACATCATACAAAATTAAGGCTAATGAGCAAATGATAAGAAATGAGAAAAAAGGTCAAAAGGGAGGTGGTTGCTTACTTCAGGGTGACGAAGGGCAGCAGGTGCGAGGCTCCTCCAATTAGCGGCATGCCGAAAAGGACGGGCTCTCAGACGGGCAGCGTGACGTGATTCTAGGTGACAGACTGACTCCCTGATCGTTATGATCCCGCCGTATAAATACAAGCGGGATATGTTTACGAACGTGATGTCGTACCTGTCCGAGAGTCGTATCGTCCTTTGGTTTAAGGTCGCCTCGGTGCTGAATAAGCTTAGACGGCGACCTATTTTCGCTATTTGGGGCCGCATCGCGACAATATAACTAATAGAATAATCCTGACGGTGTGGTGATGAGGCAATTCGACTTAACGGCCTCAGGTCGAGGTGAGGCAACTCGAGACCTCCGTCCAAAATTAATTTAAATTATTATAAAGTTAACTTAATATTAACACCCCTTAAGGGGTCCAAAATTGTAACAACATAGGACGGATCCGATAATTGCTACGCGTTTAGAACAAAGATAATTACCATCATTATGTTTTTTTCGTGCAATATAAAAAATCTTATCTGGATTATTAAGCACGTCCATCCCCTCCCACAGGTTAAATGTGTATTATTAAATTTCGCACAAGCGCACCCGGACTGTTTATTCCGGGATCACTAGAAACATCCCCTAAGAGCATCTGATAGGGCGAAATTTGTTAATTGCGCCTTAGGCTTTTCCGCCTCTCTTTTCACAAATTAAACACTGAATATAAATCTCGGCAACATTAATTGGGACAAATATTGGTTTTAGCGCCGTCGTAGTCGTCTTTCCACCCCCGGTTTCCAATTCCGATCATTTTTGCGGATATAAGCCTCGTAAGGTATACAATCTCTGAAGTACTGATGATGGCTTTTGATATGTAAATGCCCTCTAATTGTATATCGTCGTTTCGTTCTATAACGAGGAAGACATCCTCATCGCCTCAGGTAGGGAACGTTGAGAGGAAGTCCCCTTCTCTCTGTGCGTGTGTTTTCCCTCTTTTTAACGAGAAATCGATCTGACGACGACAAAGGGGACGATTAGCGGATGTTCTCGCCGTTTCCACGACGCCTCGCCTATTTTAAAAATATGTGTGTGTATAGTCGTATGTAACATATCCAATATCAAGTCCAGAAAAAAAATTTGTACCTTATAAAAGGTCGTTAAACCTGGAATACACACAGGATGACCATATTTTCAAAAATTAACATTACCATCTTAAAGAGTATGATTTTTACTCACTGTTAGAAGTACTGTAATCGTGTCGGTCTCCTCTAATTTGAGTTCAAAAAATATAACGGCGGAACGATCACAGTTACATATAATTCGGTCGGTGGTACGTTCACAATCGGACGGTGTCGGTCGGTCTAGATCTAACGGTCGATAACGTTCACAATTACATTTATCGGTCGGTAGTACGTTCACAATCGGACGGTTAAGTAACAAATAACGAAAAATTCGGTCGGTTTAAAACTAACGGTCGGTAACGTTCACAATTACATGTATCGGGCGGTAGAACGGAAACGGATATCAGACGCAACTGAAAAATACGGATAACGTACGGCTTGTCACAGACAGGTATTGGTTTTGACCTTGGATTAACTCAGGTACAGGACCCTGGATTGGGGGAGTTTGCCTACCCAAGTTTCGTCTGAATACTTAAGCAATGGTAGATTGAACATTGCCTTATCGGCCGCCATCTATCTGAGATAGGTTTGATTTCGCGGTTAACTGTACGGTGGGTGGTCTACTCTCGACTCTCAACATGCTTCGTTACACATTTTTGTCACTCTATGCAACATATAGTTTCTTGAAAACCAGACACACCTCGAAACGCTCATGACTTCCTGAGTGTACAAAAATAGTTTTCCTATAGAAATTTCACTTCGTTAACTCAATCACAACTAAAATGAAGAGATTTTTGCAATCCCTAACAACTCAATGCAAACTTCACAACTTCTAAACACACAAAATAATACGTTAAACCTATATCGTCATTCCCTTTTTAAAATAAAAACTTCATGAAATTTAAAACTAATTAATCGCTTCGATACCTCGCCCGATAAGACTTTTCTTAAAAAAAACAGACTTAACTTTCGACTTGCGAGTTTATCTTGAGAAAAAGCAATTAACAGTCCTAAATTTCTCCCTCCGACTACGCCGCCTATATCCAGAACACTAGCCTTAATAAACTATCACGTTAATGAAGTTATCCGGGAAGTTTGCATCGATCGATATGACGTTTGGTATTATTAATAAAGATGTACGGTCTTTAAAGTCGAATGAAATTATCTCGGAGAGAGGGAAGTTATCCGGAATGAGCTACCTGATGGAAGCCTCTCGGGAAGTTTTTTAATAAACGATGTTGTAATGTTAGGAAATTTACGTATGCAGTTAACCCGAATGGGAAGATTAAAGTAGCTAGTTAGAAATATACGATTTTCCTCGTTGAAATTTCGATCCCTTCGTCTTTGGAATTTCACCCCACCGCCTAGCTTAAGTTCCAAATTTAAAATGCATGTGGACTAAAACGCGGTTAAGGGAAAAATGGAAAATTGAAGTGTTTACGAGCACATTTTCTTCACGGTAATCTTACGTTATTGAGGCGCAAGGGGAAAAATCGTCTCGCACGTCGCCGAGTATATTCGTAAATTTATCGCGAGGCGAGCCACTTTACTAAATTCAACCGATATGTTGTAAGGATAAGTTTCGAAATGAAGCAACGGCGACGTTTAGGAGATGAATGTTTTCCACGGTTATCTGGTGCGTAAGCATGATTAGTTCGACGAAAAAAATGGTAACGAAATGGCGAATTAGGCAATCCTCCACCATAACGAATATTCCGGAAATATATGAAAAGATACTGCCTTATTAATATTGCCCTTTGTAATACGGCATCCTATCGTTTTTATAGTAGAATAGTAAATAGAGTAGTAATTGCAATTTTACATAAAAATTACATACATTAAAAATTCTGTGCTATTGTTTAATTATTAACAATCAAAGGTCGAGATACGTACATTTTTTGCGTTTTTGGTTCCCTGAGAAAATATAGTACCTAATGGATAATTCAAAGATACCATCTTGCAGGGAATTGAAAAATCTTCAAAATGACAGATTACCAAAGTTGGTTCAATATTTTGTTGCTCAGATAATTGTTAATAAAGGTAAAAATATGCATATTATCAATGACAATAACTATGCAAAAATAAAAAAAAATGTGTCTTCTAGTACTAAAGGTCGAGATACGTATATTTTTTGCGTTTTTGGTTCCCTGAGAAAATATAGTACCTAATGAATAATTCAAAGATACCATCTTGCAGGGAATTGAAAAATCTTCAAAATGACAGATTACCAAAGTTGGTTCAATATTTTGTTGCTCAGATAATTGTAAATAAAGGTAAAAATATGCATATTATCAATGGCAATAACTATGCAAAAATAAAAAAAAATGTGTCTTCTAGTACTAAAGGTCGAGATACATATATTTTTTGCGTTTTTGGTTCCCTGAGAAAATATAGTACCTAATGAATAATTCAAAGATACCATCTTGTAGTGAATTGAAAAATCTTCAAAATGACAGATTACCAAAGTTGGTTCAATATTTTGTTGCTCAGATAATTGTAAATAAAGGTAAAAATATGCATATTATCAATGACAATAACTATGCAAAAATCAAAAAAAATGTGTCTTCTAGTACTAAAGGTCGAGATACGTACATTTTTTGCGTTTTTGGTTCCCTGAGAAAATATAGTATCTAATGAATAATTCAAAGATACCATCTTGTAGTGAATTGAAAAATCTTCAAAATGACAGATTACCAAAGTTGGTTCAATATTTTGTTGCTCAGATAATTGTAAATAAAGGTAAAAATATGCATATTATCAATGACAATAACTATGCAAAAATCAAAAAATGTGTTTTCTAGTACTTAATATGTGATAAATATTTCAAAAGGATTCATAGAAAAGTTTTTGCAAAATTGTAAAAGAAGAATCCCAGAAGACTTTTCTTTACATTCAAATTATGCGAAAAGTAATGATGCAATAATTCTACGGACACTTAAAAAAAGAGGAAGAGTTATTTCATCAAAATTAATTATTTACTATCGAAAAATTCATTATCACTCATAAAATGATGTAAATGTAATGAATGTAAATGAAATGTAATAAAATGATTTTTACATATTTGAGAAGCTCGCATTTTTACCTTTATTAAAAAAAATGTGCAAGTTAGAATTTTTTAAAACAAAAATCACAGCTAATTTGTTTATAATAATTAAGAAACCAAACTAATGTCATTTTAAAGAAAAAAAGTTAATCTATTCGTTAAAAAAAATTGGAACATATTGAACTTCAACATCGACTTTGGTGAAGCTTCAAATATGCAGCTCGACTGAAGACGGCTCGCAGCCTTGAAATCTGAGAGTTCAAAAAATGAATAGGTAACTTCAAATCGAAGCAGCAAGTAATTAATGGATATCTCTGACAATTATTAACGGATTTTTATGATTCTTTTTTTAATTTGGGGTATCTCTTCGAGTACATTACAAATATGCAACTTGTTAATTAATTACTTTTTAATTAATCAAACTACTTTGTTTAACCAATTTGTCACTTTTTTTTTAATATTTTCAGTGGTTTTGACTGTTATTGGAAAACATAGAAATGACTTGTGTGCACAAAAAAAAAAAATATATAAATCAAGTATAATAACCGGTGTCTAAAATTCATTAAGTATATTGTCACACGCCTGAGGACCTAGGGTCCAAAGGGAGTGCTCGGGTTGGGGGTGTAGCTCGGTGGAGACTAAAAAGAAGGCATGGTGACACAGACAATATCTATTCAGACACTAAATACAGGGGAGAGAACATCGTAAACAAAATTGAGGCGAGTGATCAAAAGTAGGAAAGTGAGAAAGGGTTCAAGGGAGGTGGTTGCTTATTTTAAAGTGACGAAGGGCGGCAGGCGCAAGGCTCCCCCAGTTAGCGGCATGCCGAGGGACGGATTCTCAGACGGGCAGCGTGACGTGTTACTAGGTGACTGACTGACTCCCTGATCGTTATGATCGAGCTGTATAAATACAAGCGGGATGTTTACGAACGTGATGTACCTGTCCGAGAGTCGTATCGTCCTTCGGTTTAAGGTCGCCTCGGTGCTGAATAAGCTTAGACGGCGACCTATTTTCGCTAATTGGGGCCGCATCGCGACAATATGTATATTACCTTACTAATCATTTTTTAAATATTTTTTAACTTTGATTTAATTTAGTTTAAAACAAGATCATCCATTCAATCAACTTACACGTTGATACAGCGCTCCTATCTTCTGTCTTATGTCACGTGGTGAATGGTTGTAAGTGAATCAACTAATTACGAAAATTTTCGAAACTTCTCTCCCCTCAAAATCAATTAAGAGTAAGCGACGAAAACATAATTCGATTGACTATTCTTTGCTCGACTTTGCCAAAACTCGTTACCGAAAATAGTATTCTGGTCGGAACGAATTATCAATTTCGCAAGAGCACCGAAAAGCTTTTAATGTGATACCGGCAAGAGTAAAATATTACGTCGATTGATACACAAGTGTAATAAATATTCGTTATTGTTGTAAATCAATTCGCCGTTCGGGATTTAATGACGTCATCAATTTCTTATAGGGAGTATGAGAGAGAGGGAGATAACTTCCAATAATAATAATAATAATAACAACGACGAAACCGAAAGTTGCCCTTAGAGTCGGATATCTCCGTTCGTTCCGTAACGCGAATAAATCACACTTTATTGTGACGTTTATTCGTCCCGAGAAAAAATTCCGTCTAGGAAATGAGCTAAAACCCCGTGAAGCAACAAACCCCACATTCAGATACGAACTACATCGAACAAATGTCTTCTTTCATTACGTCTGTTCCGCATCTTCCGCACAACTCGAGCATTATCGAGAGGCAAGAGAGAGAGATAGACGGAGAGACTTCTTGATGAGTCTAACGACGTCAGAATTACGTCCCCATTTATTATTGCTGCGTTGTTTTCCAATCAATTTAGTTGACTTAAATCGTGGAATTTCGTAAACATCGCCCCTAAGCTGATTTATGACTCTCGTCTTCGGGGATATAAAGGCGGCCGCGGGGGAGACGGAAAAGGAAGTCTCCGAGATTCGTCGTGAATTAGTATCTCCGGCGACGGAGGTAGGTAAATATAAATTCCGCACGTCACATCGCTAAACACGTCGCGGATCAGCTGAGCTTAAAATCGAGATCCGAGCGGAATCGAACTGTACGTACGGGACCGCAAATCAAACGGCGTGCGATTAGCCACCCCCGACGGGAATTCTGCGTATGTGTGTGTAATAAGACTTCAAACAAGCGACACGACGTTTATAAAGCGGCGAAGGGCCGCGTTCACCTCAATCCAACTTGGATTAGGTCCTAACTTAACTGAACGAAGTGTGAAGTGGTCTCTATAGAGAGTGGACTCTCTCGTAGCTCGTGGGTGGCTGCAGAGATGAATCTCGTCTCCAGGTTGTAAGGCTGGAGACTGTTGTAGTAGTTGGAGATCACGGCTTGTCGTAAATCTCCGGAGTGGGCCTGAAGGCGTCTCTTGCAGATCCTGCGTTGAAGTTCTAGTAGAATGGAGAGAGGGCGTGACGTACTTCTCCGGGGTTGATATGAGGGCGTTGGTGATCTCGAAATTAGAAGTTGTCGTAGCTTGAAGATCTCGTAGAACTCTCAGGACGTAACGTGAGAGCTTGTAGGTTAGGGTGAAGTTGGGCAAGACCACAACACACTGTCGTTTTGAGCATACTAGGTATACTAATTTATTGTCCCCAATTTCAAGGCTTTTATACATCTTATTTCACATTAGCTAAATGAGATATTATTTGTTTTGTTGCCTTGCACCAGACTGACCTTCTCGAGAAACGCTCGCTATCACGTTACCTAGACGTTGTATTATGATTAGTCAGCTGAGTATGGGGATTTGAACTTGACCGGCTCACGTTCGATTGTAATTGTTTTCCTCTAGTAACGTGAAACGATCGCTAGTGTTATTGATTCGTGTGCGAACGTTAAAACAACCCAATAATATTTTACATAACTATCCTCGCTCTTAATCATGACTTGTTTATAATGTTGACACTAGCGTCAACATCACTCTACATTATCACATTTAAAGATACTAAAAGATAGTGAAGACTTGCTTTCGATCGAGTGAGGCTATCTGACGTTACCTCCTTACTAGTTGAAAAAATAGTGCCATCAAGATTAATCACACTCATAGAGGATATGTATGTAAACACCATAACCCGAATACTCACAGTTATTGAAATTCTTGTACTTGTAATTTCCCTCATAATAAACGAGTTGCGGTACTTCGTATACATATTCGCGTAGAACTCTTAATATAACGTACTTACGGTCGATTAACCACCTCCAAATTTTCACTGTTTTGTGGTTGGGTTGAAGGACCGTTACCTCTTTTTCATGTTTTATGCACGGATATGCCCGGAATATGCGAGCATAAAAAAATTATTATATTTTAGATAAGTTGTTGCAAAATGTAATGAAAATTGAATAGAGGACACTGTAAAGTTATTGTAGAAAAGAAATCATTGCTCGTCGAGAGTTGCAGTTCTGCTAATGTGTTGCAAAGAGAAAAGTGGTTCTTCACACAAAAAAAGGAGTTTCCCATCGTTTTCCATGTCTTTCGATTGGCTAATTACGATTTTTGGTGAGTTTTACCGGTAGCTTCGAACCGGTAGCGGTTCGAAGCGGTTCCAGACTGGTTCAAAGCGGTTTCAGACCGGTTCGGATTGGTTTGATTCGGTCTGGAACCGCTTTGAACCGGTCTGTAACCGCTTCTAACCGCTACCGGTTCGAAGGGTGGTTCGAAGTGGTGGGGGTGGCCTCAAGTGCCCCATTACCTACTAATCTGATGAAGACATTTGAAACGTGCACGTCAAAACGATTCTTGCAAATACCCTGTATAAACTGTCACAATGACACATACACAATACGTAAGACACTCAATAAGGTACTAACCGTACAAGTAGAAGGGAAAAAGGTACCATCAGATAACGATAACAAATACAACTTCAACGTCAGCATCGATTTAACAACGGTTTTAACATCGAGCAATTTCGTATAATCGAAAAGGAGCGGCGGCGGCGGGTTTTTCGTCCAGTTAAAACTTCCGTCGGCGAAAACTTAATTTATCTCCGCAGAAAATACGGAACGCAATTACGGCCATTACGGGCGGTTATCCTGGCCCCGTAACGAGATTACACTCGCCCCCTACGAATCGAACAGTTTTTCTGACACTTCTTTTGTCTCCACTCTCCTCTCTCTCTCAATTATTGATGTATTGACATCTTTGAAAAGTAAATTACGTAATTAATGTACCGTAGGTACGGAAATACGAGACAGATACATCGAATGGGATTATCGGGAAACGACGGATAGAAAAACCGAATAATAACGAAAGGAGATTACTTGGATATCGTTAGGGTAATGACTATTGAACGGCCAATCTGCATGAAAATAGTGGTATCCGCAGATTCATGAGTTAAGTTGAACAATTAGTTAAATGCCATTGAGAAAATAATTACAGAAAATAGTATTATTTTCACTATTAAACTATGAATTCTGTCAATGACATTTGCAAAATGTCGTCGGTATTATGAGAAATTCTTAAAAATAATTGTACCGTATTGCGTTTGTTGAAATAGCATGAGTTAGTAAGAACTAAACGGACCGATGCCAAATCTATATGTAAAATAGTCAAATTTCCGGACTTACGCAAATGTCGCCTTCACATTTTGGTATATTGTCGCGACCTAATTGCCGGGGTCATCGTAATCCCCGCGAGTTACCGACCTGCAATTAGAACCTTTGCAATAATTAACATCCGCTCCGCGGTTATCAAACTCTAGTCCACATGTAATATAATATACCCTCGCGATAAATGAATTTTATGACCTTCTCCTCTTCTTCGAGGTACTTGATCTTTAGATTTATTAGCAGACTATTAGCACCATCCTTCTGACCGTCCGCACGCGACTATGGGCAGTACTGAGTATTTTTGCCAGGTAAGCTTAATGACTGAGCGCCCATTACGAGCGGTTCGCAGATCGCAAATGTGTCCTTATTAACGACGTAACAAAGGGATGGTCGGTCGGAGAGAATATTTTCTTGGAAAACGAGTAATTATCTGGAGTACTTTCGAAACAAAATATACCTTATTTCAATTCTATTTTATAATTTTTTTCAATACGCCCCTTCATTTGCCTTTTTCTCGGAGAGCTGCTCAAAATTCGGCGGCAAAATACCTACAATAAAAGCATTAAGACCCAATAGACCCTTAACTACTTGCGATAAGCCGGTGCATCATAAAATTCATTTATCGCGAGGGCAGGTATAGATCGTCTATTCCGCAGTTTTTACGAGTTCAACAGACCGCCGAATTGGCGATTTACCAAAATGTAAATTCAAAGAACTCTAATCTTTAATTTCTAACTTTAACTTAATCTCTAATCTAATAGAGAACTTATCTCTAATCAAAACCTAAATACCCGAATACAATGTCACCTTAAAAACCTAAGATCACCTTAGTTAGTTTCAGTTGTTCAATGAGGTAGCCTTTAGCTCCCGATCCATCGCACGTCCTAAATTTTTAATTCTCCCCTGAAACGTCCTGTGAACTCAAATAAACAACTCCTCGGATCCGATAACGACTCCAGGGATACTTATCGATTCCGGGTCACGAGCTAATTGCACATAATATCACGTCAACTCCCTAATTTGATTATTACATGTAATCCGTCGGTTATTATGTAACTACAATCTAAATAAGTATATTGTTTGCGAAAAGAAATTATAACCGGAGGTTCGTGTTACACGAGCCGGAACGGCGATTGTTTGTTCGGACGAGGAACGGTCGTCGATCGTCTGAAACCAGAATTATATGTAACGACTAACCATATAAATTTCCATAATTTAATCGCGCCAACCGCATAGTTACGTAATGAGCGGGGGATTAAACATAAACACCAATTAATCACGCCACGGTTGTTACATGAATCGTTTATTTGAGCGAGATTCGGGATTAAACGACTTTACCCACGCGACACTCTTTTTAGAAGAAAAGTACGTATTGCCAAAAAAATCATAATTAAATATTTGTACATTATTACAGTAAACTAATTCTTTAAAATTCCCATACAAGCAGGTAAAGGCACCGATCCCAACCCGACCGACCGGCCGGTCCCTTCTTACCGTTTATTGTTTTACCTCTCTAATCCGCTGGTGCTAGATGCACACGCCCATGCGAATTGGTGGCCTTCTTATCGTTTAATCCCTGCACCTCTCTAATCGGCTTGGTGCTATTCGACCACCCCCAGAAATATTGTAGATATACACTTATAACACGCGTTTGGATATACGAAGGCCTACAGCGTAACAGATTTCATGCTGACGGCAAGTTGAAGATTTTGATGATTTTACCTCATTTAAAAGGTTTCACTTCAAAAATTACATACTTTTAGCAAGTAACTAGGTGAGATCCGTCACAACTTTCGCCCTTATCGAGCGAGGAGGGGAGGTTCAAAAATCACGAATTAAAATTCCGCCGGCATCCGATGGACTCCCTCCTGAACTTTCGGGAGGTCTGTATTTTTTCGGTCGGACATTATAAATCCAACAACAGGAGGCGTGCGGGAGAAGAGAAGAGGAGGGGAACGGGAGGGACCATGTGTTTAGGATTCTGGACTGATAATTCGACGGTGGCGTGTACGGGTTGGTTATAGAAAGTTTACGTTCCGCCGTAACTAAATTCGAACTCGTCCCGTCGAAAGTTTATCCCCGGGAACAAAAGTTACCTTATACGAGGTGGGTATTAAAGTAAATAACTCGACGTTAGAGTTGTGTACCGTCGAGCATTACCGGGAATTTTAATTCGACTCGTTAGTTTAACGCAATTACATACTCGATTTCATAATTCTGTCACTAATTGTAACGGAAATTTGTCGTCAATAAATATCGCGTTTTGATTCGGCTAGATCAATATTTGAAGGGCCTTTTAAAAGAATTTAATCTCGTTGTTTGCACGGGAGTTAATTTGTTAGCAGATTTCGTTTTATTGCAACTCATCTCATCATAATCGGAATTGAAATTCTAGTGGTCCATAAAAATATAATAAACTCCAAAACGTTCGAGATCCAGTTCATGGCGAATAAACATCCACTCCTTGTACATGCGCAGAACGTCTTTTCTTGCCATACAGTTGTAAGTTTTTTTTATGTTAAAAAGAGTTAAAAACCCTAAGTCCTGCCCTGATGACACGATGAAATATCCCGCTGTTTACTGCGCAAACTCAGAAGTAGGTCAATTTACCCTATGGGGTGCTAAATTGTTTCAGAATTGATTTGCGTTCTAGAGTTTATTATATTTTAGTGTTGACAGTTCTCGCGCATGCGCATTTATTTATTCTTCTTCTTCTTCTGCTGCATATCCACTAATGGATGTTCGCGATCACATTTCTCCACTTCTCCTTATTCCGTATTGTATGCATTATATATATGTATTATAATATATTGTATATATTATTTATTGCATGTCCTGAATTCGATAAAAATTAAATAACTTCTAAATTTCGAACCGAACTGAACTGTAATAATAAAAAAGAATAGAATCAAATTTGAAGTATACTTACTTGTCTTGACATTATTTTATTTCGAGTAACTAAATGAACCTGCAAGCAAATACATTTGCTACACACATTTCATTTCGCTCGAGTATATCAGACAGGTTTCGACTAGTTGGCAGAGACTCGCAAATGGACGGACTACTAAAGTATTCCGTCTCTTCGTTAATTTTATTTAAAAAGACTCTTACGTTTAAAATAAGCGAAATGTACTCTCCGCATGTACGTTTTTGAGCTTGTTAAATTTTTGTAATTCCAGAGAACATATAAAATCATGCCTATTAAGCCACATCATCCACTTCATAAGTCAGCATTTACTATAGGCTCATATTTTATTGCTAATTTATTGATACTTTATTACGCAAACCACGATTTTATTGCTTCATCCCTTAGCGAGAAATAGGGGCTAATTTGACTTAAGAATTAAGCCACATCATCCACCCCTGTATCTCCGGAACCGTAAGAGATATATATACATAAACCAAACGGCGTATTTTATTGCTAATTTATTGCTGACGATCTCGACTAGTAGCGCAATCCCAGACCCACTCCTTCAACCCCTAGCAATAAACTCACCCCCGGAATATCAGGAAAATTGTAACAAAAAACGTAACTCCGTTGAATGAAGACTGGGATCTTTATTACTATTTAGTTTCTCATCTTCCAAAGAAAGCGTGGTTTTATTGCTCCACCCCTTAGCAAGAAAAAGGGGATAATCTGACTTAAGACTCACCATCCACACCTGCATATCCAGAATCGGAGGAGATATATACATAAACCAAGTGGCATATTTTATTGCACATTTATTGCTGACCATAGGAACTAGTAGCGGATTCCCAGAACCACCCCTTGCGTATGTCCGTTAAATACAGCCTGGACTCTTTATCACTATTTGATTGCTCAATTTCAAGTGTTTTTCTGATATTTTGGTGAATTTAATGGTAACTGTTGAAGGGGTGGTTCTGAGATTTCGCTACTAGCCCATGTCCTCAGCAATAAATTAGCAATAAAATACGCCGCTTGGTTTATGTATATATCTCTTACGGTTCCGGAGATACAGGTGTTGGGGGGTCTTAAGTCAGAATATCGCCTTTTTCTCGCTAAGGGGTGGAGCAATAAAATCACGCTTTCTTTGGAAGATGAGAAACTAAATAGTAATAGGGATCCCAGGCTTCAATTAACGAACTTATATTTTTTGTTATAATTTTTCTGATATTTCTTAGGTGAGTTTATTGCTAAGGGTTGAAGGGTGGGTCTGCGATTGCGCTATTAGTCGCGATCGTCAGCAATAAATTAGCAATAAAATATGAGCCTATAGTAAATGCTGACTTATGAAGTGGATGTGGCTTAATAGGCATCAAAAAATCGACCAAATACAAAGGTGATGTGTTAAATGGGACTCGTCAAAATATGAGAGAGAGAATATGAAAAGCAGCAGGCGAAACTATAATTTCTGAAGAAGCTACAACAAAACAAGACATCTATACCACAGCACAGCAAGGGAAAAAGGCTCACTATTATGTAGATTACTAACTGTAATTTACGTTTATTGTCTTGACCATTATTTTATGTGTTTTTTAACTGACCTACGGGTCTGAGGATGGCCCGACTCGCCGAAACAGATCACCGTTTTGTAAAGTCAACCTTACACACGTGGCTAAGACATTTCATGTTTGATACCCAAACCGTAAAAAGTTCTACGTTAAGCCGTAAATAGATAACATTGAAGGATCATATTCGTAAAATGGATCGTCCTGATTTCAAGGGTGTATACCTCACGAAAAAATCATCCTAATTATAACACGCAGCACACAAGACATTATAAACATTATTAATTAGAATGAATACGGACGATCGGAACCGATCAGGGAGTCAGTCAAGTCCCGCCAAGAATCCTGTGTCGCTGACCGTTGTCTTGCGTACCCGCCAGCTGTCTTGCGTGGGGGAACATGTGTTTCGTGATGTGACTTCTGTACCAGATACTTCTCCAGGCCCCCCTGGGGACTATTGTAAGCACATAGCTATATACGATTTTATTATTTTTTGTCCTATTTTGTGTTCTGCGCTTTTAGTCGGTGTTTTGTCGTCGTTTAACACGGGCTCTTTCTCTCTCACTCTCCCCTGTATTTTAGTGTTCAATAAATATTACTGTATTGTCCATGTATTTACCATCTCTTCTGAGCTACAAGGACCGTGACAATATTGTTCCCATTTCTGGCGCAGTCAGGAGATTCTCCAGGAATGCGCAGAAACTGTCCAGGTTGCGGTACAATAGTATACAAAACAGACTTTCCTATAACATGGGATTCTAATTGGGAATTGGCATAGTCGTACTGATAAAAAAAAACAGATAGTACGATGACTTTTAAGGGAGTATCGGAGAAAACAACAAAACTGTCAGACCATATTTAAAGAAGTAACACTGTCTTCCTCTCCCGTAAACGAAACAATTCCTTGTCAGTGTCCTACATCGAGACGAAGTCGTCCGGCGGCGATAAATCAGCGCAGATCGAGAGAGATCGGTAAATTTTTTATAGGGCCAGGGCGGATGGATCGCCCGGGATCAAGTCTCAACAAAAATTTACGACGGATTAATCACGCGAGTGTAAAACATTTGACCAGAAACAATAAATCCGAAACGGAGAGAGGGGCGATATTTGGCAGGGACGTTCTCCGCGAATTTTCCTCGATAAATAACCGAGCGAGCGTTAGAACGGGTCACTGGCTCCGCTTAGCTGGATGCGCGGGGCCAAATAGAGAGACGGACGGGACGCAGGCCGCTTTTTTCTCCGCCTCCCTTCGCTTTTATGGAAAGAGAGAAGGAACGAAGTTAATCTCGGCGGGATAATTGCGTAAACCGTCGCCTAGGGGGCACTTAAAAAATTACCCGTCGAATCCGCGTTTAAGGTGAGCGTGCTTATTAAAACGTCTCACAGACGGGACGGATTCGGCGAATTGAGAACGGTCTAACGCCCGGTTTCATAATGCAGTTAAAGTTGACTTTGACTGTGACGTTAGAAGTAGTAAAAGTCATGAAAGCATCACAGTCAAGGTCGACTATAAGTTAAAGTGGACTTTAACTGCATTATGAAACCGGGGTTTTCAGGAAAAATTTTAACTCTGCGTCGCGTCGAATTCTATGATTTGTCTTTTAGTCAAGGCAAAGAAGTATTGTACTTAACATCAGGTAAGGACGCACTTATACAATATAAGTATTTGAAGTTATTTTCGTTATATTCCGAGCTGTGTTTTTCCAGTCAAGTGTATATTAATATAGTGTATAATAATTATTATTCATTAAAATTTAAAATTCTACTTAATTCTGCTTCAACTTTCTAAAAACTATTAGCTGATTATAGTACTTTTTATATACTATATTTCTGTACGAACCATTCGCCCTTTTAGGCTACGAAATCTCGTCCGAAATAATTTGCAACGCACCATACTTCAATGTTATTATTTTTCACAACTAATAGTTAAGAAATCTCGTTTACGTAGATTACCAGCTGCTTGAAAATTTTCCCATGTTAATGTCCCATAAGAAGAAAAAATTGTGTAGAAACAGTTGCCATGGGTTAACAGGTAAGGTCCCATGTAACGCTGAAGCATTAAAAGAAATGACTAGATTGCGAGAAAGTACTTCATAAGACTAGGTAATGAATCGCAATGAAAAGTGAAAAATAAATTATAGTTTAGAAAACTAAAAAAACATGCTTTAATGGTGGATCAAACTAAAATGGTAAAAATATTTTTTTTAGATAAGAGTAGTATAATTAACGAGAAAACAGATGCTATTGTAATAAAGCGAGGTGTTAGTCTTGATTTACGTCACCCCAACCTACAAGCACTCACGTTACGCCCTGAGAGTTCTACGAGATCTTCAAGTTACGACAACTTCAACCCCGGATCTGCACGATACGCCCTCAGATCCAAACCCGGAGAAGTACGTCACGCCCTCTCTCCATACGACTAGAACTTCAGCTCCAGACCTGCACGTTACGCCCTCAGGTCTCCAACTACTACTACAATCTCCAGCCTTACAACCTGGAGACAAGATTCATCTCCGCAGTCACCCACGAGCTACGAGAGAGATCTTTACAGTCCACTCTCTACAGAGGCCACTTCACACTTCGTTCAGGGTCCTTCGAGCCGGAAGAAAGTACTTCATTATTTCTAAAAAAAAATATTTGTACCTTCTTAGTTTGATTCACCATTAAAGCGTGTTTTTTGTTAGTTTTTTTAAACTATAAACTTTTTTTCGGTTAATTTCCTAAAGTTCCGATTCATACAATCCTATTCCCTCCCTCTACTACCGTTTTGTACAGTCTAATTTTCAGTTATTTTTGAAAAATAGGCTGTTTAGTTGTCTCGTTGCAGTTCTTTGGCTTGTCCTATACTGTTATTTCTTCATGGCCTTCTTGCCACTATTTGTGATATTTACTCCTAGATACTTATAACATGTTTTATCAAAAAATTAATATTAAATAGCCCTCCTACTTCTTTATAATAACATGTATTTTATGTGTTTATCACTTTTCACATAACGTATTTTTTTATATATCTGTATTATAATATGCTATGATTTAATGAAAATATTGGTAAACTTTTGAGTTTTTAATTTTTCCGTTTCCTCGCGTAAGTTTTTAATACGTACATCAAAATCATTTATTACCTACCAGGTAATAAAACCAAGGTAAAAAAAGGGTATATGGTGCAGTTCTGCCTTGGAATTAAGTACGTTTACTAACTGATTGGCGGAATTAGGCCCTTCCGTCTTATTACATACTTGCAGGTAAATAGACGCAATTATGCCCTGCCCGACAATAAGCATATCAATAATAAGGCTCAAACCCCCAGCTTTCTTTAAAATATAAGACACGGTTTAAAGTAACTACAACTTCATTAAAAACGTCGACAAACGACAGTCGCCAGATGTAAATTAGAATCTCTAATACTCCATATCAACAATTAAATTCTAAATTTCACGTTGTCTAACACTCCTTTAAAACCGTCATCAGTTAATTAAAACTGTTGTGTACGTACTTCATTTACAGCATCAAAACTTCTTTAAAAACGTCGTAAGTTACGTTTTAAGCATTTCTCGTAAGATCATTGTAACTAATACAAGCAGGTTCGAAATATCCTAACTTCCTTTAAATAGTGAGAAACTTATTTCCAAACGTCATGTCTGGAGATAATTGCAAAAATTACCTAAAAACTTCAAACACACAATTGTAATCGTTTTGGAAATTTAGCGGACCGATTACCAATTGAACTTCATTCAGCTCTAAAACTACTTTAAAAACATATTAGTTTTGAAACTTCGCGTAATCTTAAGCTACTTGCAGTTCATCGCAATCTTCTAAAAACCCATGGGAAAATCCTCAACTCCCCTTGAAATTTCCATTTCATATCCAAATAATAATTGTCACAAGTAACTTAGAAACTTCTGGACTGAACAGTAACGGTTACATTTTACATGTAACTAAACGGATATTAGAAGATCCTGGGATTAAACCAAGTCCCGTCCTTTCGTAATTCAAGTGCCCATATTGATACAGGATCGCTCTACCTAATTGTAGCGAACTTTGTTTCAAACTCTGCTGAAATATGAACAGTGGAAACTTTTAAGGGGAGTTTTTAAAAAAGCAAACTAGAGTCGTCTCCCACTAACCTGTTACAGTGAGTTGGACCGAGAGGGCCTTCTTGAGGGTATCCAGCCTTCTCGTCGTGTCCTTCGTTGGCGCTATACATCTGTACTCTCCGGCCTCGTGATATAAAATATTATCCAGTTTGAGTTCCTGCGAGGCGCCCAACGGCTGCAGGCGGTTCGTCCCCGGCTCCACCCTCGTCCAGCATCCGGTCGCGCCTACGACAACAAAACACAGTGTAACGAAATAGCCTGCCAAAAAGATAAAGTGTCTCTTCAAGGAAACCCCTAACGAGATAGATTCGGGGAACTGATGGATTTCCCCGAAGTCGCCGTTTCTGAAATTCGGCGAACGGATGAATTTCCTGGGAACCCGTATTTACATTCGGGAAGGGACGAGATGTTTCTGGAAATCCCATAAGGCTAAATACATAGTCGGTCGGAGAGGCGATAGGGACAGTCGCCGGTAGACTGGCCGTAAGATAAATAAATGCGGTTTATATAAATTAAATGCAAGTGCGATAATATAAATTAGATTAAGTGTTAGTAGGTAAGTGCTAAGTGTAAGTGTGTCAATAAATTAGTGGGTTAAGTGGTTGAAATAAATTAAGTAAGACAACTCGTTACAATAGATATCAAAACGAAGAGCCGAATCAATTCGCGAGCGGCGCCGTTATCACGACGAAAATTGCCGCTAAAACCGAAATAACAACAGGCGAACCGAAATCAAATTGCCGAACTGATTCCCATTACGGAGTTTGATGTCGACGGATCCACTCGACAACATTCGAAACTTGTTAAACAACAAAATTCTCCCCCCCTTCCCGCTCGCCCGTCGCGAATCGAAAGTTGCATTCGATACGAGCTATTAATTAACCGAACAAATTGCATTATTCATCGGATGATTTTGCATAGAATCGTAATTTTACAACGCACAGAGGGAATAGCGCAAAAATAGCACGCACAACCACTCACGTGGGATTCCAGATGGAAGTAGTAATTAACTGACGGGCTCAATTACATTTTCGATATTGTCACGAGCAGGAGCGGTGTACGGGCCGAATCGTGCCGAATTCACGTGCACCTCGATCACCTGAACTAAACGTGAAATTACTTTGGTAAATTTAAACCGAAGGAAAACACCAAGTCTTCACCAAGTGCTTTATTCAAAGTTGAGCGACCGGTGCCATCATCAGGCTCGCACTACATGAATTCTGTTATCTAATTTGATGATGGCTTCGATGAAGCCGAAACCGGTCGCTCAACTTTGAATAAAGCAGTCTGTTGGTGAAGACTTGGTGTTTTCCTTCGGTTTAAATTGCCATGGCCAACTTAGAGAAGCTAATAATTTCTCTAGATTTAGGTTTAATGGCCAAGACGTTAAGACGGAAAGTTAAATAATTAAGTGAAATGAACTGAAGTGGACTAATTGGATTGGAACTAATTGGATCATTATTAACGTAGGTTAATACAATGTACGTAACTTTCGTGTTTCGCCAGTATTTTACAGACTAATAGATTTTTAAGTACACGATTAGATATTGTGATGCGGCCCCAATTATCGAAAATAGGTCGCCGTCTAAGCTTACTCAGCACCGAGGCGACCTTAAACCGAAGGACGACACGACTCTCGGACAGGTACGACATCACGTTCGTAAACATCCCGCTTGTATTTATACAGCTCGATCATAACGATCGGGGAGTCAGTCTGTCACCTAGTATCACGTCACGCTGCCCGTCTGAGAGCCCGTCCTTTTCGGCATGCCGCTAATTGGAGGAGCCTCGCACCTGCTGCCCTTCGTCACTCTAAAGTAAGCAACCACCTCCCTTTTGACCTTTTTTCTCATTTCTTATCATTGGCTCATTTGCCTTAATTTTGTATGATGTTCTCTCCCCTATTTTTTGATGCTCAAATAAATATTGTATGTGTTACCAGGCTTTCTTTTTAGCTTCTACCTAGCTACACCCCCAACCAGAGCACTCCCTTTGGACCCTAGGTCCTCAGGCGTTTGACAATATAAATAAGACTGATTCAGTGTATGAGTCATTCTATTTAATCATTCAGAAATACGCAAAATTCCAAAATTATTTAGAAATTAATAAATGCAAATCACATTTCACAATTAAAAATTTAACCGTTTTGGTTAAAAAAGACTGAAGATTTTACCCTTTCTTTTTTTTTTGTCAAAAACGGGGATAGTCTCAGATTTTCAAAATTTCGATGTCACACGATAAGGGAAGACTTTCCCAAGGCAAAATCGAGAGCATTTTCGGCCGGGAAAATTTACGTCTCGAAGTATGTAATTTTGACAGGTAGGAAATATTCTTTCCTCCAAAATTTTAATATCTCGAAAACTACTCTGGGTTTGAGGTCAAAATTCAGACATTTTTATTAAAAGGGCTTTGTTAAGGTACCCACCGAGTTTTGTTTCGAAATTCGAAATTTCAATTTTTCTGCCCAAATAAAGATTTTTGCCTTTTTCTAGATTTGGTGAGAAATGTGAGCTATCTCAGATTTTCAAAATTTCGGTGTCAGACGATAGGGAAAGATTTTCCCAAGGCAAAACCGGGAGCCTATTTCGCAGGGAAAATTTACGTCTCAAAGTATGTAATTTTGACAGGTAGGAAATATTTTTCCTGGAAAAATTTCAATATCTCGAAAACTACTGTGGATTTGAGGTCGAAACTCAGACATTTTTGTTATAAGGGCTTTGTTAAGATACTCTCCGAGTTTTGTGTCGAAATTGATACTAGGTTACACACTACCCCCTGTAATAAATTTGTTGTGGATAGGCTCATTGGTTTGTTTAACATGTTTTACCTGTGCTACCAAACCTAAGTGCCCATTAGGCCCCTAAGCGTGACAATATCGCAATGAGCAAAAACGACATTAACACAACCATATGGTCGGGTTCGAGGTAACAACTATACATGGATAGCGAATATATGTTTTCGCAATAGGTAACTGGGAATTCATTGAAAATTGTCCGGATTTTTCCTAAACCGTTTCGACAGAGTCTGAAGGAACTAGACAGTCAATATCACGTATTTCCCTATCCGAAATGATTACCGAAGAGATGATTGATAGCGTTCGAAAATATTTATTTCGATGGCGGCTCATCGTGCGAGAACCGTTCCGTGTAAACGGACGTTTTATTGTGGCGGTCCGTGCAACTTTTAAAGCCTTTTGTTAATTTATACTTCCTCTCCTCGGTTAGCGAAAAATACGCTTCGAGTTGATCCTGGACAAGAGCCAGGGGAACTTTTCGTCGAATTACATGTTGTGTTTACTGAACGTTAAATTGTGTACATTCCGTGCACTTCATCGTCAAAATGGACTCTAAAACTGACGGCATTGTTTTAATGTCTTCGAGGGAGTATCTTCTGGGGAACAGTCCGGATCCGGTCTGAGTTTCGCTTTCCGGGGATTTCCTCGCTTTTATTTTTATTCGACTCGAATTTCCGGGCATCGCAGTTCAGCACTGAACGGTTCTCGGAGCAATTAGATACGAATCCCGATCATTACACTCACCCCTCACTTCTTTTTATTTTTTAATTAAATTATTCGTATTACCTTACCTCGAAATTAACTGCCGTATTGAACGGTCGAGAGAAGGAAAGCTCGTCTACGCCCATAAAAGAGGAAAGAAAACCGATCCCCCTCCCCCTCCTCTCGCGCTCACGACGTCGAAATTATTCCGAAGTTTATACCGCAAACCTTTTTGATATTCAAAAAGTTGTCTCCGGACGAATTCGACGGCGAATCTCAGAAGTTGTCGGGGAAAAAAGGTAAAACTTGAGCAGTTGGATACGACGGCTGTAGTGAATGGGCCTCGCGGAATACTTTAAAGACCTCTTTAGCCGTAAATGACGTATATTTTTAGGGCGGGAGTTCCGTGCCACCCTGATTGAGGGCTTTGTACTTTTCGACAATGCGAACTGCAACCCTACGAAGGGACGTTAAAACGAGACGACGACGGCTCTCGATTTTCACCCGTATGTAATACACAATACCTATACCGCTCGATGATGTTGTCACGAACGACTTTGCAGAAATTCGGGAATTTCCCAGCGAGACACGTATGTTCAGCATAACGCGAAACAACAAACATTAAGCGAGATCTATATTTGAACCGGTGTGCTGCTTGTAAAACTACGTACCCGCCGCCCGTTTTGCTTGGGGGACGACGTTCTTCAACACTCCGAGATTCCTGCACCTGCTACCCCTCCAGGCCCTCTGGGGACTCATGTAAGCATTGTCATTAACTTCGCCTTCGTTCTTAGCCCTTTGCACCGTGACAATATTTAGCAGAGTCTCAGAAATACAAACCTATAGTATCACTGCTGGAGTTACGGTTAAACACAAGATCATAACTCAGAATGTTGCTTAAGTAATCACATTGAAACTTCGTCGAAATTGAATGTTCGAAAAAGTCTGAGACTTATGCCTTACTTCACTGATCTTGGTTCAAGTCATAAGTAAGTCATAACTGTCTGCAAGCCGTAATGAGACTTAAGAAGGTTGCTTTTATCGAAATAGGAGTTTCATCAAAAACATACAATATGTATAAAGAAAAACTCAAAAATTCGAAGAAATGATTAAGACTTCTTCAATTTGAAAATCGAGAAATTATAATTAGCCCCAACCGTAACCCAACGTACTGTTTGTTTAGTATAATCCACAATATTACATTACATTTTTGTGCCTCATTCCCTAAATAACCGAATATTATTGAAATCAACGAAAACCCCTTTCACAATGCAACATTTCCAATTACGCAAATACGCCTGCTCATTATATATAATTCGCCGATAAATATTTCGATTATTTTAATTACCGATCCGTTCGCAGTCGCATTAAAACGATCTTTTAATTAATCGCATCACTGCCTATCGCCCGATACGGCGGCTGCATAAATTTTGGAGGCACAGTTGATATTCGGAAAAAGTAATTAAACTCCGCGCGTCGCTCAATTATTATAAGGTAGACGTGCCCGTACCGAAAATCTCTTAAGCTCCGACGATAACAATAACAATTAGAAATTAACCGAGCCACCTTCGAGATTATTATACACGACAAATATTTGAGTATGGCGTCGTTCGATGTAACGAAAACAAAGTTCTCGCGTTCGAATCCACGCGCCGCATGCATATGTGAGCAAGATAAACCTCCGGAGAAGTTATGCGGAGTTGGTAGAAGCTGCGAGGGTTCATTAAGGGAAGGCAACTTAATAAAAAGTGATAAAAGATAATATCAACAAGGGAGCGTAATTGGGAAATAGAAAAATGGTATAACTTGGTTACTTTTCAGAATAAATGAAGAAAGAGAGTCAACGAAAAAGCCGTTCCATGAATTACACATTTACTGACGGTTTATGGAGAAAATGGAGATAGTTGAAATTAACTTTGTTTTCAGAAAAAAATGTATTTTTGGAAAAGTTAGATTTTTGCTTTTTACAAAAGGTTAAAACTTCAGGAAAACACGGAAATTAATCTCGCTTTCCCGAGAAAATGACAAAGATTCTAAGTTGGCTTTACTCCCGGAAATAGTTAGGGAAGATTGTATTTTGGAAAAGTTGGGGAAAATGAGATGTGTTTCATTCCAAAAAAAGGTTAAAACTCCAATTCAGGAAAAAATGGAAGTTACCCCGTTTTCTGAAAAAAATGGAAACATTCCTAATTGACTTTGTTCCCTGGAATATAGTTGAAACTTACATTTTCCAAAAATGATTAAAAGTAGAATTTTTGAAAAAAAGTGAATTTACCTACATTTTTCTGTACCTACAGAATGGAAAAGAATGAAATTCGCTTTGATTTTTAGAAAATACTACAATTAGACCTCATTTTTCAGGATATTTGTAGAGTTCTAAAAGGGGAAGAATCGAATTCTCCAATTTTCTGAAAATATTAAAATAAACGATATTCCTGAAAAACATTGCAATTTGGTTCTTTTCTCACCAAAATTGGCCAAAAATTGATATTAGTTTAAGTTTTATAAAGCTCGGGATGGATTGAAAGAAGCTGTGCTCCGTAGGGAAGAGTAAAATATTGTTTCAGGAAAAACCCGAAAATTACTTCCTTATGAAAAAATCGGAGAAGACTGAAAAGGGCTTTGCTGTCAGGAAAAACCTAAAATGAATTTCATGTTTTGCGAATGCTGAAATGGCCACTTTCTGGACAAATTGGAAAAAATGGACATTTTTTGAACCTCCTAAAAACGTCATTGCGTTTTGGAAAAATATTTGGAAATAGTAGGAAAGATTGGAAGATGTTTTGCTTTGTACAAAAGGTTAAAACTTCAAATCAGGAAACTATGGAAATTAATCTCGCTTTCCCGAGAAAATTACAAAGATTCCAAGTTGGCTTTATTTCCTGAAATAGTTAGGGAAGATTGTATTTTGGAAAAGTCGAGGAAAATTAGATGTGTTTCTTTCCAAAAAAGTGTAAAACTTCAATTCAGGAAGTTATAGAAATTATCTTCGTTTTCTAGAAAAAATGGAAAGATTCCAAATTGGCTTTGCTTCCTGGAATAGTTGAAACTTAAATTTTCCAAAAATGATTAAAACATGAATTTTTGAAAAAAACTGAATTTACCTACATTTTTCTGTACGAAAGGGGAAAGACTGAAATTCGCTTTGATTTTCAGAAAATACTACAATTAGGCTTCATTTCTCAGAATATTTGTAGAGTTCTAAAAGGGGAAGTCTCGAATATCTGTAATTTTCTGGAAGTATTAAAATAAACGGTATTCCCTAAAAACATTGCAATTTGGTTCGTTTCAGACCAAAAATGGCCAAAGATTGAAATTTGTTTAAATTTTGTAACAGATTGAAAGAAGCTGTGTTCCCTGGGGAAGAGTAAAATATTGTTTCAGGAAAAACCCGAAAATTACTTCCTCCTGAAAAAATCGGAGAAGACTGAAAAGGGCTCTGCTGTCAGGATAAACCTGAAATGAATTTCATGTTTTGCGAATGCTGAAATGGCCACTTTCTGGACAAATTGGAAAAACTGGACATTTTTTGAACCTCCTAAAAACGTCATTGCGTTTTGGAAAAATATTTGGAAATAGTAGGAAAGATTGGAAGATGTTTTGATTTCTACAAAAGGTTAAAACTTCAAATCAGGAAAATATGGAAATTAATCTCGCTTTCCCGAGAAAATTACAAAGATTCCAAGTTGGCTTTATTTCCTGAAATAGTTAGGGAAGATTGTATTTTGGAAAAGTCGAGGAAAATTAGAAGTGTTTCTTTCCAAAAAAGTGTAAAACTTCAATTCAGGAAGTTATAGAAATTATCTTCGTTTTCTAGAAAAAATGGAAAGATTCCAAATTGGCTTTGCTTCCTGGAATAGTTGAAACTTAAATTTTCCAAAAATGATTAAAACATGAATTTTTGAAAAAAACTGAATTTATCTACATTTTTCTGTACGAAAGGGGAAAGACTGAAATTCGCTTTGATTTTCAGAAAATACTACAATTAGACCTCATTTTTCAGAATATTTGTAGAGTTCTAAAAGGGGAAGTCTCGAATATCTGTAATTTTCTGGGAGTATTAAAATAAACGGTATTCCCGAAAAACATTGCAATTTGGTTCGTTTCAGACCAAAAATGGCCAAAGATTGAAATTTGTTTAAATTTTGTAACGGATTGAAAGAAGCTGTGTTCCCTGGGGAAGAGTAAAATATTGTTTCAGGAAAAACCCGAAAATTACTTCCTCCTGAAAAAATCGGAGAAGACTGAAAAGGGCTTTGCTGTCAGGAAAAACCTGAAATGAATTTCATGTTTTGCGAATGCTGAAATGGCCACTTTCTGGACAAATTGGAAAAACTGGACATTTTTTGAACCTCCTAAAAACGTCATTGCGTTTTGGAAAAATATTTGGAAATAGTAGGAAAGATTGGAAGATGTTTTGATTTCTACAAAAGGTTAAAACTTCAAATCAGGAAAATATGGAAATTAATCTCGCTTTCCCGAGAAAATTACAAAGATTCCAAGTTGGCTTTATTTCCTGAAATAGTTAGGGAAGATTGTATTTTGGAAAAGTCGAGGAAAATTAGATGTGTTTCTTTCCAAAAAAGTGTAAAACTTCAATTCAGGAAGTTATAGAAATTATCTTCGTTTTCTAGAAAAAATGGAAAGATTCCAAATTGGCTTTGCTTCCTGGAATAGTTGAAACTTAAATTTTCCAAAAATGATTAAAACATGAATTTTTGAAAAAAACTGAATTTACCTACATTTTTCTGTACGAAAGGGGAAAGACTGAAATTCGCTTTGATTTTCAGAAAATACTACAATTAGGCTTCATTTCTCAGAATATTTGTAGAGTTCTAAAAGGGGAAGTCTCGAATATGTGTAATTTTCTGGAAGTATTAAAATAAACGGTATTCCCTAAAAACATTGCAATTTGGTTCGTTTCAGACCAAAAATGGCCAAAGATTGAAATTTGTTTAAATTTTGTAACAGATTGAAAGAAGCTGTGTTCCCTGGGGAAGAGTAAAATATTGTTTCAGGAAAAACCCGAAAATTACTTCCTCCTGAAAAAATCGGAGAAGACTGAAAAGGGCTCTGCTGTCAGGATAAACCTGAAATGAATTTCATGTTTTGCGAATGCTGAAATGGCCACTTTCTGGACAAATTGGAAAAACTGGACATTTTTTGAACCTCCTAAAAACGTCATTGCGTTTTGGAAAAATATTTGGAAATAGTAGGAAAGATTGGAAGATGTTTTGATTTCTACAAAAGGTTAAAACTTCAAATCAGGAAAATATGGAAATTAATCTCGCTTTCCCGAGAAAATTACAAAGATTCCAAGTTGGCTTTATTTCCTGAAATAGTTAGGGAAGATTGTATTTTGGAAAAGTCGAGGAAAATTAGAAGTGTTTCTTTCCAAAAAAGTGTAAAACTTCAATTCAGGAAGTTATAGAAATTATCTTCGTTTTCTAGAAAAAATGGAAAGATTCCAAATTGGCTTTGCTTCCTGGAATAGTTGAAACTTAAATTTTCCAAAAATGATTAAAACATGAATTTTTGAAAAAAACTGAATTTATCTACATTTTTCTGTACGAAAGGGGAAAGACTGAAATTCGCTTTGATTTTCAGAAAATACTACAATTAGACCTCATTTTTCAGAATATTTGTAGAGTTCTAAAAGGGGAAGTCTCGAATATCTGTAATTTTCTGGGAGTATTAAAATAAACGGTATTCCCGAAAAACATTGCAATTTGGTTCGTTTCAGACCAAAAATGGCCAAAGATTGAAATTTGTTTAAATTTTGTAACGGATTGAAAGAAGCTGTGTTCCCTGGGGAAGAGTAAAATATTGTTTCAGGAAAAACCCGAAAATTACTTCCTCCTGAAAAAATCGGAGAAGACTGAAAAGGGCTTTGCTGTCAGGAAAAACCTGAAATGAATTTCATGTTTTGCGAATGCTGAAATGGCCACTTTCTGGACAAATTGGAAAAACTGGACATTTTTTGAACCTCCTAAAAACGTCATTGCGTTTTGGAAAAATATTTGGAAATAGTAGGAAAGATTGGAAGATGTTTTGATTTCTACAAAAGGTTAAAACTTCAAATCAGGAAAATATGGAAATTAATCTCGCTTTCCCGAGAAAATTACAAAGATTCCAAGTTGGCTTTATTTCCTGAAATAGTTAGGGAAGATTGTATTTTGGAAAAGTCGAGGAAAATTAGATGTGTTTCTTTCCAAAAAAGTGTAAAACTTCAATTCAGGAAGTTATAGAAATTATCTTCGTTTTCTAGAAAAAATGGAAAGATTCCAAATTGGCTTTGCTTCCTGGAATAGTTGAAACTTAAATTTTCCAAAAATGATTAAAACATGAATTTTTGAAAAAAACTGAATTTACCTACATTTTTCTGTACGAAAGGGGAAAGACTGAAATTCGCTTTGATTTTCAGAAAATACTACAATTAGGCTTCATTTCTCAGAATATTTGTAGAGTTCTAAAAGGGGAAGTCTCGAATATGTGTAATTTTCTGGAAGTATTAAAATAAACGGTATTCCCTAAAAACATTGCAATTTGGTTCGTTTCAGACCAAAAATGGCCAAAGATTGAAATTTGTTTAAATTTTGTAACAGATTGAAAGAAGCTGTGTTCCCTGGGGAAGAGTAAAATATTGTTTCAGGAAAAACCCGAAAATTACTTCCTCCTGAAAAAATCGGAGAAGACTGAAAAGGGCTCTGCTGTCAGGATAAACCTGAAATGAATTTCATGTTTTGCGAATGCTGAAATGGCCACTTTCTGGACAAATTGGAAAAACTGGACATTTTTTGAACCTCCTAAAAACGTCATTGCGTTTTGGAAAAATATTTGGAAATAGTAGGAAAGATTGGAAGATGTTTTGATTTCTACAAAAGGTTAAAACTTCAAATCAGGAAAATATGGAAATTAATCTCGCTTTCCCGAGAAAATTACAAAGATTCCAAGTTGGCTTTATTTCCTGAAATAGTTAGGGAAGATTGTATTTTGGAAAAGTCGAGGAAAATTAGAAGTGTTTCTTTCCAAAAAAGTGTAAAACTTCAATTCAGGAAGTTATAGAAATTATCTTCGTTTTCTAGAAAAAATGGAAAGATTCCAAATTGGCTTTGCTTCCTGGAATAGTTGAAACTTAAATTTTCCAAAAATGATTAAAACATGAATTTTTGAAAAAAACTGAATTTATCTACATTTTTCTGTACGAAAGGGGAAAGACTGAAATTCGCTTTGATTTTCAGAAAATACTACAATTAGACCTCATTTTTCAGAATATTTGTAGAGTTCTAAAAGGGGAAGTCTCGAATATCTGTAATTTTCTGGGAGTATTAAAATAAACGGTATTCCCGAAAAACATTGCAATTTGGTTCGTTTCAGACCAAAAATGGCCAAAGATTGAAATTTGTTTAAATTTTGTAACGGATTGAAAGAAGCTGTGTTCCCTGGGGAAGAGTAAAATATTGTTTCAGGAAAAACCCGAAAATTACTTCCTCCTGAAAAAATCGGAGAAGACTGAAAAGGGCTTTGCTGTCAGGAAAAACCTGAAATGAATTTCATGTTTTGCGAATGCTGAAATGGCCACTTTCTGGACAAATTGGAAAAACTGGACATTTTTTGAACCTCCTAAAAACGTCATTGCGTTTTGGAAAAATATTTGGAAATAGTAGGAAAGATTGGAAGATGTTTTGATTTCTACAAAAGGTTAAAACTTCAAATCAGGAAAATATGGAAATTAATCTCGCTTTCCCGAGAAAATTACAAAGATTCCAAGTTGGCTTTATTTCCTGAAATAGTTAGGGAAGATTGTATTTTGGAAAAGTCGAGGAAAATTAGAAGTGTTTCTTTCCAAAAAAGTGTAAAACTTCAATTCAGGAAGTTATAGAAATTATCTTCGTTTTCTAGAAAAAATGGAAAGATTCCAAATTGGCTTTGCTTCCTGGAATAGTTGAAACTTAAATTTTCCAAAAATGATTAAAACATGAATTTTTGAAAAAAACTGAATTTATCTACATTTTTCTGTACGAAAGGGGAAAGACTGAAATTCGCTTTGATTTTCAGAAAATACTACAATTAGACCTCATTTTTCAGAATATTTGTAGAGTTCTAAAAGGGGAAGTCTCGAATATGTGTAATTTTCTGGAAGTATTAAAATAAACGGTATTCCCGAAAAACATTGCAATTTGGTTCGTTTCAGACCAAAAATGGCCAAAGATTGAAATTTGTTTAAATTTTGTAACGGATTGAAAGAAGCTGTGTTCCCTGGGGAAGAGTAAAATCTTGTTTCAGGAAAAACCCGAAAATTACTTCCTCCTGAAAAAATCGGAGAAGACTGAAAAGGGCTTTGCTGTCAGGAAAAACCTGAAATGAATTTCATGTTTTGCGAATGCTGAAATGGCCACTTTCTGGACAAATTGGAAAAACTGGACATTTTTTGAACCTCCTAAAAACGTCATTGCGTTTTGGAAAAATATTTGGAAATAGTAGGAAAGATTGGAAGATGTTTTGATTTCTACAAAAGGTTAAAACTTCAAATCAGGAAAATATGGAAATTAATCTCGCTTTCCCGAGAAAATTACAAAGATTCCAAGTTGGCTTTATTTCCTGAAATAGTTAGGGAAGATTGTATTTTGGAAAAGTCGAGGAAAATTAGAAGTGTTTCTTTCCAAAAAAGTGTAAAACTTCAATTCAGGAAGTTATAGAAATTATCTTCGTTTTCTAGAAAAAATGGAAAGATTCCAAATTGGCTTTGCTTCCTGGAATAGTTGAAACTTAAATTTTCCAAAAATGATTAAAACATGAATTTTTGAAAAAAACTGAATTTATCTACATTTTTCTGTACGAAAGGGGAAAGACTGAAATTCGCTTTGATTTTCAGAAAATACTACAATTAGACCTCATTTTTCAGAATATTTGTAGAGTTCTAAAAGGGGAAGTCTCGAATATGTGTAATTTTCTGGAAGTATTAAAATAAACGGTATTCCCGAAAAACATTGCAATTTGGTTCGTTTCAGACCAAAAATGGCCAAAGATTGAAATTTGTTTAAATTTTGTAACGGATTGAAAGAAGCTGTGTTCCCTGGGGAAGAGTAAAATCTTGTTTCAGGAAAAACCCGAAAATTACTTCCTCCTGAAAAAATCGGAGAAGACTGAAAAGGGCTTTGCTGTCAGGAAAAACCTGAAATGAATTTCATGTTTTGCGAATGCTGAAATGGCCACTTTCTGGACAAATTGGAAAAACTGGACATTTTTTGAACCTCCTAAAAACGTCATTGCGTTTTGGAAAAATATTTGGAAATAGTAGGAAAGATTGGAAGATGTTTTGATTTCTACAAAAGGTTAAAACTTCAAATCAGGAAAATATGGAAATTAATCTCGCTTTCCCGAGAAAATTACAAAGATTCCAAGTTGGCTTTATTTCCTGAAATAGTTAGGGAAGATTGTATTTTGGAAAAGTCGAGGAAAATTAGAAGTGTTTCTTTCCAAAAAAGTGTAAAACTTCAATTCAGGAAGTTATAGAAATTATCTTCGTTTTCTAGAAAAAATGGAAAGATTCCAAATTGGCTTTGCTTCCTGGAATAGTTGAAACTTAAATTTTCCAAAAATGATTAAAACATGAATTTTTGAAAAAAACTGAATTTATCTACATTTTTCTGTACGAAAGGGGAAAGACTGAAATTCGCTTTGATTTTCAGAAAATACTACAATTAGACCTCATTTTTCAGAATATTTGTAGAGTTCTAAAAGGGGAAGTCTCGAATATGTGTAATTTTCTGGAAGTATTAAAATAAACGGTATTCCCGAAAAACATTGCAATTTGGTTCGTTTCAGACCAAAAATGGCCAAAGATTGAAATTTGTTTAAATTTTGTAACGGATTGAAAGAAGCTGTGTTCCCTGGGGAAGAGTAAAATCTTGTTTCAGGAAAAACCCGAAAATTACTTCCTCCTGAAAAAATCGGAGAAGACTGAAAAGGGCTTTGCTGTCAGGAAAAACCTGAAATGAATTTCATGTTTTGCGAATGCTGAAATGGCCACTTTCTGGACAAATTGGAAAAACTGGACATTTTTTGAACCTCCTAAAAACGTCATTGCGTTTTGGAAAAATATTTGGAAATAGTAGGAAAGATTGGAAGATGTTTTGATTTCTACAAAAGGTTAAAACTTCAAATCAGGAAAATATGGAAATTAATCTCGCTTTCCCGAGAAAATTACAAAGATTCCAAGTTGGCTTTATTTCCTGAAATATTTAGGGAAGATTGTATTTTGGAAAAGTCGAGGAAAATTAGATGTGTTTCTTTCCAAAAAAGTGTAAAACTTCAATTCAGGAAGTTATAGAAATTATCTTCGTTTTCTAGAAAAAATGGAAAGATTCCAAATTGGCTTTGCTTCCTGGAATAGTTGAAACTTAAATTTTCCAAAAATGATTAAAACATGAATTTTTGAAAAAAACTGAATTTATCTACATTTTTCTGTACGAAAGGGGAAAGACTGAAATTCGCTTTGATTTTCAGAAAATACTACAATTAGACCTCATTTTTCAGAATATTTGTAGAGTTCTAAAAGGGGAAGTCTCGAATATGTGTAATTTTCTGGAAGTATTAAAATAAACGGTATTCCCGAAAAACATTGCAATTTGGTTCGTTTCAGACCAAAAATGGCCAAAGATTGAAATTTGTTTAAATTTTGTAACGGATTGAAAGAAGCTGTGTTCCCTGGGGAAGAGTAAAATATTGTTTCAGAAAAAACCCGAAAATTACTTCCTCCTGAAAAAATCGGAGAAGACTGAAAAGGGCTTTGCTGTCAGGAAAAACCTGAAATGAATTTCATATTTTGCGAATGCTGAAATGGCCACTTTCTGGACAAATTGGAAAAACTGGACATTTTTTGAAACGTCTAAAAAGCGTCATTGCGTCTTGGAAAACTCAATAAACACTGAAATATGAAAATATTTATGGAAATAATTTGAGTTTCTATAGATTGGTTCTCTATATAGGTTCGTTATAGACATTGAGACGACCGATAACTGTTTTGAAATTTGGTAATTCGGAATAGATTACAGAAAATTGTGCTGTTTGGAAATGACTGAAATTTTGTTTCAGAAAGGTATTGTCACAAGCTTTATTTTCTGGAAAAAAAAAATAGAAAATATCGAAATGACCTTTACTTTTGGAAAACAGTTTTGCATTTTTGTGAAGCAAAGTGACAAATGGAATTTTATGCGAAGTAGGTGGTCACTTTCAAAATTTTATTCGTATGTCGTCTCAAGACATTCAGGTCTTAACGCTATTGGTCCCAAAATTAGTAAAATTGATAGTAAATTTAGAAGTATTTCAAGCGTCTAGTTTCGTCTGTATATTAAAATGTAAGACTCGTTTTGGATCTCACGAAATACCAAATTTCTCATATACTTTGAGCACCAACTCATTGGTCCATTCCATCTTGTTTTTACATATTTGCTAGCACAACTACATATTTGACAACCATGTCCACAGTGAGCGTTTTGCTTACATATTTTCATCTTTTTAAAGAAGTAATCATCATTTCTAACACCAAACACTTCGTTATTTTCGCTTGGAACATTTTTAGTAAGAACATATTATAAGCATGTA
This sequence comes from Cryptocephalus moraei, assembly GCA_946251905.1. Lineage (NCBI taxonomy): Eukaryota > Metazoa > Arthropoda > Insecta > Coleoptera > Chrysomelidae > Cryptocephalus > Cryptocephalus moraei. Next base: position 36,589,082 of record OX276456.1, on the reverse strand, counting down.
ATGCCCAACCAGAGCCACATTTGAAGACGAAAGGGGAGAAGGTTCAGAAGACGTAGAGATGACTCAACGAAGCAGAGATGAGGCGACTAAAAAAATGAATACTGGAAAAATAGAGAGAAATGGAGGGAACGGTTGAAACCTTTAATTAGAGGATATATTGAGCCACGAGCTGCGCTAGTTGTTCTGATATTTGGTAACACCAGTCCTCGCACACCCTTCAAAGTGCTTTCCCTAATTCCCAACAAGCGTAGAGTGGAATACGTACTGATGCGGAGCACACGCATAATCCCCGTTTGTATTATTTATTAGACGATCCGTAGCTGGAGGTGGCGCGACATCCAAATCAGCGTACGCGCCTCCCGAAAATCAGAGAGAACTCCACGACGGAAATTCCGCGTTTCCCGGGAAAATAACCGAGTTAGGAACTGAATCCGAAGTTGTCCCGATTCCCCAATCATTTTAATCACGGCTACGGGATGAGTTATGGTCGTCGTTAATATTTAAGCAATCAATTTGCTTCATCATCGAGCAAACTGTTTAACTACGTTACCATCATACCACCACTACCACTACATTAGACGATATTAGACGTCTCCCTTACCTGGAGGACAGGCCAGCTGGACCGCTCCGCCCAGCGAAACTTCTAATTGCTTTCCGGTGGAGCTGAGCTCTCCAACGTCGAAGTCTGGCTCCTGCGTCACGTCCGTGTCGTCTGAAATGGAAACGAGAGAGAGAGCCGTTAGCGTTAACGTTTCGTGGATTAGGTTTAGGATACCTGCGTGACGGTTCCTCCCTCGTATACGAGGGAGATTAAATGGAAACTCCTCCTTTACTACACACTTAAGACGTCCTATTAGACCGACGAACAACAATTTACTTATTATTTCGACGGCGATAAGAATTATTTATGTGCGTTACCTAACACCGAAGTAATATCATTTAGGTCCTTCATTTTTACCGTCTAGTTGCGCACAGGGTAGTTATTGTAATAGCGATTTTAAGACTGATTAGAGAAGACGAATTCAGTTCACTATTTGAATTCCATTGCTTCAGCTACTTCCACTTTACGATTTTAACACAAAATGGATGAAAACAAACTTTTGCTTTTATATTTTGTTACGTTACGGTTTTTTTAACATCAAATTAGCCAACGAATTTTAATTAAGTAAGATTCCTCGGTCGTTATTTTAACTAAGAGTTGCGTAATTTTGAACGAGATTCTCCGGTTAGTGTAGCTACTATCATACCGTACATAATTTGCAAAACGCTAAAATCTGTCTGTGAGAGAGTAGAATTTGCAAAAGTGGGGTGTTAAGAAAGCAGGATTGGTTAAGAGTCAAGAGAGAGATTTAGGTTCAATGACTGGCTGTCACGTCACTTCCGCTCAATAGGGAAGGGATTATTATCGAGAGGAGATGACACGGAGAGGATTCGTTCGAGGACTAGTCTCGGGGACACGAGTGGGTTCGGATGGCCCAAGTTATCCAGTTTTTCTGGGCGTTTTAGTAAAGTTTTATGCCAGTGAGATTCGAGCCGGAACTTTGAAAGCGTTTATATCGATAATTTTGGCTGACGAACCCCAAAATCTGAGGGGCCCAATGTAATAGAAGGCCAAATATGGCGGTTATTTTTTAATCCCTTTCTCAACCTGTTTCTAAAACGTGTAAATTCCAGCAGATGGTTACACCCATTTAAGTATAATAAGGGAAAGGGAAAAAAGAAGAATTTTCAAAGATTTAAACATTTGTATAAGCATATGTAATGTTTAGATAATAATCCTGTGTTATTATTTTACTACGCACGATTTGAGAAAGCGCTAGTTGCATACCGTGGTCCTCTTATCTTAATCCTTCGGCTGCTCCTACCTCTTTGGACAATAGAGATTTTCTGACCGCGGTGCGCAACTGATATGAGCCGATGCTACCGAATGGGGTAAGAAGTAATTCACGTTTGCGGAACAGTTTTCTAAATTAGCGTACAGATGTACTTTTCTCGGTCTTATTTGCGTAGCTTCTTTGCGATTCCACTAATATTTAAAGGAACCTGAACCGTACGGGAAAAAATCGTCGCTGATATTTTAAAAATCTGTCAACGTTATCCCGTCCCTTCCCCTCTATAAGAAAAAAAAGGTGTCTTTTTCATCCGTCCGAGAACCTCGCAAATCCTTCCCTTCCCTTCGCTCCCCTTCCTCCCGGTCCCGTTATCGGGTAGATGGTGAAAGTCTCGCCCTGTCAGGCCCACTATTTCGCTGCCATTTTTCAAACCGTTGCGAATTTCTCATCTGAAAATACTGCCATGTGTAATTTTATGCTTTCGTCCCGGGACGGGCACGGGAGAGATTTATCGAACTAATAAAATCCGGGCCATATGCCGGGGACTTATTGAAAATATTGGTCGGCACTTCAATCTCGGTAATAAGTTGTCGATAGGGGCACTATCCATAATGAAAAAGTTTTTTTTCCCTCGGGATCCTTCCTCTTCTGTACGAAATGGGATTTTTACATTCGGCGAGATTTAATTCGCCTCCTCTCCGGCGAAGGGGATGTTTTATGCGTCCCGCGACTGTTTCGTTTAAGACTCGGATCCGGCGAAACACGCGTTATTTTCTGGAGTCGCGAGATGATAAATCGACGCAGGAATTCGAAGTCGGGAAGCCGAACCGACGTACGTAACGCCGACAATAGGGAATCCGCCTGAAAAGGCAGCAAGTGACGGTGTGTGTGTGTGTGTGTGTGTGTGTGTATACATGCAACCCAGATCCGTTTGATGAAAAAAGAGTTTCCGCAAAGGGGGAATATGTATGACGTTTTAATCATATCTTCGGGGTTTCATGAATGAGAGACAGAAACAGGGAGAGAAACATTAATTCACTGATCGTTCATTATATTCCAAGACAAATTTAAATATCAACTGTAAGTTGTGATTTTTCAATGTTGGTTAACATGGTGAAGGTGGGATGGGAAACAGAGAAAATCGGGGCTATTTCGGAACTCCTACGGGAAAGATTGATCACGTGGTACTAAAAGACAATAAATTTGAAGTTAAGTGGACGTCTGAAGCCTTTGATTGACTCGGACAGGATAACCTCAGTGCCACCTTCCCATTTTGCTTTTTTCCTGATTATTTCTTGGAACATTCAATCAAATTGTGTTTTATGCCATTGCAACTAGTTGTTAGTTATTGTTACATGAAATCGCAATTTCAGTATCTATTAAGAGACATATCTTGTGAAATATACGTTTCATTTTTTAAAAATTTCTCATTAAATTTTTAAGCACCGGAGTACTATAGAGATTCATCAACTACGAGTGTAAGACTACTTAAATCAGTCATCAAACCAACTTAAGGGCCTTCCTTTACGACGCTTATCGACTCTTTCAGCCTATGCAAGAAAGTATGGTACTAAAGTTCCAGATCATTATCGTACAACAGGAGCTTATGATGGTTAAGCACGTTCTAAAATGTAGAACACTATGAATTACCGCTCATTTGTCTAAAAGCAATTTGTCCCAAAAATAGGATTCAAACCAACTCCCAGAGCTATCAGAAGAGCTGTATGTATGCGAACTCATTAGAAAGGTGTCTCTTTAATGGCGAAGTAAAACCGTCATAAAGATAAACTTTATCAGCAAACGGAAGCACCTCCGAACATCGGTAGAACGAGCCACCTCAACCATGGATGCATAGAAAGTCGATACCGTGAAAGTATCGATAAATCATTCCACTTACGCTACGATAAGGTTAACTTTGTCGATACATCCACATTTTGATTAAGTTCGTCATACTTAAGAAAGTATAGTAGTAAAGTTCCAGATCATTATCACACAACAGGACCTTATGGTGGTTAAGCACCTTCTAAAATTGTAAGATTTAAATGTAGAACACTATGAATTACCGCTCACTCGTCTAAAAGCAATTTGTCCCAAAAATAGGATTCAAACCAACTCCCAGAGCTATCAAAAGAGCTGTGTGTATGCGAACTCATTAGAAAGGTGTCTCTTTAATGGCGAAGTAAAACCGCCATAAAGATAAAATTTATCAGCAAACGGAAGCACCTCCGAACATCGATAGAACGAGCCACCTCAACCATGGATACGAAGTCGATACCCTGAAATCATCCCACTTACGCGACTGTCGATACATCCACATTTTGATTACTGTAAAAACCTTGACCAAAGGTGCGATGACACTAAAATCGATACTTAAAAAAAAGTCGATACTCTCTCCCAGATATCGAAGCATTTCCCACTCTCTGTCCCGGATCCCTTTTGAACGGTTGCGGTGAAAGTGGATTCGGGGCTTTCACGCTCCGGTTAATTAGAAGCGGAAAGGGCGTTTTGTAACTCTTCTCTCCTTCTTCACATCGTTTGTTTATTAACGACCACTTATATTTTAATGGCACAGGAGGCCCGGGCTCCGGGGGACCGAACAGATTTGCCTCGAGGCCGGGGAGGACATGAAAATTTTATGATTTAATATTCTCTAGGCACGCACCGAATTCATTACGCTAATAGTGTCCATTACGGAAAGGGAGTCCTCCTCCGCTCTCGGAACGTCCACGATTTACGAAATGATACCTAACTCCGACCGAGATGCGGCATTCGGTCCACATATGCAATACCGAGAACGTAATGGGAGCAGACTGGAAACTCTCCAAGGAGGAAAAAGTGATTCCACGATCGCTTGCGGGATATACGAGGAAGTTGTTACCGAGTTCAGAAGTAGTCGCATTTGTCTCGGTAAATGACAGGTGAGAAATTGCAGCGGCCCATATGCATCTGTTACTCGAGACGCTTCGATATCCCTTTAAATCCTTACTGGGATAACTTTTCCAAAAATTGATTACAGAATGTTGGATTGCATTGCATTTTAGCTAAGCACAAAAAAATGCAATTTGGAAATTGGGATTGGTCGAAATGTTTAAACACTCTCCCAAATTTGAAATTCCCACAAAAATTAAAGCTAAGTTATGGAATAAAACAACGCCTTAACAACGTCTTTCAGTTTAGGTCTACATAATATGAGTATAAATAAAAGTAAAGAGAGAACGGTCGACCATTCCTCTTGTATGTTTTGTATATCCCTGAAAGTTTGAGACTCGAACCAGACAAAACTTCATTTCAGGGCTCTGACCGTGGAAACTTTTCAAATCCTTACATCGTTCCCATTCCGCGTAAAATAAGCGAAATTCGAATTTGGCGTATCGGAACGGATCAATTTTGAACTTTTCAAATCTCGACACATACACACAACGTCATTGTACGACTCGCGGAACACAGTAACTTTCGAGTCGTACAAATGACTCCGATAAATAACGTCATTCCCGGTTCTCAATCGGAAAATCGCTCGGCGATGAGGAAAAAACCGTTCCTAGGCTCCGACAAAGTAATTTTCGGCGTGACAGTGGCAGGCGACGGCAAAACGTTTCCCGCAATTCGACCGACGATAGTTACATCCGTAGGTGGATAACCTCACCCCTCTCGGTTTCGCGGTTTTTACCCGACTCGTCTACGCGCCGTTTGTTGCGGTCTCTGTCGTCAAATTAAATTATTTCAGATCGTCGGAGGCGGCGGCGGAATAGTTACATTCCGGGGATTCCCGTAAAAAAATATTACGCGAAACGTCTCGTTATTAGAATGGAGCGACGTTCGCGGATCAAAGGGAAAATTTGGATCGAGTTTTACCTCGATTGTCGTACCTGAGATCCGTCTCGGAATGTTTTCGACAGACTGCGCCATTCGATTTAATTTTAGCCGGAGGTTAACTTTTTGATGTGACTAATTCTTATGGCGCGATATGGCTGTGTTTTGCACGAGGAGAAAAGTTCAGTTTGCCGTCACGCTCGAACATATCTATACGCGTTGTATATAGGTGTTCCAATATTCTATACGACCAACGAATATAGACGACTTAATACGACTGATGTATCATATAACATACACATATACTTATACTGCACTCATCGGCTTTAAATGTATCGTGTAACAAAGACACAGAGACAAATTGAGCGTTTAAATAGTATCGATAGAAATAATTTTTATGGCATATACATGTCTTATTCATTACACCATAAAAAATAAAACTAATTTCTGTAATAATTTATATTAAGAAGCGGTTACGTCTGTCGGTCAGTTCCGCGACCGCCACACTTTCAGAACTAGCCAGGTTTCTCAAATTGACCGTTTAAATAGTATTGATAGAAATAATTTTTATGGCACATACATGTCTTATTCATTAAAACATAAAAAATAAAACTTTAATTTCTGTAATAATTTAGATATATTAAGAAGTAGCCACTTCTATCGGTCTGTTCCGCGACCGCCACACTTTCAGAACTAACCCGGTTTCTCAAATTGACCGTTTAAATAGTATTGATAGAAATAATTTTTATGGCACATACATGTCTTATTCATTACACCATAAAAAAACTTTAATTTTTGTAATAATTTATATTAAGAAGTGGTCACTTCTGTCGGTCAGTCCCGCGACCACCACACTTTCAAAACTAGCCCGATTTCTCATTAAAATTCGACGAGATTCCCTTCGGAATGCATAAATTCCGATTGTTAATCAGGCGGAGCAGCTCCTCGTTTCTAATTAAAAAAGCGACTCTCCTATGACAATTAGACGTGGAGGATAGCCATCCGCCCGAGATTTACTCGAGAGTTGTGTCTGGTAAAAAATGTTGCGATAAATTCCCGGCGAGAGCCTCGCCGTCGTAAATTAAATTTCTCTCTCAAGGAGCCAGTCCATTCGGCGAAGGCGTATCTATTAAATTTCAAATTTATATCTTCCCCGATAAGTTTAATAGCCACGGGATGGATCTGAAAGAGGACTTTATGCCCAACGTCGTAAATATATATCGGGCCCTAATTTAAAAAATATTACCGTCTTTACGATTTTATTTAGTATCAGTCGGGCGTAGTGTTGAGAGTGGAATGAAATTACACTTTATATTTAGTTGATATCGAGAGCATTCAATGTACCTTCGATATGAAAACAGATTTATGTAATCGATATGGCCTGTTACTCTGGGCTAGTTCTCGACTTAGACAATTAGTTCGTGAACAACAGATGCTAATTATATATGACGTGACAACATCTTGATATACCCTAGCGTAAGCCCAACTAATACAAATAAACAACTACTCGAGAACATTGGAGCATCGAAACAAGCGCTTGAACTAAGTTCCTGCCTGTTTCCAACCTCCCTTAGACCGGGTGTGTTCTGAGTACTTACCCCTGACGTTAAGGAAGTATGTGATGCTGCTGAACCTGCCGAGCCTGTGCCTGGAGATGCACTTGTACCAGCCGCTGTGCTCCCTCTTGATCTCGGTGAAGTTGAGGAAACCGTCCGGGGACTGTTGGACTGGAGGGCTTCCGTCGTCCTTCTGCCAGACGGGAAGGGCTTTGGGGTTCGCGTCGACGTCGCATTTCAACGACACCGACATACCCTCCATTATCGGGACGCCGAAGCCTGGCTCGCGGGATATGGCGAAAGACGGAGTGTCTGGAAAGAGAGTGGAAGTTAAAACGTACGATTTATACGAATATCGTAAAATTTCCTTCTATCTTGATTAAATTTCCTTTAAATAGTCCACGTTGTCCATCTACGGTATTATTAGTTTCACGCTCGTTGATTCGGGATTCCCCGTTACCTGTCGATAAAGCGCTTGCATGTAATTTATGCCTTAGAACTGACTGTCCCATTCTTATTTACGTAGGGGGTGGCTATTGCTTACGTTCTGTACCGCGTGTTCTCAACATTATAAGTTCTACCTGTCCTTTAGAGATAACGCCTTAAAGTACCTTATATTTGTAACACCCTGCAGGTGTTCATGGGATGTTACCTAGTTGCTATCTATAGATTTTATTATTATTTTTAACACCATGTAGGCGGCTATAGGATTTTAATTTTGGTATTGATGATTAATTTTCTTATCGTGTAACATTTAGAAAGAGGACCCTGTATATGAAAATTACTTAGCGGAGTACGGTAAAATATGAGTTGTTTAATTCGTCACAAGCAAGCATTTTCGTCGCTGCCAGAGAGACTGGTATGAAATGGGACACCGGACATGACAATTTAATAGAAGACTTGTAGTCGTACTCGGGGCTACGAACTTGAACTCTGCTGAGTCAGTTAAAGGGGCGTGTATTAATTTTGTTCCGAGACTAAATACGGTCCGTTATTGACTCCGAATATTGCCTTACAAAGCATAAATCTTATCCATAAGTTTCCCATCCCCAGACATACGAGCCATTAATATTACTCCGTCCGTAGATAGTACAACACACACACATACAATATGTAATATACTCCGGTATTTCATGCGATCCACACTAGCGACGATTTCCACCGTGTGTTCCTGTTTATACATCCAGAGTACGGTCCAGTAAACACGGACCCCAGTCGCGTTGTAATACTCGCCACTATTTGAGTTAGCGCCCCACGGATCGGGATTCCCTCGTGCCTTTCATCTGATATATAAACAATGGCGAAAGGGTCCGTGCATTATATCCATAATTACAGTTAAGCTCCGCGGGGACGATTTTAAACGTACACGCATATTATTACAAACAAAAGCGCGAGAAGGGAAAGTTACCACTCACCACGCAGAACTTTGATATAATGTGGATATTTGGATACGTCGGATAATGCGTTATTCGAGAAGTTATCGAACTTCGACTAGGCTAGTAGTAAACTCTAACCTTTCGTGAAACAATGCGAAAAACCTTTCTCACCGCGATCTGCCTTGTGATTCTCCATAATAAAGAAGGAATGGAAAACTTCTGGGTTTCGAATAAACCCGGGAAGCTCAATACCACGTTTTCTTGTCTCCTCCTCGTTATAAGATAAATATATTATTATATGAAAATCTCTCATGTTAAGCAACCTTTATGTCGGCTATTTTACCTCGAACGATACAGAAGCAGAGATGTGTTTGCTAAGAAATGTGAAGGTGTATTCGCTCTCTCTCAATCGTTTCTGAATAACTCTTCAATATTTGATGAATCCCGTCAGAGTCAACACTGGAGGTGAATGGGGAATTCTCCTTCTACTCCTCGGATATTAATGCTGGGAAAGGTAGGGCAAGGTGCAACGTGTTGTACCCTCTCGTCTTACACAAAACGGGTAGAGAGAGGGCCGCGTCGCTATGCGCTCGGGTCGAGGAAATAGTGCTTTCCTCTTGTAAATATTTTATCGAGTCGGAAAATTATTGAACTCCTCGGAGGACTGATAGTTACGGATGAACTATATCGAGGATATCCGAGACGTTACGACAAGCGAAACGATCCGCTTACGGACTCGTAAAAATTTTCGCATTTCCCCAAGGAGGAAATAACCGTGGAAATAGTGAATCAACCATGTTCGCATCCACCCAGCAAATGAAGAGGACAATAATTGTAACACAAATCCATAATGAACACCCGATAGTAGGCAACCAACAATACACACAATTAATCGGACAGGATTCTAATCACAGGAATATGATGAACTCTAGAATGCCAATCAGTTCTGAACAATCTGGAGCCCCATGGGGTAAATTGACCAACTTCTGAGTTTGCGCAGTAAGTAGTGTATTAAGCGCAATATTTCACCGTGACATCAGTGTAGGACTAAGTGTTTTTAACTTCTGGTTCGTGAATCTGATATGATCAAATTGTCGATATGAATAGCTGCTTGAACTGACTTCTTGAAATTGAAATGTTAAGCACATAAAAAGTAGTTACATTTAAGTTGTAACGGGTTTGCTGCGGTTACTAGGGAGATTTGGCGCTGGGGCGGAATTCGGGAGTTCGGTTTTAAGAGTCGGTTTTACGGTTTTGCTCGGGCGCCAGATTTTTAAGGGTTTTCACCCTTAAAACCCTAGGGAGTATGCCTAACACCTGTTGGTGTCGTCGAACGGAGGCTCGGAGAAGTACAAAAAACTTATTTACAATTATTTATGTATTTCGAAAAGGAATCACACAAATACGAAAATATTATTATTATCACAGTGAGAGAGAAATAAAAGTTAAAAATAAAGTTATCCTAAAAGTTATAGGAAAATTATCCTAACAATATCACAATGAAAGAGAAATAGCTAAATGCGGAGACGATAGGAAAACGTGCAGTGTCTAATATTCGGTAATACGGTCTTTTACATTACGAGAGAGCGAGAGAGCGAGCGGAAGATCGTGGTGAATTAATTTTTCCCTAACACGACGAGAGAAAAATTAACTCATAGCGGTTCGGAGAGACATTTTCACGTTACTACAGATCACTCACATATATCGGTCGGTAACGGACAGTTACGTAACAGATAACAGAGAGTTCGGGCGGTTTAATCTAACGGCGGAACGATCACAGTTACAAATAATTCGGTCGGTGGTACGTTCATAATCGGACAGTGTCGGTCGGTCTAAATCTAACGGTCGGTAACGTTCACAATTACATTTATCGGTCGGTAGTACGTTCACAATCGGACGGTTAAGTAACAAATAACGAATAATTCGGTCGGTTTAAAACTAACGGTCGGTAACGTTCACAATTACATGTATCGGTCGGTACATTAACTGATTAACTAGAAATGCGACGCAGCGATTCAATAGGAAATCAGCTGAGAGTCGAGTTATTCGTAATTAATAACAACCATTCGTGAAATATTAAAAACACACGATTTCGATTTCAATCTCTTCAACTGGAATCCCTCGTAATACACATTTTCAAAATCTCCAGTACATACACAGCCAATAAAATATTTGGAAATTTCTTGACGGTTTTCGCGTAAACACGTTGGCCGTCCGTTGGGTTGCCTCGCATATTATGTATATATTTGCGTTCGCCCATTCTTCGAATGAAATTAATTCAAAAGGAAATAACAGCGGGAAACGATTTATTTGCTCGCTCCGATAGCCGTGAACCCAGATGCAAATAAAAGTAAATATTTACATAAAATCTGACGGCGGAGGGGAGCAACTCGGACAGCGTATCCCGGAGACCTAGACCTGAATAATAGGGAGCGAGAGGAGGAGGAGAAGGTGAGGAGGTGAGGAGGTTTCCCCGCGAAGGAAACGTCGTATTTTTCTTTCGCCCGACAGTCGATTCCCGAACTGCTGTCGGCTGATTGGAGGAACGCGATTTTCTTTTCTCGCAGGCCTGGGAAATTGCGCATTTCGTTACTCCCGGAATTTCCCGACTACTTCGTTTCCATATATGGTAATCGTTTAGATTTTCTCCTTTTTCCTAACCGCGTAAGTAGGTGTCGCAACTAAATTTCACTTCTACTCAGCATCTCTTATACCCTGATATTTAATGTTGTGGACTTTTACAACCCGTCAAAAAGAGAGAGATGCCGATATTGTTACCACCCCTTTCTTCAACTATTGGTTTATCGGTCAGGACGATACAGGATTACGATCGTCGTAATCCGAGCGATATTGTCAGATGTACTCACATCTCTAAATAAGGGAATCGGTGGATAAAAGCGGTCCGGTTTATAAAGCTAAAAATAGCCTCAGGTATAGAGAGGGTTCTTTTTATGTATTCCTTTAGGGAAGAAATGATACCGGCAATGTCGCACTCGGCGCCGGCCGAGTTATTTGATGTGTCGATTGTAAAAGTCCACAACATTAAAAATCAGGGTATAGTTAGTGATTTTCTCCCCGAGCCTCTTTGAACTCCCTCACATTACGGTCCCGCGGCGCGACCTGTTTGTCCCACCGACGAATTTTAATAAAACTTTTGTTTTATTGAACAAACGTATCGTTAATAATACGACTCCTCCAAAAAAAAAGCAAACTCACAACTTTTCCCTTCGCAAAAAAAGTTTAAATTCATCTCGTCTCCGACGCGATATTAAAAAATGGAGACGGCAACTCGATACGAGATCTGTAACGCGAGAACCCAAAAACAAACGAATATCCCGAGGAGAAAGGAGGAACGGAAAAAATAAACAGAAACACCCGAACTCGCTCTCGCGCCCTGCATTATTTATAAAATTAATCTGGAAGCACGTCCTCGGAAGCTATTCCTTTAAAAAAACTTTAATTTCGGCTCTCGGTAATTATCGCAGGAGAACGGCTCCTCTCCTAATGAAAATTTTATCGTTTTCCGCGAGGACGTTTCCACTTATCAGCGCCCCAAAGAGAAATTAATTCGGCCCCTAAAGTGTACTTTCGATTTTTAGACGAGATTGCGATTATACAGTACAATAGGGTGTTGTGTTAATTGCGAGAGAAATGTGGGACGCAAAACAAAGGAGGCCCGCTTCGACGCTAAAGGGAAGCGAGCCAACGACAAAAAAGTATACATCGGAAGTCCCGTCACGTCTCGTCACAATCTTGTTGCCCCGGAATCGCCAAAACATGAGCTATTCCGGTAAAAAACGTGCGTACCGTAACGTTTTACGTGAGTCAATATATCAAAGTCAAAACACTTTTTACTCATCCATTAAACACACCAAACTCAACACTTTCTGGCACTAAGTACTAATTTATTTCTCCTCCAGTACTAACTTATATCGCTTGTCGTTCGTCGTCAACTTAGTTATCAATCAAGTTCAACACAGTTAAGCCATGTGATCGCACCCCGGCCTTTCATGGAGTACAATAACTTACTCTTAACAATGTGTTGTAACTCTGTCACTTTATTTGTTTCTCAATTGTTTAAGTTAATTGAGCCCTTCCCCGAACTGTCTCTCTGAGTAATATTTGTTGAATATAGTTTGTTTGGTTTGCATAAAAATAAACGCGCCTTTATTCTCTTTCCTTCACTCTGAGTTACCCCTTTAGGCGTGACAATACTACTATCATAATTCACCTTTCAATCTAAATACTTCTGGGTACATATTTACGAACGTATAGTACATATTTAAAATTGCAGTTAGGAAGAGGGTTAATTGCGCAGATTCCTTTAATATATTGTGAAATTATTAGCACAATCTAAGCGTTTCTTCACATTGTTGCATGAACTCAGTTGATGAATTCTCTCGTATGATTTGCGTGTACATTGCATTTGGTGTTTTGGTTCTCTGCAATAATACTGACTTATCGATTCGTACGCTTTCACCGTAACATTTGTTTGTATACATTGCACCTCGTTAAGTATGTTAGATAAACTGTATATAGAAGTAAAGAAAATTTATTAGAAATTTATAGAAGTTACTTATTGCATCAGTGGTGCTCTATCAGTTTTCTTACTATAGATTTCCAGTAGATCTCGTTAAGATAAATATTTGGATTTCCATTTTGGAACCTAACGAAACCAATAAAATAACAAAATCAGTATACATCTTCTCCAAACATGTTAAGATAGGATTTTTAGTGTAAGTAAACATTTTTAAGATTTTCCAACTTAAAAGTGGTGGAAACAGTTGTAGACAAAATTAATTTTGTTCCGTAATGAATAGAAACTGATTTTCTTTTAATGTCTCGGTTATGTTTCTTTTCGACCCTCATTATTAATACGCCTACGGATAACTGTCTTGTTGTCTATCACGATTCGTTAACGGCGGCCATATTTGCACTTACGCTGGCATATAAACAAATGATACAACGTGATCAAGAAATACAGTTTAAGTTGGCAATCCTAAATTTAAATCTGGCTAAGTAGGTCACCAGACGTGACACCTCTAGACTTTTGTTCCTTTGGGCACCTTCAAAACAAGGTGTTCAATAGTGTTCTACATACACGTGAAGAACTGAAAGCTGCCATTATCTAGGAAGTTGCAAATATTTCTCCTCGGGTGATAATTAATGTCTTCGAGAGCCTAAAATGGAGAGTGAATTTATGTTTAGAACATAATGGTGCTCAATTCGAGCACTACCTTTAAATATTGAAGTTTTTTCTGGTGTTGTGTTTTAATCGTAAATAAATTCACATAACCTAAAATATTTGCAGCGTTGCAAACCCTTAGGCAAAAAAATCCTCCAGGTAGGATTGCCAACTTAAACAGTATTTCTTGGTCACTCAGTACTTTCTCATGAGAACGCCGGGTCTGATTATATTAATCGTCTGTGGTTAATCGTAGGAAACCATGCAAAGGGAATTAACGCGAAAACCCAATCAGAAGATCTCTAAACATCTTCTCTTCGCCCTTTCGCCGCGAGGGAAACCTCACCCGGAGGGTCTCTCGCTGTCCCTCGGTAAACTGTTTATTTTAAACCTCATTTCCATTCCCTGCGACGTATCTTTTCGTATATTCGATTTCCTGTACCTCCCCGATAAGCTGTTTCGAGGTGTATTTTATTTTAATTTAAACTCCCAGCGGGAAAGCAACGCGACGTATTGGATACGTACCGCATGTATATACGTTCGTATCGATCGACGCTGATATGTGATTACTTAGTGCCACATCTCTTCCACATCATAATCCGCGAAGAGGAGTTCCGGCATTTCCGATATTAAAGCAGAGATTGGATGTGCGTGCGTTCGATGATTCGATGAAAAATATGTCCTGTATACACACGGGGTGCCACGAAACAAAAATATAAGTCTAATACGAGTGTTGTGAATATTTTTGACGTGATATACCTCTTATAAATCGAACCTGCCGGTTCACAAAACATTGTAACGTTACGCCAGACCCATGCGTGCGAGCTAGAGTGAGGGCGACAAGAATAGACAGAGATCGACCTTGGCGGTTGCCTTGCGACGCATCTATGCGTCCGAGTGAAAGCTCGATTTGGCGATCGGCTCGGTTCGCGAGCGCGCTGGAAGGGGACGAACGGGTACGCGCTACGCGTGTTCTGATTGCACTGTTTCCACTCCGTCGTCAACGACGATGGCGACAACAGTCAGCACACTATTATTTATAAAGTTATCTGAATGTTTACTGTACATGCCATTGCTTATTACTATTACAATAACAATTGCGGCAATAAGGTATTCAATTCTTGCATTCTAAGAGTTAGGTTAGCTATATAATCTCTTGCATCGGTCAATGAGTGCAGTCATAATAGGTTATGTTACGATTTCGACTAAAACATTATGATGAATGATATCGGGTGTTTTTTTTTAAAATTTCACTTCATAGTAGGCTGCGGATAATGTTTATGAATGTGCCTTACTAAAAAATGTCAAAATTGATATAACCTCACTTTTTTAATAAAAATTGAAATTGCTCCAATCGGTTAATAGTGTCTTGAAAAAGACAGCTCACTCATCTATGCCTAATTAATAGAGCCAAGCTGTCTTTTTCAAGACACTAGTAACTGATTGGAGCAGTTTCAATTTTTATTAAAAAAGTGAGGTCGTCAATTTTGACATTTTTTAGTAAGGCGCATTCACAAACACTATCCACAGCCTACTATGAGGTGAAATTTAAAAAAAAAAACACCCGATATAAATGATCGTGTAACGTGTCATAACAATGTGTCTAAAATGACCAGTTGGACCGGCCAACCGTAGTGCGGAAAAACCTTCTAATGAAAATTTAGTGATAATAATTCTATTAAACGTATTCCATTTTTCATCAATGTTTTCTTATGACGTTATCACGACTTTACAGACAACCAAATTTTTTTCGTGAAATTTCGTTCGACGTCGACCACGGAAGGGCCATCAATCGAGAACCGACGATACCCGAGGGGCCGATTTTTAATTGCGCGTCCCCGTTCAGATATGTACCGAGGAAACAATTTATATTCGGCAGAAGCCCCAAATCCGGCCCGCATAATTGCTAAATTTGAACTGCTTGGGCTTGCAAATTATAAATAATTGCCACGACATCACGCCAGCCCAAAATTCAAAGCCTACCCGGAATGAATATTAACGAGACGGCGGCGGTGGCGTCGTCGTCGGCGGCGGCGTCTATCGGGGACATATCTTTCTAGTCGTAATTTTCGGCTAGGAGAGACCTAATCTCGGAGATCTTACGAGAAGTTTCCGAAGTACTACGCGGCTCGGCGACTTTATTACCATCGCCGTAAGGATATTGAAGGTTGAACCGTAAGGTTAAAATGAAGCACCGTTTTTTTTACCGCTGTTTCCTCAACAATTCGTCCATGAGTAGGTATACACGAGAAGACGAAATAATATTTGCCATTTCGTTACTCCCTTAAATTTCCCCCACGATCGAAGAATTAATTCCTCTCCATCGAGGAGTCCTATATTGGGAGGCGATATCTCGAAAGTTTAGGTATGGTATGCCCGTGAGTGTGTGTGTGTGTGTGTGTGTGTGTGTGTGTGTGTGTGTGTGTGTGTGTGTGTGTGTGTGTGTGTGTGTGTGTGTGTGTATCAGCAATCGTCGGGCTCGTTCCGGAACGTAAACCGGCACATAATCCTGCCGAACAATTCTTCCACTCCGTGGGCGGCGGGGGCGAGTATTCGCGTTATCGGGCCAAATAAATCTCGATTCAACTCTGCCCCTCATCTCAATTCAGGGCACGAATTGACGCCTGACCTCAAGACTCAATCACAAATCCTTTATTTCCGTAAGATACGTGCGATAGGGCTCGTCGTTCCCGACGCTCCCGAAGGGGCCGAACCGGGATAATAACCTGTTTTGTGCCCCTCTCTATCTCTCTCATTCTCTCAACCCCTCCTACCCCCCCTCTTACGTTGGATGACAATCAAGGCTGATTGGCGTTCTTTTTTGCCCTCTCTCTATCTTTGTCTCCTTTGCTGACAATGTCAACATCTCGCCTAACCCTGTAAACAAGAGACGTGAAAGGAGAGAGGGAATACATTTAGCGACAAATTGAACTCGCGTCCCCTCGTACAGTTTAGTACAAAGCCTCGGACCCCAATAGATAGCTAACAGGGCGACGAGATTATTTGCCCTCGTTTTGCTGCATAGTCGAAAAAGTACATCTATAAGAACTTCTTCTTCTTAAAGTGCCGTGCAGATTCCTGCGTAGGCGTCCATCGTTTCTCTCATCATATGATCCTATTGATCGCAGCATTTTGCAGTGCCTGGAAGTCCTGTATTCCTTGTCGTATGTTTCGTAGCCAGGATAGTTTTCTTCTACCTATTCCTCTCTTTCCTCCTTATATTTTACCATGGAGAATAAGACGTTGGACATGATAACGCTCTCCGCGTAGTATGTGTCCAAGGTAGCCAGTTTGTTTTCGAAAAGTTCACGGTCCACCAAACCAGCTCTTCTCACTCTCAGCATCCGTCGCAGGGTCCACATCTCGATGGCCTCAGCTTTTTTGATAATTGCTGCCTTCAACGTCCATGCCTCAACTCTGAGACACTATATCAGAGACTGAAATTCAAGTTTTTGTCTTTCAAAAATTTTCTAAGTCTTAAGGACGTTGTTCGAGCTTGCATTTTATCTGCTGATCTGGGTCCCATTTTTGGTTAATCATCCATCCCAAGTATTTCAATTGAGTGACTTGTTCAATGCTCTCTCCATTTATGGATATTGTGGTATTTGAAGTACCGTTCCTACTAATGGCCATAGATTTGGTTTTGCGGATGTTAATTTTCAGACCCAATCTTTGACTTTCCTCATTGACCTTATCTAGTGGAGTTTGTAGATCACTTGCACTGTCCGCTAATATAAGGGTATCATCAGCATATCGAATGTTGTTGATGGGAATTCCGTTTACTCTATAAGAACGTTCAGTATTAAATGTTTTAGTGTATCCGACTTTGTGTGATTGATCACTTTTTTTCATATTGTCACGCTAAGGGGGATGAAGTCTCTTGGAGGAGTTAACTCAAGGTGTACAATAACAAGTACAATTAAATGCAATATACGGGAAATGTACATAAAACTGAAAGGGATGAGGATAATTAATTACATATAAAACAATGACACGGCAATAGTAACTAAATTATGAAACATAGGAGTTCTTGTGGCTGACTGACTGTCATGATTGCGACGCTGGGCGTCAAAGTGGTGAACCTCACTAATCATCTCACAATCTCTTCATTTGATCGACTATATTTATATCATGTGATTTTGCTTGACTAGTGTCGATCGCTGAATTGCGATACACACTTAGCAACAGGTGAACTTCATAATTAGATTGTCGTGAAGCAAATATAAAATATTGCAAATTTGCATTAACCTATGCAGATACGATGAATTCTACTTAAACCCACTTATTGCTAAAATCTCAAGCGAGGTCTCACTCGAACACCAGTAAAGGTAGATAACCTTAAAATAAAATTCCATAACTCTCTAGTGAGGGAGTAAGGCTTACAACTTTGTACAATGAACACAATCAACCCTTAAGTAGGAGTGTTGAAGACGCCTGCATGAAAAAGAAACACAATTGGGAACGTTAGACCATTAGGACAACAGACAGAATATTGGAAACATATTTTTAGTCACTATAGACATGCCTTGGTGACAACGACATTTGATTGTCACGCTTAGGGTCCTTCGACGGACTGTCGAAGAGACAATTTTAGGGCACATATTCCGTGGAGGTAATAAAGATAGAAAGAGGAACGACAGATGCTGGAAAAAGATTTTTTAGCTAGTACACTAACGGGAGAATCAAGGTGAAAAGTTGGACAAAATAGGAGGAACTTGTTACGAAGAATTTTCGTTCCTTACTAAAACCAATTAATCTTTCTTTCCCTGCCCCTTTCCCAAATTTCTTCCAAAAATGTCCCTAATTCAAATCCCACTCTTACTCTCATGGCCAATCGAATATCCTTTACTGTCTCTCCGGCCAACAAGCTCCCATCTTGCGAAGTGCTTAGCGCGGCGTAATTTTGAATTTATGGCCTTCTTCGAGAAACCATTTAATAATGTTTATGCCAAAATATCCAATATTGCATCAACTTACTTAAACCGTAATTACCGGCAAACCGTATAACGGAACACTTTCAAATTTTTACCAACGATAGTTAATAGATTGAACCCGATTCTGACAAAATTTCAACCATCTAAGTTAACACCATTTTCAAGCCGAATGGAGATTATTTCGCCCAGCAAAAGCAGAGAACTAACAACAGACAGGACCGGACTACGTATTCCAAAGCGGGCTCAACAAATGAAACGTAACGAACTTTTCCCGGGGTGGTCGAGTCAATGTTGATGATCGATAAGTTGAAGTAGTGAATGAACATAGACTTCCTCACTATCCTCTGTGTCCCGCTTTCACGAGACTCGGAAACGTCACCGCGGTGACGTCCGTACATCGTCACGCGTCACACTTGAAGATTTTCAATTTGACAGTTCCGAGGCAAAATGTCAGTGGCGCGCCCCAAAATTCTCTGCCGTCCGTCGTGACCCCGGCCCGAGGTGAAGAGATGAAATTGCCTGTGCGGCCTCCTGTCCTGCGGTGCCAGTGCCGGCGGTGCTCAGCCGCGAACCCCCTCACACGCCTCGTGCCGAACGGCTGCTGCCTCAAGTTCCTCCTCGCTCTAGTCGGCGTCTCCGTCGCGACCTACGCCGTCGTCAGCTACTACACCTGCTGCAGGCCGTTTGCGGATCCGCCGCTCCTCTTCTGAGATGTTCGCCGCGTTCCACATGCGTCGCGACGGCGACGGCCTCCTCGGACTCGAGCGGTACGTCCTCTTCCCGGCGGCGTGGAACCTCTACGCCAACCTCCTCGTCGGCGCGACCCTCTCCAGGATCGTCGCGAGGGAGTTCCTCAGGACCTTCTGCGGAGGGCTGGCGGAGTTCTCGCTGACGCCGAGGCACGTAGTCAAAGTCGCGCCCGTCAGGTTCGTCATTAAAAAGTTCAGGACGAGGTGCAGGATCAAGAAGAGGACGCGCTTCACTTGCAGCGACGTCCACGAGGAGCGCAGCCTGAACGTCGTCGAGGGGGGCCGGTGCGAGTTGAGCGTCGAAGAGCGAACGGTCACGTTGAAGTACTCTTGCGGATTCGAGTGGTACCGAGAGCAAAAATTCACGTATCAAGCGAGCATCGGCGGGTACTCTCTCCGGGACATCTACAGGGTGTTCGATGAGTACAAACGTCAGCACGATCTGGGTAACGCGGCTCGCGTTACATTCCGCGAGAAGAAGATGCTGACGGCGAGGAAGGTAGAGAGACGGACGTTCGTACCGGCCCTCAAAGATAACATCGGATGGTTGGTGTATGTCGTCTTGTGCTTGTTCGTCTCGTACGTCGTAAAAAAATTTTTGTTTATACTCTAGCAATATAAAGTCCCTTAAATAATTTTTCGACAATAAAACTTGAAACTTGTTTTTGTTTTCGAGCGCTATATTGTCGCAGTTTGGCCCCAATTAGCGAAACTGGGTCACCATCTAAGCCAATTCAGCACTGAGGTGACCCAGACCGAAGGACAATACGTGACTCGCGGACGGGCGGCGGGCACGTTTATCAACAAACGACAAGTATTTATACTGATCAATTAAATCGATCAGGGGATCAGTCATCGAGCACCCCGTCATGCTGCCCGTCTGAGAGTCCGCCCATCGACACGACTCTATTTGGAGGAGCCTTGCGCTTACTGCCCTTCGTCACACCACAGTAAGCAACAACTTCTTCCACTTTTATATTCTCTTTTCACCCTCTAATCATTATTTTTTGCTCTTTGTCAATGTTCTCTCTCTTATAAAATTTAATGTTTGAATAAATATTGTCCGAATTGCCATGTCGTCTTTTCAGTCTCTACCTAGCTACACCAAAGCACTCCCTTTGGGCCCTAGGCCCTCAGGCGTGTGACAATATTTTCAATAACACTCCACACGAACTTATTAAACTTCGACGTGACGAATTTCCCTCGTCCTGTTTGTCCATCAACAAATGTCTCGTGTCTAATGAATTTGCGGGTGAGCGAGATAAGAGAGGTCGGGAAGAACGTTTTGTATAAACCGGGCGCACTTCCGCCCCCTTAGAAGCTCCACTTCCGCCCCCAGGAGACCGTTGGATGGAGCGACGTCCGTGTGGCGAACACATTTTCGTTCTACACTTTGCGGCTAGGCGGGATTTTACGGATTTGCCACGTGAGTACTTTCAGAGCCGTCGCACGAAGAGGACGTTAAAATCGACGAAGGTTCGATATTTGAAACGGTGAAAATGATTAACGTGAAACTCATCAATCTCCGCTCTTATTCCTCTCTAATTCCATTAACAAAATAAACATTTTCGATATTAAAGTGCTGGTCAGTTTTTAAAAAGTTTACATCAACTTTGAAAGCTTTTATGCAAGCGGTGCAACCTACTGGCAAAAATCCTAAAAAGCTTTCAATATAATTACCAATCGTTTATTTAATTACGTTTAGCTCCAGATCGAATGCGCACGTCGGTATCGATTCGATGACTCTGTTGATGTTCATATAAATTACATATTATGTGTAATTAAAATAATTTTAACCGCTCTGCTGTAAACATCTGGAATTCGTCAAAATAACCCGTCACTTTCAATATAAGCTCTACAATATACAGGGTGTTAGGGGTTTGACTGCCTTTATTTTAACAGGCGATTGTATTCGCAAAAATAAACAAAAAAACCTTATAAAACAAGGGTCCTAAAACCAACCGTTTTCGAGTAAAAAAAATTAGCAAACTTCTAATTTTAAAGTGTAAAAATTCAGTTTTATTAAAGAATCTCACATAATTTTGTACATGAAATGATCATAAGATGTATTCTTTTAATGTATATACTTTTAATTTTTAACAAAACAATTTTTTTCTTTAAAGAATAAAAATATTTCCAATCAATACAACTCGATAAAGTGGCTATGATGTGGTGTGGCAACACCGCAAATTTATCGCACGCGTCGCGAAGCATTGACCTCGCACAGCTGTTTACATGTATACGTATCTTTTCTTGTCGGTGTTGCCAAGTTGTGGTGAAATGCCTTGATAAAATAACTCGACTTTTCTCGAAAACGGTTGGTTTTAGGAACCCTGTTATATTGTTATTTTGCTTGTTTTGATGAATACTATCACCTATTAAAATAAAGGCAGTCAAACCCCTAACATCCTGTATATTTACTGTCAGGATTGCGATAATACTCGACCTGAATTACCGTTAGTCGCGATGTACAGAAATGTAAATTTACCACACTTTATATTCGCTTCACGACAATCTGATGATGAAGTTCATCTGTTGTTAAGTGTGTATCGCAATTGGGAGATCGACACTAAATCGCCGAATATGCGATATATACCATATCAATACATATAATCGATCAATTCAAGAAATTTTGAGATGATCAAGGAAGATCAGTGACTCGGCCTATCAAGACAGTTAACCTCGTCTCCCTGGAAACCATGTAACGACTCATATTTTTCGTAACGAGGTCACTTTGGTTATTTTATTGTTTTTCATGTAATTAATTATCCTCTTTCCTTGAAGTGTGTTTTATGTATACCTATTTTCCGTATTTTACATTTAATTGTACTTAATAACGCGAGAATAAACGCACAATTTTACCAGGCGCACACTCAGAGTAATCTCACCCCCCTGTGCGTGACAATATAATTATAAAGCAAGACGTATGTAGCTAGAAGTACCCGAAAACGAAGAAATCTTAAGCTACGAAGTTTCGTATAAAGATACCCTTGGTTACGAACATTTGCACCTCGAAGCTCTTTTTTTAGAAATCAGGCTTGGTTTTTAATCAGTACTGTAAAACTAATTTAACCTCAAATTGGCTGTTTAATGATAGAAATTTAGGGAACATGACTTGCCGGAAATTACCAAAAGAAAGCAGTGAAGTCATGTCGATGGAAAAATTCTGATCTGTGAATTACAATTTGAGGTTAATTTCGTTTCATTATGCACAATTTTCTAGGGATTTTAGGTGAATTAAACAGCGGAAAGGTTATTTAAAATAATTAATTAATTAAATTTTTATCTTTCTCGGGGATTCATTGGCGTTGAAGATATATTGGTACAGTGTTTAAATATCAAATTGATTCCTTCATTTAAACCGCAAATATGTATACTCTATTCAAAACAAATCCCGATGCACGTCATTTTGATGACGTCAGAATCATCCAGTACTACCAACTTAATATAGTCACAGGACATCGCGATTTACGTGTTCCGTGAATATTTTAGGTTGACAATAAATATATATATATATATATATATATATATATATATATGGTTATGTGTATTCTCAACCTAAAATATACACGGAACACATAAATTGCGATGTCCTGGGACTATATCAAGTTGGTAGTATTGGATGTTTGGTGACGCCATCAAAATGGCGTGCATCGGGATTTGTTTTGAATAGAGTATATGTACCTGATCCTTGTCATAGATGAGTAATTGGTGATTAAATTTTACCTGTAACATTTACAATTGAAATTTCAGGTAGCGAGGCCGTGACGGGTAACGGTTTGTCTATTATAAAATAAGACATTTCATTACTGGTAAAACAAGCCGTCAAGTGTATGGAATTTTCATACGCAATACTAGGACTCGTTAGCATCTTAACGAAACACTGTATACATGTAGCATTACATATATGACAGATGTATAAGCTTCCTTCAAACTACAAAGATAATAACAGTGAGGACTAACTATTACTGAATTATTGTAACAAAGATTGACGCATACCCAGAAAACGCAACAGCCCTTCTTTAGGATGTTTCAATTACGAAACACCCTATATACTTAATTGAAATGTCATTTTTGTTTTGCTCTTGCCAGTCAAATCTTATAAATGCGAGTCTCTGCTAAGCGCTCGAAGTACTTATAAACTTAATTTTATATGAAAATGTGAAAACAATTTAAACTGCGCGAAAATCTATTTTGAATTAATTAAAGTTACCCCCCGTTGCAAAACTGAATAATCCCCGGGGTAGAGAAGAGCAACACCCTCTCTCTCACTCTCTCTCACTTTGTCTCTCTCTTTTTCTATTTACTTGAGGTAGGTACACTCTTAGGCTTTACATGTAGATTGCGATGGTGGCGTTTCAATGGATGTTCCGCGTCTGTTACATGGGAAATTAATTATACCTTCACCTGATTATCAAATAAGGTCGAATTAGAGCACTCCGCCCGGCCTAATTACATTATCCCTTTTAATATTTTATAAATAAAGCTCTTCAGACTAGTCCGTATTAAGCTACTCCACATAACCCTTCCCGGTACGCATCACAGCTACTCTTTAATTTATGAGTTATACCTGTCGTGTGTTCCACGACGGCCGTATTATTAACAATTTGAGGACACGATATCGGAAAATGGGATCGTCGATACTGAAAGTCTTGAATTATAAACGAGCGTCCTGAAAATTTTAACACGCTCGGGTAATAATAAGTGTACCTCCCGTAATTAAAGGGAAACAACGACGTATTAAATTCGTGGGGGGATGTTGTTTGTTTGAAATTTTTGACGTATACTTTCGTAATTACATAATACCTTTATAACTGTGCCAATTACGGTACAATAAATCAGGCTCTAAAGGAACGAATCGTTCTCCCTTTTAAAGAAAAAAAAATTGTTTGATCTGCGGATTAATCTTTTTACGACCCGTTATTGGAGTTTTTCTCCAATAACGAATTAACTGCCTAATATTTCGGGAGGAGAGAAAGAATTCCCGAGTAGTTAATAAGGGAGAATTGAAAAGGAATTTTCGGTATTCTTTTGAAGTCAAATTACGAAGCAGAATTCGGGGGGGACGGGAACATTCGGGCGTTTATTAAGTTCATATTTGAGTTGAACGCCTGATCGGGACGCAAAGAGGGAGGAACAAAGTACACCCGGGGACTTTCACAAAGGAAATAAAAATGTCGAAACTTCGCCTAACAAACCGAACGGCAGTTATTTTCCATTGTCGTCTCAGCCGCTATAACTGGCCCGGCTCGCAGATTCTCCCCCATCGACTTGTCAATATTTTATTTTATAAAAGGGTGGGTGGGTATCACCTCACCAACGGCAACGTTTCTATGGATCCAAGTTGACAAATATATCCTCCAGCCGCTAGACGTTTCGATCGCCGTCTCTTCCTATCTCTACAGGTGTCTTCATCTATTGCTCTGTCTTTCGTTACTTCCATAATCCCATTTATCTATGACTTTACTGGTCTTCCTGGTTTCCTTCTATTCGTTGGGTTGCATTCTAGAGCTCGTTTTGGCCATCACTCCAGTCAACCTATGCCAAATTCATCGATTTCACGGGATACGAAAATATAAAGTATTTGAAGTGCCTTTGTTCCTTTGGATGCCTGATTTCAAAGATTTATACGTAGTATAAAATAACCTTGCTGGTCGGAAGAGATTGAAATATGAGGGGCTGTATCGGATAGTGTCGCGATACGACCCCGATTAGCGCAACTAGGTCACCACCCAAGCTAAATCAGCACGGAGGTGACCTAAAACCGAAGGACGATACGTGACTCGCGGATAGGCGGCGGGCACGTTTTTCAACAAACAGAAAGTATTTATACGGATCGATCAGATCGATCAGGGAATCAGTCTTCTAGCATCCTGTCACGTTGCCCGTCCGAGAGTCCGCCCGATTAGACATGTCGCTGATTGGAGGATTTATTAATTATTAATTATTTATTATTAAGTATTATTTTTGCCCTTTGTCAATGTTCTCTCCCCTATGATATTTAATGTTTGAATAAATATTGTCCGTGTTGCCATGTCTTCTTTTCAGTCTCTACCTAGCTACACCCTCAACCAGAGCACTCTCTTTGGGTCCTAGGCCCTCAGGCGTGTGACAATAGTAAATAATGAAAGAGATATTGTTGGAATTCCAACAACAGGTATTTTAAGGTTCTAAAAGGTATTTGGTGGGTAGTAGTAGATAACCAATCCGCGAAGACGCACAGCTAATTTTGCTTAGTTTTTTTTAAACAATTGTCAAAAGTGAAAAAAAAAAATTTTGTTCACAAAACTTTCTCGTTAAATTTTTAAGCAAAATACTTTAGATAAAAGTTGTAGCCCATTAAAAAGCCTTTAATATGGCGTTTTACAAATTCAAGTCGGTTAACAAATGCCTGAGATAATGGCAAAAAACGCATATTTTAGCACTAATTTATAAATGTTAATAAACTTGTTATTAACATAACAACATTTAATACAATCTTGTGAAAATGAAGCACTTGACGAGTTTTTAAGGTGTACTAAATTTCAGCCAGATTGATCAAATAGTTTATAAGTTACTCTAATTTTTTATCCCAGAAGGCAGTTGTTCGAACATCATGATCGCAATTTTACGTATTTGACTTCCTATCACGAAATACGATTGGCGTTCGAAATCTGTCGGTCGGTTCTCCCTGTTGCGTGTGTGGGAGCAATATGAATTACGCCCAATTCCGCCGGGCCCTCCGTAGGCCCCACAACTCAAATTCCAGAAGATGATATTCATAAAATGGCTGGTAAACATTCATTAGTGTCACTTCCCGATCCCGTTCCGGGGAATTAATTTGTTCGGCTTTTCGTCAGGAACGGCATCAGTTCGTTTCCAATTACGAAAAGTTATTCAGATTATTTATCAGTTCGTATATATAGCTTCGCGTGTAACGTAATACGAGCATGGCGTAATTGGTAACATTAACCGCTGTGAAATTAATTAAATTAAATTTGTTGGTAGTTTTAGTTCTCGACCCGTTCCCCGACCTACCCCCCCCCCCCACGGAACCTTATTATACTATTCCCCTTCCGGGAGGTCGGATGGGAACCTTTAATTAAACGCGGCGGGAGAAAGAATTTCGGCTCTCCACAAAAGTGGGAACGTTATTTCGAGAGTTAAAACTGATGATATGCACAATTGATCTAATTACTTTGCGACGTTGCCATTAGGGTTTTGCACTCGATACGAAGTGTATCGTGCAATTCCGATGGCGGAGGAACTTCTCCAGAGATTATTAGATAGAGCTTGATTACGTACGCGTCGAGTGTATATCGAGATTTAAGTGGATGGCGCTCTACAATTAAGCCAATTAAAATCGTTTTACTTTGTCGCACGCGACGTACACTAACGGGGAGGGAATACAGTCGACATTTGTAATTTCCTGTCCGGGCATAACACAAGCAAAAACCTACAATGCGATAGCTCGCATTTTTCTATCTATCTTTTTCTATTTCATCCCCTGATTTTCGACTCTAAACAGGTTCAGAGAGATACTTTTATACATAAATGAATATTTCTCGATAAAAATGTTCAGTGTAAAAATTGGTTTAGGTCGTTAAAATATTTTTTTTAAATGCGTCCCATGTATCAACCCCCAAACGACAGCTGGTTTTGTTAATAAACATCCTCTCGAAGAAATTTTTTTGCAGAAATTTTGAGGTTAAAAAGAGCACCTATCATACCGGACTATAAGATTTGTGGATGTGGCTAGCTTCACACCCGTCGCACTTATCATTATCGACGTGAATTTAATACGAGGAGCGCAAAGAGTGCGGTAGTTGGTATGGGTCGACACATTTCCGTCTGATTATCCAGAGGTAGTCCTGTTACCTGAACTACTCTATCCCTGCTACCTATACGTTTTAGTCTAATGAGATGCAGCATTTACCCGTAGTTGTCAGATGGAGACAAGTTTCGGGAAGATCTGTAACGTGATACGCTACGTTGGAAACGCAAGGGGGGCAAGGATGAAACAGGTACTCACTGAACGCAAGGGGGCAAGGATCAAACATTTACTCGCTATGCCTAATAGTAGTTGTCAGATGGAGACAAGTTTCGTTTCTGATAAGTGATACGCCCGAAAGTACGTTGGAAACGCAAGGGGGCAAGGATCAACCACGCACTCACTGAACGCAAGGGGGCAAGGATCGAACACGTATCGCCTGTTGGCGTGGCACTCACATTGTACGTTGAGCAGCACGGAGACGTTGAGCGGCCCCTCCAGCGCGATATGCCTGACGACGCAGGTGAGCGTCGCGTTGTGGTGCGCCCTGAGCACCCTCGGCAGCCTCGCGTCCGTCCTGGCGCCGACCTTCTGCTCGAGCACCGTCTCCGTCAGGTTGAGGACGTCGAGCGGCACCTCGGCGACGGCCGCCGCGATCGTCAGCTCCCAGGCGAGCTGCGGCCTCGGATTGCCCTCGTCGACGACGCACGACACCGTCAGGTCGGCGTTCTCCTTCACGGGGATGAACGGATTGCCGGGGTCGAGGATCCGGTTGTCGATCATCAGGTACGCCTTCTTCGGGGCGTCTGGAAAGATTTGGTCAGGTTTTAGCGGTTGAAAGTCTACCCAAGAAGCTACGAATAAGTTGTGAACGACAGAAGGTTGTCCAGCTTCTCAAAGAAACACCAAGTCTTCGCCAACTACTTTCAGTAGTTAAAGTTTAGTTTAGTAAAGTAAAGTAGTTAGGTAGTTAAAGTAGTTGGGAAGACTTGGTGTTTTCCTTTGGTCTAAGTTGTGAATGTTCATAACGAGCACCGAGACAATAGATCACCATCACATGTGGCCAATCTAACTGAACAGATTCTATTATAGTGTTGCCACAATTTTCAATAACAGCTGTAGGTACTTTTTTCCCCAACAAGATAGACGAGATTAATGAGCTGGTCGTCAACACAGGGATTTTTATGTATCGAAGGAAAAAATTTTTCGCAGTTATCGTACCTGCATTTTTACCTATCTTTGTATAGTTTTGAATGGGCCACCCTGTTTAGTGGTGTCAGAACAAAAGGTCGGGAGGCGAAGAAGAAGAAGAAGAGGGTAAGAGATAAGCAGAAATCCGGCGAGAGGATATTGAGACGTCAACGAAAAATACAGTAATTATTGGTACTCCGTTATCCTAAATGATATTGTTACCTGCACGCCTATGACATTGACGCTCACCTCATTAACATGTGTCTATCTTGTTGGGAAAAAAGTATAGACTTGGAAGATTGGAGGCTTGTAGCATGAAAATCCTTAATTCTGCCCAGACTTACCCAACGTACCAAGACTAACTAATGGTTATAGATGGAACTAATAGATACGCTAACATCGCTACTATTAAGGAACCTTAAAGTCACTTAGACCAGTTTATTAATCTCCAAATTAAGCTTCAAGTCAGGTTCATCTATAAACCTTCATTTACCTATCAGTAAATTGAATATCCTGAGTATGGTCACTTAATGGAAAGAAAATTTACACAATGCTAAAACGTTCACTTTGTTAATATTTTTCTTTTCTCGCCGTTAATCTATATGAACATGAATTAAATTTTTAAGAGATCCACGAACTGTATAGAACATGGTCTATGTACTACCAGAAATTGATTATAAATTTAAAAACATTGTAAATATGGACGAATTGAACCCGATGTAGTCTCAACACTTCTTCTTTCTTCTCGACACTTGATGTTGAGATTATTGAATTTAATACAAGAAAATTTAGAAGAAACTCATATATAGTTTGTAAGTGATTAGTAAAGTTGGTATATTTTTAATCTTATAACTTTTTTACTTTTATATTATGTGTGTTTTTGTGTATTTTTATATTTATTATTTTTGTAACTTTTATTAAATTTTTAATATCAAATATATTTTTTCAGATTTTTTTTGTAATTAATAATGAGTATAATGACCAATGAACGCCCTGCAAACATCCGATTGACGTTCATTGAACGTACAATGCAGACGTCGTCTCTATTGTATGTAAAATGGACGTTTTTTGAATATCAAATTAACGTCCAATGTACGTCCTCCTGGACATCAAATGGATGTGATTTGGATATCAATTGTACGTCCAATGTACGTGTTTTGGACATCAATTGACGTCTTCCTGGACATCAAATGGATGTCTTTTGGATCTCCACTGTATGTCCAATGTACGTCCTTTGGATATCCAATGGACGTCCATTTGATGTCCCGAAGGACGTCCATTGGAAGTCCATTGAGGGACGTCCAATGTGAGTCCATTGGATGTGTACTTGTGTCTTGGATGTAGAGTTGGCTCTGTGAGGCTGAAATAGGAATTGATCTCTTACCAAAAGACCGTTGACGACGTGAAGAAAATGCAATGCAAGTACATAAAGGACAGTCAGCAAGAAGAAGTTTCATTGATTAATTTGACTAATTTATGATTATGAAACTTGGTATTACAAAATTTGGAATCAGTATAAACATAAGGACTGATCTGATCTGTAAGACAACTAATAAGTAATAACTCGGTACCCTACAGTTTCCTCGAAAATGAATAAACCAGCCTTTAGTTAATCTGGGAACCATTAGTTAGTTCAATTTTGATTTTTTCCAAAAACATTACAATCATTCCACTATAACATGAAACTGACTTCCATTAATATCCTTGTTAAGTTCAATGAATCTCTTCCATTTCTGTAACAAATGATTCAATTAACGTACCACGACGTACCCATAGTCTTGACTAATTCAGTAAATTTTAGAATTACGTAACATACCGCTCACAATTACTTCCGATTGGTAACGTGATACGCATACAAAAACTAGCGACCTAACCTTACTTTAAAGGTTTCTCGCAGTTAATAAATATCGATTAACACTAAAACACCCCGTATATTACAGCGAATCTGGACCTATTGCACTAAACACGTCCGTTAATTCTTCGGGATTGCGGTCCCTGCCAACGGCAAAAAGTAAAAAAATCCTTAAATAAATGTCGACTACGCAGGGTGAAATGAGTAGGAAAACCAGAAAATATCACTGAACGTATTTAACCTAATAAAACCTGACTAACAGTTTCATTCCGGTAATGAACGGAACGTAACGTTACCCGGGAAATTTAAAGCGACAACGAAGAGAATAGAGAAATACTGCGCTGACTTGGCAATGGAAAAAATTCACCGGTCGCTGCTTTTCAATTAAAAGAGTAGTGTTAGGTACGTGTGGCGGATCCGACGTGCACTTAACCCGCTTGTCAGCTCGGTTATTTATCTCGCGCCACAATAACGGATAGTTTTATTTATGAATAATTTATCCGCAATATGAATATTTAAAAGCATATTATTTCGACATAATTACGGACCGAATGCTCGTAATAAATGATATTCCGTGGCACTCTAATGGCGTCCGCCGACCGGCGGTATCGATTCCGGGGTACTTACAATGTCGGCGAAAGCTTTGCACGATTTAACCAAATAATCCTCTTTGCTCTAATCAGTTTGTAGAAGACGGCGAGAGCTTTCCTTTTTATTCCTTCGCTCCGGGCGGGAGAAGCGGGAGCGGATCGATTTTGTTTTTCGCGGCGATCGCCGGCCTAATTTCCACGCCGTGTTTATTGAACTTTCCACATCCACATGTAACGAGCCTGCGATTAACGACTGGCTCTAGCATTAAAATAAAAGGTAACAACATTACAACTCTGCAATACGTAGATGGCATAGCGCTTGTTACGCTACGCTTTTGAAATAATATCACGAATAGTTGAATTCTCGTTCGTTATTCAACTAAGTCTACAATAGCTGGACGTTTGAGATTTTGAGAGATTGATGGGATACTATGTGAGCATAAGTCGTGTCAATTTGAACGCGATTCTCCGGTTAGTTTAGTCATTATCACTCTGTACGTTAATTGCACAATTCGAAAATCTGTCTCGCTTGGGCCAAAAACCATTTAGGATCGACTTCCTGTCTGATAAATTCTTAGAGAAGAAGACGAGAGGCCTACGTGACCAGTCATCATAGAGAGTAGACGAGTTGAGACTCAGTTATTGGTCAGGACGTTCACTTCCGGTTAAAGGAAGGGGTCAGTTGAGAGTGGCTCAGCCATCTATTTTTGTATGCTATTTGTTTGAAAATTAGTTTAGACATTAGTTTTGGTCATTCAAATCAGTTAGAGTTGGTCAGAGATTTTGATCACGGGCGGATGGTTTTCCTTTTGACAAATTTTTGGAAAGTGAACCCCAAAATTTGAGGGACCCCATTGAGTCGTTTTTTGTGCGTTGGATTCGAGTGCCTTTGTAAATCCCTTGGTGATAATCTGAACAATTTAATCAAGTCAATTAGTCAAAATCTAGATAATTAAGTCTCAGTTTTAGGTTTATGTCATTTTGTGTAGTAGTTAAAATAATTTCTCAATTTAATTGTGTAAATGTAGATTAAGTAGATATGTAGATTATGTAGATTAAATATGTAGATTAAGTTGTATGTGAAAATAGGATCGGTATTTCGGTGTTTTTATTAGACGTACCCAATTAAACTGCTATAATCGTAAATTTGAGTTTCTTTCAACCAGACCCGAGATATCCTTTGGCTAGCCGGCATTTCGATATGAATAATCAGTAAGTAAGGTCAATTGAGAGTAGATGAGTTGGAGAACGAGGACTAAGCTCCGAAACTCGAGAGGTTAGGATGGCTGGGCCCTTGCGGCTCAGCCATCTATCTTTGTTTGGTAATTGTTTGAAAATTAGTTTAGACGATTCAAATCAGTTAGAGATGGTCAGAGACTTTGATCACGGGCGGGCGGTTTTCCTTTCGACAAACTTTTGAAAAAGTGAACCCCAAAATCTGAGGGACCCCATTGCTCAATTTGAGTCGTTTTTTGTGCGTTAGATTCGAGTGCCTTTGTAAATCCCGTGTTGATAATCTGAACAATTTAATCAAGTCAATTAGTCAAAATCTAGATAATTAAGTCTCAGTTTTAGGTTTATGTCGGCATTTCGATATCAGTAAGTAAAAATCATACGCTTCACGCTTCTGGCGACGAATAACCACACTACGAAACGCTATTAACATAAACTAAGGTATTCAGAAAGTATCCAACACCTCTAACTAATATAAGAATAGACAACATGACTATAGAAGAAAGAAAAAGTTTTCGATGTCTCGGATATATAATTAATAAAGGTGGTAGGGAGGATAAGGACATGAAAAGGAGAATACACTTAGCAAAAGTCGCATTTCGAAAAAAGGACATTATTAACCTCAGAAAGTATCTCGATACAGAAGAGGAAACAACTATTGAAGACATTAGCTGGACAGAACATATTACGAATGACGAGGTATTAACCAGAATTACTGAACAGCTAACTATTATGAAAGAGATCAAAAAGAGATACTAATAGGACATACTAAGGCATGATGGCTTAATAAAAATAATCTTAGAGAGAAAAGTACACCAGGAAGACCGAGAAAACTACATAAAACAAATAATAGAAGATGTCAAATGTGATAGCTACCTGCAAATGAAAAGATAGGCAGCAGATAGGAAGCAATGGAAATCCAGAATTCTGAACCAAACCAATCAAACCGATTGAAAACTGAGAGAGAGACTATGTGTTGCTAATTCGCTTAGGCACATTTCTATGAGTCTTCCACTATTGTCATTTGACGTTTCTTCATTGAACCTCTGCTTCACTCTATCGATCGGTATATTGCTAACTCGTGCATTGAAATCTCCTAGATTTATAGTGGTGGACACGAGACCAGTACTGGTTCGAGACGAGACGAGACGAGACATAATTTCGTCTCGTCTCGAAAAGTCTCGAAGTCTCGATTTTTTTTTTAAGAAATTGCAATTTAAGAATTTTCTTTCGTTTGTAAAACGCAAGGCCACCAAACTCCACAGCGATGAGGACGAAAGCGCAGGCAAAAGGATACCTAATAAAGGGTCAGGATTAAACCGTGCCATTGTCCAGTAAGAATGTAAAATTTATAATTAGCCCGTCGTTTTCTTAGAATTTTGGAAGGGTTTATTATACAACATTTTGTACCTGTTCCTTATAATCTAATTTCTTTAATTTAATATTTTTTAAAAATGAAATATTCTTTATCAAACCATAACATCAATAAAATACTACTGTACATTCAACTTTACCACACATGTATAGGTACTTCAAGAAACTCGGTAAATGTTATCAAAAAAGTGTACCATCTACGTCTAGTCATTTCGAGATTTTTCGAGACACGAGACGAGACGAAACCTGTACCAGATCGAGACGAGACGAGACATAATTTTTGGGAATTTTTCGAGACGAGAAGAGACCATGTCGTTTCTCGTCTCGTCTCGTCTCGTGTCCACCACTATAAGATTTATTATTAGATTCTATAGCGTTCAGAATATTTTGTAGGTTTTCGTAGAATACTCCTTTTCCTTATACTTTGAGATATCACCTTTTCCCAAAATGTTTTGAAGCTGATGGTGAAAGTGGTTCATAATTACAAAGTTTCCAAAGACGATCCTGTCTATCGAATTTCGCATCAGACTTTCGAAATATATCTGGGACGAAACTGGAACTGATCTAATCGTCCTCAAATTGTTCCTAAGACGACGAGATCGAATTTCAAATCAATCGGTCGCACACGTTTCGCGAAACATTTATCGACGTTTCAGGGAAATCCTAGAACGTTGCGTTCGACAAATTTCCCGGTCATTCTGTTTTCCGCGGATTTTTCCAATAACGTTATTAATCAGTTGTCATTGGTTTATCGGCTCGCCCGTAATTAATACTGTAATGTACGCCGCTAATTATGACGAGCGCAGGTTATATTTTCAATTACGGCATTGAATTTCGCGGGGATGTTGACATATCGGCTAATTGCAATCGCCGCATTTTGGAAAAACACCAGGGCGCGTATTTAATCAGAGGGGATACTTCTAAAAGCATTCCGTTAATGGCGCATTACAGGGATTTCGTTTCCAATTAACGGACGACCGTGGAAATATTCCTTTTTCTGAGGGGGGGACCGCGCCTCCTTTCGACCATTCCGGGCAATTTAGACAAAAATCGATGATACTACACGGCCATTCCATCTGTGACGGGAGGTTCGCGTTTTCCCTCTCGGACCTAATAATTGTTTTTTATGTAGTTCCCTTCTCTTATTCGAAAACGGCAAACGCCAAATAAAGAATTCCGAATACGTTTCCCTATAAACGAGGATGTAAATTCGCACAAGAGAGAAAGAACGCATATGCGGCGCGTACGTTAAATTAGAGTGCTCATGAAAAATGCATTTCGAACTCAACCCTTAAAAAAAAAAAGAAAAAAATTGATTGGGAACGAATTCGAAAACCGGAACCGGCGGTACGTTTTCATTTGCAGGAATTACGAACGGTCAGGAAATCGGACGAGAATGTTCGAAAACGAGAATAAAACGCGTATTTTCCTAAGAATTATTTAACTCGAGCGAGGGAGAGAAGGAAGAATATAGAATCAATTATGGCATATGTTGTTATTTGAGGGAAGGTTTATGTTAAGAAATTATAATGTGCAAGCCGTACCTGGCATGCATAAAGTTTAAAAAAAGAAAGATAAATAACATTATAGATCACGCGGTGAACGTCGTACATATATTTTTGAAAAATATTGTCAAAACTTACAAAATTTTTATCTATATTAAATTATCCCGGCTGAGACTACAAATACCTTTTTCAAAAATTCTCTTACAATTGTTTCTATATTAAATTAAATGCAACACAGTTATACACATAATCAATTTAAGGCTTTCTGATGTACTTTATTTTTTTGCGGTGCGTAAATATATAAAAATCATGGTTTTGCGACTCGCGAACACGCGACGTATCATTGCCCATGCGCAAAACAGGAAAATTCCAAGTTGATTCCGAAAACTGTTCTTGTATCTGCAATTATACATTATCTTTTTAAGTTTTTAATAAACAATTTATCCAAAACTACCTTGAAAGTGGGCATGAAATTTTCTTGTGAGTATAATATGCGTTACACCAAACGACGTCATTTAAAAGCAATTATTATATTTTTGGATGTTGGCTAAGAGATGTTTAGTCATTTCCCAATTTTACTTTACCACCAGCATAACATAATCCAGTAGATTCACCGCTGTATTTTACCGCTTTACAATATTGACAAATGACAGTCATTTCTCCAATCGTTACGGATTGGTCGGCACAATAATCTATTTCCGGGGCGTAGTGGAATGCTACTCGTTCTATTTCATTGTGTCGTGCTCGCTGCTGTTGTATTTAATGTGCCCGAAGTCGTTCCATTCTAAGCCTATCTACTTCATAATTATTCACTGTTGAACGCAATTCTGTCATACCTTGGTTTTTCTTGCACTTCCGTCTTTCTTGCAATTGTTATGTAGTTATATGATATCTTGGGCCATTTTTTCTTGTTCTTGAATCAATTCATCTGCTTGATTTATGTTGGCGTAGTTGAAGTTGTTAACTTTGTAACTTAGTTCTCTGTAAAAAGTGGCTGTGACTTACTCAGGACTTTGCTTGTCTTTTTGACTACCCGCCGTTGTGTTGGCGTCGAAGTTCTTAAAGTGTTGGAGTTGTAATCACTGGCGGCTTTTCCTCCGGCTGCAGTGACTGGATGTGTCCGTCGTTTCGAATTTGTAGAATTTGTAGACTCGGTGTCCTGGTGAAGTTGCTTTGACTTACTCAGGACTCTTCTTGGTTTCTTGACTTTCCGCTTTTGTGTTGGCGTCGAAGTTCTTAAAGTTTTTAAAGTTGAAATCACTGGCGGTTTTTCTTCCGGCTGCAGTGACGCGATGCGTCCGTTTTATCGAACTTGTGGAATTCGTAGACTCGGTGTCCCGTCGATCTGTGTAAGATGTGCCCTAACTCGTTCCATCCTAAGCCTTTCTACTTCATAATTATTCACTTTTGAACCCAATTCTCTCATACCAATACGAACGTTATCTGTCTCTCGATGGTCGTCAGTGCGATTTGCACGTGAGGTAGCTCGTCGCACATTTGATTTACTTCGACGACCTAAGTCAGGTCGTCTTCTCCTTTGCATTTTAAAATCAATAAAGTTCTCGCGCACTGACAAACTGATGATAGAGTTTAATAATCGTCTTGATACCTATTTATTTGACACTATACTTTCATTTGTTTGACTACAAATGTAAAATTACGAAACGTATCTTTTTTAGTATTTTCGTTACTTATTATTTATGTTTCTCACCGCTTAAACCTTCCCTGAACTTCCACAAGTATTTCAAGATCAAATTTAGCAAAATCGGTCCAGCCATTCTCGAGTTTAAGCGAGACCCACGAACAGCAACTTTTTACCTAATTTAATCATTGAACTATGTTTGCCATAATTGCGACCCTGGCTGAAACATTATTCTTATTAAACTTGGTGTCGTTAAGTTTAAGAATAAACTATTATTAAAGAGAACAAGAAGGTATTACTGTTTTTTGTTATTTGTAACTAAAAAAATATTTTGTTCATTTGTTTTGTGTCTAAAAATTCTATTCGAGCGGCATAACCTCCAAATGTAAAAAATACTGATTGCATCATTTACCAACAACTTATTACGACGAACACTATTTTTTAGACAAATAAATTATAGTCAGAATCCTAGTAAAACTGGCCGAAGAGATAAATTCCAACGATCGAATATACTCGCATTATATTTTATTTATTTCATTTTTCATTTCAACAGCTTGTGTCCAGCGCAGATGTATCTTGAGCATCTTCGCTGCGGCACATTATGATGGAAGACGGCTCCTTTTCCCTTCATGCAATTTAATGCAGTTCTTATTTCCGATACCACCCTCATATTTCCCAAGATTTTTCATAAATTCAGGACATAGCCTTATAATTCTCATAGCATAAAAGTGTTTGTTAAACTTTTCTGGAAATCGTCTTGGAAACATCATTTTCCTGCTTATTTACGCACAGGAAAATTGAATTTTCCGGACAAACTGACAAACTCGATTTTTGTGGAATTTGTAAAAAAATTTATAAAATTTGTAAATTTCGTCGTTTTTTAAAATTTCCGGAAAAATTTAATAGAAAGCACGTCAGTAAAACTTGTAAGGTTTTCCTAACTTTTATGTAAGTAAAGTTGAAAGTAGAATAAACTTGTAACTCGCATGATCGTTAAGCAATCCTGTGGTCTCTTAACGATTTCATCTAATAAACCAAAAACTGTCTTCGAACGAAGTGTGAAGTGGCCTCTTAAGAGAGTGGACTGTATGTAGATATCTATCGTAACTCGTGGGTGGCTGCGGAGATAAATCTCCAGGTTGTAAGGCTGAAGACGTTCTTGTAGATTGAAGATCAGGGCGTGACGTGATCTCTTTGAAGTTCTTGAAGTTCTTGTAGGCGGAGATCAGGGCGTGACGTGATCTCTTGAAGTTTTTGAAGTTCTTGTAGTTTGGAGAGAGGGCGTGACGTACTTCTCCGGGTTTGGATCTGAGGGCGTGTCGTGCAGATCCGTGGTTTTGAGGTTCTAGTAGTTCGGAGAGAGGGCGTGACGTACTCTCCGGGTTTAAAGTCACTAAATGAGGAAAGTACCGCAATGGGCGGCCATATTGTGTCCGCGCCGCGAAACTCAAAATAGAAAACAAAAATTTGCTCATTTTAAAAGATAAAACAACAACTTGGCATTTTTATTCCCAAAAAGTAAAAACGAAATTTCGCGAGAGAAAAATGTACATAAAAATTAATTGACACCTATATACAATAAAATAAACAAATATGACACACTATGACACATAACCCACAATCCACAAAACACAACAATAGGCATGAAACAGGCTGTAATCCACCATATTGTATCCGAAAATGTACTTCTCTCTCTAACACGTTGGGACATTGAATTGCGGTACTTTCCACATTTAGTGACTTTATCTGGGTTGAAGTTTGTTAGGTTTTGGGTTGTCGGGTTAAGTGGCGTGAAGAAAGATCACAACACACTGTCGTTTTGAGCATACTAGGGT
Organism: Cryptocephalus moraei; assembly: GCA_946251905.1. NCBI lineage: Eukaryota > Metazoa > Arthropoda > Insecta > Coleoptera > Chrysomelidae > Cryptocephalus > Cryptocephalus moraei. Next base: position 36,550,668 of record OX276456.1, on the reverse strand, counting down.
ATACTGGTTTATTGCATCAAATTTTTTTCAGGGCTTCTATACAGATTATGTTACCCTGGTTAAATGAGATATTATTTGTTTTCTTACAATGACCTAGCTTTGCAGAAACTGACCTTAACTGGAGCGCGCTCCTTATCACGTTCCGTAAACGCCTTTGTTATGCTGACTCGGTTAATTATTGTGATTTTGAACTTGACTTGTTGACGTTCGGTCGGCGTTGTTATTCTTCGTAATAAAATAAGACGTGCTTTTAGTTTAATCAGATATCCCAAAAACCTTGTTACCTAAGCTGCGTCAGTGATTATTCTCTGTTTGTAAAACAAAACGTGTTGAAAAGTTCCCAAAATTAGTTCACCATAAATTACAATTTCTTAACCTAAATTAATGTTGACGTTAGCGTCAACAGTCTTAATGTCCGCCACGAGTAGGTATAGTTTTATTATATTTTGTAATCGTACTGCAAAGTCTAAATTCACTTGTTGTGATATTCCTTCGTCCATTAACAAATAATTCAGTCCATAAATCCAAAATCTCCTAATCAAAAATTTTCGTCACACCCCTTCAAATTCAAAATTAACTAATTATTATTATCTACTTTTGTCGATTATTTTAGAACATGTCAGACTGTAAACGAACGGAGCAAATTTCAATTCAAATTACTTTACCATTGTGATAGTTGTGTCAATTAGTTGTCCATTTGGTTTAACTCTTTTATTTCAAAAAACCGTTTTGGAATTGGTTGGAATTAACAAAACAGATCATTCACCAATTTCTAATGTCTGGCAAAAGGCGGGGACGGTGATAGTTTTTCTGAACGACATTTCAACAAAATGGGGAAGAAAAATTTTGTTTAATCACATATTTCCGACCTCTCTAATAAAGAATTTAATTTGGGAATCATGGAGATCCAAACTGAAGGATTGCAAATCTTACAGAAAAGATTTGTAACTAAAATTGCCTGTAACCCTTCTTGTCATTAATAAACAGTCTCTGATGTAAGTTGATTGGCTAATTAGCTAACATTGCAAAAAATGGAGACGGCATTCATTGACTCATGAAAAATCACTTGCTAGTATAGCCGAATTTTCAAATTTCCCGCTATGGTTAGTGGTGGGAGGCAAAGCAACAACATGGCGGCAAATGTCATCGGTGTCGCCTTGAAACAACACGGCAATTGCGCTTCTTGATGTTCTGTGGTTATTACTCTATACAGGTAGGAAATTTAGGGACATTGGAAACCTGATACTCCTCCTTGTCGACCCGTTAATTTCGAAGTGATTCATATTTTTATTCCCCCTCGCGTGATTTAACGGCATTTAACTGCGGACGTCATTTGCAAGTCCTAAATACAAAAAAAAACCGTTCCATTCATCTCGTCGTCCCGGACATTGATGAATCTCCAAGACCCGCGGAACGTTAACTTCCTCGTTCCGTTTAAAAAATGATAATGCCACAAAAGATAACGATTAAAAACTTTCCGAGAAAGTGGCGGTGAGTTTCTGTTTACTTTGTAAATGAACTTAATAAACTCCTTGTTTATGTATCCGCTCTTCCGCGGAAACTGTGACGGCTCCCCTCTCTCCCGATCCTCCCTGATTTTTCTTTTTGTTTCGCGTTTTTCATTTATCGAGTTGTTGACTTTATCGATCCGAATTAAATATTCCGGATTTTTTCTCTCGCAGGAGTCGGGGAGGGATCGACGTCGAAAGGACTCAGTTTTCGGGGCGGAAAGGCCTTGAGGAATAAATTCAATTAGGGATTGTCCCCCCCTCCATCCCCCACCCCACACCCTCCGTCTCTTCCTCTTTCTCTTCGAGATAACGAAATTCGGTCACGGAAAAAACGTACTACGGGGGGGGGGGATACGTACGTGTATACTCTGTTCAAAACAAGTCCCGACGCACGTCATTTTGATGATGTCAGAATCATCCAATACTACCAACTTAATACTATAGTCATAGAATATCGCAAGTTATGTGTTCCGTGTATTAGGTTGACAATTGGTTGGTTATGTGTTGTTTCGTCTCAGATAAGTGACATTTTTAATTTATTGTTGCACCGATGTTAACTTACAGAGGTCGATATTGCTGTCATCCTCGAGTACCCGATACTTCTTCTCGATTTACTTCCTATAAATCACAAGTCAAGTGAACAATTTAACCGTAAGGGTAATAAAGACCCTCCGGGAAAGTCATCGAGTATTTTTACAGAAAGTTTTTGACCACATTTCGAAGAAGTAGGGTACGTCGCGATTTCTAAAACGCGTGCTTACCATCTGTAAAAACAACGATCTTCAGCGATGGTCAGCACGCCCTTTACTCTTTACCGGAGTGATCTTCAACCAATAAGCGACGAGTAAAGGGCACTGAAGTCAATCTGACCAATAAGCGGACATCGCGTTTCCCGTCTCTAATTTTTGAGGAAATATTAATTTCAAGAAGACTCTTCGTCTGACTGCGAGAGCATCACTATCTATTGTAACGCGAAATGTAATCAAAAGCGCGAAACGTGTTTACTCTTATCGGACCGCGGCTTACCTCAAAATAACGCCGCTACGTTAATTCAGCAATAAAAACCGTCTCGAGCCTGCCGCCAACATCTTATTAAGGAAGGAATGATTTATTACGTTCCCGACCTCTCTAGAACAAACATTATTAGAAAGGAATGACCTGGAACTATCGCGAATACAATTGAGGTGTATATAAGCGGGCTTGCGGTCGGAGAGATCAGATTAGACGTGAAGCCGCGAGTGAATAAATAAAGTGACAAACGGACCAGTGAAATATATTAACATTAGGAGTGATATAAATTAATTAGTTAGGAAATAGTAAAGATAAATTAAGTAGTGTGTAGTATAGTAATTAGGACAGTGTAAATAAACGTTACACTATCTTCACCTATTCCGTTTTTTTTTGTAATTAAGTTTGTTGCAGTTTTTAATTAGTTCTAGTAAATCCGAAAAAATACAATTCGCGTTACCATTTTCCCAATTGTTAACGCAATATTAAGTTGGCGCGTGAAGTGTGCGGGTCAGCTATAACGATCAACGAGACTATCGAAATTTCTGATTCGTACGCGACGTTACATGTGTATTCTCAACCTAAAATATACACGGAACATATCAATTGCGATGTCCTATGACTATATTAAGTTGGTAGTATTGGATGATTCTGACGTCATCCAAATGACGTGCATCGGGATTTGTTTTGAACAGAGTATATGCGTATAGACTCGACTTGCTTTCGTTTATTTAGATCGAGAGAACAATACTCGGAAATTAGATGGAGTGGGCTGGACACATTTCGGGACTCCCCGAAAGGATCTCAATTAAGTGGCGACGAAGCCAAATCTGGCATTCTGGATCTGGCGACTGGAGATTAGTATGGGGAAGATGCGAAGGGACTTAATTGGGTGCGGCCCAATCGGAAGCAATAAGAACGAAATTAAAAAACATCGACTGTGACTAGTTTCCTCGTTGAAACCTCGCCCGGAATCTAATGGCTCGGAATATGTAAGGATTCGATTATTGTGAGAACTAAACTGAGCGCAAGTCGACGGTCAAAGGGCGCAGCAGCTGAAGCGAAGAATCTGCTCATTTTTCTCCTACTCTTTACCCGCGAGATTGAAGATCAAAGCGACCTCAACGTACACACACACACACACACACACGACGTTCCCTTTTGATTCCGTATGTACACAGAATTCATATAAAATGGATTTGTTTGCCTCGGATCTATTAAAGTTTGATTCGAGAACGGCGAGGGCGAGGGAGGCATTTCATCTCGTAAAACTGTCCAAACAAGGCGACAGAAAGAAACCGCCCCCCCTCTCGAAATATACGATCATTTTCCTGAGTGATTTGCTCCCCCTCCGAAATCCCGCATCCCTACACGCACTTCAGATCGATTTCATTCACACGTCCGCACGTGTATGATGTATATATATATATACGTACGTTGTATATATACGCGTTCACCCCTCGCCGTTTTTATTATTTGCGTTCTGCTGGCGAAAATACACTGTTCCCGAATCCCATTCTACGCCCGCAACGACAAACAATCTCGACCGCACATTGCCGGCTATACAGCGTATCCCAGGAGGCGATAGAGGGGAGGGCAGTGACCGAAATACCCTGTAGATATAAATATCGACGCGCGCAGATTATAAAATGATACTGAGTTGAAAAAATATCAGGATTTAAACACAAAAGTGCATCGTTACGCCGGTATTAGAAGGCCAAGTCGACATTCACATTCAAGCATACGAATTTCAGATTTTTGAAAGCATAGCTTTATTATGATAAGCGTTATTAACGCCGAAAAATCGAACGACCGTAACGACACGAATTATCAGCAAGATAGTTCCAAGATCCATTCCTTTATTTAATATACGTAAGTAGATATACTAGGCCGCTTCTGCCCCCACTGAACGCACCTAACCCACGGAACACAACATTTTGCCAGCGCGCGGGCCCAGAGGACTACTATTACTACTAGTAGTAATACTAGTAACTAGTAAACTACTAACTCACTAGTGAGTTATGGATTATAACACACTAGTATATTATTTTATAGTTTACTTGTCTAAAATGACATTAATAATGACAATCATAACTGTAATGATAACAGATGAGATATACAGGGTGGTCGTGATATAACCTTACAAAAAAACGGTAATAGGTGACGATGAGTAGAACTCACATACAAAAAAAATCTAGTAAGTCTTTTCGTTTTCGAGATAAAAATAATTGAAAATTTGTACAACATTTGCTGTACGCCAATGAGTTAATCAGGATAAAAAATGTGATTTTGGTTGTTTAGTAACGATAATCGGTACCTGTACCAACTAAATGAATGACATTTGTCAAATTCAATAATTTTGAATTTGCGGTAGAAATGAAATTTACAACTGAAGAATATGCGAAAAAGACACTGGTTTTCTTTTGTTATTTATTAAAGCCGATTTATAAACGACGTTGCATTTGCCGTTTAAAGTTGAGATCGTTGTTCTTTGTTGAATATTGTGTTTATCGACAGATTCTAACCTAAAACCACAATCATGATTATCCGTTAGTGTCTTGACCCATGAAATTTGCTATTTACTTAAAAACTGTAAACACAAACGCAACTGAAGTCTTGAAAAAAACTGGTTTTATAGACTTCTTATACAAAGATGATTATAAGAGAAGAAATACATTGAAAACAAGAAAGGCGACGACATATAAATGACAACTGACATATGCAAACTGACTAGGTAACTAACAAATCTTGGTTTGTATGTATGTATGTATGTATTTATTTATTTATTTTTGTGGTCAGTGGCGTCAAATGAGTGTGGATATGGGTTAATTTTTCTTCATCATTTTGGACCTGCCAAATACGGGTTTGTCTGAATTATTGGATCCTCCTAATGACCCAGAATTTTTGAAGTGAAACTTCTTTGCGCACATTGTATACATTGGGATGGGGTGTTGGTCGAGAAATCGCGTCACGCGTGATAAGTAATCCGAGGACAAAGCCGTGTTGCCAGAATGCGCGTAAAATGTACCTCTTCCATCGCGCTCGCGAACCGAGCCGATCGCCAAAACGTTTACATGTGCTACCAAAGAGGCAACACCGGAGAGCGTCTAGACTGTCGGACAGCTGACACCTGACCTAACCTCTAACGGCGAGAAACAATAACTTCGAGCGGCGAAAAAACGGTGAGCTGTATTGTTTAATTACGTGACATGGACATAGAGAAAAGTGAGGACGCGTCGTGCCTCACCTCACCTCAGATGAGAACATGGAGACACCGACGGCGCACGGAGACTGGTTCCGCGGCGAATGGGTGGTAATTCTCGAACACAAGACGAACGGGCTCGAGGCGGCGTACGCGCGAATCTGTGGAGACCATTGCGACAGCAAAAAAAAATTATCTTTTATATGTCATTTATATATCCTGTCTGACGGTGAGTGTGTGCATATGGCCAAAGAAGTTTCACTTCCACCGTCTGGTCCGACGCAGACTTTTATATTTTTTTTGTAAGGTTATATCACGACCACCCTGTCTATAAGAGATGGAACAAATACAGTAAGATCTAAAACAGTTAACAATGACAAGGTAATTGAACAAATAAGACACCTCAAATGTTTGAGACGTGATCCAACGTCTAAGATAGACTTAGATATAGAACTAAATTTAAATAAAGCCAGTAGAGTGTGTGGGACTATTAGCAGACGCCTAAAACATAACACTAGAAAACACACACAGCTGAAATTTTATAAAACAATTACAGTATCAATCCTCACGTAAGGCAGGGAAATTTGGATGACAACCAGAGAGGCACCAGAAATGAAGTTTCTAAGGAGAGCCAAAGGATGTACAAAAAGCGACAGATTTAGAAATGCAGACATCAGACGTGAATCTGATATATATAACGTTGATGACGTGATAAAGCAATACAGGAAGAACTGGAAGGAACAGTGCAAACAACAATAATCCTCTTAAGTCTACAACGAAGTATGGGACAACCAGTAATGCCGTTTTTCCAAGATAATTAGAAAAAAATGAATATCACACTTTCGTTTCTTATTTATGCTACCATACACCAATTGTATCCTTCGTAGAATACAATTCAATCGAACAGATAATATTTTTTACTTGACATTAAGTTTTTTAACATATCAAAGTATACCCGTTATCAATATAAGACAATAACTTGAATTAACTGTTTTCTATTTCATTTATTTTTCCTTAATACATTTACAATACGTCACGCTTTTTTCATATATTTATTCGGTCCACTTTCGGTCATTCCCAGAGTGCCTAATTTCGTTTTTAAATATTTCAAAAATGAAAATTACTGGTTCCAGCAATTGTTACAAAATTTAAAAACATCAACCCCTTAAACAACACAGTTCCTTTCAACGACCGTCTTTTGGATGTATAAAAACCATTTTTTTTTTATGTTAAAATGTTCTCTCAATAACAACAGTTTTAACTCACATTCGACTTCAATTAAATTTATCATTTTTTTTTCCATTCAAACGTTTGACTCTCCTCTTTGAATCTGAGGAGAACGTCTCGATTCGCGCGTCTATTGAACATTCTGTAACGAGCTAACGGAAGGTAGGGAAAAAATGGAATCTCCTCCGCCCGAGCACATTTTTCCCGCTCTCCCTTTTGTTATTCACGTTTGTTAAGTATTCCGGGTGAAGCTCTCTGACTTCTCGAAAAATAATAACGGAAAATTGCTACACTCCATGTCACATTGTAGAACAAATGCTCGGCATTTTTCAGTTTTAGGAAAAATATTATTGCGGCGTTAAGTCCTCGCCCCTCGAGGTGCGGAGGGTTCCCGGCAAATTTACTTCCGGATCCGCGTCCTTTTTATATAACCCTCGGATATTTCATCGTTAGGGGATATCTCTTAAGATTTGTAAACGTCGTTCGGATGAAACTTGCAAAGCTCACACCACGGCACTGCGGTTAAGTGTGGAGATATAAGTATTTCCCGTCTTCCAAGGGAAATTTATCCGGGAGACAAAAAGTACAGGTGAGAATCCTCCAGAAACGAATGGACGTTCATATAAACCCACCTGACACTTCCGTGATGGATATTTTAAGCAAGTAACGACCTTAGATTAATTCAGTATGAAAAAATATGCTTTGCTGTATTTTTAACTTCGCTACCCAAGGTTTTAATAAGATTTGCCTCGTTCGCAGTAAATTACGTCGCGCCTTTTATCACTATTTATTAAAATTTCCATCCGGTCCCGACGCAAATTAGGTCGTTTTTAAGTTTAACCGCCGCGTTTCGCCACAGAGACGAAAATAATCAATTTGCAAAATCGCACTCCGACTCGGCTATAAATTCCGACAAGGACCTCTTACCTTTCCTCATTCTCTACGTGTCGAATTCTGAGAACGTACACCCGCAGCCCTTTTTTATTCATCCCGGTCTCCCGATCACATATAAATTCCGGTTTTTCCGTTTCTACTTTCCGGGGTACATTTCCCTCTTTTCCGCACGGCGACGTCCGACGTCTTTCTTTAAATTCCCCGTCGTTAATGAGATGTGTGGATTTTATTGTATGCGAGCGTCGGACGGCTCGAAGGAAATAAAGCCACGAGATGAAATTGATGGGACGGTTACTTGGCGGCTGAATGCTGAATTTAGAACGTTCCACCACAACGAGGTTTAAGGGGACCAACCACATGGTTCTCCTGTAGTAGTTGCCGTAACATGTCCAAAGGGATAGGTACCTCCAATCTAGGTTGATGATCTTTTCTGGTTTCTAGAGTGTTTAGAATCCTTAGTTTTCCCGATTGAATGAGTAATGGGGCTATTTTTCCAAGGAGCTTCCTGGGGAACTATAGAAGCGCTTCAATAACGTTAGACCTTTTCAAATTTAGAGACTTTGCATTCAATTTTGAAAAATATGTTGTAATGGTAATTACCTTCAACCCTTTGTATACAGGATAGCTTACAGGCGATGGAAAGGTTGGCAAACATTAGGGTCGTTGTTGGAATATAACTATTTTTGAAATTAATTCAGTAAAGGTGTATATGAAACAAATGTAAGAGAATCCGTGAAGATGGAATTTGTAGCTCAGCCGGGATTTGAACCCGGGTCTCCCAATTTCGCGTCGGGTGTGCTTACCACTAAACCAATACGTCCTCCGTATTATCCTCTCAAAAACGTTTAAGCTGAACATCGAAAATGAAATTGGTACGTATCTCGGTAGTTCGACCAAAAATGTTGTGCTGTTGTTTAATTATGAACAATTAAAGGTCGAAAAACGTGCATTATTTTTGCGCTTTTATTTCCCTAAAAAAATCTTAGTATCTGATGAATAATTCAAAGATACAATCTTGTAGGGAAAGAAAATTGAAAAAATGAAAATGACGGTTTTCAAAAGTTGATAATTGTGAATAAAGGTAAAAATATGCATAATTTTTAATTAACAATAACTATTGTAGCCGTCGGCTGCAGACTGCACCGAAACCCATTACCGGCTTATAGGATTACGATAAGAAAGGGATGGTGCACGGACAATAAAGTCCTAAAACAGGTAGCAAAGGAATCCCATCAGATAAATGTATATTAACACCTTATATAAATGTACAGTTTTTAAACAAAAAAAATATGTTCACAAAAATCGGCTTTTTGAGCGCTTTAAAACGATATCTCAGTCGATAGAGTTCAGAGTTAATTGGTACTAAATAAATCAGGTTTAATATTTACTGTAAATCGCGTCTAAATGTACGATATTTATTAAGTTAGTAGATGAAATTTGCAAAATATATACCCTTCGAAATCGTCTTTATGAGCTCTTCAATTTAATACGTCACTCGATATAGTAGAAGTAAATTCTGGATGTTATATGGGAATACTTTCGTTATAAAATAGATTTTATTCATTAAATACCTAAATACTGAGTTAAAAAAAATTATTTACACATACAATAATTAGTATCCACTGCATACTATTATAATAATAAGACAATAAATTATTATCACAAAATATGTAGTATCAAAAAATAATTTATGTTTTCTTTAAATATTTTTTTAAATATAATTAGTTTATAATAAAGACAAAAAATTCCTTCCCGCTTGTACCCAGACTTAGGACTGGCAGAATTCGTTTTTGAAAAAATGTTTGTAATAATTTACATTATCCCAATTTTTTGCCATTGAAAATTTCCTCATAAGTATGACATATTTCCTCATTCTGACATAAGTTGACTGACATACGTCAGTCTGACATATGCGTAACTAGGGTTACCCGATGCGACAAATTTAAACAAAAGACTGTTAACATCCTCGGCAAGATAATAAATCAACTTGATTTACTCATTTGATTTCCCTAGGAATGTAAAAGACAGTATTTACATTCCGTCGTCAAGGAAAAATAGTACACGAATGTTATGTGCCAATTTCATGCTACGTATCTATATATGTAAGAGCTATTTACGATAGCGGCAGCGTGAAAAACTATTTAGTACAGTCGATATTGATGTGAACGTCTTTTGCGTATCCATAAAGATCAATTTGTCTCTTTTCGAGTTTATTAATTTTTTTCAGTTACGAAATGTAATTTATTAAATACTCGAGCATCACGTGGTCTTTGCTGTTCATCAAGACTATTGTCAAGAAATGATCAATGAGCTTATCAATCAATCAATTAATCCAAATTCCGCTGATAATTTAACTTTTTATTCTTACATCATGTCAACTCGCGTGTTTTCTTTTTTTCTTTTCCTTATTCTGCAAAGCAACTAATTTAGCTACTTCGCAGTAACTTATAGATTCAGCAATTCCCAGATAATACTCTTCGCTAATTCGACCCGCGATTCCCTCGAGCGGATGCAACGTCTCGAATTCGAGATCGAGCATCCGCCAAAGAGTCCGGGAATCGACGAACTTTCCACGTTATGTTAATAATGACAAAAAGCTGATTGGTCACCAGGAAAAAATTATAAATTGGCTGGGGACCGACAAAACCAGGTTCATTAATTTTGAGAGTCGCACCCTTGGTCGGTCTCCGAGACACGTCCCCTGAGCCACGTCCAAGATGAACTTCTTAGGGTAAGTCCTTATTTTCATGTACTGTTTTTATCCAGGTCCCCTTTTATTATTATTAGTCCCCTTTCATCATTAGTTTTTTGTGTTTCTTAAGTTTTATTACGTTGTCCCATGTTTTGTGTACGATTAATTGTCACCGCCCCTCGTATTCGTTTTATTTTTTTTTTGTATTATTTTCAACTGGTGTCGTGTTGGCCGCTGGTCGCGCCTTTAATGTACTAAATTTTGTTCAATATACCCTTTTTACTTAGGCTTACTTTTTTCATGTTGCTCTACCCCTAGCAACCGCTGAGTGTTCGACCCTGTGCTTAACGCAGACCGCGACACTATTTAATTTAATATACGTCAGTGTTTATCTTTACGGTCATACTGGAAGGATTTGTACTCTAACTGATCCAGCAACCAAACTGATACCCGTTTGTATTTTCTACTAACTTATAAATTGTCTTATTATATTACTAGTATGTAGTCGATACTAATTGTTGTATCTGTAAAAAAATTCTTTAAATAAATACGGGGATGGAGAGTGAAGTACCGTCGAGAATCCTGTGTCGCTGCCCGTTATCCTGCGTGCCCGCCAATTGCCCTTTTGTGAGGAAAGATGTGCGCTGGGAGGAAAGCCTCGTACTAGCTACGTCTTCAGCCGCCCTGGAGACTAGTGTAAGCACTTTTCTTTTACACCATTTTTGTATCTTATTTATGTTCATTTCATTTTTGTTCTAAGCAACAAAACATTGAATCAACTTTTGAAAACCGTCATTTTGAAGATTATTCAATTCCTGACAAGATGGTATTTTTGAAATTATTCATCAGATACTAAAATTTTTTCAGGAAAATAAAACCGCAAAAAATGACAAAAAATGAAAAAAAATTCTGGTCGATAACGTATAGATTATCGTTCCCTGGTCTATTCGTCTAAATTCCTGGTAGCAGTGTCGCGTACAGTATCGCAATTATCCATCCTGATAGAACGAAGGAAGTACGTTTGTGTGCGCGAGAGGGAGATGGCGAGAGAGGGTTACTTCCGCAATCCGCAACCCTCGGAACGTACGAGTGAAGCAGTTTCACTTAATTCAACGTCATCTCGCTAAAAGCTCACTTCGTTAGCTCCGAAAAACTCCTTTGTGTCTGTCTTACAGAGTGATACGCGGATAGGGTTCATTTTTTAATCTCGTCCTTCTCTCGCACGGCTAAGGGAAGAGCGTCGAGCACTCACAGAAACAAATCTCGAAATAAACGTCGGAATTTTTAAAGCGGCGAACAAAAACCCGCCGCTGCTCCGGGGACACCGCCGCTCGATTCCGTAAATCCGGGGCATTGTCGTGTTAAAATAAGAGACAAGTGACAGGTTTAGAGGAGTGTTTTGTACTGTGGGAATCGATGAGGCGGCGGACTGCTTTTAGCGTGTCTTTCTCAGCCGTGTGAGAGATTCGCGCAAAGACCAAAGGGAACAAAACCGACAAGCTCCCCGAGCGATATAAATCATATCCGCTAAATGTCGAAACGTTTGTTCCCATCAATTTTCAACCCAGTGCGTTTGATACTTATATTACAAATCCGGCTCGATTGCGAACATCGCAATACGATCCGTACTACGTCTCTCTGTCTGTATGTATGTTCAACGCGGAACCGTAAATCAACATTCGCGTCTTCCGCGATCAATTAAAGCGACACTGCAGCCGCAGTTCCTGCAGACTCGGTGACAACTTTAAATATAAACAGCGACAACAAAGCGGCCGGAAAATAAATGAGAACGTCAGATCTGACGTACGTTTTCTCCGTCTCATCGAGGCGGTTAGATTACAATCTGTCGTGAAGAGTGTGTGTACAAATCTTGGATCAAACCAAATCTCGAATTGCTATATTAATAGTTATTTAAGTCACAAGGAATGTAAAGACAAAGACGTTTTACCATTCGAGGCAAGTGCCGAGGATGTTAAAAGTCGATACATTCCGTGTGGCTTATTAGATTTTTCACGCTGCCGTTGAAAATTTCCTCATAATTCCTCAAAAAATGAAATGTTTGATTTAGTTTGGACGTACGTCAATCTGACATAAGTTGACTGACATACGTCAAACTTACTCTGACATATGCGTAACTAGGGCTAAGTCAACTTGATTTACTTTTTTGTTTTTCCTAGGAATGTACATGACAGTATTTACATTCCGTCGTCAAGGAAAAATAATACACGAATGTTATTTGCCAGTTTCATGCTACGTATCAATGCATATAAGAGCGATTTACGATAGCGGCAGCGTGAAAAAATATTATTACGTCGGTTTTTCCAAATTATAACAATATGTCTTATTTAGGCCGGGACGGCATAAATCTTCTCAAACATGGAGTTTCTAATTTTCAAAGGGGAATCCACAAAGGCTTTGTATAAATCATAGGGAAACTCTCGGGCGTACATTTCGTGGCAATTGTCGTAAGAAGACTTTGATGTCATCTTTTTGCGGTGTATACCTTCGATGGTCGTAAGGAAATTAATACTTATAAATTGTATAGAAAATTTGTTTCGAAAATAACACCGAATCGCCGTTTACATTTAAAATAATCATTTGAGGGGGGAAAATAACAAAGTAGGCATTGTGCGTGCGTTTTTGGCATTTCACCAAAACTCCCGGGCTTTATTTACGACCTTTGTTTATCATCAGTTCATATATTATTAGTGTTCTTTTAATTACCCGTTGCGGAATGCGTTAAAGATTTATTTGTCCATGCTGTTATTAAAATAACATTCTTTGAGCTAGTGTAACGGGTACATTTCAGGGATAACTCGTATAGGGCAAGCAAATTAAAGTAAGCCGATTCATATTCAGTTATTTCCGTTTTGAATTCTTATCCCACTGGCTACGTCCGGTATTCGTGCCATGGCCTTATGAACTGATGTTTGAAAATTCAAAGTGGGAGAGGTCACGTGATTAAAATTAGAGAGACGATACTTTTCAAAATATCACACATTCTTATAAAGTTAAGAGAGTGTATTTCTTAAGAGGATTCGTATTGATTCCATTTTAATATCGCTGTTGAACCTAGTTCATACGGTAAGTTATTAACGTTCTCGTTACTTCTAAACACTTGTGCGCAAACTCAGATATCAACTTAACGAAAACGTAGATAACGGACAACCATATAATAAGAAGAACCAAAATAATAGCAATAAAAGGCAAAGAAGGTAGAAAATTAAGAGAGAAGAACGAAATAATAGAAAGAATAGAAGAACGCTATAAAGAACTATTTAAATCTCAACAAGCGCCTAAACAAATGAAGGAGAAACTAAAAAAACAAAATAAAAAACGCAAATTCGGAGGAAATGATAGAACATAGAAGGACAAGAAATTGTTGACGCATTGTCTGAAATGAAAAACCACAAAATACCTGGAAAGGGCGATATAACCAAAGAATCAATAATGGGAGGAGGAGAAGAAATCATTAAAGTATTGAAAATTCTATTCAATAAGTGTTTAGGAACAGGAAAGATTGCAATGGAATGGAGGGAGGCAAAAACAATAATACAAAAAAAAGAAAAGGGTCGTACTAGATTTGAAGAACTCTAGACCCGTAACACTCTACCACAAACTTATAAACTGCTATCAAGGACGCTGGTAAAAAGACTAGAACAAAAAATGGAAAGATATGTCTCAACTGAAGAAGCAGAATTTAGAAAACGCTTCAGCACCGCCGACCACCTATTTACTCTTAAAATATTAATAGAAAAAACAAATGAGTATCAACTACCAATGTACATAGGACTAACGGACTAATTGACCATGAAAAATCGTTTAATAACATGGCCAAAAGAATAGTCTGTTAGGTTACACTTTTTGATCCTCAGGGGCCAGTGCGAGACTAGATGAGTTTGAGAGCGGGACAAGTGTCTGGGACCCAAGAGGGTTCGGATGGCTGGGCCACTGTGGCCCAGCTACCTAGTTTTCTGTATTAGTAAATTAGTTTGGAAATTCAAATCAGTTTAGAGTCAGTTCGAGTCTTTGAAAGCGTTCAGACGTGATTCTTTTGACAAACTTTTGACTGGAGAACCCCAAAATTTGAGGGGCCCATGTCCTAAAATAGCCGCCTGTAAAGCGGTGTGGTGAATTCGTGTGTCGATCGAGATTTTTGTGCTTTTTAATTATCGGACGTACCTAATTAAACCGCTATAATCAATGATTGAGTTTCGTTCGACCCGACCCAGAGATACTCATGTGCTAGCTGGCTTCACGATAGAAAAATAAAAATAAGAAAATAACAACGTTACAGGTCATTATGGAACGGAAGAATTGACAGCAGATACATGACACATAAAGAGGACATTCCATAATAAAGGACATCCAAAAATGGATTATAGAAGGCTAGAAAAAGAAGGATGAAGAAGAATCTGACCATTGTATTTTTGCAACGCGAACTTAACTGTGCAACATTTTATCAATAAATTATACCTGGAAGTGCATTAATTAATATTTGAGGACAAGCGCCAAATGTTGTGAGTTAAAGAAAAGCAAGTAAGGCATGTCGGATCTCGTTATCTTTCGAGCAACGCGTCCCAAAATCCGTTGCAACTTCTTCCGAAAATTAGGGAGGACTAAAATTCTTTTAGAGGAAAACGCTGAAAATGTTGGAATCGCAGGATCTGTCTCAGTATCGAATTCGGTAGTGGTGAGAGATCCAATGTGGCTGTTCTCCCGAACATTATACATACGTATGTACATATTAATGATACCGTATATTGCGTAAGATCTAAACAAACATCGGGAGATTCCGTCGTCTCTGTGGATTCCTGTGGGGGAGTACGAAATCGCTATGCTATTCATATAAATATTATCGATTTCGCGCCTCTCTCTCTCCCTCTCTCTCTCCTCCCTCTCGGCTTTCGTATTTTTCGCGGGGAGGCCGCGACAGGGGACCGTTTTATCTCCCCGTTTTGAATATACAGCCGGCGACATATGGCGTTAGGTGGCAATTAAATCACAATATGTTACGCCGCCGGAGACCCGAGTTCCGAACGGCAGTTTACAGGTGAAATACATAATATATCACGCGTACAGGGCATTATAAGTATAGAATTTGTATTAAGACACATTAAAATTGTTGGAAATGGTGAAATAATTATAAGAAAATAAAAATAAAAGAAAGTTTCGAAACGCAAGGGGGCAAGGATCAAACTTGTACTCGCTGAGTCGAATAGGCATCATCGGAATTTGCTGTAGAATGTGAAATTTGTATTGTAATCGCGTGGAATGGGTTTTCCAAATTAGGGTTAAGATTAACTGTACTGTCATCGGACGACATCGGACAACGGACATCGTAACGCGTTTGTTGCGGTTACTAGGGAGATTTGGCGCTGGGACGGATTTCGGGAGTTCGGTTAACGGTTTTAGGGTCGGTTTTACGGTTTTTCTCGGGCGCCAGATTTTTAAGGGTTTTCTCCCTCGGGATTATGCTTGGGTAGTCTACGAACTCAGGAGAATACCTGGATTGTCCGTAGAAATGAAGCACACACTCAAAATAGAAAATCCTAAATTATTTTATTCCCAAACGATCGGTGGTACGTTTACAATCGGACGGTGTCGGTCGGTCTAGATATAACGGTCGGTAACGTTCACAATTACATTTATCGGTCGGTAGTACGTTCACAATCGGACGGTTACGTAACAAATAACGAAAAATTCGGTCGGTTTAAAACTAACGGTCGGTAACGTTCGCAATTACATGTATCGGTCGGTAGAACGGAAACGGATATCAGACGCAACGGAAAAATACGGATAACGTACGGCTTGAAAGAGACAAGTATTGGTTCTGACCTTGGATTAACTCAGGTACAGGACGCTGGAGGGGGACGGTTGACTTACCCAAGTTTAGTCTGAATACTTAAGCAGTGGTAGATTGAACATTGCCTTATCGGCCGCCATCTATCTGAGATAGGTTTGATTTCGCGATTAACTGTACGGTGGTTGTAAAGTGTACAGTTGAAAATTAAGACGCCGGACGAAAGTGTATTACAAAATTTATTCAAAACGGGATTACGGACGAAACTGTATTTACCTACAGCGCATACACATAACGTTTAACGATTCGGCTCGCCACGCGAGAAGGAAATCGCCCGTTATCGAAAATTATACGTAAGAGAATGGGAAGTGTGTCGCGAGGAAGGGACGTGATTCGTCTGGATCGTCTAAAATTTTCCCGTCACGGTGGCTGCGTCGAGAACGAAAAACTGTATTAGCGAAATTACAACTGAGCAGACGCGTACAATTTAGAAAATTGAAGTAGGTGTTCTCGCTCCTCGTGAGTAATTAGTTGGAGTACACGAGCGATTTTTTTCCGAGGGAAGAGTCAAAAACTACGCTTCCCTGGCGTTCGTCAGGATCGTATTTCTCGTATAGGCAATTTCGGCATTCCGCGGAGCGCTCCGGCGATAAAAGGGTGGAGAGCGAGCGACTTTGTTTTGCGCCGGAAACTTAGAACGAGCCAATATCGAGGAGAGGACAAAAAGTCGCGTTATCCTAATATATGTATTGGATATCGAGGTTTTTATTACGATAGGATCCCGACGACTCTTCGAATGCAAAACGATCAAATTCGAGATGTTAGAGCGAGCAACTACGAGAAAAAATTGAAATAAATTCAGCGGAACAAATCCCTTCGAGCGAAATAACCCTAATAAATGTTATTTTTCGAAGGTAATTCGGCGACGAGCTCTCGGGATCGTTATACTGATCCGCGAGCGCCTGTTCACCAAAATTGGTATAAATTGCCTTATTTCTCTTTTATTGCCACAGCGGCTAGTATCAACTCTCTCAATAATTGCACTCTAAGTACCATGGAAACTGGAGAATCTTTCTCCATAAATTGAAGCTGGTTTCGCCCATTTCTCCTTGCGGCTCATACGTGAGTTCAGGGGATGAAAAACAGGACGGCGTGGAAAAACAAAGTAACTTTTATTACCGTCGCCGTAGCGACGTCTCGAAGAAGCCCGTCAAAGACACGTACGTAGATTAAAAATTTACGAGAACAAAAATTTCCGCATCTAGTGTTATTTTTCTACGGCCGAAAACATCAGTTTGCAAGAACGAGTTCAAAATTTGCTATACAATATACCCGTGAAGCATTTGGCAGCACGTTTAATAATAATCATAAATAACTGCAGTGTCCACTTGTCATCACTCAAAAATATTAAGCAACGGGTTCTTGGTATCACATCTGTTGAGGTGTATTGCGGCTGTGAAAGCTGCAAAGTTGTATTAGCGGTTACTCCAGAAATTCCAAAAAAAGTCTTGAATTCAAAGTGTTCTCATTGGACGGCATGAAAACTAGCTTCTATTTGCTAATTAGGAGCTGCAAAATTGTCATGGTTTCAAGTCAAACTCTTGGTGACCTTCGAAGTTCCAAAATAAGTTTTGGATTCAAAATGATTGTCCTGGAGGTCATGAAAACTCTGCTGGTGTGTGTTTTGATAATATTTGGATCAGTTACTATCTATGTTGAGGATAAGTCCAAAAAACTTAAATAATAGATTCATATCTGTTTAACATTGAGGTGAGTTGCAACTGGAAAACCTGAAAAGTAGTCTTGGCTTGAAGAGAAACTCTTGGTGCCGTCCGAAGTCCCAAAATAAGTCTTGGATCCAAAATGATTTTCCTGAAGCTCATGAAAACTTTACTGGTGTGTGTTTTGATAGTATTTGGATGAGTTATTATCTATATCTACGATAAGTCCAAAAAATCCAAATGATAGCTTCACATCTGTTTAACATTGAGGTGAATTACGACTGGAAAACCTGAAAGGGCGTCCTGGGTTAAAAAGAAACTCTTGGTGACCTCCGAAATTTCAAAATAAGTCTTGGATTCAAAATGAGTTTCCTGGAGGTCATGAAAACTCTACTGGTGTGTGTTTTGATAATATTTGGATCAGTCACTATCTATGTTTAAGATAAGTCCAAAAAACCCAAATGATAAATTCATATCTGTTAGGTGAATTACAACTGGAAAACCTGCAAAGTCGTCTTGGCTTGAAGAGAAACTCTTGGTGACCTCCAAAGTTCCAAAATAAGTCTTGGATTCAAAATGAATTTCCTGAAAGTCATGAAAACTCTGCTGGTGTGTGTTTTGATAATATTTGGATCAGTTACTATCTCTGTTTACGATAAGTCCACAAAACTCAAATGATACATTCGCATCTGTTTAACATTGAGGTGAATTGCGACTGGAAAACCTGAAAAGTGGTCCTGGCTTAAAGAGAAACTCTTGGTGACCTTCGAAGTTCCAAAATAAGTCTTGGATTCAAAATGAGTTTCCTGAAAGTCATGAAAACTGTTGGTGGGTGTTTTGATAATATTTGGATCAGTTATTATCTATATTTACGATAAATCCAAAACACCTAAACAATGGATTCATCATATCTATTTAACATTGAGGAGAGTTGCGACTGGAAAACCTGAAAAGTCGTCTTGGCTTGAAGAGAAACTCTTGGTGACCTTCGAAGTTCCAACATAAGTCTTGGATTCAAAATGAGTTTCCTGAAAGTCATGAAAACTCTGCTGGTGAGTGTTTTGATAATATTTTGAATCAGATACTATCTATGTTTACGATAAGTCCAAAAAATCCAAATGATAGATTCATATCTGTTAGGTGAATTGCGACTGAAAGACCTGAAAAGTCGTCTTGGCTTGAAGAGAAACTCTTGGTGGGCTCTGAAGTTCCAAAATAAGTCTTGGATTCAAAATGATTTTCCTGAATGTCATGAAAACTCTGCTGGTGTGTGTTTTGCTAATATTGGGATCAGTTAGTACCTATGTTTACGATAAGTCCAAAAAACCCAAATGATACATTCACATCTGTTTAACATTGAGGTGAATTGCGACTGGAAAACCTGAAAAGTGGTCCTGGCTTCAAGAGAAACTCTGGGTGACCTTCGAAGTTCCAAAATAAGTATTGGATTCAAAATGATTTTCCTGGAGCTCATGACAACTCTCTTCGTGTGTATTTTGCTAACATTTGGATCAGTTATAATCTATAAATCCAAAACACCTAAACAGTAGATTAATATCTGTTTAACATTGAGGTGAGTTGCGACTGGAAAACCTGAAAAGTCGTCTTGGCTTGAAGGGAATCTCATGGTGACCTCAGGACTTCCAAAATTGGTCTCGGATTCAAATAAATTTCCTGGACGTTCTCAAAGGAATATTGTGCACGCAACGATCGTTCTTTGTGGTTGATGCAGTTTCACGATGACTGCGTCTACCTTTCCTGAATTGCGTCCACTGGAATTCACTTTCTTAAAACTTTCAGTTTTTCACTTTCGTCGATTCCTCCTTTTCCTGATATTTGGTATTTATCATTATTAAGTCTCCGATAACGAGAGCAATAAGCCGCTCCCGTCTCCGGCCCCGGATGTATATATATTTAATGCTTATTTATGAGTGGATTTAGTTACCGTAACTTTTGTAAAGTATCCAATTCCCCGTCGCAGGGGTAAACGCGTAAGCGGCAGCGACTCCCTTCGCATTGTCTTCTCGGTTTACAATCCCTCCGATTTTATCTCCAAGTTTTATGATCGGCTTCAATTACGAGCGAGGCGGGGGTGGATGGGGGATGGTTGATTCTTGGGAGAATTTTTTCGTCTAGGCTCTCAAAAAGAAATTTTCCCGTTGCCGTTTCAATTACGATTTAAATAAGGGACTCATTACACTTTTATTGGGTAGTAAAAGTGTCGGTGACGTCCCCCCAACGAAACGTATTCGCCGCATAGACCACCATAAAACCCCTCATAACGACCTGAGCTGCAGAAGAATAATCCGAATCTGAACGGATTAACCTCCTACCCTTAAGGACGGACGATTTGTTTGTTTTCGCTTCGCAGTTCGCTTATATACTTCAAGAACACCGACGTATCCCGTATATACCGACTATATACACACACACACATACATACACGATATAAGTGGGACGTCTCGAAACAAACAATCCTTATCTGAAATTAACTTCGGAATAGTTGCCCCGAGGGAAAAATAAATACCAGTAATTTATTTTCTGCGAGACGGAACTTTTGAAAATTTTCTCAGAGGTCTGATTTAATAAGTTGTTTGATTAAGTTTCCTTGTTGCCCCGCATTTAATTACGTTCCTGGAAGTCGTTCGTCCCCTTCCTCGACTCGTTCAAAGGAAAAAGTACCGGAACGTAGTTTCTTACTCCAGTCAAATATGTCGAGTTACTCGTGGAAATTATTCACATCGAACGAGTTACCCGTAGAAATTATTCACATCGAACGAGTTACCCGTAGAAATTATTCGCATCGAACGAGTTACCCGTGGAAATTATTCACATCGAACGATGTTGACTCTACAATCAACATAAAAGAGAGCTAAGTAGAGTTGTAGGGATTTAGGGAACATATTCATCAATTATGGATTAATAACCATTAAATAGGGAACTAGAGCAACTTGTTATTAAAAACATCTTAGGTGAAAATTCTACTTGAAAACTAACTAATCAAATATTAATTAGAACAACTTAGTCAGGGAAATAATTTAGTGTGCTTGCTGATAACGTAATCAATTATTAAGTAATTAATAACTATTAAAGAGGGTATTTAAACAACTGAGTAGCTTAGGTGGACGAAAAAGCGCGGATCACAGTGATAAGTTCAAAATCTTACGACAATAATCAGTCGCGTAAGCATAACACCAGTCCTCGTAATATGATAATAAACGCGCTCGGTGAGGTCAAGCACACAGCTAGGTCAGGAAAATATATCTAGGATGCCAAAAGATAACAAAAAACTAATGTACCATTAACCAATGTAATCTGAAGATGTATAAAAGCTTGTGGATTTTTGGTAATAAATCAGTATACTTGTATGCTCAAAACGACGTGTGTTGTTGGTCTTGATTTAAAAGTCACCCTTCATCTTAAAACCGACTGTGAGACTGCAGTCGGGAGACCTAACCTCACCCTACACGACTACTCTCACGTTACGCCCTGAGAGTTCTACGAGATCGTCAAGCTAAGAGAACATCTAACTTCGAGATCTTCAACCCCGGATCTGCACGTTACGCCCTCAGATCAACCCCGGAGAAGTACGTCACGCCCTCTCTCCAGAACTTCGAGAACTTCGACTCAGGACCTGCAAGAGACGCCTTCAGGTCCACTCCGGAGATTTACGACAAGCCGTGATCTCCAACTACTACTACAGTCTCCAGCCTTACAACCTGGAGACAAGATTCATCTCCGCAGCCACCCACGAGCTACGAGAGAGATCTATACAGTCCATTCTCTATAGAGACCACTTCACACTTCGTTCAAACGAGTTACCCGTAGAAATTATTCACATCGAACGAGTTACCTGTGGAAATTATTCACATCGAACGAGTTACCCGTGGAAATTATCCACATCGAACGAGTTACCCGTGGAAATTATTCACATCGAACGAGTTACCCGTGAAAATTATTTACATTGAGTTACCGTAGAAATTATTCACATCGAACATCAGTTCATCGGTACTCATTTTTGTCGCTACATTACTCACATCAGTAATGGAAATACTCTGCCTACATACCACAAAGTTTTTCCGTTTTACGCAAGAATTTCTACGACTCGAAATCTCGAGTTCGACGGAGTCGGGAGAATTATTAAAATTCCCCTGGACGGAATCCATCCTTTTAGGTATTAACCGGGTATAAGGGGTCCGATGGATAAATTCAAATTTTTCCGAGGGGGTAAAGGCCGTTTCGGCACCGCCATTAAACATTCGAGGAGGGGAAATTTAAGGCTCTGCGAGCAATAAATTCGAGTTCCAGCGCCCGTAAAGAGCGTCACTTTCGGAATGGATTACCGCGATTCCAAAGATATATATAAAACCCCTTCTATGCCACGTCGCCATCCATTCAACGACTCAATTTTCTTAAAGTCCCTGCCGCCGCCCCCTCCGCTCTACCTACGTATTTCGCGACGAAATTTGGCAATTAGTCGGAGGGAGTCGAATTTGAATTTCAAATCAGCCTCACGGTAGGGTAAACAATATTTTTGAATGTATGACACATTGAGGTCTAATGGCATATTCTAAATGTAAATGTCGGAAAATTATGAACCCTACGTTAACTATATATGTAAATTAAATCGGAATTCGGGCTTATAGTTAAAAATGTTTTCAACTGTTTTCGGGTAACAGGATATATTTGGATTATTAATATTATTATTATTATTACTTTGTTGTTTTGCGATATCTCACAGGTGTAATTATGGAGATTTAATCGTTAAACTTGAACAAAAAGCATAAATTACACGTTAACACAGCCCGAACCTTAGAGAGGGTTAATTTTCGTCGAGTAACTTTCGAGGATTTACTAATGCGACTCCCGAAGAAAAAACAAAACTTCCAAACAATTTATGTGCGGAGCACCTGATTAAGCACTTTTATGTGGGTGTTAACACCGAATGAATAAAACATGTAATTCCGCTGGAAATACACGAAATGTCGTTCACCTCGCCTCGCCTTCCACCTAATGATACAGATTAGAGTACAATACTGTCAGGAAATGAATACAGTATTGGGATTATTGTTCCCTCGTCTATTAGACATCTGGTGTGTGCATCCCCTTCCCTTTATCTCCTCACATAAAGAGAGCTTGGGGGGCGCTCGGGGAATCGTCAACATCCCCTACGATCGCCCTCGATGTGTCACGTTATTAATCCATCATGCTACCCCTTTCATCGACAGAGGACGCCCTTGTCGGACGCACAATGAGCCACGGTTATTTAAAGTATTCTTAATGCGATGTCAAAGAGGTCGAATTAATATTAAATTTGTCATCGACATGCGGGCCCGGGGAATTCGGGATAATGACTGCGTATGCATTGATATCCACGCATTTCCACGTTTCATATATATTTCTTCGAAACGCTATTACGAAGAAAATATTTTATCCAGTGAGGCGCTGAACTGAAAATAGTAGCATCATAAGGCGTGAAATGTGGTGGAGGGGCCCTCATGAATACCAGCTAATAATTTAAGTGATGTTCACCAAAATTAAATTTACCTATGAACTTTGAAAACCTGATGCCAAATATGAGTTTCAAAGGATTAAATTACCTATTGGGATATTTATCAAAGTTGGGAAATTTCGTAAAATGTATAAATAAGAGGTTCTTCTACTGCAAAAACACATGGGTGAATACGAAAAAATTTACGACCGTCAGATGACCGATGTATACATAATATACCTATATATTGGGACGTTCTTGCCACAGAGGTCAGCACTGGCGATAGTTTTATGTTGGCATTACGTTTATCACTGTATTTACGTTGGCATTATGTTTTGGAATAACAATGCAATGGGGAATGTTTTGAGAACGAGGTACGTTGTCGTTTTTTTTTGTATTTTCAATTTTAGATATAGTATTTGCTTATTCGATTTCTAGTTATATTGTACATTATTAAACTATATTACAATTATATAACATTACAAATTGAATTTATAGACTAAAATAATAATACTAAGATACACTTCAAGTAAAACGTTGGCGAGTCATTCATTTACATATAACCTTACAATAATTTTTAATTGCGGTTTTGCCAATTGACATGTCATTCCTCATTCCTAGCCACTCGACAGCCGCGATTATCTCGGTCGGAATGAAACAAAAAAAGAAGAAGAAAAACCTCGGCATAAAAACGTATTATGTCCAATTTGAATTGGAATACGGGACGTCGCGTCGGCTTCCGGAATAATGAATATAATCCATATATTTCAAAGGCAGATCTTCGGATTGAATTCGTACGGTGTTCGCAGTCTCGATATAAAAAAAAAAAGTGGAAAGGGGGTGGAAGAGGGTTTTCGCCATTATAAAATTTTTGTATTCGTCAGACCCTTTCGACAATAATTGTCGGATTATTTTCCTCGTAGCGCCATGTTAATAGGATTTATAGCAGGGCCGGGAATTTATTGTTCTTTTTACATGTGTACGCGGTATAATATATTTTATCTACCGATCATGTTGGGATAACAAACAACATCGACATTTAATAGTTTTTCGTATTTACAAAAAAAATTGTAGCTGGTAGAGCTGGTTTAAAAATTCGAACATCCCAACAATGACAAATACATATAACGAAACTATGTACATATCAAATATGGCAAAACTTCCGTTTACAATTACATCACAATTCATACCAGTTTTAATGAAAAATTCGAACGACAAAATAACATAACTGAATATTTCAACTCGTTTAATGGGACTGGTGATTTAGCTTTTTTCCCGAAAACTGAATCACAGTCGATTATTCGACGCTCAATCAAAACACCGAACGTCTCTCGTTCGACGATAAAAGGATATAAAACGTGTCAGACTTTTTTTTTAAACTGGAAAAAAATTGTGCATCCACATAGTCTATCCAGTAGTGCCATTGTTTGCTTTGTTACATTGTAGCCTGCCACGAGTGTTTTTGTTTTAGGGAATAAAGGCGAACGGTCCACGGCGACAAAGAGAGAGGGAGAAGCGAAGAAGGAACGATAGAGGGGTGAAAATGTGAAAAGGGGAATACGTGTAATTGCGACAATTCGACAGAGACATCAAAGTGTCCGACGAAAATTAAACCAAATCCCCGGCTTGTAATCGAAACATCTCAAAATAATCTAGTGGAACTAAACTTAATTAGACATACTAAGTAAGTTGCTTGGAGGAGGAGCCAGAGGAAGTTCGAATGTATTGCAACTCATAAAACTATCTCAAAAACCTCCAAAGGTGGTTGGAAACAATTTTAGAGGCTCCAAAACATTACTTTTTCCTTATGGGTTCTACAGCAATTTGGGGTAGTTTGCTGCATTGGGGACTAATTCCATTGCTTGCAGAAACCCTTGTAGCCGGTTTCAGAGGAAGTTCGAGTGTACTGCAACTCATTAAGCTCTCTCAGCTACCTCCAAAGTTGGTTGGAAACAATTTTGGAAGCTCCAAAGCATTACTTTTCCTTTATGGCTTTTCAAGCAATTTGGGAAAATTTGCTACATTAGGGACTAATTCCATTGTTTCCAGAAACCCTTGTAGACGGTTTCAGAGAAAGTTCGAGGCTACTGCAACTCATAAAACTCTCTCAATTACCTCCAAAGGTGTTTGGAAACTATTTTGGAAGCTTCAAAACATGACTTATCCATTATGGCTTCTACAGCAATTTGGGGTAGTTTGCTGCATTGGGGACCAATTCCATTGCTTCCAGAAACGCTTGAAGGCCATTTTAGAGGAAATTCGTGTCTATTGAAACTCAGAACACTCTCTCAATTACCTCCAAAGATGTTTGGAAACAATTTTGGAAGCTCCAAAACATGACTTGCCCTTTATGGCTTTTTCAGTAATTTGGGGTAGTTTGCTGCATTGGGAACTAAGTCCATTACTTCCAGAAACCCTTGGAGACCATTGCAGAGGAAGTTTGAGTCCACTGCAACTTATAAAACTCTCTCAATCACCTTCAAATGTCTTTGGAAACAATTTTGGAAGCTCCAAAACATGACTTGCCCTTTATGACTTCTACAGCAATTTGGGATAATTTTCTGCATTGGGGACTAATTCCATTGCTTCCAGAAACCCTTGAAGGCCATTTCAGAGGAAATTCGTGTCTATTGCAACTAAGAAAACTCTCTCAATTACCTCCAAAGGTGTTTGGAAACAATTTTGGAAACTCCAAAACATGACTTTGCCTTTATGACTTCTACAGCAATTTGAGATAATTTGCTGCATTGGGAACTAATTCCATTGCTTCCATAAACCCTTGCAGACAGTTTTAGAGGGAGTTCGAAAGTACTGCAACTCATAAAACTCTCTTAATCACCTCCAAAGGTGGTTGGAAACAATTTTAGAGGCTCCAAAACATTACTTTTTCTTTATGGGTTCTACAGCAATTTGGGATAATTTGCTGCATTGGGGACTAATTCCATTGCTTCCAGAAACCCTTGGAAACCATTTCAGAGGAAGTTCGAGTCTATTCCAACTCATAAAACTCTCTCAATCACCTCCAAAGATATTTGGAAACAATTTTGGAAGCTCTAAAACATGACTTGCCCTTTATGACTTTTTCAGCAATGTGGGGTAGTTTGCTGCATTGGGAACTAAGTCCATTACTTCCAGAAACCCTTGGAGACCATTGCAGAGGAAGTTTGAGTCTACTGCAACTTATAAAACGCTCTCAATCACCTTCTAATGTCTTTGGAAACAATTTTGGAAGCTCCAAAACCCGACTATTGCTTTATGGCTTCTACAGCAATTTGGGGTAATGTGCTGCATTGGGTACTAATTCCATTGTTTCCAGAAACCCTTGGAAACCATTTCAGAGGAAGTTCGAGTCTATTCAAACTCATAAAACTCTCTCAATCACCTTCAAAGGTCTTTGGAAACAATTTTGGAAGCTCCAAAACATGACTTGCCCTTTATGGC
The DNA here is from genome assembly GCA_946251905.1 of Cryptocephalus moraei. Classification (NCBI taxonomy): domain Eukaryota; kingdom Metazoa; phylum Arthropoda; class Insecta; order Coleoptera; family Chrysomelidae; genus Cryptocephalus; species Cryptocephalus moraei. The sequence goes on along the minus strand of OX276456.1, from coordinate 36,523,678 downwards.
TTCTACAGCAATTTGGGGTAGTTTGCTGCATTTGGGACTAATTCCATTGCTTCCATAAACCCTTGCAGACAGTTTTAGAGAAAGCTCGAGTGTACTACAACTCATAAAACTCTCTTAATCACCTTCAAAGGTCTTTGGAAACAATTTTGGACGCTCCAAAACATGACTTTTCCTTTATGGCTTCTACAGCAATTTCGGGTAGTTTGCTGCACTGGGAAATAATTCCATTGCTTGCAGAAACCCTTGGAGACCATTGCAGAGGAAGTTTTAGTCTACTGCAACTTATAAAACTCTCTCAATCACCTTCAAATATCTTTGGAAACAATTTTGGAAGCTCCAAAACATGACTTGCCCTTTATGACTTCTACAGCAATTTGGGATAATTTTCTGCATTGGGGACTAATTCCATTGCTTCCAGAAACCCATGAAGACCATTTCAGAGAAAGTTCGAGTCTATTGCAACTCCCAAAACTCTCTCAATTACCTCCAAAGGTGTTTGGAAACAATTTTGGAAGCTCCAAAACATGACTTGCCCTTTATGGCTTATACAGCAATTTAGGATAATTTGCTGCATCTGGGACTAATTCCAATGCTTCCATAAACCCTTGCAGACAGTTTTAGAGAAAGTTCGAGTGTACTGCAACTCATAAAACTCTCTTAATCACCTCCAAAGGTATTTGGAAACAATTTTGGAAGCTCCAAAACATGACTTGCCCTTTATGACTTCTACAGCAATTTGGGATAATTTTCTGCATTGGGGACTAATTCCATTGCTTCCAGAAACCCATGAAGACCATTTCAGAGAAAGTTCGAGTCTATTGCAACTCCCAAAACTCTCTCAATTACCTCCAAAGGTGTTTGGAAACAATTTTGGAAGCTCCAAAACATGACTTGCCCTTTATGGCTTATACAGCAATTTAGAATAATTTGCTGCATCTGGGACTAATTCCAATGCTTCCATAAACCCTTGCAGACAGTTTTAGAGAAAGTTCGAGTGTACTGCAACTCATAAAACTCTCTCAATCACCTCCAAAGGTATTTGGAAACAATTTTGGAAGCTCCAAAACATGACTTGCCCTTTATGACTTCTACAGCAATTTGGGATAATTTTCTGCATTGGGGACTAATTCCATTGCTTCCAGAAACCCATGAAGACCATTTCAGAGAAAGTTCGAGTCTATTGCAACTCCCAAAACTCTCTCAATTACCTCCAAAGGTGTTTGGAAACAATTTTGGAAGCTCCAAAACATGACTTGCCCTTTATGGCTTATACAGCAATTTAGGATAATTTGCTGCATCTGGGACTAATTCCAATGCTTCCATAAACCCTTGCAGACAGTTTTAGAGAAAGTTCGAGTGTACTGCAACTCATAAAACTCTCTCAATCACCTTCAAATGTCTTTGGAAACAATGTTGGAAGCTCCAAAACATGACTTTTTCTTTATGGCTTCTACATCAATTTGGGATAATTTGCTGCATTGAGGACTAATTCCATTGCTTCCAGAAACACTTGAAGGCCATTTCAGAGGAAATTCGAGTCTATTGCAACTCACAAAACTCTCTCAATTACCTTCAAATGTGTTTGAAAACAATTTTGGAAGCTCCAAAACATAACTTTTCCTTTATTGCCTCTACAGCAATTTGGGGTAATGTGCTGCATTGGGGACTAATTCCATTGCTTGCAGAAACCTTCGGACACCATTGCAGAGGAAGTTTGAGTTTACTGCAACTCATAAATCTCTCTCAATCACCTTCAAAGGTCTTTGGAAACAATTTTGGAAGCTCCAAAACATGACTTGCCCTTTATGGCTTCTACAGCAATTTGGGGTAGTTTGCTGCATTTGGGACTAATTCCATTGCTTCCATAAACCCTTGCAGACAGTTTTAGAGAAAGCTCGAGTGTACTACAACTCATAAAACTCTCTTAATCACCTTCAAAGGTCTTTGGAAACAATTTTGGAAGCTCCAAAACATGACTTTTCCTTTATGGCTTCTACAGCAATTTCGGGTAGTTTGCTGCACTGGGAAATAATTCCATTGCTTGCAGAAACCCTTGGAGAGCATTGCAGAGGAAGTTTTAGTCTACTGCAACTTATAAAACTCTTTCAATCACCTTCAAATGTCTTTGGAAACAATTTTGGAAGCTCCAAAACATGACTTGCCCTTTATGACTTCTACAGCAATTTGGGATAATTTTCTGCATTGGGGACTAATTCCATTGCTTCCAGAAACCCATGAAGACCATTTCAGAGAAAGTTCGAGTCTATTGCAACTCCCAAAACTCTCTCAATTACCTCCAAAGGTGTTTGGAAACAATTTTGGAAGCTCCAAAACATGACTTGCCCTTTATGGCTTATACAGCAATTTAGGATAATTTGCTGCATCTGGGACTAATTCCAATGCTTCCATAAACCCTTGCAGACAGTTTTAGAGAAAGTTCGAGTGTACTGCAACTCATAAAACTCTCTCAATCACCTCCAAAGGTATTTGGAAACAATTTTGGAAGCTCCAAAACATGACTTGCCCTTTATGACTTCTACAGCAATTTGGGATAATTTTCTGCATTGGGGACTAATTCCATTGCTTCCAGAAACCCATGAAGACCATTTCAGAGAAAGTTCGAGTCTACTCCAACTCATAAAACTCCCTCAATTACCTTCAAAGGAGTTTGGAAACAATTTTGGAAACTCCAAAACATGAATTTGCCTTTATGAATTCTACAGCAATTTGGAATAAAGTGCTGCATTGGGGACTAATTCCATTGCTTGCAGAAACCCTTGCAGACAGTTTCAGGGGAAGTTGCAACTCATAGTTGCTTACTTGCATTTAATCCATTTTTAAAAAAAATTCATTTTACAGAACGTTTAAATGTGCAAAAGTCGTAAAAATGGGGGTTTTTAAAGTAGCTCTAAGACGAGGACTGTAAGCTTCGTGATACTCCATATATGAGATGAGCTGTAACCAGGTCGATTTTACGAATTTGAGTTTATTAGTATTCCTCGACTTTTTAAGGTCCCCCGAGTCCAAAAAACAAGTTTTATAAAAAACTCTCTCTGATGTTTTCTCAGAAATTAAAAATCACACACAGTTCATACTCTGAATTTAGACTTTGTCCTACACTAAGACCTCCCAATAAGCTTTTCAAGAGATAGTTAAAATTTCTTCAAATTTGTTTCAAGATTTATTTTCATCTTTTAATATTTATGTCACTGTCGAGCATGTAAAATAAAGCTTAATAACATTTTTGGCACATTTTTTCTGATAGATACTTTACACTTGTCATTTTTCAGATGTTTGGAAATAGTCTCAAAATTCACTTCAATACGTTTTCCGAATTTTGAGTATTTATTCTACTATCGAATTCATATAATATAATAACAGTTTAATGAATAATAAGTCGTTTGTGAAGCGCATTGCCGTTTTTCGAAATTTTCTCAAAATCCGCCTGAAGAATTACCCTTTAATTAATAGATCACAATTGTTATGAATATCAAACAAATTGTTAATCAACTTTAATTAAATTGGTATGAAAGCAGCCTAATGGTATAAAATCAATATAAACATATCAATTTGTTTACAAAATATGATTGTCGTGATTTACTTCAGTTATGAGTGATTATAACTATTACATCAAAGTGATGCTCATCGATTGGATTGTTACGATGAAGTAATGTTTACAAATCGAGTTGCTGGCTTGATCTGCAAATAGCTACAGAATAGAGTTTCAGACGTTGCAATAGGTTAGCTGACGACGGAGTGGAAACAGTGCAATCAGAACGCGCGTAGCGCGTACCCCTTCGTCCCCTTGCATCGCGCTCGCGAACCGAGCCGATCGCCAAATCGAGCTTTCACTCGGACGCTGTCGTGTAAACCAGATAGATGCAAGGCAACCGCTAAGGTCGATCTCTGTCTATTGTTATCGCTCTCACTCTAGCTTGCACGCATGGGTCTGGCGCAACGTTACAATGTTTTGTGAACCGGCAGGTAGCCGGCACATCAATTTATAAGACGTATATCACGACAAAAAATTAGGAGTTGCGAACATGCTGACAGCACAACCTTTGTTTGGTTTATGTTCTAAATATTTGAATTCATCCAGTGTTACGTTACGTAAGATTACTTAGATTGGATATCATCTCGCCGCTTCGATTGATCCACAATTTAAAAGTCTCCTCGTCCGCTCATAAATTTTAAATTGTGATATCATCTCGTATAATTCACGAGACGAACGGAATCTCCTTCGCTCGACTAAAACAAACACGTTACGTGTTTCCCATCCCATCGGAATCACACGCCGGGATCGGATCGCAATAAGAAACTCTCCTTTCGCACGCGAAGTTGAGTGCATAAGCTGCAAAAGGGAATAAGGACCAGACGGTCATATAGACGGAGGGCGGTAGGTACGGGAGAGTATAGATAAATATATTCAGATGGCGTGAAATGAAGCACGAACTACAATAATGCCGACGTTCTCCTGCCAATTGTTTCCTTCCCCTGAATATTACATTTTCCATGTTCCACTTCCTTCGGCGGGGTCGAGTTTCACCACTCACTTCACAGAGTCGCGGACCATAAACCCGCGTTTATGCGATGAGAAGGGATGAAAAAAGAGTCGAGAGTCGATCGGTATTATATCGGGAAATTTGTTTTCGAAGTCTCGCCTTATCTCGTCAATTAACGTCGAAAGTAATTGTTCGATTGATCCGGGCGGGGCCCTTTGTTCCCGGTAATCGAGTTACGCATGAGGAATGTAACGCAAGAACGTAAGAGAATCAGTGTAGTAATAATTCGATTTGCCGGCTTGTCTCGAGGGCTTTTAATAAAATTAAAATTGACGTTACGAGAGGAGGGAACTTTTTGACACCTTAACAGCAACTTCTCTCCTACGCCGTCGATATCGTTCGGCGTTTGTCGACTTCCATGAGTCGTGATTGGTAAATTTTCCCTTAACCGTCACGTCCCGCGCTAGGTGCCTTTGTCCCGGGCCCGTAACTCTATTTCGTAATAAATCCAGAGCTTCTCCGGTTGCTACCAACTTTTTTCGAACTTGTTAGATGACTTTCAGTCGAAATCAATTCCGGGGATTTCTACGAGAAAAATATTTCGCGCGCCGTACACTCGTCGAAAACTTCACAAACTTACTTTCCTCGCCGGGAAAACCGCCCCGGGAATCGCCTCGGAGTGTGAAAACTGAAAAAAGGATCCCGCGGGACGCTGTTAAACATGTACTTTTTTTCTAATGGCTCCGCATCTGTTGCTGTCGAAACGTACGAGGCGAGACAAGTTTTATGAAATATATATATTCCCGAGTCGTCGCGTGGCGAAAATTATTTCAGGCGAAAGGGAGCGGAAGGGAGCGAAAAGGCCCGTCACGTTCTCAATTAATTTCCAATCGAACACCTTGTCGAACTTAAGGTCAGGGGATATTTTTAAAGGACCTTTCCGGATCGGGGGGGCCATCGATCGTCCCTCTTTTCTCTTGCCTCGGCCTCGACAACAACTCGTGTGACAGTGACAAGTGCATTACTCTAAATTGGGTCGGATTAGACTCGAGATACGAGGCTCCCGTCGAGAGATCAAAAACACGTCGCTTTTGATACGCTTTCAGTATCGAGAAGAGAGCTCTCTCGGCAGAGGTGCTTTCTTTATCAAGTCTCCGGAATCGATAAATCGCAGAACTTGGCGGACGGGCACTCCTTATGGCGCGAACACTTTTAATTTGGCAGCGAGCGAGCGATCCCCTGGCCCAAGATCAATTCCTCCAGAATTAATAAAAAAATGGTACCGAATATCTATTTTCTCGTCTTCACATACTTTTTCGAAATTGTATCAATGGTGAAGAATGGAAAACAAATTACATGTCTGCCACACATCGCCGGTGCCTACGAAGAGTATAACTCCGAAAAACGCGGCGAAGAGTATAACTTTCAATGAACGCCGCGAAAACTATTACTATTTCTAATTGTATGTCGGCGAATAGAATTACTCTCTGACGTGTGTCGGCGAATAAAGACATTTCTATTCGTGCGTCCACGAAAACAATTATTATTAAAAAGTATCCTGTAAAACAAATTGCTATTCGATAAGTGTCAGCGAAAATAACTACTTCTGAGTCTGAGTCCGCGAAGAGTATAACTCCTAATAATACGCGGCAATAAAAAGAAGTATTTAGTAAGTGTCGGCGACGAAAGATATTTCTCTTTGGGTATCCGCGAAGAGTATAACTCCTAATGATACACGGCGAAAAAAAGAATATAATTTTTGAAATATAATAATTTTAGAAATAATTTTTTCGCCACAAACTTTTGTAAATTATAGTCTTCGTTGACACATTAACATGAATTCGCAGTAACATGTTGGAAAAAATTTTTTTTCGCTAAAAATCTTTCAGAAGTTAGCTCTTCGCGGGCATGTAGAGAAAAATAATTTTTTGCAGACTCTTATCGAAGAATTATTTTTTTTGCAGACAGTTTTTTGGGAGTTATACTCTTCGCGGGCATAATCATATAACTAGAAACCCCTATATATATAAACAAATCACATAATTGTTAAGATTAAGACCGTTAGATATTTTTCTAATGACCAATAACCAAAACAATGTAATGGTTAGGGATAAGATAAACATTCTCTTGCGAGCCCTTCTCGCAGGCCATTTTCAGACACTCTCATTCCTACTTCCAACATAGTTAGATGTATTAGTATGTAATAAAACCGCTCGAGTCGAACTGTATCACCGGAGTTTTCTTTTTAAAAACCGTGATCGACGTTCACACGACATATTTGGCGCAGTCAGAAAAGCTGAGGAAAACCTGAAGCAGATTCCAAGTCGACGCTACAAGAGCTGTACTTCCGAATCTTCGCAGAAACCTCGAATCATCCCGACAACCAACCAGGAGGACTACAGGACGACGCCGAGAAAAAGCTGTACCTGCATTCTATTCCAATTAAGGTTAGTGTCGAATTCCCCTCATTCCCCATATTTTTTCCCCATACTTTATTTTCCTTTTAAAATTTTGAACAAATCGAAATTCAACGTTTTAATTTTTAAAAATAATAAGAAATAGAATAAGAATAGGTAACAAATTAAGAGTAAATAAACGATAAAATTTATCAAATCTAAAATTAAAATTAGTAATTAGTTAATGACAGATTATTCTATCGAAGAATTAGTAAGTAATTTAGAAAACATGAGTTTACAAAACAATTCCACTCCAACCATTACCGCCGCAAAAGCTATCGCAGATTTCCTACCGATTTTTAACGGAGATAGTAATCAGTTAGAAGGTTTTATTTTTCGATGCGATTCATTTTTTAATACTTATGGAAAGAGTAACGATAATGGACTAAACGATTTCGTCTTTAACGTAATTTGTTCCAAATTGAGACATAATGTTTCGAATTTCCTACTGTGTAGACCTGACTTAACCACATGGCCTCACGTAAGAACAGCGTTAAGAGAACATTTTGGCGACAAAATTGACAGACAAACACTTACTCGCGAATTTTTACAATTATCGAAAAACAGAAACGAAACGATACTAGACTTTCTTGAACGACTGAAACTAATTAAATCTCGCGTTGAAGTCAAAATCCAGACAGACACGAAATTAACAGCAGACCAAAAAACATTATTAATTACACAAAACGAACTAAATTCTCTAGATATCCTATGTGCAAACTCTGACGACAAACTGAGACTCTTAATTGACATAAAAGCACCTGATACATTAGCAGCAGCCTCAGATGTAGTCATTAGACATTTTCACAACGAATCAAGGATCAACTCTCTAACTAGAAAATACGACAACTCACGTCAACCACAAAGAAATTTTAACCCTACATTGACAAGAAAACCAAACCATTTTAATAACCAACCCAATTACAACTCATTTAACACCCACAATCAATTCCCACAAAGATTTCCCCAAAACAATTTCCAAAATACAAACTTTTTACCGAACAATTATCAAAATACGAATTTTCCCCAGAACAATGATCAAAATACGAATTTTCCCCAGAACAATTACCAGAATACGAATTTTCCCCAAAATAATTTCCAGAATACGAATTTACCGCAAAATAATTCTCATAATTCACATTTTCCTCCAAATAATTTCCAACCTAATACAGTGCAAAGCCGTCCCCCATCTTATAAAAATTTCCCGAATTTTAACAAACCCTCATCTCGACGAAATGTTAACGTATTCGCTCCGGAAAATGCCCCTAAACCCTATGGACCACCGGAACCAATGCAAACTTCCTCAAGGAACATTTCTCTAAGATCAAATCATTCACGTTCATCCAATCCCTCAAATTTTGTATTCGAAGAAGTCCACAACACCGAACTTAACAATCAAGGAAACTTAGACTTTCCCGAAAATGAATATACCAATGGTCAAAACTCTTACGATACGTACCAAAACGATTATTCTAATTACGAGCATTACGAAAACCCAACCCAACACACACAAAATCCAAATTTTCATGATGCGGAACAAGAACACGAACAAAACCGTAACACCTATCAAAATTTTCGCAGAAAAAGCCTCTCAAACATGCCGACATAGATCTAAATAACATTAATTTAAATAATTCTCTTCCCTACATAGAATTAAAACAAATCCCTGCCAAGTTATTAATAGATACCGGATGTCATGGATCTTTACTAAGACCATATATCGCAGAAAAATTTTTCCCTAACGAAATTTTTCACTGTAATACGCCTATTTCTACCTGTGCGGGCACGCGAATTAGCCAATACAAAGCCAAAATCCCACTTCTTAAAGAATTTGGAATAACCGAACCCTTTGAATGTATACTGTTCCCATTTCACGATTACTTTGACGGTATAATAGGTTTAAGAGACCTAAGAAAATTAAGATTTGCAATGAATTTAAACACTAGAAGACTAGAAAACGAATCAACTCAAATCCCCTTTTCCTATCGTAAAGACTTTCAAACTCAAAAAATCGAAATCCCACCTGAATCTATTATAATCAAAGACATTAAGACAGATTTTCCAGAAGGCACGGAAATCCTTCTAAACGACATAACTTTCAAGAACAATTTAGCAAAATTTACCGCCTGTATAACCAAAGTACAAGATCAACGTGCAAAAATTGAAATTCAAAATTTAACAAAAGAGACACAATTGTTAACATTAGATTCACAATTTCTAAATAAATTTGGAAAAGTTTTCAACCCAAACGAATATCAATGCTTTCACATAGAAAATACTTCAAACTCTACAAAAACCCAAAAGCAAAATATCCCTTTCGATAAAATCAGGACAAGTCACTTAAATTCAGAAGAAAAACACCATCTAAATAAAATAATTAACGAATTTTCTGAAATTTTCCACTGCGAATCTGACAAATTAACTTTTACAAATGAAATCAAACACGAAATCAAAACCACTGACGACATACCAATACACTCAAAATCATACAGATACCCTTATGTTCACAAAGACGAGGTTCAAAAACAAATTCACAAAATGCTTAATGACGGAATAATTAGACCCAGTCAATCCCCATGGAGCTCTCCCATTTGGATAGTCCCCAAAAAACTTGACGCAAGCGGACAATCAAAATGGAGAATCGTAGTTGACTACCGTAAAGTAAATGAAAAAACAATCGACGACAGGTACCCCCTACCCAATATTAATAACATATTAGACAAATTAGGACGATGCAATTATTTCACTACGCTAGACTTAGCATCCGGGTTTCACCAAATTGAGTTACACCCCGATTCAATTCCAAAAACAGCATTTAACGTAGAGAATGGACATTATGAGTTTGTTCGTATGCCATTCGGACTAAAAAACGCACCAGCCACTTTCCAACGCGTAATGGATAACGTTTTAAAAGAACTTCAAGGCAAAGTTTGCTTAGTCTATATGGACGATATTATCATATTTTCAACAAGCCTTCAAGAACACATTTCCAACGTCAAAAAAGTTTTCCAAAAATTAAGAGAAGCAGGCTTAAAAATACAACTTGATAAATCAGAATTTTTATGTAAATCAGTCGAATTTCTTGGACATGTAGTAACTCCGGAAGGTATAAAACCGAACCCGAAGAAAATCGCCGCGATAATAAAATTCCCGATTCCCAAAACAGCAAAAGAAATTAAATCTTTCCTTGGTTTAATAGGTTACTACCGAAAATTCATTAAAAATTTTTCTCACCTAACGAAACCATTAACACAGTGCCTAAAGAAAAATGCTAAAATCAAACATACACGTGAATTTATCGAATGCTTCGAACTTTGTAAAAATATTCTAACTAATGATCCCATTTTACAATACCCTGATTTCACAAAACCCTTTAATATTACAACAGATGCTTCAAATTTCGCTATAGGAGCCGTACTTTCACAAGGCCCAATTGGTAACGACCTCCCCATAGCATACGCTAGTAGAACCTTAAATCCAGCAGAGTGTAATTATAGCACAATAGAAAAGGAACTCTTAGCAGTAGTCTGGGCAGTTCAGTACTTCAGACCTTATGTCTATGGCACAAAATTTAATATTATTACTGACCATAAACCGCTTCAATGGTTATTTTCTTTAAAAGAACCAAATTCAAAACTAGTTAGATGGCGCTTAAAACTTGAACAATACACCTACAAAATAATTTATAAAAAAGGAACCTTAAACAGCAATGCCGACGCTCTTTCACGCATAGAAATCAATCCTATGGAAATTGACGATAACCAATCAATTTTGGGAAACATAGATCCTTCAGACCAACTAGATGCAGATATAGACATGCTTGACGACATTTTAGAGACCCTAGACAAATTAGAACCGACCACGAACGAAAATGAACCCCAAAAAATAAAAATTTTACAAAATGTTCAGATCGAACCACCTCAAATTAACAATGACCCCTCTGACACTGGTTCCACGCACTCAGCGTTAGAAAATCCTATTATAAATATTCCTTACACAGACAAATCAACAAATACTTACTCAAACCAAATTATTATCGGAAAATCTCCTTGCAGAGAATCTCAAATTCATTTTGAAAAAGTTTTTAACAAAAAAAGATACACCCTATTAATACACGAAAATTTACTAAAAAACATTAACAAATTAGAGGAAACATTCTCAAAATTTGTCAAAGAATATATAAGACCCAAGCAGCATTATTGTGTTTACTTTAGAAACTCTCTATTTGAAATACCTTTTATAAACTACCTACAAAAATATTTTCAAAATAAAACATTTACAATGACAATAAGTAGAAAATTATTAGAAGATGTAACAGAAACCGATGAACAACAGGATAAAATCAAATTATACCACATAACAAAAACATGCCACCGCGGAATTCAAGAAAACATTTCAGCAATTAAAAAACACTATTATTGGCCCAATCTCGAAAACGACATAAAAGACTATGTAAATTCATGCGAAACATGTCAAAAATCTAAGTATGAAAGACACCCAAATAAAATAATATTTAAACCGACACCTATTGGATCTAAACCATTTGAACATATTTATATAGACTCCTTTAAAATTTCAAATCAATATTTCATAACAATTATTGACAGTTTCTCCAAATTCGGACAAGCTTTTCCAATAACTTCATTAAATGCAATTGAAACCGCAAGCAAGATTATCCAATATTTTTCATATTTCGGAATCCCTAAGAAAATAACATCCGACAATGGTATTGAATTTAAGAACGGAGTTTTCCAAGACTTATGCAAAACTTACGAAATTGAATTACATTATACTACGACTTATAATCCAAACAGTAACAGTCCCGTAGAACGTTTTCACTCCACAATCATTGAATCAATTAGAGTACTAAGAGAGGAAAAACCTCACCAAAATATAATAGATCTAATGAATTACGCAATCCTTTCTTATAATAATAGCATACATTCATCTATAGAATATACGCCTTTCCAAGTTTCCAAAGGACAACTCGATTTTAAAAACCCATTTGAAATCACAAAAAATGAACAAGTCTCTAATTACATTCGAGAACACTCGCAACTATTAAATTTACTATCACAGCAACTATTAGAAAAACTAGACAAGAAACAAAGACAAAACCTAGAACGAGAAAATCGTTATTCCAAAAGAACGCTTTCTTTAGATTTAAAACAACCCTTATACTCTGTAAATAACCAAAAAACTCAAAAAGACCAACAACCTTTCATCAAATTAAACGACCCCAAACTGATAGGAGACAATAAAATAAAATCTAACGACAAAATAACTCATATTAGACAGCTAAAACCACAAAGAAAACTTCCTATTTCAGGAAATGGACCTAAAACAATGGACGACAATACTGACTCTGATAATGACGACATTCCTTTATCCTACTTATTCAATAAAAATCCATCCAATTAATAACCCTATATTACCCATTCAACTCGGAACTGGACACGTTATAGAAAACCGACATACCTTTACATATCACGTTAACTTAAGTATTCCCCTAGGATTAAGTAGTAAAATAGAAAAAGACATTAGTATTATAAGAAACAAACTTAAAGAAAATTCGAACCATTTCAGCTTAATACTTTTACATAAACTAGACATAAGTATTAGATTAGTTACGCAGATAAGAGAACATGCCTTAATTACAAATAAAATTAGAAATAAAAGAGCCTTAATAGACGGCGTAGGAAATACACTACGATACCTATTCGGTACAATGGATTCTACCGATAGAGTTTATATTAATAAATACTTAGAAACATTAAGATTAAATGAAAATAAATTTAAGTCAAATATCGATAAACAACAAGTAATATTAAGAGATATAGTTAATAGTTATACAAACTCATTCGAGAAAATTGAAAATAATCAGAAACAAATTTTAATTCACATTAATGAATTTGTTAAAGATAAAGAAATATTAAATAACTACGAAAAAGTACTATCGTTAAGCTTATCAATAGATAAAATTATTTTTAATTTAGAATACCTATTAGATATAATTAATAATTTAGGAATAGCATTATCTTTTTCGAAAACACACACTTTACATAACTCTATATTAAAAACGTCTGACATTAAAAACATCTTAAGTAAATTAAAAAAGGAATATCAACAATACCAAGTTCCAAAATTGAAAAACTTAATTGATTATTATCTATTGTTTTCAACTGACGTAATCGTCTCAGACGAACTCATTTTGTTCAAAATCTATACCCCTATTATTTCTAAACCTTTTAATTATTTTCACCTCTTTTCCGTCTTTCAACCTAATCACACAATCATTCCTGAAAGTCCTTATATCCTATTCGACACGGAAAATTATTGGAATCTAAGAAGACCCTGCACACCGGTCGAAGATGTTTACTTCTGCGAACAGGAACACATCATCAATGGAAACTCCTGCATCAAGCAACTACTACACAACGGCACAAACAATTGCCCAGTTACCAGAATTAACCTCTCTACAACAATCACCGAGCCAATTAGCCCATCCAAGATTTTGGTCAACCCAAAAGGACCTACAACAATCCACTCTTCGTGCTTACGTGACGGAATCCACATAATTCGTCAACCTGCAGTCATCGAAATGGAAAATTGCAGCATAAAAATTGGAAAAATGGAATTCTTCCCAAACGAACCCATCCAGGACGCAATTTTTGCACTACCTGACTTTAACACTACTGCTGAACGACAGCAAGTTAAAGGAACAACTTTAAATATTTCGCCCACCAACCACAACGAGTTGCGGCATATCCAGATGTTAGCTGAAGACCTAGGAAAAGAAGACACGACTCTCCTAGAAGCACCCCATCACACGTGGACCGACGCGACCGTCGCGACGCTGATATTTCTCCTTCTTTTCGGGATACTTGCCTACCTGAGCTGGAAGAAAATTAAAGCCATCATACGCAGACCCGAGGTGCCAGAAACAGATGTGCAACTCCGAGAGCCCCCGTTTGCCCATCTTAGGGAGGGAGGAATCATATAACTAGAAACCCCTATATATATAAACAAATCACATAATTGTTGAGATTAAGACCGTTAGATATTTTTCTAATGACCAATAACCAAAACAATGTAATGGTTAGGGATAAGATAAACATTCTCTTGCGAGCCCTTCTCGCAGGCCATTTTCAGACACTCTCATTCCTACTTCCAACATAGTTAGATGTATTAGTATGTAATAAAACCGCTCGAGTCGAACTGTATCACCGGAGTTTTCTTTTTAAAAACCGTGATCGACGTTCACACGACATATTTGCATGCAGAGGAAAATATTGTTATTCGCTGACTCTTATCGAAGAATTATATTTTTCGCATACAGTTTTTTGGGAGTTATACTCTTCGTAGGCACTGGCGACTCAACAATTTATGAAAATCTGATCAAAAATAAAATCGAGCAGGAATACCTCAACACGGAAGTCGAAGAACAGTTAGGTTTCAGAACGGAGAGATCAACTATTTATCATTTATTCTCAATTTCTCATCCAGGAATCAAAAACTTCACCTACTGTACGTCGATCTTAAGAAACCAAATGGCAGCGTACGACAAACAAAAATATGGAAAGCCTTAAAGACAACAAATATTAATGCTGCCCTGATAAAACCATTTTACAACAACAGCACTTCTACAGTCAAAGTAGGACGCAAAGTCTCACAAGGATTTCTTATTAACAAAGGATTAAAACACAGGAACAAAGAGAGAGAGAGAGAGAGAAAGAGAGAGAGAGAGAGAGAGAGAGAGAGAGAGAGTAAGAGAGATCTAGATTAAGTTGGAGAGAGGGTATAGATCAAGATATTCAAGATAGAGAGCTAGAAGAAGATCTATGCGAGAAATAGAGACTGGGAATCTGAAATCTGAACACTGGGAATACTGAGAGCGGTATTTGGACCGAATAATTGAGTCAGTTATTATTAAACTCACTATTAAAGTCACTAATTATTTCATAGGATAAACTAATCATGAGTCAAAACACGAATTAACCATTAACGCGTTTAACATTAAACAAAATCACACTCGTTTCGCTGATAAATACGTTACTAAACCGAGCACACTTAAGGACCTGTTAGGCCCTAAGCGTGACAATATCGATGGAGAGAACGATTCTCACCTTTACAATGTGACGGTTACTTTTCGAAATATGGACAACAGAAATCATTTTTGATAGTACTAATAGCGATAACCGATCGGTATCTTCTTCCTTTTCCTTCCTTCTACCTCTAATAATTTCCTCCACGTGCAATTGAAGAAATTTTAGACGACTTACCGGGAGCAATATATTCCAGTTATTATACTGGAAAAAGAATCACGTCCTCTTACAGCATTTAGAACAAACAGAGGACAGTATCAAATGACACGGACTCCAATGGGGTTAAAAACTAGTCCAAATGCTTTTGACATAACAGTAGTTTAATAAAAAATTCTTTCTAGACTACTCTAGACTCTAGGCTACTAGATCCAATATGACTGTGTAATAGTTAATGTAGACGTGTAAGTAGTGTACCTATACCGGTTCTAACACAAAAAACCGGCTTTTTTCGTTAAGGTCAAAAAACAACACAAGTTGTACCCCAAAATGCGTGGTTTGTTGCCTATCTCCGCATTTCTGACCCAATTCCCCATGTAATTTTAAATGGGGGTACAACTTTTTGCCCATTTTACAGTCTGAAATCGCCCGCGGCGAAATTTCTAATCTAACACGTTAAGGTCCAAAAACAACACAGATTGTACCCTCGATTTCTGATCCAACCCCCCATATTATTTTAAATGGGGGACAGTTTTCGTGCGCGATGACTTGTGCCACAAGTATGACACCCTCTCTCTCACTCTCGCTTTCTCTCTCACGCACTCACAGCGCGCGCTCCTTCTAACCTACATAGCCGATGACGTCATACTTGTGGCACAACTGATCCGCACCATTTTGGGCGCGAAAACTGTCGCCCCATTTAAAATTACATGGGGAATTGGGTCAGAAATGCGGAGATATGCAACAAACCAAGCATTTTGGAATACAACTTGTGTTGTTTTCTGACCTTGACGAAAAAAGTCGTTTTTTGAGTTAGAACCTGCATAGGTACACTACTAAGGTAATAAGTTTCTCAAATAAGTAACATTAATATAACATTTCTCAAAAAAAGTCACTATCCGAAAACTCCGAAAATACCAAAACGAAATGAAAGGGAGTTTGTAATTGTCGCGAAATGATTTAACGACTTCGTCATAGCAAAAAAATTCACTTTTTCTCCTTCAAATTCACGAGCTTCAAAACGGTCATATCATGGGCGTTTAATTAATGGTGTACGTGTTTTCCCGTAACGTGGAACGCACTGTTGTCATCCGTTATCCCATTTAATATCCAGCTAGTCGCGCGAATTGCTCGATCAATAACAAAATCGCAGAGTCTAATTCGAACGATCTTCCGGCTCGTTTCGGTTTATTTTTCTTTTCGAGATTGAAAAATTACATCGACGCCGTCCTCTCTTCCTCCCCCCTAAACGCCGGGCGGGTAGAGTGAGGGCGACAAGAATAGACAGAGATCGACCTTGGCGACCTTGCGACGCATCTATCTCTTTGACACGACAGCGTCCGAGTGAAAGCTCGATTTGGCGATCGGCTCGGTTCTCGAGCGCGACGGAAGGGGACGAAGGGGTACGCGCTACGCGCGTTCTGATTGCACTGTTTCCACTCCGTCGTCAGCGACGAAAAATGATATTCAATGAAAACAATTATCTTGCGCAGCAATTCATGTAAGGTTAAATGTTCAACTTCACACATGTCATAACAATGTGTCTAGAATGACCAGTTGGACCGGTCAACCGTAGTGCGAAAAAACCTTCTAATGATAATTGAGTGATAATAATTCTATTTCAATTCATAAACGTATTCCATTTTTCATCAATGTTTTCTTATGACGTTATCACGTAAAAATTATCGTCCGTATACCGACTTTACAGACAACCAAATTTTTTTTGCAATAAACTTGTCACGTCGCACCAATATTGACCTAATTATCTCAATCCAGGTCACGTTAATTACCTTAATTATCACGAATCCGCAGAATCAGCAAAACGTATCATTTAAACTCGAAACTTATTTATAAGTTCGTTTGAAAATCAAGTTCGTTTTCTGTAGACAATAACAAAGATTGAAATATTGTTTTCACTTCTAGAAATTTTGGGGCACATTGAAAGAAACTGAGATTTTTGTTAAAGTTTGAACTGTGTTCCAGGAGAAGACTAAACACCAATCAAATCGTCCTGCCGGCTCAAAGTCAAATAAAAAGGACGACAATCATCGAATAAAGGTGGGGCGTCGAGGGCCTTTAAAGTTTTACAAGGGAAAGGGAAAAGGGCTCGAGAGGGCCGAGAAATATGTAGAAGTACTTAAAAACAACTCCGTTGAGGGAGGGAACGAAGAGAGGGAAAAGTTAGTGGGCGGATTTCGAAATCTCAAAATGAATCAGAAAGGGAAAAAGGCTGAAGGGATAAATTAATCCGTAATAATCGTCGAGGGACGATTCGAAGTGCGGCGGAGATATAATCCGAAAAATTGTCTTTAATTTAAACGGGAAAGCATTTCAAACAAGCAAAACGTGATTAAGCGGTACCGCATAAATCTCGAGTCATTCCCATGTTAAGGGCACGGATGTGCGAGAAACTAAAAGCGAGAAGAGGGATTTTAATAGCGACTTCACACGAGACACTTTTCACGGGAATTCGAGCAATTTCCACACTACGTAAGAGTTATCAGGGAACAGCTGATAAAACGCATATTAACGTTTCCACACGAAAAAAAAAAGATAATTCAAGAAACTTATCCAGTCTTTAATGATGGCAATTTTCTGTATCGCTTTTGATATCAATAATTCAACACTTTTCACATTAAACGTTTATCTACTAGTCAAACTTGCATTTGTAATGTAATAATTTCTTTTATATTTTGTAACGCGAAATGTAAACAACAACGCGGAACGTGCTTCATATCTGACCTAGGCGGCCACTTCATAAAGCGGGGACCGCTCCGCTTAATTGGGCCATAAAAACTGGATAATCGCAAATATTAAATTAAAGAAAGAACGATCTATTACGTTCCGGGCCTTTCTAGAATAAACATTATTAGGTAAACGAATATACCGGAAGGTTCTCGAGACATAATGGTGAAATATATAAACACCGGCTTGCGGTCGGAGCGCAGATTAGACGAGAAGCCGCCGTGAGTGAAAACAGTGCGATAAACGACAAGCGAAAGCGTATAAATAAATTAGACGTTAAGTGTGATATAAATTAATTGGTAATAGTCTAGATAAATTAAGTAGTGTTAAGACAGTGTGTAAATAAATTAGAATAACAAACGTTACCATATATATTACAAGTAGTAAGTAGTAGATTTGATATTAAATTAAAAGCGTAAGGGCACGACGACCGGAAGGGGATTTTCGCGTCCCCGCCGCTGACAATTTCGTGGTTCGCAGGGCATACACATTAGAGCGGATAAGGGAATTACGGACGTCTCTCTCTCTCTCTCTCTCTCTCTTGATACAATTTAAAATATGAAAATTCCAGCATATGCGTGTGACTTGAGTACGAGGGACTCCTTTCTTCCTCTTCTCCCCCTCTCTCCCTCTTTCTCTCACACACACTCTTTATGCATGCGTAGTCCGCGATTACTTCATCCGACCGGGACAGATATGATATGACTGAATTAATTAAAAAAGGACTCCTCTTTTATATAAATTTTTCGACCCCTTCAATTTAACTCGAGGTATATCAAGTTTTCGCGTCCAGAGAATGTGGAGATTATAATGAATGCGCGAAGCGGACACTTTCGGAATTTATCGCGACTTTAGGGGGTACGTTTATTTATTTTTATTAACGCGAGATGACCGTTAGAATAGTCCGATAAATCGTTGAAAATTTGCATTATTTTCAATACAACTGTCAGACGGATAAGAAGAGAAAATACGTGTCAACGGTTTCAACTGTGTATAATCGTTGGTTAGTAAACCATCTGGTAACTATTGACGATACAACGCATCTCGAGATAAACTCAGTGCAACTTTAACCCACTGTTCAACCAAACTGAAGGTTAACTCATGATTAAAGACCGGATTTGTATGCATTTGCATATTGCATATGTGCCTTGCATATTCGGACCATTTTTGTAATTTTTGCATATTTCGAGAAAATTCCTCATAATGCTGCAATTTCTAAGGAATTTACCTGTCACGTGGGTCGTTAAAACCTCTTCATAAAGTGGCTGGGGAAAATACCAACTGAGCGCACGGTCAATTTAAAACACTACCAACTGAGCGCAATGTCCGCGAAGAGGCATGTCGAACTGAGCGCGCCTACTTGGGTCGGATTTTGGCCCTTCCAGGAGGGTGTAGGCCAACTGGACGGTGAACCCTTGGGATAATAAAAGTCGACCGGCCATTTGAGCGGTGACGAAATTAGGTAAATTTCAACGCACCCTCTTGAGACAGGCCGACTAGCCAATGTATCTACCTGTTATTAATTGTGTCCCTTTTAAGGATTACTGTACCTATTTTAAGAGGAATACTTGGACTTTCATTAAAACTTAGTTATAATTTGCGGAATTTGATCCTTGCCCCCTTGCGTTCAGATATTGCGTATTCAGATACCTATTATACCATAAAATGTAGATAATTATTTAATTAATTATTGCACCTCTAAAATGCAGTAACTTCCACTGCCCAGTTGACCTATCTTCCCTGGCCAGTTGGCCGGTCGATACTCATTGACACCGTCCAGTTGGCTTGTCCAACTTAATTGCAAATTTTACCTAGGGGCGTTGATTGATCAACGCTAGAGGTCATAAACTGGCCAGTTGGCTCCTCTTTCAGAATCTGGTCCTTGGACCATGTGTTTTTATTTCAATGATACAACTCAAACATGTATTCCGTAATAAGATAAAAATAATAATAAGCGCGCGCTCTATCAGGTAAGTTGTGACCATCATAAAAGTGGTTCAGGTAGTCGCTCGCAAATGCGCTCAGTTAGACGTGATCTCGCACTAGAAAATTTGACCGTGCGCTCAGCTCGTAGTCGTCCATCTTTGCTGCTAAGGGCTCGAAATTGCCCTATACTAGTTTATACTACCGAGTAACTCATTCTACCTGTGCCCACGAACGTGATACATTGTTGCATTGATACATTGTCTTGTTATACCTAAATATGGAGCTAGGATTAGGAGCTACCCAGAACTTACCGTTGCCAATCAAGTGATTTACTGTAAAGTGTGTAGCAAAACCTCTGAACCAGTTATATCTAGATGGGGTACCTGGTTAACAGCTGCCCTCTTTTATGTTGAAAACTTCAATTCTATTAAAGATCTCATATTGAATTTTGAATGCTCCGATAACTTAGCAATCAATAAATGTCAAGCTATTTAAAAAATCCTAAATTAGAAAATGAAATCAGTTTCATTAAACTTGACTTTGGTTTTGTTATAAAAAAAATAATGACTTGGAAAAACCCAATATACCAATAACGGAGTCTATTAAGGTAACAAAAGATTTCGAAAATAATATCATGAAAGTACCCGGAAATATTGTAACACAAAAATGGTCAGATATTTTGTATGAAAACTCTGGTTTAAGACATTTACTAAAATGTCTTAAACCTCTCTAAAAAAAGTCTTTAAAATGTTGCGGTGGAATTAGCCACCGGAAATTTTAATATAGAATCCACAGACCATTAATATAACTAGACCCGGTGTTCCCATTAGAAACTGATCTTTGTTTACATGCCAACATAGCCGATAGGCGCGGTGTAAAGGGGGAAGAAAATATGGCCGCCTTTGACGAATTTTGACAGCGTACAAAGTAGCTATCCATAGGCGTATCAATAATAAGGGGCAAAAAGGAAACATAATTAAGAAAATAATTTATTTATTATTTAGATCAACGGGCAATGAAGCCCTTTACATGCTAGGTAACAAAGGTGCGAAATAAGTGACAAATGATAAAGAAGGACATAGATTATCAAAATCATCATGACAGTAATAATGCATACAATAAGTATAGTCCAAGACCCATCTGTCAGAAATTTACTTTAGATTGGCATAAGAGGTAACCGCAATGTTTTTACATGAATACCTCGGGAATAATGTCTAGAATAAGGATTGACTTATCGTCCAAAGCGCATCGGTCAGGAACATTGTTAAAAATGCAACAATTTAAAAAGAAATTAAAAAACGCGTTTTTTCCCGAATTGTTTTGCTTCTAACTTTTTAAGTATTGAATTTAGAAGAAAGTTGAAGAAAGGAAAAAGTTGCAAAATCTATTTTTACATAAAATGGCATAGGTTATAAATTTAAAAATTTATTAGCGGTTTTGCCAAATAGTAATAAACAACCAAAAATCGGCCCAAAAAAGTGTTTTTTTAACTTATTATTTTAGGCACTTTAAAATGTAGTTAGGACTTCCATATCACAGGTACAAAATCCTCAAGTTATAATAAAAGAATCGAGTAAATTTCTTTTCGATCGGATTATTAGAGTTTGCACAATAATTTTGCAATCCAGAAAAATCGAAAAATATTGAAAATTTTCAAAATTGTTTAAATTTTTTCCACTATTCGATTTTAATAAAACTAGCGGTCATATATAAGAGGGAACAAGCTTTCATGTACTTTTGCCAGAATTAAAAAATATTTATTAGAACGGATAGTCATTGTTTAAAGTTCGTGTCGTTTTTTTTTTGCTTATAAACAAATAGATTATCTCGGCGAATTTTTTGTTAAATGAAATTCTGAAAACATAGCAGGAAAGTACTCGAAAAGACGCTTCTTTATATTCATAATAAGTTGCTATTTTGCTCCTTAGCTTCTGAGATATAACTCCTCAAAGTTGTTTAGTGTTTAATAAAATGGTTAATAATGGTTAATAAAATTACTATTTTTTCTCATATCTTAAGAAATAATTGTTTCTCAGAGTAACCAGTATAATATTTTTGTTGAAATTTACATTAAAAAGATTGAAATTTAAATTCAAAAAAATGTCCCGCTTCGAATTTTGACAAATTCATAAATTTGACATTTCTATTAAACACAGTTACAGGGTAGAAATTAATTACCTTGTAGTACTTTTAGGATCAAAAACTTGATGCATCGGCAATGAAACAGCATCTCTCTTTAAATATCTAGCATTGTCGGTTGCACCTATTTTAGACACAAAATCATCTTTATTGAAATGTTTTGAGCAAATATAGGACGATTTTGTTATGTTATCATTTTCGCTAAGTCCCAAAACAGAAATCCAAATATTTCTTTTAATTGGATCTGCCGGAAACCTAAATTAATAACACTGTTAGAACGCCACTGAGATGATACATAACCTCAAAAAATTTTATTAATAAATTTCTTTATTTACCTATGAAAAGACAATCCCAAGCCTTTCCCTGCATCGCTATAAACGTTGCATATCTTGCACCTATTAGCCATTGTTAAATGTTTCCTATTTTTATCAAAATTACTCCCGGTTAGTTTTGGTTTGGTTAGGTTAGCGTGTGACACACTAGGAGGCGATGTTGCCACGTTGCCTCTCATAACGAAAGTCTATATTATTTTAGATTTACGTACAACTGACCAACCGCAGGCGAAGTAGGCTGGATGTATAAGCAAATCGTAAGCGAGAATTCTTCATTTGCATTCATGCAACAGCGCAAAAAAACGCTTAGAATGTGCTAAAATCTTGTCAATACATTATTTTGTAAACAAACGGGTCTAGCTATATTAATGGTCTGTGATAGAATCAGATTTACCTTCAATACCTCTTACTGTTTTCAAATATGCTCCTATAACGACGACACGATTTTAAAATATCCAATTTAGAAAAATATGTAATAGTAAATTACAATAAGAAATATACTTAATGTACATAGATATATCTGTACATAAGGTTACATTGTAAGTGATTAAAATTTGCGACAAATTTGTAAAATACAAAATAATACTTACAAAATTGTACTTTTAATTATAAAATGCCTACTTTTTTAGAACGATGATATTTTGATACTCTTTATCGTAAAAGCGCCCTTTTTAAAATTTGTGCATATTTCTTAAAATTTATGCATATTTTGGCATTTTTTCTTGCATATATATATGAGCATATTTTGGCAAAAATTTTTGCATATAAATATGCATGATACAACTGCTCTAAGTGTATACTCAGGGTGACCTCTCTCCCCTGGGCGTGACAATCTTGATGGCTGATACAGAATGTATACTTAACCTCATATTGACACCTTTCCATGTTTAAAGTAAGAAAATCCACGTTTTGCTCCAGCGTTAATTAAATGGCCTATATACTGCCCTGTATGCATGACAATACAATATTTTTTTTTAGTCACAGTTAATCAAATATTATATTTCATACTACGCCACTTGGTGAAGCACACACAAGTAGTCATAGGATTATTAATTCATTTACCTGTTTCTATTTCGGGAAAGAATCATAGTCACTTCAATTACATCTAACAAAGTTATTAATTTCACTATTCTCCAGAATTGTGTATTGATCACAATTAGACTCCTTAATCGGGTCAGATCAGCCTTAAAGAACTTTACCTTGAAAGCGGGTAGATTTAAAATTCTATACCGTTACTTGTTGTAAAAAAAGCTATAGCAAAACAGTTGTTCATTCGCTTTTCCGAAAAACAACTAATTTAGATTCCTTCGATGGCCGATAAAATATTCAGAAACAGACTGCTACAGAACAAAGGAGAATCGGTTAAAACTTGGGAGCGTCTATTTAATAATTTATTAGCAAAAAACCAATTAAGTTGCAAGATTTGTAAATTACCAAACTACTCGCATTGTTCATCGCCTTTATCACCTCGTAAAAGTAAAACCGCAGGTCACGAAAATAAAAACTAATTAACGAGGCTCGCACACTTCCCGGCTAATAATAATCTCTGGGGCGGGTTGCGTGCACCTCAAAAACACGACCCCGTCGCGCAATTCGTTAGCTTAGGGCGAGGACAGCTTGAGGTCCGACAAATAATAATCGCAACACCTTTCCTACAATTTTTTTATCGCGTGACTAAATTTTCCAGTAAGAAGATTTTCGTTTTATCACCGTTAAACGTGAATTAAACGATACGAGCATTTCCCCCCCGAATTTTTCTCCCTCCTAATTCCCGGGGAACGCTTCCAGTAAAACGGACCGTAGTGATTTACATTTAATAGCCCTACACTTCGGCAATTAAACTCGACTTACGACGCGAACGCGGCATGTGGAATCTTCGTTTTAAACAGTCGTAGAATTCCGGCGATTACCGGACCGGAAATCGTCCACGTCGTTAAGGCTGTTTAGCACGCTTCAGTTTCCTATGTCTCGTAATGTAAATTTGTAACAGCGATAGAAAGAAAACTAGACGACAGTTTGTCGTGATTTTTTGACTGTACATTTAGAAAGTGTAGATCTTTGACAGGCCGTGCCAATTTTTTCAAAAATAATGTTGTTTTTCCAATAAAACGGATTTAGTAAGTAAAAAATCTAAATTAATTTTATTCTTCGCAATATTGATAAAACATTAGTTATTGGAGCACGAAATGTCTTAAGAATTATGTATTACTTCATATTCTTTAAATACTGCAAAATGTTTGCATTTTAAATTTTGAGTTATATTTGTTATTAATTTAACGGGCACGCCCCTCGGTTCACTCCGCCTTTTAAGAAGTGGGGACGGTACCTGAGGCTGGACTTTTCTAACGTACGATTCAATAATATTGAACTAGTATGCTTACGGCTTTCGGTGAGTGAGCGTTTACGACTTGGGTGACAATACAATATTGCACCGTTACTTTTGCAAACATATCGCCATAGGGGGTACATTAAGGGTTGAAATTATAGATTATAGATATGGGGATTTCTCCTTTTCTTCGGTTCTCTTTTTTTTAAACAATAATATTTACTTATCTAGGCAAGTGTTTCAAAGTTTAAATAATATTTACTTGCAATTATATTTGTTATGTTTGTTACTGAATTTTAATGGTCAAAATATAGTGGTTAGCTTATTTTATTCTACATCTCTCGGCAGGGATTACTTTCACAAAAGCCGGTGGAATAACATGTGGAAATATTCTCTCTACACGTATTTTTTACGGATTCCACTAATGAACTGACCTGACGTTCGCTTTTCTATTTCTCCGAAAGAAATTTGAAAATATTGGTTGAATAAATTCATTACAAATAAAATTAATAAGGTATTTATCATAAAATAAATCATGTATGCCAGAAGCGCATTTCCCTTCTTTCAATTGATACCTATCTCACTTGTTGGGGTAGAAACTTATATACAGTTCAAATAGATATGAAATAAATTGTTTTTTAATGTTTATTTTAAGAGAATGTAATTTTCCGTTAATTTTCACCCGTCAAGTGCGGTATCAATTTAAACACGAAAGATTGCGATTTGCGTAATTTGCATAATGCGATTCTGGTGCGAATGATTTATTTGATGATAAACACCTTACTCATTTTATTTGTGATGAATTTATTGAACCCATTTCATCAAAATTTTTTCTGAAAGATATAAAAGCGACAGTCAAATCGGTTTATTAGTGGAATCCGGAATCCGGAAATATGCGTCTGAGAGGATATTTGCACAGGTTATTCCAGACTTTTGTGAAATAGGCGACGAAACATTTAACCTCGTAATTTTTTGCAGTAAGATATGGATCGAGATGCGGTTTTTTGCATTCGGTTCGTGAAAGCGTCTAACAAATTTTGTGAACATTTGTATGAAGGACAAATGCAAAATTGCATCGGTGCATAAGAAAAATGCATTTTTATACGTGTCGGTAAATTTACAACTCTGTAAATAATGACGGAAATGAGTTCAATTTTGTTACTCGGGGGTTTTTGGGGTCGCTGAAAACGAATAACACATCGCCAGTTATCCCCGAAGCACCTGGTGCTCAAGGCCGCTGGTTCCAACGTCGTCTCCGGGAGTTTTATGAGAATTTATTATATATAATTAGCCGACAAGTACAAACCCGGGGGTTTTTGGGGTCGTTGAAAACGAATATGACATCGCCAGTGATATCCGAAGCGCATGGTGCTCAAGGCCGCTGGTTCCAACGTCGCCTCCAGGAGTTTTATGAGAATTGATTATATAATTAGCCGACGGTATAAATCCGGGGGTTTTTGGGGTCGTTGAAAACGAATATGACATCGCCAGTGATTTCCGAAGCACCTGGTGCTCAAGGCAGCTGGTTCCAACGTTGTCTCCGGGAGTTTAATGAGAATTGATTATATAATTAGCCGACAGGTATAAATCCGGGGGTTTTTGGGGTCGTTGAGAACGAATATGACATCGAAAAGTCGTCCTTGGTAAAATTCTATCTACGGTAGATGCATTTTCTCAACATTTAAAACGAGTATATTTACAAGTACAGAACTGGCTGTATGGAGAGGACCAAAATGGTCCAAATCCAACTGAGTGGGGATGGGAACTTAAAAAAAATTCATTAACCCCCATAAAAATGACACAGCAACCTGGACCACCCAGTATATTAAATTTGATATTTTGTGCTTGCAAAACAAATTGCGGTAAGTAACTCATGCTTCTGCAGAAAGCATGGGCTAGGTAATTTGCAGCATTGCATGTAAAACATGTGCCGGTTGTTATTGCACAGATATTTAAAATTATCCAAGAGAGGCAATTTCTTTGGCAGAATTTAAAGTTAGAGAAGAAGAAAATACTATAAATAAGGATTGATATATATCATTAATATAAGTTCTTAATACAAAAACAAATTTTACCTAGGATACATTTCTTTCTAAAAAAATAGTGAAAATAAAATTATGAATATGAGTAATAACGGTTTAATTTACACATTTGTTATACTCTAAGCTTCAATATTTCAATATTTAAACTGTAAAAACGTTTTCGGTAGAATACTAATTATCGACATTTTCAAAAAAATGTATAGGTGTGTAAAATGTATAGTTTTGATCGATTTTTATATAATTCTCGTAAAACCCCCGGAGACAACTTTGGAACCAACGGCCCTGGGCACCAGGTACTTCGGAGACCATTGTTGTAGTGATATTCACATTCAGCGACCGCAAAAACCCCTGGGTTTATACTCTTCGGCTAATTATATATATGTGGCTTGATGAATGGTTAGTTAATATTTTATTTACTTTTATAAAAGTGGCAGATAATTGCTGCATACTGAATCATAGGAGCGTGTCACTTCACCATCGTCTTACATCAATGATGTGGGGGAGTTGTACGATTTTGTTTTAGACGCCGAAAATGATTTTCATACTCCAAGAATGTAGTATCCTGATAGAGATATGTGGTACAATACCATCCCTCTAAAGTTGCCTATACGTAAATATTCTTATGGCATAATTGGTTTGATTGACGTCATCTTATCGAATACACTCATAAAAGGGACTCCAATAAGCAAAAAATGTATAGGAAATTTATTCAAACATTTAGCCTGCTTTCAATAAAGACGGACGTACGAAAAAAAAAGTTCATTAACAATAGGCTAGCCTTTTGAAAAATGCTTTTAAAACATTTTTCCAACGGGACTTTCTTCTTTTAGGTGTATAGAATACACTTAATTTTGTTTTAATTTTTAAACTAATATTTAATACCTTAAAAAATATATTTTTTATGACGTACTCGCTTCACAGGTGGCGAGCGCATGCCGTAACGGTCGCTCGGAGCTTTACTTTCAGCAATACATTAAAATTATAAATGTTAGTGATAGAAATCCGGGATTCGAGACTTTTTTATCGGAATTTTCCTCCTCTTCAAGGATCTTTTTTGCCATTTTCGCTATCTCTTATGGTTTTTGAGATATCATCAAAAAATCGAAATAGCTTCTTTTTCGTTTTTTGTTAATAACAATTGCAATTTTTATTGGCAAAAAATCATCAAAACGACTTTCTCAGATTTGCATACCGCGTCGAATGAGCTATCGCTAATATTTTTCGAAGCCTTCTAACTATTTTTCTCACACATTTCTCGACTACACTATGCTAGATTTAGATCGATTACTATTTAATGATTTTGGAATATATGTGAACTGATATCGAGAGGAATGAAAGCTAGAGATTTAACTTTGAGCTATAACATAGGTTGGTCCAGCGAAGAAAAGTTATTTACCTAACAATTGGATAAGATACTTTTCGCACGTGTTAGCTACAATGTTTTTTTTAAGAGCGTGGGGATGGATCAAAGTTGAAACAAGAAAAGCGGTGACCGCTGTTTCATGTTATATATTATTTTGTTACACATATCACACGCGACATATAAATCACATTTTCTCTCATGGCAAGGCATGTTCAGCCAATGGCAGAGTAGTTAGTGATACCTTAGAGTGATACGTTCCATTGTCAAATGTGTGTGGAAAGGTAGGCTAATTATCTTATTCATTACTTCATTTCCAGATTAACTACCTGTTTTACGAAGTAGTACCACCTAACCTTTCCCAAAAATATTCTGATAAATTTGCCGGCGTGGTTTTGCTCGCTCACTTGTTTGAAAAAGTTACAACTGGATTGCACCTATATTTCGTTTATAATATTCCACGCAATAACGACTTATATAGGCTTTAACTACAATGTGTTTCAAAATTATTGTCATCTAGTCGGCTGTGGAATTCCCATGTAAAATTAAAAAAAACGCCTTGTGAAAACAGGAGTTTCTACTAGCTATACATAACCTCAAAATAACCTACTTAACCTCTTTTAACTTCTGGTTTTTCTCTGTCAAAAGAAAATGAATTCTGAGTATTTGTCTATTTGTAGTATTTGTTTTGGTCCTGAACAGGGCCGTTAATTACCAGCAGTACTGATTGCCAGTTTCACAATAAATGTTCGAAGTGTCACTTGTTGTCACAATTAGATACGTACAAATCAATAGAGCGCGGCACATCAAAAATTACATGCACAGAAATTCCAATGCCAACTAGATGACAATCATTTTGAAACACATTGTACAATTTTAATTGTAGTCCTTGGCGTACATTGCAGTGCTGCCTGAAACTTTTTTAAAACGTCTTTTATAGTTTCAGTATAATGTTATGCCTTACGCACGAAATGTAGGTATATCGTATGTCTACTTTCAGTTTAGCGTCACTCATAAAATGATTTTTTTTTACTCTGATCACTATGATTAGCTAAAAAGTATACCGCCTGTAGATACACCTAACCCTTTACCGTTTATGTCGATGAAAAACCGAGCACTTCAAATTTTTGATGTGACATCGGAGGAAATTATTGGAAAACACTCCCCTATCGCACTTTATTTTATTCTTTCAAAAATGTTTCACTCCGATATAGCTCCTGACATTAAGTTATGGGTAAGGTGATTGTTTCGACCTAGTCAGTAATAATTTAATTTTTTTGTCATTAATAATTGTCCTTGATCAATGTATTTCCTTTCTTTTTTTTTCGGAGCTATGATAAAAAAATAATAACTGTGTCCTATCAAATAGCTTGACCCTCTTAAAATGCTGTCTTAGGAAAAGGGGTTTCTTTATTTTGCGCCGTTTTGGTCTTTGGAATTAATTTTCGACTCGGAATCATGCAGATATTCAATTCTAGGGTACAAATAATACGTATGTCGAGTTTGATTCGGAGCCATCAGGGCACTGATATATAACTATATAATATATATACTGATTACTATCTGGCTTTAACTGCAACTATCTGAATTAAATTATTTACTAAAACCACCTGCCCATTGTTAAGAAGGTAATGCTGATATATGTACATTATAAGAAACTAATAAAATTATTATGAACCCAACGACCAACACCTTATTACTTATTACGCGACTCTTCCCTAACCTTTTCAAATAAAATAAGAATAACTGTAATTTCACAGACGTTTAATATGTTATAGATAAAAATAAAGTTAATTATTCTTATATTCTCAGCAAATGTACAAAATATACTACTCTTTACTTCGAATAAAATATTCTGCACTTTTAAAACTATTAGTAGCACCCAGTCCTTTTTCTACACTCTAAATATCGTAACAAAAAAAGATACATGTTAAAATTAAAATAATAATCTTATCCCCCTTTGCCGAGTGTCTAAGCGTTCGGCGATAATACTATTTCAGACGATCTCACATCGCAACGCTTGGTCATAAACTCATAAATCATGAAGTGGGCGGGACTTACTGTGCTTTGCAATATTTCCGATGTTAGTGGCATCTAGCGGAATTCAAGTGTCTCTACAAGTTAGCGAACAGCCTTAACCGATCTTTAAAACTTATGAAGCTGCCCACGAGCTCCGTTCCATTTTTCGAGGAGCTAAAGCTAAAACCGCCGGCCGTTAACTTTATACAAACTTTAATCTTTCGTCGTACGCGTGACACGTTCATGGGGGTGGAAAGAGGCCTCTTCTCTTTCCCCGGCAATGAGTGTGACGAATGGGTTTCGGGGTGGAAGAGCCTTCGCTTATTGATCGATCAGAAGGAGAGGACGTAACGAAAAGAACACATGGGACCGTTTGTGGAATGAGAAGGAAGGACGGACGGACGGACGGACGGTCCTGCCGATATATATGTATACACATATATATAAAGAGAACGGTGTTTTTAGTAGATAAGATTTTTCTCGGTGTCACCTCGAGGAGAGCCGCCATTAATCAATCTGCTTTTTTTGGGTTCGGGAAGGGGATAGGAAAGTGGCACCAATTATGGGAAAATTTTTGAAAATACATGAAATATGTATGTATTAAACTCAAAATCCATATGTCGTGAGACTGACTGTATTAATAACGCGTTGACAAATTTCTCCAGGCAACCAACAATACAAACAATTGTAACATGAGTTGCCACCAAATAACTAGCGCGGCGCGATAATTGGCCGTCCGGATCGTTCGGTTTTTCGATATTAATACCTCGCGATAAGAAAGCAATGGGTCCAAAAAACAAACTCACGATGTTTTTTTTTTAATAAAGCTCCAACTTCGCTTACATTGGTCACACAAAGATTTTCAAAATTCACTGATTGGCGTTCCCATTAAATTTTTTTTCATTTTCATTTTTTTCATATTACTAGTATGAAACTTAAGCTAGCAAGTACCGGTGAGCAGTTTGCTATAGGGCTGCACATAAGCTGGGAATTTGTGAATTTGCATATAAAACAGAAAATACAGCTAATTTTAATTAATAAATTCATTGGGCAAAAATATTGCACATTTCAACTTGAAACTAAGGGATTACTTCGTACCATTAGAATCTTCTATTGAGGAAGTGTTACGTAGCTCTCAAAAAAGCTCTTTATGGGTTACTTTTTGAAATAGCAGGTATAAAACACAAAACACCATCTTGAAACATGTGTTCATACAACTCACAAAACATAGTTCTTGCGTAACAAGAAGTTAATATATTTAGAAGGTATTCGAAGCGTAGATTTGATTTTTTTCTAATTTTAATGAAACCTTTTTAGTCCGGGTGAATTAGTTCGAATTTAGCCATTTTTTTTGCAAAATATGGACGAGGCCAGTTTTTGCAGGAATCTGTTCTAAATAACCCATGTGCGCATGCACAAAATGTAGTAGGAAAGTTA
Source organism: Cryptocephalus moraei (assembly GCA_946251905.1). NCBI lineage: Eukaryota > Metazoa > Arthropoda > Insecta > Coleoptera > Chrysomelidae > Cryptocephalus > Cryptocephalus moraei. The sequence goes on along the minus strand of OX276456.1, from coordinate 36,492,133 downwards.
TTATTAAGAAATCAAAGTGAAAAATCGATGATTTTTTCAGAATTAAATTTGCTATAAGAATGGTGTGACGCGAATTCTAAAAATTTCCATATTTTCCCGGAGAATAACCATTTCTCGCAAATTTTGGATGATTTTGGATTAAAATTTTAGGAATCCAAATTCACTCCAATCCAGTCTAAACTTCGTGAAAAAGAAGATTTTTTTATAGTACTTAAAGCTTCCTTAAAGCTGTAGCGGTCGGTGCAAAGGGAGAGCAACAATTAATTTGTTGCTTAAAAAAAGCGAAAATTTCAATTGAAAATATATGAAAATATTGAAAATTGCCCGAGAAACTTGAATTTATTTATAAGTGTAAAACAGTAAAAAAATTTAAAAAAATAGAGTTTTGACAATCTCACGTGGTAAAAGTGTCCACCCTTTACATGCCCATAAATTTTCAAGTTTTTTTATTCAATATTTCAGGTTTAGCATTCAATCGAAATTTTCGCTTTTTTTAAGCAATAAGTTAATTGTTGCTTTCCCTTTGCACCGACCGCTACAGCTTTAAGGAAGCTTCAAGTACTATAAAAAAATCTTATTTTTCACGAAGTGTCGACTGAATCGGGGTGAACTTGGATTCTTAAAATATGAATCCAAAATTATCCAAATTTTGCGAGAAATGCTCATTTCCCGAGAAAATTTTGAAATTTTTGGGATTCGCATCACATCATTCTTAATAGAAAACTTTTGATAGGAAACTTTTTTTTTCTAAAACCTAAAAACCAAACTTTTCATGCATACGCACATGGATATATTTATAGTACATACTATTATTTTTTTATTATTGTAACGAAACGGCTTGCCGCGAGATAAACACGCCTGGAACTACCCGAGTTCGCCGAATTCTGATCCCGGGAAAAGACGGCTCAGACAGACAGACAGATTCTCGAAAAATCGAGAATATTCCAGCAACTATCGAGAAACTTCGAGAAGGATCATACCAGCCATATAAAAAGGAATACCAGACCCAAGGCGAGTTATATGAAGAATCGGAGCGTAAATATTCGGGCGAGAGACCGCGCGTTAAATAAATAAACACCTGTGTGTGAAATAAATTATAAGTGTTAGAGTTAGAAATAAATAAATTAGGACAAATCGCGTAGTGTTTAGTTTTAGTGGACAGTAAAAACGTTACATTATTATATATTATAACATTGTTATTATTATATTTCTATTATGTCCGGATTTTGCACAAAATTTTGCTAGTTCACTCAGACTACTTGTGAAAACGTGATATGCAGGCGTATTGTCGGGTCCTGTGTTATCTCAGGGTAATACCAGTAAACATTTAGTATTAAAATGAATAACTGTGGACCCAACTATAACAACACTCTTACCACAAAGGTACCTATAGTCGCGTATTTCAACTCTCCGTCAACGGATAATGGTACGGTATATAGGAATCGCGTTCCTATTTCCTACTCTCCATTGGATTTCGATTTCCCTTGCCTTCCCTACCGCAACTTAAAGTTCGTAGTGGTGTGACGTCAGACTCACAAGAAGTAATTTTTGGGTATAGGTATAGGCCAAGCAAATAAGCAAAAAAATACCCTGTTTTTGACATCGAATCCTCGAGCAGGAGACCCGGATTTTTAGGTAATATAGGCCAACAGAAACAAAACATATAGGAAGACCCCACGAGACTATGACCATTAGGCATTGTTATTGACAATTAAACGTCAAAAATGCACTTTTTTTACTATTTTTGTTCTCAATTAAAAACTAAGTTACTTTTGGGTAAAATGGGCTCACCATCCTCTAGGGAATTAAAAGACCTTTAAAATGATTCTAAACCGACCTCGATATCTTCATTTGTTGCTGAGAAAAATGGTATAGAAAGTCAAAATCGACAAATTGTTTGTTTAACAATTGCTATTGTGAAATTGAACCTGCGGCTTTGTTATTTTGTAAAAAGTCGGGGATTATAGTGCCTAATATGTGGTAAAAAATTCAGATCGATTCATCAAATAGTTTATTGCAAAATTCAATTTGTTTATATTTTTGCAATTTTTTTACAATAACCTTCTACGCACAACTAAGAAAAAATCGCGATTCTAAGATCATGGTGTCCTAGAGAAACATTTTCTCTATCGATATCAATTGTTAAATATGATAAAAAGCAATTTTAAGATTGTTTACAAAATTGAAGAAAAACATTTTTTTTTTATTTTGGCACCTTATGTCATAAGCAATATCTCTGGAAATTGTTGACGAATTTTCATGTTTCTTCTTTTAATTTGAGGTACCGTTCTGAGCACATTACGAAGATGCGATTTGTTTATTAATTTATTCATTAATGTACCACCTAATTTGTAGAAACAAATTTTTGGAAAAAAAAATCGTGAAAAATCCACTTTTTTAGTGCGATTTTCATTGTTAAACATGGAAATTACTTATATAACTATAATACATAAATTATTGGCATTAAAAAAATAAATTGAAATGATCAAAAATACACTATGTTCATACCATTTGATATAACAATAAATAATAATAATAATGTTTTATTGTTATAATATAACAATAAAACAAAATATGTTAATAATATTATAATGTACGTTTTAATCAATCCTTTTCCATGTTTAACAATGAAAACCGCACCAAAAAAAAAAAAATTTCCCGAAAAAAATTTTTCCAAAAATTTGTTTCAACAAATTAGGTGGTAAATTAATGAACAAATTAATAAACAAATCACATCTTCGTAATGTGCTCAGAACGGTACTTCAAATAATAAAAGAATTTGTCATTTAAATTTGTCAACAATTTCTAGAGATATTGCTTATGACACAAGGTGCCAAAATACAAAAAAATGTTTTTCTTTAATTTTTTAAACAATCTTAAAATTGCTTTTTATCATATTTAACAACTGATATCGATAGAGAAAATGTTTCTCTAGGACACCATCATCTTAGAATCGCGTTTTTTTTTTAGTTATGCGTAGAGTTATTGCAAAAAAATTACAAAAATATAAACAAATTGAATTTTGTAATAAACTATTTGATGAATCGATCTGAAATTTTTACCACATATTAAAGACTATAATCCCCGACTTTTTAAAAAATAACAAAGCCGCAGGTTCAATTTCGCAATAACAATTGTTAAACAAAGAATTTGTCGATTTTGACTGTCTATACCATTTTTCTCAGCAACAAATGAAGATATCGAGGTCGGTTTAGAACCATTTTAAAGCTCTTTTAATTCCCTAGAGGATGATGAGCCCATTTTACCCAAAAGTAACTTAGTTTTTAATTGAGAACAAAAATAGTCAAAAAAGTGCATTTTTTTCATAGTCTCGTGGGGTCTTCCTATACGTTTTGTTTCTGTTGGCCTATATTACCTAAAAACCCGGGTCTCCTGCTCGAGGATTCTATGGCGAAATCCCTAATTGATTGGCCTAGTAAGTAAATGTAGAAGATCAAACTTGTCTTACTTGCACCAACGAAATTGTATAATGTTTGGTGCAGCGTAGTGCGTTGCTGATAGGGTTAATACCCCTCGAAATCTGTCGGTTTGTCCAAACCGAGTAATCGATCTCAAAAACAACGCCTTCGATTCGAGGCATTTGTTAGTCTCGCGTCGGAATCGAAAAAGCGCCGACCGATCGCACTCAACTCTCAAATTTTCCAGTAACAAAACATCAAAGTGACAATCACAAAATAAAGCCCATTTTTCGTCTCTCTCTCTCTCACCCTCCTCTCGCCCGTCGCCATGAAGGATCGGATTAATATTTTACAGTAGACGACGTGCAACGTCGATAGAATGCCTGTCAAAAGGACGGGGGAATCGCGGGGGGTCCGAGAGGGTCGAAACGTGACGTAAAGATTAGTCCGGGGAGCCGAAGGAAGAAAAGGGGGATGAAAGTCCCTCCCTCTGCTCTCTCCCTTGCGAGTTCTTGTTATTTCACGGTTTTTAAGACAGGAGAGGAAATATTAGAGTTGTTCTTAATTCAACCGAGAATCCTTTCGTTTTAATCCCGAGACGAGACGAAACGTCGGATTACGCGGATTTAGGGAAAAAGCGAAGAAAACGAAACAAAAAGCGGAGGGAGCTTGACTCTTCTTTACGCGGCCGCATCGGAATATGCTTATCACGTCTCATTTGTAAATGAGAAAGGAGAGGAGAGAGAGATAATGTACGGGCGTCGTGGAAAAATTTCAGATGTTGCGAACCTTCATAGATTACGTGTCGGGAAAGGAAATTATCCCGTGATGGGTAACGCAAATCACATACACGTATCGAGTGACGTTATTAGATAATTCCAATCTCATCCACTCTGATTATGGGTCTGAAACGACAAAACTTGGATTTTTACAATTTCAGCTGAAGGATTACCAAAGACAAACGGTGTGTTCCGTTTACACTTCCACTATAGCGTCCCCCACGAGACGAGACGAGGTGAGACTTTGAAAAATCTCGTCTTGTCTCGCAAAAAAAGTCTCGTCTCGTCTCATGTCTCGCAAAATCTCGCGATTTCATGCATATCTTGCATTTTGCCGTTTTATTACGTATTTGCTCCTCAATTAGATATTTTCACATATTTTGAAAACTGGCTAAATGAGAGATTATATGCCTATAAATCTTAGGTAAATATAAAAAAAATTAAAAGCATTCAAGCAAAAAAAGTCATTTGATATTCAAACGCTAGGAATTGGCGCCAAAATGCCCTCTGACGTCACATCGTATATAAACAGTGTAGTGAAAACACTATTTTACGACGCGAATAATACAAATTACTAGATTTGGTCGCAATTTAACTCCTACACTCCAGCGGAAACAACAATAAAATCCAAAATACTGGAAAAATCTATTTGTAGACTGCAGAACGGACCCGTGTTTATATGCGGAGTGACGTCACGATGAGCGGTCGTTTCGCTGGTCCCTTAACTTTTCGCACATTTACTGCTTTTTATACCTGAAATACTTGGTGCTGGGCCTATTACATGACTTTTTATGGTTATAAAATTTGTCCGAGGGTTCGTGCCCAATGGATTTAGATATATGTATTTCGTTTAATTTAAAATATATGGCAAATACCTAATTATATCGAAATGCTTATCAAATTTGCTTTTTAGACAAGAACTGAAATAAACCAATTATTATAGGTCGATTATACCATGAGAAGTCGGATGAGAAATAGGTAGATGATCTCCAAAGGCCGATGAATATAAAATAAATTGTCGTAGAGATATTAAAAACTAATAATCGTAAATTTGCAATTGCACTTGACTTTCAATTTTTTAAAAAAATATTAAATAGAGCACGTTAAGCACGTAATCACCAAATTTCTTTCGTTTGACCGGGACAATAATTCTAATATAATAGTACACGTGGCAATATCTCGAAAGGCTCAAAAAGGCAAACATTGCGTAACAGTTATTGTAATTAGAATAATTCAATAATATTTGCCATTTTTATCTGCGAGACTTTTGCGAGACTCTCGTGCGAGTTTTTGAAAGTCTCGTCTTGTCTCGCAAGGAAAATTTAAAGTATCGTCTCGAGTCTCGTCTCGTTGACGAGACGAGACTCTCGCAAACGAGAATATCGTGGGCATCACTATTCCTCTACCCGATACATTCGGAGCCTGCTTTTAGGCCTGTTGAGCGACATGTAAGACTGTGTAATTTCGAGATTTAGATAGAGGCATAAGCAGCGGGAAAAATGTTTAAATCTTATGAATAACAAAATTTTTACGAAAGAATCAAATCTCGTCAAGACGCTCTAGTTATATTAATAATATTACACTACGAAATAGTAGTAATAATAGTGAATATCAATATCACACAATCATGACAATTGTCGTTTTGGTCACACAGAAACGAATAAGTTTATCAGCTGTCAGTTTTAAGAGAAGAAGTAAGACTAAGAAGTTCGGATTATAATGCAAAAATTGTAGATAATTGAAAAACCAAAGAAAAACGCAAAATACCGCCAAAAACTTTTTTTCTATTCGTAATTTTCACGATTTATACATTATAGCATCAACTTTTTCTAAAATAGTAGTAGCTATAGATCACGTTGGCAAAACTTATAATTTTCAACAATTATTGTGGATTTTTGTGTCTTTTTTCATGTAACCGAATTTTAATTATTAAAACGTATTTGGAGAGCACAGAATATTATCTGAAATTCGTACCGTAACGGAAAATTTCGACATGGCATGTCGACAGGCCGCAGGTAGTAACTTGCCAGAATCGAGAAGTCTTTCGCGGCGTGATGGCTTCTGTTCCTCTCAAGAATAATTGGGAACATTTTGGAAGCTTCGAAAGAACGGCCAGTAGCATATAAGTAAGTCGTAATAAAATAGTAAAACGAATTAAGTGACAAGTGTTAAATAAATTAGTACACAATTAAGTGTGGTGTCATTATCTGGACCAACGAAAACGTTATGGTACATTTCAATATTTGTACGTCATGTCAATGACGGAACGGTCATGTACAAAGAATGAGAAGAATGCCAGAAGATGGATGACCAAAGAGTGTTGCAGTGGGTGCCCCATGAAGAAGGCAGAGAGGAAGATCAGTTCTATATAGATAGTTCAATGACAGACAAAGACCTCAGAGTAGAGGTGACTGGGAAGTAAGAGAGCTGTGGAGAGCCAAAACGGCAAACTCATAATGGGAAAGTGGCGAAGAAGAAGACAGTTAAATTAGCATTATTAATACACTTCACAAGTGATAGTCAATTTAGCGCGCCCAATATGTACGCTTTTGGGAAGTGCTTGCTACATCTGCATTGCCTTGCTTTCTATAAGATATCTAAAGATTGAAGAACAGTACTTAATGTGGAAAAACATATTTTCTTTTCATAGAGCTTTTCCATTTTCTTGTGGCATTGGGATCCACTAAATATTTCTCCTCGATAAACGTCTAATAAAAATAATATTCGCAATATTTTCAATAAATTTATAGTAAAACCGTGTGCACTGACCTAGTATGGTGAGCCTGACCGGTTTTCCCTGGACGACGAACCCGAAGGCGTCCTCCGCCTCGCACTGCCACCTGCCGTCGTCGTCCAGCCTGACGCCGTTGATGAGGAGGTTGCCGGCGACGTCGACGAGGAACCTGTGTCCCTGCGAGCGTTTCTCGTTCGCGCCGTCCTTCAGGATGCTCTCGACTATCTGTCCGTCCTTGAGCCAGACGCTCGTGCTGAAGCTTATGTTGACGGCGCACTCGAGGATTATGTCCGCGTTCGGCTTCGAGTAGATCTGATCTTCGACGGCGACGCCGACGCCGACGCCGCCGCCGCCATAGCTGAGGTTGGAGCGGGCGTCGGCACGCACGGGACGCAAGTGGTGGTGACGGGCGACGTTGCCGTGTCCTCTAGCGTCCACATAACCTAGAAAATTAAATATATCACATGAGACTATCGTTGATAAGAAGGGTGATTGAAATTGAAATGTGACAATCGCAGGGGTTAATAAATTTTCTGAGAAGATACATCAGGGATACTGAAAACCCCTTGGTACATTATTGTGAGGAAGACTTTAGAATAAGGTATAGGTTTTGTGAATGGGGTGACTGCGAACATGTTGCTACCTCTTGTTATTGAGAAATTGGCAAGAAATGATAACCGAGGACTTCCTATATTGCTCATTTTGCAACTGTTGATTGCATCGAGTTTTTAAGCAAGCAACAGTCTCTAGGTAATAACATTTTGTAACTTTATATATAAATATGTCTGTGAGATTAGTTTTTTACTTTTTTCTTGGTTGCATACCACGTCTGTCTTTTCATTTTTCAATATATTGTAACGAAATAGCCTGCCATAAAGATAAGCGCCCGTCGGAATGAATCTCTTCAAAGAAATTCCTAACGAGATAAGGTTCGCGGAAGGACCGGAAACGCCTCGATCTTTCTGGAATTCCGATGCGGCTAAATAAATAGCAGACCGAGAGCGAGACGAGAGAGTCACCGGTAGACTAGTCGACGGATGGCATAAGATAAATAAACAGTGGTCTATATAAATTAGATTAAGTGTGTATTATAAATTAAATAATTAGTAATAGTAAGTCACATAAGATAAATTAGATTAAGTGTTAGTAGATAAGTGCTAAGTGTAAGCGTACAAATAAATTAGTGTTTAGTGGTGAAAATAAATTAAATAGGACAAGTCTTGTCGTGTAGTAATTCTCGCGTAGGTAAAAACGTTACAATGTTTTTTGTTGATAACCTATTTTGCTTATTTAAAGTACGCCTTAGATAAATCCAATTTTCAAAATCGCGCGTGTTTGAAATTTAGTTAGTTAGTTAGTAATTTTAGTTTTTATTCAGTATCCATGACAACAAAATGTCACATGTCACATGTACTGCAGTCACTTCTTATTTCCAATTTTTGTAATATTAATACAAAAATGTAAAAAACGGTTTATATGCTTATATATAATATGAATATGCTTATCTTTGCAATATATTTTTTCGTCTTTTTTTTCGGTCTAGATATATTAATCATCTGTGGATCATACACTCTACACTTCGTGATCAACAGTTTGGCGTCGTATTTTGATCGAGTAGGTACATTTTAAAACGTCTTGAATGCAGTTACCAAACACTTCCTTATTCCATCAATCTTTCCTCGTTGTTTTCCATGGCGACATTGTTTCAGTAATTGTTGGAATCGTCTATTGAAAAGGTGACAAATTGAGATAAATCGCGTGTGTTCCCTACTATGAAGAACTCACAATCGTTCAGCGGCCAATTAACAATAAAGTTTTCAGTTAATCGACAACGACGTGTGTGCCTCTATACCGATCGATCTCAATACGTCATTCCGGGCCTCTATCGCCTAGAATATTTCTTTTATAATCGGCACGTTCATTCGTCTACGTCTGTACAGGTTTAAATTTACTTGTGCGGATCATAATGGATCCGCTATCGCAATATTTCTCCCTGGAACGTACGAATGTAACGTTACGCGATCCATCGGAGATTGATTACTTACCGCCCCGACAGAGAGAGAGAGAGGGAGGCAATAAAACTTTATTTCTTCCTACTCGTACTTCCCTTTTTATTGCTATTATCGCGAATGTTGCATTTACATTGATAAGAGTGTAAAACAATGTTAGAACGGTAAATCGACTCCCTTAAGTTCCTCCCCGGAAAATACGACCCGAGATTCTAGATCAGTTCCCAATGAGGATGAATCGAAAATATATCTTCCGATAACCTGAAACATTTATTTCCATCCTATCGGAACGCTCGGGATCGGGATTTATTAAAAGAAGTTGAGATAATCTTCCCCTTGCGGATTCCGGGATATCCGACGCTGTAAGTTTGAATGCCGAAATTAGATTCTTACAAGGAAGTGTCTGAGGGCGTTTGACCTCCCACGCTTTTTATTTTTCATAGATTAAGCGATATTAATTGGGAACGTTATCGGAAAACGGTGTCCGTCTCATAAGTCTTATGTAGATTAGCGTTTATCCGTATTCGCCGGCAGGGGAAATATGATAACTCTGCGAAAAATATTCATATTTTTCCGGTTCCCTCTAATGAGTGCTAATATTTCCCGTCATCTGCATAGAGCGCACGAATTATGGCGTTCAATATTGTCGTAGCGGAATCGCCAAATGCAGCAACGGCCGATAAATTCACGCCGTTAAACGTAGAACGGTGAATTTATCGCCGATGCGGACTTATCTCGAGGAATATTCTATTACGCCCCAATAAAATTCCCTTCTCTTAAACCGATCCGGAATCCGACAAATTGCGGACCTGAATTAGGGAGTAGTCCGGCTTCGGGTATCGTAAAATGGTCGCTTTAAAGTCGACATTGACGGTTCCCCCCGGGAATTTATCAATTTTTACGGTTCATATCCTGTTTCGATCCCGAGTTTATTGCATCGAAACAGACACTTCGGGCCGCCGGAAAATACATGAAAAATCGCTCGGAATAATCCGAAATCGTAACTTGAGTGTTATATACTGATTTTCGCGACGCCGGGCGAGAAATATAACACCGGCAGCCACGAGAGGTTCGTTGGATTGGAAGAGAACGATACCTCGATTTGGAAATTAACAGTTTTGAAGTTTTTGGATATCTCAGGACAGATTGGGAGATTTGCCTGTTAGCCCTAACACTAAATGAATATGTGCTATGACTGTTCAAATTAATTTGGCATTTACTTCTTCTTCCATCGTTAGAACTTAGGTCGGTATTCAGTCATTCCTTAGAGCAAGTGTTCCTTGTGAAATAAAGATGACTTTACTAAGGACGGCTTTTTTGAGATCCTTGATACAAGACAGAGTCGTCGTTTAAGGCGGCCTTTGTAAGGGGAAGGTAATTGATGCGGCAACATCGTCTAATGGGTCATGTCGCCTAGACAACAGAGTTGGACTAGCTGCCATCATATATAAATACTCCTGGACAAGAACACTTTCTTTAACTCGCTGTTATATGTCGATGATTTAGTCCTTTTGGCATGATCAGAATATGAACTCCAAAGAGGTATCCTCAAATTCAAGGTCGGACTTGAAATACACCAGGCCGATTATAGACCCCGCGTGGCGTTAGGGATTGTACCTGTCGACCTTTCCCAAGTAGTCTGCACTACGAAATAATATAAAATTGATTATAATTTAATATTATATTCCAGCGAATTTCGATTAACGCGAATATATTTTTATTAAGATCGTTGTTTTTCCTCTACAAATCGATACCAAACTCAAAATATTTCCAACTAAATCAAATTGTTTTATGGTTTGATCTCTGAATTCAGCGAAAATAATTATTATATTATAAAAATATATAGGGGTATATTTCTCAACATATACGAAATTAAAAATGCATATCTACTTACTAATATACAGACGAAATTGTTACATATTTGAGAAAGAGAAATCTTGATGAAAAGGGAACTTGTTATACCTCCTTAATGTTGTTGACCACATAAGTAGGGAAAAGTTCTAGGAATGTGCTCTGGTTTGATCCTTCGAATAGGTTTTTGATTGGCTGCCAGGAGTACAGAAAGAACAGGCTGATACATATAAGCCTCGAACAAGCGGTACTCCTAGCGGTCCAGTGGGTTTTGTCAAAATTGAAATTATCTACATATTCACAAAGCTAAGAAAATGCAAAATATCTCCAGAAAGTCAAACTAAACACACACTAAATTAATAAACGTAACATCAAACCAGAGCACATTCCTGGAATTTTACCCTACTTATCACCATGGTAAACAACATTAAGGAGGTATAACAAGTTCCCTTTTCATGAAGATAAAGATCACAGGTCAAGATTTCTCTTTCTCAAATATGTAACAATTTCGTCTTTATATCAGTGCGTAGATACACATTTAAAACCATAAAACAATTTTATTTTGTTGGAAATATTTTGAGTTTGGTATCGATTTGTAGAGGAAAAAACAACGATCTTAATAAAAATATATTCGCGTTAATCAAAACGCGAATATTTAAAAATAGATAAATAACCTGAAAAATTTAATAAAAAATGACCGCGCGCTCTACGCCCTCCTCTATCTCGAAAACAGTTAGAAGTATGAAGAAGTGTTAAATACAAAAGTTGTAGAGAATTTGATTCTATACAATATCGACAATAAATACAAATAGCGTAAAACCCATAAAAAACGAGATATTTGCAAACAATGTAAAAAAATCGATTTTTGTGACTTTTGACCCCTGACTTTAAAACTTCCGACCATCCAATTATATGTGAATTTTGAGAAAAGTTTTACGATGCCAAAATAGAAGTTTTTACATGGTAATATACTGGGTATGTCGATTTTCCAAAGTGATCCACCTATAATGACTGGACTACTTAACAAAGAAGAAACAAGAGAGTAGAATACAAGCACAAGAAATGAATTTCCTGAGAACATTAGACATAAGAAAAGAATTAAAGATCTTTAACTTAAACGACAGGATAAAAAACATACAGGATGAAATGGACAAATCATGTGGAAAGAATGAACAGTAATCGGCTACCTTTAAAAGCTATGTATTAATAAAGAGTACAGGTAGACCACGAAAGCGTTGGGTACCTTAACAGGTGGAGCGGTCTAATACCTGAAGTGAAGAACAAGAATTAATTTTGCATGCTCGCATTTCATCAACCCTTCAATGTAGATGAGGGTTGCACTGATCACCTAATGTCTATTCAACCCAGTATTGAACATATTCAAGCTTTTCGTTCTAAAAATGCAAGGTTACAGGCGAAAAGGTCTTTGTCGATATTGTAACGCAAAATGTAAACAACCAGCGTAAGCGTTCTCCTTATCGGACGGCGGCCTACCTCAAAGGGAGGCCGCTCCGCTAATTGAATCATAAAAAAAAGTTCCAGAATACTCGCGAATATTCATTTAAAGAAAGAATGATTTATTACTTTCGGGTCGTTTCTAGTAGGTTCTCGAGACATAATGGAGGACTATAAAAAGCGAACGCAGCGGACGAAGAGAATAGAGATTAGATGAGAAGCCGCGAGTGAAAACAGTGCGAAAAAGTATAAATAGATTAGCAGTTAAGAGTGTGATAAAAATTAATTAGTTAGGAAATAGTCTAGATAAATTAAGTAGTGTGTAAATAAATTAGAATAAACGTTACAATATTTAATGTAGTTTGTACAGGATTGTTTGACCCGTTTTGAGGCTTTTAGCACCACCGTCAGCAACTCACGCAGGCATTATGAAAATTTGTACCGGTTTCGCAAATTTCGCTGAAACCTGCTAATTCCTCGTTGCGAATTTCGATAATGTAATCCTCTAACGATTCGAAATTATTTATGACGAGGCCAAATATTTTTCTAGGGAAACTCTACCCCGAGCTAATTTTATTAAAACTTCCCCCCCCTTGTTAATATTTGCGTTTCCCGGAACGTTCCCTCTCGCGAACGGAAAATTCCGCCGTTCAGCCGTCAAGGACCGTCGGAACGACCCCAATAACCCCTAATTTTCTCCTCCGCGTTCTGCTTCCGCGTCCGATTCCGAAAAAATAAAGAGCAGACGTAGGGCGTACGAACTCCCGCAAAGTTCGTTAGAACCCTTTGAGGGCGAATTTATCGCAATTCATTTGACATACCTCCGGGGCCCTTTCGCCGAGTCATTAGTACTTTGGCGATTTGTCGGAGGGGGGAGACGAGATTGGGCGGCAAGTGTGCATTTTAAATTGCTGACCGCCCAGGGCGCATCGAGATGCAAGGGCAATTTCGCGCCCACCTTTACCATGTTAATTGCTTCGATGGCCGAAAGTTCACACCCTCCACGTATTCCGGTCCGCTCGGTAAGCGAATGCTTACCGAACCGAACCTTACAAACAGAAAATTTCCCCATTAGCCTCGAGTGACAAAAATATCAACAGACTGCGCCATCACATGAAAGACGGTCCGAAATTACATTTCGTTTGCGTTCGGATAGTCCATTACAATCCGTCTATTCGGAGCGACAAACTGACCTACAGCAACGACTACATTAACGGGTGATCACGAACTGCGGACAAGCGATGGGTTGAGAGCAGGTAGCGCACGAATTGCGGACAGGGCTGTTCGAGCATATAAGCTTGGTAACGAGGAAACTTAAAAACAGGAAAACTCCAAACCAAGACAAAATACTAAATTAGCTAATAAATGACGGACGACCTGCTATTATCGAGAATACAAAAAATTGTTTAACATTAGTAAGGTGGTGCCAAACTTGGTAGACACACGCAATTTTTTCATAAAATTTTAGAAAATGCTGTAAAAAGAACTTATATATCACTTGGAGATAGTTTCCGGTGAGGAAAATCGATATTTCCTGAGAAAATTTTATTTTCATAATCTAGTTTAATATAATGTAGCATTTATTCTTCCTTATACTACTTTTATCCAAGCCAAACCAAACAAACCTAACCCTCTCGACCGTAGTCGTAGGCCCAGAAACGTTTCCGCGAAGGATTCTCTCGTTCCGTGTAGATCTCAATCCAAGATGTCTACTGTCTGTTTACGTTTAAGAGCAAATTTCATAAAGAAATATCTCGGTTGATAGACGAAATAAAGTCATTGTCGCACTCAGGTAGGTTCTTCTTTAGACGCTGATTCTGTTGATATAATTTTTGTTACTATAAAGTTTAAATTTGTTACATTTAAACTGCTTCCTTCGGTAAGACAAACCGATATCCCGGTTGGAACTACTGATTAATTTTTTCAGTGTACAGTTAGTATTTTTGTCACATAAAAAAATTCTACTGATTTACCTAAAACTGTAATGGCTGCATTCTGATTGTTGAGAAAGGAATGTAACGATTGATATGCCTAAAACGATAGTATGTAATTACTTACATATCAACTGAATTGAATATACAATCTGTCACAACCGCTATCTATATATACTCTTTTCAAAACAAATCCCGATGCACGTCATTTTGATGACGTCAGAATCATCTAATACTACCAACTTAATATAGTCACAGGACATCGCAATTTATGTGTTCTGTGTATATTTTAGGTTGGCAATATATATGGTTATGTGTATTTTCAACCTAAAATATACACGGAACACATAAACTGCGATGTCCTGGGATTATATTAAGTTGGTAGTATTTGATGTTTGGTGACGTCATCAAAATGATCATTGGGATTTGTTTTGAACGGAGTATAGTATGTAATATAGACATCACAACGAATATACGCTGTTTAAACAAATGGAAAGGGACAAGGGAAGTATCCTCCATGCTGCCGCATCATAGAGAAACAGAAAGCAAATATGAACGGTTAATTTAAAATTATATCCGAAATAGGTTAAGTAAATATCCATCACGGTTTTAGATTCGTATACTGTCACGTTACGTTGCTAGAAATTTCAAATTCATCAATTCACATCCCTTCAATATAATCGTTATCCATATCAATCGCTACGAAACGACCCTTAACTAAGAGAAACGTCGTCTTTCTCAAATACAAGGCGTCGAAAGGCATGTCTTTGTGATTTATATTCCGTCTAAACACGAAATATTTTCCTTTCCATTACCTTGTAGTTTGAAGAGGAAATATCTCTGAACATACGTTAATGTGAACTTTTTTGCCATGGAAAGGCCCGAGGAATCGCCCTTTGAAGTATTTCAGATCGCTTCAGGTACATATGCCTAACGGACACTCGGACAGATCTTATGAAATTTAGTCAGAAAATCGGAAAAAGAGAGAAAAAAGAGACTCGTCCAATCGTAAAGCTTTGTTCCAGAATAAAGCAAATCACACAATCGGAACGTAACCGCCCCTTCGACTCTATCCTATCCAGGGCATTATTTTAAACAATTTTCCAGGGCCTTTTCGAAATACGAAATCCAGATTCACGGTCATTTTCACCCATCCCTCAAACTCCCCATAAATCTGCTGTCTCTAATATTTTATCGGCTCCGTATATTGATTAAAATCTCTCTCGGCGAGATAGAGCGAGAGCATGTGTGAGGGGGTGCGTGAGGGAGAGGGAGTGCCACATCATCCCAATTTGCATATAAAATTGTCGGTTATTTCAGCGTTGACGGCTTCGGATGTCGCGATCATTTATCGTACGCTTTGATGTACGACCTTCCGCCATTACCGATGACACCGAATTGACTAAGTGCTCTCCTCTCTCTCTCTCTCTCTCTATCTCTCTCCCTCACATACACACGTTCTTTCGATATGTTACGCGACTATAATGTTTTCACTCTCTTTTGTATTCATTTCTATTTCTATACTCTATTCAAAACAAATCCCGATGCACGTCATTTTGATGACGTCACCAAACATCCAATATAAACAACTTAATATAGTCATAGGACATCGCAAGTTATGTGTTCTGTGTATATTTTAGGTTGAGAATACACATAACCATATAAAATATACACGGAACACATAAATTGCGATGTCGTGGGACTATATTAAGTTGGCAGTATTGAATGATTCTGAAGTCATCAAAATGACGATTTGTTTTGAATAGAGTATACCTACGTACTTCATCTATTGTGCTCGTCCAAATAAAATAAAGTCTTTCAAGTAGAACCTCCCGTTGCTTAGGACTAATAACGTCGCTAATATCGCTAGTATTTAATAATGCGCCCTTAAAAAATGAAGGGAACGAAAGTGCCCAAACAATAGGAGTAAGTACATAAGCATCCAAGAAGCCTCTCGAAATGCATTCATGAAAAATAGTTGAAATGGCCGTATGAACGCGAATTCAGCTTCAATCTAGTCTCTCTTTCGAAATTATAAAATTTTAATAAAACGCTTTTCGGAATACTTAATACAACTTTCACGTTGAGAACGATAATCAGTAGTTTCAACCGAGATATCGATCTATCCTATCGAAAGAAGCTGTTAAAATATAACCAGGTTGAATTAACCATCTCAGGAAGGTTGACTTTCTTGGCTCAACCTCCTAATTAGCTAAACTGAACCGTCCTGCTGGGTCTATTAACATCGCCAATATGTTAATTCAACTGTGGTATCAAGTTGAATTAACATCCCCAATAAGTTGTAATAGCTCAATTTGACTGTTCTAATAAGTTAAATAGACAAGTCTAGACAAGTTGATGTAAGTAGGTGTGGCTACAATAATTGGTTGAGTTTTGTTTTTGACGTTATATACGTCTTATAAATCGATGTACGGGCTACACATCCCAGAAAACATTGTAACGTTACGCCTGGCCTGACCCATGCGTGTAAGCGAGAGCGAGAACAAGTGACCTTCGTTCGGCTTGCGACGCATTGTACGCACACGTATGTCAGCGTTTCGCTTCTGACGCATCTATCTCCCTTTTTCTTAAGTCATTTGTCTTAGTTAAGAGCGTTGTTAATTATGACAATTAGACTACAAAAATTATAGCTTATTTATCAATTAATCATGTAACTGATGAATAATTGCAGCTATAACAAGAGCTAAATCAATTTGAATAACCTACTTTTCCATTTATACAATTATTTCAATTAACAATTTAAATTTTTCGATTAACAGTTGTAAGATATATTAATCAACTAGCCAGCATAATCCATCCATTTTTAGGATTTTTCCAGAAATGGCTCACAATTGAACAATTCATCTATTCTAATATAATAATCAATAAATTGCACTATTTCTGATTTTACTAACCTCAATTGCCATATTTTTCTATTTAAGGATACGATTAATTCCAATAACTATACTAAACCAAGTGACCTTAGTAAAATCCCCAAAAAGCTTAATTTCATTATTATATTTGCTAATATTATTTCACTGTCTTTCTTAAGTAGAATTGGTGTTGTCCCAAATTCTTTATAAGGATTTAAGTTAATTTAAACAATCAGCCTTCAAAGCCGAAAATAGAAAATTTTCTAAGCATTAGAAAAACTATTTTTCACCTTTAGATTTGCAATCTAATAGTAGATTAACTATAAGACCACCGATTATGCTTATTCTCAAATAACCAACTTATTCTCAACCAACCGTAAAGATATCGGGACATTATATCTCCTATTTAGAGGAACCGGTATAATAAGGACATCATTAAGATCATTAATTCGTATCGAATTAGGTAACCCCGGAACACTAATTGACCAAATCTATAACATAATTGTTACTGCTCATGCACTTACTATAATTATTTTATAGTTCGACCTACAAAGATATGTTATTTAGAAATAATACAACTTTTCGAAATATCATTGAAAACTCATTTTTCAACCAAGAAGTGCTGATACAAAAGACCTGAGAAGATAACTCGACGTAGATTACCACAGTCCTAATAATGTGTACATCTTTAAAGAAATAGGTAAATTGGCATCTATTTATGAGTACTTTCTTATGTAACTCAACGTTTAAAAGAGAATATTTAAAAAGATAAGAAATATTGTTTCATTTATTTTTATTTATTTATTTTTTATTTTTTTATATTTATCTTTTATAAGAAGTGCTTCAACGGTGCAATTTACCTTTTTCTGAATTCGTTTGAAATATTTTTTTTGTGAGCGCCCGGGTGCAATTCACTTTTACGCGATTTCCGGGAGCACCCGCGTTGCACCCGCGTTCCGTAATTAAAAGCAAATTAAAACTTCGACCTAATTAAACAGCAATCATTGCAATAAGCGCGTCGGATTACTCCCATCGAGCTATAGTTCCATCGAAGAGAAATTGCAGGGAATAATCTTTTTAACGAGGAAATTAAAAACAATGGCTGTGACACGATTTCGGTGAACGTTCATCGGTTCGGATCGATCAGTCGAGAGGGTAAAATAAATAATGTTGAACGCCTCGATTCATGTTTACCGTAGAAGTAGCTACATTAACGGGATAACCGACAGGTTTACGGAGAGACGTACAAAAAGGCCGCTTTATTTGCATGTAAAGTAGGTATACACCGCTTTTAATGATTCCCTCTCGGAGGTCTCGCCTCTCGCTTATCGAATTTCCGACGAGCGGAGGTTATAATTTTTCTCCTCGTTCCGCGCGGTTTTTCTTGTTTTATTTTCGAGTCAATCGCAGATTAGAAAAATAATTTTCGAATGCCCGTCACGAATCCATCGAGATCCGACTCACTTTCGCGTCTCATTCCCCGGACTTAATCAAATAGAATTTGGATTTTATTTTTTTTCACCTTTTCATTTCGAAATATTCACCGTTTATGGGCGCTCGGCAGCGGATTAGGTCGATGGAGGAGTGGAAATCAAAAGACCGTCCGGAAAATGAGAGGAAGAAGAGACAAAGAGAGATGAGGAGAGGTCGGGACTGATACGTATTAAGGTCGGGGTAATAAGATGTGAAGAGACGACGACGACGACGGCGGAGAATTTTCGTCATCTCATCTCGTTGTCGGAGGAGAACACTCAGGTAGCAAAGTCCCGATGTTTCGCTGATTAATGGAAATGAAGATGTAAACTCGTGAAACTCGAGACACTTTGTAGATTGGAAAAAGTAGTAAGCACTGTACGGGTTAGGTAGGTATGTCACTTAGCTACATCACACGATACCACAAGCATAAAGAGACGATCCGAACGGCAACAGACAGAATTCCAGAGGGGTGAAACCGCAGGATATACCAAAAGTGGGATTCGAAGGTCAAATGCGTATGGCAATAGAACACAAAATTTAACTAGACGATGTCATGATGTCATATTTTAAAACAGAGTTCTGTGTGGGCTGTTGTAAGGTTAGTGGCGTTAGTATAGTTAATGTTAGTTAGTTAATAATATCCGCACTTCTAATACGTCCTATAGTTATAATGGTCATCTTAAGTATTCTTCTAAATATCCATAGTGCACAAATTAATATTATTCTAATATCGTCGTAATATTACATAAATATTTCTTCTCGCCGATTTCCTAAACAGTCAGGATTAGAACAAAAATGGAAAAGTATTTGAGGAATTGATTTTTCAATAGATTTGTATTAAACAGATTGTATTTTTGTCTGTGCTGTGTTACAAGAATGTGTCATTTTATTTTTATGCCATGATGATTTGCTACTATTATTTTGTAATGTTTAATGTATATAATATTTATAACATATGTACAATACATTAAATTACCAAAAACAGTTTGTTTCATTTCATACTAAGTTTATGTTCCTCGACAAAATAAAGGTATAAAACTATGTAACGGGTGTTCAGTTAAATCCGTAATCTAGCAACCGTTGGAATTTTTATGAAAGAAGACAGAGCGAGGGATGGATGTCGTAGATGGATCCTAGCGCGCAATTAATGACATTTTAATTTTTTGAGGTTAGCTGTGACAGTTGGGGTCTTGGTATGGAGTAGCTCTGTTTTCGTGTTTTCGTGCTCAATTTTTCAATTCGCCGTGCCTTTCAAATTAAAATTGCGTTAAAAGTTAAAAATGATAAAAAATGAACGACACATTAGTTAACCCATCCCATGACGTGTTTCGACATTTGTGACATTTACCTCTTGTCAAAATGTTTAGAAAGATATAAGTCAAAATGACATAAAAATTCCAACGGTTGCTAGATTACGTATTTAACTGAACACCCTATACCTACTACAATATGTTGTAAAATTTTTTGCCAAATCAACAATATACTGTTTTATTACACAGTTTTATACTTACATTTTTTCGAGGAATAATACCTCTGAATATGAATTGGTAATGATTAGATTTAAAATTCGTACCAAAATTTAGTTCACTGGTAGACAACCACGCGACGCATACTTCGCTACATTATGCCATTCAAAATACACGGATTTAACACTTCTCAAACATGTACGTTTTGTGATATATTCATTTGTGTCAGTGCTATTAGCAAGTGGCGTGAGATATTTAAAAAAATTCGATATAGTTCGTATGTTCAGGAATGGGCATAGAGATGGGAGAAAGACATCTTCATACCTTCATTCTTCAAATATTTTCAAAGATATCTTCAAATAATTCTTGCTAACGACGAAGACGATGTCACTTACATGATAAGTAAGTTATTGTAATTAAAAAAAAAAAGAACATGGCATACCAGGCCGAAAGGTAGATTTATGGGTAGGGTATAGAGTAATATCACAGACACGATGTGTGGAAAAAATACAAACGTCAAAATTTCTAACTTTTTGCATATAACTTTTTTTATGTACATTTCTCAAAGATATGTTTTATACAAAAGTCGTTCGCCTCTATAAGGGCGACAAAAAACCTAAGTAATATTTTTCTCTCAGACGCAAAATAAAAATTTTTTGATTTTAAAAACTTTTTCTCTACATTTTCCGAAAAATTATTTTATACAAAAGTTGTTCGCCTCTATAAGATCAACAAAAAACCTAAGTAACATTTTTCTTTCAGACGCGAAATAAAAGCTTTTTTAATTATTTTTTATATTTTTTGAGAAAAAAATTTTTTCTGTACATTTCTCAAAAATATGTACTTAATCAAATTGTGCGCCTCTATAAGAGCAACAAAAAACCTAAGTAACATTTTTCTCTCAGACGCGAAATAAAAGTTTTTTGATTTTTTTTTAAATAACGCCGCCATTTTGAAACCGCTGAACCGGCTTGGCCCATTAATGAACTCGACCGAGATATTCGACCAAATGATTTTTTTCCAAATTTTGTATCGATACGTTAAAGTAGAAGTGTTAAAAAAATACAAACGTCAAAATTTATATCTTTTTGCATATAACTTTTTTTATGTACATTTCTCAAAAAATTGTTTTATACAAAAGTCGTTCGCCTCTATAAGATCAACAATAAACCTAAGTAACATTTTTCTCTCAGACGCGAAATAAAATTTTTTTGATTTTTTTTTGAAAAAAAACTTTTTCTCTACATTTCCCGAAAAATTATTTTATACAAAAGTCGTTCGTCTCTATAAGATCAACAAAAAATTTGAGTAAAATTTTTCTCTCAGACGCGAAATTAAAGTTTTTTGATTTTTTTTTTTTGAAAATAACAAGCCGCCATTTTAAAACCGCTAGACCGATTTGGCCCATTAACGAACTCGACCGAGATTTTCGGCCAACTGATTTTTGTACCAAATTTTGTTGTGATTCTTTAAAAAATGCGACCTGTAGCTTGCCGACAAATTTCGTATATGTATAGACTTTTTCTAGATACCAAAAAACTGAAAACCGCATTTTAAGTCCTCTTTTTTCGACTTCGTTCGCGAATGCAATACTAGATAAATCTACCAAAAACGAACGAACTTTCAACTCTCGATGCAAGCAGAGATCTTCGTCTTGTCTAGAAATTTGAGATCTAATCTAACTCAACGTACGTATTTCATATATATCTCGTCTTATTTTCTTACAAACACTTTGCATAACCCTTACACCTGAATATACGACTCGAGGAATCTCCATAAGTAACGTCCTCGGAGGACAAGCGACATGTATTGCTTCATAAGATTTGCATTACATGAGCGCTGGCATAGAGACACAGACAATTAGAACGTAGCAAAACCCTGTTGCTGTACATATATATTGCCCACATGGGTTGAGTGGAAATACCCTTTGTGGCGCTGTACTTGTATACAGTCCGCAAGGGAATCGCCGGTATTAATCGAGTACACCATTTGTTCGGATTTTCGCAACGAATTGCACGCGACATGTTAAGTTTTATGACTGAAAATGCGTCCAGTGTGAATCACCTATGGAGTGGGTGAATCACCTATGGGTGAATCACCCATTCTTCTATTGTTGCTGATGTAAAATAGGCTCGTGTATCTACATCTATGCCTACTGTGAATATATGATGGGCTCATACAACAAATCCTAAAATTATGCCTAGGGTACCAAATGACTCTTTTTTGCCTTCTTCTTATTCTTATTATTATTACATTTCTTACTAATCTTTTTGATTCTTATTATAATGGCACATGATGTGAACATCCGCAACTTTCAAAAAAATTCTGTACTTTGGTGGTTTATCCGTTCTGGCGAATGTGCCACGCAAGACTACCTATCTATAAGGCTGTATGTATATATTATGAATAAGTACGAGATAAAACATATCTTTCTCGTTCGACCGAAAATTTTTACGAGTCGAACATAAAACTCGTAAGCTGTAAATTTCCCTTCCATAAAAAAGGTATCTTTTTTACGAGGCCGCCCTTCGAAACTTAAAAACCCGACATTGTTTTCAATATGATCCCATAACTCTTAACGAACCGTACCGGGAAAATAAACCGCTCCGTTCTCGGATGCAGATTCTCGCCCCCTTGTGCACGTCCTGAAATTTTTCCCAGCCTTTTTCCGTACACGTCACGAGGACGGGAATTACGAGTTTCCCTTAAACGAAGGGCCACCACCACCCTCTTCTCCCTTCCTTTGTGTCGCTAGGCGCAGTAAGCATAGGGATTAATAGCACTTTCCCTTCTTTCCTCGTTTCATAACGCTGAAAATGAAGATGCTCGCTAAACGGGAAGCACGGGACTCGGCTCGTTTTTATCGGAAGGCTACCTTGTACGAATTTATTATTTAATGCCTTCGGGCACGATATTCACATCACATTCCCGAAGTTAATGTCGTTGCGCATTTACCGTATTAACCTCGAGAGAGGAAGCTTCGTTGCATTAAAACATTAAATATCTGCTGCATCTTCAGGCGCTAATGCGACCGAGCTCCGACCGCGAAACATTCCCCGAAAGTTTACGTACTTAGCTAATGCGGCTTAAGTGAGATTTAAAAAAAACTACTTGCGCTAATTGCAAAACGACCGTAACTAAATTCTCGACGGGAGAGGTTTTGATTTTGTTTTAACGATATTCATGAAATACAGTCGCAGCGGACTTTGGACCTCAGGAAGACGGAACACGGCCTGAATTACAATTCCAAAGCCCGTAATCCCGGACCCACAACCCCGAGACCAGTGGCGGCGAGAAAAGTTGCAATTGGAGATTTTTACGAAAAAGGGTTTTTGAAATATATTGATTTCTCAAAAGGTAGTTCACAGATTGTTTGTGTGAAACTGACCGGTTTTACTGGTTATAGGACGTAACCAAGCCTATTTTAAAGCGGTTTTGGTTATTCCATCTCGATGGGTTAAAAAGAGAGGGGAATATATGATATGTCCAATTTGGGTACCCTAAGATGATACCAATAAACAATTTCGCCAAAACGAAAATTGCAATTACCTAGAGACGAGAGATATCTCGTTCTGGTTCGAGACGAGACGAGACGAGACATAATTTGGTCTCGTCTCGAAAAGTCTCGAAGTCTCGAATTTTTTTTAAGAAATCGCAATTTAAGAATTTTTCTTCGTTTGTAAAATGAAAGCCCACCAAACTCCATAGCAATAAGGATGAAAGCGCAGGTAAAAGGATACCTACTAAAGGGTCAGGATTAAACCGTGCCATTGTCCAGTAAGGGAGTAAAATTTATAATTAGCCCGTTGGTTTCTTAGAATTTTGGAAGGGTTTATTATACAACAGACAGACGGACAGTGGTGTGAAACGTTTAACTGAGGTAATTTCTTTCATTTTTAGAGATTAGAAAAAAATCTGATTGAATAAAATAAAACTATAGTTGACTATTACCGTCCCAAATAGTTCTAAACATAGGTTATTCAGCTTCATAATAATAAAGGACCTAACTAGTGCCCTCTAATTTTATGTCTAATTTCTTTAATTTAATATTTTCTAAAAATTAAGTATTCTTTATCAAAACATAACGTCAATAAAATACTGCTGTACATTCAACTTTACCACACCTGTATAGATACTTCAAGAAAATCAGTAAATGTTATCGAAAAAGTATGCATTTATAAAAGTACCATCTTTATACGTCTATTAATTTCGAGACTTTTCGAGACACGAGACATATAATTTTTGGGAATTTTTCGAGACGAGACGAGACCATGTCTCGTCTCGATTACATGGTGAAATTACCATTTCACTGGGATTACTTTGAATACATTTTGTACCTAATAAATTTTGAACTTTAAATGAAATTTTTACCGAGTGAAAATGGGACAATGGGACGATGACAAAGTTGCTCGCAATTTTTCCTCTTTCAAAACTTCAAAAATAAGAATCCTACTTTTACAAAAAAGTATTGCATAATTGATAAAACATCACGTATTTGGCATAATACAAAAAGAAACAACACTACTTAGCAAACTGAAATTCCATTTGGCTTAAGGAGAATAATCATTATTGCTCATTTATGTTTTCTTACATGTTTTCAAGAGACAAGAAATATTATTTTGCTCGGTTAATTTTCTCGGTGTTTTCGATAAAAATGCAAATAAGTAATCCTACTTGTCTTGTCTTAACTTGTCTATTTAGGGCGGAGATTTCATAGTTACCTTGGCAGTAATGTGAGAATTAATGAATCTACTGTTTCTCGAGCCTTAAATATACAGAGAATGTAGAAGTAACCAAAAAGGGACACTGACTGCAAATGGCAGTTATTGTTACGATTGTCATCACCAAGGTTTCCAGTTAAAAGTATTCGTAATGAACTAACTTAAAGAACCTAACTGCAACTTCGCGCCAAAATAGATGCGATCAGCAGGTAGTTAATTACGAGAATCCAGAAGTCTTTCCCCGAAAGAAGATGATCGATCCCATTCCGGACATTCTTTTATTCGTCGCAAAGTCCCGGAGATTTCCTACTTTATCGTCGAGATTTCCCATTTTTCCGTCTAGTTTCTGTAATTTAGCTTCCCCAAAATTGCTATTAAATTTCCCTCGTCCGCCCTCTACGTCAACTCCGATGGTTTCGGGATCGTCTAACCGATCACCTTCAGGTCGAGTAATTTTTTCGTCGTCCTAAATTTATTTCTCCAAATTAACCGCACACCTGACACCAATTAGAACGTTTTCGTCTGTCTCTCGCTATCGATAGCGGGCCTCTTATCTGCCTCGCTTACGTCTTCGAGATTAGGAAAGAACACAAGAGTAGTCTTCTTTACGGGAAAGACGCCTCGATTCTCGGAACTAACCACCTTTCGACCGTCAGGATTATTTTGAAGCAAGGTACCATTATAATATTTATGTTTTTTTTTTTTTTTGGAAGCCTGACTGTTAATGGGGCCTATACTCATCAACAGTGAACCATGTCGGATGAACTTTTTTTAGCAGTTTCCAAACGTTTAAAGCATTACAAACAACTTATGTTTGAAACTTTTTTTCATAAAAAGGGATATTTACACAAGTTATGGATGGTTGAAAATTTTTGGTTTTGGAGCCGAACCTGAAAATTTCAATTTCCAATTGTCCATAACTTGAGTTCTATTCCACTTGGGGCCCTAAAAATTTAGGGGGAGTTTCGGAGGCCCAAAAGGACAATTTTTCTTTATTTTGGGCCGCATCTAAAAAAAATCTAAATTCGGCGTGGAACGTACCGTATATTCCTAACAGTTTGTGTTCATTTACCCTTACAACTTTTGCTTGGGTCGCTACCCATGTGGATTCATGTTTGTTTTTTAATCTCCCTTTAGGGTCTTCTACTTGTGTACTTCATGGATAAACCAAAGGTCTTTACGAAAAAGGTAATGACGGAACCTTGCGGCCCCTCTGATATATTTCAGATATTGCTAGATCGAACGTTTTTGTCGATAGATTTTAGATGTCTAAATGTTCTGAATAGCAGAAGCTGTTGGTCGCTGGCGTGGAGAGTTAAGATCCGAGCGTCTTAAGATGTTATCGCGATCCAGATGAAGACAGTGTTCGTGACCGTTACCTGGCATAAAATGAAAGACGACCACGAGAATCCTCCCGAACGTGAGTAGCGCTTTGCTCGTCCCCCGGCCACACTTTCCGCTTTCGGCCGCCAGCGCGACGGGGGTTGCATCCACACTCTCCCGCACACGCAGCACTCGGAACCCTCGATGCACAAGCCTCACGGGACACGGCCACGGGACTACGGCGACGTTCTCATTCTCATGCGTGCGTGGTTGTCGGGACGTACGGAGAGAGGGAGACACACGCGCGCGCGCGACGCGGACTTCCCCGCCGCCGCCTCTGGTCGTCGTCGTCGTCGTCGGCGTCGCGGTGATCGTCGTCGTCGTCGTCGTCGTCCGCTCGACCGTCCCTTCGCCTCCAAACTGAACTCCGGCGGCGGCAAAACAATGCGACACGCATTGGGGATGTCCTCCCCCCCTTCTCGAGCTCCTCTCGCCCTCTCACGCCCTCTCTTCCTTTCTCTTGCTCTATTCGCCTCTTCTGCCTCTTCTCCCTATCGCTCTATCTCCCGGCAGGGGAGCGTGCGCGCACTCACTTAAGGGAATGACATACGAGACTGCTCCTTAGAGCCGTCGCCTCTAATATACAAATCCGGTAAAGAATCCGCAGAGTTTTACATTTCATTTTTTTGAACTTTAGTTCCTTACGCCAGGTGTTGGGGAGCGAGGGTGGTCGCGCAGCAAATAATCTGACCGTTAAATGGAATGCGTTACCAGCGTTACCGGAATGCGTTACCGAGCCGAGCCACTACGAACGCTGTCGAGCCACTCGCTATCTCTGTCTCTCTCTCTCTCTCTCTCTCTCTCTCTCTGTGTCTCGTTGAGTGGTTCGCTGTCTTTGTTTCAATGATCGAATGCACTGGCTAGATCTGAATACTTAATATGTAGTTCGTACCAATCAACTTAATGATATGATTTTCATAATTAATACTACTGTATGTTTTTGTTAAATGAAGTTTCATCCAGAGTAAAATAAATTTTTATATTTATGTGTGTATTCATTTATTGATTCAACACATTAAGAACGATATTCCATTGCCATACTTATATAGAGCCAATGCTGTGTATTATATGCCCGTCTTACTGTCGCTGTTTCACGTTAAACATTACAGTTTTACTAAGAAATAATTTAAAAAAAAGTTATTAATTAAAAGGAACTAAAGTTCCTAAATCATGTCCCGCGACACGTTTCATATTTTTGTTTATTTAGCCCGAAATCGGTATCACAATCACTTTTTCTGTATGACAGACACTCACAGAATATCCGTAATAGTCCAGTCATGGGCCATTTTCGCGTGTAATTTTGAGAATCAACATTGATTTTGTAATGTTCCCTTTCGAGGAACATGAAAACTCGGAGATCAGCTTGTATTGGATGAATCAATGAGTTGAAATTGAGTTCTTTTAATCCGCCGATACACCTATATTTAATACCTCGTAGTCACGTGATATATTCGTACGTTGACCGATGAAGCATACTGAATGTGTTACACGATTCTGCTGAGTCTGCGTTCGAACATATCGAGGTATAAATGCAATAGTAATAATTATTCGCTTAGCAACTGATTACGATAATATTACGATAATTACTGATACAGTAATTGAAATATATGATGTAATTGACTTTTAATTAGGTCTTCAGAATATGGTCTTACATGATGAAGGAGTCTGGTGAAGGTGTCTGGTGAAGGTGCGAGGTGGAAGGTGCGAGGCGGAAGGCGCGAGGTGGAAGGCGCGAGGTGGAAGGCGCGAGGTGCAAGGCGCGAGGTGGAAGGCGCGAGGTGGAAGGCGCGAGGTGGAAGGCGCGAGGTGCAAGGCGCGAGGTGGAAGGCGCGAGGTGGAAGGCGCGAGGTGGAAGGCGCGAGGTGGAAGGCGCGAGGTGGAAGGCGCGAGGTGCAAGGGGCGAGGTGGAAGGCGCGAGGTGGAAGGCGCGAGGTGGAAGGGGCGAGGTGGAAGGCGCGAGGTGGAAGGCGCGAGGTGGAAGGCGCGAGGTGGAAGGCGCGAGGTGGAAGGCGCGAGGTGCAAGGGGCGAGGTGGAAGGCGCGAGGTGGAAGGCGCGAGGTGGAAGGCGCGAGGTGGAAGGCGCGAGGTGCAAGGCGCGAGGTGGAAGGCGCGAGGTGGAAGGCGCGAGGTGGAAGGCGCGAGGTGCAAGGCGCGAGGTGGAAGGCGCGAGGTGGAAGGCGCGAGGTGCAAGGGGCGAGGTGGAAGGCGCGAGGTGGAAGGCGCGAGGTGGAAGGCGCGAGGTGGAAGGCGCGAGGTGGAAGGCGCGAGGTGGAAGGCGCGAGGTGGAAGGCGCGAGGTGGAAGGCGCGAGGTGGAAGGCGCGACGTGGAAGGCGCGAGGTGCAAGGGGCGAGGTGGAAGGCGCGAGGTGGAAGGCGCGAGGTGGAAGTCGCGAGGTGGAAGGCGCGAGGTGCAAGGGGCGAGGTGGAAGGCGCTAGGTGGAAGGCGCGAGGTGGAAGGCGCGAGGTGGAAGGCGCGAGGTGCAAGGCGCGAGGTGGAAGGCGCGAGGTGGAAGGCGCGAGGTGGAAGGCGCGAGGTGAAAGGCGCGAGGTGGAAGGCGCGAGGTGGAAGGCGCGAGGTGGAAGGCGCGAGGTGCAAGGGGCGAGGTGGAAGGCGCGAGGTAGAAGGCGCGAGATGCAAGGGGCGAGGTGGAAGGCGCGAGGTGGAAGGCGCGAGGTGGAAGGCGCGAGGTACAAGGCGCGAGGTGGAAGGCGCGAGGTGGAAGGCGCGAGGTGGAAGGCGCGAGGTGGAAGGCGCGAGGTGGAAGGCGCGAGGTGGAAGGCGCGAGGTGGAAGGCGCGAGGTGGAAGGGGCGAGGTGGAAGGCGCGAGGTGGAAGGCGCGAGGTGGAAGGCGCGAGGTGGAAGGCGCGAGGTGCAAGGGACGAGGTGGAAGGCGCGAGGTGGAAGGCGCGAGATGCAAGGGGCGAGGTGGAAGGCGCGAGGTGGAAGGCGCGAGGTGGAAGGCGCGAGGTGGAAGGGGCGAGGTGGAAGGCGCGAGGTGGAAGGCGCGAGGTGGAAGGCGCGAGGTGGAAGGCGCGAGGTGGAAGGCGCGAGGTGCAAGGGGCGAGGTGGAAGGCGCGAGGTGGAAGGCGCGAGGTGGAAGGCGCGAGGTGGAAGGCGCGAGGTGGAAGGCGCGAGGTGCAAGGCGCGAGGTGGAAGGCGCGAGGTGGAAGGCGCGAGGTGGAAGGCGCGAGGTGGAAGGCGCGAGGTGCAAGGGGCGAGGTGGAAGGCGCGAGGTGGAAGGCGCGAGGTGGAAGGCGCGAGGTGGAAGGCGCGAGGTGCAAGGCGCGAGGTGGAAGGCGCGAGGTGGAAGGCGCGAGGTGGAAGGCGCGAGGTGCAAGGCGCGAGGTGGAAGGCGCGAGGTGGAAGGCGCGAGGTGCAAGGGGCGAGGTGGAAGGCGCGAGGTGGAAGGCGCGAGGTGGAAGGCGCGAGGTGGAAGGCGCGAGGTGGAAGGCGCGAGGTGGAAGGCGCGAGGTGGAAGGCGCGAGGTGGAAGGCGCGAGGTGGAAGGCGCGACGTGGAAGGCGCGAGGTGCAAGGGGCGAGGTGGAAGGCGCGAGGTGGAAGGCGCGAGGTGGAAGTCGCGAGGTGGAAGGCGCGAGGTGCAAGGGGCGAGGTGGAAGGCGCTAGGTGGAAGGCGCGAGGTGGAAGGCGCGAGGTGGAAGGCGCGAGGTGCAAGGCGCGAGGTGGAAGGCGCGAGGTGGAAGGCGCGAGGTGGAAGGCGCGAGGTGGAAGGCGCGAGGTGGAAGGCGCGAGGTGGAAGGCGCGAGGTGCAAGGGGCGAGGTGGAAGGCGCGAGGTGGAAGGCGCGAGATGCAAGGGGCGAGGTGGAAGGCGCGAGGTGGAAGGCGCGAGGTGGAAGGCGCGAGGTACAAGGCGCGAGGTGGAAGGCGCGAGGTGGAAGGCGCGAGGTGGAAGGCGCGAGGTGGAAGGCGCGAGGTGGAAGGCGCGAGGTGGAAGGCGCGAGGTGGAAGGCGCGAGGTGGAAGGGGCGAGGTGGAAGGCGCGAGGTGGAAGGCGCGAGGTGGAAGGCGCGAGGTGGAAGGCGCGAGGTGCAAGGGACGAGGTGGAAGGCGCGAGGTGGAAGGCGCGAGATGCAAGGGGCGAGGTGGAAGGCGCGAGGTGGAAGGCGCGAGGTGGAAGGCGCGAGGTGGAAGGGGCGAGGTGGAAGGCGCGAGGTGGAAGGCGCGAGGTGGAAGGCGCGAGGTGGAAGGCGCGAGGTGGAAGGCGCGAGGTGCAAGGGGCGAGGTGGAAGGCGCGAGGTGGAAGGCGCGAGGTGGAAGGCGCGAGGTGGAAGGCGCGAGGTGGAAGGCGCGAGGTGCAAGGCGCGAGGTGGAAGGCGCGAGGTGGAAGGCGCGAGGTGGAAGGCGCGAGGTGCAAGGCGCGAGGTGGAAGGCGCGAGGTGGAAGGCGCGAGGTGGAAGGCGCGAGGTGCAAGGGGCGAGGTGGAAGGCGCGAGGTGGAAGGCGCGAGGTGGAAGGCGCGAGGTGGAAGGCGCGAGGTGGAAGGCGCGAGGTGCAAGGGGCGAGGTGGAAGGCGCGAGGTGGAAGGCGCGAGATGCAAGGGGCGAGGTGGAAGGCGCGAGGTGGAAGGCGCGAGGTGGAAGGCGCGAGGTGGAAGGCGCGAGGTGGAAGGCGCGAGGTGGAAGGCGCGAGGTGGAAGGCGCGAGGTGCAAGGCGCGAGGTGGAAGGCGCGAGGTGGAAGGCGCGAGGTGGAAGGCGCGAGGTGGAAGGCGCGAGGTGGAAGGCGCGAGGTGGAAGGCGCGAGGTGCAAGGCGCGAGGTGGAAGGCGCGAGGTGGAAGGCGCGAGGTGGAAGGCGCGAGGTGGAAGGCGCGAGGTGGAAGGCGCGAGGTGCAAGGGGCGAGGTGGAAGGCGCGAGGTGGAAGGCGCGAGGTGGAAGGGGCGAGGTGGAAGGCGCGAGGTGGAAGGCGCGAGGTGGAAGGCGCGAGGTGGAAGGCGCGAGGTGGAAGGCGCGAGGTGCAAGGGGCGAGGTGGAAGGCGCGAGGTGGAAGGCGCGAGGTGGAAGGCGCGAGGTGGAAGGCGCGAGGTGCAAGGCGCGAGGTGGAAGGCGCGAGGTGGAAGGCGCGAGGTGGAAGGCGCGAGGTGCAAGGCGCGAGGTGGAAGGCGCGAGGTGGAAGGCGCGAGGTGCAAGGGGCGAGGTGGAAGGCGCGAGGTGGAAGGCGCGAGGTGGAAGGCGCGAGGTGGAAGGCGCGAGGTGGAAGGCGCGAGGTGGAAGGCGCGAGGTGGAAGGCGCGAGGTGGAAGGCGCGAGGTGGAAGGCGCGACGTGGAAGGCGCGAGGTGCAAGGGGCGAGGTGGAAGGCGCGAGGTGGAAGGCGCGAGGTGGAAGTCGCGAGGTGGAAGGCGCGAGGTGCAAGGGGCGAGGTGGAAGGCGCGAGGTGGAAGGCGCGAGGTGGAAGGCGCGAGGTGGAAGGCGCGAGGTGCAAGGCGCGAGGTGGAAGGCGCGAGGTGGAAGGCGCGAGGTGGAAGGCGCGAGGTGGAAGGCGCGAGGTGGAAGGCGCGAGGTGGAAGGCGCGAGGTGGAAGGCGCGAGGTGCAAGGGGCGAGGTGGAAGGCGCGAGGTGGAAGGCGCGAGATGCAAGGGGCGAGGTGGAAGGCGCGAGGTGGAAGGCGCGAGGTGGAAGGCGCGAGGTGGAAGGCGCGAGGTGGAAGGCGCGAGGTACAAGGCGCGAGGTGGAAGGCGCGAGGTGGAAGGCGCGAGGTGGAAGGCGCGAGGTGGAAGGCGCGAGGTGGAAGGCGCGAGGTGGAAGGCGCGAGGTGGAAGGCGCGAGGTGGAAGGGGCGAGGTGGAAGGCGCGAGGTGGAAGGCGCGAGGTGGAAGGCGCGAGGTGCAAGGGACGAGGTGGAAGGCGCGAGGTGGAAGGCGCGAGATGCAAGGGGCGAGGTGGAAGGCGCGAGGTGGAAGGCGCGAGGTGGAAGGCGCGAGGTGGAAGGGGCGAGGTGGAAGGCGCGAGGTGGAAGGCGCGAGGTGGAAGGCGCGAGGTGGAAGGCGCGAGGTGGAAGGCGCGAGGTGCAAGGGGCGAGGTGGAAGGCGCGAGGTGGAAGGCGCGAGGTGGAAGGCGCGAGGTGGAAGGCGCGAGGTGGAAGGCGCGAGGTGCAAGGCGCGAGGTGGAAGGCGCGAGGTGGAAGGCGCGAGGTGGAAGGCGCGAGGTGCAAGGCGCGAGGTGGAAGGCGCGAGGTGGAAGGCGCGAGGTGCAAGGGGCGAGGTGGAAGGCGCGAGGTGGAAGGCGCGAGGTGGAAGGCGCGAGGTGGAAGGCGCGAGGTGGAAGGCGCGAGGTGCAAGGGGCGAGGTGGAAGGCGCGAGGTGGAAGGCGCGAGATGCAAGGGGCGAGGTGGAAGGCGCGAGGTGGAAGGCGCGAGGTGGAAGGCGCGAGGTGGAAGGCGCGAGGTGGAAGGCGCGAGGTGCAAGGCGCGAGGTGGAAGGCGCGAGGTGGAAGGCGCGAGGTGGAAGGCGCGAGGTGGAAGGCGCGAGGTGGAAGGCGCGAGGTGGAAGGCGCGAGGTGCAAGGCGCGAGGTGGAAGGCGCGAGGTGGAAGGCGCGAGGTGGAAGGCGCGAGGTGGAAGGCGCGAGGTGGAAGGCGCGAGGTGGAAGGCGCGAGGTGGAAGGCGCGAGGTGGAAGGCGCGAGGTGGAAGGCGCGAGGTGCAAGGCGCGAGGTGGAAGGCGCGAGGTGGAAGGCGCGAGGTGGAAGGCGCGAGGTGGAAGGCGGGCGCGAGGTGGAAGGCGCGAGGTGGAAGACGCGAGGTGGAAGGCGCGAGGTGGAAGGCGCGAGGTGGAAGGCGCGAGGTGGAAGGCGCGCGCGAGGTTGAAGGCGCGAGGTGGAAGGCGCGAGGTGGAAGGCGCGAGGTGGAAGGCGCGAGGTAGAAGGCACGAGGTGGAAGGCGCGCGCGAGGTGGAAGGCGCGAGGTGGAAGGCGCGAGGTGGAAGGCGCGAGGTGGAAGGCGCGAGGTGGAAGGCGCGAGGTGCAAGGCGCGAGGTGGAAGGCGCGAGGTGGAAGGCGCGAGGTGGAAGGCGCGAGGTGGAAGGCGCGAGGTGGAAGGCGCGAGGTGGAAGGCGCGAGGTGGAAGGCGGGCGCGAGGTGGAAGGCGCGAGGTGCAAGGCGCGAGGTGGAAGGCGCGAGGTGGAAGGCGCGAGGTGGAAGGCGCGAGGTGGAAGGGGCGAGGTGGAAGGCGCGAGGTGGAAGGCGCGAGGTGGAAGGCGCGAGGTGGAAGGCGCGAGGTGGAAGGCGCGAGGTGGAAGGCGCGAGGTGGAAGGCGCGAGGTGGAAGGCGCGAGGTGGAAGGCGCGAGGTGGAAGGCGCGAGGTGGAAGGCGCGAGGTGGAAGGCGCGAGGTGGAAGGCGCGAGGTGCAAGGCGCGAGGTGGAAGGCGCGAGGTGGAAGGCGCGAGGTGGAAGGCGCGAGGTGGAAGGCGCGAGGTGCAAGGCGCGAGGTGGAAGGCGCGAGGTGGAAGGCGCGAGGTGGAAGGCGCGAGGTGGAAGGCGCGAGGTGGAAGGCGCGAGGTGGAAGGCGCGAGGTGCAAGGCGCGAGGTGGAAGGCGCGAGGTGGAAGGCGCGAGGTGGAAGGCGCGAGGTGGAAGGCGCGAGGTGGAAGGCGCGAGGTGGAAGGCGCGAGGTGGAAGGCGCGAGGTGGAAGGCGCGAGGTGGAAGGCGCGAGGTGGAAGGCGCGAGGTGGAAGGCGCGAGGTGGAAGGCGCGAGGTGGAAGGCGCGAGGTGGAAGGCGCGAGGTGGAAGGCGCGAGGTGGAAGGCGCGAGGTGGAAGGCGCGAGGTGGAAGGCGCGAGGTGGAAGGCACGAGGTGGAAGGCGCGAGGTGCAAGGCGCGAGGTGGAAGGCGCGAGGTGGAAGGCGCGAGGTGCAAGGCGCGAGGTGCAATGCGCGAGGTGCAAGGCGCGAGGTGGAAGGCGCGAGGTGGAAGGCGCGAGGTGCAAGGGGCGAGGTGGAAAACGCGAGGTGGAAGGCGCGAGGTCGAAGGCGCGAGGTGGAAGGCGCGAGGTGGAAGGCGCGAGGTGGAAGGCGCGAGGTGGAAGGCGCGAGGTGGAAGGCGCGAGGTGGAAGGCGCGAGGTGGAAGGCGCGCGCGAGGTGGAAGGCGCGCGCGAGGTGGAAGGCGCGAGGTGGAAGGCGCGAGGTGTAGGCGCGAGGTGGAAGGCGCGAGGTGGAAGGCGCGAGGTGGAAGGCGCGAGGTGGAAGGCGCGAGGTGCAAGGCGCGAGGTGGAAGGCGCGAGGTGGAAGGCGCGAGGTGGAAGGCGCGAGGTGCAAGGCGCGAGGTGGAAGGCGCGAGGTGGAAGGCGCGAGGTGGAAGGGGCGAGGTGGAAGGCGCGAGGTGGAAGGCGCGAGGTGGAAGGCGCGAGGTGGAAGGCGCGAGGTGGAAGGGGCGAGGTGGAAGGCGCGAGGTGGAAGGCGCGAGGTGGAAGGCGCGAGGTGGAAGGCGCGAGGTGCAAGGCGCGAGGTGGAAGGCGCGAGGTGGAAGGCGCGAGGTGGAAGGCGCGAGGTGGAAGGCGCGAGGTGGAAGGCGCGAGGTGGAAGGCACGAGATGGAAGGCGCGCGCGAGGTGGAAGGCGCGAGGTGGAAGGCGCGAGGTGGAAGGCGCGAGGTCGAAGGCGCGAGGTGGAAGGCGCGAGGTGGAAGGCGCGAGGTGGAAGGCGCGAGGTGGAAGGCGCGAGGTGGAAGGCGCGAGGTGGAAGGCGCGCGCGAGGTGGAAGGCGCGCGCGAGGTGGAAGGCGCGAGGTGGAAGGCGCGAGGTGTAGGCGCGAGGTGGAAGGCGCGAGGTGGAAGGCGCGAGGTGGAAGGCGCGAGGTGGAAGGCGCGAGGTGCAAGGCGCGAGGTGGAAGGCGCGAGGTGGAAGGCGCGAGGTGGAAGGCGCGAGGTGCAAGGCGCGAGGTGGAAGGCGCGAGGTGGAAGGCGCGAGGTGGAAGGGGCGAGGTGGAAGGCGCGAGGTGGAAGGCGCGAGGTGGAAGGCGCGAGGTGGAAGGCGCGAGGTGGAAGGGGCGAGGTGGAAGGCGCGAGGTGGAAGGCGCGAGGTGGAAGGCGCGAGGTGGAAGGCGCGAGGTGCAAGGCGCGAGGTGGAAGGCGCGAGGTGGAAGGCGCGAGGTGGAAGGCGCGAGGTGGAAGGCGCGAGGTGGAAGGCGCGAGGTGGAAGGCACGAGATGGAAGGCGCGCGCGAGGTGGAAGGCGCGAGGTGGAAGGCGCGAGGTGGAAGGCGCGAGGTGGAAGGCGCGAGGTCGAAGGCGCGAGGTGGAAGGCGCGAGGTGGAAGGCGCGAGGTGGAAGGCGCGAGGTGGAAGGCGCGAGGTGGAAGGCGCGAGGTGGAAGGCACGAGATGGAAGGCGCGCGCGAGGTGGAAGGCGCGAGGTGGAAGGCGCGAGGTGGAAGGCGCGAGGTCGAAGGCGCGAGGTGGAAGGCGCGAGGTGGAAGGCGCGAGGTGGAAGGCGCGCGCGAGGTGGAAGGCGCGCGCGAGGTGGAAGGCGCGAGGTGGAAGGCGCGAGGTGTAAGGCGCGAGGTGGAAGGCGCGAGGTGGAAGGCGCGAGGTGGAAGGCGCGAGGTGGAAGGCGCGAGGTGCAAGGCGCGAGGTGGAAGGCGCGAGGTGGAAGGCGCGAGGTGGAAGGCGCGAGGTGCAAGGCGCGAGGTGGAAGGCGCGAGGTGGAAGGCGCGAGGTGGAAGGGGCGAGGTGGAAGGCGCGAGGTGGAAGGCGCGAGGTGGAAGGCGCGAGGTGGAAGGCGCGAGGTGGAAGGGGCGAGGTGGAAGGCGCGAGGCGGAAGGCGCGAGGTGGAAGGCGCGAGGTGGAAGGCACGAGGTGGAAGGCGCGCGCGAGGTGGAAGGCGCGAGGTGGAAGGCGCGAGGTGGAAGGCGCGAGGTGGAAGGCGCGAGGTCGAAGGCGCGAGGTGGAAGGCGCGAGGTGGAAGGCGCGAGGTGGAAGGCGCGAGGTCGAAGGCGCGAGGTGGAAGGCGCGAGGTGGAAGGCGCGAGGTGGAAGGCGCGAGGTGGAAGGCGCGAGGTGGAAGGCGCGAGGTGGAAGGCGCGCGCGAGGTGGAAGGCGCGCGCGAGGTGGAAGGCGCGAGGTGGAAGGCGCGAGGTGTAAGGCGCGAGGTGGAAGGCGCGAGGTGGAAGGCGCGAGGTGGAAGGCGCGAGGTGGAAGGCGCGAGGTGCAAGGCGCGAGGTGGAAGGCGCGAGGTGGAAGGCGCGAGGTGGAAGGCGCGAGGTGGAAGGCGCGAGGTGGAAGGGGCGAGGTGGAAGGCGCGAGGTGGAAGGCGCGAGGTGCAAGGCGCGAGGTGGAAGGCGCGAGGTGGAAGGCGCGAGGTGGAAGGCGCGAGGTGCAAGGCGCGAGGTGGAAGGCGCGAGGTGGATGGCGCAAGGTGGAAGGCGCGAGGTGGATGGCGCGAGGTGCAAGGCGCGAGGTGCAAGGCGCGAGGTGGAAGGCGCGAGGTGGAAGGCGCGAGGTGGAAGGCGCGAGGTGGAAGGCGCGAGGTGGAAGGCGCGAGGTGGAAGGCGCGAGGTGGAAGGCGCGAGGTGGAAGGCGCGAGGTGGAAGGCGCGAGGTGGAAGGCGCGAGGTGGAAGGCGCGAGGTGGAAGGCGCGAGGTGCAAGGCGCGAGGTGCAAGGCGCGAGGTGGAAGGCGCGAGGTGGAAGGCGCGAGGTGGAAGGCGCGAGGTGGAAGGCGCGAGGTGCAAGGCGCGAGGTGGAAGGCGCGAGGTGGAAGGCGCGAGGTGGAAGGCGCGAGGTGGAAGGCGCGAGGTGCAAGGCGCGAGGTGCAAGGCGCGAGGTGGAAGGCGCGAGGTGGAAGGCGCGAGGTGGAAGGCGCGAGGTGGAAGGCGCGAGGTGCAAGGCGCGAGGTGGAAGGCGCGAGGTGGAAGGCGCGAGGTGGAAGGCGCGAGGTGGAAGGCGCGAGGTGGAAGGCGCGAGGTGGAAGGCGCGAGGTGGAAGGCGCGAGGTGGAAGGCGCGAGGTGCAAGGCGCGAGCTGGAAGGCGCGAGGTGGAAGGCGCGAGGTGGAAGGCGCGAGGTGGAAGGCGCGAGGTGCAAGGCGCGAGGTGCAAGGCGCGAGGTGGAAGGCGCGAGGTGGAAGGCGCGAGGTGGAAGGCGCGAGGTGCAAGGCGCGAGGTGGAAGGCGCGAGGTGGAAGGCGCGAGGTGGAAGGCGCGAGGTGTAAGGCGCGAGGTGGAAGGCGCGAGGTGGAAGGCGCGAGGTGGAAGGCGCGAGGTGGAAGGCGCGAGGTGGAAGGCGCGAGGTGCAAGGCGCGAGGTGGAAGGCGCGAGGTGGAAGGCGCGAGGTGGAAGGCGCGAGGTGGAAGGCGCGAGGTGGAAGGCGCGAGGTGGAAGGCGCGAGGTGGAAGGCGCGAGGTGCAAGGCGCGAGGTGGAAGGCGCGAGGTGGAAGGCGCGAGGTGGAAGGGGCGAGGTGGAAGGCGCGAGGTGGAAGGCGCGAGGTGGAAGGCGCGAGGTGGAAGGCGCGAGGGGGAAGGGGCGAGGTGGAAGGCGCGAGGCGGAAGGCGCGAGGTGGAAGGCGCGAGGTGGAAGGCGCGAGGTGCAAGGCGCGAGGTGGAAGGCGCGAGGTGGAAGGCGCGAGGTGGAAGGCGCGAGGTGGAAGGCGCGAGGTGGAAGGCGCGAGGTGGAAGGCGCGAGGTGGAAGGCGCGAGGTGGAAGGCACGAGGTGGAAGGCGCGCGCGAGGTGGAAGGCGCGAGGTGGAAGGCGCGAGGTGGAAGGCGCGAGGTGGAAGGCGCGAGGTCGAAGGCGCGAGGTGGAAGGCGCGAGGTGGAAGGCGCGAGGTGGAAGGCGCGAGGTGGAAGGCGCGAGGTCGAAGGCGCGAGGTGGAAGGCGCGAGGTGGAAGGCGCGAGGTGGAAGGCGCGAGGTGGAAGGCGCGAGGTGGAAGGCGCGAGGTGGAAGGCGCGAGGTGGAAGGCGCGCGCGAGGTGGAAGGCGCGCGCGAGGTGGAAGGCGCGAGGTGGAAGGCGCGAGGTGTAAGGCGCGAGGTGGAAGGCGCGAGGTGGAAGGCGCGAGGTGGAAGGCGCGAGGTGGAAGGCGCGAGGTGCAAGGCGCGAGGTGGAAGGCGCGAGGTGGAAGGCGCGAGGTGGAAGGCGCGAGGTGGAAGGCGCGAGGTGGAAGGGGCGAGGTGGAAGGCGCGAGGTGGAAGGCGCGAGGTGCAAGGCGCGAGGTGGAAGGCGCGAGGTGGAAGGCGCGAGGTGGAAGGCGCGAGGTGCAAGGCGCGAGGTGGAAGGCGCGAGGTGGATGGCGCAAGGTGGAAGGCGCGAGGTGGATGGCGCGAGGTGCAAGGCGCGAGGTGCAAGGCGCGAGGTGGAAGGCGCGAGGTGGAAGGCGCGAGGTGGAAGGCGCGAGGTGGAAGGCGCGAGGTGGAAGGCGCGAGGTGGAAGGCGCGAGGTGGAAGGCGCGAGGTGGAAGGCGCGAGGTGGAAGGCGCGAGGTGGAAGGCGCGAGGTGGAAGGCGCGAGGTGGAAGGCGCGAGGTGCAAGGCGCGAGGTGCAAGGCGCGAGGTGGAAGGCGCGAGGTGGAAGGCGCGAGGTGGAAGGCGCGAGGTGGAAGGCGCGAGGTGCAAGGCGCGAGGTGGAAGGCGCGAGGTGGAAGGCGCGAGGTGGAAGGCGCGAGGTGCAAGGCGCGAGGTGCAAGGCGCGAGGTGGAAGGCGCGAGGTGGAAGGCGCGAGGTGGAAGGCGCGAGGTGGAAGGCGCGAGGTGCAAGGCGCGAGGTGGAAGGCGCGAGGTGGAAGGCGCGAGGTGGAAGGCGCGAGGTGGAAGGCGCGAGGTGGAAGGCGCGAGGTGGAAGGCGCGAGGTGGAAGGCGCGAGGTGGAAGGCGCGAGGTGCAAGGCGCGAGGTGGAAGGCGCGAGGTGGAAGGCGCGAGGTGGAAGGCGCGAGGTGGAAGGCGCGAGGTGCAAGGCGCGAGGTGCAAGGCGCGAGGTGGAAGGCGCGAGGTGGAAGGCGCGAGGTGGAAGGCGCGAGGTGCAAGGCGCGAGGTGGAAGGCGCGAGGTGGAAGGCGCGAGGTGGAAGGCGCGAGGTGTAAGGCGCGAGGTGGAAGGCGCGAGGTGGAAGGCGCGAGGTGGAAGGCGCGAGGTGGAAGGCGCGAGGTGGAAGGCGCGAGGTGCAAGGCGCGAGGTGGAAGGCGCGAGGTGGAAGGCGCGAGGTGGAAGGCGCGAGGTGGAAGGCGCGAGGTGGAAGGCGCGAGGTGGAAGGCGCGAGGTGGAAGGCGCGAGGTGCAAGGCGCGAGGTGCAAGGCGCGAGGTGGAAGGCGCGAGGTGGAAGGCGCGAGGTGGAAGGCGCGAGGTGGAAGGCGCGAGGTGGAAGGTGCGAGGTGCAAGGGGCGAGGTGGAAGGCGCGAGGTGGAAGGCGGGCGCGAGGTGGAAGGCGCGAGGTGGAAGACGCGAGGTGGAAGGCGCGAGGTGGAAGGCGCGAGGTGGAAGGCGCGAGGTGGAAGGCGCGCGCGAGGTTGAAGGCGCGAGGTGGAAGGCGCGAGGTGGAAGGCGCGAGGTGGAAGGCGCGAGGTAGAAGGCACGAGGTGGAAGGCGCGCGCGAGGTGGAAGGCGCGAGGTGGAAGGCGCGAGGTG
This sequence comes from Cryptocephalus moraei, assembly GCA_946251905.1. Lineage (NCBI taxonomy): Eukaryota > Metazoa > Arthropoda > Insecta > Coleoptera > Chrysomelidae > Cryptocephalus > Cryptocephalus moraei. The sequence goes on along the minus strand of OX276456.1, from coordinate 36,452,493 downwards.
GAAGGCGCGAGGTGGAAGGCGCGAGGTGCAAGGCGCGAGGTGGAAGGCGCGAGGTGGAAGGCGCGAGGTGGAAGGCGCGAGGTGGAAGGCGCGAGGTGCAAGGCGCGAGGTGCAAGGCGCGAGGTGGAAGGCGCGAGGTGGAAGGCGCGAGGTGGAAGGCGCGAGGTGGAAGGCGCGAGGTGCAAGGCGCGAGGTGGAAGGCGCGAGGTGGAAGGCGCGAGGTGGAAGGCGCAAGGTGTAAGGCGCGAGGTGGAAGGCGCGAGGTGGAAGGCGCGAGGTGGAAGGCGCGAGGTGGAAGGCGCGAGGTGGAAGGCGCGCGCGAGGTTGAAGGCGCGAGATGGAAGGCGCGAGGTGGAAGGCGCGAGGTGGAAGGCGCGAGGTAGAAGGCACGAGGTGGAAGGCGCGCGCGAGGTGGAAGGCGCGAGGTGGAAGGCGCGAGGTGGAAGGCGCGAGGTGGAAGGCGCGAGGTGCAAGGCGCGAGGTGGAAGGCGCGAGGTGGAAGGCGCGAGGTGGAAGGCGCGAGGTGGAAGGCGCGAGGTGCAAGGCGCGAGGTGCAAGGCGCGAGGTGGAAGGCGCGAGGTGGAAGGCGCGAGGTGGAAGGCGCGAGGTGGAAGGCGCGAGGTGCAAGGCGCGAGGTGGAAGGCGCGAGGTGGAAGGCGCGAGGTGGAAGGCGCAAGGTGTAAGGCGCGAGGTGGAAGGCGCGAGGTGGAAGGCGCGAGGTGGAAGGCGCGAGGTGGAAGGCGCGAGGTGGAAGGCGCGAGGTGGAAGGCGCGAGGTGCAAGGCGCGAGGTGGAAGGCGCGAGGTGGAAGGCGCGAGGTGGAAGGCGCGAGGTGGAAGGCGCGAGGTGGAAGGCGCGAGGTGGAAGGCGCGAGGTGCAAGGCGCGAGGTGGAAGGCGCGAGGTGGAAGGCGCGAGGTGGAAGGCGCGAGGTGGAAGGCGCGAGGTGGAAGGCGCGAGGTGGAAGGCGCGAGGTGCAAGGCGCGAGGTGGAAGGCGCGAGGTGGAAGGCGCGAGGTGGAAGGCGCGAGGTGGAAGGCGCGAGGTGGAAGGCGCGAGGTGGAAGGCGCGAGGTGGAAGGCGCGAGGTGCAAGGCGCGAGGTGGAAGGCGCGAGGTGGAAGGCGCGAGGTGCAAGGCGCGAGGTGCAATGCGCGAGGTGCAAGGCGCGAGGTGGAAGGCGCGAGGTGTAGGCGCGAGGTGGAAGGCGCGAGGTGGAAGGCGCGAGGTGGAAGGCGCGAGGTGGAAGGCGCGAGGTGCAAGGCGCGAGGTGGAAGGCGCGAGGTGGAAGGCGCGAGGTGGAAGGCGCGAGGTGGAAGGCGCGAGGTGGAAGGCGCGAGGTGGAAGGCGCGAGGTGGAAGGCGCGAGGTGCAAGGCGCGAGGTGGAAGGCGCGAGGTGGAAGGCGCGAGGTGGAAGGCGCGAGGTGGAAGGCGCGAGGTGGAAGGCGCGCGCGAGGTGGAAGGCGCGAGGTGGAAGGCGCGAGGTGGAAGGCGCGAGGTGGAAGGCACGAGGTGGAAGGCGCGCGCGAGGTGGAAGGCGCGAGGTGGAAGGCGCGAGGTCGAAGGCGCGAGGTGGAAGGCGCGAGGTGGAAGGCGCGAGGTGGAAGGCGCGCGCGAGGTGGAAGGCGCGAGGTGGAAGGCGCGAGGTGGAAGGCGCGAGGTGGAAGGGGCGAGGTGGAAGGCGCGAGGTGGAAGGCGCGAGGTGGAAGGCGCGAGGTGGAAGGCGCGAGGTGGAAGGCGCGAGGTGGAAGGGGCGAGGTGGAAGGCGCGAGGCGGAAGGCGCGAGGTGGAAGGCGCGAGGTGGAAGGCGCGAGGTGCAAGGCGCGAGGTGGAAGGCGCGAGGTGGAAGGCGCGAGGTGGAAGGCGCGAGGTGGAAGGCGCGAGGTGGAAGGCGCGAGGTGGAAGGCGCGCGCGAGGTGGATGGCGCGAGGTGGAAGGCGCGAGGTGGAAGGCGCGAGGTGGAAGGCACGAGGTGGAAGGCGCGCGCGAGGTGGAAGGCGCGAGGTGGAAGGCGCGAGGTGGAAGGCGCGAGGTGGAAGGCGCGAGGTCGAAGGCGCGAGGTGGAAGGCGCGAGGTGGAAGGCGCGAGGTGGAAGGCGCGAGGTGGAAGGCGCGAGGTGGAAGGCGCGAGGTGGAAGGCGCGAGGTGGAAGGCGCGAGGTGGAAGGCGCGCGCGAGGTGGAAGGCGCGCGCGAGGTGGAAGGCGCGAGGTGGAAGGCGCGAGGTGTAAGGCGCGAGGTGGAAGGCGCGAGGTGGAAGGCGCGAGGTGGAAGGCGCGAGGTGGAAGGCGCGAGGTGCAAGGCGCGAGGTGGAAGGCGCGAGGTGGAAGGCGCGAGGTGGAAGGCGCGAGGTGGAAGGCGCGAGGTGGAAGGCGCGAGGTGGAAGGCGCGAGGTGGAAGGCGCGAGGTGGAAGGCGCGAGGTGGAAGGCGCGAGGTGCAAGGCGCGAGGTGGAAGGCGCGAGGTGGAAGGCGCGAGGTGGAAGGCGCGAGGTGGAAGGCGCGAGGTGGAAGGCGCGAGGTGGAAGGCGCGAGGTGGAAGGCGCGAGGTGCAAGGCGCGAGGTGCAAGGCGCGAGGTGGAAGGCGCGAGGTGGAAGGCGCGAGGTGGAAGGCGCGAGGTGGAAGGCGCGAGGTGCAAGGCGCGAGGTGTAAGGCGCGAGGTGGAAGGCGCGAGGTGGAAGGCGCGAGGTGGAAGGCGCGAGGTGCAAGGCGCGAGGTGCAAGGCGCGAGGTGGAAGGCGCGAGGTGGAAGGCGCGAGGTGGAAGGCGCGAGGTGGAAGGCGCGAGGTGCAAGGCGCGAGGTGGAAGGCGCGAGGTGGAAGGCGCGAGGTGGAAGGCGCGAGGTGGAAGGCGCGAGGTGGAAGGCGCGAGGTGGAAGGCGCGAGGTGGAAGGCGCGAGGTGGAAGGCGCGAGGTGCAAGGCGCGAGGTGGAAGGCGCGAGGTGGAAGGCGCGAGGTGGAAGGCGCGAGGTGGAAGGCGCGAGGTGCAAGGCGCGAGGTGCAAGGCGCGAGGTGGAAGGCGCGAGGTGGAAGGCGCGAGGTGGAAGGCGCGAGGTGCAAGGCGCGAGGTGGAAGGCGCGAGGTGGAAGGCGCCAGGTGGAAGGCGCGAGGTGTAAGGCGCGAGGTGGAAGGCGCGAGGTGGAAGGCGCGAGGTGGAAGGCGCGAGGTGGAAGGCGCGAGGTGGAAGGCGCGAGGTGCAAGGCGCGAGGTGGAAGGCGCGAGGTGGAAGGCGCGAGGTGGAAGGCGCGAGGTGGAAGGCGCGAGGTGGAAGGCGCGAGGTGGAAGGCGCGAGGTGCAAGGCGCGAGGTGCAAGGCGCGAGGTGGAAGGCGCGAGGTGGAAGGCGCGAGGTGGAAGGCGCGAGGTGGAAGGCGCGAGGTGGAAGGCGCGAGGTGGAAGGTGCGAGGTGCAAGGGGCGAGGTGGAAGGCGCGAGGTGGAAGGCGGGCGCGAGGTGGAAGGCGCGAGGTGGAAGACGCGAGGTGGAAGGCGCGAGGTGGAAGGCGCGAGGTGGAAGGCGCGAGGTGGAAGGCGCGCGCGAGGTTGAAGGCGCGAGGTGGAAGGCGCGAGGTGGAAGGCGCGAGGTGGAAGGCGCGAGGTAGAAGGCACGAGGTGGAAGGCGCGCGCGAGGTGGAAGGCGCGAGGTGGAAGGCGCGAGGTGGAAGGCGCGAGGTGGAAGGCGCGAGGTGGAAGGCGCGAGGTGGAAGGCGCGAGGTGGAAGGCGCGAGGTGCAAGGCGCGAGGTGGAAGGCGCGAGGTGGAAGGCGCGAGGTGGAAGGCGCGAGGTGGAAGGCGAGAGGTGGAAGGCGCGAGGTGGAAGGCGCGAGGTGGAAGGCGCGAGGTGGAAGGCGCGAGGTGGAAGGCGCGAGGTGCAAGGCGCGAGGTGGAAGGCGCGAGGTGGAAGGCGCGAGGTGGAAGGCGCGAGGTGGAAGGCGCGAGGTGCAAGGCGCGAGGTGCAAGGCGCGAGGTGGAAGGCGCGAGGTGGAAGGCGCGAGGTGGAAGGCGCGAGGTGGAAGGCGCGAGGTGCAAGGCGCGAGGTGTAAGGCGCGAGGTGGAAGGCGCGAGGTGGAAGGCGCGAGGTGGAAGGCGCGAGGTGGAAGGCGCGAGGTGGAAGGCGCGAGGTGCAAGGCGCGAGGTGGAAGGCGCGAGGTGGAAGGCGCGAGGTGGAAGGGGCGAGGTGGAAGGCGCGAGGTGGAAGGCGCGAGGTGGAAGGCGCGAGGTGGAAGGCGCGAGGTGCAAGGCGCGAGGTGGAAGGCGCGAGGTGGAAGGCGCGAGGTGGTTATATTTTAGACCGACCGAACTATTTATCTGTTATGTAATTGTCCATTACCGACCGCTAATAGTAAATGTTTTGCTATTCCGTCTGTATATGTTAGCTCGTACGTCGAACCATTATCAATCGTCTTTCTCAGAACCGCTACGAATTAATTTTTCCCGTCGTTGTAGAGAAAAATTAATTTTCCGCTGTCCTCCGCTTGTTCTCTCTCACACTCTCGCTCTCTCGAAATGTAAAAGCCGCATTACCGAATATTAGACACTGCACGTTTTCCTATCGTCTCCGTATCTAGCCATTTCACTTTTATTGTAAAATTGTTAGGATAATTTTCCGTTTTCGTATTTTCCGAATTAAGAGGGTTTTTCATATTTCAGATCTTAATTTTATTATTCGCAAAAGTATTGTAATTTTCCGTTTCCGCATTTTTCGCTTAGTTGAATAGTTTCGAATCTTTCCGATTTCATTTAGAGTAAAATTTTATTTCTCTCCAACGTAAAAACTTTACAATATCAATCTTCTAACTTCCCCACGAAACCTAATCTTGTATCTTAAAGTTAACGTTGAAAGTCAAAAGAGTGTAAGTATAAAGGGAGGTACCCAAGCAATTTTCGAACATTTTGGAGTTGCATTTGATAAAATAAGACAGCAAGACTCCCACTTGCTATTAGGAGTTGAAATCGGTGCAACCACTATTGCTGAAAATGATACCCTTAAAAGTGACCTTCATAGATGCACTTACGTTATGCAATAAACTGAATAACAATTTACTTAGTTCGCAACGAGAATTGTAGAAATGTTTGGGCCGCAATGTGTAGTAACCAATCTATTATCAAATAAGCGATATTATGATTTGGCAGTTTGACATATTTTGTTCATCAGTCACATTCAGTTAGAAAAAAAATAGAACAGTTTTCAAAATCGATTTAAAAACACTAACCTGGAAAGATGACTGCGTTTGACCTCTTCTATGTTGTCCGCGATTGTCGCCAACATGACTGGTATCTGAAAAATAAAATTAAAAATATATTGACAACTCAACATTTATTAATATTATAATTAATCAATAATAAGCAGGTGATAAATACTAACCATTAGAAGAAAACTCATTGTGTCCTTTTTGTCCCTCTTTAAAGTTGTTCGTCACTGCTGTCGCCTTCACTTAATTACCTGAAAATATATTATTAAATATAGAAACTAAGTTTATAGACAAAAAATGAAATTTCAGATATAATTCGACAATACTAACCATTTGAATTTCAGAACGTAACATTGTAAAACGTTGACTACTGCTTTTCTGCCCTTCTATGAATATCCTGAAAGTCTTACCTGAAAAATTATTGTTGAAAATATTACAAGAAACATAAAAGAGTTTTATAAAATAACTAACCTTGCAAATAGCTGACACTCTCTTGAATCTCCGCCCTTATCTGAAGTTCTATGCCATTGTCGACGAAAATACTCACCTGAAAATACAATAAAAGAAATTAAGCACCATCACACTGTTTATAAATGATAAATTTTAATATTATATTATAAAACAATTACATAATTATAACAATTATTTTTTATGTTCCGTCTCTGGCTGGAATGTGTTGAATAGATGGAAGTAACACGTATCGTAAATTGTCATACAAAGTCTGTGTATACAAAAATTTCAAAAGTATGCAAAATTGAAACCAGTCCCGACCGATTTTTGTAATCCATTGGAGAAATTAACAGAAAAGTAGTGTTAGAGCAGATACTTTTTCCTTAAAAACCAAAAGGAAATTCGGATAGTTCATATAAGTTTTCTACGGTTACAACATAAAATGATTATCACAAAATAGTTTTAAACGAAACGTACCATTTGACAATGGCACGTCGGCATGATGGCAACTGCTTCCACCCTTGCCCTGCTACGCCCCTGTCACCACGAGCACTAATCACTAATCACTATCTGAAACAATAATAAGAACATTATTTATAAATCACCTTAATATTAATGAAAAATACAAAATACAAAGATGCTCTCAGGGCCAGATAGAACTAATGTGATTTTTCTCTTACAAAACACCTAAAAATGAAACTAACAGTTTATCACAGTTTTATATTGCATACATTAAACAATATAAAGGAATTAAATACTAAGGAATAAAATACTAGTTTCCTTATTTTTTAAAAATCACATTAGTTTAATTACAAAATACGAAGACGACTAAATTAATAAAGTAATTATAACTATTACCAATTAATTTAAAAATATTGAATATTTCAATCGAAATAACCGAAAAGTTAACAATTGTTTCGGGCGTAAGAAAAAGAAATTGACAAAAAACCGCCTCGTCGTTACACAACTACTGATACGAGAGGCAAGAATACATGAAAATCGACATATATAATGTGTAGAATACATCGTATGAATTTAAATCAGAACACAACTTCGCCGTTTTGTTCACAATACGATTAATTATGAATAATTAATAATTCATTAACGCTAGAAGAAAGCATACATTAAAATAGAAATAATCAAAAATCAATCAACTAATCAAATCACAAGGACCTAATCTATCAAATCGAGTAAATAAAAAAGATCTCAAAACTAGCTTCGAATTAAAAAAAATTATCACCTTTACACTAATGTGAATTTCCGAATAGTCCCGCGCACTTCGATACCACTTTTTCGAAAAATTGGGGAAATTTTAAGGAAATAGCCAAAAAGGCACGTCCGATAATTAAAACCAACCCGACTACCTACGATATACACTCACGAATGATGTTCATAAAGACAGAATATTCGGACGTTACGGCGAGTAAGTGCTACAACGGCTACAAGCAAAAAACTCTGGCAAAAAAACTGCTTCGTCGTTGCTGCGACTGATAAGACGGGCAAGAATAGACGAAAATCGTGTAAAATAAATCGTGTTGGAATTTTAAGTAAAATAAAAGTTACAGTTTCGTTCACAGTAAAATTACTTGAATTTAAATGAGATTCTGGAAGAATAATATAATTAATTAACGCTACAAGGAAGTAGATTAACACTCATGTAATTAGATCAGATAGATTGATTGAAAATTAAAGGCTATGGAATTAATCGTAAATGTAAGGTTGCCGTTTCTTCCACCGTAGGTTTATATAATTGAAATTACCGATCAATAAGTCATTTCAACCGGGAGAAAGTGTAGATTAAAATTGATATAATTACATCGAACAGTTTAGTAGGTTTGATGTACGTAATCCAAAAAATGACAAAACTCCTGTGATACGTCCCAAATTCTAATTAATTCATTTAGATGTATAATTTTGCTTAGTTAATTACTAGTAGCTAATGTAATTTACATTACAAATGTATCGAAGTAGGCGCAAATATAATTTATTTCGACGGTAGAACCAAAAATATTTAGATAAACTCTTTTCGGAATTTCTTTGCGAATCTATACTCTACATTGTTGTACTTTGAATATTGCAATTATTTTCTGTATGATTTCTTTGTAAGTTAAATAATGATACCTGGCAAAACTGTCTTCCAAATTACATTACAAACACGAATCCATCAGAATATTATAGAATAATACATTACAGTGCAATAATATCGTCATTTACATCGATTATTCTGTATAATTTTATATACAATTTTTATTTGAAATATTTTTTTATTGCAATGACTATTTGCATTATTTCCGAATTGCGTTCGATCCAAAATTCACAAACATATTAAAATTCCCTATCACAATATTACCCATTTTTATAAATCGTGATGTGTTCATCAGAGTACTTTCTCATATATAGGGTGTTTCAATATGCGTTTGCCAAATCCAAACCGGAAATAGATACGGTTAATTTAAGCAACAAACCGAAAAACGACAAGTACCTATAAAGTACTCCTCACAGTAGATTGAGCCAAAAACGTTAGAAATTATATATTATATTTAATGTAAAACAGGTACCTATTCAAAATTTTATAAAAATTCTTGAAGCAAATTTCGGGAAAAATTCAAAAAATTGAAGAATGATACAAAGTGCCTTTCACAGAAGATTTTGCAAAAAACGATAGAAACGTTTATTTTATACTAATTCAATGGTAGCATATATATTCTAAATTTAAAATAAATTCTTGTAGCAAATTTTGAGAAAAATTCAAAAACCGAAAAACCACAAGCATAAAGTGCTCTTCACAGAAGATTTAGCCAAAAACGTTAGAAAACTTTTTTATACATATTCAATAGTAGAATAAATATTCAAAGTTTAAAAAAAAGTCGTGGAGTGGATTTCGAAAAAAATTGAAAAAACCCGAAAATTGACAAGTATAAAGTGCCCTTCACAGAACATTTAGCCAAAAACGCTAGAAATCTTTTTATAGATAGGTATTTAATAGTACAATAAATATTCAAAGTTTAAAAAAAATTCTTGTAGTGAATTTCGAGAAAAATTCCAAAAACCGAAAAATGACAAGAGTAAACTACCCTTGTATCTTGGCCGATTTTAATGAAAAGCTTATTTTCACGTCCTGGTATGGTACAAAGTCTAAATACAAAGTTTTGACCGATTGTGGTTTTTTTGTTTTTGAGAAAATCCTACCACAGACATACACACATACACATACATAGACAGTTTTCCAAATACATGTTTTTTGGACTCGGGGGACCTCAAAACGTTCAGAAATGCTAATAACTCAATTTCTAAAAATCAACCCGATTACAATACTTCTCATATATGAGTACCTCATATGAGAAAGTAAAATGGCCGTCCAAGAATAAATATTGTCGCCGAAAAGACACAGTGTGAAAGAAAAAAATACTACAAATTTTGAATTTTATAGTTATTAAGAAAATTACTTTCGAAGAGAAGATAAATCCTGGAAATTATAAAAATTTCGTCAGTTTTGAATAATCCTCCTTCGCAATTGTCTTCAATTTGCAATTTTGAATAAATAATTATTACTAGAAGATAAAGAGAATTTCAATCGACCTTCACTTAGCACTTTATCGCGACATAACATGCCGTCAATATTATAATACCAAAGACTGGTAATACACATATGTTCGAATTCTAAAATAAATCATAAATATGCCTAACTGGTAGCAAGTTAATCTGGCGGAAAATACAAAAATACAACACCTATAATATTAACATTATGAGTTGAATGCGTTTAAACTCTGAATGGGGAAAAATTTCAAAAATTTAAGAATTAGTAATTTCAAAATATTCCTTTGACGACCCCGATTATTTGGCTCTTTTTCAAAGTTGCCCATAAGAAATAAACTCGACAAATATTATTTAGTTATCAGAGGAAGTTCGGACAGCAAACCAAGTTTGAAGAAACAACAAATCTCATTATCTAACACTTGAAAGCTCGTTGTCTCACACAGTATCAATTACCCACAGTGAAGTTAAACGTATATACGTTCCATTATCCCATCCAGAAAATAATAGGGAAACGGAGAACCGCACTGGAAAGCTCCGTTGCTCGCCTCAGCGAAATGTTGAAACCACTAAAACGTTTAAAAAGATTTCCCAAAAAAGGAAAACAAGACGAGAGAGAGAGAGGAGAGAGAGGGGAGAGAAGGGAAAATCCCGAAAGTTCTTTCCCTCGAAATTACACGAATCGCGTCAGTTAAGAATACCTCCTGTCTCCTTTCTCTTCCTCTTAACGAACCGAGTGAATTATCGTCCCATTTATTCGGTATTTCCTCAGCTTAGCTTCGGCGGTCGGGCCTTTCGTATATAAATTACTGTTGAGGTAGCCTGCCGCCTGGCTTCTGTTTAAGTATAACGCCTAATGCCTCCTGTAATTGAAATAAATGTGATTAATCCGGCGGCGCCCCCAGACGGACTGCTTATTTACGAATTATTCCTTATTAAGCGCGAGAAATACAAATCAGCCGGATTCTAAATGAAAAATAGGGAAATTCTCACGGAATCACGAAGAAGGCGAAGTTTAAGAAAGTTTTTCAGGCGGTGGAAAGTTTAACATTTTCCCTGGATTAATCGAGACGAGTAGAACATCTCTTCAAACACCGAGTAGATATTAGAACCTTTGTAGGTTATTAGAAATGAGTCTTAATTGACACTAAAACACATTACTACCCATCATAGTCCAAGACCCTTCTGTCAGAAATTAGCTTTATATGGACGTGACGTTTTCCCGAATTGTCTTGCTTCTAACTTTTTAAACATTGAATTTAGAAGAAAGTTGAAGAGAGAAAAAAGTTGCAGAATCGCTTTTTACATAAAATGGCATAGGTTAGAAATTGAAAAATTTATTAGCGGTTTTGCAAAATAGCAAAAAAAAAGAATCGGTCCAAAAAAGTGTTTTGTTAATTTATTAGTTTAGGCACTTTAAAATGTAATTAGGACTTCCACATCACAGGTAGAAAATCTTGAAGTCATAATAAAAGAATCCCGTAAATTTCGTTTCGATCGGTTTATTAGATTTAGCACAATAATTTTGCAATCCAGAAAAATCGAAATTAAAAATTTTCAAAATTGTTTAAAAATTTTTTGCACTATTTGATTTTAATAAAACTGGCTGAGCACATATAGGTGGGAACAAGCTTTCATGTGCTTTTTTCAGACTTAAAAAATATTTGTTAGAACGGTCACAGTCATTGTTTAAAATTGGTGTCGTTTTTTTTCCGCTTATAAACAAATAGATTATCTCGGCGAATTTTTTGTTAAATGAAATTCTGAAACCATAGCCGGAAAGTACTCGGAAAGACGCTTCTTTTTATATATAATAAGTCGCTATTTTGTTCATCAGCTTCTGAGATCAACTCCCCAAAGTTGATTAGTGTTTAATAAAATCGCTAATAATGGTTAATAAAATTAATATTTTTTTCTCATATCTTAAGAAATAATTGTTTCTCACAGTAACCAGTATAATATTTTTGTTGAAATTTACATTAAAAAGATTGAAATTTACATTAAAAAAATTTCTTACTTCGAATTTTGACATTTATAAATTTGATACCAAATTTAAATAATGACTGTGACCGTTCTAATAAATATTTTTTAATTTTGAAAAAAGCACATGAAAGTTTGTTCCCTCTTATATATGCTCAGCCAGTTTTGTTGAAATCGAATAGTGAAAAAATTTTTAAACAATTTTGAAAATTTTCAATATTTTTCGATTTTTCTGGATTGCAAAATTATTTTTACTATTAACCGATCGAAACGAAACTTACAGAATTCTTTTATTATAACTTCAAGATTTTCTACCTGTGATATGGAAGTCCTAACTACATTTTAATGTGCCTAAAATAATAAATGAGAAAAACACTTTTTTGGGCCGATGTTTTTTGTTTATTACTATTTTGCAAAACCGCTAATAAATTTTTGAATTTCTAATCTATGCCATTTTATGTAAACAGCGATTCTGCAACTTTTTCCTCTCTTCAACTTTCTTCGAAACTCAATACCTAAAAAGTTAGAGGCAAAAGAAGTCGGGAAAAACGCTTTTTTTTAATTGTTGCATTCTAAACAATGTTCCCGACCTCTGCGCTTGGAGGATAAGTCAATCCTTATTCTAGACATTATTCCCGAGGTATTCATGTAAAAACATTGCGGTCATCTCTTACATCGCCGTGAAAACAGATGGGTCTTGTACTATCATGACTTTTTAAAGATATGGGAATATAGTCCAGTAAATTAAGGAGGAAAAAAAGGCGAACCTATCAAAAATTAGTTACCAATTTTATTTGCTATTTAATGGGTGGCATTTGGTACCCACTTTAAAACGACACAAAGTTTGCGTAAAAATATTGTGTGACAGGGGGAGAAAAAGACCCCAAAATACCCAGAAATTCGGTTTTCCGCGAATATCTCCCAAAATATGGCACTCAGAGATTTTGTTGTTCAGTTAAAAATTAAAGACCAGTTAATTCTCTACAGAAATGGTCCTTATGAATTTTCGAAAATTTGAACGTTTTCGAGATAAACGGGCCCAAGCGCACCCAGAATATTGAGTTATTTTTTGTGGTATGCCGGAGAGCACAGTCCGTGCATTTACACACGCGTTTTCCGAATTTTGTGGAAAATCGACGATTTTGTGAAAAAAAACTAATTGCACAGCCGAAAAGTAGACCTCCTCAGCTTTCAAATGATATGCCTTGGAGACCAATCCGATCATGAATGAATTTTTTATTGGTGGTGATTTACAAAATTTCACCACACTCCAAAACAGCAAAAAATTGGGATTCAACAAACAAAGTTTTAATCAGATTATCCAAATTTCACGGATGACAAAGGACCTTCTGAGAACCCATAATCAAGAAAATTTGGAGCAAATTAGTATAATACAAAAAAAATAGGAACGTCACCGGATATGGTAGCGGTAGATTTTCCCTTCAAGAGGAACTTTGAATAATGACAAAATTCGCATTTTCAACAAAGTTATTGAATAATTTGTCCGCCCACTCATGTGTAAATGCACGGACTGTGCTCTCCGGCATACAACAACAAACTCAATATTCCGGGTGCGCTTGGGTTTATCTCGAAAACTGTCAAATTTTCGAAAAAAATCATAAGGACCATTTTTGTACATAATTAACTGATCTTTAATTTTTATCTGAACAAAAAATCTCTAACTGCGATATTTTGGGAGATATTGGCGGAAAACCGATTTTTCGGGTTTTTGGGGCCATTTTCTCCCCCAGCCACACAATATTTTTACGCAGACTTTGTGTTATTTTAAAGGGGATGCCAAATGCCACCCATAAAATAGAAAATAAAAATGGTAACTAATTTTTGATAGGTTTGCCTCTTCGTTTACTGGACTAATAGTCCAGTCACCAACGGTAATATACCGTATTACTGTCCAATTTTGTGGATCAACACCGATTTTCATAAAAGTTTGGGTTTAAGCTCTCTTTACCCTCTAAAGATATTTTAAAAGCTCACTGTAACCCACAAATGTTTTAAATCCTTTCGTTTGAACTTATTCATGTCTATTTTTATTTTCCTTATCGTCAAAAATACGAGTTACAGAGTCAAGAGAAAATTCGTCGTGTCTAGCGTCTTGAATTCCTGTCTACATACCGATCAAAACAATTCATTCCAGTTCTGGTTATTTTTGTATAATATAATTATGAAACCATGTATCCGACAATTAACTATCTATCCATTATTTTAAATTATATTAATTAAAAGTTCCCCCCGACAACAATGAAATATTAGCCTCTAAACCTGCGTCACTTTTTCCCCTATTATGACACACATTGCAATATTTGGGCGTCTTCAAGGCTACAAGCACCTGAGTTCAGTAACCTTTCCAAATTAGCATGATTTTCGGCGAGATCTGGACACAAACAATCGCATCATTTCTTCAAAATACGAGAGGGGGGGGACGTCGCGGCCTTGACAGTATTCAACTCGGTATTGATAAAAACTCTTAATACACGGAAAGTATAGTGCGAGATTTGGCGCCAAAGTGATCAGAAGTGCGAGAAGACGGATAGCCTTACTTTTTCCGCGAGAAGTGAGATTACGTTTATTGATCTAGTTCGATTGAAAATCTAGAACGGTGTAGATAAGGGGTAAGTTGGTGCACAACAGATAACCTAAATTAATTTCGCGAGAAAGTCGCGTCTTTTCTAAAATTAAACTTGCTTGAACAAGTGCCAATGCGACCTTATGGCGGTCATGGGAACTACGAACTACTCGGATGATTAATCGGGACGGGAAGTGAAAGTGCTCTTCACCACAAAGGATCGTATTATTAATAAAAATTAACCAAATCATCGACCTCTGGGAATACCATAACCTTATCGACTTATACAGGACTTATCTATACTATCTCTCTCCCAAACGATAACGAACATAAATTTAATTGCATCATTATTAATTAGAAGTAAGGTGATATTAACAACAAAATTAGTTCAATCGATTGTTCATATTCCTCGTAGATTGCGGACTTATTGTATCTGTTCAATTAGGTAAAACCTGAAGATGGACCAAGTGGATGGGAAATGTTTCAGCCGCATACGCACTCTAGTCAACCAATGCACGGGCGAGGGCGAAGGTGAAGAAGAGACAGATTCGAACATCGAAAATTACAACAACAATAACAACAAGTAAGTTAAATTATTAATCTGCAAGGGGATTTCCTTTATATAACCGAGATAAGTCGTCAGGTGAGTCTTTCTCCTGTTTTGTATTAATGTTTTAATCCTTTTTCATCCTTAGTCTAGTCAACATGTACCATTTTTGAAAATTTCTTGTATAGTCTCCGAAAATTATGATCATGGTGTCATTCGATTCGTAATGTCATGTAGAAAGTTTAAGGAAAGGTTCCAAAAGGCGCTCAAAAAAATTGCAAAAGTTATAAACAATCAAGTAAAAAAAAAGTCTGGCTTTTGTTTTTTTAAGGAATATCTCGAAAAATATTAAAGATTTTCGAAATATTAAAAGAGATCTGAAAACATCAGTAAATTTGCTGAAAATAAGGTCGAACTCCCGAAACTGTACCTCCAAAATTTATAATTTTTACAGAGCCCTGAAAATAGAGCCAAAAACGGCTAGTCTGGCTTCCGCGCGAGTTGCCTGACTCTGACACAATAACCAAAAAAATTATTTTATTATATTAAATGTGAATATCAAGGAATAAAAAAATTCATGTACTATAGGGATATATCAGTTAACAATAATCCGCGGTGAAAAAATTTTTATCCCAATTTCTCCATGAATTATGCATTTGTTATTTAACAAATTTTTCTACACTGAATGTTAACATAAAAACCCCGATAATTATTGAACTAAAACCCTAGAATTTTTTTTTCACTTACTGAAGTTATTGTTAATAGGCTTGCAAATAGATCACCGTTGCAAAAATTATAAAGTTTTGATTTTCCACTTTTTTATTAACAATTGAAAATTACACAATACGGGAAAGTCAACAAAATATTATTTTTTTTTAATATTTTGAATGTTTCGATTTCTATGGGTTTCAAGCTATATAAATATATTTTTTTTTATTTTTTACCACCATTGTTTAAAAAATTGTTATAAACAAATACATTGTTTATGAACAAATTATATTCATTGATGAAAATCATGGTTTTTAAAGAACGAACGATTTCTTAAAAAATGTATTTGTTGCTAAAAAATCCGTTTGTTAATTAACAATCGTATTTGCGGCTAAATATTAAAATTAAGGAACCATTTTTTCTCTACAAATCATTAGTTCTATTGTTGTTAGAGTTTCTTAAAAAAAGGTCTTTTATTTACTTTTCATTTGTTTATTTAATAAACAATTTGTTACTAGCAAATTCATTTTTTTCGTTTATTTTTTTAAATAGTACTTAATTCTGTAATAAAAATAGCCATGTGTTGGTTTTTATGAGAAAACATTATTTTCTATTTTTTATACAATTTTTAATAGATATTATTATGCCTTGAAACTAAAACTCGTCCTTTTTATTCGGTTATTGCTTTCATAATTACAACTTTTAAACTATTGCAGATATAACAATAATGCTTTGGGTATTTTTTGTTCACTATTAAATGAATTAACAATTTACGCATTTCCCTGTGGTTTTAGCTCTGTTATTTATTTAATTATAGACTATTATTTTTTAGTATATACCGAGTCGGCCTCCGAATCGGCGCATCGCTTATTGACTATCTGTACTGCAAAACACACGTGATTCGGCTACCGCTCGGCATAAACCTCTCCGTGTGTTTTCCCGGAAGTCAGTAGTCCATAATGATCACCATGATCATAATTTTCGGAGACTATACAAAAAAGTTTTCAAAAATGGTACATGTTGACTATAGACTACCTGATAACTTGATCATTTCAAAATTCCAGCATGGCGCAGGCGGTAGTATCGACGAGTAGATACGCGGAATATTACAAGATGAACCATCCACGTAGAGGACTCGCCCTTATCTTCAACCACCAGCACTTCCTGTCCTCGCAGGAAAGAGAGGCCACCGACGAGGACGCCATCAAACTGAAGAAGTGCCTCTCGGCGTTACGTTTCGAGGCGCACATCTTCAAGGACTTGACTTTGAGAGAGATCAGGACCCAAATCGATATAGGTAAGTCTCGTTCTTCTTCCTCGTCATCTCAATTTAAGCCTGGGACTTGTAAATTTCAAGTTAATCCTCAGTTGAGGAAGACACCCAAGAATCTTTACAGCGTTTGAGAGGTCTGCTAGTACTTGGGAGTCTTATAAAAGTCTTTGCAGGTCATCCTCGTCTTCAATCACGATCTTCTTCCTCGTCATTTTAATTTAAGCCTGGGGCTTGTAAATTTCAAGTTAATCCTCAATTGAGGTAAAAAACCCAAGAGTCTTTACAACGTTTGAGAGGTCTGCTAATGGGCCTGCTAGTACCTGGGAGTCTTATAAAAGTCTTTGCAGGTCATCCTCATCTTCAATCACGATCTTCTTCCTCGTCATCTTAATTTAAGCCTGGGGCTTGTAAATTTCAAGTTAATCTTCAGTTAAGGTAGACACTCAAGAGTTTACCCAGGGTTTTAGAAGTCTACCAATAGGTCTGCTAGTACCTGGGAGTCTTATAAAAGTCCTTGCAGGTCATCCTCATCTTCAATCACGATTACTGCATCATCGACATAGCAGATAATTTTAATCACTCCTTTGCTTAGTTTGTATCTCCTTCCTGAACTCTTGACATGGTCTATTATTTGTCTCATTATGGTATTAAAGAGCAAAGGACTTAATGTATCTCCTTGCCTGATACCAGTCGGAGTTGGAATTTCTTCAGTTAACTGCTGGTGCATGGATGTACGTGTAATGTTAAGTTGTTTCACAATTTCTATTATGGGACTTGGTATGTGTTTATCTTTCAGAATTTTAATGGCGTCCTTAAGTTTCACTCTATCTAAGGTTTTGGTTTCTTGTACCCTTTTGTCGCCTTTTTTGAACACTGGAACCGGATTCTAAGAGTTCCTAATCGGATTCTGGTCTTGTTTCCTTAGCTGTGAACGCCGAGCACAGGAACGCAGACTGCATCCTGGTCGCGGTGCTGACCCACGGCGACGAGAACTGCCTCCACGCCTCCGACACGAGTTACAACCCCCAGAAAGAGTTGTACGACAAATTCAAGCCGGACAACTGTCCCGGCCTCGCCGGCAAACCGAAGATCTTCGTCTTACAGGCGTGCCAAGGCAAGAAGACCGACCCGGGGACTCGATTGCAAGGGACGACCGAATTCGATGACCTGAAGAGCTACAGGATTCCGAACGCCGCCGATTTCCTATTCATTTACGCCACACCTCCGGGTAAGATTTAATGTGTTCGACTTTAAGGCGGGCGTTTGGCACGTTCTAACTGCTTTATTCCTCAACATAACGATGTTTGTACAAGTCAAAGAATTGTCCCATTCTTTGATGGCTTACAAAAATTAGTTCAGTGTTCATATTCTTCAATTTCCAATTAGTCAACCATTCTCGATCTCGCCTCGCTTGTAACCTTGATGCCTTGCTGAACCAAATCAGGCAGCAGCCTTTCCTAGCTTTCTTACAACCAGATTCCGTATTTAAAATTTACTTCAAAATATCGCTTTATGTTGCCTATAGGTACTTAATTTCCTTTACATATTTTTAGGCTACTATGCCTTTCGCAACACTGTTGCAGGGTCATACTTCATCAAGGTGTTGTGCGAACAACTGGAGCTGTTCGCATCTAGCGACCATTTACTTGATATCCTCACTACAGTAAATAACAGAGTAGCCGTGGAATTCGTCAGCAGCAATACGAACAAGGATTACAATGACAAGAAGCAAATGCCTTACTTTGTACCGACTTTAACCAAAAAGATTCATTTCAATTACCCTCATGTGGTAGCTAGGGTAGATACCCAATTTTTCATTGAAAATTAATAGGCCAAATGTACAAATACTACTTATAAAGTTTTAAAATATTTGTAAAGTATCAGGCATAGAATAATGCAGCAAACAATCCATCATCCAGTCAGATTTGAACTTGCAATTCCAGATTCTAATGATGACCACAATTTTGCTGGTATTATTTGTTGCCTGAATTTAAATCAAAGTACCCGTTGAGTTCTTTATACATGTTTTGTTACTTATGTGTTCTTCTACAATATAAGACTATTTCACAAATAGGGTGTTTATGTTTTTCCCTCCCCTCTCATAGCTCCATATAACACATGTTAATTAGTAACACAGCTACGGTGGCATTCAAACTTTGAAAATAAAAATCCCATTGACTTAAGTTAATTAATGACAGAGAAAATTATTGTACAAACGCAGTACTTTCAAGGTTTAGTTATTGGGCCAAATTTCGTCCTTTAAAATTGACATTATTGCACAAATGGGCGTCTCCAAAGAACATGTTTGGAACAAGTTCTACTTGCCGGAACAAACCTACTAATTGCCTTCGACTTATCATACGTGTTTTACTGAAAGTCCTTTCCTCTGTAATCTCATAATCCCTTCAAGAATAGTTACAAACAAATCGAACAAAGCCGTCAAAGCCAAACGCAGTATTTTTCGTTCCGTCCTTTGACAATTCGAGGTTAGTTAGCCTCCTCATGACAATCTTGTTCAAAACATTTCATTTCAATTCCGTCAACATTGAACATATGTTGTAAATCTACAATTTCTACATTTACACGCAATACAAATAATGGACGAGCAGAACATCCCCATCGACATAAACGCCAACAAGCTTCTCGATTGGCTGATCAGTCGCAGGCACGTAAGTAAGGACTGGCAGAACAAGATCATCAAAATCAGGGAGAAGATCAACAACGCCATCCAGGACATGCCGGCCCACGAGGGCATCATAAAGCTCCTCTCCGGCCAGCACATAAACTACTTCCATTGCCTGAAGATCATCGAGATACTCAAGGAGACCGAGGCGGACACGAAGAACTTATTCGGCAGGTACGGCTCGCAGAGGATGAAAGACTGGCAGGACATCGTGTCCCTGTACCAGAAGGAGAACTTGTACATAGCCGAGATCGCTCAGATGTTCATCAGGAACGTAACATACGAGATACCTAGTCTGAAGAAGCAAGTCTCGAAGTTGGAGCAGAACCGGACGGAGAGTGAGAAGAAAATCAAGGATTACACCAAGATCGAGGTAACGACCCTCAAGGAGTTCAACGTGTCTTGCGAGCAGCTCGGAATCACCGGGAAGCACATCAGAGACGAACTGTTGGACCTCGTCGATGAGCTACCCAAGATATACGAGGAAATAGCTGGGAAAATTAAAATCGTCAAACCCGCGGTGGAATTATACACGGAGTTCAACAAGTATCTATCAGGCAAACAGTCTGACCTGAACGTCCTCAACACTTTGAACTACCTCATCGAAAACGGTAATACCACCACTTACCAGTTCAAATACGGCCACGTCCCGACTCGCATCGAAGAATACAAATCAGTAAACAGGGAACCGGAGCTCAACAGGGAAATAGAGGAAGGTGAAATAGATTTCGGTGATAATGGGGCCGAAGTAGACTTGGGCGCAGAGATCGACTTCGACAGCACTATCGATTTCGACATCACTGTGCATGACAGTAATGGCAACTCGAGCTCGTCCGAATTCGAGGTCCTGGACATGCCAGGCACTTTTGAAGAGTCCGGCATCGTAGTGGAAAAGATGGGGCTGGGAGAGGGTGAGGCGAAGGGGGAGGAGGCCTTCACCATCCTCGACAATCCCAAAACTCAGGAGCAGATCATAAACGACCTTATGGAGCTTAGCGCCTTCCTCAAGATGAGACTATATGAGATGTCGAGTGACTCCAAGCTCATCGACATGTCACAGATGCAAGACGCCCCGACAATCCTGCAGATGCAAACGCTCGAGTCCATCACGACTCTGAACGACGGCATTAACATCGCCTTGAATCAGCTCATCAATAAACGCATACAACATCTGCACAACATCAAGCATTCCCCAAAGTACATTGATATACTGATTGCCTCGTTACAACAGAAACTGACTGTGGTGGATAAGATGAAGGCAAACAAGGCTATACTGGAGACGAAAATTCAAAACATCAATGAGGAAATTAAAACTATGGAGGCGATTATAAAGTTACTGGTCGCCAACACTAAACAACTTCAAAAGGAAATCCAACAGGACATATCGAAGAAGTATAGTGGAAGAACTGTTAATCTAATTGGAGTTTCCAATGTATTATAATCATCTGTAAAGGGTTGTTGGATAACATACATTCTTGTTTTATGTAAAATGTGTTTTTTAACAAATTATTCAAAACGCTTACCTTTCCCGAAAAGAGACGGCTACGAGAACAGCACGACCTGAAGTTGTGATAACTTCAACACTTTCACAACAAGTCTTTAAACAAATAATACACTATGAAAATTTGAAAAGCTGCAAACGTTTAAATTCTCAGATTCAAAATGGAGTCCCAACTAGTCAGCGCAAGCGCTCACACAAAAAATCAGGTCTAATGGGTTGCATACGGATAATAGAAATTAAATTTATTCGATAATGAAAAGAAATTAAAAAGTTCAATTAGTTGTTAATAACACATTTCTAGCCATTAATTTAAAGAATTATAGTATTAGTACTCATTTGAAAAGTTAATTAAAAATTTTGAAGTTTCGTTGTTCCGCGTACGTCGTCTTCGAGAAGTATGCGTTCTATGAAAGTTCTTTCTGTGCAGTGAATTTGCCAAACAAAATGGTACGTAATGTTTTTATGAAATATCGCTGCAATCCTTTAGTACTTAATAAAAATTTTTGCACAAATCGAACGTGCAACGTTTGAACTTAACATGGATGTGATTATTTCCTCGGATATTATTTATTATCCGAAGTAAAATGGACAGTAACCCGGAACTGACAGATAACCTCACTTTCCCCAATAAAATTACTTTCTAAATCTAAAACGGTGTATATTTGAATTTCTGTTTTAGACGGAGGGTAACGCCACCATCAGAACGCGAAAGTTCATGACCAACAGGTTGCTGGCCCGCAAACAAATGGTTGTGGACGTTCTCCATCCGGGCATGCCTTCGGTCAAGAAGACCGATATCAGGGAGAAGCTAGCCAAAATGTACAAAGTATGTATAACCTCCACAAGTAAACCATTTATTCTAGGCAGTACTTGCATTATCGCTTATGCTTATTTCTGTCCTTTTACTGGCCGGTCTAGAAGTAGTCTCCTAATAGTGACCATATTTGTTGTGTGATGGTTATTCAATTTAAACCATATTCAGTATATTCTCTGAAGGTATTTTCCTTTTATACCTCCAACCTTTCAGTCACGATTTTCCTCCTTCTCCATTGTTATAATTATACTTTAACACATTTTCAATATTCTAATAAAGTGAACTATTTCGATCTCAGGTAACCCCGGACGTAGTGTTCGCTTTCGGTTTCCGGACCAACTTTGGCGGCGGCAAGTCCACCGGGTTCGCTCTCATCTACGACACGTTAGACTTTGCGAAGAAATTCGAGCCGAAACACAGGCTCGCGCGTCACGGGCTGTACGAGAAGAAACAGCAGACGCGTAAGCAACGCAAGGAACGTAAGAACAGGATGAAGAAGGTGCGCGGCACGAAGAAGACCAAAGTCGGAGCCGCCGCCAAGAAGGTAAGATTATGTCGCAGAGTTTCTTGGTATTTTGTTTCAATTTCTTATTCGATACTTTTGGATTTTCAGGGAAGATAGAAATATTCTTGTCAGGTACTGAAAGATTGTTTTTATTTTGTGTGCTTAATTATGATAAAACTACCAAGCAGGCATATGGAGTTTGTTGTTTTGAATTTAGTTTACTCAAAAAGTGTTTATGTGTTTTGTGATTTAGAACTAACTGAATAGTGGAAGTATTTGCTAGTTATCATAACCAGTTTCTGATTTTGTCTAATTGGACGATTTCTGATCGACGAAGCATTTCAGTTTTATAAATTAGAAGCAGTTAAAGAGCACCATTTTAAACATTTCAATGTTTAAAGCGCTTATACTGTAGTTGTATGAATTATGAAAAAGTCCTTAATACCAAAATTACAAATTCTAGAAGTGTATGGATTTACATTGAAGTTTGTTACTAAAATCAGATTTCCATCAAGTAGTTGTGATGTTCACTAATTATCATTTATGTCTGTTATTATCACCCACTAATTTTCTTTTCTTTTTTCAGTAAATCTTCCGGAGTTATCGTGCACTTTGTACTACACTTACCCACCCTCGGATTGTGTATGTGTTCTACAATACCTGTCATCGTGAGTGCATGTTACATTTCTTAAAAAATATTTAAGTTTATAAGAACGTTCGTTTGCTTTCATTTTACTGAACCGAAAACGATTTTATGATTATCACTTTATTTAATTTGCTAATAGTTATAGTATTCTACATTTCAATTTCATCCTGGAACTCTCAAGGGTACTGGAAGATGGGACACTAAAAACAAAAATGAGTATTTGTTCGATGTGGAACTTTAACTTACCTCAAAGTTTCTATCGGCGACTGATAGGCACTTCATGTATTCGGCAGCAACGTCACATCTGGTCTGTGCATCGGCCGTAGCATCACTCGCCACACGTTCTACAGACGTAGTTGAAATTATATGTTGGAAGGTAATGTGAAGTGCACTTACCATCGGGGGAAACGTCAGCGTTATCGGCCAGAAAGAATGTTTGAGATTCTAAAATGGAATTTTAAATTGACTTAAGAAGGTCAACCCTTGGATGGTTGCTTACCCATGGAAATTTTGAGCTCCCCTGTACAGTTCTGGGCTCTTTCCAGTAAAACCGTTGCTTGATCATAAATAACGTTTCGTTTGATCCAATTACTGGTCAGTGTAATACAAGGCACGTCGTAAGTTGGATTTATCTGCAAATTCCAAAATTGATACTGACTTCATTATAATTAAGAGGGGAGACGTTACCAGTTTCATTTCCTTGAAGATGCAGTAGTAGTATTCACACTGAAAATGAACAAATTACATGTTTAAAGCTTCACTTAAGTGGTGATAGCGTTTTTACCTTTTGTGGCTGGGTGGGTTCGTCCACATCCATCCCCAGTTTCTTCTTCGCGAAGTTCATTACTTTGTGTTCTGCCTGTTCGAGCCTCTCTCTTATTTCGACGTGTTTGTTCCAACAGAAGTCTTCCACCCCTCTCACTTCGAGCGGTCTCTCGCATGTCGAAGATACCGCACCCTGCAATTTCAAATTTTCACCTGTTTACGACTTTTGCGACTTACGTACTTCGAACGACGAAAGTGCTAGGTACAGGAACACCAGAAAACTTCCCTTCTGCATATTTACGTACAAGTGGATGTCCAGCTTACGACCGACGGTTTAATATCGGCTTCCCTGAGAAATGTCCTTCATTTAAAGGTAATTATGACATGCAGTCATTTTTTTTTACTGGTAAATTTCGTTGTAATCGATGTGGGATATCGTATTGTCGCTATTATAGCGTTTTTATTGGTACAAATTATACTCAATCATACTAGTACTATAGTACTTATGAGCTCTCGATTCATTATTGCTTTTGGTAAACATGTGTAAAGACGATACCTTTGTGCGGAAATTTCACGGTTGTTACTTCACTTAGTTGCCGCTAATTAATTTAATTCGAAAAAATTGTATGACCTGCAATCATATATGACATGATAATCATCAAGATTAGTTTTTGAGTGCGAATCGTTGGGACTATAAATAGTTTAAACGTTTTGGAATAAGTCATTTAAAGAGAAACTTCCAGAATATTAAAGCAAATAATTTTAATAACAGGTATAAATAATATAACCTAGTTTAGTAATTATCTATTGATTGATTACAGTGTATTCACAGGTTTAAGCTTTGTTATCAGTTCAGAAGCAAGGAAACTCGTTTAGTTCGAGTGAAAATTACTACAAGACACAAATTAAGTAATTAGCTTTAATTTAGCCCAAAATCCAGGTAGCCACCGCGTGGACGACTTGTGTCAAGACAAATTTAGCGACGTAATTGATCACCTTTTTGAAAACGCTCGGCTCCTCGTCGTTGTCGTCGTTAGCGTCTCTTTTCCGAATCAGTCCCGAAAAATCCCCCCTCGAAGCTAAAAAGAAGGAAATTCCGTTATTCAAACAACGCATTTATTTCTTTTGAACAGTATTGAGTAACAAAAGGCTTCGTTTTCAAGAATTCCTATTTACTTTACAATCTCAATTTATGTCTCGGAAACGAAGTTTTATAAATCACATTTATCTACAAAATTCGATCTAACAGCTTCAGTTGTCCGAGTTGACCCATTTGAGGAACCTCTGGAGCAGCTCCATGACGAACTTCGCAGCTCTATCGAAGAACCCCGGCTCGTTACCCTCTTCCTCCGGTTGGATCTCGTCCACGTTCATGCCGTCCGTTTCGGTCTGTCTTCGGTGCCGTTCTACTAAAAAAACAGAAATCAAAAAAATTTCATCAATTTGGGAGTGACGAACATGTTCCATGTGATTGGACACGCCTGGAACATGTCCACAACGTCAATATCACTAAACAAAACTTCGTTTTCGAGACATTCGAGACCGTCAGGTACCCAAGCGAGTCCTCACCTAAGGTCGCCTTCTCCAGCACGCTCTGCACCTCCGAGTCCTGGGCGAGGAAGGCGGCGAGTTTGTTCTCGAAGTCCCGTTCGCTCAGCGCCCTCGGCGCCTGAAAACTGAAAGTCACCACCACGTCCGTTCATGATCATGATCGCTTTTTCCTTACCGCCTCCGCAGCCCATCCTCCGGCCATGGCGGCCAGCAGTCCGATCAGGAGCAGAGCTTTGAACATCGTTACATCCGAACGTGAGTACAAATGGACGGAGTTCAATTAGCGGTTGCGTATTTATAGGGAGGTAAAGAGGAAATAGTGTGACGCGCCTTCCAGGAAAGATCCGAGCAGACGAAACGTTCGTGCCGTAATTAGGGAGTACCCTCCCAAGTCGACTTGGGGAACATATTATTTCGGTTGTTGTTGTGATTTCGTTAAATTCGTTGGTCGGGAGTTATGATCTTTACACCTTATCACTCTTCTCTCGTCGGTAATACTCATTAACCTTGACAATGAATGGCTTTACGTAATCAACGGTTGAATCCAGCAATTGATCGCTTTGGGTTTGTTCTCCTTCCGGTGTCGCGCATCGGCGTTCATTATTGGATGACATTGAATTAGCGAAGGTACATCGGTTTCCGTGTAAAATGAGTAAGAGAGTAAAAAATCCGCACCTGTAATCTGATAATGACCGCCATCCTGGAGGGATAATTGCTGACTATTTTCTGTATTTAATGAAATGGTGGAGACGGAATAAGTGAGGGTTTTGATACGAAAACAATGCTATTAATTAGAGACGTTTAAAACGTTTGATGACAAAATTTGAGATTGTTTTCAAGGTTCGGGGACAAGTTTCTTCCTTGTTTTCTTTTAATTTGACGACAAATCTACATTTGTCCACCTTTCAGCGTCGAGATTTAAATTTTGCGTCGCTTAAAACGCTCAATATTTGGAAAATATGTTTTGGTTCTGCTTCCATTGCAGTGGTATTTTTAGTTCAAAACCGAAATCAAATTTTATTTTTCTATTTAGTATGTAAAAAGTAACTCAAATTTGAAATTACTGGCGACGTCATTTTTCCTCTCGCTCCTGTGTTCTATTATACACCATTTCTTCACCTCATGAGAATTAATGAAAGGCAATTTCGTTAAGCACAAGACTAGAGAGAGAAGTTTCAAATATGCAAGAACCTACGCAGCAATAGGCTGCTGCCTTCTTATGTGAAGGCATTTGGTGCCATTACTAGGTTTACAGATAGATACATAAGGCTGTTTCAAATCCTTCTGGGATAACTCTATCTCCAATGACGCCAATTTACAGATTTGAGCAACATTAGGGCTAATAATTTGTAAGAATTGAGTATACAAACTACTACATCCCGAATGTTATCCGAAGTAAGCTCAGATCAAGCGGTGTACATATATAGTCTACAAGACTCTAGAAAGAGAATTTTCAAATATACAAGGGTTTACCCAGCAACAGGCAGCTGCCATCTTGTGTGAAGGCATTTGGTGCAGTTACTAGGTTTCCACATAGATACACAAGGCTGTTCCAAATCCTTCTGGGATAACTCTATCTTCATTGACGCCAATTTACAGATTTCAGCAAAATTAGGGCTAGTAATTTGTAGGAATTGAGTATACCAACTACTACATCCCGAATATTATCCGAAATAAGCTCAGATCAAGCGGTGTAAGTGTATAGTCTACAAGACTGGAAAGAGAATTTTCAAATATGCAAGGGTTTACCCAGCAACAGGCAGCTGCCATCTTGTGTGAAGGCATTTGGTGTCGTTACTAGATTTTCAGATAGATACACGAGGCTGTTTCAAATCCGTCTGGGATAACTCTATCTCCAATGACGCCAATTTACAGATTTCAGCAAAATTAGGGCTAGTAATTTGTAGGAATTGAGTATACCAACTACTACATCCCGAATATTATCCGAAATAAGCTCAGATCAAGCGGTGTAAGTGTATAGTCTACAAGACTGGAAAGAGAATTTTCAAATATGCAAGGGTTTACCCAGCAACAGGCAGCTGCCATCTTGTGTGAAGGCATTTGGTGTCGTTACTAGATTTTCAGATAGATACACGAGGCTGTTTCAAATCCGTCTGGGATAACTCTATCTCCAATGACGCCAATTTACAGATTTCAGCAACATTAGGGCTAATAATTTATAGGAATTGAGTATACAAACTACTACATCCTGAATGCTATCCGAAGTAAGCTCAGATCAAGCGGTGTACGTATATAGTCTACAAGACTCTAGAAAGAGAATTTTCAAATATACAAGGGTTTACCCAGCAACAGGCAGCTGCCTTCTTGTGTAAAGGCATTTGGTTTACTAGGTTTCCAGATAGATACACAAGGCTGTTTCAAATCCTTCTGGGATAACTGTATCTCCAATGACTCCAATTTACAGATTTGAGCAACATTGGGGCTAATAATTTGTAGGTTTTGAATATTCAAACTACTACATCCCGAATGCTATCCGAAGTAAGCTCAGATCAAGCAGTGTACGTGTATAGTCTACAAAACTCTAGAAAGAGAATTTTCAAATATGCAAGGGTTTACCCAGCAACGGGCAGCTGCCATCTTGTGTGAAGGCATTTGGTGCCGTTACTAGGTTTCCAAATAGATGCACAAAGCTGTTCCAAATCCTTCTGGGATAACTCTATCTCCATTGACTCAAATTTACAGATTTCAGCAACATTAAGGCTAGTAATTTGTAGGAATTGAGTATACAAACTACTACATCCCGAATGTTATCCGAAATAAGCTCAGATCAAGCGGTGTAAGTGTATAGTCTACAAGACTCTAGAAAGAGAATTTTCAAATATGCAAGGGTTTACCCAGCAACAGGCAGCTGTCCCCTTATGTGAAGGCATTTGGTGCAGTTACTAGGTTTCCAGATACACAAGACTGTTCCAAATCCTTCTGGGATAACTATCTGAAATTTACAGATGTCAACAACAGTAGAGCTAATAATTTGTAGGAATTTAATATACAAACTACTACATCCCGAATGCTATCCGAAGTAAGCTCGGATGAAACGGTGTATGTGTATAGTGTATTGCATTCCAGCGAATAGCAAAGTCGAAACGGTCGTCTCTGCGTTTTACTTGTTGCTCTAATAAATGGTTGGATGTATCCATTAAGTTCCTTCGATCTGTGTTTAATTGTACCTAATCCGTCCATACATTTACGGAGTATTGAATGTATAGCTAGTACTTGATTATAACCCGAATGCATCGTGAGATGGAAGTATATATACAGATTTACAAAATCTAATATAGTACATAATTGGGTAATCACGATAAATCGACTTTTACCAATTGTTAAGAATAATCGAGGAGTATGTTAAACAAATACAATATGTTATAAACTAATTAGTATATCGATTTTAAGACTGATGCAGCACAGTTAACTACATTTCAAATACCTATTATCATTGATTAAAGTTTGATAAACACTTGTCAGTGTGTACGTATTGCAATGAACGTTAATACTCGCTGGACCATTAGGTTTCATTATTGAGGTTTGTTTATAGTAAACAAAAAATTAAAAATCACTTTGCTGCTTTGAATCACTCATCATCAATGTTTCAATGGTGATACAGATCGACTTTTTCATGGATTTCGTAAGTAAAAACCCAAAAATCCATCATTAAAAAAGGTTTATCTCCTAGAAATGAGACATTCAAACGTATATTACTTCTTGCAAATCTTCACACCTAAATTATGCCCTGAATTTATAATCATTCGAGTCCCTGGTTTTTTGCATATTTATTCCTCTAATTATTGTTAGTCATTGTGAAAAGAATTGGATTGTGCTTACGAAAATAGTAATTTACTTGTAATGGAAAGTTGGTTGCATATCTTGGAACAAAGAGAGGTTAGGAGAACAAATTGTGTAAAATAATATATGGTAAAATAAAACGAAAACTATAGGTGTGAAACTATATTATTTGTGCCCATCTCTCGAGTACCGTCTTTATCCTTAGCATACTTTTGTACAAATATGAAATTGTAACTTTCTTCAATATGAATACAATTTTCAAAGCATCACTGAAAATTGGTCCATATGATTCTTAAGGCATAAGGGTGTAAGGTGTAAGTATGGTTGCCGCGAATTCGTGAATAGTTGCGATGCAGAAGGTGCTATAAGTTATAACTTTTTCTAACAGGTTCGCAACACAGTTTTCATCAATTACAAACAGGCTACTGCGCACGCGCCATATCCGTTTAAATCTCGTAACTCTGTCAGCAGATTTCTTTTACTCCCCACCTATTAATTCGGTCTATCGGTGAAAGATGGCGCGCATATAGGAATTTCCTAATTTCCTGCAACCGCACCCTCGACGCATGCGTAGCAGGCTTCGCTTGCATGCAGTACTGCAGGACGATATGTTGTGATTGTGATTAGAAAACATTGTGTACAAGTGATTGTTATTAAGCGCGAAAAGACGATAATCGAGTATCGATCGCATCCGCGATTCGGTCGCCGGTCGAGTAGAGTGATCGTCCTTATTCGAGTACGTAAACGTAAGTTGATCCCATCGATATCCAAGTGCCCGATCATCCGTGACGTATCGGATCACCTGATCGCGTGACACATCCGCGACGCATGCGTCTTCACTCGCCCGCCAACATGGAACGCACGTCATGTTCACTTTTCCATTCGCGTCTTGGTCCGTGTCGAGTGCGGTCTAGGTTAGGTGCACCACGGTCTTGGATCCTCCGCCGGTCATGCCTTCGGAGAAGCTAGAGAAGAGCTCGAAGATTGTTATGAAGAAGTTCAAGATGAACACCAACGACATGGCGCAGAACGACTCGCAGGCGGACCTCGTGCGCGACGAGCCCGAGGAGCAGGCCGACAGGGGCTTCGCCGACGTCAAGTTCAAGGAGTGGGTCGCCGTCTTCGTGCTCTGCTACGTGAACCTCATCAACTACATGGACAGGTTCACCGTGGCCGGTGAGTCGAAATTTCGTGTCTCGCAACCTGGAACCGATTCCGAACTAATCGCGACCAATGAGCATTGGGAGTAACGCCTTTAATACGCCTGTTTGTCTAGAAATGCGATATGTCCATAACCTTATGTAATGCTGACATGGCACGCAAGGCACCTGTGCCGAAATTAAGAAACGGTAATTAATAATCTGATTCATTCATTGCTTTCCACTCGACTGTCTCGACATTTCTACTTCCTTAATGTAGATTTTTCGAATTTGAATGTTAGCATTTCTGGATGTACAGAAGACGTGTCAACAAAAATCACAAACTGTTCAAACTTTGTACCAGGACCTCTCCATAAACTTTTTATTAGAGTAGGTCGGGAAGAAGGAGTAGTTTACACTAATTGTCGTTTTCGGAAATTTCCTCAAAATTTGCTCAGAGAAGTTTTTCTAATCTGTCCACTCTCGAATAGCTAAATTGTCTTTAAAGGACACTTTACTCTTGCCGTTCTTTGACATTTCCAGTTCCAGAAGTTTATTCAAACGAGGAAATTATACTAAAATATGAGAAAGTAGTCCAATTGACACATCGCCTGTTTTTGGAGTAGTAACCGAAGTTAGTCGTTGGTCGGAGACGGTTCTGGAGTTTGGTTTCGAGAGCAGCACTTTGCTGATTTACCTGTAATATCAATATCAATTCAGGGTGTATATAAATTGCATTCCCATGGATTAGTACGAAAGAAAAATGAAGGTGTACACTCTATTTTTATGAGAAAGAGTTATTTCATCCATTTAACGGAGTATCTAATTTCGTCAATGTTGAAGTCAGTGGTATCAAAATGAAGTAAACGCTTCAACTATGAAGCAGGTACTCTATAAACCAGCCTCGCTGCCAGGAAAATTATACATCACTAGCTTTTTGTCCATATATAAGAATAATTACTATGGTATATAATGCAAATGTTACAAGGCAAAGCAAGTACCACATTTTTACCAAAGCCAACCTCAGTGAAGCTTCATGATTGCTTTCTTTAAGCTATTTGCAAAATATGGCAGAGTTATTAGTTCATGACAGAGTATCTGCTAATATTACTAGTAATTTCTTCAATGTTGAAGTCAATGGTATCAGAATGAAGTATATCATTCAACTATGAAGCAGGTACTCTATAAACTAGCCTCGCTGCCAGGAAAATTACAAATCAATAGATTTTATCTATATATAAGGGTAATTACTATGGTATATAAAGCACAAGTTGCAAGGCAAAGCAAGTACCACATTTTTACCGAGCCAACCTCAGTGAAGCTTCATGATTGCTTTCTTTAAGCTATTTGCAAAATATGACAGAGTTATGAGTTCATGACAGAGTATCTGCTAATATTACTAGTAATTTCTTCAATGTTGAAGTCAATGATATCAAAAAATGAAGTAAATGCTTCAACTATGAAGCAGGTACTCTATAAACTAGCCTCGTTGCCAGGAAAATTACAAATCAGTAGCTTTTTGTCTTTATGTAAGAGTAATTACTATGGTAGGTATATAAAGCCAATGTTACAAGGCAAAGCAAGTAGTACCTAGTACATTTTTATCGAAGCCAACCTCAGTGAAGCTTCATGGTTGCTTTCTTTAAGCTATTTGCAAAATATGGCAGAGTTATTAGTTCATACAGACTATCTGCTAATATTACTAGTAATTTGTTGAATCTTGAAGTCAATGATATCAAAATGAAGTACCTAAATGCTTCAACTATGAAGCAGATACTCTATAAACTAGCCTCACTGCCAAGAAAATTACAAATCATTAGCTTTTTGTCTGTATATAAGTAATTACTATGGTATATAAAGCAAATGTTACAAGGCGAAGCAAGTACTACATTTTTACCGAAGCCAACCTCAGTGAAGCTTCATGGTAGAGTTATTAGTTCATGACAGATTTAGATAAAAAAGTTAACCTCATATTGGGCAAATCATACATCTTCGAAGTAAATACTTAAGTTGTGTAGTAAATGCCATATATAGCATATACTATAGCGAGTGCTTGGGTGTTATAGTATTTGCTTTATGTACCTATTAGCAGATGCTCTTAGTAGTAGTATTAGCAAATCCTACGTTTTGTTCATACCATTCACTGTCTTATAGAGCGGCCTGTTATAGTCCTCATGTTGAACTAAGAAAACGGTCAATTTGCTGTGAGTATTTCATTCTGAACATTCTAAAGGTATCAATGCCGCCAAACCTTAGTGTTGCATTTACAAAGCACTTACTCTTGACGGCTTGCTTAACATTCAGATACCGCTTTATACCCAAGATCATTTCAGTTCTATTTTTGGTGATAATATTTCATCTGCCATGACTAGTTGTGGATTTCTGTAGGAACAAAGCTAATATTAACATTCACGTACATAACTTTACTCTGGGAACGGTCCCCTGCTACCTAAGAGTTTAAATATATCACCCGCACTCCTTTTTTTCGATGTTATAAGCGTTCAGCTTGTCTTTGAAGGATCCACCTCAGACAAGACACATTAAAATTAGCTTTTACGATACTTCCGGACTTGAATCCTCCCGAAAAGACAACTCTCTCGCTGTATAATGATCCCTCATTCATTTTATCTGGCGATTAAGATTATTTCTATGTTCCCACAAGCGTAGTGGCAGTTCAACGGAACCATATAAGGATATTAAGGATTATCGTAGACGATAGAGAGGGAGAGCGTCAAAATATTTTGACTGGTGAATATCGAGTTTCGTAAATAGTGACGAATTGCCGAAATCTGTATGTAGGGTCTTATCTGGGGTATGGACGTCAAAACACGCGACCCTGAGGTCAGGCTTTTCGCAATAATAACCGATACGAATGTTTAATAACAATTGAAGTAGATTTGAGTGAATGAAATTTGCATTATAAACATCAGGCGAAACGATTTATATGCGTTCCAGTTAACAACTACATTTATTTTGGAGTACGAATCAAGTGGCTGTTACTGTCAAAATTGTAATTTCCAACCATCAAAATAGCAATTTTTTCCTCATTTCCATCGCTTCTTGGACGTCAATTTCATGAATGTGACACCAGCAGTTCCCATTTGACTAACCGTAGAACAACGTGTTACAATGTTACGTTAGGATGGTATGCAGTCTGTAAATATTGTCTTCTCGTGTGATAAAAATTCAGCTAGCATCATTAAAAGTGCACTTCACAGGTGAACGTTAAGGAGAATTTTAAAATATCTCCACACTCTGAAAATTTAAAAACGAACAATCCCAGCTGCGAAAGGTTAGAGAAAAACTACAAGAATTTAACCGTATAACGTACAGTGTTGTAGTTCGTAAATACATACACATTAAACGTTATCTTTCTCACGCCTGATAAGTACTGTTTCATTACTTTCTGCGAGTAAGCGTTTTACTCGAATAATACCACGGAATTAAGAAGTTGCATCTCTTGTTTACTCGGTAATTACCATGAAATGTATACGGCAGAGAAACCATAATTTTCTACTGCGAACGCATTAACCCGAATTAATAACATCGATATTATGCATTTAATACCGATAACAATTGCTTTTATCGGTAAGCCAGAATACGTCAAAACATTTAAAACAATTTATCTGAATTCCCCCATTTGAATACCAATTGATTTTATTTTTGATTTATCTCTTTCGCAAATTAGATTAGTATCAGATTATTTAATCAGTAACTTTACATCTGATACTTTCTTAATGCGTAGAAATCTATCAATCTCTGACTTAATAAATGAAATGTATGTGTAACTTATCAGCGAGTAAGAGTGATTGGAAATTATGTAGGAACCGAATTCGGTCGCTTTCTCCAGAACGTGTGGGATACAACAGAGTAAAAGACATAATGATTATCTGATTGGTACATCAAATGTTAGGTTCAATTTCACACTTCGGCTCACTTAATTAATTAAAAATATTATAAGCACATCTTAACTTGGACTTTCGAATTTTACTATGAAACTTGTAATAGTACTGTCAAATAAACACAAGTCGGGAAGTGTCGTTTCCGCGAAATTCGAAGCGACGAGAATATACACGAAGCGAGATAGGAGTTCCTCGAATTCGGGAGGCGGGACTGTAAATTAGATAATAAGTGTTAGTAGAAATAAATTAATTAAGACATTTCGCGTTGTGTTAGTTATTTTAAACAGTAAACACGTAACAGTACGATTTTATTGCTTACTCCAAACTGTTAAAAAAATGGGAATTTTGCAAAAAATACAAATTTCATTATTTCATTATTCAGTTGTTTCATGAGCAAGTTTTCCCTTCTCAAGATGAAACTCTTATTGTAGGTCAAGGGGATGCTTTTTCGTGATACTAAGTTTCACTTCTCTTACTGCAAGTTTTGAAGATATGTATTGCAATTTTTGAGGAAAAATTTTACAAACTTCAGTAAAATGATAACGTCATTTTCACGAAATTCCTTTTAGTGTTGGCACGAGGACACCATTTGCGTTTCATCGTCTCATTCGAGTTCCTCGAATTCGGGAGTCTTCTAAATTAGAAAATAAGTGTTAGTAAAAATAAATTAGTTAAGACATTTCGCGTAGTGTTAGGTATTTTAGAAAGTGAAAACGTAACAGTGCTTTTTAAGTTATATAGCCAAGTTTCATTTCGCTTGCTCCAAACGGTTTTAGAAAGAAAAAAGAAATTTTTGCAAAGAATACAAACTTCATTATCTCAAAAAGATAAACCTTTTTTGCAAAGTTGTTTCATAAGCAAATTTTCCCTCTTCAAGATGAAACTCTTATTGTAGGTCAAGGGGATGCTTTTTCGTTATACTAAATTTCATTTCTCGTACTGCAACAGTTTTGAAAATATTTTAACATTTTTACTATTTACTAAAACTAAACACTACGCGATTTGTACTAATTAATTTATTTCTTACACTACACTTATAAACTTAACTTAACAATCCCTTAACTTAATTTATATTCGCACACACCAATGTTTATTTATTTAACGCGCGCGGTCTCTCGCCCGAATGTTTACACAACGATTCTTCAACTGTCCCGCCTTGGGTCCAGCATTCCTTATATACCAGGTAGAAGCCTTCTAGACGTTTGCCGGAATATTCCCGAAGTTTCGGGAGGTGATTCTAGAATTCGCGGAAATTGTTATCGCATCGAACCTTCTCGGCTCTTCGACCGTCGGCTTCGACCCGTCCTTCCCGGGATCGCAATTCGGCGAACTTGTGTAGCTCCCGGCGTGTTTATCGCGGCGAGCCGTTTCGTTACAATATGTATGTATTGCAATTTTTGAGAAAGAAATTTTACAAACTTCAGTAAAATAACGTCTTGTTAACGAAATTCTTTTAGTGTTGGCACGAGGACAACATTCGCGTTTCATCGTTTCATTCGAGTTCTTCAAATTCGGGAGTCTTCTAAATTAGATAATAAGTGTTAGTAAAAATAAATTAGTTAAGACATTTCGCGTAATGTTAGTTATTTTAGACAGTAAAAACGTAACACTGGGTTTTTAGTTCTATAGCCAAGTTTCACTTCGCTTACTCCAAAGTTTTAGAAAAAAAAAAGAATTTTTGCAAAAAATACAAGCTTCATTATCTCGAAGAGGTAACCTTTTTTGTGAAGTTGTTTCATGAGCAAATTTTCCCTTTTCAAGATGAAACTCTTATTATAGGTCAAGTGGATGCTTTTTCGTAAGTAAGTTTCACTTCTCTTACTGCAAGTTTTGAAGATATGTATTGCAATTTTTGAGAAAAAAATTTACAAACTTCAGTAAAATGATAGTCTTTTTCACGAAATTCTTTTAATGTTGGCACGAAGACACCATTAGCGTTTCATCGTTTCATTCGAGTTCCTCGAATTCGGGAGTCTTCTAAATTAGATAATAAGTGTTAGTAAAAATAAATTAGTTAAGACATTTCGCGTTGTGTTAGTTATTTTAGACAGTATAAACGTAACAGTACGTTTTTAGTTATATTAGCCAAGTTTCACTTCGCTTACTCCAAACAGTTTTAGAAAAAAAATGGAATTTTTGCAAAAAAATATCGGGTGTTTTTTTAAATTTCACCTCATAGTAGGCTGTGGATAGTGTTTGTGAATGCGCCTTACTAAAAAATGTCAAAATTGACATAACCTCACTTTTTTAATAAAAATTGAAACTGCTCCAATCGGTTAATAGTGTCTTGAAAAAGACAGCTCACTAATCAACGCCTAATTAATAGAGCCAAGCTATCTTTTTAAAGACACTAGTAACTGATTGGAGCAGTTTCAATTTTCATTAAAAAAGTGTGGTTATGTCAATTTTGACATTTTTTAGTAAGGCGCATTCACAAACTCTATCCACAGCCTACTATGAGGTGAAATTTAAAAAAACACCCGATACAAATTTCATTATCTCGAAGCGATAACCTTTTTTGTGAAGTTGTTTCATGAGCAAATTTTCCCTTCTCAAGATGAAACTCTTATTGTAGGTCAAGTGGATGCTTTTTCGTAAGTAAGTTTCATTTGGCTTAC
This sequence comes from Cryptocephalus moraei, assembly GCA_946251905.1. NCBI lineage: Eukaryota > Metazoa > Arthropoda > Insecta > Coleoptera > Chrysomelidae > Cryptocephalus > Cryptocephalus moraei. The sequence goes on along the minus strand of OX276456.1, from coordinate 36,416,317 downwards.
TGCAACAGTTTTGGAAATATTGCAATTTTTAAGAAAAAAAATTTACAAACTTCAGTAGTTCGTATCTCAAAATGATAACGTCATTTTCATGAAATCTCGCGTTTGTTTGCGACCAAAATTTTGAAAATCCGATATTATACCGTTTTTGGAAAAAATCCTTTTAAATTGAACTTTTGAGTTTCGCGATGGAGCTGATATGGTAAATCAAGGGAATGATTTTTATCTCTGTGATCAAGTTTCACTTTGCTACCTTCAGGAATTTTGAAAATATGATTTTTGTAAGAGAAGAAACACCAAAATTCAATGTTTCGTACCTCAAACAGTAAACGTTTCTTTCATGAAACTCTTTTTGTGTTGGCACAAGGAGATCATCTCTTTTTCACTTGCGACTAAAATTTTGAAAATACGATATTAGGCCGTTAAAATGCAATAGGCTAAACTCCCTTTTCGAGATCAAAAATGACACTTTCTAAATTTAGAAGATTCAATTCTTCATTGGGACCCAAAAACCCAAAAAGAGACCCAAAGACCCAAGTGGAAGGTTTTTGAGTTCTATAGCCAAGTTTCACTTCAATAGGTAACTGCAATAGTTTTGGAAATTGTCATTTTTAGTCAGTCAGTATTAACTCTCGCAGTATGTTAAGGGAATGCTTTTTAGTTCCAACTTTCACTCGGCCAACTTCAAGAATTTTGAAAATATTTTCATTTTTTTAAAAAGAAAACATCTGTTTCAGTATCTTCTTTTCTTTTTTGAGTGTTGTTGCCTCAAAAGTCCGAAATTGCAATATTATCCCATTTATTTAAAACTCTCAAATTGAACGAAATCGGTGTTGTGCCAGTATTGCTGCCCACATTTTCTAGTATTTATCGCCTGATCTTATTAATCCAAACTCAAGAGTGGCAATTTACATGGCAAAACTCAATTTCAACTTTTTAATCTCTCTATTTTCCAACGTAGTCAAGTCAACATTACATAAGTACGTACGATACTTTTTCCGTGCAGCAACTAAAAGTCTAATCTGGTGGTTATCGCGAGCCAACTTGACCGAGTTAAAATTACGGAAAATCCACGGGTCAGCTTATCGAACTTGGTGGAATGAATAACGGTGCCAAATTAGCTTGATTCGTTCCGAGATTTTCAACTCGTCGCTAGAGGAATTCGGCAACAGGTATTTGATTAGTTCGAGTTGCCGTGAAATTCGATAATCAAAACATCAAACATTTCGTGTGAATTACCTTTATAGTCGATAACGGTGTATTATTGGCTTGTTACTCTTGTATTGATTGATACATAACAATCATACCGAGTGTATTATGTCAAGTGATTTGGAATGAGGTAATAATTTGATTTACGTTTATCTGCACCAATTTCATTCTAGCGAAGATTGAATTGGAATGTTAACGATCCGATTGATATGCGTAACAATTACACGCATGATTCACACGCTAGCGTAGCCTCATGTTTTGACTTCAAAAGTTTCTAAGTGATTTTAATGAAATTGCTTTTGGTTCAGGTACTCTTTGGGTATTAAATTGCATGCAAACATATCGACTTCGATAAGCAAGATGAACGCACCTAATATCTGTAACATGAGACATGGCAGATAACGTGATTGTTGTGTTTGTTGCGTATCAGTCATAACAAGCATAACGTGATTGTTGTGTTTGTTGCGTATCAGTCATAACAAGCATAACGTGATTGTTGTATTTGTTGCGTATCAGTCATAACAAGCATAACGATTTGCTTGCAAAATAGAGTCGAATGTAATAATTACCGCCCACAGAATACCTTTGATCACATTCAAGGTTCAAAAGGTTGCTTTTAAAATTCCCACATTCGCTATTGGAAAACGTATTTAGACTGCCATAATTTCAGAAATGATGTACCAACTTCGGTTATTGACCACCAGGAATGCGAGGATTTTCCGAAATAACGTCACGACCGTACCTACTTTGCGTGAATAAGTTTTACTAGTTAATGTACGTATATAATTCGTTATCGGGTTATCCATGACATACTCACTTCTCGGAAATTTTACTATATCACTCGTTTAATCTTCCAATATGATCGATTTATTTTTGTTTTCACGATACTAGAGTTTGATAAGGCTTCGACTTCGCAAAAGAAGTTAATCCAGGGACAATCTAAATTTAAACGATTTTGATTTTTATTAAACTAGTACTATTTTTGTTTTATTAATGAATGATTCATCACCGTTGGGTATGCGGATTGGTCACGTTTAATCGCCCCACGATAGAAATATGTATTTGTGACAGTACCGTTATCTAATAAAAAGCAACTGTTGTCTCTCGAAACTATGAAAAACATTCATTATCAAAAGAGCCGATTAGCAATAAAACACGCTTCGGAATCGGAGAGAGACGCTACAAGCCGTAAGTTTATTGAAAACGCGCTTTGTTACAGAGAGCCAATAACACGTCGATTATAGAGCCTCTATTTCCTCCTGGCGTTTTCTATCTTTAGTGCCCAGATATTACGATATCGAGGGTGGTTCAACTCTCGATTTGTTATTACAGGCGAGTCCGTCTGAGTGGAACCACTCGTGATTTTCGCTCTGTTTTCCGCAATTAATCCTTTGAACGTGCGTTTATTGGTATTGCGAGCGATCGCCTCTATTCGGCGGACGCTTCCGTGTCCATAAAATGCGATGCATATAGCCAGGGCTCTTAAAGAGGAGAAGAAGAAATTGCTTTAAGGAAAGTCCTCAAAGGCCTAAAAGATCAAAACGGCTGTCTAGTGAATGATGTTTTCTGGAAAGGATACTTTTATTCTGGGAAGCAACCACCTCTCGATCGACGACGTGAGGCTAAGTGTAACAGAAACTAGTGAATCTTGTACTTTCAAGTTACTACTTTTAGTAAAGTGAATACTACTTACTTAATTTCAGATAAACGCTTTTGTCATTTCGCTTTGTAACTTAATCACTAAACTTGTGTAGAAGTTAGAAAGGTGCTTTATGAATCCCCACAATGATTTTAACTGATTTGAGAATATAGCATTAATGGAGAGTAGTTTAGATTTTTAATATCTGATCATTACACGCTACACGTGACTGCTATCCTACAAATTAGTTAAAATAATTTTTAGTATTTATAGTTTTATTAAACGGTTTTGTAAGTCCTATACAACTTTAGTGATTTTGTCCTTTGGTTTAATAATTAGCGTTACCAAATTTTATAGTCCGAGAGAAAAAAATTATTTAGAATTGCTCTTAGTGAGATGGTTTATAAATTAGTATTGTGTATAGTGTGTATAGTGGATTAATAATTAACATCACCAAATTTTATAGTCCGAGAGACAAAAATTATTTAGAATTGCTCTTAATGAGATGGTTTATAAATTACCAATTATTGTATCTGATTACGAATTATCTCATTAGCTATTGGCTAGGAGGGGATAAATTTGAATTCCCTTAACAAATTTTTGTCAGAAATTATCCGTTTATCCATCATGCAAATTGATTTTTTTCCTTTGGATTAATAATTAACATCACCAAATTTTATAGTCCGAGAAAAAAAATTATTTGGAATTGTTCTTAGTGAGATGGTTTATATATTACCAATTGTATCCTATTACGAATTACCTTATTAGCTATTGGCTAGGAAGGGATAAATGGGGTGCATTTAAAAAGAAATTATTTGAATTCCTTAAACAAATTTTTGTCAGAAATTATTCGTTTATCCATAATGTAAATCAGGTTTAAATAGTTTAAAGTCCAAAAACAGGGGATAAAATTGAAAATGAAGCATTTCAATTAAGGTAATACTTAGGAAATAAGTTTAAGGTGTGTATGGAATAACAATTTTAGTTGGAATTAAGAAGTAAAAAAATTTTTTTTAACCATAAATGCATTCTAATAAAAGGAGACAAGCAGAATACTTGGAGGAAAAACTCAAAAATCTCTTTTGAGCCAAACTCTCACCAAAACGATATATCTAAATATGTAACTCAAAGTCAAATTAGTACTTCCATTTTCGAGTTATGGACTTCCTTTCGGAAGGTGCAGATTCTCACCTCAATTATTAATATTGACGGACACTATATTTTGCAACATATCTGCTAATTTCATATTGTGCGATATTGTCGTTGGTACTTTCACTCGCATGCAAATTTCATCATTTCGGTTATTCAATAACAATCTAAATGAAATAAATTAGTTCCGTCGGATCGAGTGAAATTACCGTGTTTCATTCAACGATAGGCGTCTCACTTGGATACCTTTCCAGGTCGGATAGGAGTTCATACTTACTATATTAGATGTTAATTCTTATGAAATACGGCTGAGTTTTGAGGAGATACGATTGTTTGGTTAATCCCAGAGGATTATAATTATCCTTACGACGACGCTTGCATGTCGTACGATTACCGACGCTCATGTTTTATTCACTGGCCTCAGAAGAAAAACGCCCTTTCAAGTGAAAAATCTCCTTATGTATTATGTATAAAACTAATTTGGAACGCTTTTGTGTGTATGTGTGTGTGTGTTTAACGTGTGGGCGGCCTGTTGTACGAGACGACGTTTCGACCCCATACGGTTCCCGAAAAACGGTTTTAAATTAAACCTGTCACGGACAAAACTCTCCTCGCCCGTCAAAAACAACCTTCGGCCCTCGGAAATTAATCATCTGGCTCGTTATTTGATTACACGTCGTTCGGAAATATTGTAATTAACGTCGGGTGGGTTATAAGATGGTCGTAGAAGTCTTGCTGGAGACGCGAGAATCTTAATTTTAAAGTTCTCAAGGAGAACTTTAAAAGGCAATACAAAAACTCAAAACCAACAAGGCTCCAGGCGAAGATAAACTTCCAGCAGAATGCTTTAAATATGCCGAAGAAATGAGAAGATTTATACCACGAGACCGTCAGGCCGAGTGGTATAAATTCTCAAGTGACTTAGGAAACATAACACATAACACGCCAGTGGCATACAATGTTTTATCCAACAAGTGGAAGAAATCCGTTTTTTATGAGATAATCATTAATAAGTCAAAGCTACTTGCGTCTCAGTACCCTATAAATGTCAGAATGACTTGACAGTGACTTTTTTACATTTTAGTTAAAGTAGGTTGGTTGGTTGCCACTGGCCATAAATAAATAGAATACTACTTTAAATATGAACGTGAGTTATAATCCATAACTCACTAGTGTGTTATTTGATAGTTTACTTCTCGAAAATTACATTAATAATGACAGGCATAACCGTCATGTGTTGGATAAAAGCATTATCACCCCTATCCATAAGAAGGGTGATAATTTGAAATATAAGAATTATATTAATTCTGTCTAATTGTCGAACATCGTCTTAATGAGGTTATCTCCGTCAGTAGAGGAAATCATAGGTGAATATCATAGTGGGTTTAGAAAACATGTGGACCAACTATTTACAGTCAGACAATTAGTGGAAAAATGTTGGAAATTCGACGAGGAATTCCACCAAATATCCATAGACTTTAGACAAGCATATGACAGCGTGCTAAACTACACGAATTGTATTAATTTATTTATTTTACCCACTTCCACTAACACCTATCTACTAATACTACTTAATTTATTTACGGCGTAAGTAAGTAATTAATATGATGTTAAATTCAATGGAGGCTCATTTTAACTATCCACGTCAGATCTTACGATCAATGAGCGAGCGACTCTGAGGTAATTACCTAGTCCAAAGTCATTCGATTTTTTCGCCGTATCATGAATTTAATTGAAGTATAATTAACGATGTCCCCATTGGTCTTATACGGATTGCAGTACGAATTATAATTCGCGTGTCATCGTCGTTTGGACCTCACGGAATTAATTTCCCAGAACGAGTTTTTCGATGAGTTGCACGTCATTGTGTCGAGTGATATTATGAAGTTGAAGTTGCAGAAATTCCCAATTTAGATGTACCGGTAACTATACTCCGTTTCAAAAAGTTTCCTTTAGAATCGTAAGACTTCAAATTAATAATCCGATCTAATTATACATTTTCTTGAATGGGACTTCAAACCGAAAACTTGCGAAGGAAGACTCTGCTCATCTCAGTGATACGGTGTATCGTGTAATGAAGGATTTTGAACGCCAATTAAAAGAACTCTCTTTAAGATCGCTTGTGGTTGATGAGCTGTAAGTTTTATTTTTCGTATGGAGCGTTCCAAAATAATTTAAACGTCTTCTAGATTAAAATTGGTTCTGTCTCAGGTCACATCACCTTTGAGCTGACCCCATAATGTATTCAATCGGAGTCGTTTCGCAATAGTGCGCAGTTATTTGGCGAACTTTACCTCTCATTTGCCACGTCTTGTTTATGTTCTCGATGCAAAACAGTTTTCATTACAATTGTTATATCGATGGTTAGTAATTTGAAGCGAGCCAACAATTTAGCTGTTAACGGAGCAGTCTAGCAATCGAAGAGACATGGTGGGTGCCAGTCAAACTGAACCAAAGGTTTTGGGTTAAAATCAACCCAAAATTACAGAAGATCCAAAAATTTGGCATTGCGGTTGCCGCCCTATACGGCATGCGTCAATTTTACAGCTAAAGTTACTAGCTATATAAAGTACCGCAAACTCTGCCATTTTTGGGCAAAAATTTGGCGCCAAATTTGAATTGCTAATGTCAAATAAAAATCAATTTCGTACTGTGTTCTTAAAAAAAGCACAATTGTATCAACATGCGTTAATAATTGAAATGCAGATAGTAAGGCAATTAATTAAAACAAAAGCAAGCATTGTTTTCATTATTTATTGTTAGCAATTCAAATTTGGCGCCAAATTTTTGCCCAAAAATGGCGGAGTTTGTGGTACTTTATATATCTAGTTGAAAGAAGGCGACATCTCGTGGCGAAGACGGAATTTAAAAATATTCAAGCTATTTTACACAACCCAATTGTTATTTGTTTTTCATACCTCAAACAAAGGAAATATAGTTAGTCAATGGTGATCAAATACTAAAAGATTGAAATAGTTACTACTTACTGAAAAATTAACCTAAAAAGAAATATAAACAACGTCTTAGTTATTTAGTATCTTACATGCCTACAAGACCTATATGGGAGATAGGACACCTTTTAAAGCATAAAATGAAGTGCAATTGAGCAGGTTTTTCAATTAAGTGAGCGAACAAAGCCTTACGTCTAGTTAACGATAAATTATGGGCTTTGTCCGAACAATTATTATTAATATTACGTGAATTGAAGTCGATTCATGTTCTAAATAAATTTTTTTTGTGGTGGGATAAATGAATTTCGATTATCACAGTTTATTTTTATCATCCTGGGCAGATTTCTATGCTTTCAGCAATAAATATCTTATTATTTTAAATTCTCTCATATTAAATATGTTAGCTCGCTATCCCACGCACCTTAAATTAAAAAAAAGGTTTAATAAGGGTTTTTATCCGTAGTACAAAATTATAACTAACACAATACACAATAGTGGAACAGGTTTTTTTTTGGGTGTGCCATAAATGCTGTAGGTAGAGCTGTTAGGGTGAAATGAAACGAGTAAAGGTAAAGGTAATAACCCTTCTACCTGACTTTAAAATTCCAACTTTTCTGAAGAAGCCATATATACATATGGACAGTAAACTATTTTCTCACTATTAAAATACTAACGCTTGTATGTGAAGACGTAGCTTAAATTTTTTTAAATGTGCAAAAAATATGACGCTATAAGGGTGAATTTGTCTCCCTAAGAACGCCTTGTTATTTCTCCCTAAAGTTATAGACCAGTTGTTTTGGTGCAGTTAGATAGATAGCACTTAAAAGATTTTTTTGAACAGGTGAGGGTAGTTTTGTCTCCTCAATTTCGATGTAAAAATATACTTATTATGGTTGTTCATAAAATATAGAATGACTCAATAAGAATAATAGATTAGTCGTGGGAGGAGTTGTTTTTTGATTTGTGTTTTTTTTTTAACAATCAATAATAGTTTGTCTCCTTTCTCAGTTTCGACGCAAAAATGCTTCTTATAGTTGTCCATAGAATATAGAATGTGCCCATTATCACATTATCTGTCGGAGGTCGTTTTTGGAAGGATTCTATATAAAATGTATAAGTAATATCTAGTACCTCCAAAACAACTTATTGACGACATTGGAACCACTCTATACTTGAGGGAGAAATGCAACAAGGCGTTTTTTGTCATAATGAAAGACAGCCAATTTACTATTTAAATAATGGTTTTTCCTTTTCAATTTTACACTTTTCTCAGTGTATGTCTTATACCCTATCGAGTTGTGAAAAGGATCATATCAGCTTAACTCAAACTTAATTATCAGATCGATATAAACGGTAAAATATCAAATTCAAATTTGATTTCGTACAAAAGTTAGCCACGTCCACAAATTTAATAGTCCAGGAAAATTTGTTTCTTTTTTGAACCCCAAAATTTCTACCAAAAAACTTTTCTCGGAGAAGTTGTTTATTAACAAATAATTGTAAAAGTGTGTGTCTTATACCCTTTCAAGTTGTGAAAAGGATCATATCACCTTAACTCAAACTAAATTATCAGATACACGCCTTGCGTCGATATAAACGGTAAAATATCAAATTCAAATTTGATTTCGTACAAAATTTAGCCACGTCCACAAATTTAATAGTCCAAGAAAATTTGTTTCCTTTTTGAACCTCAAAATTTCTACTAAAAACTTTTCTCGGAGGAATTGTTCATTAACAAATAATTGTAAAAGTGTGTGTCTTATACCCTTTCGAGTTGTGAAGAAGATCATATCACCTTAACTCAAACTTAATTATGAGATACGCGCCTTGCGTCGATATAAACGAATTTGAATATTGAATATCACATTCAAATTTGATTTCGTACAAAAATTAGCCACGTCCACAAATTTAATAGTCCAGGGATATTTGTTTCTTTTTTGAACCCCAAAATTTCTACCAAAAACTTTTCTCGGAGAAATTGTTTATTAAGAAATAATTGTAAAAGTGTATGTCTTATACCCTTTCGAGTTGTGAAAAAGATCATATCACCTTATAACTCAAACTTAATTATCAAATAGGTACGCGTCTTACGTCGATATAAACGGTAAAATATCAAATTCAAATTTGATTTCGCACAAAATGTAGCCACGTCCACAAATTTAATGGTCCAGGAAAATTAGTTTCTTTTTTGAACCTCAAAATTTCTACCAAAAACTTTTCTCGGAGGAATTGTTCATTAACAAATAATTGTAAAAGTGTGTGTCTTATACCCTTTCGAGTTGTGAAAAGGATCATATCACCTTAACCCAAACTAAATCATCAGATGGGCCTTACGTCGATATAAAGGGTAAAATATCAAATTCAAATTTGATTTCGTACAAAAATTAGCCACGTTCACAAATTTAATAGTCCAAGAAAATTGTTTCTTTTTTAACCTCTTAAAATTTCTACTAAAAACTTTTCTCGGAGGAATTGTTCATTAACAAATAATTGTAAAAGTGTATGTCTTAAACCCTTTCAAGTTGTGAAAAGGATCATATCACCTTAACTCAAACTTAACTTAATTATCAGATATAAAGGGTAAAATATCAAATTTGAGATTTGATTTCGCACAAAATTTAGCCACGTCCACAAATTTAATAGTCCAGGAAAATTAGTTTCTTTTTTGAACCTCAAAATTTCTACCAAAAACTTTTCTCGGAGGAATTGTTCATTAACAAATAATTGTAAAAGTGTGTGTCTTATACCCTTTCGAGTTGTGAAAAGGATCATATCACCTTAACCCAAACTAAATCATCAGATGGGCCTTACGTCGATATAAAGGGTAAAATATCAAATTCAAATTTGATTTCGTACAAAAATTAGCCACGTCCACAAATTTAATAGTCCAGGGAAATTAGTTTCTTTTTTGAACCTCAAAATTTCTACCAAAAACTTTTCTCGGAGGAATTGTTCATTAACAAATAATTGTAAAAGTGTGTGTCTTATACCCTTTCGAGTTGTGAAAAGGATCATATCACCTTAACTCAAACTTAATTATGAGATACGCGTCTTACGTCGATATAAAGGGTAAAATATCAAATTTGATATTTGATTTCGCACAAAATTTAGCCACGTCCACAAATTTAATAGTCCAGGAAATTTGTATCATTTTTTTAATCTCAAAATTTCTACTAAAAATTTTTCTCAGAGGAATTGTTTATTAATACATAATTGTTTCGATACGACTTACCACATAGATATCGTCTGGGGGTTGATAAATGGGGTGCATTTACAAAAAATATTATAAAAACTATAAAATTTGTGAATGTTAGTGACTAACACCATTAAAATTTCCCTCTGACTTACACGTTCAAATCAGATATTATTAGATCATTTCCGTGCGTTCTAACCGTAACATGCGTACGTAATCAACATCAAATTTTTATCTCTGAAAAATCGTATGATGTCGTTTATCGCGAAGGTCGCGCTCACTCTCTGTAATCACCGAGAGTTTCGTCAGGTGTTTGCCGTACTATGCGTAACGATGATTGTGCCGTATAACCTTCTTTTTTTAAGAAGAACGTATCGTCCCCCGCGGTATCATTCGCCGGAAAGTTGGGAAGCTCCATTACGCCCTTATATGGAAAACCCTTGTAGGGTCCCGGAATCGTGCGAGGCGGGGGAGGAAATATATTTCAGACACGGGAACGCTCTCAAGATAATTTGACATCCTCTCGCGTTGATCGATGCGTATCTGTACGCGTTCGATAGGTACGTGAAAGCACGTTCCTCGGATTATAAGAAGGTCGATTAATCTCGCGTTTCCTGGGCCGGTTTCCGGCTTTTTAAAGAGAAGGGGGATACCTAAGACTTCGCTTTTGTACCCTTTTGTAATGGGCCTCCCTTTGAAAAATTTGAATGACTGTGATGGAACCAGTCATTTCTTAACTCTCCCCGTACCATAAGTGACCTATTATCGAATCAAGCGTCGAATACATTACCACTGGCCGCTTCTTTTCGTATTATATTTCGGTAATTATCGAGGGCGAGGTGGAGAAATAATACAACATTAACTTTATGCATTATTCATGCACCCATAAATTACATTTTCATCACGAAACGTACGCTTATACATCCGTTCACTGAATCAATTAAAATGATACGTATGATTAATAGTTCATGTGCTATTAACGGTTTACAATACAATACGACACACAACACAATACACACTCTCATATTAACTTTTTCGATTCTTTTATTGGGACCAAAAGATACGACTCGCGTGTAGTGAGAGAAAGGGACAGAGATACGAAAACCAGTTGAAAATGGTCAATGACACTACGTGGAGCCTTTAGGTCCGCGAGACGGCGATTACCATCGGAATAGTGGGTAAGGTCTGATATGGACGAAAGACGAAAATTTCAATCACCAAATTCACCAACAAATTCTCAAGTGATTTAGGAAACATAACACGCGAGTGGCATACAATGTTTTATCCAACATGTGGAAGAAATCGTGTGTTTTTTATGAGATGGTAATTAATAAGCTTTGTGATCAAATCAAAGCTACTTACGTCTCAGTACCCTATAAAATTTCAGAATGACTTGGCAGTGACTTTTTTACATTTTGGTTAAAGTAGGTTGTTTGTTTGGTTGCCACGGGCAAACTTTAAATATGAACGTGACTTATAATCCATAGCTCATTAGTGAGTTATGAATTATAACACACTAGTGGGTTATTTGTTAATTTACTTGCTTAAAATGACATTAATAATGACATGTCATATGTTGGATAAAATATTTAACTTGCGCCAATAAACGCGAAAAACAAGTTTCATAACTCATCCTCGCTTGTATTTGAACAGTCCACGCCGTTATTTATAATGTTACGTTACCGATGAAATTTAACTAATAACGTAATCAAACATTTTTGATCCTAGTAATTCTCCCGACGATCCGGTCGCCAAAAAGTGCAATTGGACCGACTCCAATGCGACTTATCCTTGAACATTATAACTGAAAATTGGTGGCAATGCGGGAATAGTCAGTTATGTGTGTCAATGCTTAATTACAGGTCGGTCGTTTGAAAAATGTATTCAAATCGAACATCGTGTTACGTAACAACGTGTTCGTGTCAGCTAACGGAGGAAATAATAAAAAGAGAGATGTTTACGTAAATGAAGATGAATGAGAGATCGGTCGAAACGTCTGGATAAAAAGACTGTTCCGTTTATCGCCGCTTCGTTGATAGTAAATAAGTGGTTCATTCATTGGATTTTTAACAGATGATGTCAAGTACGGGCGAAGTGTGAAACCGAGGGATATTTGTTTCATCGCCGAGTATTTCGATAAGTGTAATTAGTAAATCGATTTGTTAATCGTTGCCACACGTGACGAATACTAAAAATAAACGCGGAATTAGTATAAGTCTTTAGAGAAGTTGCCTTTAAATTTATTGAAAGTGTAACATTGTAAGATGGTGTACAACGACCCCGAAGTTTCCCTATCACTGAAAGCAATAGACCCAACTACATTTTTGTAAAAAGGAGAATGAAGTATGTGAAAATATTAGGTAGCTTTTTAAAGGTACATATCTCATGGAAAATAGAGTAGGAAATTCACTATACAAAATAGACTGACATTGACGACATATCTGCGACTGTGCTTATTGCGTAATTAAGCGGAAATATACATCACGCCCCTAAGCGTGACAATATTTAATACAACTAATGGAGTAAACTGAACTATCAAATTTTTAGTTACTTGTCATCTTGGCCTAACTGTACAATAACTTTGAGTTGGTGTGCAGGATGTTGTCAAAACTGACAATACATGAAACTTCGTATCTAATAAATCGAATTGTCAATCTGGAAGGACTTGTTGACACTTTTCTCTCATATGAGGAGGTTTAACTCAACATAACTGCTTCAAAAGATGCAACTAATTTTGGGAAAATTTAGTTTTTCACTTGTAAAACTTTCCACTTGCATTATTGATGAATAAGTTAAACAAGGAAGTTGTTTTGAGATGCTTTGCAAAAAAACAACATTGTGCATTTAGTTAAAAACGTTAATAATCTCTGAACAAATCGACTGAATTGGTATTTAATGCATTTTTCAAGGGTGTCTATGGGATCTTTCGATATGTTCAAAATTTCAGTACGATCGATTTAATAGTTTATAAAATATTCTTTGTTTAAACAAATGTGTGTAAAGTCACGATGTTCTCGGAGAGGTATCTTGTATAATCAACGAAATACATTCTATTAGATCCTATATTATAATCTTGGAGAAAAAAACCAATTAATTCAAAACAATGCAATGACTAGAAACTGGTTGTAAATAGTGGGTAATTATCTTTACTCAAACAACTTAAGTAACTCTGCAACCGCAAGAGCGACCTTCATATCTTTTAATACTGGTATATTTGGTATTTCTTCATATCAATCTCATCACTCGAAGTGCATAGGAAGAAAAGGTAATTGTTTTAGAATAATAATTAGTAATAGAAAATGTAGAATAGCTTGAATGCTTCTCGTGATAAATTCTAAATCTCCAACCCTATTTAAAAATTAAATGAGATTTTCATTTAAGAGTAGAGGGTTGCAATTTCCAACCCCTTTCTTCTCAGCTATCTTTGCTATTGGAGAAGGAAAGAAAATTCCCCAATTCAAATGTATGTACTTACTCCTACTTATTTTAACAACCCCATTGACATATCTCATATACCAATTTTTGGCGAATTCGCCATATCCACTAGCCACCATCTGCCGACTCGTACACCCTCCAACGACCCTCTGAAAGGGGTTTTTAAAAATCCGCGTTCATTCTCGCACCTTTTGTATTTTAAATCGGAAAGTCGTCCCCTATTTTTAGACGCGCCGCGTCCTCAAAGCGAGACTCATCCCAGGGAATTCTCTGGGATGAATAGGTTTCGTTATGACGTTTCGTACTGAAACTCTCCGAACGAATAGCACGTATCCCCTTTTCCAGGTTCGATCGTCGGCGTTTTATCATATCAGAAGCGTAGCTAATCACCGCACAAGTCCTAGCAAAGAGTGTCTAAAGTGATGGAAAACGTGTAAGCTCGTAATTAACCTCGATATTATTACTTCTCATTGTACTCACCCTGAATTGACCGATTACGATTCGCCGTTACCGTCGATAAGACGAATTCCTTCTTCCATTACACTCGCTGTTTTATCTATCAGTGCACTTACGTGCAGTATTCGTAACTAGTTATTATTATTTACGGCGTCGTAAATTTTAAATGTGTTGCTGGGATCAATGGATGTATTAGTGCGCTATTAAGGAAAATCGACTCGATGCGTACAGAGTGTCATGATTCATGTCAATTATTTATTTTAATTCAGGTAATAATTTGCCTAACGACATAAGTATACTCTATCTCTATACCAAACATCCAATACTACCAACTTAGTTGACCCCAGGACATCGCAATTTATGTGTTCCGTGTATATTTTAGGTTGAGAATACACATACTCAACCTAAAATATCCACGGAACACATAAATTGCGATGTCATGTGACTATATTAAGTTGGTAGTGTTGGATGATTCTGACGTCATCAAAATGACGTGCATCTGGATTTGTTTTAAATAGAGTATATATGTACATACTTGGATATCAAATAATGCGAAGAAGCACTCCCTGAAGTTTGTGACGTCTGTTGTACCATAATATGGAGTATCACAAAAATGGAACATCGCACAGGACATCGCAAAAACAACTCTTGTTTTGTAATGAAATAAGAAACGTTAAACGTTCAAAAAAGTGTTGAAATATAAACCATTTTGAATAATTCAATTCAAGTTTCTGAGGTGTAGACAAAGAAAGATCGACAGATTTTTATTTACGAAACCAGAAGGTTTTAGAAATTTTAAACAATTAAAACCGCATGAGATTTGACTAAATTCCGTACTTTATTTAAAACTTACAATTAGTTTCATCTTTATTACAAGAAATTTTCTGGTTTGTTTGTGGTATCGACCAATTGTTTAATATTTAATTCATATTTACCTATTTAGATATTTGCAATGAGTTTCGCCAATTCTAAACTTAAATTGAGCAAACATAATGAGATGATGGCAATTTTACAGCAAATTGGATTAATTCCAAATATATGAAGAAATGTTTTAATGAATTTTTTGGTTAAGATTTCAACATTTTTGAAGTGAATCGTCAATGTGGATCTTTAGACTGCGAAACATATTCAACCAATTTTGGCAAATTTGCGACACCCTGTATATTGAGTATTATCCTGTCTGGAACATACGTCCATTAAGGCTTTGGGACCTAAAATGATGGTAAATTGAAGGGGTATTAAACCTCTTCATATCGAGCTGAGTGGACTATTCCAGTAAGGTGTCTAATACGAGGATGATCTGTTTAAATCATACACATATTTTGTAAATTACTCGCAAAACCTAGAAAGGATATTCATAACGTGTTTCACCCTCTTTTAATAACTGCAACCTTTGTGTGTTTAATCCTCTAATGGCTGGCTGTCGTGGTGCGTGTGTGATTTACGGCGGCATTGAACCGGCCTTAACGAGAAAATGTCCACTTCACTTTCGGAAATCTTTAATTCACAGTTGATTTTTTTTAAACGGTCCCGACTATTAATCTTGTTTAAAGCACGATGGCACCCTCCTAGGCGAGCGCTTATTGTAATTTCAGCGCGGCGCGGTGTAGATGAATAGAGACGAGAGTCATGACCCCTGCGTTTTAAATTTATGTCACACGTGCCGGTTTAATTCAATTTTAACACTTAGGAAGGAGTCCCCTCGGCGTTCCCACTACTCCCAATGGTCCGACTCAAATTCTAATCCATCTATTCTGCTTCAGGTGTCCTGCCCGACATCCAGCAGGACTTCCACATCGATAACGACAAGGGAGGCCTTCTCCAGACCGTGTTCATAATTAGCTATATGCTGTTCGCCCCGATCTTCGGCTACTTGGGCGACAGGTACAGCAGGAAATGGATAATGGCCGCCGGGGTGTCGTTGTGGAGCGTGACGACGCTCTGCGGTTCGTTCATGGGGGTGAGTCTATGGGGATCCTGATGAGTCATGGGAGTGACGTTTCTTTTTCCAGGATTACTGGTGGTTCCTCGTCTTCCGTGCCATGGTCGGCATCGGCGAGGCCAGCTATTCGACGATAGCTCCCACGATCATCAGCGACTTGTTCGTCGGCGACCTCAGGTCCAAGATGCTGGCGATGTTCTACTTCGCCATACCCGTCGGGAGGTAAGCCGTCGCAAACTAGAGACGAAACTGGAAGGGAATGTGGGTTTTATTTTACATTGGATTCTGAGGGTTTTAGGATCTGCCCTTATATTACTTGGTTTTCTTGGGTCCTTTGTAGATTTTTGATGTGATACTTGCGCTTACTAGAACTCTTTCCATAAAAAGGCAGTATTAAATTGTGACTCGGATTAGCTCAGTTGCATGATGATGGTTTGAACCATTTAGGTTATAAATTGTAATACACTTTGATATACGCGACATTAGTAATGACATATTCTTGCCTATGGACTATGTCTCACTAATATTGCCTATTAGTTTTTAAACATTTAGTATATCTTCACTACAAGTAGCAGTACTTCAGCTTGTTGGAATTCACTATTTCCATCTGCACTACTTGTCGCTACTTTGTTGATTTCATGAAGGGCACTTTTCCACAAAAAGAATGATTGTATTTTTTGGCTTTTCCAAGAAGTACTGGATGAGTTTTGTTCCGTTGTCAGAAAACGCTTAAACCTACCTGAAAGCATTAAAAAAATGATATCCTAGACTGCAATAGCAACAAACAACACTATGACCAACAAAATCAGTCACACATTAGCGACAAATTCTGGATTTAATCCACTCTACGGAATAGCCAGTGTACCTCGATCATTCGATTCATTTTTCTAGCGGTTTGGGGTACATAGTCGGCGCCGAGACGGCCAAAGTCGCCGGCCAAAGGTGGGAGTGGGGGCTCAGGGTGACGCCGGTGATGGGCCTCGTCGCCGTCCTCCTCATCATATTCGTCCTCAAGGATCCGACGAGGGGTGAGAGCGAGTGCTCCGGTCACATGGAACCTACCCCGTGGTGCGACGACGTCAAGGATATCGTACAGAAGTGAGTTGGAATTTGTAACGTCTCTGCTTGTCTAAGGGGTAATTCGTAAGCTCTAAACAAGAATGTTCATTAGTTTTTAGCTTAGGATCGAGGATGTTGCTGTGGTTGTGTCTATAGGCAACACTGCATACATATTGTAGCAGTAATCTTTCAGTTACATGGTAAATTGACAGAAATAAGTTGGAATTTGTAACCTCGCTTCTTCTCTAAGGGATAATTCGTAAGCTCTAAACAAAAGTGTTCATTAGGGTTTAACTTAGGATTCAGGGCTGTTGCTGTGGTTGTGTCTATAGGCAACACTGCATACGTATTGTACCTGTAATCTTTCAGTTACATGGTAAATTGACAGAAATAAGTTGCAATTTGTAAGCTCTCTTCTTCTCTAAGGGATAATTGGGTCACACTAAACTACCCCCGCCATTTACTCTGCCTCGAATTCGTAAATGTACATTGAGTTTTAGGTTATGATTAAGGTTGTGGTTGTGACTATATAGGCAACACTACATACCTTCTCTACCTGTAATCTCTCGGTTACATGGTAAATTTACACTAATGTACGTTGTTTTTCATGTGTTATATTGTATAATAAATACTGGGCTATATGTAAACGTTGTAATCTGTTGCATATTAATAATTTTCTAGTCGGAGTTTCGTGTTCTCCACGGCCGGCTTCACTTGCGTCGCCTTCGTCGCCGGCGCGTTGTCCTGGTGGGGCCCGAAGTTCATCGAGATGGGATTCAAGTTGCAAGGAGAAAACGTGGATACCGGAAGGTAAGGTCGTATCGATCACATATCTAAAATCTTAAGGGCCGACGAAACTAAACGATCCATCGCGCTGACTCGATTCGCTGACTATTCTAGCGTCTCCTACAAGTTCGGCGCGATCTCGATGTCGGCGGGACTGTTGGGCGTACCGACGGGCTCGTACTTCGCGCAGAGGCTCCGTCACACGATGCCACGCATCGACACGCACATCTGCGCGTTCGGCCTGCTCGTCTCGAGCCCGTTAATATTCGTCGCGTGCGTCACGGCCCAGTATCACGTCGCTCCGTGCTTCGCGCTCGTCTTCTTCTCCATGTTCTTCCTTAACTTGACGTGGTCGATAGTCGCAGATATGTTGTTGGTAAGGGGGGGTGGGGTGTCGTTACGAGCGATCCACGGGGGATAAGTACGAGGTGCAGGAGCAAGGAGATGACTTTCTAACATGAAAAATGATTGTATAACCGGCCTAATGAACAGCGATTTCAACACTTTTCTTACCATGGTTTCGGTGCCAAGCGCTACAGATCAGGAAACCTTTTTGAGCCCCATAAGTGGTACTCATGTACTTTTGTAGGTACTTAATGTTTAAAATTCTCATAACATACCCAAGGTTATTATCCTTTATCCACGCTCATAACACGTTCTCTCTGTAAACTTCATTACAGCGATTGCTTAATTAAAGGGCGATCATCTCGCCCCGCTGGGTCGCTCGTAACCGAAAAATTGAAATGTTTGTTATTAATTGTTTCAGTACGTCATTTGTATTCGGTGCGGTAACGATGGTGGCCGGCCTGGTCGGCGTGAGCATGGGCGCTTTTCTCGGCCAATGGCTGAAGCCGACCTTTCCCAGAATCGACCCGATACTTTGCGCGATCGGCCTGTTCCTGTCCGCTCCCATCCTCTTCGCTACCACATACGTCGTCACGAGAAATACCCTTTCCAGTTACGTACTCCTGTTTTTCGGCCAGGTCGCTTTGAACCTCAACTGGGCAATAGTCTGTGATATTTTACTGGTAAGGCCACGTATGAAGGGTGATGTTCGTATACACCTATCTGTCTTTCTCTCTCTGTCTATCTACCTATCTCTGCCTTAGTAACGGTGAACTGTTGTCGTTGATGAGGGTGTTTGGTTTGCTAACTAGTGTTGAATGAAATAGTTGATAATTCTCGAGGATATCGGCTTGGATCAACATTGGTCGCAAGCTACCGTCTTCGATTTCTGTGTTGGTGTATTTGTGGTTTGTTACTTTTCTTTTGCTATAACTGGCAGTTTACGAATTTATTTTAAGCATGGTTTTAGTTTCCGAAGATTTCCCTCTCTAACTGTTACACCTTTGCTTTGTGCTGTTATTTGTTCACCAACCTCTGAACGAAGCTTTCAAATCTGTCCTAACCATATTATTTCTAATTTCTTTTCGACTATTGAAATAAGATCATTTTTACGGTGATGGTATAAATATCACTACTATTGCCCTATTGTTCTATTACAATTTAAAAGTAAATGACTTACTGAAACGTTATGATGTGTTTGCTTCTTGTATGCTTATTGTTAAAATATTCGTGATCAGTTATTGGCTTTTTTGTTAATTTCAAAGGGCAAAGTATACGTCAAAATTTTTATTTAACAGTAAGCAAACTTAAAACAGAAAAAATACTGATTTTTACTGATTTAAATTGACGAAGTTTAACAGCGAGTTCACAAGGTTTGTGTTTTTGTACCAGAATGTCCAGCACCCTTTTTAGTTTTGAAGTGTAGAAATCAGCATTTTTAGTGAAATCGTCTCAGTATTAGTATTTCATCCTTGATTGTTTGTTTAGTACGTTGTTTTACCAACGAGACGATCCACCGCCGAAGGTTTCCAATTGCTGGTCTCGCACGCTTTGGGAGATGCGATCAGTCCTTATGTAGTCGGAGTCGTAAGTATTAAATATTTTACTTGGCATAAAAGTAAGTCAGTTTTCAGTGCCATTCAATTCAATTGCAGTTTTGTTGCTTTCTTAACTAAGTTGCTACAACTTCTTACAAAAGTGCTCTTGTACTAAGGGACCATCATAAATCATAAGTGTCCTATTCAGCAACTTTTAAACCTCTTGATGTTAAAAAGGACAAAAATGAATTGCAATTGTCTGTAAATACACCTTTTAAATCAATTCAGACAGAATTAAAGAAGTTATTTGAATAGAACTTGCAATTGTCTTAAGAACATGATGTTCCAAATGTAAAGTTTGATTTATAAGAAGTTGGGGAGTTTCTAAGTGACTTGTATCAGTTATTATAATGTTCTTAAGACATTTTCAAAACGGTACAAACCACGTTAAGAAATGAAATCTTACTAATAGCATTAACACTTTTGATACCTCCAAAGTAGTAGAAGAGTTTTTAAAGAACTTGTGACAATTGTAATGTAATGTAGGTTTTTAAATGGATTACAGTTATTTCAAAGACAGCATGAAATTTGAAGTGTACGTTTCAAATATAGACTGACAGAATTTTGAATTCTAATTGGATTTTGTTTGATTTGCAATTACATATGAAATCAAGGGGGCATCATCGATTATTTCAATTCTGTAATCAAGGCAGTTGGTCTCTTGGTCTCCATGATGTAATGAAGAATTTTCAAAATCGAAGTTAGACTTTGACGGAATTTTGAATTCTACTTGGATTTGGTTTGATGTCAAAATGAGTAACTAACTTTAACTGTAGCTCTCACAATTTCCTCGTTTTGCAGTTATCTGACGGGCTGGCTCGGAGCACATGGCTGTCGCCGCTCGACGAAGACGAACGGCACTTCAAATCGCTGCAGTACGCGTTGTTCACGACCTGCTTCGTCGAGGTGATAGGAGGACTGTTCTTCCTGATCACCGCCTTCTATATCGTACAAGATAAACGTAAAGTCGACGAGGCTGTACATGGTAAATACCAATATGAATACAAGTATTTAAATAAGAGTGTTCTAGAGACAGAAGGAAAATTAAGTTAAGCGAGCGAGCTTAAAATCGAAAAATTTTGGTTGGACTCGTTGTAACAGGCAGCAGTTGGGACGGTCCACATTTGTATATATCATTGCATAGAGTACATATATTTTTTAATAATAAAATCTTAGGTTTTCTTTGATAGTTATTCGATTGTAATAATGCAGGAGTCGTTCAACATGAACTAGAGCAAGAGCCTCGGCGCCATAGCGAAGGCTGATAGTAATGATGTCTGTTAGATGTATGTTTTTTATACTCCAGTAAAGAGGTGATGGTAAAGGTGATGGCGATGGGGTTTAGTGTCTCGCTTCTATCACTTTCGACATTCTCGCACCAAGCTGTCAATAATGGTTGATTTTTGTGCTAGAATATCTGTTTTGTAATCTCATTGTCGGACTGACCTCATATTTTGTTTGTAATTTGTGAGGTAAAAAACGATTTTATTGCTTGTATCGCTTCCAGAAAAACATTGCAAATAGCTATGTATAGTAAGGATCAATGTTTTTAAAGCTTGTTGCTATTTCCCCCATGCTCTCTTCTTTATAAGTTAAGTTTGTTCATTTCTTTGTACCTCATTTCGGTTACTAGATACAATACAAGATTAGGTCAATAGTCAAGTTGTAAAATGGATGTTCTAGCATAGAAGTCAAGAGTTATTGGGAACCGAACCGATCAAATCATTGTAATCGTTACACTTTCAACTATTAAAACTTATGGAACGTTCGCTATGAAAAAGTACTTCCTGGATTGAATTCGTTCATACAGCTTTAACCCTTGAACTGCTTTAAATTTGATTTCCAGGAACTATTTTCTATGACTATCGGAAACCTTGTGGACTCCTCGATGTTTCACGTTCTTTCCGATTCGGCCTTACTAACAATCCACGTTCCCGTCTCTTTCTAACCCGATAATTGATCCGATCCTGTGTCGAATGTAACGAGATTATTTTTTGATTTTCAGCCGGCAACTCTCGACAACTCTTAGTCAACAATACGGAGAGCGATATGTGTGTTTCTTGATCGTTACCTTACGAAGGCGTAATCGTTTCTACTTAAGCCCGTTAGTAATAGAGTATATGAGGAAGTCGTAAGAGTGAAAGGATGAATGCGTCATCGAACATGAGCCGTACTAAAATTATTTATATTTATATCGAGGCGATTATCACCGTCAATCACATTGTACATAACGTTTAGGGGAAACATAGAAAACGTGATTCGGGATTGCGTTCGCTACATGGCCGGTTTAAATGTTATTCGTATACTCTTAAGGTTTAAAATCACCGTTCCTAGGAATAATTTTTATACTATGGTTTTAGGTAAATTATAATTTCCGAAAAATGGTTTTTAAAGTAATGTCGAATAGTGGGCTCGTTGTGAACCGTCTTATTTTAGTTTAACAGTATTTATAGTTTGTAAATTGTTTTTTTGTGATTTTTTTTATTAGATTAGATTATCTTCTACAAAGGATTGTCAACGATCTAAACATTCACATTTATAAACAGCTTAAAGAGCACTTATGTTAATCAAGTCAATGCAGGATGATTTCACTTGCAGAATAGATCGAAATTATTCTTTAGATTCTTGTGTCCTACTTGAAGAAATTTTATATTGTATTTTCTACAACAGATAGTACAAAGAATGTTGTTAAATTTGAATGTAAAATAGATGAATTTGTTACCACTTTAACCATAGATTGGTGTTATATCCATTTTAAGCTGTGGTGGAAAACAAAAGTCCAAGTCCAAGAACCTTTCGTGCGTTGTCAAGTATCTGCTCACATCACCTCTTTTAGAACGAACTGAACTACTAAGACTGAATTTAATTATGCAATTTGTTCTCTGATTGGTTCTAATGGACTGCTATGTTGTATGAGGTGGTCCTTCTTGGGTTCAGTCAGGAGAGAAGTGGGGAGCGAACTTGCACAGGATGCGGTGTTGTTTGTTCTTGTAAAAGGTAGCTTTAAGCTTTCGAAGGCATGTAAACCCGTTACTGAATCCGCATATCAAGATGTTACTGAATACCGATTTGGAATAGCATATATGAAGGAGATTTATTGTGAATAATAGAAATGGATTTCTTTAGACACTTGCTGTGGACTGCCTTATATGTATTTATATTGTTTATATATTTTATACATATATTTGTGAATTGTAAACGAAAAATATAATATTAGTAGCGTATATGTAGTATTATTTACGAATGCCCTAGAAACCTGCTATTAGTTCTACCACTTACCCAAAAGTTGTGATGGATCTAATCCATATCGACTGAAGATTGCCATGGAAACCTGGACGATAGTAGAACACAAACAAAAGCATATAGAGTGTAACAGCTCAAGGAAATAAAATGGTAAAGACACTCAAACCATCCTAAACATTACCAATATTCTCAACTCTTCTTCAATTTCAGATACTCAGTAGAGCGAAACCGGCTTTGAGCAGCAATGCGAGCGCGACTTCGTCCAAGTCCGTTTTAAATAAAAACGAATTTGAAGAGTATTTGAAGAAGAGGGACTATACAGGAGCCATTACTTTATTAGAGGTATATCTCAAGTTTTCTATCAGTATAATCTTTTCAAATACAAATTTCAGTATAAACAGTCCCAGAACAAAACTAATGTCATAGATGAATGGATAGCTTACTGCGCCTTTCACCGGGGCGACTACAAGAAGGCGCTTCAGATATACGAGAATGTATTGGAGCTCAATGTCGACAACGACTATCTAACTCTCAACGTGGCCTGTTGCTATTTCTACTTGGGTAAGAGGTTTTTTTGAACAGTACAGTTTCGTTCAAGATTGTTCTAGGGATGTACGATGAGTCGAAGAGTTACCTGCAGCAGGCCCCTTCATGCGGATTAAAGAGCAGACTCAATTTTCACCTGTCTCACAAGCTAAGAGACGAGACCACTTTGATGCAATACCATCAACAATTGCAAGACGTTCTCGAGGATCAATTGAGCTTAGCCGCCATCCACTATTTAAGAGCGCATTATCAGGAGGCTATCGATATCTACAAAAGATTATTACTACAGAATAGGTAACTGAACGCTTTTTACGCATTTCGGTCTATGGATTTATTTTTCTTAGGGAGAACATAGCCCTGAACGTTTACGTAGCCCTTTGTTATTACAAACTGGACTACTACGATGTGTCCCAAGAGGTTTTAGGGATGTACCTGAACAGCTACCCGGATTCGGTTATAGCGATCAACTTGAAGGCTTGCAATATATTCCGACTTTACAACGGGACGGCTGCGGAGAACGAATTAAGATCGATAGTGGATCAGAGCGCAAACGTCGGTTTCGGCTACGACCTGCTGAAACATAATCTGGTGGTTTTCCGTGAAGGGGAAGGAGCCATGCAGGTATCCTTCATTGTTGAGTAAGTGAACTAAAACTCAATAAGCTACAATTTCGGCAGGTTTTCCCGTCCCTCGTGGATGTAGTACCTGAAGCGAGGTTGAACCTGGTCATTCATTACTTGCGTAGCAACGATACCAAGGAAGCATATGAACTGCTGAAGAACCTTCAACCTGCCGTACCTCAGGAATATATCTTGAAGGGTGTCGTTAACGCTGCGCTCGGTCAAGAATTGAACTCAGTGAGTCTTTGGAAAAATAGTGATATGAATAGCTGAATTTTCTTATTCCTTTTATCTCGTTTTCAGCCAGAACATATTAAAATAGCAGAAGAATGTTTCCATTTGGTAGGTAGTTCTGGTAGCGAATGCGATACCATACATGGAAGACAGTGCATGGCCGCCGTTTTCTTCCTCGCTGGACAATTCGAGGAAGTTTTGGTATATCTGACATCTATAAAAAGTTACTTACACTCAGGTAATTTGTGTATTACATAATGGAGAACGAACGTTCCTACCTCATACTTCAGACGACACCTTCAACTTCAACTTCGCCCAGGCAAAGACAGCCTGCAACCAATTCCGAGAGGCAGAGGAAGCGTTCCTGCTCATCCAGGACGCTCACATCAAGAACGACTATGTATACGTCTCAAACCTCGCGAGGTGCCTTGTTATGAACAAGAAACCCCAACAGGCCTGGGAGCTGTACCTTAAGATGGAGAACAACCCGGACAGCTTCAACCTGTTGCTGTCGATAGCAAATGACTGTTACAGAATGGGAGAGTTCTGGTATGCAGCGAAGGCATTCGATGTGCTCGACAAGCTCGAGCCAAACCCGGAGTTCTGGGAGGGAAAGCGCGGGGCCATTGTTGGAGTTTTTCAGGTAACAGAGGTCATGTTAATAGTCGATTTTGGAATAGATTTTGGTTAGATTAAGGTAGATATCATGGTTTATCTAAAGTTGTGTACATAAATTACAATTATAACACAGGCCGACGAATACTATTGGCCTCGGCCACTTTTAAGGGGTTTATTATTTTAATCGATGGATTACCTAGCATATAAGGTTATGGCACTTTGACGCACAGAGCACAGAACGCAAAATTAATTGAAAACATTTGACAGACAAATATTATTCTATGTTCTGTACTGCTCAAACAGATAAGAATCATGATTAGTATAGGTGCCATCTTTAGGAAAAACGTACAACTACGTATCGGTTCGCAGCTAAGCTACTAAGCGTCTCGGTAGTTTTCTACGACTCAATCTGCTTCCAACTTGAACACATTTAACCACTACTTCCTAGATGGCGCTGATAACAAATATATTATACAGTATATTGAGGACTGCTCAAGAGAACCTATTGGGCAATAGTCAATTCGTCAACAACGGAACCGCGAAATACCGTTTCATCAACTGATTAGAATACTTTCAGTTATTCACGTACTAGAAAAAAGGAAACTTGTAGGATATAGTAAAACTAAATGGGATTTTGATACCTGTTACTTGCGGTACGCAACCAACAGAACGTATATCACCTGCTAGCTAAACTGCTTCGCAAAGATGATGTTTTTCAGTGTACATATTTATACTGTCGAATTTCGAGCTGAAACTCGCAGGGCAGATCGGCGAAGGGCCCCTGATGCCCTTCGCCCAGTTTCAGCCCTTTCTGTCCAGAGGTTTTCGAGTTATTCACGTTTTTCTGATTTCATGTGGCTATTCCTGAAACCGACGATATCTCGGGAACCAAGGGCCGAAGGGCCCTGGGACCTTCACCATAGTGTTTAGGGCGACGCCCTCGATCGATTGCACGCATAATTGGAAAATCGAAAAAATGGAATTTTGCACGTTTTTATACCTGTGAAATTTAAACTTTCGAATTTCGAGCTGAAACTCGCAGGGCAGGTCGGCGAAGGGCCCCTGATACCCTTCGCCGAGTTTCAGCCCTTTCTGTCCAGAGGTTTTCGAGTTATTCACGTTTTTCTGAATTCATGTGGCTATTCCTGAAACCGACGATATCTCGGGAACCAAGGGCCGAAGGGCCCTGGGACCTTCACCATAGTGTTTAGGGCGACGCCCTCGATCGATTGCACGCATAATTGGAAAATGGAAAAAAATGGAATTTTCCACGTTTTTATATCTGTAAAACTTAAACTTTGGAATTTCGAGCTGAAACTCGCAGGTCAGATCGGCGAAGGGCCCCTGAGGCCCTTCGCCGAGTTTCAGCCCTTTCTGTCCAGCGGTTTTCGAGTTATTCACGTTTTTCTGATTTCATGTGGCTATTCCTAAAACCGACGATATCTCGGGAACGAAGGGCCGTAGGGCCATGGGACCTTCACCATCGTGTTTAGGGCGACGCCCTCTATCGATTGCACGCATAATTGGAAAATGGAAAAAATGGAATTTTCCACGTTTTTATATCTGTAAAACTTAAACTTTCGAATTTCGAGCTGAAACTCGCAGGGCAGATCGGCGAAGGGCCGCTGAAGCCCTCCGCCCATTTTCAGCCATTTCTGTCCAGCGGTTTTCGAGTTATTCACGTTTTTCTGATTTCATGTTGCTATTCCTGAAACCGACGATATCTCGGGAACGAAGGGCCGTAGGGCCATGGGACCTTCACCATCGTGTTTAGGGCGACGCCCTCTATCGATTGCACGCATAATTGGAAAATGGAAAAATGGAATTTTCCACGTTTTTATATCTGTAAAACTTAAACTTTGGAATTTCGAGCTGAAACTCGCAGGGCAGATCGGCGAAGGGCCCCTGAGGCCCTTCGCCGAGTTTCAGCCCTTTCTGTCCAGCGGTTTTCGAGTTATTCACGTTTTTCTGATTTCATGTGGCTATTCCTAAAACCGACGATATCTCGGGAACGAAGGGCCGTAGGGCCATGGGACCTTCACCATCGTGTTTAGAGCGACGCCCTCTATCGATTGCACGCATAATTGGAAAATGGAAAAAATGGAATTTTCCACGTTTTTATATCTGTAAAACTTAAACTTTGGAATTTCGAGCTGAAACTCGCAGGGCAGATCGGCGAAGGGCCGCTGAGGCCCTTTGCCGAGTTTCAGCCATTTCTGTCCAGCGGTTTTCGAGTTATTCACGTTTTTCTGATTTCATGTTGCTATTCCTAAAACCGACGATATCTCGGGAACGAAGGGCCGTAGGGCCATGGGACCTTCACCATCGTGTTTAGGGCGACGCCCTCTATCGATTGCACGCATAATTGGAAAATGGAAAAAATGGAATTTTCCACGTTTTTATACCTGTAAAATTTAAACTTTGGAATTTCGAGCTGAAACTCGCAGGGCAGATCGGCGAAGGGCCGCTGAGGCCCTTTGCCGAGTTTCAGCCATTTCTGTCCAGCGGTTTTCGAGTTATTCACGTTTTTCTGATTTCATGTGGCTATTCCTAAAACCGACGATATCTCGGGAACGAAGGGCCGTAGGGCCATGGGACCTTCACCATCGTGTTTAGGGCGACGCCCTCTATCGATTGCACGCATAATTGGAAAATGGAAAAAATGGAATTTTCCACGTTTTTATACCTGTAAAATTTAAACTTTGGAATTTCGAGCTGAAACTCGCAGGGCAGATCGGCGAAGGGCCGCTGAGGCCCTTTGCCGAGTTTCAGCCATTTCTGTCCAGCGGTTTTCGAGTTATTCACGTTTTTCTGATTTCATGTGGCTATTCCTAAAACCGACGATATCTCGGGAACGAAGGGCCGTAGGGCCATGGGACCTTCACCATCGTGTTTAGGGCGACGCCCTCTATCGATTGCACGCATAATTGGAAAATGGAAAAATGGAATTTTCCACGTTTTTATATCTGTAAAACTTAAACTTTGGAATTTCGAGCTGAAACTCGCAGGGCAGATCGGCGAAGGGCCCCTGAGGCCCTTCGCCGAGTTTCAGCCCTTTCTGTCCAGCGGTTTTCGAGTTATTCACGTTTTTCTGATTTCATGTGGCTATTCCTAAAACCGACGATATCTCGGGAACGAAGGGCCGTAGGGCCATGGGACCTTCACCATCGTGTTTAGGGCGACGCCCTCTATCGATTGCACGCATAATTGGAAAATGGAAAAAATGGAATTTTCCACGTTTTTATACCTGTAAAATTTAAACTTTGGAATTTCGAGCTGAAACTCGCAGGGCAGATCGGCGAAGGGCCGCTGAGGCCCTTTGCCGAGTTTCAGCCATTTCTGTCCAGCGGTTTTCGAGTTATTCACGTTTTTCTGATTTCATGTTGCTATTCCTAAAACCGACGATATCTCGGGAACGAAGGGCCGTAGGGCCATGGGACCTTCACCATCGTGTTTAGGGCGACGCCCTCTATCGATTGCACGCATAATTGGAAAATGGAAAAAATGGAATTTTCCACGTTTTTATACCTGTAAAATTTAAACTTTGGAATTTCGAGCTGAAACTCGCAGGGCAGATCGGCGAAGGGCCGCTGAGGCCCTTTGCCGAGTTTCAGCCATTTCTGTCCAGCGGTTTTCGAGTTATTCACGTTTTTCTGATTTCATGTGGCTATTCCTAAAACCGACGATATCTCGGGAACGAAGGGCCGTAGGGCCATGGGACCTTCACCATCGTGTTTAGGGCGACGCCCTCTATCGATTGCACGCATAATTGGAAAATGGAAAAAATGGAATTTTCCACGTTTTTATACCTGTAAAATTTAAACTTTGGAATTTCGAGCTGAAACTCGCAGGGCAGATCGGCGAAGGGCCGCTGAGGCCCTTTGCCGAGTTTCAGCCATTTCTGTCCAGCGGTTTTCGAGTTATTCACGTTTTTCTGATTTCATGTGGCTATTCCTAAAACCGACGATATCTCGGGAACGAAGGGCCGTAGGGCCATGGGACCTTCACCATCGTGTTTAGGGCGACGCCCTCTATCGATTGCACGCATAATTGGAAAATGGAAAAATGGAATTTTCCACGTTTTTATATCTGTAAAACTTAAACTTTGGAATTTCGAGCTGAAACTCGCAGGGCAGATCGGCGAAGGGCCGCTGAGGCCCTTTGCCGAGTTTCAGCCATTTCTGTCCAGCGGTTTTCGAGTTATTCACGTTTTTCTGATTTCATGTGGCTATTCCTAAAACCGACGATATCTCGGGAACGAAGGGCCGTAGGGCCATGGGACCTTCACCATCGTGTTTAGGGCGACGCCCTCTATCGATTGCACGCATAATTGGAAAATGGAAAAAATGGAATTTTCCACGTTTTTATACCTGTAAAATTTAAACTTTGGAATTTCGAGCTGAAACTCGCAGGGCAGATCGGCGAAGGGCCGCTGAGGCCCTTTGCCGAGTTTCAGCCATTTCTGTCCAGCGGTTTTCGAGTTATTCACGTTTTTCTGATTTCATGTGGCTATTCCTAAAACCGACGATATCTCGGGAACGAAGGGCCGTAGGGCCATGGGACCTTCACCATCGTGTTTAGGGCGACGCCCTCTATCGATTGCACGCATAATTGGAAAATGGAAAAATGGAATTTTCCACGTTTTTATATCTGTAAAACTTAAACTTTGGAATTTCGAGCTGAAACTCGCAGGGCAGATCGGCGAAGGGCCCCTGAGGCCCTTCGCCGAGTTTCAGCCCTTTCTGTCCAGCGGTTTTCGAGTTATTCACGTTTTTCTGATTTCATGTGGCTATTCCTAAAACCGACGATATCTCGGGAACGAAGGGCCGTAGGGCCATGGGACCTTCACCATCGTGTTTAGGGCGACGCCCTCTATCGATTGCACGCATAATTGGAAAATGGAAAAAATGGAATTTTCCACGTTTTTATACCTGTAAAATTTAAACTTTGGAATTTCGAGCTGAAACTCGCAGGGCAGATCGGCGAAGGGCCGCTGAGGCCCTTTGCCGAGTTTCAGCCATTTCTGTCCAGCGGTTTTCGAGTTATTCACGTTTTTCTGATTTCATGTTGCTATTCCTAAAACCGACGATATCTCGGGAACGAAGGGCCGTAGGGCCATGGGACCTTCACCATCGTGTTTAGGGCGACGCCCTCTATCGATTGCACGCATAATTGGAAAATGGAAAAAATGGAATTTTCCACGTTTTTATACCTGTAAAATTTAAACTTTGGAATTTCGAGCTGAAACTCGCAGGGCAGATCGGCGAAGGGCCGCTGAGGCCCTTTGCCGAGTTTCAGCCATTTCTGTCCAGCGGTTTTCGAGTTATTCACGTTTTTCTGATTTCATGTGGCTATTCCTAAAACCGACGATATCTCGGGAACGAAGGGCCGTAGGGCCATGGGACCTTCACCATCGTGTTTAGGGCGACGCCCTCTATCGATTGCACGCATAATTGGAAAATGGAAAAAATGGAATTTTCCACGTTTTTATACCTGTAAAATTTAAACTTTGGAATTTCGAGCTGAAACTCGCAGGGCAGATCGGCGAAGGGCCGCTGAGGCCCTTTGCCGAGTTTCAGCCATTTCTGTCCAGCGGTTTTCGAGTTATTCACGTTTTTCTGATTTCATGTGGCTATTCCTAAAACCGACGATATCTCGGGAACGAAGGGCCGTAGGGCCATGGGACCTTCACCATCGTGTTTAGGGCGACGCCCTCTATCGATTGCACGCATAATTGAAAAATGGAAAAAATGGAATTTTCCACGTTTTTATACCTGTAAAATTTAAACTTTGGAATTTCGAGCTGAAACTCGCAGGGCAGATCGGCGAAGAGCCGCTGAGGCCCTTTGCCGAGTTTCAGCCATTTCTGTCCAGCGGTTTTCGAGTTATTCACGTTTTTCTGATTTCATGTGGCTATTCCTAAAACCGACGATATCTCGGGAACGAAGGGCCGTAGGGCCATGGGACCTTCACCATCGTGTTTAGGGCGACGCCCTCTATCGATTGCACGCATAATTGGAAAATGGAAAAATGGAATTTTCCACGTTTTTATATCTGTAAAACTTAAACTTTGGAATTTCGAGCTGAAACTCGCAGGGCAGATCGGCGAAGGGCCCCTGAGGCCCTTCGCCGAGTTTCAGCCCTTTCTGTCCAGCGGTTTTCGAGTTATTCACGTTTTTCTGATTTCATGTGGCTATTCCTAAAACCGACGATATCTCGGGAACGAAGGGCCGTAGGGCCATGGGACCTTCACCATCGTGTTTAGGGCGACGCCCTCTATCGATTGCACGCATAATTGGAAAATGGAAAAAATGGAATTTTCCACGTTTTTATACCTGTAAAATTTAAACTTTCGAATTTCGAGCTGAAACTCGCAGGGCAGGTCGGCGAAGGGCCCCTGATACCCTTCGCCGAGTTTCAGCCCTTTCTGTCCAGAGGTTTTCGAGTTATTCACGTTTTTCTGAATTCATGTGGCTATTCCTGAAACCGACGATATCTCGGGAACCAAGGGCCGTAGGGCCATGGGACCTTCACCATCGTGTTTAGGGCGACGCCCTCTATCGATTGCACGCATAATTGGAAAATGGAAAAATGGAATTTTCCACGTTTTTATATCTGTAAAACTTAAACTTTGGAATTTCGAGCTGAAACTCGCAGGGCAGATCGGCGAAGGGCCCCTGAGGCCCTTCGCCGAGTTTCAGCCCTTTCTGTCCAGCGGTTTTCGAGTTATTCACGTTTTTCTGATTTCATGTTGCTATTCCTGAAACCGACGATATCTCGGGAACGAAGGGCCGTAGGGCCATGGGACCTTCACCATCGTGTTTAGGGCGACGCCCTCTATCGATTGCACGCATAATTGGAAAATGGAAAAATGGAATTTTCCACGTTTTTATATCTGTAACACTTAAACTTTGGAATTTCGAGCTGAAACTCGCAGGGCAGATCGGCGAAGGGCCCCTGAGGCCCTTCGCCGAGTTTCAGCCCTTTCTGTCCAGCGGTTTTCGAGTTATTCACGTTTTTCTGATTTCATGTGGCTATTCCTAAAACCGACGATATCTCGGGAACGAAGGGCCGTAGGGCCATGGGACCTTCACCATCGTGTTTAGGGCGACGCCCTCTATCGATTGCACGCATAATTGGAAAATGGAAAAATGGAATTTTCCACGTTTTTATATCTGTAAAACTTAAACTTTGGAATTTCGAGCTGAAACTCGCAGGGCAGATCGGCGAAGGGCCCCTGAGGCCCTTCGCCGAGTTTCAGCCCTTTCTGTCCAGCGGTTTTCGAGTTATTCACGTTTTTCTGATTTCATGTGGCTATTCCTAAAACCGACGATATCTCGGGAACGAAGGGCCGTAGGGCCATGGGACCTTCACCATCGTGTTTAGGGCGACGCCCTCTATCGATTGCACGCATAATTGGAAAATGGAAAAAATGGAATTTTCCACGTTTTTATATCTGTAAAACTTAAACTTTGGAATTTCGAGCTGAAACTCGCAGGGCAGATCGGCGAAGGGCCGCTGAGGCCCTTTGCCGAGTTTCAGCCATTTCTGTCCAGCGGTTTTCGAGTTATTCACGTTTTTCTGATTTCATGTGGCTATTCCTAAAACCGACGATATCTCGGGAACGAAGGGCCGTAGGGCCATGGGACCTTCACCATCGTGTTTAGGGCGACGCCCTCTATCGATTGCACGCATAATTGGAAAATGGAAAAAATGGAATTTTCCACGTTTTTATACCTGTAAAATTTAAACTTTGGAATTTCGAGCTGAAACTCGCAGGGCAGATCGGCGAAGGGCCGCTGAGGCCCTTTGCCGAGTTTCAGCCATTTCTGTCCAGCGGTTTTCGAGTTATTCACGTTTTTCTGATTTCATGTGGCTATTCCTAAAACCGACGATATCTCGGGAACGAAGGGCCGTAGGGCCATGGGACCTTCACCATCGTGTTTAGGGCGACGCCCTCTATCGATTGCACGCATAATTGGAAAATGGAAAAAATGGAATTTTCCACGTTTTTATATCTGTAAAACTTAAACTTTGGAATTTCGAGCTGAAACTCGCAGGGCAGATCGGCGAAGGGCCCCTGAGGCCCTTCGCCGAGTTTCAGCCCTTTCTGTCCAGCGGTTTTCGAGTTATTCACGTTTTTCTGATTTCATGTGGCTATTCCTAAAACCGACGATATCTCGGGAACGAAGGGCCGTAGGGCCATGGGACCTTCACCATCGTGTTTAGGGCGACGCCCTCTATCGATTGCACGCATAATTGGAAAATGGAAAAAATGGAATTTTCCACGTTTTTATATCTGTAAAACTTAAACTTTGGAATTTCGAGCTGAAACTCGCAGGGCAGATCGGCGAAGGGCCGCTGAGGCCCTTTGCCGAGTTTCAGCCATTTCTGTCCAGCGGTTTTCGAGTTATTCACGTTTTTCTGATTTCATGTGGCTATTCCTAAAACCGACGATATCTCGGGAACGAAGGGCCGTAGGGCCATGGGACCTTCACCATCGTGTTTAGGGCGACGCCCTCTATCGATTGCACGCATAATTGGAAAATGGAAAAAATGGAATTTTCCACGTTTTTATATCTGTAAAACTTAAACTTTGGAATTTCGAGCTGAAACTCGCAGGGCAGATCGGCGAAGGGCCCCTGAGGCCCTTCGCCGAGTTTCAGCCCTTTCTGTCCAGCGGTTTTCGAGTTATTCACGTTTTTCTGATTTCATGTGGCTATTCCTAAAACCGACGATATCTCGGGAACGAAGGGCCGTAGGGCCATGGGACCTTCACCATCGTGTTTAGGGCGACGCCCTCTATCGATTGCACGCATAATTGGAAAATGGAAAAAATGGAATTTTCCACGTTTTTATATCTGTAAAACTTAAACTTTGGAATTTCGAGCTGAAACTCGCAGGGCAGATCGGCGAAGGGCCCCTGAGGCCCTTCGCCGAGTTTCAGCCCTTTCTGTCCAGCGGTTTTCGAGTTATTCACGTTTTTCTGATTTCATGTGGCTATTCCTAAAACCGACGATATCTCGGGAACGAAGGGCCGTAGGGCCATGGGACCTTCACCATCGTGTTTAGGGCGACGCCCTCTATCGATTGCACGCATAATTGGAAAATGGAAAAATGGAATTTTCCACGTTTTTATATCTGTAACACTTAAACTTTGGAATTTCGAGCTGAAACTCGCAGGGCAGATCGGCGAAGGGCCCCTGAGGCCCTTCGCCGAGTTTCAGCCCTTTCTGTCCAGCGGTTTTCGAGTTATTCACGTTTTTCTGATTTCATGT
The DNA here is from genome assembly GCA_946251905.1 of Cryptocephalus moraei. Lineage (NCBI taxonomy): Eukaryota > Metazoa > Arthropoda > Insecta > Coleoptera > Chrysomelidae > Cryptocephalus > Cryptocephalus moraei. The sequence goes on along the minus strand of OX276456.1, from coordinate 36,382,019 downwards.
GGCTATTCCTAAAACCGACGATATCTCGGGAACGAAGGGCCGTAGGGCCATGGGACCTTCACCATCGTGTTTAGGGCGACGCCCTCTATCGATTGCACGCATAATTGGAAAATGGAAAAAATGGAATTTTCCACGTTTTTATATCTGTAAAACTTAAACTTTCGAATTTCGAGCTGAAACTCGCAGGGCAGATCGGCGAAGGGCCGCTGAAGTCCTCCGCCCATTTTCAGCCATTTCTGTCCAGCGGTTTTCGAGTTATTCACGTTTTTCTGATTTCATGTTGCTATTCCTGAAACCGACGATATCTCGGGAACGAAGGGCCGTAGGGCCATGGGACCTTCACCATCGTGTTTAGGGCGACGCCCTCTATCGATTGCACGCATAATTGGAAAATGGAAAAATGGAATTTTCCACGTTTTTATATCTGTAAAACTTAAACTTTGGAATTTCGAGCTGAAACTCGCAGGGCAGATCGGCGAAGGGCCCCTGAGGCCCTTCGCCGAGTTTCAGCCCTTTCTGTCCAGCGGTTTTCGAGTTATTCACGTTTTTCTGATTTCATGTGGCTATTCCTAAAACCGACGATATCTCGGGAACGAAGGGCCGTAGGGCCATGGGACCTTCACCATCGTGTTTAGGGCGACGCCCTCTATCGATTGCACGCATAATTGGAAAATGGAAAAAATGGAATTTTCCACGTTTTTATACCTGTAAAATTTAAACTTTGGAATTTCGAGCTGAAACTCGCAGGGCAGATCGGCGAAGGGCCGCTGAGGCCCTTTGCCGAGTTTCAGCCATTTCTGTCCAGCGGTTTTCGAGTTATTCACGTTTTTCTGATTTCATGTTGCTATTCCTGAAACCAACGATATCTCGGGAACGAAGGGCCGTAGGGCCATGGGACCTTCACCATCGTGTTTAGGGCGACGCCCTCTATCGATTGCACGCATAATTGGAAAATGGAAAAATGGAATTTTCCACGTTTTTATATCTGTAAAACTTAAACTTTGGAATTTCGAGCTGAAACTCGCAGGGCAGATCGGCGAAGGGCCCCTGAGGCCCTTCGCCGAGTTTCAGCCCTTTCTGTCCAGCGGTTTTCGAGTTATTCACGTTTTTCTGATTTCATGTGGCTATTCCTAAAACCGACGATATCTCGGGAACGAAGGGCCGTAGGGCCATGGGACCTTCACCATCGTGTTTAGGGCGACGCCCTCTATCGATTGCACGCATAATTGGAAAATGGAAAAAATGGAATTTTCCACGTTTTTATATCTGTAAAACTTAAACTTTGGAATTTCGAGCTGAAACTCGCAGGGCAGATCGGCGAAGGGCCGCTGAGGCCCTTTGCCGAGTTTCAGCCATTTCTGTCCAGCGGTTTTCGAGTTATTCACGTTTTTCTGATTTCATGTGGCTATTCTTAAAACCGACGATATCTCGGGAACGAAGGGCCGTAGGGCCATGGGACCTTCACCATCGTGTTTAGGGCGACGCCCTCTATCGATTGCACGCATAATTGGAAAATGGAAAAAATGGAATTTTCCACGTTTTTATACCTGTAAAACTTAAACTTTGGAATTTCGAGCTGAAACTCGCAGGGCATGTCGGCGAAGGGCCCCTGAGGCCCTTCGCCGAGTTTCAGCCCTTTCTGTCCAGCGGTTTTCGAGTTATTCACGTTTTTCTGAATTCATGTGGCTATTCCTGAAACCGACGATATCTCGGGAACGAAGGGCCGTAGGGCCCTGGGACCCTCACCGTCGTCCTTAGGGCGACGCCCTTGATCGTTTGCACGCATAATTGGAAAATCGAAAAAATGGAATTTTACACGTTTTTATACCTGTAAAACTTAAACTTTCGAATTTCGAGCTGAAACTCGCAGGGCAGATCGGCGAAGGGCCCCTGAAGCCCTTCGCCCAGTTTCAGCCCTTTCTGTCCAGCGGTTTTCGAGTTATTCACGTTTTTCTGAATTCATGTGGCTATTCCTGAAACCGACGATATCTCGGGAACGAAGGGCCGTAGGGCCCTGGGACCCTCACCGTCGTCCTTAGGGCGACGCCCTTGATCGTTTGCACGCATAATTGGAAAATCGAAAAAATGGAATTTTACACGTTTTTATACCTGTAAAACTTAAACTTTCGAATTTCGAGCTGAAACTCGCAGGGCAGATCGGCGAAGGGCCCCTGAAGCCCTTCGCCCAGTTTCAGCCCTTTCTGTCCAGCGGTTTTCGAGTTATTCACGTTTTTCTGAATTCATGTGGCTATTCCTGAAACCGACGATATCTCGGGAACGAAGGGCCGTAGGGCCCTGGGACCTTCACCGTCGTGTTCAGGGCGACGCCCTTGATCGTTTGCACGCATAATTGGAAAATCGAAAAAATGGAATTTTACACGTTTTTATACCTGTAAAACTTAAACTTTCGAATTTCGAGCTGAAACTCGCAGGGCACATCGGCGAAGGGCCCCTGAAGCCCTTCGCCGAGTTTCAGCCCTTTCTGTCCAGCGGTTTTCGAGTTATTCACGTTTTTCTGAATTCATGTGGCTATTCCTGAAACCGACGATATCTCGGGAACGAAGGGCCGTAGGGCCCTGGGACCTTCACCGTCGTGTTCAGGGCGACGCCCTTGATCGTTTGCACGCATAATTGGAAAATCGAAAAAATGGAATTTTACACGTTTTTATACCTGTAAAACTTAAACTTTCGAATTTCGAGCTGAAACTCGCAGGGCACATCGGCGAAGGGCCCCTGAAGCCCTTCGCCGAGTTTCAGCCCTTTCTGTCCAGCGGTTTTCGAGTTATTCACGTTTTTCTGAATTCATGTGGCTATTCCTGAAACCGACGATATCTCGGGAACGAAGGGCCGTAGGGCCCTGGGACCTTCACCGTCGTGTTCAGGGCGACGCCCTCGATCGTTTGCACGCATAATTGGAAAATCGAAAAAATGGAATTTTCGACGTTTTTATACCTGTAAAATTTAAACTTTCGAATTTCGAGCTGAAACTCGCAGGGCAGATCGGCGAAGGGCCGCTGATGCCCTTCGCCGAGTTTCAGTTCGTTAGGGCCAGTAATTTTCTAGATGCAGGATTTTGAGATTTCTTGAAAGGTAAAACTTTTTTTTATTTGCTTCAGGGGGTGATAGCTCAAAAATTTCCAGTAGACCTTCTTAGCGACGTCCTTCAACTTCTTAGAGGTAGCGCGTCATCACAGGCAGACCATATAGCAAAGGTAATAAGGAAATGGGCTAAAGACAAGAGGTTGAATGTTTCATAAAAATACGTACACGGGTGTAATTCGTAATATTTTTATTATTTAGTGACTTACAAGATACACTATATTATTTGTTCTGTAACTTTTTATACAAGTTAACTAAAAAGATGATACATGAAATGGTAGGTGTTTATGGCACCTCGTTAAATGATAATGAATAAGAGAAACAACAAAAATTGATCCCAGCAATAATAATGCTATTAAAAAAAAAAGAGAAATTAACTAATATCGCAAGTATCGCAAATGATCGTTCGATCGAACTTTGGTAAGGAATATATACATCACACATACACGAGCAGTTCCATTCTCCACCTTTTCTCAATTCTTCAATATATACAAATAAATAAATTTTAATAGTGGGCGATAACGAAGCGGATAAACAGGATTATTGTGTAGACAAAACAGTTGTCGATTTACAATCAAAAAGGCCACCTCCACAGTATTTTGATATTTTACACCAGGTTATATTCTGTTATTAGCGTCGCACAAAAATGATCTCTCTGCATTTAACCAATTTGGTTGGGAATTAATTAAACAGAACACAATTTTCATACTCAACGTTATCTCTAAAACGTTATTACACCTTATTCAGAAGATTATTTTTGTGCTATTACTACAAAACTTACTATACACATTTAGCAAATAAACTTTTTAAAATAAGCTTCATAATACTTATTTTCCCAAACAAAATATCACATTTTGCAATTCTCAACAAATAAACGAGGCAAAACGAGAATCACTACCCCTTAAAAACATCCTAAAAACTATCTAAGGAAGGGAAAATGAAACAAGGTTTTAAGATTAGTAAGGAAAAGTTAGTATTAGCAACTACTTACTCATCAAGTAGTTCGCTAGGCTTCACATGTTAGATTGTTAGTGAGCTCAAGGTTGGATCCCTGGGGTATTCAGTAAATACTCGGACCACGCGAGGCGCTCTGCTGTGCGAAAATTTAGAAAATAAATAGAAGCCGAAACGGTGCAATTTTCCACCATGCCAAGTTTAAATGGTCAAACCATCAGTGGAAAAACGATCAAGAAGAAGTACTCCGGCACTCTACACGATTCCTTAACGCAGCCTCGGTAGTGACAATATTAGCATGCAAAGGAACGGTCATCACGGTTAAGGCTGTGTTATCCGGCTGACGTTAAGAGTTGAGCGAACCCATTTCCACAGTTAAGAGGAGGATTTGGAAGTTCGTGAGAAGGTGTGTTAATGAGATGATTCGCCAGGTAGAGCGCGGGAATATTTCCTTTTATATCAACAGAAGTATGAAACAGAACCCAACCACCGAAAGGGAAATCAAGGTAAATCTAGAAGGTAGCACTGTTAATACATCATAAATTAAGGTCAAAGTTGTATCTTTCACATGAGCACTATTATTGTCAGTTCTTAAGCTAGTTACGCTGAATCTCTAGAATTACCAAAGGAGAAAGTTAAACATATAAAAAGGTAGTGATTGTCTTGTAGTGACTCTCGCGCCTTTCACGAAACGAAAGATCTATCGGTAATATTCGACACTTGAAGCATTGCATAAGCTATCATCGTTAAATATTAAGTACCTAATAATACTATCACCGAAACATAACCGCAATTCCGTCAAAAAGAAATGGAAACCAAGAGGAAAATATCAATGAGGCTCACGACAGCAAGAAGCGGCGACAACATTCGGGAGAGATTACTATTCACTCCTATGAAGCAGCCCTTTGAGGATATAAAAATGTACAACTCGAGCAGTCTTTTGTCGTCCATACTTATCATTACTATATGTACACCCTAGAACATCCCGACATCGACCGGTATGACGGCGGAACGGGGCACGAGGCCCTTCTGCGCCCCCCTGCAACACAGCAGCCACTTGTTGTCCACCTCGAGCACCACACGCAGCTTCTCGCCCTCGTTGTACGACAGGTGACCGCTCTCGGATGGCAATCTGTGTTTCAACGTTCTCACAACCCTGAAACGAGACGGAGACATGATCATTAGTCACACAAAGACTTCCAAAATGGTTTCTAACACATAATACACCAATCATATCAATCACAACATATTCCCTAAGTGTCTCTCGCTTACTTTGGTTTGTTAGTTTGATTGACGGGTTTCCTGCTCAACGAGCTCGATGAGGCCCGTCTAGGCGGAGTCGTCTTGGTGGTCTTCCCGGTCTGAGAGGCCGCCTTGTAGGGTAAGCTGCTCGGCCTCTGGATGTGTCTAGGTGTATCGTGGGATTGATCGAGCTGATCCATTCTGCTTGTTCTACGAGAGAAGATAACGAATTATGTATCGATCGAACCGTTTCGACGACTGAAGAGCAACCGTTTGTTAGTCACAACTCATGCGAATACAAAACAAATCGTTGTTAGTGGTGTCGCTTTAGACATAGTTTTGTTTCCCGGAATATTAAGTGAATTCGACGTTTAATATTTTGATACATTTAGTTTCTTTATGTAGGATTCAGAACACTCTGATGCAAAGTTAGTACGCATTCAATATTTCCACACCACAAACTCGAAACTTACCAACCGAATGCCACGATCGCTCGACGCTCTAACATATGGTGATTGAGGGTGCCTAACGTTGAGTAGAAAATAAAAGTAAATGAAGGGTGCGGTCGTCAATTGACTAGCTACCGCTCTTACCGGCAGTAGAGCAAATGAAGCGGTTATAGATTAACTTTCATAAACTGCATCAAGAAAACTGAGAAGCTTAAACCTTAGAAATATAATAAGCTTTAGAACGTCAATAGGTATATTAAGAATTATTCAGTTAAATGGCTGTATTTTTAAAGTGTACTGTAGCTGCTTGAATGGTCAACTGGACCCTTGAACACTTGCTTGACGAGTGACATTTAAAAACTTTATCTGTGCAAGTCTAAGGTACAAGTTGTAATGTTTTGACATCTAACTGTTTGTCTGCATTGTTACATACTCTATATGTACATAAATCTCAAAAACATACAAAACAATTTTGATTCCTTTTTTAATTACTCACATAGTAGTACTTATAATAAATTTGAATTTGATTCATCTAAATTTTTCACTCAAAGACTCAACTTTTACACTGTTATTGGGTGGAAACATCTCCATGTTTTGTTCACTTCCATAAATACAGTTTTTTTTAAAGTATAATTTTTAACTCAAATTACAAAATACATTGTCCTGTTTTCTATCAATTTCTTATTGTATCTCACGAACTGGTGCACGAAAACTGTGTTTGAGCAAGTGTTTTTTGTTTATTTTGCAGTGTCTGTACTCTTTTAAAACGGCCAATATTTCTGTGGGTTAATCACATAACCTCACAAAAGCTTACTTCCTTCTAAATTACTTCAACTACAGTTACCCCAATCACATTGAAAGTTAATCTATACCTGCACCCAAACAACCGAAACCTAATAGATCCCTAGGCAACTCCAAGTAAGAAAAGAGTCCCTACTTCGCCGACTCGTCCCTCACCTCGTACTAGCGACGGGTTTCTTCGCAGGCGAGCCCCTCACGCTGCCGCTCCCCTTGACGACGATCGGCGGCTGAGGTGGGTTCTTCCCGCCCGGCGGGGTGGTCGCCTTCTTGACCGGCACCGGTATACCGGACGGCCTCACCGGCGACGTGATCGGCCTCGGGATCTTCGACTTGTTGGCGACGTGCGTCGGCGACGGAGGCGGCGACTCCGTCGAGCTCTGCCCGCTGAGCATCTCCCACTTCTGCTGCAGCCTCTTGAACCGTCTGCCGTTGAGCGGTTTCTCGTCCGAGTAGTTCGAATCGAGCGATTCCGGTTCGCGGTCCTCCTTCAGGGCTGCAAAGAGTTCAAGTTGAGATGAAACGAGTAGATAAACAGGTTTTTTAGCATATCAAATGAAGAAGATAATATCACAATATTTGAATGTTTAATTCAGTCTTTCTACTGTATTTCTAGTGCTTTCAGTGCACTTTTTCATCTCACTATTTCTTGTATATCATAAAGAGCAATTAGTTATGGTAATAAATCGATCACATTAACCTACATCAGAACATCAGAAGTATCATCTTGAACCACATTTCCTATATCATCATTAAAACTTGGATGGACTCGATCTACATCTGGAAAACCGTGCTACCCACCTGGAATGTTTTTGTCTGAGTTGCTCTCGTCGCTCCTCTCCGGGTTCTCCAGGCTGTCCGTGTACTCCTCGTCCTCCTTCGCCAATCTATCGTAGGCCTGGTACAGCTTCGAGGTCAACGCTATGCCCGACCACCTCTTCTTCGATATGTTGTTCACGTCCTCGCCCAATTTAAAACTGGGCTTGTGCATGCCGCCCTCTATGCAGGACCTCGGACGCTCCTTGTCTTTGGCTTTCGTCTTCGTCGTCGGCGGAGACGAGCTCAGGACGTCCGGAAGGGGCATCTCGCCGTAGTTATGTACGGCGCACGGGACGTCCTCGGACTCGGAATTCGAACGGTTACTGTACGACAGGCCCAGCTTCGCCGAGTTGAACTGCTTCAAGTTCAGAGAGGGCGACAACTGGAAAAATAGAAGTTACTTTTAAGACCAACTTGTACTTTAAGTCTCACAGGGATTCACTCTATTTAAAGTTATCTGGTGATATAGCAGCGACATTTACTTAAGAACTTAACCTAAGCATTACTTACATGTAACTCTAAGCGCATTATTATTATTATTGCGAATGACAAAAATATTCCTTAGGTTTGTAGTTAAAAGTCGACGGAACAACATAGTGAATTGAGTATAACAGTTAGTGCGACCAAATCTTATAAAGTTGGTGCTAAAATCAAGCGCAAAGCTCGAAAGACTGAATAATTAAGTCACTTATTGTTTCCTATACAAATACCAAAACACATTCTACCTTCAATGTGGGACTGATGGGCTGGTGATACGAGTCCATCCTCTTGAAACTGAGGTGGAGCTGCTTGCACTCGTACAACAAGTCCAAGTGGAAAGGCAGGAAAGCCAAGGGTTGCAGGGCGGAGATCATCGAGTCCAACAGAGACCTAACGTTCGCCCCTCCCGTATGAGACATGACTAGCAACGAATTCGCCGTGTAGTGTTTCTTCAGGACGCTTTCTCTCGTTCGCAGGAAACTCATCCAAGCATCCAGGGACCTGAAACAAGTTGATTTGTAGAAAGGAAGATCGAAAGAGATGTTAGATTAGAAATGTTAATAGACACAATTTCTTAACCATCCTCACCTGACGTTGAGTAAACCGAAGACGAACGCGTTGAACTTGACGAGGCCCTCCGTGATGGCGTCTTCGCTGTTGATCCTCATGACGAGCTCGTTGAGCGCCTTGGTGAGCGGCCCCTGTTGTGCCGAGGCCTCCACCACCTGCCAGACCGAGTTATTTATGGCGCCAAAGCTGGTCTCGAGGCTCGGCTTCAGGCCGTCGCTCAGCACGGCGTACAGCGCAGGACAGAGGACGTTGAGGGCGAGCCTCGCGCACGTCGGGTTCAGGTTGCCGTCGCCGAGGGCGTTTAGCTCTATCTGGTTCGAGGCTGGCGAGAAGTGGTGCATTATCTGCTCGATCGAGTCGGTCACGGAGTTGACGAGTGACCGTTTCTGGATCAGGTCGTCCGACTGGGCCTTGCCGAGGTGGACGGGGGTCGTCTGTGGACTAGAGTAGTTCGGGCTGCCCTCGCTCTCCTCGCAAATCGGCATGTCGGTCAGGGGTTTAGTAGCCTAGGATGCACATAAAGTACATTAATAAATAGCAATATACATTTCGAATATTGTAGTAAGGAAAATAAGTACGAATTGTACAAAATCTCTCGCGGTTTTTTTTACCTGATGTGCCCTGTGTTGAAGGAACGCAGAGACATTTGGCGAATTATTCGGAGGCTTGTTGTTATCCTTGCCCTTGGGCAGCACTTTCACCTTCTCCGCGAAACTGACGCACTTCTTTCCGCCGAAGTGTTCGGCTCCCTCCTGATTGATCTTTAACGACAGGAACTTGCTGACGTATGACCTCAGTTGCGTCAGGCTCTCTTCGGTCGGTTCCTCCTGGTCCGAGGTGGAGATGCCGCTGATCTTCAGGAATTCGTCGAGCTGAGCGAGCTCGTCGTCGCTGATGTGGGACAGCAAGTGACTAGATTTGTGGCTCGTGGGTACGATGTCGGGGTGCTCATCGAGGCTGCTGCTAGAGGTGCCCGCGTCCACTCCCTCGTCTTCCGTTTCAGACAAGCGTTTGTTACGCAGGAGGTAGTACGGTTCCGGGTAGGACTTGCGTTTGTAGTTCACCTCGTCGGTCGTTTCCTCTTCGCTCGTCTCGTACATGCTGTAACGCTTGCACGCCTCCACCTACAACGAAACAAGCAATAAGTACAATACAAATCGAGGTTTTACAATGAACGACTCTTCTTAAGAGAAAGAGTCTACAAAAGGAAATATTCAACCTACATTTCCAATGAAATCGTAACGTTTTACGCATCTTAATTGCTTGGTACCTCAGACAAATAACTTAAGATGGACGAAACATTTCATTCATGAAATATTGTGAAACGTGTACCAACATTACCTAAGGTAAGGGACGCGAAGTGTTGCCAAGGGAATGGGAGTGGGGTGGGAATGGACCTGTACCTATTGGAGACAACAAATTCTTCTTCTTTTTGTATCTCTTGAATGTGTTGATCCTGAAGTTGCCTCTGCATCTTTTCCTGACAACTATCTCTCCATCTTTTCAGTGGTCTACACGTCTACAGCCTTCTTGGGCGATTTTCAGAAGTTTGTTTTCGTCCATCTGTTTTACATGGTTGTACCACTGCCTCTTATGCCGCATTCCCCATCTTACTCTATCTTGTATTCATTATTACCAACAATCCAGCGACGCATGCTCAAATTCTTTGGTCATGTAATACGGAAGGATGGTATGGAAAAACTCATGATACAGCGGGAAGGTTGATGGCAAAGGGTCAAGAGGACGATCATGGGCGAGATATATAGATCAAATAAAAGAGCTACTAACAAAAATGTCTGTTTCCCAAGTGACGCCGACTGTAGAAGACAGAGGAGCACTATACAACCTAAATAGTTTCGTCCAGCTTTAGTCATTCGTCTGAGATTCGCCTACTCACCTTTTCGAGTCCCTTGCGGAGTATCCCTCTGGGCAACGGCGGCCTCGGCGGCGGCACCACCTCGTGCTGAGGCAGGCTGACACATCGCAATGGCAACGGCGGAGCCGTCGTCGTCGTCGTCGTGACGCTCCTGCCGCGCTCGCTGTTCATGAGGCTCGCCTCGGAGCTCGTGACGCTGTCGTACCGGTAGACGAACAGCGGGTTGAGGTTGGCGACGGGCGCCGGACTGTTCTGCGAATCGGTCAGGATGGTCGAGGAGCCCCTGTAACCGGAGCTCGGCTGCGTCGTCGTGCTCGAGCTCGACGAGTGCGTGATCTCGCAGCTGATCGGCCGGCGCGACTTGAGCTTGCCGAACGACGGTCGCTCCTTGACGAGCGGCGCGTTCTTGATATGTTCCGATACCTCGGGCACCTCGGCGAGGATCTTGCGGTACTCGTTCGGCAGCAGGAAGTGCAACGAGTCCCAATCCTTGACGTGGCCGAAGCCCCTGCGCTTCAACGATTCGATGTCGTTGAAGCTGAACGGTCTCCTCCTGTTGGCCGACAAGTTGGGAGGCTTCTGCGGCAGCAGCAGAAGCTTGGAGACGTCCTCGTCTTTGTCGTTGAGGAAGTCCAAGTCGGGGAGGACGTAGTTCGGGTAGAGGACGTAAACCGGTTTTTGGACTTCGCCCTCTTGCTTCAGCTTGCTCAAGAACGACGGTTCGATCACCTTTATCGGAGCTCTGTGAGCCTCGCCCGACATCTTGTTGGCGTTCTTCAGGTTGGTGATCTCCGAGAAGTGGGAGGTCTGGATGCTCCTGTTCATCAAGACGTTCTTCGGGTGCTTCTGGGGCCCTCTGTCGGAGTGGAAGCTGCCGTTGTTGTTGAGGTTCTTGGGTGGTCGGTTCTCCTTCTCGACGGTCTCCTTCATGACGCCCTCTGATGACCGCTCGACCGACTCGCTCTTCGATACCTCCTCCTCGGGTTCCTCGGCTATCAGGTCGTAGGTCCTGGCGCTACTGTCGCTCGTCTTTTGCTCGGCGCTCAAGTCGAGGTTCTTCAGGTTCTCGGTCTCCCTGCAGTCGCAGTTGCTTTCGCCCGACTGGCTCGCGTTCGAGGAGGACAGCTGGTCCATCGTCATGGACATTCCTGGAAATGGAAGGCATATGTTCATTTAATTATCCAAGTGAGAAATTAGGTGAAATACAGTGGAACTCGGTTACAACGCGAAATTGCTTGCATATCTGCAATACAGACAATATACTAACATATAAGATAGTACGAAATACAGTGAATGAACAAATTCGCAAAAGAAGGTATGGAGCATGCTAAGAAACAGAAAAAGACCAGTAAACGAATATATACAAATAACCAAAATCGCACGAACATGGGAGACAAACACTTTCAACAATTATATAGCAAGACTAACCAAGACCATTGTAAAAACGAGGATGTAGACAAACATGAGTCAAAATAAGACAAACACTTCAAAATAGGAAATATATAGTAATACTGTAAGTTCATAGTTTACTGCCCTTTTTAATCGCATTATAGCAAGTTCCATATATTGCATATGAAGACACAAGTGAAATATAGTTATTGAAACTCACCTTCCGTGCTCATGCTTTTCTGCTTCATGAACAGCTTCACGAGGCTGAAGTTCGGCTGTTGTTTGACGTTCGCGTTATCGCTGCTGCTTCCGTCGACCGAGGTCGCCATGTCCGAAGTGCTGACGCTGCCGCTGCTGGTGATCTGATGTTGGATGTCGAACACTTTTACCGGACGTCTCTTCACCGTACACGTCTCGGACTAAACAACGATCCAATGTAATACTCGCACATTCTCAAACAAAGACGATTCCCTTACCGAACTGTTGCTCTGGCTCTTGAGGTAACCGCTGGCGGCCATGAGGCTCCTCAACTTCTGCTTGTACAAATTGGGCATGCTCTGGCTCTTGAAGCAGCCGTCGTTGAGGCCAAGGCCGTTGGCGTCGTCGCCAGAGTTGTTGTTGTTCCCGGATCCCCTCAGGTGGTCCTCGCTGGTGCGCTTCTTCAGCTTGCTCCACGTCGTGAAGCTGCCCGAGTCGGAGCGAGTCATCGAGTTGTCCAGATGCTTGACGTTCTTCGGGGAAGGTTTCCAGCGAGCGCTGCCGACGTTACGGGCGTTGTTCGAGCCTTTGTCTGCGGGATGCGGTCGCGATAAGTCTCAAGGAATAACGAGGCGAGATAGGAGAAGGTCAGTTACGTTGATTGAGTGAGTCAATGTTTGCGATAGTGAAGAGATTATGTGGAAGTAAATATGAATTGGCGTTCGATTCGAGCTCGAGACAGGAATTCTTAGAGAAGAGGTGGAAAACGTAGTCAAGGAACTACAGAACCGGAAAGCACTAGAGTCTGATGGAAGTCTTGAAAAATATGGGCAAGGCTGGCATTGATACCCATTATGGATCGTGTCAAAGGATCTGAGAATCGGGAATCTTCAAGAAACGAAAAATGGGTTACCTGGGTGATATTTTGAGAGGAGAAAGTTACGAAATCCCTCAACTGACTATTTAAGGAAAGATCAAAGGCAAGAGAAGAGTGGGTCGCATGGTAAAGAAATATTAAACAATGGACAGAAATGGAGACCTATGCCATAATGCCGTAAATAGATGTTTGATGTTGAGATAATCGCCAATAAAGTGTAGGACTCCATAAGAAGAAGAAGGTAATTATTGTTCCCTCTTCTTTCAAAACCCCAATGCTCCTTAGGAATTTACAACAGAATTATCTCTGAAAAACTGCATTTTAGTGCTATTTAACTGTAGCACAAAAGGTGAGAAACCCTGTGGTCCCAACTGGAAGAGGAAACATATCTCAAAAACTGTACCACAACCTGTTTCATTGTAATCGCTGTCCTCCGAGTACAACGTGACGGATCCCTCGAAGGCGATCGTGTAGTTGTCCTTGTTCGCCTGGCAGGTGAGCATCATGTCGTGGAAGTCGCAGTCCAACGAGTCGACGCTGAAGTTGACCGGCACGGGCGTCTCCTTCACGGGACTGAACAGCAACTCCGACTTGCATATCGACATGGAGTTGGAGTCGGCAGAGCACTCCTCGCCCTGCGAACTGCTGTGCGGGCTGCCCGAGCTGTCGAGCTCGAACTTGGCCATCATCGAGCCGGTCACGCTCGCGTAGCATTCTCCCTGCCGGTGGTTCTGGAAAGTAGGAGTGAGTTAGATGTGAAACGACGAAGATTAGGATGAGGGATGGAAATGATAAGGGAGAGGGTAAAAGTGGGTCCTGAGTAAAAACGTTATGGGACTCCACTTGGGGTAGCCCAACGGCTGTTACTGCTGGTCCGAAGCTCGGAAGGTTTAGGGGTCAGGCTGGCAACCTGGCCCTTAGAAAAGTTTAGTCGGAACCCGGACAGTTATAACCAGAAATCGACAAAGCAAAGAAAATGGATCATGAATTTGGATGTTGGAATGTACAAGGATGGAATAACAAAGCCGTGCAAGTCATCCAAGAAATCAGAAGTCTCTCGAATAGTAATATCAGAAACTACAAAAAAAAAATGGAAACAAATATTACGTCGACCTGTACAGTGCAACGCAGAGCTTATGGATGGCAACCTGTACAACGAAGAAAAAGAGGAAAACCCAGATCAGAATGGTTAAGAGAAATAAGAAATGCTATGGAAAAGAGAGATTTAGCAGAATATTACAGAATATCATAATATGTGGAACGGTCAAAATGTTGTTCATGTAGGTACATTGTCCATTTTGAGGTAAAATGTATCCCATATGTCATTCGAATCGCTTGGACCAACAATGAAATGCAATTTTTAATTAAAACTCATCGGTTGACACAACAAAATGGGTATAGATTAAAGTTTCGCTTCTGTTCGGTACACCTATCAAATTTCAAAAAATATTTCCACATTCAGGTCGAGCCTCGAATGAAATGAAATTCCGATCGAAACCGAACTGTTGACACACTGAAATTACATATTTTGCGAATGTGTTCGCATGTAATTTCGAGGATTTCTACGAGTTTTTATCACTTTCTTCGAGATACCTAGATTTCTAATGGATCAATGAGAACGTTAATACTCCCATCACGTATTTATTGTGCATTCATTTTGTGTCGATTTCTCAATTGGAAAAAAGTGAAATTATCGTCCCGTTAGTGAATCACACTCGATTGAAACATCAAAACGTACCAGCCTCATACATAAAACCATCGAACGATAAGAAAAACCTTCCCCACAGCCGTTTTTCACTTCGCACATACACGTTCAAACTGAAAGATGAATAACAACAAAAAAGAGCACTTCCCAGCGAGAGAAAGATATACGATTTATCCCCGAGAACCTTCTACCGGGAGACATCTGGGCTGGTTAAACAAAATAATCTATTTTTAATGAAGGGGGGCTCGAAAATAAACACACGGGGTGAAGATAACAGAAACAATACGTTCCTTAAGTTGTTTACATGACAAGGTATCAGGGGCGCAAGAGGAGATATTCAAATTTTCAAGTGTAAAGGGGAAAAACTGAGAGGAAAATTCGTTGGTTTGGTTGGTACGGTTTTGTCGAACCTCACGAGAAAATGTTGTATGAGGCACCAGTTATATCGTAACTAGCCAAAAATGAGGTTTCCTTTGGCAAGTAGGTGACGACATTGGTGGGAAGTTAGCAGCCACCTCCAGTAGCTAAAATGAGAAAATGAAAAGTCTCTCTAGAATATTTTTTTTTGGGTTTTGCAAATTGCAATATTATGTAGAAAACAATCTTACATTACCTCACACATTTATCATCTGTTGTAATGGGGGAAACTACCCTTACTCCAAAATTATGTTAATAAATTTAAGTAAACGACTTGCCATTCTATTGGCGGGATCACATTTACAGGGTAGATAACAAATTGTCTTCACAAAACCACTCATTTACTTACAACTAGTCGAAAAGAGTGAGTCTACTTCTATTCCAAAATTATATTTATAAATGGACGTTTGGTCATTTGAGTGTCAAGATTCACAAACGCCACTCACCCTACACCTACACCTACACTTAATTTTTAAGTAAAATCTGCACTACACTCAATTTGGAATTCATAGACTTCCCTCAACTGAAGTGTCCCTTAAATTGAGTATCAGATTGAGTGAGATTTGAGTGGTTGAAATTCACCACTTAAAATAATTCCCAACCATACTTTTACGAGTTTTGACTTTCGTGCAGATGGCCATTAGCGTCGTTAGTGACAGTTTGTTGTGCATTTCTGTTTATGTTAGATGGTGTTAGCAATATGGCTATTATGGCTAATGAGTTCAATGAATTTGTAGAGTTCATACAATACATTGAGGATGGAAGGTATTTACCAGTGCCACGGTAAGTAAAGACAGATGCGATTAATTTCCTACCTACGATAAAATTGTAGGTAGCACCCTATGATGGATATGCGTACCTAGGGAAAAGTATGATTTGTTCAATAAGGCAATTAATTAATTAACGCGATTTCAAATTAGGTGACGCCTGACGGTTGCTGCCACAAAACACATGATATATGCACAGAACACCAAATTGAACTAACACAGTCAGCAGCGAACACTACGGTTTGCGATATTGCCAAACATCCTTCCCTCAAATCATTTTTAAATTGAGATGTATTTGAGTAACTTGATTTACACGTTTCTGAATTCCAAAATTGAGGAGAAGGCGCACTTACTCTCATTTTGAGATATAAATGAGTGTAGGTAGAAATGAGTGTGAGTCCCGTTTCTGAATTTGCCCCTATATTTACAAAATATGTAGCAATTATCTCCACAAAATCTTCACTGAATACCCTATATAATTACTTATTGGCAAGTGTGGGGTATTCGGTAGTGGTTTTGTAACGGTAATTGCTATTCACTTATATTAATCTTGGCACTTAATATATAATTGTTTTACAATTTGTGAGTACAACTTTTAAAATACATAATATAGCCATTTTTAATTTTTGCATTTCAGCTACTGAAAGTGGCTGCCAACTTCACATAGACGATGATAGCGTTTTTGGTGTCTCATACAAATCTTGCTATATTTTTTGACTTTACATCATATTTATGTACTAGAAACACTGCTATCGTCGCCAACATTACAGTGACCAACTAGGGTTAATGTTTCTAACATCACAAACCTTCTAATAGCACAGGTTAGGTTCGGTTCACCCAACTAGGGGGTCTATCTACAAGGCAATAACTATATCAGACTGAGGCAAAAATGAGTTGTTCTCTAGCGAAGGCCGTTGGTGACGGTAGAGCCTTTGGTGCCTCATATAAATCTTGCTATACATCACAATTATGTACTGGAAACACTGCTTTTGTCGCCATCATCACAGTGAGCAACTACGGTTCATGTTTCCAACATTACAAACCCTCTACACCACAAGTCAGGTTCACGCACACCCAACTAGGGAGCCTATCTTCAAGGCATTAGTACATTGTAACTAGCCAAAATTGAGTTGTGATATGGCGATCGCCATTGGTGCTTTCAGTGCCTCATATAAATCTCGCTATAATTTTTGACTTTATATCACAATTATGTACTGGAAACACTGCTTTTGTCGCCAACATCACAGTGACCAATTAGGGTTAATGTTTCTAACATCACAAACCCTCTAACACCACAGGTTAGGTTCACGCACACCCAACTAGGGAGTCTATCTACAAGGCATTAGTATACTGTAACTAGCCAAAATTGAGTTATGATTTGGCGATCGCCATTGGTGCTTTTGGTGTCTCATACAAATCTCGCTATAATTTTTGACTTTACATCATAATTATGTACAGGTAACATTGCTTTTGTCGCCAACACCACAGTGACCAACTAGGGTTAATGTTTGCAACATCACAGGTTAGGTTCACGCACACCCAACTAGGGAGCCTATCTACAAAGCATTAATAGATCGTAACTAGCTAAAATTGAGTTGTGATTTGACGATCGCCATTGGTGCTTTTGGTGTCTCATACAACTCTCGCTATAATTTTTGAATTGACATCACAATTATGTACTGGTAACACTGCTTTTGTCGCCAACATCACAGTGACCAACTAGAGCAAATGTTACCAATATCACAAACCCTCTAAAACCACAGGTTAGGTTCACGCACACCCAACTAGGGAGCCTATCTACAAGGCGTATATCGTAACTAGCCAAAATTGAGTTGTTATTTGGCGATCGCCATTGGTGCTTTTGGTGTCTCATACAAATCTCGCTATAATTTTTGAATTGACATCACATTTATGTACTGGAAACACTGCTTTTGTCGCCAACACCACAATGACCAACTAGGGCTAATATTTCCAACATCACAAACTCTCTAACACCACAGGTTAGGTTAGGTCAGCATCGTCATCTTCTCCAAAGGTTTCGAACTACCATCGGGCTCACCTCTTGGCTCAGATGGTCGGTGCACATCGGCGGCAGGTTGGTGAGCAGCTGGTGGATGTCCTCGGTCCTGAAGCTCTCCATGTCGGCCTCGGCGAGGTTCGCGTCCATGTTCTTGGCGAAGGCATCGTAGTAGTTCAGGTCGCCGGCCTCGTACGACTCTGGAAGGGACAGGATGCTCGTGTGGTGGTTCGTGCCGCCGTCCCTGTACCTGGAATCCACAAGAGGGCGCATTACTTGGAGGAAACAGAATGATGAATGAATGAATCATTGTGATTTCCGCACGATATACCTACTCGTTCGGGTTTTATCAAGATTTACGATACCGCGGCGATAAAAGTGTCATACCTGGGCGGTAATCAAGGTTGAAGATGATTACGCTTCATATTTGGGACGGAAACTGTGGTGTACTTAGCCCCGTTCTGATCGAGGAACGTGATCGTAACTCCTCGAGGAATTGTAGCTATGGGAACCACGCGAATTCGGTTCGATTATACACTATATCGTGCGCCAAAGCCGGAGAATCACGTGAATTTCACGTTAACGACGATGGCGGAAAACGAAACGGAGAGGAAATCGCGAAAAATTGGAAATCTTGGAGTGTTTAACTTTAAATTAAACTCTCTGAAAAAATGAAACCCGATGTAATTTACTTTTAAACTTCCAATAGCTTCGTTGAACAAACCCAATTTTCTACAGGACATATTTTTCCAAACTTCAACTCCCCATTATATCCAACTCGTCTAAATTTAACGCTTTTTCATGTAAACAGCGAAAAATCGCTCGAATTCCTCTCGAACCTTGTTTTATTACTCATATTTCATCCGTTACGGGCCCCATTAAATAGGTAAATAAATATCAACCGAGTCAGAGTAGAAAATATCTTATTCAATCTTATCAATTACGGACAAACGTGTAAATTAATCTTTAGGAGCTGTGGACGGTTAAATCGTACAAATTAAAAATCACCGTTGGACATACTCCAACCACGTGTCAACAGGACACTTCCATCCAAAAAATGTAAAATTTTGAATTATCTCAGTTTTTTGGAGTCCGTTCAACGAAATAACAATTTTAGAAATAAACCAAACAAATATTGTTTCCAAGTAAATTTTGAGAAATTTAAAGTTGCGCACAAATTAAACTAAACGGAGCAGAGTATCGAATGGAATAGAAATGCACCAATTTTACTTAAGTTAAGAGGCGTTGTAATTGGCGAAGGCGCCGGGAGAAACACAATTACATTGAATTTACTTACGGGTAAGTAGAGGCAATGCTGCAATACCTTCGATTAGGAATTGTGTTATTTTGATACTTCTAGAAACATCTCAGAACGCTTCCCCTTCCATTTTTACTGCTTTTACAGCTTTTTTAGACTAATTTTAAACTTTTTAATATCCTCCCTATATTTCCCCTTCCTATTATACTCAGTATAGCAAATAAATGTTAATGTTAGTGACGTCACAAGTTAGTAAAGTCGTACATAACGTTGCAGAATTTGTTATTCAAACTCTAAATAAGTGTTTAATTTTATTTGATACGATCCAGCCTTAAAGTCCTTTCCACATGGAGTGAAAATCGAAAGATCAATTTGTCGCAATCCTGCAAGGTTTCTAGGTGGCCTTTTTCCAGTTTCTAAGATTTGAGAGATCAAAAGGGCATTTTACAATAATTTTAGGAATCCTGAAGCATTCAAGGCAACCTAAGGTAATTACCCTACTAAGGTTTTTAGGTAGTGTTGGACGATTTTCGAAACTTGGAAACTTCTACCTGAAAATTCAAAATTTTACAGTTGGGCCCTAAGCACATTTATATCAAACAAAAAGAAAATGGGAGAAAAAATACTTGCAGCTAAGCCTTCGATACTGTAGTTGGTAATTTTGAGCATATGGAAAACCTGGGAAAGCTACAGTAACGTTTGCAACGTTGGAGCATTCAAGATAACTAGAGAAATTTCCACTTTTCAGCCACCAATTCCATTTGGTACAATTTAAGGCCTTATCCACTTGACAGGATAAAAGTAAGAGGGCGATTTTCAATTTCCCTTAAACCTGCATGGTTTCTAAATAACCCTCTCCACAATATAGAAGAAATTTGGAAACTCTGAAGCACTCAAAAGGCAACCTGAGATAATGAATGGTTCTTAGACGGCGTTAGAAACCTGAGATTTTCTACCTTACAACCCAAAATTTTATCCTGGACTGAAACCCATTCCAGTCAGACGAGAAGAAAGTTGGAGAAACCTTAACTGCTACTAAGCCTTCGATACTGTAGACTTGCAGGAGGTACAAGCAGAAATTCCAAAACCTGGTGAAAGTATGGTAACTTTAGTAGTATTCAAGGCAACCTGAGATGATTGTTAATAAACCTGGCTTCCACATGGGCTTAAATAGAAACTTGAGAATTGCTACCTTAAACGTACAGTCTTCGATAATTTCATTTTGGTACGATTTGGCCATAAAGGCGTTATCCACTACACGGGATAAAAGTAAGAGGGCGATTCGATTTTCAATTTTTCTAAACCTGCATGGTTTCTAAATAACCCTCTCCACATTATAGAAGAGTTTTGGAACCTGTGAAGCACTTAAAAGGCAACCTGAGATAATGAATGGTCCTCAGACGGCGTTAGAAACCTTATAACCCAAAATTTTAGTCTGGACTGAAACCCATTCCCCTCAGACGAGACGAAAGTTGGAGAAACCTTAACTGCTACTAAGCCTTCGATACTGCAGATTTGCAGGAGGTACAGGTAGAAATTCCAAAACCTGGTGAAAGTATGGTTACTTTAGTAGTATTCAAGACAACCTGAGATAATTATTAATAAACCTGGCCTCCACACGCGCTTAAATAGGAACTTGAGAATTGTTACCTTAAACGTAGTCTTCGCTAATTTCATTTTGGTACGATTTGGCCATAAAGGCCTTATCCACTAGACAGGATAAAAGCAAGAGGACGATTTTCAATTTCTCTTAAACCTTGCATGGTTTCTAAATAACCCTCTCTCCAAATTATAGAAGAATTTTGGAACCTCTGAAGCACTTAAAAGGCAACCTGAGATAATGAATGGTTCTTACACGGCGTTAGAAACCTGGCATTTTCTACCTTATAACCCAAAATTTTAGTCTGGACTAAAACCCATTCCAGTCAGACGAGAAGAAAGTTGGAGAAACCTTAACTGCTACTAAGCCTTCGATACCGTAGACTTGCAGGAGGTACAGGTAGAAATTCCAAAACCTAGTGAAAGTATGGTAACTTTAGTAGTATTCAAGGCAACCTGAGATGATTGTTAATAAACCTGGTTTCCACACGGGCTCAAATAGACACTTGAGAATTGTTACCTTAAACGTACAGTACTCGATTATTTCATTTTGGTACGATTTGGCCATAAAGTCCTTATCCACTAGACAGGATAAAAGTAAAAGAGGGCGATTTTCAATTTCTCTTAAACCTGCATGGTTTCTATATAACCCTCTCCACAATATAGAAGAAATTTGGAAACTCTGAAGCACT
This sequence comes from Cryptocephalus moraei, assembly GCA_946251905.1. Lineage (NCBI taxonomy): Eukaryota > Metazoa > Arthropoda > Insecta > Coleoptera > Chrysomelidae > Cryptocephalus > Cryptocephalus moraei. Next base: position 36,360,813 of record OX276456.1, on the reverse strand, counting down.
CAAAAGGCAACCTGAGATAATGAATGGTTCTTAGACGGCGTTAGAAACCTGAGATTTTCTACCTTACAACCCAAAATTTTATCTTGGACTGAAACCCATTCCAGTCAAACGAGAAGAAAGTTGGAGAAACCTTAACTGCTACTAAGCCTTCGATACTGTAGACTTGCAGGAGGTACAGGTAGAAATTCCAAAACCTGGTGAAAGTATGGTTACTTTAGTAGTATTCAAGGCAACCTGAGATAATTATTAATAAACCTGGTGTTCACACGGGCTTAAATAGAAACTTGAAAATCGTTACCTTAAACGTACAGTCTTCGATAATTTCATTTTAGTACGATTTGGCCATAAAGGCCTTATCCACTAGACAGGATAAAAGTAAAAGAGGGCGATTTTCAATTTCTCTTAAACCTGCATGGTTTCTAAATAACCCTTTCCACAGTATAGAAAAATTTTGGAAAATCTGAAGCACTCAAGGCAACCTGAGATAATTAATGGTTCTTAGATGGCGTTAGAAACCTGACATTTTCTACCTTAGAACCCAAAATTTTAGTCTGGACTGAAACCCATTTCAGTCAGACGAGAAGAAAGTTGGAGAAACCTTAAGTGCTTCTAAGCCTTTGATACTGTAGACTTGCAGGAGGTACAGGTAGAAATTCCAAAACCTGGTGAAAGTATGGTAACTTTAGTAGTATTCAAGGCAACCTGAGATGGTAATAAACCTGGTTTCCACACGGGCTCAAATAGGAACTTGAGAATTGTTACCTTAAACGTACAGTCTTCGATAATTTCATTTTGGTACGATTTGGCCATAAAGGCGTTATCCACTACACGGGATAAAAGTAAGAGGGCGATTCGATTTTCAATTTTTCTAAACCTGCATGGTTTCTAAATAACCCTCTCCACAATATAGAAGAAATTTGGAAACTCTGAAGCACTCAAAAGGCAACCTGAGATAATGAATGGTTCTTAGACGGCGTTAGAAACCTTGTAACCCAAAATATTAGTCTGGACTAAAACCCATTCCAGTCAGACGAGAAGAAAGTTGGAGAAACCTTAACTGTTACTAAGCCTTCTATACTATAGACTTGCAGGAGGTACAAGTAGAAATTCAAAAACCTGGTGAAAGTATGGTAACTTTAGTAGTATTCATTAGCAATCTGAGATAATTTTTAATAAACCTGGTGTTCACACGGGCTCAAATAGAAACCTGTCACCTTCAACCTACCGTTTTCGATTTAATCTGGTATAGTTTACATTCACTTCCATGAGGCAAATCTTGAAGATCCTCAATTTCTAGACAACCTTGCAGCGATGGAAATCTTCCACCTTAGGAAGTTACTCAATCTGGCGTTTACTAACCAGTGACGTCACACAAGGGCGCTTTATCCATCACTGACTACTTCCAGGATGAGATTACGCTAATATCGATTTCTTACCCGTAATCTAAGAACCACTGGTAGTCGGAATTGTCCTGGATAAAGTCGATGTCCTGGGAGGAGGTATTGCTGAGATAACTGGCGGATCCGTGGTGGTTGCTGTTGCAATCCGAGTCGGGGCTTCCCCGGACCACCCCCACCTCTGTCATCCCTTTACCTGGAAAAAGAAATTTGAAAATGTGTTAAAATAACGTTTGTAATAATTCCTTTCGATGGATGAATGGGTTCTAAAATTTTCTAGAAACTTTGTAACTACCAGATGATTGAATGTAATGTATTAGTAAGTACAGTTAATAATTAGTACACATCAGTTGCAATTGTACAATAGAAATGCACATCTCTACGAGAGCGTCGTATGTAGTGCGGAAAACGTGGATTTCACTGAGTAGTGGATGATTCTTAATGACAGTTCTAGTAAAGCCAAGAAGACGTTTTTTAATTTTAAGTAAGATTAAATTATTGCTGTCAAAATGTAGATACTAAATTTTATCCACGGATATCTCATTTCAACTGCAACAAAATATTTACAAAGTCCTCAGATAACGTTTACCTGACATTTTGGATAACAATTCAGATTGTATGTATGTAAGTTATTAGAAGCGTTTCAAGAGACGCTTAAGTCGAATAACATGTGGTTTAAGTGACATTTCATTGCTAATAATAATAACGGCGGCGAAGTGATGTCACGCCGCGCTGTTTATTTAATTCGGAAACTCGGGTGTCGGTTAAATCGTTAAGTTTTTCCATAGCGATAACGAGTCCTACTTAAAATTTGTACTAATTCGATGAGCGTATGCGCGACAGTGATCTGCGCAGGAAGGAAGTCCGGCCGTTTTCCTTTACCGACGATTACACCGGCAAATAACCGAAGGAAATAATCGAAATAATCGTCGATTAGGACACTTTCTAAACGCACCGTAGAACATTAAGAAACGACGGTCTTAATTATAAATTCTCGGATCGAAACGGATTGGTCTCGCAGGGGGAAGGGAGACAGAGAGAAAAAGCGGCGAAATTGTTATAATAAGCGTCTCTCCGTGTAATCATACGTAAAAATGATAATCGCCACGTCGACCTACAAATTCGTTTTTGTTGGTAAACGGGAGAAATTTCGTTATTCGTAATGGAAAACAATAGATATTGTTTTCTAATGGAACTAATCGTCGCGAAGTGGAAAACACGGTTTTGGATCCGTATTACAAAAAATTACTCGTATTATCACGAATTTAAAATATTGGATTGCCACTCTCTTCGAAGTAAGTGAGTTCTTCTTCCGAACTCAGTTTTGTAAATATATCCTCAGTAGATACTCTAGGCCGCTTCTGCGATAATCCTTGACCTTGAAATAACGTTTGCCGGCGCCAGGGGGCCCCATGTAGTACTACTACTACTAGTAAACGAGTAAACTACTACTGCTAGTACTACTGGTAGTAGCACTACTAGTAACACTACTACTACTACTACTAAACTACCACTACTGCTACTACTACTAACACTACTACTAGTAGTAGTAGTAATAGTAGTAGTTTAGTAGTAGTGTTAATAGTAGTACTACTACCAGTAGTACTAGCAGTAGTAGTTTACTCGTTTACTACTACTAGTAGTAGTAGTACTACATGGGGCCCCCTGGCGCCGGCAAACATTATTTCAAGGTCAAGGATTATCGCAGAAGCGGCCTAGAGTATCTACTATCCTCAAATGTTATCCAATTTGAGGAAAAATCATTATGACAGTCTGAAGTTGGCGCCCGAATTTGTGAAAAAAATTCCAATCTTCAGAGTGCTGAGGCGGGAAGGAACAGTTCTGGAGTTCTTTCATGAAAATTTCAATAGTTCTACAAAATTCCCCAAAAAAATGCAACAAACATATTTTAAATCAAAATTATGATTTTCGCGAATAACTTTCTCGTTTCGAGTGTGATCGAAAAATGGAAGAGGAAAAAGTTGTAGAATTCGTCGAGCGCTATCTAGAACCCTTTTTTTTTGTGAATTCCAAAATTTTCATTTTTTAGAAATTTTGCATTTTTTTTTGAAAACCAGAAAGAACTCCAGAACTCTTGTTTATGAGCCGGAATCAACGACTAACTAACGAATTAACTAAAATATGTCTGTTGCATTTTTTTTTTTGAAAATTTTGCAGAACTATTGAAATTTTCATGAAAGAACTCCAGAACTATTCCTTCCCGCCTCAGAACTCTAAAGACTGGATTTTTTTTCAAAAATTCGGGCGCCAACTTCAGACGAGTCAGTTTGTCGATAATGGATGAAATATGATTTTGGTAAACTGAGGTGTCTACAAAACACAATTTCTTACAATTTTGCGATGACACACCGCAACATTGAATTGCGACGTTTAGCGTTAAATATCAGGCGAAATATTAAAATCGTTAGGGAACTCCAAGCCGGGCGAAAACTTAAAGACCGCAACTTCGTAACCATTTGCTAAAACCAAGAATTGATAATGGAAGCTTTTGAATGGCAACATTTAAAAAAAACGCATGTTTTTCTGACTTGTTTTGCTTCTAACTTTTTAAGTATTGAATTTAGAAGAAAGTTGAAGAGAGAAAAAAGTCGCAGAATCGTTTTTTACATAAAATGGCATAGGTTAGAAATTCAAAAATTTATTAGCGGTTTTGCAAAGTAGTAATAAACAAAATAAAACGGCCCGAAAAAGTGGTTTTTTAATTTATTATTTTAGGCATTTTAAAATGTAGTTAGGACTTCCATACCACAGGTAGAAAATCTTGAAATTATAATAAGAGAATCTTGTAAATTTTGTTCCGATCGGTTTATTAGATTTTGCACAATAATTTTGCAATCCAGAAAAATCGAAAAATTTTGAAAATTTACAAAATTGTTTAATTTTTTTTCCAATATTCGATCTCAACAAAACTGGCTGAGCATATATAAAAGGAAACAAGCTTTCATGTGCTTTTTCAGAATTAAAAAAAATATTTATTAGAACGGCCAGTCATTGTTTAAAGTTGGTGTCATATTTATAAATTTGTCAAAATTCGAAGTGAGAAACTTTTTTTAATGCAAATTTCAATCTTTTTAATGTAAATTTCAAGAAAAATATTATACTGGTTACTGTGAGAAACAATTATTTCTTAATCAACGAGAAAAAATAGTAATTTTATTAACCATTTTATTAAAGACTAATCAACTTTGAGGAGTTATATCTCAGAAGCTAATGAACAAAATAGCAACTTATTACATATAAAAAGAAGCGTCTTTTCGAGTACTTTCCGGCTATTTTTTCAGAATTTCATTTAACAAAAAATTCGCCGAGATAATCTATTTGTTTATAAGCAAAAAAAAACGACACCAACTTTAAACAACAACTGTGGCCGTTATAATAAATACTTTTTAATTCTGAAAAAAGCACATGAAAGCTTGTTCCCTCTTATATATGCTCAGCCATTTTTATTAAGATCGAATGGTGGAATAAAAATTTAAACAATTTTGAAAATTTTCAATATTTTTCGATTTTTCTGGATTGCAAAATTATTGTGCAAAATCTAATAAACCAATCGAAACGAAACTAACGGGATTCTTTTATTATGACTTCAAGATTTTCCACTTGTGATATGGAAGTCCTAACTACATTTTAAAGTGCCTAAAATAATGAATTATAAAAACACTTTTTTGGGCAGATTCTTTTTTTTTATTACTATTTTGCAAAAACGCTAATCAATTGTTCAATTTCTAACCAATGTCATTTTATGTAAAAAGCGATTCTGCAACTTTTTTCTCTCTTCAGCTTTCTTCTAAATTCAATACTTAAGAAGTTAGAAACAAAATAAGTCGGAAAAACGCGTTTTTTAAATTTATTTTAAATTGTTGCATTTTAAACAATGTTCCCGACCTCTCCGTTCTGGACCTTATTCATAAATGTGATCAGGACGCGGTAGTGGGTATGGTACAGTGATAAATAGGCAAGGGTGGAGAAAGATATGTATAATACTTATCTACGTGACATTCGTCAAGTATATAGAGATAATGAATGAATCATGCCCCGTTGTAGGGAGTCACCTCGCCTCGAGGGAGTGCGGCTGCGCTCTCCATCCGGGGAGTCCCCGGTTGATCTATGTATAGTGGGTGGTATATCCACAGAAGGCGGTTGACCCATGTATAGTGGGTGGTATACCCACAGAATGGGGCAGCATAAAGCTAAATTCTGACAGACGGATCTTGGACTAAAATGCTTTCATTCATGAACAGCAAGATTTTTTGGATTTTTGTGATAAATGGAAAAAGGGTAAATTTGTGAAAACTTCGAACAGAAAGTCTGGCGATTCCAGTGATGGTTAATTTCAAAGTAACAGAAAAATTCAAAATGTTTGGAAACCCTTCAAAAACATTACAAGTTTCTCATAATTCTTAGTTAAAAACGAAACATTTTCTTGCCGTTGAAACATCCACGCATGAAGCTTCATTTCTCAAAGGAATCAAATATCCCTTTTCGGTAAAACTGTCAAGAGGATCTCAGATCTCAGTTATTCGAAGTCCAGAAAAATCGCGTTGGCGTTCGGACAACGTGTCCGCTTAATTCGATCCTAATTAGCGCGCCTCTTGGAGACCTCATCGATCTCCTCTCGTTAGCCACACATGACGACAGAGCGAGAAAAAGAGTAGAATTATGAGGTCAAGAGAACGAGAAATGAGAGAAAAAATTAACGAGCTAATTAGTATTTTCACAAAAACGAACTGCGACTTTCTGTGAAGACTATCACAATAATTTTTGTGAAAAAGTGGTTTTTGGAGTTATAGCCCACCAGATTTTTTTTGTTTGGAAGATATCGTGTCAGTTTCTTAAGGAGTTACACCAAAATAAAAAAAAATGACATACAATTTTGCTTGTAGTTAGAGCCAAATTCCCCAGGCAACCAACAATACAAACAATTGTAACACGAGTTGCCACCAAATAGCTAGCGCGGCACGATAATTGGCCGTCCCGATCGTTCGGTTTTTCGACGTTAATACCTCGCCATAAGAACGCTAAGCTTCCAAAAAACAAACCCACAATGATATTTTTTGAATAAAGCTCCAACTTCGCTTCTATTGGTCGCACAGAGATTTTCGAAATTCACTGATTGGCGTTCCCATTAAATTAACTGTCGAAGCGGTATTCTAGGTTTTTTTGGGTACTTTTAATTACACTTCATTCCAGTTAGTTTTTGATATTACCAGTATGAAACTTAAGCTAGCAAGTACCAGTTTGCTATAGGGCTGCTCATAAGTTGGGAATTTGTGAATTTGCATATAAAACGGAAAATACAGCTAATTCCAATTACCAAATTCATTGGGCAAATATTATTGCACATTTCAACTTAAAACTAAGGGGTTACTTCGCATCATTAGAACCTTCTAATGAGGAAGTGTTATCTAACTTTAAAAAAAACTCTTTTTGGGTTACTTTTTGAAATATCACATAAACTATTGAAGCAACTTTAATGCAGCTAGCTTTAATTTACACATATTTTCCAAAAACTAACCATTTGTATAGCACAAGTTAATAGCTTTTTCTATAGCTCTAAGAACATTTTTTACGGTTAGATTGAAATGTCTAACACGAGAGTGGGACTCGCTCAGTCTGCTGGAACGAACAACTAGAGAAGTGGCTCGTTTGTAGAGCTAGATGTTTCTACGATTTCTTAAATTGAATTTACTGCAACTTTATGAAACATTGTATTACTTTCTTAGGTAAAACCGTCTACCTTCCGCTGATTCCGCGACATCCTCTCCCGGTGGTGTCCGATAACGACACATGGAACCGTCGATTATGCGTTATTTTTCCATTACTCACGATATGCAATGGCAGTGCCGTTTTTTCGAATGGGATAAAACCGAAAATCGCTCGGAGGTGAAAGACGGGTTTAGCGTGTCGTATGAAAAACGCGAAACACGCGTGGAACAGGAAGTGATACCTCTGTATACTTATTTATCATAACAGAAGATAGATGGTGCAAACGGTGCTTCAGGCAGATAAAGTGACTTTTTTGAAATTTAGAAAAAGGACTTTTCAATGGAAAAAAGATGTCGTAGACGAAGTTTCCATAAAAGAGCTGAAAAGATGGACAACTTTCAAATGTTCGTCGTTGCAGTAAACATAATAAACATAAATTTCCCATCCGATGGCTACAATTAAATTAATTAATTTCTGCGGAATCGATCGAATCGATCAAAACTCATTGTGACGTTCTGTGCATGAGAATTCAACGGATATTACGCTAAAAGCCTTCCATGCAAAACAACCGTGTATCATCGCCTGGGACATAAACTTAAAATGTATGTTGGTGACGGTCCAAGTGTCTCCCTGCCAAGTCCGAAAGTGTTAAAAAGAAAACAAAGAAAAAGCGGGATATAGTATTTCTACCAGCAAAACGAGCGTTACGTACCTCTGAGTCTTCTAAAGCGAAAATTATCAGGCAGCATTGCGACCTGGAGGTAGGCGCCCCCTTCACGGGGGCACCGACGACGTATCACGTAATACATCACCACGAAAAGACAGTTTTGAGTTGTAACTTTCACCTTATCACTTCGTCAATCCACGTTCGGTCTTTTTATGAGGCGGGGACGTTGTAACAAAAACATTTTGATAAGATTACATAAATTCGGAAGTTTCTAGAACTCTCAAAGTACAAAAGTCGTAGAACTTCGTTTGCAGAGTTTCTCAAAGAACGATCAAAAAAATATTTCCTCGGTTCAAACGTTGATATATAGTCCCAGGATTAAATTTTTTGAAGTGAAACTTCTCTTTGGTGCGTTGAGATAAATAATGAATCATGTACATAAAGTCATTATGCTGCAGCAGCCAACAGTTTCAACAGGAACAAATGGAGGTATCATCATGATCTTTGTTCATTATTACTAATTAATTGCTGTAGAACAGTTTCAAATCTACCATCATCATCCCCTATTTTTGTATTTATTATGTCTCAAAATTGGGCCATCTCAGTAATGACTTTGTTTTTTTATAATGCTAACTATAGCACAATTTTGATTTTATTTGTTTGGTATAAAAGTCCCATAAAGTCTAACGTGTCCTCGATTTGAAAGACAGAAATTTAGAAAATAAATAATATCGGAAAAATCCTGTCGTGGCCTAAACTAATATCAGATTCTTATGCCTCTTTGCTTTTGCCCAAAATGTCTGTCCGTAGTAATTTTTGGAAAATGGATTTGGGCGTGTGAAGTACCAAAAAATGACACAAAATGACTATTTTAGTTTTTTTATTAACCGAGTCAAAAAAATTATCTCATAAATTACTAGGTCAAAAATTAAATTTTTCCAAAATATTGTCTAAAAGGCGTTTCTTATTACATCGAATTTAATTAAATTCGGTTTACCAATGGTTGTTCCCTTGTTTCCAATAATTTTACCCTTCCATACTATTCTGCAAAGAAAAAGACAAAACCAAAAACTGACAGACTAATAAAAATGATTTTGTCTCGAAAACCACAGGCCAAAAATTTTTGATTAAATTTCCCAAAATATTTAATTAGGTAATTTGTCTAAGGGCAGTGTCAACAATTTTCAAAATTGTTATAACATCAATTACATCTGATTTGATTAAAATCGGTTTACCAGTGGTTGTACCAATTAACTATTAAAATTAATTTCAATTTTACTTATACCTTTTATAACGATTTTACATGGAAAATGCCAAAACCAAAAACTGAGACTATCGAAATTGATTTTTCATTTTTTTTTTAATTTTGCAATTATTAAGGTTCCATTGAAGTTTTATTTTATTATCAGTAGGTACTAATATTTCGGTCAAGCTTACGACAAAAAAGTGTCATTCTGTCATTGTAACGATGTTAATAGTATTTTGAAAGTTTTCATATTAGATACATCAACTCTCTTTTTGATTTTCAAATTAAAGCTAGATAATATGTACTTCATATATTTATAATTTATATCTTGATTTTGGCATCATTTGTATCTCTTTACTTTTTGCAGAAAAGCAGACAGTACTTAATTTCGTTTATATAATGTACAGGGTGTTAAACAACAAATATCAGATACTTTTAAGGGCGAACAACATGGCACATTGTATATGAGAGGCAAAATACGCACATTGTCAAAAATTAAAAATGTCCCAAATTATTTAATTAGGTAACGTCTAAAAGCCGTCCCAAAAAATTTCAAAAAATGATGGCGAATTTGCAAAAAAAAATAGGAAAGTTTTGCTTGGGAAATGACAACGATTTTTTATCAAATTGGACACATTTTTAAAATAATTACAAAAATTATTTCCCGAAATTTTAAAAAAATGTCAAAAGAAAATAAAAAATTTGACAACTAGGCTTTTTTGACATCTTAAATATTAAATGTTTAAATTTTATTTAATTACTTGATTAAATTATTTAAATTTAATAATTACACGATTTTTGTGATCAACATGAAACATGCCTTTTATTTTAACTAATATAACTTCTTTATTGGTTTTAACTCCCGGGGGTAAATTGATAAATTTGAAAATCTGCTGCTGGTTTTCTCTCAAGTATAAAAGTGAGACTAACTTAACCCAACCTTACCAATAGCTACTTTTGCATTTTTTTTTGAATTTCAAAACAAACTGTTTAAAACTTAATAACTCGAAATTTTAAAGCACTCAAAAATATCTTCGCTGCGAGAACATTAAAGTATTTTCACGCCTTTCTAGGGTTAGTTATTAATGAATTTCACCGGTCACATTCCGCATTGTCCGTTAATAAGAACATCCTTTAAAGTTTTAAATGGACGGGACCGGCACTTAATAAACAATAAACGAGGTGATTGTCGAAATCGCGGCCTTGTCCAAAAACCTTAATAGCGCCGTATATGGAGACGTTCTCATTTTTTCCCGACGACTTTCTTAGAGAAGTTTCGTAAAACATAATCGACAACGAAATATAACAAACTCCTTTTCCATCTTCTGCATGGGAAGTTTCTCTTTTTCAACTTTTAAAAACTCGTGAAATGTCTTAGGAACGCGAACTTTAAAGCGCCGCCGACTTCGTTTCTCCCTCGTAAGGGGATCGATATCTCGCTCCCCTAAATTCCGCGGCCCTAACTCTCCGGGGTGAATAATACGGCCGGATTCCTGAGGGAACGACTGGAGTGACTCAGACCGCCGACGCCGTCACGTTAATCACGTCAGTCGGCCGGCGGTGGGTTTGACATTCGAAAAATTTATTACTTTCTACCTATTTCTTTTTAATTTTTCTCAAATTTTTATTTATATTTCGCATCGAGAAACAACACGGTAAAATATATTGTAATGCGAAAAGTAAACAGCGCGAGACGTGTTTACTCGTATCAGACCTGAGCGGCTACTTCAAAAGGAATTGCCGCGACGCTTAATTGAATTCTATAAAAAAGGGGACAGCTCCATGAATCCTCCGGGATTATTATTTAAGGAAAGTGATTTATGACACTCTGGAGCTTTCTACATAATAAAAGATATTTCGAGTAATTACAGGAATACGCGAGAAGGTTCCCGACTACAATTGAGATGTATATATAAGCGGGCTTGTGGTCGAATTATGACGGAAGCCGCGAGAGTAAATAGCGAAATAGCGAGAGCGAGAGTGTGATATAAATTAAGTAGTGTCTAGTGTACAATTAGTATTAGTGTAAATAAATTAGTAAAATAAACGTTACAATATAAATTGCAACACTTCGTTAAGGGTTGTGTGAGCTAAGTGACTAAAACTAAGTTTATCTCAAAAGGGTGGTTCTTCCCGAACGAAAAGATAAAGGGAAATTACGTTATGAATTTACAAAGGCTTGCCTGTGTGTTTCAGTCTTCGATCACCCTTCATGAGAGTTTGTGTTAATGTCTTTTTCTTCTCTCAAAAATTTCATTGCAATAATTAATTTACTTACTTTTTTAATATTCAATTGTATTATTATTATCATCATCATCATCATTATAATTTACAGAGATACTTTCAACTTTTAACTCCCTCCCTTTCCTCCAGTACAGCAGTAAGTATAGAATAAGAGAGAGTTTTGTGTGATCTCAATCAATCTCGAAAACATCCTCAAAACTCCTGGAGTTTAAAGCTCCGGAAACGTTTTTGAAACGTCCGTTATTTGAGAGGTGTCGCATTTTTCCGCGATTTTCGCGGAACGCCGTTTTCTGCAGATTCCACATAAGTATTATATATTCCTAGAAGAGAGCCGCCGAGTACGCGTTTATTAATTGTGGCGATGAATTAATGGGAAATTCGTGTTAATTTTTTGAGGTTTTTGCTGATTTTACTAGATTAGTTTTCAATAAATGTATTAGAGTAGTATTTGGAAAAATATAATCAATACCTTCTAAGAATACAAAAATACTATTCCTAATTTCGCACCTTTGCTTCTAATTTCAGTTAGTTATATAAATTTTGGGAATATTTACAGATACATACATACACTCTATTTAAAACAAATCCCGATGCACGTCATTCTGATGACGTCAGAATCATCCAATACTACCAACTTAATATAGTGTAACGTTTATTTTATAATTTATTTACATTAATTGAACACTAATTTATTTAACACACTAAACTACTTGTTCACTAGACTAGACACTACATAATTTATTTGTACTGCTCCGCATTCGGATCGTATGTCGCGTTCACTTCTGCTTCTCTACTTCTAACTAACTCCCTCGATCACAAGCCCCCTTATATATACACCCCCAACCCTGATCGAGAAAGTTCTAGAAGCTTCTAGAACGCCTACGCAGCAAATGTTCAGGAGGTCACCAATTATTGTTCGTAAACAACAATCCGGCAGGATATATGCATGCAGCTGTCTTTATTTACGCGTCGTAGTAATTTGTTGGAAGTAGTAAACATGTGTCGCTTTGTTTACTTCGCGCATTACACTGCCCCCGCCTTAGAGACGTTTCGTCTCGGAACGTATCCCTGGTAGGCCCATGCAGGAACCTGCAGTTAGCCCCCCGCTTACAGCGAGACGTGGCGTCAAAATAACAGGGGACCGTCTTCCCCAGTCGACATGGTGCAGGCCCAAAACAGCAGACTAAAACTTCCACTCCGGTATTCTTGAACACTACTTCCAGCATATTCCGGACAACCCTCCAGTCCAGCTGATCTCGTCCAGCACCTAACTTGGGGACAGCTAGCTTCCTGATGTCGAGCTCCAGCAGTCGGTCTCGTAGCCTATGCAAGGTTCGCCATACATTGTGATAACACGGTTTAAGGGACCCGATTTCCTTCGTAACCAGATAAAAGATGTGTCTTACGTTGTCACGTAGTTCCAGAACCTTGCCAATTTCCGGGAGTTGCGCTCCGAGTTGTTCCAAGCGCCCGTACTTCTTCTTGAAAACCGTGGCGATACCTCGTGACATTACCAGGTCGGCGGACACACAATGGGCCAACGAGTATTCTTCAGGTACGCTGAACAAATCCTGTTGTTTTTCACAGGTTACCCCATACCGTGCTTTTCCGGTACCCCCGTAGGCGCTCATAAATTCTTCGAACGAAAGTTCGTTCTCCTGCGCCATCGTGTTTCTTACTCGGGGGACCTCCGCCTCATCGTGCGACCCCTCATAGGGTGCCAACCGATTAAAGTGCACCACTCTCGGCTTGCCGTTTGGTAGTTTGCTTACCCGGTAGACCACGTCATTGATTCGTTTCTTCACAACATAGGGACCTTCCCAATTGGTCTGTAACTTAGGGGACAAACCTCGTTTCTTCTGTGGGTTGTACAGCCAAACTCGATCTCCCATTTGGTAGCCACCCTCTTTAGCGTTGATGTCGTAACGCTCTTTGATGCGATCACTGGCGATATTTAGTTGGTACCGGACTTGATCGTGAATCTCGTTCATCCTTTGCCGCATCCGGGAAACGTAATCTTCCCCCGAAACGTCCTCGTCCGGTCTAGCGCCAAAGATTAGATCACAGGGCAGTTTAAGTTCTCGCCCGAACAGGACTTTGGCTGGAGTTTGTCCTGTCGACTCATGAACGGCCGAGCGGTAGGCCATCAGGAAGAACGGCACGTGTTCGTCCCAGTCTCGTTGATGTGACGAGACCATTTTCGCCAGATAGCGGTTGAGGGTGCGATTCATCCGTTCTACCATGCCGTCAGACTGAGGGTGAAGGGCCGTGGTTCTTGTTTTTCGTACCCCAAACTTCTCACATATCCTCCGGAATAGGCCACTCTCAAAGTTTCTTCCTTGATCCGAGTGTAATTCCATGGGTACTCCAAACCGGCAGATCAGCTCCTTCACGAGCACATCGGCCACTGTCTCTGCCTCCTGATTAGGGAGAGCGTACGCTTCTACCCACTTCGTAAAATAGTCCATTACGACCAGGATGTATTTATTCCCCTTTTCGGTCTCAGGGAAGGGTCCTGCTATATCAATAGCGATCCTTTCGAAGGGGCTCCCGACGTTATATTGTTTCATGGGAGCTTTCGGTCGTCTTTGTGGCCCATTACTTGCGAAACATGTAGTACATTTCTTGCACCAGTCCTTCACGTCGTCTGAACAATTGATCCAGTAGAATCGCTCTCGTACTTTCTGCAGGGTTTTCTTGATCCCTAAATGTCCACCAGACGACTCGTCGTGAAGGTGCCGCAAGACCTCCGGGATTTTACTGGAGGGAATTACCAACTGCCGTCTTTCCTCCGTCCCGTCTTGGCTCTCCAGTACGCGTTTTAGTAGTCCATCCTCAACCACTAGCGAGTCCCACTGTGCCCAATAGCTCTTGAGTTTTGGCGAGCCGGGTGATACCTTTTGCCACTCAGGACGCTCTCCTCCCTCTTTCCAAACCAGGATTTCTTTAAGAACCGGGTCTTTTCCTTGCTCTTGTCGTAACGAGGATGGTGTCCATTCCTCGGCGACCACGGTCGTTCGATAGACTTTCTCGGACTTTTCCTCAGCTCTATGACAATGAGGACACTCATCAGGGCATGGTCTTCTCGAGAGTGCGTCTGCGTTTCCATGACTCTGTCCTGGCCGATGTTCTATGATAAAGTCATACTCCTGGAGCCTCTCGATCCAGCGAGCGATCTGTCCTTCGGGATTCTTAAACTGGAGGAGCCATTTAAGAGCAGCATGATCGGTCCGGATCAAAAACCTCCTTCCACACAAATATTTATGGAAGTGCTCGATGGACTTGACGATGGCCAATAATTCACGTCGGGTGACGCAGTAATTCCTTTCTGGTTTGGAGAGTACCTTGCTGAAGTATCCAAGGACACGTTCTTGTCCCTCCTGACGCTGCGATAGAACACTTCCAATTCCCACATTGCTCGCGTCGGTATCCAGGATGAACTGTCCTTCTGGCAGAGGAAAACTCAGCACTGGGGCACTGGTCAACTTCCTCTTCAGCTCGTCGAAGGCAGACTGGCATTCCTCATCCCAACAGAAGTTTCGTCCTTCTTCCGTGAGCCTTGTCAACGGCTTAGCGACGTCGGACAACATCCGGACATATCGTCGGTAGTACGTGCAGAGGCCCAGAAAACTCCTTAACTGGTGTTTATCTACCGGTATTGGCCACTCCTTCACCGTACTTGTCTTGTCCGGATCAACGGCGACGCCCTCTCTGCTCACTACGTGCCCTAAGTACGAGACCTTCCTTCTGAAGAGTTGACATTTCTTCGGGTTCAGTTTCAGCCCCGCACCTCGCAGTCTCTGGAAGACGTCCTCTAAGTTTTTCAGATGTCCTTCGAAGGTCTTGCCCATCACGATGACATCGTCCAAATAGACTAGGCACGTTTTCCACGTCAGACCCATTAGCACGCTCTCCATCAGCCTTTCAAACGTAGCTGGGGCATTACAAAGTCCGAACGGCATGACTGTAAAATGCCACAGGCCGTTACCGAAGGTAAATGCCGTCTTTTCCTTATCGGCAGGGTTCATTTCGACTTGCCAATAGCCGCTTTTTAAATCCAAGGTCGAAAATATCGTGGATCCAGCAAGGGTATCGAGTGTGTCGTCGATACGTGGTAGCGGGTAGCTGTCCTTTTTGGTGACACTGTTCACCTGCCGGTAGTCTACACAGAATCGAGTAGTCCCATCCTTTTTCTTCACCAGTACTACCGGCGAGGCCCATGGACTGCTTGACGGCTCGATGACCCCGTCCCGCTCTAGGTCCTTGATGATTTTCTCGGCTTCCTCCCGTTTGGCCAAGGGTAGTCGTCTTGCTGTTTGTCGAATCGTTCGTGTTTCGCCCGTGTCAATTTTATGTGTCACGACCTTGGTCTTTCCCAGCTTTCCATTCTCGGTGGTAAATATGTCCTGGTACTTATTTATTAATTCATTGGCCTTCTGTTTCTGTGTGGGCGAGAGAAACGCACTGGTCTGGGAAAGAATTTGTTTCAAGTCCTGCGGAGTGTGTCTGGACCTTTCTTCCTCACTAACGCCCCTTACGATGGCCGAAGCGGCTTTACACGTGCCCAGCTTCGTACCCTTCTTGATGGTAACCGGGTACTGATTGATGTTAAGTAGTCGCACAGGCACTTCACTTGAGAGAGTAACGAGCGCCTTTCCTACCAGTACCCCCCGAGCCAGTCGATTGACATCGTTTTCTGGTTCGATCATGGCTGGAATTCCCTCTTCCACAACACCCCTCAGACAGGTAGAGGTGATCGTTTCGCTTCGTTCCGGGAGAATCACATCTTCTGCCATTATTACGTCTAACACAAAGTTGTCACGATTGTGTAGCAGTAATTCTTCTTGACCGATCCTCAACACTCGGTGTCCGAAATCCAACTGGAATCCATGATTCCTCATGACGTCCATCCCCAGTATGACGTCTTCCTCAATTTCGGCTATGAGAACAGGATGGTCAAACTTTACTCGTCCCAACGTCATGCTAACCGTCGCTTCACCGTGTATTACTGCCTTCTCCCCAGTGGCAGTTCTCAATTGCCACCTACTTGGCCTAATCTTCCTACGGTCCCTCACAACTTCCGAGCGTACGATCGTCTTCGTAGCTCCCGTGTCCACAAGCATGGCGTGGGATCTCCCGTCGATAGTGCCATCGACGTACGCGCTCCCCAATTGGTGGGAAAACGAGGCTATACTGGCCCGGGGGTTTCCACTGCTACGGGTCGACGTTCCCCCTTTCTTATCGACCCGCATTAGTTTTCCTGGGCCTTTGCCGGCGCCGCTGTTCTGGGCCGCTTGCAAGAACTCTTCACATGGCCCACTTCGCCACAGTTCCAACAGCGAACTACCTTCTTCTTCGCCGACAGCATCTCCATGATCTGCTGTAGGACCCTTTCCACGAGTTTCTCAGTGTCTACTTCCTCTGTAACCGCTCGAACACGGCCGTGACCGCGGGAGGCTTCCATGGCTGCATCATGCTCCAGTGCGATGGCGAGCGCGTCCATTAATGTTTTCGGTCGAGCTAGTCTCAGGGCCCTCTGAAGTTCCTGGTCCCGCAGCCCGCTCACGAACGTCTGCACTGCGAGGCACTCCATCATCTGTTCCGGCGCCGAGGGATACGCCAACCTCACTAGTCTGGCTACGTCCGCTTCGAACTCCTGCAGGGTCTCGTTCGATCTCTGACGGCGATTGGACATCTGGGATTGATGGACTTGCTCCAGATGTGTTTGGCCGAACCGCATTTCCAGTCGCCTCAGCAGCTCCTTGTAATTCCCGGCTTCCTCGGTGGATAGCGTCTGAAGAACTTCCAACGCCTCTCCACGTAAGGCTACCGTAAGGGAAACAGCTTTTTCGTGAGGGGACCAAGCATTAGCCTCCGCTGCTGCCTCAAACTGCTTCTTGTAGCTGGCCCACGGAATTTTTCCGTCGAACGTTGGGGGCGTCACTCGATTGGTGGATATCGAGTTCTGTTGAACGACCGCCTTCATTTCTTCCTTCGTCTCGCCGCTACTGACTCGCTTTAGTCGTTCTTCCAACTGCTTTGTCTTCTGTTCAATTTCGTCTTCTTTCCCCTCACCGCTACTGAGTTGTTCTAGTCGTTCTTCCAACTGCTTGATCTTCTGTTCCATCTCCTTACGCTGAGCCTCAATCTGGTCGGTTATCTCTTCCCTCTGGGCGGCGATTTCTTCCCTCTGGGCAGCGATTTGAGCAGTGATGTCTTCCCTCTGGGCAGCGATTTGAGCAGTGATGTCTTCCCTCTGGGCGGCGATTTGAGCAGTGATATCTTTCCTCTGGGCGGCGCTTTCTTCCCTCTGGGCGGCGATTTGAGCAGTGATGTCTTCCCTCTGGTCGGCGATTTCTTCCCTCTGGGCGGCGATTTCCTCCCTCTGGGCAGCGATTTGAGCAGTGATGTCTTCCCTCTGGGCAGCGATTTGAGCAGAGATGTCTTCCCTCTGGGCGGCGCTTTCTTCCCTCTGGGCGGCGATTTCTTCCCTCTGGGAAGCGATTTCTTCCCTCTGGGCAGCGATTTGGGTAGAAATATCTTCCCTCTGAGCGGCGATTTGGGAGGTAATATCTTCCTTCTGGGCGGCGATTTGCTTCGTGATGTCATCGTCTTCGAACTCGAAAACTTCCGGGTCCTGGCCATTTTCTTTCAAAAATGCCGAGAGTCGGTCCTGGAGTTCGGTCTTCCTCCCTCCTGTTTCCAATTCTCGTTCCTCGAGTTCTTTTTTTAACTCGGCCACTTTTAATTCGCGTAACTTCTTCATGATCCGCTCTTCTGACACCAATGTAACGTTTATTTTATAATTTATTTACATTAATTGAACACTAATTTATTTAACACACTAAACTACTTGTTCACTAGACTAGACACTACATAATTTATTTGTACTGCTCCGCATTCGGATCGTATGTCGCGTTCACTTCTGCTTCTCTACTTCTAACTAACTCCCTCGATCACAAGCCCCCTTATATATACACCCCCAACCCTGATCGAGAAAGTTCTAGAAGCTTCTAGAACGCCTACGCAGCAAATGTTCAGGAGGTCACCAATTATTGTTCGTAAACAACAATCCGGCAGGATATATGCATGCAGCTGTCTTTATTTACGCGTCGTAGTAATTTGTTGGAAGTAGTAAACATGTGTCGCTTTGTTTACTTCGCGCATTACAATAGTCACAAGACATCGCAATTTATGTGTTCCGTGTATATTTTGTGTTATGTGTATTCTCAACCTAAAATATACACGGAACACGTAAATTGCGATGTCATGGGACTATATTAAGTTGGTAGTATTGGAGGTTTGGTGACGTCATTAAAATGACGTGCATCGGGATTTGTTTTGAATAGAGTATACTTATAAATGTTTATCAAATTTGTGCACCACTTCAAATTTTTAAGAATGGATACGTCCAAAAGTCAAAAAATAGAAAACACTAAAAATATTCAAAAATGAAACTTGTGTAAACCTTCAAATTTCCACCATATCTCGAAAAGTAAGGAAAATATAAATTTCACTTTCACTCCTTGAAGCCAATTTTCAAGCATACTTTTAAGAGTATAAAAAAAATCCGGAAAGGTCATAAAATTTCCCATAACTTCAGTTGAAAGTGAAATTAACGAAGTATTTATAATATTGTAATGCGAAAAGTAAACAGCGCGAGACGTGTTTACTCGTATCGGACCTGAGCGGCTACCTCAAAAGGAATTGCCGCGACGCTTAATTGAATTCTATAAAAAAAGACAGCTCCATGAATACTCCCGGATTATTATTTAAGGAAAGTAATTTATGACCCTCTGGACCTTTCTACATAATAAAAGATATTTCGAGTAATTACACGAATACCCCAGAAGGTTCCCGATTACATTTGAGACGTGTATATAAGCGGGCTTGTGGTCGGAGATTATTAGTAGACGTGAGCGCGATATAGTAAATAAGCGAAAGACCGACCAGTGAAATAAATTAACGATTAAGAGTGTGATATAAATTAATTAGTTAAGTGTGTTATATAAATTAGTTTAGAAATAGTGTAAATAAATTAAGTAGTGTCTAGTCTAGTGTACAATTAGTTTTAGTGTATATCAATTAGAAAATAAATATTCCCAAACGAAATGTGTACAAAACTTCAAAAAAAAGCTCAAAGGAAAATAGAAATTTGCAAAATTCGACAATATTTTCAATTTCACTCAAAGAAAAAACTCTAATAAAGACAATAGCAAAACTGCAGAAGAAAAATTAATAATATTAAGGACAGTAAGCTTGTCCATAAACGTACTGTATTATTATTTACCTAGCTTTACTTTTCTTAGGGGTATTATCATATCGTGTAATTACAGGTTTATAAAACAATTTGAAATTCCTCAAAACTTATTAAGACGTACAAATTCTGGTAAATGATAATTATCATTATTAAATTTTTCCAGATTAACGTACCATTTGAGATTAATAGATAATTATATATTCAGCCTCACATAATTGTAGGACGTTTAATACTAATTTTTTGGTTCCCAAAAATATTTGTTGAGTGTATTCTAATATTTATCAATTTTAACATTATTAAGTGGTTATGGGATATACACATGGGATATAATTACTGGTATTAATTGAGAGCGCTATTTTGTAAAGATTGTATTATCATTTATTTACATCTCCAAAGTGTCTATATCCATTCTTCATTAACCTTTTGAAAAAGTGACTTAATTTTTTTAATAAAAGTCCCTATTGGAATGGTACTTTTGTTATTGTTTTTTAACTCAAGCCCAATAAAATTTATTCTTATTGTATTGCGTGTTGAGTGTTATTTATGTTCAATTAAGAAAATCGACAACAAAAAATTAGAATGTAATCCATAAATTTGGAAAATTTTGAACTAATGTTTCTTTCACGTCTGAGTACAATTTGCTCGAAAGTGTAAGTACAATAGATAATGTCAATATTTCACAGACAATTTCGTACAATTTACTCAAAAGTGATATAGATGTTATGATTATAAAACTCAAAATTTAGTAAAAGACACTAACTTCTTTTTCAAAAAACAAACATTTGACAACCAATTTTATATAGTACTTACAAACTTAAGGTTCAAAATTGTTGGGATGAGATAATTAGCGTTTGTAGATGTATTTGTTTTTGGCACAGCCATTTTGAGAGCGAAGGTTAGCATCGCTACGAAAATAAACTGGATTACTCACTAAACCCGAAAAGAGTATAGGAGAAGTCCGAGCATTTTACGACACATGGGATTCGTTATACGGCTTTATAAGAGATAATGGAATTAGATCAGAGGGATCTTATTGGGTAGAAAAAGTATTTGCAAAATTTGTCGCATTGCCACAATGAGATTAACGTGATGGAAAAACTCATTCTGGTATAGTTAAAATTGCAAATTACGCCTTAATAACAATAAAAGCGCGGATTATTACCATCGAATAATACCTTACGTAAGTGACGAGGCAAAATTTTGTGGGTGGAGTCCATTATAATTTTAAAAAAAAGTTGACGTGTAGGAAGAGACCTGTGGGTTGGCCGATGCTCCTTCTTGGAACACGAGATTTTAATAACGAAAATAATAACACTAAAGAAGACAAATAACTTGGGACAAGCTACTAAAAATGGCCTCGGCGAGAAGTGACTTAAAACATGGTAATTCATAGAGATTAACAGAATTGAGGTACGTAACGACTTCTAAACCTTCCCAATTAAACTTAGAATATTTAAATAGCTATCAGCATTCATAATTAACGAAATTTCATGTATCTTCGTGATCATATGGTACGTCGAGAACGCGTCGAGTTCTCAGAGACCTCATCCATCTTAAGACCTTTCTACAATACAAATCGGCTCGCTTGTAAAGTAGGCGAGGAGATGCTAATTTCAATTTCAAGCGATGGAATCGGCCAGACAGACAGATAATACAAGGGAAATCAGATTTTTTGTTCAGGAGGTTTGACCGGTTCTTATTGCGGAGGTTCTAGCTAGAGGAACAAAAGAACAAAATTTGTTGTATTTTATTCAATGACGAATAAAGATAGAAATGTGTGATTGCTGGGTTAGGGATAAAAGACAGTATTCCGAACTCAAGATTTCCCAAGAATAATACCCAAAATGTCAAAATGTTCATTTTTTTTAACAATTATTTCCAGGTTCAAAAATGTCTTGGACAAGCATTTATTTCCATATCTCGACAGCTATTTGTTAAATCAAAAGTTTTCAATATAGCACAAGAAAACGGAAAAAGGCCTTACTAAACTCATGGACATGATTTTCAACCTGGGCGAGACATCCAAAATTTTAAAAACAGTGATAATTGTGTGTGTGCCTTAAGAGTTTCCTCTTTCAAAAATTTAAATTGTACTTATTTCTCTAATTCTCATCTCTCGTAACGTTTTAACTTTTTACACACTTCTTGACTCTCATGAGACACAATAATTCTTTTAAATAATTCTGAAATCACATGAGATCATTTCACTCCTACCGTTTGTCAGTTTCTCGCCTTTCCTCATATTGTATTCTAATGTAAGAAATAAAATTGTCGCGTAGGTAATTAATCAAGTTCCATTGTGATAAAATGCTCGCTTATGCGCATATTCATCGGAGGCGCTTTCTTTTCTCACTCTAATTGTAGTTTCACCTCCTCATGCGTCTTGTTTTAATCAAATTTAGCTTGATGTACTTTCGAAAGCTCTACTTCCATATTGAAATCGCGCTAAATTTAAATTTGAGATTAAATTTAAAAACTGATTTTGTGGTTTTCGGAAAAGTTGTGTAAATTACCGAACTTTTGTAATCCACGTAACAACCCTAACGACCTTCAGGCGGAGAACTTTGTTGTGGAGTTTTGGTTGGTTTTATTGTGCAAAATGACTACATAACACGGAAGAAGGTGATTTTTTAATAAAAGCGTTCCTTAGGAAAGGTCAATCCGAAATTACTATTTATTTATAGAACACAATTGGAGCAGGAATTTTACATTATTTCGCATAACGGGCGGTTGTAATTTTGGATTTATACTTTTATAGTAAATAAGTTTTTTATTAAAATCGGTCGGGATTATGGGATACTCGCCATTTTTCGCAATTTTTTTTCAAAATTTACTCCAATTTTGTATAAACTTAATATTTATTTCAATGTCGAAATATACATCTCCAAATGGCATTTTTCGGTTATTGGAAATTTTCTCAAAATTTGCTACAAGAATTTTTAAACCTCTAATATTTATTTCACTGTCGGATAATACATTTTTGGCCTAAATCTTTCAAATATCATCTTTCAAATCAAATCTTTCCAAAGAGCATTTTACTCGTCCCTTTTCCGTTTTTGAAAATTTTCTCAAAAATTTACAAGAGTTTTTTAAAAACAATTTATTTCACTGTCGAATTATATATTTTTGACTAAATCTTCTCCCAAGAGCAGTTTTCGGTTATTGGAAATTTTCTCAAAATTTGCTGTTTTTAATAAATTTTTAATATTTATTTCACTGTCGGATAATAGGTTTTTGGCTAAATCTTCTCCAAAGGGCATTTTTCGGTTATTGGAAATTTTCTCAAAATACGCTCCAAGAACTTTTCATAAATTTTTAACATTTATTTCACTGTCGAATTATACATTTTTGGCCTAAATCTTTTCCAAAGAGCATTTTACTCGTCCTTTTTCGGTTTTTGGAAATTTTCTCAAAATTTACAAGAATTTTTTAAAAACAATATTTATTTCACTGTCGAATTAGTATATATTTTTGACTAAATCTCTTAAGAGCAGTTTTCGGTTATTAGAAATTTTTTCACAATTTGCTCCGTTTTTATTAAACTTCTAATATTTATTTCACTGTCGGATAATACATTTTTGGCTAAATCTCCGAAGGGCATTTTTCGGTTATTGAAGATTTTCTCAAAATACGCTCCAACAACTTTTCATAAACTTTCAACATTTATTTCACTGTCGAATTATACATTTTTCGCCTAAATCTTTTCCAAAGAGCATTTTACCCGTCCTTTTTCGGATTTTGGAAATTTTCCCAAAATTTACAAGAATTTTTTAAAAACAAAATTTATTTCACTGTCGAATTATACATTTTTGACTAAATCTTCTCCTAAGAGCAGTTTTCGGCTATTGGAAATTTTCTCAAAATTTGCTCCGAGTTTTTAATAAACTTCTAATAGTTATTTCACTATCTGATAATACATTTTTGACTAAATCTTCTCCAAATGGCATTTTTCGGTTGTTGGAGATTTTCTCAAAATACGCTCCAAGAACATTTCATAAATTTTTAATATTTATTTCAATGTAGAATTATACATTTTGGCCTAAATCTTTTCCAAAGAGCATTTTATCCGTCCTTTTTCGGTTTTTGGGAATTTTCTCAAAATTTACAGGAATTTTTTAAAAACTTTTAACATTTATTTCACTGTCGAAATATACATTTTTGACTAAATCTTCTCCAACGGGCATTTTCGATTGTTGGGAATTTTCTCAAAATTTGCTTCAAGAATTTTTAGTAAACTTCTAATATTTATTTCACTGTCGGATAACACATTTTGGGCTAAATCTTCTCCAAATGGCATTTTTCGGTTATTGCAGATTTTCTCAAAATACGGTCCAAGAACTTTTCATAAACTTTTAACATTTATTTCACTGTCAAATCTTTGGCCTAAATCTTTTCCAAAGAGCCATTTATTCGCCCTTTTTCGGTTTTTGAAAATTTTCTCAAATTTTACAAGAATTTTTTAAAAACAATATTTATTTCACTGTCGAATTATACATTTTTGAATAAATCTCCCAAGAGCAATTTTCGGTTCTTGGAAATTTTCTCAAAATTTGCTTCAAGAATTTCTATTTATTTCACTGTCGGATAATACATTTTTGGCTAAATCTCCAAAGGGCATTTTTCGGTTAATGGAGATTTTCCCAAAATGCGCTCCAAGAACTTTTCATAAACTTTTAACAGTTATTTCACTATCGAATTATACATTTTTGGCCTAAATATTTTCCAAAGAGCATTTTACTCGTCCTTTTTCGGTTTTTGGAAATTTTCTCAAATTTACAAGAATTTTTAAAAAGTTAATATTTATTTCACTGTGAATTATACATTTTTGAATAAACCTCCTAAGAGCAGTTTCGGTTATTGAAAGCTTTCTCAAAATATGCTACAAGAATTTTTAATAAACTATTCATTTTACTGTCGGATAATGCATTTTTGGCTAAATTTTCTCCAAAGGACATTTTATTATTATATTTTTCGGTTTTTGGAAATCTTAAAATTTACTCCAAAATTTTTTTTAAAAACCTAATATTTATTTGACTGTCGAATTAAATTTCCTCCAAGAATTTTTGAGTATTTATTCCACTATAGTATATATTATATAATAATAGGTAGACCTACTAATATATAATTTTTACTATAGTATATGTGTAATAAAATTTTTGGCCAAATAATTTCTGAGGAGCACATTTACATTATTTATTTTTAGGTTTGGGAAAATTTTCCAAAATCCACTCCAATATTGTATTCAGAACTTTAAAATCCACCAACATTTTTTACAAAATTTGAGCATTTATTCGACCATAAAATATTTCTAAAAAATATTAGAAAATAGTCTGATGGTCACACTTTTGGCCATTTTTATACAATATTCAGTAATTATAGAACGTGATCTCAATATCAATCAACAAATTGCAAAATTTATCGATATTGATTGACTGGTTCTAACCAACCTCATTTCAAAATTAGAAAATGATCAAGATAAGTATTTACAAAAAACGTACTTTCCGCAATATTAAAAAATATAGACAACACAAAATGGTAAATTGCAGACAATTTGCGCATGATTCAATACGTATCGACAGATAAAGGCAACTGTGGGTATATAGTCGAGTTCTGCCACGACAGAACTAGATACGTAAATTGGATTAATCTCGATTTTTTAATAACCACAAAATTTGACGGTTTTTCGAACGGTAATGTGTGTAAACGAAGTTGATATAACAACCCACGTCAGTTAATCAAATGTATTGGGCCGTCGATATAAACGTCGATCACTTTTGAACGACCGATGAAGTCGTCTCGTACTAAATTAAGAAAAAAGCCATTTGATTGAATCGCCCCGTATAACGATTCTCGATCCGAATTTACGATCGCCACGTCGTAAAAAAACGAATTTCGCGAATTTTTATTTATTCCGCGCTAATTTCCAGCCTCAATATAAGGCCACGAGAGGCGAAGGAGACGCTGAGGGCGTAGGCCGTATATAACGTATCATTTTCGCCGTGTTCAAACATTGATCATTCTTAATTTAGCCGTTGCATTACGAGAAGAGGGAAGGGAAAGAGGCTAACTCGGGCGCCAGACGGTGTAGAGCTCGGCATTTATTCTCGTTTTATGCTCGTCGTTCTTTTGCGAATTCCTCGCTGCGTTGCTTCGGCTCCGACATGGAGAACTGATGATGTTTTCCATTCTATTCTCTATTAAGCGACGGCCATAGAGCAGGGAAATAAGAAGGAAAAGACTCT
This sequence comes from Cryptocephalus moraei, assembly GCA_946251905.1. Taxonomy (NCBI): domain Eukaryota; kingdom Metazoa; phylum Arthropoda; class Insecta; order Coleoptera; family Chrysomelidae; genus Cryptocephalus; species Cryptocephalus moraei. The sequence goes on along the minus strand of OX276456.1, from coordinate 36,335,030 downwards.
GTTTAGGACTGTGAAATATCCGTTTTAGGTAATATTGAGCTATAGGAAGAGGATTCGGGGGCTACAATGCATCCTGTTCAGATCCCACTTCTGATGTAAGATAATCCTCCTGAAGAAGGAATGGCCTATGGTTGTTCTACGTTAAATATGAACGGAGTGATTTATGGATTATAACACACTCGTGTGTTATTTGATAGTTTACTTGCCGAAAATGACATCAATAGAGCAGGGAAATAGGAAGGAGAAGACTCTGTTTAGGACCGTGAAGTATCCAGGATTCTGAGAAGCGTTCTAGGTAATATTGAGCTATAGGGAGAGCATTCGGATCCCACTTCTGATGTAGGATAATCCTCCTGAAGGAGTGGCCTATGGTTGTTCTACTTTAAATATGAACGGAGTGATTTATGGATTATAACACACTAGTGTGTTATTTGATAGTTTACTTGCCGAAAATGACATTAATAGAGCAGGGAAATAGGAAGGAGAAGACTCTGTTTAGGACCGTGAAGTATCCAGGATTCTGAGAAGCGTTTTAGGTAATATTGAACTATAGGGAGAGAATTCGGATCCCACTTCTGATGTAAGATAATCCTCCTGAAGAAGGAATGGCCTATGGTTGTTCTACGTTAAATATGAACGGAGTGATTTATGGATTATAACACACTCGTGTGTTATTTGATAGTTTACTTGTCGAAAATGGCATTAATAGAGCAGATAAATAGGAAGGAGAAGACTCTGTTTAGGACTGTGAAGTATCCAGGATTCTGAGAAGCGTTTTAGGTAATATTGAGCTATAGGGAGAGGATTCGGATCCCACCTCTGATGTAGGATAATCCTCCTGAAGAAGGAGTGGCCTATGGTTGTTCTACTTTAAATATGAACGGAGTGATTTATGGATTATAACACACTAGTGTGTTATTTGATAGTTTACTTGTCGAAAATGACATTAATAGAGCAGGGAAATAGGAAGGAAAAGACTCTGTTTAGGACTGTGAAGTATCCAGGATTCTGAGAACCGTTTTAGGTAATATTGAGCTATAGGGAGAGGATTCGGATCCCACTTCTGATGTAGGATAATCCTCCTGAAGGAGTGGCCTATGGTTGTTCTACGTTAAATATGAACGGAGTGATTTATGGATTATAACACACTCGTGTGTTATTTGATAGTTTCCTTGCCGAAAATGACATTAATAGAGCAGGGAAATAGGAAGGAGAAGACTCTGTTTAGGACTGTGAAGTATCCAGGATTCTGAAAAGCGTTTTAGGTAATATTGAGCTATAGGGAGAGGATTCGGATCCCACTTCTGATGTAAGATAATCCTCCTGAAGAAGGAATGGCCTATGGTTGTTCTACGTTAAATATGAACGGAGTGATTTATGGATTATAACACACTAGTTTGTTATTTGATAGTTTACTTGCCGAAAATGACATTAATAGAGCAGGGAAATAGGAAGGAGAAGACTCTGTTTAGGACTGTGAAGTATCCAGGTATCTGAGAACCGTTTTAGGTAATATTGAGCTATAGGGAGAGGATTCGGATCCCACTTCTGATGTAGGATAATCCTCCTGAAGCAGGAGTGGCCTATGGTTGTTCTACGTTAAATATGAACGGAGTGATTTATGGATTATAACACACTAGTGTGTTATTTGATAGTTTACTTGCCGAAAATGACATCAATAGAGCAGGGAAATAGGAAGGAGAAGACTCTGTTTAGGACTGTGAAGTATCCAGGATTCTGAGAAGCGTTCTAGGTAATATTGAGCTATAGGGAGAGCATTCGGATCCCACTTCTGATGTAGGATAATCCTCCTGAAGGAGTGGCCTATGGTTGTTCTACTTTAAATATGAACGGAGTGATTTATGGATTATAACACACTAGTGTGTTATTTGATAGTTTACTTGTCGAAAATGACATTAATAGAGCAGGGAAATAGGAAGGAGAAGACTCTGTTTAGGACCGTGAAGTATCCAGGATTCTGAGAAGCGTTTTAGGTAATATTGAACTATAGGGAGAGGATTCGGATCCCACTTCTGATGTAGGATAATCCTCCTGAAGAAGGAGTGGCCTATGGTTGTTCTACTTTAAATATGAACGGAGTGAGTTATGGATTATAACACACTAGTGAGTTATTTGATAGTTTACTTGTCGAAAATGGCATTAATAGAGCAGATAAATAGGAAGGAGAAGACTCTGTTTAGGACTGTGAAGTATCCAGGATTCTGAGAAGCGTTTTAGGTAATATTGAGCTATAGGGAGAGGATTCGGATCCCACCTCTGATGTAGGATAATCCTCCTGAAGAAGGAGTGGCCTATGGTTGTTCTACGTTAAATATGAACGGAGTGATTTATGGATTATAACACACTAGTGTGTTATTTGATAGTTTACTTGCCGAAAATGACATTAATAGAGCAGGGAAATAGGAAGGAGAAGACTCTGTTTAGAACTGTGAAGTATCCAGGATTCTGAGATGCGTTTTAGGTAATATTGAGCTATAGGGAGAGGATTCGGATCCCACTTCTGATGTAGGATAATCCTCCTGAAGGAGTGGCCTATGGTTGTTCTACGTTAAATATGAACGGAGTGATTTATGGATTATAACACACTCGTGTGTTATTTGATAGTTTCCTTGCCGAAAATGACATTAATAGAGCAGGGAAATAGGAAGGAGAAGACTCTGTTTAGGACTGTGAAGTATCCAGGATTCTGAAAAGCGTTTTAGGTAATATTGAGCTATAGGGAGAGGATTCGGATCCCACTTCTGATGTAAGATAATCCTCCTGAAGAAGGAATGGCCTATGGTTGTTCTACGTTAAATATGAACGGAGTGATTTATGGATTATAACACACTAGTTTGTTATTTGATAGTTTACTTGCCGAAAATGACATTAATAGAGCAGGGAAATAGGAAGGAGAAGACTCTGTTTAGGACTGTGAAGTATCCAGGTATCTGAGAACCGTTTTAGGTAATATTGAGCTATAGGGAGAGGATTCGGATCCCACTTCTGATGTAGGATAATCCTCCTGAAGCAGGAGTGGCCTATGGTTGTTCTACGTTAAATATGAACGGAGTGATTTATGGATTATAACACACTAGTGTGTTATTTGATAGTTTACTTGCCGAAAATGACATCAATAGAGCAGGGAAATAGGAAGGAGAAGACTCTGTTTAGGACTGTGAAGTATCCAGGATTCTGAGAAGCGTTCTAGGTAATATTGAGCTATAGGGAGAGCATTCGGATCCCACTTCTGATGTAGGATAATCCTCCTGAAGGAGTGGCCTATGGTTGTTCTACTTTAAATATGAACGGAGTGATTTATGGATTATAACACACTAGTGTGTTATTTGATAGTTTACTTGTCGAAAATGACATTAATAGAGCAGGGAAATAGGAAGGAAAAGACTCTGTTTAGGACTGTGAAGTATCCAGGATTCTGAGAACCGTTTTAGGTAATATTGAGCTATAGGGAGAGGATTCGGATCCCACTTCTGATGTAGGATAATCCTCCTGAAGGAGTGGCCTATGGTTGTTCTACGTTAAATATGAACGGAGTGATTTATGGATTATAACACACTCGTGTGTTATTTGATAGTTTCCTTGCCGAAAATGACATTAATAGAGCAGGGAAATAGGAAGGAGAAGACTCTGTTTAGGACTGTGAAGTATCCAGGATTCTGACAAGCGTTTTAGGTAATATTGAGCTATAGGGAGAGGATTCGGATCCCACTTCTGATGTAAGATAATCCTCCTGAAGAAGGAATGGCCTATGGTTGTTCTACGTTAAATATGAACGGAGTGATTTATGGATTATAACACACTAGTGTGTTATTTGATAGTTTACTTGCCGAAAATGACATTAATAGAGCAGGGAAATAGGAAGGAGAAGACTCTGTTTAGGACTGTGAAGTATCCAGGTATCTGAGAACCGTTTTAGGTAATATTGAGCTATAGAGAGAGGATTCGGATCCCACTTCTGATGTAGGATAATCCTCCTGAAGCAGGAGTGGCCTATGGTTGTTCTACGTTAAATATGAACGGAGTGATTTATGGATTATAACACACTAGTGTGTTATTTGATAGTTTACTTGCCGAAAATGACATCAATAGAGCAGGGAAATAGGAAGGAGAAGACTCTGTTTAGGACCGTGAAGTATCCAGGATTCTGAGAAGCGTTCTAGGTAATATTGAGCTATAGGGAGAGCATTCGGATCCCACTTCTGATGTAGGATAATCCTCCTGAAGGAGTGGCCTATGGTTGTTCTACTTTAAATATGAACGGAGTGATTTATGGATTATAACACACTAGTGTGTTATTTGATAGTTTACTTGCCGAAAATGACATTAATAGAGCAGGGAAATAGGAAGGAGAAGACTCTGTTTAGGACCGTGAAGTATCCAGGATTCTGAGAAGCGTTTTAGGTAATATTGAACTATAGGGAGAGGATTCGGATCCCACTTCTGATGTAGGATAATCCTCCTGAAGAAGGAGTGGCCTATGGTTGTTCTACTTTAAATATGAACGGAGTGAGTTATGGATTATAACACACTAGTGAGTTATTTGATAGTTTACTTGTCGAAAATGGCATTAATAGAGCAGATAAATAGGAAGGAGAAGACTCTGTTTAGGACTGTGAAGTATCCAGGATTCTGAGAAGCGTTTTAGGTAATATTGAGCTATAGGGAGAGGATTCGGATCCCACCTCTGATGTAGGATAATCCTCCTGAAGAAGGAGTGGCCTATGGTTGTTCTACGTTAAATATGAACGGAGTGATTTATGGATTATAACACACTAGTGTGTTATTTGATAGTTTACTTGCCGAAAATGACATTAATAGAGCAGGGAAATAGGAAGGAGAAGACTCTGTTTAGAACTGTGAAGTATCCAGGATTCTGAGATGCGTTTTAGGTAATATTGAGCTATAGTAAGAGGATTCGGGCTCCAATGCATCCTGTTCGGATCCCACTTCTGATGTAGGATAATCCTCCTGACGAAGGAGTGGCCTATGGTTGTTCTACTTTAAATATGAACGGAGTGAGTTGTGGATTATAACACACTAGTGTGTTATTTGATAGTTGACTTGTCTAAAATGACATTAATAATGACAGTCATAACTGTCATGTGTTGGATAAAAGTTCCATCATTTGAAACATGCAACAAGCTTTAAAATGGCCCTTTTTGTAAATGCCGATAAATTAATAACTAATGTTTAGGAACGAGACATTAAATTTCCACTTATAACGAATGAAATTTGGGTTGTAATTAACGCACCAATTTCGACGTTGCTTCACCGCAATTTCACTCCCAATTTAGGAATTTAATAGTACCCGCACGGTTCTTAATAATCTCATTACCATCGTTCTTACAAAGTAGGAGAATCCAAAATTGTTTTTCGACTTTTCCACCAAGTAAACAAATGTGGCGTTAATCAGTTACTTGAACATCGCAACACAACCGCTCCAAAGAAATTAGAACATATGTACACACATAAAAACCAGTGTTTGTATACGTATTAAGAGTGTGTTTATCTGAATACATATCTCACACAAAAGGACTCATTCTTTAAGAAAACCTTGTACTTGAACTGTGGCCGTCTTGGACGTTGAGAATAAATAATTGTACACGCCTTAACGCCGGCATGTTAATTCAGCGATTATATTTTTTTCTCTTTTATTAATTGATACGAGTCCAAGTCGTTAGAAAGTTTACGGTAAACCCGACGTATTTAGACGTCGGATTATTTAACGCTCGTTTCGTAACTTCGATAAACAACCTTTTGTAACGTACCTACCCGATAAGGTTTCGTCCCGAATGTCGGGTCAATTCGGAAAGGTATCACATTACAACACACGCCTGATTGTCTATTGGACGTTTTTTAATACGAAGTGAGAAGGTTATGGAGGTTTGTTGCCTTTCTAGAGGCGTAACAATAACCGAAACATAAGGCGGTTGGCCGAAATTCCAATTCTTCCATGGCCAAATTTGAAAATTGATCATTAGAGTGACAAAGATGACTAAACGAAACAAAACAAATTCAAAATTAGTTTCAGGGTGCTTTTCAGAAACACTCGTTTGTTAAAAAATTGTAAAAATTTGTTTTTTAGAAACATAAGCGTAACTGAAACATCAGATTTCCAATTTCAAATTTAACTAGATTGACAGATCGACAGAAAAGTAACAACAAATTAAAAACCCCATGGCATGCCAGGCTGAAAGGTAGATTTATGGTTTGGATATATTATAGTAATATAACACACGATGTGTCAAAAAAATGCATACGAGGTGTGAAAAAATACAAATGTCAAAATTTTCAAATATTTGCAAATAACTTCTTCTCTGTACATTTCTCAAAGATATGTTTTATACAAAAGTTGTTCGTCTCTATAAGGGCAACAAAAAATCTAAGTAACACTTTTCTCTCAGACGCGAAATAAAAGTTTTCTCTATTTTTTTATTTTTTGACAATAATAACTTTATTTTTGTACGTTTCTCGACAGATTGTTTTATACAAAAGTTGTTCACCTCTATAAGAGCAACAAAACATCTTAGTAACATTTTTCTCTCAGACGCGAAATAAATTTTTTTTTTATTTTTATTTATTTTTGAAAAAAAAATTTTCTGTACATTTCTCGAAAAAATGTTTTATACAAAAGTCGTTCGCCTCTATAAGAGCAACAAAAAACCCAAGTAACATTTTTCTCTCAGGCGCGAAATAAAAGTTTTTTGATTTTTTTTTGAAAATAACAAGCCGCCATTTTGAAACCGCTAGACCGATTTGGCCCATTAACGAACTCGACCGAGATTTTCGGCCAACTGATTTTTGTACCAAATTTCGTTGCGATTCTTTAAAAAATGCGACCTGTAGCCTGCCGACAAATTTCGTTATATCCGATATATATATATATATATATATATATATATATATATATATATATACATATATATATATATATATATAAATTTTTGGGAAATGATTCGGTATGATCTCTAGATACCAAAAAACTGAAAACCGAAAACCTGAAAAAATACTAGATATAAATCTACCAATTTGCTGGAGGATACTCCTTAGAAACACATTTGATTCTCAGCAAATTGTAAAAATTTGCTTTTTTAAACGTAACCTCAACTGAAATTTCAGGCGGTTGTCCAAATTTCATTTTTTTGAGAAAAACAGAAATAAGCAGATTGATCATTAAGGTGACGAAAACTACTAAAAAGTGATACCGAATTCAAAATTTGCTTGGGGATGCTTTCCACAAACACTTTGCTTCCTAGCAAATTTGGAAAATTTTCTATTTAGAAAGAAAACAGTTAGGTACTGATAAATTCGCGTGGTTGGCCGAATTTACAATTCTTTTTTGTTTGGCCAAATTTGAAATTTAAAAAAAGCTTCAAAACCGACAGAAATGTGATACCAAATAACCAAATACAAAATTTACTGGAAGATACCGTTTAGAAACAAACTGGCTTTTTAGCTGAAACTGAAACATTTGACGATTGACCGAAATTCCTATTCATTTTTGAGCAAATTTGAAATTTGGTTATTAAAGTGACAAAACCGACAGAAAAGTGATACCAAATTCAAAATTTACTCGAGGATACTTCTTAGAAACATATTTACTGTTTAGCAAATTGTAAATTTTTTTTGTTTATGGAAATGTAACCTCAACTGAAATTTAAGGCGGATGGCCAAATTTCCATTTTTTTTTTAATTTGAAATTTGATTAGATTGAGCATTAAGGTGACGAAAGCGATTAAAAAGAGATTCCGAATTCAAAATTTGCTTGAAATTTCAGGCGGTTGGCCAAATTTCCAAGTTTTTTTGATAAATTTTGAAATTTGATCATTAAGGAGACGAGAATGACCAAAAAGGGATACAGAATTCAAAATTTGCTTGGGGATGCTTTCCACAAACACTTTGCTTCCTAGCGAATTTTGAAAATTTTCTATTTAGAAAGAAAAAAGTTACTGATAAATTGCGTGGTTGGCCGAATTTAAAATTCTTTTTTTGCTAGACCAAATTTGAAATTTGAAGAAAGCTTCAAAACCGACAGAAATGTGATACCAAATACAAAATTTACTGAAAGATACCGTTTAGAAACAAACTGGCTTTTTAGCTGAAACTGAAACATTTGACGATTGACCGAATTTCCTATTCTTTTTCGAGCAAATTTGAAATTTGGTTATTAAAGTGACAAAACCGACAGGAAAGTGATACCAAATTCAAAATTTACTCGAGGATACTTCTTGGCAACATATTTACTGTTTAGCAAATTGTAAATTTTTTTTGTTTATGAAAATGTAACCCCAACTGAAATTTAAGGAAGATGGCCAAATTTTCATTTTTTTTTAATTTGAAATTTGATTAGATTGATCATTAAGGTGGCGAAAGCGATTAAAAAGTGATAACGAATTCAAAATTTGCTTGAAATTTCAGGCGGTTGGCCAAATTTCCAAGTTTTTTTGATAAATTTTGAAATTTGATCATTAAGGTGACGAGAATGACCAAAAAGGGATACAAAATTCAAAATTTGCTTGGGGATGCTTTCCACAAATGCGCCTTCCTAGCAAATTTTTAAAAAATTCTATTTGGAAAGAAACCAGTTACTGATAAATTCGCGTGGTTGGCTGAATTTACAATTCTTGTTTGTTTGACCTAACTTGAAATTTGAAAAAAGCTGCAAAACCGACAGAAATACAACGACAGACATACGACCAAATACAAAATTTACTGAAAGATACATTTTAGAAACACATTTGATTTTTAGCTCGAACTGAAACATTTGACGATTGACCGAATTTCCTATTCTTTTTTGAGTAAATTTGATATTTGGTTATTAAAGCGACAAAACCGACAGAAAAGTGATACCAAATTCAAAATTTACTCGAGGATACTTCTTAGCAACATATTTGCTGTTTAGCAAATTCTAAAAATTTTCTATTTATAACTGTAACCGCAACTGAAATTTCAGGCGGTTGGCCAAATTTAAATTTTTTTTGGGCAAAATTTGAAATTTTATGAGATTCATCATTAAGGTGACGAAAACGACTAAAAAGTGATACCGAATTCAAAATTTGTGGAAATTTGCTTTTTAGAAACATGTAGGTAACTGATAAATTCGCGTGGTTGGCCGAATTTACAATTCTTTTTTTGTTTGGTCAAATTTGAAATTTGAAAAAAGCTGCAAAACCGACAGAAATGTGATACCAAATACAAAATTTACTGGAAAATACCTTTTAGAAACTTACTTGCTTTTTAGCTCAAACTGAAACATTTGTCGATTGACCGAAATTCCTATTCATTTTTGAGCAAATTTGAAATTTGGTTATTAAACCCACAGGAAAGTGATATCTAATTCAAAATTTACTCGAGGATACTTCTTGGCAACATATTTACTGTTTAGCAAATTGTAAATTTTTTTTGTTTATGAAAATGTAAAACCCCAACTGAAATTTAAGGCGGATGGCCAAATTTTCGTTTTTTTTTTAATTTGAAATTGGATTAGATTGATCATTAAGGTGGCGAAAGCGATTAAAAAGTGATACCGAATTCAAAATTTGCTTGAAATTTCAGGCGGTTGGCCAAATTTCCAAGTTTTTTTGATAAATTTTGAAATTTGATCATTAAGGTGACGAGAATGACCAAAAAGGGATACAGAATTCAAAATTTGCTTGGGGATGCTTTCCACAAACACTTTGCTTCCTAGCAAATTTTGAAAATTTTCTATTTAGAAAGAAAAAAGTTACTGATAAATTCGCGTGGTTGGCTGAATTTACAATTCTTTTTTGTTTGGCTAAATTCGAAATTTGAAAAAAGCTGCAAAACCGACAGAAATGTCACCAAATACAAAATTTACTGAAAGATACCTTTTAGAAACAAACTGGCTTTTTAGCTGAAACTGAAACATTTGACGATTGACCGAATTTCCTATTCTTTTTCGAGAAAATTTGAAATTTGGTTATTAAAGTGACAAAACCGACAGGAAAGTGATACCAAATTCAAAATTTACTCGAGGATACTTCTTGGCAACATATTTACTGTTTAGCAAATTGTACATTTTTTTTTGTTTATAAAAATGTAACCTCAACTGAAATTTAAGGCGGATGGCCAAATTTCCATTTTTTGTAATTTGAAATTTGATTAGATTGATCATTAACGTGACGAAAGCGATTAAAAAGTGATACCGAATTCAAAATTTGCTTGAAATTTCAGGCGGTTGGCCAAATTTCCAAGTTTTTTTGATAAATTTTGAAATTTGATCATTAAGGTGACGAGAATGACCAAAAAGGGATACAGAATTCAAAATTTGCTTGGGGATGCTTTCCACAAACACTTTGCTTCCTAGCAAATTTTGAAAATTTTCTATTTAGAAAGAAAAAAGTTACTGATAAATCCGCGTGGTTGGCTGAATTTATAATTTTTTTTTTCTTTGACCAAACTTGAAATTTGAAAAAAAGCTGCAAAACCCACAGAAATACAATGACAGACATACGACCAAATACAAAATTTACTGAAAGATACCTTTTAGAAACACATTTGATTTTTAGCTCGAACTGCAACATTTGACGATTGACCAAATTTCCTATTCTTTTTTGAGCAAATTTGAAATTTGGTTATTAAAGTGACAAAACCGACAGGAAAGTGATACCAAATTCAAAATTTACTCGAGGATACTTCTTAGCAACATATTTACTGTTTAGCAAATTGTAAAAATTTTCTATTTATAACTGTAACCGCAAATAAAATTTTAGGCGGTTGGCCAAATTCAAATTTTTTTGGACAAAATTTGAAATTTTATGAGATTCATCATTAAGGTGACGAAAACGACTAAAAAGTGATACCGAATAACTGATAAATTCGCATGGTTGGCCGAATTTACAATTCTTTTTTTGTTTGGCCAAATTTGAAATTTGAAAAAAGCTATAAAACCGACAGAAATGTGATGCCAAATACAAAATTTACTGGAAGATACCTTTTAAAAACAAATTTGCTTTTTAACTGAAACTGAAACGTTTGACGATTGACCGAAATTCCTATTCATTTTTGAGCAAATTAGAAATTTGGTTATTAAAGCGACAAAAATGACAGAAAAGTGATATCGAATTCAAATATTTGCTCGAGAATACTTCTTAGCAACATATTTACTGTTTAGCAAATTGTAATTTGTTTAAATGTAACCTCAACTGAAATTTCAGGCGGATAGCCAAATTTTCAAATTTTTTTTGGACAAAATATGAAATTTGATGAGATTCATCATTGAGGTGAAGAAAACGACTAAAAAGTGATACCGAATTCAAAATTTGACTTCGATTGGTCCAATTTACAAATTTGTTGGATCAAATTTCAAATTTGACTACTGTTCCTTCCATATGGCGTTTACTCTCCATCACCAGGGAGATTTATTCTCTTCTTTTCCTTTTATAAATGCCTAATTTTCATCCAGTTGACTGATAGGTTTAAAACCTGTCTTCAACCTCAGTTCTTCAAGACCTTATTGAGATATATTTTTAAAGAGTGTGCTATCTGAGCTGACTTTGACTCGAACTACCATTACAAATTCTTATTTATCATTAAGCGTGTCTTAATTAAGCTTTCTCCTTTTGGAAAATGGAATGGAAGTACTTAGTAGAAAAACAGCATTAAATCGACGAAATTCGTAAAGTTGGTTGAAGTGACTACTAAGAAAACAACTGTAGCAGGAGAAGATTAAGAAGACTTTGTAGTAAACAAGGGATGAAGACCAGGAGTCCAGATCTCAATAATTTCGTAGACGGCCATAGAAACGAATAGAGCAGAGAAATAAGAAATAAAAGACTCTGTTTAGAACTTTGAAATATCCAGGATTCTGAGAAGCGTTTTAGGTAATATTGAGCTACAGGAAGAGGGCTCCAATGCATCCTGTTCAGATCCCACTTCTGATGTAGGATAATCCTCCTGAAGAAGGAGTGGCCTATAGTTGTTCTACGTTAAATATGAACGGAGTGAGTTATGGATTATAACACACTAGTGTGTTATTTGATAGTTCACTTGTCTAAAATGACATTAATAACGACAGTCATAACTG